>CM051240.1:146757111-148025861 GCA_027917425.1 Gastrophryne carolinensis | reverse complement strand
TTGATCGTAAGTTTTAGGATTTGATCCTAAGTTTTACGTTTTGATCCTAAAATTTAGGAACGAACTTCCGCTGATCGTAAGAGCATATACGCATTCGTACGTAGGCTCGTGCGAGTCGTAAATGGCCAAAAAAACAGGAAAAAATGACAAACACCCACCCAAACTTACGATTCTCGATACGAAATCAATTAACTTTTGCTCTTTGAATCGAGGGGATAGTGTCACAGACAGACAGGCACACACACACACACACACAGATAGACACTGTCACAGACAGACAGACACACACACACACACACACACACAGACAGATAGACAGTGTCACAGACAGACAGACACTCACACACAGACAGACAGATAGACAGTGTCACAGACAGACAGACACACACAGATACACACACACACCTACCTACCTACACGAAGCTTAGCAGTGCTGCAGATTTCCTCCTCACAGGCTGGGAGAAACAGGCAGCAGGTTGATGATGCGTCTGGGGGGGCGGAGCCTCCTGAATCAGGAAGCCACACGCTGCTTCTCTGCCTGTGCGGCCCCAGTGATCACACACACACAGCCTGGCTGCCCATCTTCTAACTCCCACCCCCTGGCAACACAGCGCCCACCCCCCCATGCTACGCCCCTCAGTCTTACCACAAGGTCAGCATTATTGGTGCTCCTCCATTCATGCCTACATCTGATGCAGTGCCACGCCCCCATCTCCTGCACATCGCTCCTATCATAGGAAGAAGACAGGCTGCAGCTGCAAGCAGGGATAGGGCGGAGCTGGGCTGGCCGATGAGGAGCTGGGCTTATCAGGGCTGGGGATCGCTTGCAAGTTGATTTTTTTTTATTTTTTATTTTTATTAAATTGATACGGCCCTGGCTGCGCCCTCTTGCATGAAGCTGTAGCTGCGCCCGAGGCCAGTGCCTCATTCGCCTCATGGCTGCTACGGCTCTGATCTGAAGGTATGTCACCCATGCACCCGCCGTATAAGACGACCCCAACACTTGGAAGCATGTTTTTCAGGGGCAGAAAGTCGTCTTATACGTCGGCAAATACGGTATATTTAAATTGTAACCTGTGGGCCAACAAACAATACAGTTACATCTATTTGCCCCTCAATGTATTAGGGCTAGTATTTCTATAGTGGTACTGCATGCAAGAATGCTTTTAGGATGAGGTAGGTGACTGCAAAAAAGGTAAAAAGCTAGGTGCTCAAGGTAGGAAGGCATTTGGCAGCACTATTCTACCTAGTGAGATGCTGGTGTACAGGAAGGCTATTCGGACAATGTTTATATATTTGACTTCCTCTTTAGCTCAGAACTTTACATTGTAAGTCCTCAGCTGGCTTTATACCCTGCAGGAGGGCACAAGAAGCACTTTGGCTGCAAACACATTTGATACAGTGGGTGGGGGAATTTTCCATGCAATTGTATTGCCATCAGTCCTTGTTATGTATGATATACCGTACTGACTAATATGTTAATAGATGGCATCTGTGCAGCAGAACAATGACTTCATCAGATATTCATTTGTATAGTTTATTCACTATAATGCAGAAATATTGGTTTCTATAATGGAATTTGCCCCTTTCCAGCATCTCAGCATGTGTAAGGCTCACAAAGATATAACTGTACTGTCCTAATAAATTGTGTTCCTTTCAGAAGCTTAGAGAAAATCTTTGGCTCAATTTAGGATGCCAAAATGACAGTCAGAATTAATCTAAGGAATCAATAGGTGCTGCCAGCGGTATATTCACCTCCAGCTGCTGCTGATCTCATATTCTCTGTAGCTAATGGAGCATTCTGAACCAGGAGGTTGGGACAAAGACTGGCCAGAGCTCTGCTGAGAGAAGCAGCAGTAGAACTGGTACAGAATAAAGTGTCTCTGAAGAGAGCCGAGTATCACTATGAGCATCACATAATGACTTTAATAGTCAATACAAGGAGGTTTACTGATGATGTCTATGAATACAATTATTCTTAATAGCATTTTTCTATAATATGACCTTTCATAGCACTATTCAAAATAGTGATTACAAACAGGGTAGAACATACAGTACTGTGAGGAAAACCTGCATCACTCGAGTCGCTGACGTTACAGCCTCCGGAATCACATAATACATTCCCCTGACACCTGGTCTAAAGGCCATAACCAGCTGCTTATTGTTATAATTGCCACCCACTTTGTTGTAGATAGGACTGGTCTGTTAGGGTTTCTAGCTAAGGCCAGAAGCCAGCCTGCAGTGGCATATCATTTGCCAAAAGCATGGACAATGAGTTTGAAACGGATCAAGGCAAAAAATTGCAGTTCAAGTTAAGTTATATATTTTAATGCGGTAAGCGCAAAATACAAGTAATGAATGTTCCATATACAGGTCTGAAGGCAGGCTACAGGTGAGTAATATAGACAGAATATGCAAAGAAAATGTCAAGTTACCTTAGTGCAACAGTGAATGTATAGTGAAGCAGGGCGACCCCTGTGACGCAAGAAGCAAACTGCAAATCCATGGTACCTCCAGCACATAGCACGTGACCTCGCCTAGATAGTGAGGAAGGGCGTAGGACCCTGGTTCAGGGGATAAATGACCCAATCTGGTGCTGGGCATTGCATGGATCCAAACCCCTACCCCCAGTTGCTATGGATCTGGACGTGAGCTCATCTGATCCCAAGTTATATGCCAGTTACAAAGACAGGGAACAAAGTTATAGGTGCGTCTGGACCTACAGATTTCAATGGGGTTGTTTGGCTTATTCCTAACATGAACAGTGACCCAGAAATTCCCAGTACCATGATGGGGCCAGAGTGGCTGAACTATGTGTTTAAAGTTACCCTGCTATCAGAGTTTCCCAGTGAAGATGTAAGGGGAACCTGCAAGAGTTGAACTAGGAACTGCATGTGTTTGCTTATATCTCAGAGAAACTGTCAATTCCCCTTGCCCAAATTTCTCTCCCTGCAAGGCTTTTGGTAAGTGGGTCTTTTGTCAGGGGCATGGATATCTCAGAGATGTAGAAATAATATTTTTGTATCATTATCACCACAAGAACATAGACTATTGCAAATGTAGTGTTACAGAGTTCACAATCAATATTCTTAAGATTTTTAAGATTTTTTTTAGCATGTACCCTTTAGAGAATTGCTGAGGCCAGGTTCTATGCTTGACTAAATAAGTGGGCTTTGAGGGCACTTTTGAAAGCTCGGGAGGTTGGAGAATGGTGTGGAGAAGGCTGGGAGAAGTTCTAGAAGTGAGCGTGAGAGGATTTCGATGGGACTGCCAGTCAGTTGAGGGCCTGACAGAGGGGAGCAGAGATGGATAAGTGAGAGGGGAGGTGCATGAGGTGAGCAGCAGAGTTTAGAATAGTTTGGAGGGGGGGAAATAAAAGAGTTCAGAATTACTCCTAAACACTAGCTTGGGGAGTTGCAGTTACAATTGTTAACAGAGCTGGACATGTTAAAGAGGGGAGGGGAGCTAGATAGTGGAAAAATGACCAGTTATGTCTTGTCCATGTTTAACTTCAGGGAATAAGAGGACTTAGGTGAATATATGGCTGCAAGACAGTAAGCGAGGCAGGATAGTGGGGAGGAGATATTGGGGCAGAGAGGTATATAAGATTAGTGAAGTTATAAGTTTGCCAAGGACATATGTGTAGACTGAGAAACGTAGTGGGGGGCAGAACCTTGCAGCACACCCACAGAAAGAGAACGGGAAGATGAAACTGTATGATATGATGTATGAAGTATGAAGTAGTATGAAGTATGATACACAGAAAGATCGGCCAAAGAAATAGGAGGTGAGCCAAGAGAGTGCATGACCTTGAATCTTGAGAGAGTAGAAAATATTGAGAAGCAGGGAATGGTCAACAGTAGAGATGAGCGAACTTTTGAAAAATTCGATTCGACTGATTCGCCGAATTTTCCGACAAAAATCGTTTCGACCCGAATAAATTCGCGACGAATCGCTATTAAAAACGGCTATTTCTGAGCCTCCTACAGCCTCAATAGGGTTGTAAACCATTCAGCCTTGCTGTAACACGCACAGGATGCGTGCTGGGTTAGTTAAATAATACTTTTAAGAAATATCACATGCAGATCAGAGGCATCGCTAATAGAATCGCAGAGCGGCACAATTGCAGAGAGTTGAAGTGGCATCACTATGAGGGGCAGAAGGAGCCCAAATATACACTGGAGTTGGCCTCAGGAGCCCAAAAATTGGATGAATCACACCCTGGAGTTGGCAGAAGTTGGCAGCAGCAGCAGCAGGAGCCCAAATATACACTGGAGTTGGCTTCAGGAGCCCAAAAATTGGATGAATCACACCCTGGAGTTGGCAGGAGTTGACAGCAGCAGCAGCAGGAGCCCAAATATACACTGGAGTTGGCCTCAGGAGCCCAAAAATTGGATGAATCACACCCTGGAGTTGGCAGGAGTTGGCAGCAGCAGCAGCAGGAGCCCAAATATACACTGGAGTTGGCTTCAGGAGCCCAAAAATTGGATGAATCACACCCTGGAGTTGGCAGAAGTTGGCAGCAGCAGCAGCAGGAGCCCAAATATACACTGGAGTTGGCTTCAGGAGCCCAAAAATTGGATGAATCACACCCTGGAGTTGGCAGGAGTTGACAGCAGCAGCAGCAGGAGCCCAAATATACACTGGAGTTGGCTTCAGGAGCCCAAAAATTGGATGAATCACACCCTGGAGTTGGCAGGAGTTGACAGCAGCAGCAGCAGGAGCCCAAATATACACTGGAGTTGGCTTCAGGAGCCCAAAAATTGGATGAATCACACCCTGGAGTTGGCAGAAGTTGGCAGCAGCAGCAGCAGGAGCCCAAATATACACTGGAGTTGGCTTCAGGAGCCCAAAAATTGGATGAATCACACCCTGGAGTTGGCAGAAGTTGGCAGCAGCAGCAGCAGGAGCCCAAATATACACTGGAGTTGGCTTCAGGAGCCCAAAAATTGGATGAATCACACCCTGGAGTTGGCAGAAGTTGGCAGCAGCAGCAGCAGGAGCCCAAATATACACTGGAGTTGGCTTCAGGAGCCCAAAAATTGGATGAATCACACCCTGGAGTTGGCAGGAGTTGACAGCAGCAGCAGCAGGAGCCCAAATATACACTGGAGTTGGCTTCAGGAGCCCAAAAATTGGATGAATCACACCCTGGAGTTGGCAGGAGTTGACAGCAGCAGCAGCAGGAGCCCAAATATACACTGGAGTTGGCTTCAGGAGCCCAAAAATTGGATGAATCACACCCTGGAGCTGGCAGAAGTTGGCAGCAGCAGCAGCAGGAGCCCAAATATACACTGGAGTTGGCTTCAGGAGCCCAAAAATTGGATGAATCACACCCTGGAGTTGGCAGAAGTTGGCAGCAGCAGCAGCAGGAGCCCAAATATACACTGGAGTTGGCTTCAGGAGCCCAAAAATTGGATGAATCACACCCTGGAGTTGGCAGAAGTTGGCAGCAGCAGCAGCAGGAGCCCAAATATACACTGGAGTTGGCTTCAGGAGCCCAAAAATTGGATGAATCACACCCTGGAGTTGGCAGGAGTTGACAGTAGCAGCAGCAGGAGCCCAAATATACACTGGAGTTGGCTTCAGGAGCCCAAAAATTGGATGAATCACAGCCTGGAGTTGGCAGGAGTTGACAGTAGCAGCAGCAGGAGCCCAAATATACACTGGAGTTGGCCTCAGGAGCCCAAAAATTGGATGAATCACACCCTGGAGTTGGCAGGAGTTGGCAGCAGCAGCAGCAGGAGCCCAAATATACACTGGAGTTGGCTTCAGGAGCCCAAAAATTGGATGAATCACACCCTGGAGTTGGCAGAAGTTGGCAGCAGCAGCAGCAGGAGCCCAAATATACACTGGAGTTGGCTTCAGGAGCCCAAAAATTGGATGAATCACACCCTGGAGTTGGCAGGAGTTGACAGCAGCAGCAGCAGGAGCCCAAATATACACTGGAGTTGGCTTCAGGAGCCCAAAAATTGGATGAATCACACCCTGGAGTTGGCAGGAGTTGACAGCAGCAGCAGCAGGAGCCCAAATATACACTGGAGTTGGCTTCAGGAGCCCAAAAATTGGATGAATCACACCCTGGAGTTGGCAGAAGTTGGCAGCAGCAGCAGCAGGAGCCCAAATATACACTGGAGTTGGCTTCAGGAGCCCAAAAATTGGATGAATCACACCCTGGAGTTGGCAGAAGTTGGCAGCAGCAGCAGCAGGAGCCCAAATATACACTGGAGTTGGCTTCAGGAGCCCAAAAATTGGATGAATCACACCCTGGAGTTGGCAGAAGTTGGCAGCAGCAGCAGCAGGAGCCCAAATATACACTGGAGTTGGCTTCAGGAGCCCAAAAATTGGATGAATCACACCCTGGAGTTGGCAGGAGTTGACAGCAGCAGCAGCAGGAGCCCAAATATACACTGGAGTTGGCTTCAGGAGCCCAAAAATTGGATGAATCACACCCTGGAGTTGGCAGGAGTTGACAGCAGCAGCAGCAGGAGCCCAAATATACACTGGAGTTGGCTTCAGGAGCCCAAAAATTGGATGAATCACACCCTGGAGTTGGCAGAAGTTGGCAGCAGCAGCAGCAGGAGCCCAAATATACACTGGAGTTGGCTTCAGGAGCCCAAAAATTGGATGAATCACACCCTGGAGTTGGCAGAAGTTGGCAGCAGCAGCAGCAGGAGCCCAAATATACACTGGAGTTGGCTTCAGGAGCCCAAAAATTGGATGAATCACACCCTGGAGTTGGCAGAAGTTGGCAGCAGCAGCAGCAGGAGCCCAAATATACACTGGAGTTGGCTTCAGGAGCCCAAAAATTGGATGAATCACACCCTGGAGTTGGCAGGAGTTGACAGTAGCAGCAGCAGGAGCCCAAATATACACTGGAGTTGGCTTCAGGAGCCCAAAAATTGGATGAATCACACCCTGGAGTTGGCAGGAGTTGGCAGCAGCAGCAGCAGGAGCCCAAATATACACTGGAGTTGGCTTCAGGAGCCCAAAAATTGGATGAATCACACCCTGGAGTTGGCAGAAGTTGGCAGCAGCAGCAGCAGGAGCCCAAATATACACTGGAGTTGGCTTCAGGAGCCCAAAATTTGGATGAATCACACCCTGGAGTTGGCAGGAGTTGACAGCAGCAGCAGCAGGAGCCCAAATATACACTGGAGTTGGCTTCAGGAGCCCAAAAATTGGATGAATCACAGCCTGGAGTTGGCAGGAGTTGACAGTAGCAGCAGCAGGAGCCCAAATATACACTGGAGTTGGCCTCAGGAGCCCAAAAATTGGATGAATCACACCCTGGAGTTGGCAGGAGTTGGCAGCAGCAGCAGCAGGAGCCCAAATATACACTGGAGTTGGCTTCAGGAGCCCAAAAATTGGATGAATCACACCCTGGAGTTGGCAGAAGTTGGCAGCAGCAGCAGCAGGAGCCCAAATATACACTGGAGTTGGCTTCAGGAGCCCAAAAATTGGATGAATCACACCCTGGAGTTGGCAGAAGTTGGCAGCAGCAGCAGCAGGAGCCCAAATATACACTGGAGTTGGCTTCAGGAGCCCAAAAATTGGATGAATCACACCCTGGAGTTGGCAGGAGTTGACAGCAGCAGCAGCAGGAGCCCAAATATACACTGGAGTTGGCTTCAGGAGCCCAAAAATTGGATGAATCACACCCTGGAGTTGGCAGGAGTTGACAGCAGCAGCAGCAGGAGCCCAAATATACACTGGAGTTGGCTTCAGGAGCCCAAAAATTGGATGAATCACACCCTGGAGTTGGCAGAAGTTGGCAGCAGCAGCAGCAGGAGCCCAAATATACACTGGAGTTGGCTTCAGGAGCCCAAAAATTGGATGAATCACACCCTGGAGTTGGCAGAAGTTGGCAGCAGCAGCAGCAGGAGCCCAAATATACACTGGAGTTGGCTTCAGGAGCCCAAAAATTGGATGAATCACACCCTGGAGTTGGCAGAAGTTGGCAGCAGCAGCAGCAGGAGCCCAAATATACACTGGAGTTGGCTTCAGGAGCCCAAAAATTGGATGAATCACACCCTGGAGTTGGCAGGAGTTGACAGCAGCAGCAGCAGGAGCCCAAATATACACTGGAGTTGGCTTCAGGAGCCCAAAAATTGGATGAATCACACCCTGGAGTTGGCAGGAGTTGACAGCAGCAGCAGCAGGAGCCCAAATATACACTGGAGTTGGCTTCAGGAGCCCAAAAATTGGATGAATCACACCCTGGAGTTGGCAGAAGTTGGCAGCAGCAGCAGCAGGAGCCCAAATATACACTGGAGTTGGCTTCAGGAGCCCAAAAATTGGATGAATCACACCCTGGAGTTGGCAGAAGTTGGCAGCAGCAGCAGCAGGAGCCCAAATATACACTGGAGTTGGCTTCAGGAGCCCAAAAATTGGATGAATCACACCCTGGAGTTGGCAGAAGTTGGCAGCAGCAGCAGCAGGAGCCCAAATATACACTGGAGTTGGCTTCAGGAGCCCAAAAATTGGATGAATCACACCCTGGAGTTGGCAGGAGTTGACAGTAGCAGCAGCAGGAGCCCAAATATACACTGGAGTTGGCTTCAGGAGCCCAAAAATTGGATGAATCACACCCTGGAGTTGGCAGAAGTTGGCAGCAGCAGCAGCAGGAGCCCAAATATACACTGGAGTTGGCTTCAGGAGCCCAAAAATTGGATAAATCACACCCTGGAGTTGGCAGAAGTTGGCAGCAGCAGCAGCAGGAGCCCAAATATACACTGGAGTTGGCTTCAGGAGCCCAAAAATTGGATGAATCACACCCTGGAGTTGGCAGGAGTTGACAGTAGCAGCAGCAGGAGCCCAAATATACACTGGAGTTGGCTTCAGGAGCCCAAAAATTGGATGAATCACACCCTGGAGTTGGCAGGAGTTGACAGTAGCAGCAGCAGGAGCCCAAATATACACTGGAGTTGGCTTCAGGAGCCCAAAAATTGGATGAATCACACCCTGGAGTTGGCAGGAGTTGACAGTAGCAGCAGCAGGAGCCCAAAAAATGGCCTAAAGGCATAAATATGTTTTGCACCATTTGGAAAGTGTAAAACGTGGCACCATGCTGAATCTAGTCGCATGCATCAGGCATTGGTGGGTGGAAATCCTGGCTGATCCATCCCTGATTCATTTTGACAAAGGTGAGTCTCTCCACATTTTTAGTTGACAGACGAGTTCTCCTCGCCGTAACTATGGCCCCCGCCGCACTAAACACCCGCTCAGATGGCACGCTACTTGCCGGGCAGGACAGCTTTTCCAGGGCAAACTCTGCTAGTTGCGGCCACAAATCAAGTTTGGCTGCCCAGAAGTCCAGCGGATCCTCAAGGTGTGTTGGCATGGTCATGTCAAAGTATGACATGACCTGCTGGTTCAGGTCCTGCTCCAGGTCTTCCTGCTGCTCATGAGTAGCCTCACTATGCGGGTGTAGAAAGCTACTCATTAGCGACTGAAGACTGAGGCTGCTGCTGCTGATGGAGCTTCTGCTGCTGCTGCTGCCAACCCCCCCAGCGGCCATGGCAGTGGAAGGTGAGCGCAGAGGTCCCCTCGAGTCAGACCTGCGAGAGTATGGACCATGGCGCAGATAGGCATCGGCCAACTGCCTACGTAGAATGTCTTTGTAGTAGTTGAGTTTGTCCTCCCTCTCGGTGGGTTTAAAAAATGCCCCCATTTTGTGCCGGAAGCGAGGGTCCAATAAGGTGGACAGCCAGAAGTCATCCCGCCGACAGATGGAAACAATTCTGGGGTCACTACGCAAGCACGTGAGCATGCTTCGTGCCATTTGCGCAAGTGACTCGGATGGACTACCTGTCTCCATCTCCACTGCATACTGCCACGGTGTGCCCGGGTCCTCTGTCTCTCCTTCCTCAAAAACCTCTAGCTCCTCTGGCTGCTCCTGCTCCTCCTCTCCTGTCCGCTGACTAGATAAACCAGCCATTTCGCCAAGCCTAAACTGTGTTTCGCTGGGCAACTCCTCCTCCTCCTCTTCCTCCTCCTCCTCCTCCAGTTCAGCTCCAAGGGGGTTCATGTGGCCGTAAGATGTAAACGCCATGTCTCCAGTGCCCTGACCAGCCATGGTTTCCAACATGTGCTGTAGTACATGAAGCAGTGGAATCACGTCGTTCATCCCGTAATCCTGCCGACTGACAAATAAAGTGGCTTCCTCAAAGGGCCTGAGCAAACGGCAGGTGTCACGTATGAGCTGCCACTGGTTGACATTGAAGTTACACAGGGGAGTCCCCCTATCTGCTTGGATCATCAGGAAATCCGTGATGGCTTTTCTCTGTTCATATAATCGGTCCAACATGTGAAGGGTGGAATTCCAACGGGTGGAAACATCGCAAATCAGACTATGTTGGGGGATACCATTCTGACGCTGTAGCTCAAGAAGGGTGTGTTTGGCAGTGTAGGAGTGGCTGAAGTGCATGCAAAGTTTCCGTGAAGTTGTTAGGATGTCCTGCAGATGGGGGGAACACTTCAGAAACCGCTTGACAACCAGATTGAAGACGTGAGCCATGCAGGGGGCATGGGTCAGGCTTCCTTGGCGCAGCGCAGACAAAATGTTCTTCCCATTGTCGGTAACCATGATTCCCATTTTAAGTTTTCTCGGAGTAAGCCATGTTTGGATTTCCTGATGAATACATTTAAGCAGTTCCTCCCCTGTGTGACTCCGTTCGCCAAGACAAACCATGTGAAGCACTGCGTGACACCTCCGTGCCCTGCACACATGGTAGACTGGAGGGGCACTGAGACTTGAGCCTACAGTGGAGGGTGAGGAGATGGCGGAGGATGAGGAGGCCGAGTCGCACGGTGTCACAGGCCCAATGGGCAGAGAGCGCGGAGGCCGAAGCGGCGTGACCTGTCCAAGTTGCTGCTGCAAAGGGACCACATTCACCCAGTGGGCCGTAAACGACATGTACTGCCCCTGACCGTAGTTACAGCTCCAGATGTCGGCGCTGCCATGTATTTTGCTACACACCGACAGGCTCAAGGACTGGCCCACCTTCTGTTCAACAAAAGTGTGCAGCGCTGGTACTGCCTTCTTGGCAAAGAAATGACGGCTTGGGACTCTCCACCTCGGCTCGGCACAAGCCATCAGTTCTCTGAAAGGTGCAGATTCCACCACCTGAAAAGGGAGCGACTGCAGCACCAGCAACTTGGACAGGAGCACATTCAGCTTCTGCGCCGTAGGATGAGTGGGCGCATACTGCTGTCTCTTGGACATGGCTTCGCTGATGGATTGCTGGCGGGATGCATGACTTGGAGGAGGAGGAGCAGGAGCGACAGAGGATGGGTATGACGCACAGCTGCCTTCGGCTGAGGTGCTGGAGCCTTGGCTGGCAGAAATTGGGAGCTCACTTGGTGAGGAAGCAGACTGGACCACCCCTTGGGAGCCTCGGTTCTCCCAGGTCGTTTTATGGTGACGCATCATATGTTGACGCAGGGCCGTGGTGCCAACATTTGGACCCTGGCCACGCTTCACCTTTTGCCTACATATCTTGCATGTGGCCATGTTACCCTCCTGCGGATGCCTCAGGAAAAACTGCCACACTGCCGAGTAGCTACTTTTCCCACCCCCTGGCCTCACTGATTCACTGCTGCTGTTGCCAACTCCAGGAACCCCTGCTCCACTACCTCCCGATAAGGTAGACTGCCGCACAGCAGGTGCTCTACCCCGGCCCCGGCCCCGGCCGGCTCCAGCCTTTGGAATTGTGCCCCCATGCTGACTGCTACCACCTTGCTGCCTCAGCTGCTGACTCCGGGGCAACCTGCACCCCTCTTCTCCTGATGATGACGATGAAGCCCCTTCATCACCCGGCTCCCAAGTGCGATCGGCTTCATCGTCATCATCATCATCATCACCGGGTTGTGGCTGTACGTCACTGATGTTCGTGGATTCGTCAACAGTGTCTGGCGCAGGAGCTGGAACGCTCGCAGCACCCACGACACTGTCCACATCACTATTTGTCTGCCTAGCTAAAGAAGCCACCTCCATTTCTTGGCTGGGCAGTAGCTGCTGACTGTCCTCTATCTGATGGTCCTCCTCACTAAAGAGTGGAGCTGAACCCAAAGCATAGGATACGTCGCTGGGGGAGGGAACGGCGTAGGCCAGAGGCAATGGGAGGACAGGGACTGCTCTCGGGGCATGCCAACTCAGGGTTGTGTCAGAGGAACCTACCGACCCTAGACTGGGGGTCTCAGACGTAAGTTGTGATGATGTTGTTGATGAGCGCGTCAACCAATCTACCACGGCAGATGTGTTACTGGTGGAGACCCGACCGCTAGCAGATACTGGCAGATTAGGTCTCTCAGCGTGACTCCTGCTGCTACTGGCCCCCAGTCTGATGCGAGCTCTGCCTGCGGAATCTTGGCCTCTGCCACTCCTCTTTTCACTTCCAGGCACTTGTCTGCCCGACATAGTCTAACTGGCGTGGTAGTAGGTGATATTTAAAAAAACCCCGGGCAGCGGTGGGTCTATATGAAACAGAATATAATGCACACCAAAAGTGAGCAGTAACACTCAGCCTCCAACAGGCCTGCTTAGTGTAAATAAGAGAGCTGCTTAGTGTAAATAAAGAGGGGTATGCTATGTTACAGAATGGGATGCCTCAACAGAAGTGCACCTGGCAGGCAGCAGTAAGCCTATGCCCAGCAAAAGTGTCTTATAATATAAATATAATAAGAGCAAATGCTTATATGGTCTTAAACAGAGGCTGCTTTAGTCACAGAATGGGATGCCCCGGGCAGGAATCGAGCTGGCAGGGTCCAGTAGTGCTTTGGCCAGCAAAAGTGTCTTTATCAGGCCTAATTTCAAATATGATAAGAGCAAATGCTTATATGGTCTTAAACAGAGGCTGCTTTAGTCACAGAATGGGATGCCCCGGGCAGGAATCGAGCTGGCAGGGTCCAGTAGTGCTTTGGCCAGCAAAAGTGTCTTTATCAGGCCTAATTTCAAATATGATAAGAGCAAATGCTTATATGGTCTTAAACAGAGGCTGCTTTAGTCACAGAATGGGATGCCCCGGGCAGGAATCGAGCTGGCAGGGTCCAGTAGTGCTTTGGCCAGCAAAAGTGTCTTTATCAGGCCTAATTTCAAATATGATAAGAGCAAATGCTTATATGGTCTTAAACAAAGGCTGCTGTAGTCACAGAATGGGATGCCCCGGGCAGGAATCGAGCTGGCAGGGTACAGTAGTGCTTTGGCCAGCAAAAGTGTCTTTATCAGGCCTAATTTCAAATATGATAAGAGCAAATGCTTATATGGTCTTAAACAGAGGCTGCTTTAGTCACAGAATGGGATGCCCCGGGCAGGAATCGAGCTGGCAGGGTACAGTAGTGCTTTGGCCAGCAAAAGTGTCTTTATCAGGCCTAATTTCAAATATGATAAGAGCAAATGCTTATATGGTCTTAAACAGAGGCTGCTTTAGTCACAGAATGGGATGCCCCGGGCAGGAATCGAGCTGGCAGGGTACAGTAGTGCTTTGGCCAGCAAAAGTGTCTTTATCAGGCTAATTTCAAATATGATAAGAGCAAATGCTTATATGGTCTTAAACAGAGGCTGCTTTAGTCACAGAATGGGATGCCCCGGGCAGGAATCGAGCTGGCAGGGTACAGTAGTGCTTTGGCCAGCAAAAGTGTCTTTATCAGGCCTAATTTCAAATATGATAAGAGCAAATGCTTATATGGTCTTAAACAGAGGCTGCTTTAGTCACAGAATGGGATGCCCCGGGCAGGAATCGAGCTGGCAGGGTCCAGTAGTGCTTTGGCCAGCAAAAGTGTCTTTATCAGGCCTAATTTCAAATATGATAAGAGCAAATGCTTATATGGTCTTAAACAGAGGCTGCTTTAGTCACAGAATGGGATGCCCCGGGCAGGAATCGAGCTGGCAGGGTCCAGTAGGGCTTTGGCCAGCAAAAGTGTCTTTATCAGGCCTAATTTCAAATATGATAAGAGCAAATGCTTATATGGTCTTAAACAGAGGCTGCTTTAGTCACAGAATGGGATGCCCCGGGCAGGAATCGAGCTGGCAGGGTACAGTAGTGCTTTGGCCAGCAAAAGTGTCTTTATCAGGCTAATTTCAAATATGATAAGAGCAAATGCTTATATGGTCTTAAACAGAGGCTGCTTTAGTCACAGAATGGGATGCCCCGGGCAGGAATCGAGCTGGCAGGGTACAGTAGTGCTTTGGCCAGCAAAAGTGTCTTTATCAGGCCTAATTTCAAATATGATAAGAGCAAATGCTTATATGGTCTTAAACAGAGGCTGCTTTAGTCACAGAATGGGATGCCCCGGGCAGGAATCGAGCTGGCAGGGTACAGTAGTGCTTTGGCCAGCAAAAGTGTCTTTATCAGGCTAATTTCAAATATGATAAGAGCAAATGCTTATATGGTCTTAAACAGAGGCTGCTTTAGTCACAGAATGGGATGCCCCGGGCAGGAATCGAGCTGGCAGGGTACAGTAGTGCTTTGGCCAGCAAAAGTGTCTTTATCAGGCCTAATTTCAAATATGATAAGAGCAAATGCTTATATGGTCTTAAACAGAGGCTGCTTTAGTCACAGAATGGGATGCCCCGGGCAGGAATCGAGCTGGCAGGGTCCAGTAGTGCTTTGGCCAGCAAAAGTGTCTTTATCAGGCCTAATTTCAAATATGATAAGAGCAAATGCTTATATGGTCTTAAACAGAGGCTGCTTTAGTCACAGAATGGGATGCCCCAGGCAGGAATCGAGCTGGCAGGGTCCAGTAGGGCTTTGGCCAGCAAAAGTGTCTTTATCAGGCCTAATTTCAAATATGATAAGAGCAAATGCTTATATGGTCTTAAACAGAGGCTGCTTTAGTCACAGAATGGGATGCCCCGGGCAGGAATCGAGCTGGCAGGGTACAGTAGGGCTTTGGCCAGCAAAAGTGTCTTTATCAGGCTAATTTCAAATATGATAAGAGCAAATGCTTATATGGTCTTAAACAGAGGCTGCTTTAGTCACAGAATGGGATGCCCCGGGCAGGAATTGAGCTGGCAGGGTACAGTAGTGCTTTGGCCAGCAAAAGTGTCTTTATCAGGCCTAATTTCAAATATGATAAGAGCAAATGCTTATATGGTCTTAAACAGAGGCTGCTTTAGTCACAGAATGGGATGCCCCGGGCAGGAATCGAGCTGGCAGGGTACAGTAGTGCTTTGGCCAGCAAAAGTGTCTTTATCAGGCCTAATTTCAAATATGATAAGAGCAAATGCTTATATGGTCTTAAACAGAGGCTGCTTTAGTCACAGAATGGGATGCCCCGGGCAGGAATCGAGCTGGCAGGGTACAGTAGTGCTTTGGCCAGCAAAAGTGTCTTTATCAGGCCTAATTTCAAATATGATAAGAGCAAATGCTTATATGGTCTTAAACAGAGGCTGCTTTAGTCACAGAATGGGATGCCCCGGGCAGGAATCGAGCTGGCAGGGTACAGTAGTGCTTTGGCCAGCAAAAGTGTCTTTATCAGGCCTAATTTCAAATATGATAAGAGCAAATGCTTATATGGTCTTAAACAGAGGCTGCTTTAGTCACAGAATGGGATGCCCCGGGCAGGAATCGAGCTGGCAGGGTACAGTAGTGCTTTGGCCAGCAAAAGTGTCTTTATCAGGCCTAATTTCAAATATGATAAGAGCAAATGCTTATATGGTCTTAAACAGAGGCTGCTTTAGTCACAGAATGGGATGCCCCGGGCAGGAATCGAGCTGGCAGGGTACAGTAGTGCTTTGGCCAGCAAAAGTGTCTTTATCAGGCCTAATTTCAAATATGATAAGAGCAAATGCTTATATGGTCTTAAACAGAGGCTGCTGTAGTCACAGAATGGGATGCCCCGGGCAGGAATCGAGCTGGCAGGGTACAGTAGTGCTTTGGCCAGCAAAAGTGTCTTTATCAGGCCTAATTTCAAATATGATAAGAGCAAATGCTTATATGGTCTTAAACAGAGGCTGCTTTAGTCACAGAATGGGATGCCCCGGGCAGGAATCGAGCTGGCAGGGTACAGTAGTGCTTTGGCCAGCAAAAGTGTCTTTATCAGGCTAATTTCAAATATGATAAGAGCAAATGCTTATATGGTCTTAAACAGAGGCTGCTTTAGTCACAGAATGGGATGCCCCGGGCAGGAATCGAGCTGGCAGGGTACAGTAGTGCTTTGGCCAGCAAAAGTGTCTTTATCAGGCCTAATTTCAAATATGATAAGAGCAAATGCTTATATGGTCTTAAACAGAGGCTGCTGTAGTCACAGAATGGGATGCCCCGGGCAGGAATCGAGCTGGCAGGGTACAGTAGTGCTTTGGCCAGCAAAAGTGTCTTTATCAGGCCTAATTTCAAATATGATAAGAGCAAATGCTTATATGGTCTTAAACAGAGGCTGCTTTAGTCACAGAATGGGATGCCCCGGGCAGGAATCGAGCTGGCAGGGTACAGTAGTGCTTTGGCCAGCAAAAGTGTCTTTATCAGGCCTAATTTCAAATATGATAAGAGCAAATGCTTATATGGTCTTAAACAGAGGCTGCTTTAGTCACAGAATGGGATGCCTCACAGCAGACTTAAGATCAGTTCAGTATATATGCACAGTTAGTTACTATAAGCAGCCTGAAAACGCTAACAAAGGCTGGATGAAAAAAAAAAAATCTCCCTGTCAGCCAGCTCCGTTTTTCCTACCTTTCCCTGGCTTTCTGTCTGTCTCCTGTCTGTCTCCTGCCTGTCTCCTGCCTGTCTCCAGCCTGTCCCTGTCTGTCCCTGTCTCCAGCCTGTCTAACTGCCTCAGCTACACAGCGTTCTGTCTGTCTGTCACGAATGCAATAGAGAAATGAGGAAAAGCAAGATGGCCGCCGTTAAATACCGCTGTGTGACGTCACCGGGCTTGCTGGCTGCTGATAGGCTGCATGTGACTGCCCCAGCTTGCACTGGCGCGGGATACATGTCCAGACATGTCCCGCCCGCCATCTTAGAATGCCTGTAATGTAAATGAATGGATGTTAAAGGAAAACTTCGAGTGATCGAATCGCGGGGAAATTCGGATTCGATCCGAATCGAATTTTTCCTGAAATTCGGATCGAATCCGGGTTCGTCCGGATCGATTCGCTCATCCCTAGTCAACAGTGTAAAAGGATGAGGATAGGGCAAGAAGGATAAGGTTGTAGTAGTGCCTTTTGGCTTTTGGTTTTAGCAGGTAACAGAACATTAGTGAGTTTGGTGAGGACGGTTTCAGTGAAGTGGTTAGGGTGGCATGCAGATTGTAGGGGATCAAGTATGTTGTTGGTAGATAAAGTTTCCCAATTCTGAGTAGACAAGTTGCTTAAGAGGTTTGGATGAGTGGAGTAGTGAGATACGGAGTTGTGAGAAGTCAGAGGTGTCAACAGGGGGGTTTTTGATTAGTGGAGTAATAACTACATAGTTGTAATAGGAAGGAAAGGTGCCAGTGAAGAGGAAAAGGTTTAATAGAGAGGTTAATGATGGAGTGAGAGATGGAGACAGTTGAGGAATAAGGTAGAATGGAATTAGATCACAGGAGCAAGTAGTCAGATGAACCCTAGAAATGAGAAAGGTTAGTTCTAGTTCAGTTATTGTAGCGAAGTAGGTTAGAACGTGAGCCTGTGAGGCTTACCAGTTAGCAAGTCTAGGTTAGTACTCTGAAAAGTGGTCATCCCACGGAGCACGTGGAGTTAAGCTATTCTTGTTCAGCCTAAGTATTGTTGCTATCCTGCCACATCTCTAATTTTCTCCTCTTTATCTGGTTTGCATACACGTTGGTGTGTATTTGTTTCTATTATGGATGTGTGGCAATATTGATATAATCCATGGTCATAAGTGCACTGATATAGCGTGGGGGGTTAATCTCTTGTTTTTATTCTGTGTTTATTTGTGTTTTATTTTCATTTAATAAAAAAAAAATGTATTAAGCTTTGTGCATCCAATTGCGTGTGTGGGGATTTTGCGGCTCTTTGGGACCACGTGTCCCAGGGAGCTGCTTTTGGGTTCAGGTCCAGGTTACTAGATAACACCCAATCTTCACCGCTATCTTCACCTTTAGACAAGCCGCCATTTGCCGGGACCCAAGCAGACCTGACCAGACACAGTTGCCACCAGGTCTTACAAGCACAAATGTTATTGACTGAGGGCTTGACCTGCAGGTGTGTGAGCATTAAACTGAAGTTCACAGGAGATCTGACAAAGCAAGGGGACATACAAAGGAAGTCAGTCCAACAGGTGTTATTGCAGAGAAATAACCAGAGGCAAGGCTAAAGGTCAACACAGAGGCAGTTTTGAGGTACCGAAGGGAACAGGCAGAGGCAAAGTCAGGAAATCCAAGGTTAACGGCGGGGGGCGGGGGGGGTGCAATGGAGATGAGGTCACATGTCAATCTTGGTCAAACATGTGTACACAAGGAACAGAGCACTGCACAACACCCAAACGCAAGCTATCACAGGCATTTATAACAGGGGCTGAGGAACCTTTATAAGGGAAGTGTTTGGGGATTGGCTGGGGTATCTAAGGGCTACTGGCCAGTAACAGCCCATAAGCAACTTTATAAGTAAGAGCCCATAAGCAACTCTGGGGTTCATCAGCCCATTTAAACAAGCTGAGCTGCCTGTACACCACTGGAAGGCAGCATACATGAGCATGGATGTGAGAGGAGCTGCTTGAGCTGGCACCTGAGACTTGTGCATCGGCTGGGTGAGGGTCAGCTCAGTGCAGCGCACAAAGACCCTGCTGGATCATCAAACTAATGTCATTCTTGGAGCTTCAAAGTTCCCGTGTGTCCCCTATGTGTTTTGCTTTCTTCCTGACCTGTGGTTGGCAACCTTGTCAGTTTATGACTATGACTAGGCCTTGATTAAATAAGAATAAATAAAATTCTCATGGTAGTAAAAAATCACTTGATGAGAAAAAGCATTTCACTGTTACTCAATCACCAGATAGGAGGACAATGAAAGTCAATGTCTTATCTTGACTTCTGATCTTTGGCCACTCCATTTACCACAATACCCACTTATTCCCCCTGTAACTTGAAAACTTGAATACAAATATTTGAAACAAAAGTCCAATTTGGTGGACTTTTCCATAAGAACCCAGATCAGAAGTACCAGAGGGCACAGGACGATCTACTTAACAGACACCCACTCCCGCGGCATGCGTCACTCACCCGTGGACGCCTCTGTACACTGAAGTACCTGGTGTATGAAGGTGACCATTGATAGTAATAGCTTTCCAGATTGAGACCACAGGAGCTGGTGGCAGGTTAGCATCTCTAGAATGTCTGATCAAAGTGGACTATTCCATTAAAGAACTCATTGTTGACCATTTCTTTGCCACCTCAGCTCCTGTGTTTCTCCAGTTTCAGTTTTCAATGTCTCAAGTGTCATGTTTTTCATGTGCAAGTCCTGTGGACAACCCCAGTTAGGTAAGTAAGTCTTGTCTTCCTTAAAAAAGTGGTCTTGTTTACAGTTGACCAAGCAGATACAAATTGGTAGTTGGTGCCTCAGCAAAGGCCAGTGAACAGCTTTTTCCTAACATATATTTTGATACAGTAATGTCAGACTCACCCATTTGCAGTACTCAGATCAGAAGGTATTGCCCAATCTCCATCAATGCTTCACCTAAGCCCCCTTATGCGTCACCAGACAAGGTTTCTCCCTGGACCTGTTAGTCCAACAGGTGGCAACGGGAAGTCAAAATGTCATGCAGGTGAAGATCAGTCCAACAAACGAAAAGGCACAGGGCCAAGGAGATCTCAGGGTCAAAGGTCAGGCCAATTCTCAAACACAGGAAGGCATGGTAGCAACACAGAATAGGCAAGCATAGAGGTAGTTGAGAAGGGTATCAGAGGTCACAACAGAAGATCATAAAATCAGTACAGGAGAATACAGATGAGAATTAGGTCAGGCAATGTTCAGGGTAATACACAGTCAATCATGGTAGAAGAAATCACTAACGATAGCAGCCAAACAGATGGCTATCATGAGCATTTGGCAAAGGACTGGGACAGCTTTATAGGGACAAGAATGCAGTGATTAGAACAGTGAAACCCAGCACTCATTGGCCCATAACAACTATAGGGCTGATTAGCCCAAAAAGTAACAAGGGCCTAATAGCCCACAGGCAATCTTACAGCTCATTGGATGTTTGAATATTTCCCCTGTGGCCAAGCTGCCTACTCCACTGCCAAAGGGCAAATAAGAAAGGGATGCTGGGGTTGTGCTTTTGAAGGGCATAAAAAGAAGGGTTTCACAAGAAAAATGAATGTTGTTTCATGTTTCCCACCACTAAGAATTCTAGGGCTGGTATAGAAGACCAGTTGTTACTGTGAACAAGAAAAATGAGGGAGTGGACCCATCCTCAAAGTGTAGATGGTCTTTGTCAATAACCTTGCCCAAGCTATTTTAAAATTAACACCTTTGCCAATATATTTATTCAGCACATAGCATAAAAAAACTCTACTCAATTGCACATATCTGTTAAACATCTGTATCTGTTTGGCAAAGACCTTCGACACTTTGAGGATGGGTCTGCCACCTAATTTCTAATTTCTTGTTCATAAAAAGAAGAGGCCTGGGAATGCGAGAGCTGCCTAATCCGGTGTCACGCCCCGGTGCCACTAACGTGCCGGCCGGGCAATGGTCAGCACGGTGCACCAGCTGTGGACACTGCTGGAGCAAGAATTTACCTACGTGACAGGTAAATTGTTAGTTTTTACATTATACCAGAAACATGTTCAAGTTACATTTTGAGAATGCTAATATATCCAGATGGTAAACATACAGAAAATATATGGAATGAAAGCATATGTGCCTAAACTGTGTTTCTTGCTCAGTCATGGTCAGTTTTATTGCAAACATACAATGTAGTGTTATTAATAATAAATGATCAAAGTAATCATAAAAGTTTTTTAGGAATTTTTGCTCAATATGTGGCATTACCTCCTCCTCCAGCAATGTGATTCCTTCCCAATGTGCTTCATATTAAATAAGCAATAGCCTATTTGGCAGCATTTAAAGAGATTTTTCAGGCACCAGCTAAAAAATTTGCAGAGGCAGTCTACCTGTTGCTGCTGCCGCTCTGCAGTTCCTCGGCTTGCTGCTGCCCAGATGGTAGAGAAAATCCTCTCCCTTTGCCTTGCTGCCTGGACCCCCAAAAATGTGCTGTATAATGGAAAATGCTTCTGCTTGACACACACTCCCTCTCCTGAAGAGCAGACACGACCACAGACAGAGAAGCTAACAAGCCATAAGAGATAAAAAGTTATTTTTCTATTGCTTATTAAGCCTGTTTAAAAATAAATACATAAAATAATAAGACAGCACTAATGCCATTAGGGCAATAAGGGTGCCTAGAATATAACATAATGCTTTTTTAATAGTATGTATTCTTGTTTTAAAAATCGTTTTACCCCTGTGTACTAACTAAATGTAAATACAAATGTAAATATCTATATACAGTAAATGTTTTATGTTCATATGTAATACATCTAGACATGCTCTTGCTGGGGAAACCCTGTTCATAATAGAAAAAAAGGCAAAAATTGAAATTACAGCTGTGATTTGTCAGAATGAATATTGTTGGCTGAGTAAGACAGGTCAAAGGTGTCAGACATTGCAGAGGAAAAATATTTGAAGAAGAAACCGGAAAAGTGGAGTTTAAATACAGTTTTTTTTTCCTTTTAAAAGTAGCCAAAAGGCAAAGCAGTGATCCACATAATATTGTTGTATTGACATTCAGATTAAATATTTATATTTTTGCCCTACGGCCAAAGTTTTTTAAAGAGTAAAACATAATAACATCATTGCATTATATCAAGTAAAACTTGTTTGAAAAACTTGGAAATTAAATGTAGCCATAGCCCTTGCCAATAATCTCCTCTTAGGGTGGGGAACTGAAAATGGATATTTGTTTTGTCCCTCTCTGCTCGCCCCGACATCATTATTGATGAACCCCGTCCTGTAATCCCCAAGATATACCATGGGATTTCTGCTCCTTGGCCAGATTTACTTAGGGAGACTGGGCTTTAAAGGATAAACAGCTATGAGATTACTGCAATATGACCTAGGCCCTTATTCATGAAGGGATAGCACCAGGTAGTGACTCTTTAGCGACAAGTAGCGAGAGATATCGGCAAGAGAACGCCGGCCCTAGCACTCAATTACACATTTATGATGCCGATCCTGTTTAGCGACTGGGATAACGCCATGTAGCGTTGGATTCATCATTATCCCAGCCTCAGCGTACAGTGCCGGTGTTCACACGTTCACAGCGCCACCTAATACCTCTCGCTATCTGCCGCTCTCCCATACATTTCAATGGAAGAGCCTCAAATCCCATTTCTCATCCCTTTTTTATTTTTTTTTTCCAAACTACAAATGTTGTAGACATTATTCCTGAACTGTAAGTATGTTTTACTCCCCGGCCTCCCCGCTCCCACCAAGCCCTGAAATGGAAAAAAAAAATGCCGGCATGGTGGGAACGGGGAGGCAGCGCAGCCGGCCTCCCCGCTCCCACCAGAGATGAGCGATTTGCTAAAATTCGATTTGGACGAACCTGAGAAGTTCGCTCATCTCTACACACACCCTTTATCCCAGCGCTCGGCGGCGCTGTTTGTTGTGGCCGCGGGACACAGTGACTGACATGGATGGCCCGATACACGTGGGGGCTGTGTTTGACAACAGTGCTGGTTTGTTTCAGCGCTGCGGTGTCAGGTCTTTAGATGTTTAGCATACATGGTCAGGTGACGAGGTCACGTGAGCGGGGGAAGATGAGACTTCATCATCGTCACCGAGGGGAGATGTGTGTTAGACTTCCTGGTTACACACGTGCAGGCAAGACAGGATGAGAGGAGGGACGCGCTTTTGCACAGGTAGGGATAGCTATATAAACACTTGAGTCCTTTCAGATTCACCCTCACCCTTAGAAGCCGCATGGGCAGCGGCGGGCGTGTGGGTGTTTTTGGGCTTCCCCCTTCTCTACAGGCGTTGCTGTGGCTCTGTGTTATTTCCGGTAGTATCATTTTGGATTTTGCGGGCACAGTGTTTTATTGTGTTTCAGTTTGTTCATGACCACCTGTTATATTGGGTTTGGATAATAGGATGTAGATACACATAGGTTAGTTAGCACTTGGCACTTTTATAGCGGTACTCATGTGGCAATAGGATTTATAGTGTGATTTTTTGTTTTTTTGTGTGTTTAACTGTTCACAATTTGTACTATCTATTCACACAGTTCATTTAGATTTGTTTGATATATATATATATATATATATATATATATATATATATATATATATATATATATATATATATATAATTCTTGTATTCTTTTGCTTTCAGATTGATTGTTGTATAGCACATTTTTGATTATTTATTTATTTTTTTACTCATTTATTATTCACTCATTTATATATTATCTATACTATTTATTTATTTATTTATTTATTTATCACTTATTCATTGTGCCGGCACAATTATTCATGGATGTGATTCTGAGTAGATTATTGTTAATATGTTTATTTAACCCATATTG
This sequence comes from Gastrophryne carolinensis, assembly GCA_027917425.1. NCBI lineage: Eukaryota > Metazoa > Chordata > Amphibia > Anura > Microhylidae > Gastrophryne > Gastrophryne carolinensis. Next base: position 148,002,339 of record CM051240.1, on the reverse strand, counting down.
TGGGTACACAACACACGCACTTTCTAAAGTATATATGATTATTTGGATTTTGAGATTGAAATTGATTGTTGACTATATGAAGGGGGAGCAGCCTGTTTTTAAACGTCTTGTGTTGTATTTTTGTTGTATGTGTTTTTAGGATTAGCTATGTATTAATAAATTTGAATATTTTGAGGATATATTTGTGTACATATATATTATTAAATTTTGGTGCTCCACATAGGGAGGGAGGTGTGGCCTTTCACGTCCACTCCCAATAGAGCTATTACACACACCCTTTACATGTATGATATTTAGGGAAGAAAGCTCATTGTTAATCAGTAAAGGTCAACTCATTGTGTGGCCACAGATCATAATCACATTTATAAGCACACATACCCGCCACATCAGAGATGTCCAGACTTAGCCCATCACTAGAGCTTTGCCCTTAAAATACATGTGTCATACCAAATGTAAATAGGCCATAGGCCAAGTACATGTAATGAGATACAACATCCTTACATTAAAAGTTTCATCACATTCTTACCCTCATCCCTAGCAGCCGCACTTTGAAGGGCCCTTTCAGGACCAGCACTTTCTGTATTCGGGCCTAAGGAAAGAAAACATCATTGTTATTACTTGGCATTATTTGGTTATGGTTATTGCTGACATAGTATTGCTTCAATAAATGTATTCAAATGTCACCAAAAGAAAGGCCACATGTATTTAACAGTTTACTTATTTTATGAATCAGAAATATTAGCCGTTTGTTTGAAAAACATAACCAACTATACAGCTTTCAATGTGAGGTCTCATGGTGTTTCATGGTACAAATTGTTGTGATAAACATTAATAAACAAATACAGAAAGGATACGGTATGCTTAGCACTACACACCAACAGTGTCCTGTAGGCCTGCAACACAGGTTGGGTCCAAAGATGAAGATGGGACTTGGCCTACAAATTAAAAACATAATACAGCTAAATCCAGACATTTAACTTACTTTAGGGCAAGCCAAATTAGCACATACACTAACTGGCTTCCAAAGAGTATGTAGACTCATGAGGAGATGCTGATGCAATTCTGAGGGCATCTATGTTTAACAAATAATAACAATTAGCCATTGTTAATGTGCGCAATTAAAAAAAACCCTCAAGACCTATACCATGGAATCAAATGATCAAGACTTTACCTTCAACATCAGACGGGGTAATGTTGAGGCTGGGGGAAGGGCAGGAATCTGGGACCCATCTGCATCTCCTGAGAGTCCTCATGTGCCACTAAGGAAAAACAAAGAGAAATGTTGAAAAAAAAATACATAGGTATAATATGATACTTATCATGACCTACTTTTAGGATTAGAAAGAGGTTACAAACAAATATGGTTTGACATGAATTGAAACAATCATTTACAAGGTAATCACAATGTACCTTCACCCCAGCCTGTGGTGTCACCCCCAACATCCACACCCTGCAGCCGACAAAGGGGAATTTTGCACTTCAACATCTCCTCATATGGCCTGTATTTACTCTTTGGAGCCTGCTTCGTCCCACTGTCAACAAGAAGATCAGACTTCATCTTTACCATAAGGGCCCTTTGTAAAGTGTAGAAGCGTTTCTTGCAGGCTGTGCCACTACGTGGATATTGAGCTGTGCTAGTAAGCTGCTCACCAGTGGCATCCCACAATTTGCTCTTTTCTTGTTTGCCTAAACACTGACTTTGGGAGCCAAATAATAACTCCCACTTAGCCAGTGTCAGACACACAATAGTATTATTATCAGCCAAATTTAATTCTTGCTCCCTCTTGGCATACGGACACTTGGCCTTTGGTGGGGCTCCACCTTTAGCCAGTGCCCTTTTCCTTGAGGAAGGGGCACGACGCACACCACTGGTACTGGGAGCCCCAGGAGACACAGCAGTGGCAGGCAGATTTCCAGAATTTGGCTCCATCCTGTAGCTGCACACATCACCAAACCACAGACACCAGGACGCATGCAAACTACAGAATGTCAACAATTACAGAATGTGCCTGGGAGTTTTTATGTGCTTTATTACCCAATCACTAACAGACAAAGTTAATTGTTTGAGACAATACAGGTGTGTGTATCTACATCTTGACTACAATGAATGAGGTATCACCAAAACATGTGTTGAAGTCAATAAAGTAATTAAGAAGCTACTTACAAAGCCAGATACACATTAGTAATTACTTGTATCCATGTACCTGAACACCATTTGAAATGGTGTACAAAAAACGGCTATTTGAAATTTTAAATGTTTACCTTGGATTGGCCAATAGATGTCTGTGCAACCAGATCTGCTAAACTACGCTATTATGGATGCGCTAGGCGTTTCCGACACTGTGGTAAGCTAATTACAGACCGGAAACAGCTAACAAACGCAAGAGGCAGCTAAGCAGACCAGACCTTTGTATAAGTTAAGTATAAATTAGGATTACATTATTCATTTTTTTCTTGATACACTGTGGCAAAGGCTGTGGTGTTTTATGCTTGTAACTTTCACATAGCTGCCAGGAACTGGCTTGCTGGGTTTCTTGATTACTGTCTGTGGCTTTGTTGTGTTTTTCTGGCATCAGTGCTGTTTCTTTGAGAGATTTGTTTTGGTGGCATCTGCAAATATTGTGTAGGATACAGCAAGTGTGGATTGTTTTGGGGACCTTTTGTGGGTTGTGCAGCAACTCCCCTCTTGGTTGTGCCAAACTTTGGAAGCATACTTTCAGCAGGCTGATGGTTGTTACTAGGGATGAGCGAATCGATCCGGACGAACCCGGATTCGATCCGAATTTCATGAAAAATTCGATTCGGATCGAATCCGAATTTCCCCGTGCTTCGATCGCTCGAAGTTTTCCTTTAACATCCATTCATTTACATTACAGGCATTCTAAGATGGCGGACGGGACATGTCCAGACATCTACCCCGCGCCAGTGCAAGCTGGGGCAGTCACATGCAGCCTATCAGCAGCCAGCAAGCCCGGTGACGTCACAGCGCTATTTAAGTCGGCGGACATCTTGCTTTTCCTCATTTCTCTATTGCATTCATGAGAGACAGGACGCTGCTGTAGTGAGGGAGAGACAGAGAACCAGGGACAGACAGGGACAGGCAGGAGACAGGCAGGAGACAGGCAGAAAGTCAGCGAAAAGCAGGGAAAGTTAGGAAAAAACGGAGGCAGTCACAAGGAGATTTTTTTTTTTCATCCAGCCTGAGTGTTACTGGCTGGCTGACTGGCTTTGTTAGCGTTTTTCAGGCTGCTTATACACTTACTGTGCATATATACTGAACTGATCTCAAGTCTGCTGTGAGGCATAACCCTTTGCACTTATTCTAAAAGTAATTTGGCCTGATAAAGACACTTTTGTTGTGCATAGTAGTACTGCTGCCAGGTGCTCTCTGGTTGGGGCATCCCATTCTGTGACTACACCAGCCTCTATTTACTATAACCCTTTGCACTTATTCTAAAAGTAATTTGGCCTGATAAAGACACTTTTGCTGTGCATAGCAGTACTGCTGCCAGGTGCTCTCTGGTTGGGGCATCCCATTCTGTGACTACACCAGCCTCTATTTACTATAACCCTTTGCACTTATTCAAAAAGTAATTTGGCCTGATAAAGACACTTTTGCTTTGCATAGCAGTACTGCTGCCAGGTGCTCTCTGGTTGGGGCATCCCATTCTGTAACTACAACAACCTCTATTTACTATAACCCTTTGCACTTATTCTAAAAGTAATGTGGCCTGATAAAGACACTTTTGCTGTGCATAGCAGTACTGCTGCCAGGTGCTCTCTGGTTGGGGCATCCCATTCTGTGACTACAACAGTCTCTATTTACTATAACCCTTTGCACTTATTCTAAAAGTAATTTGGCCTGATAAATACACTTTTGCTGTGCATAGCAGTACTGCTGCCAGGTGCTCTCTGGTTGGGGCATCCCATTCTGTGACTACACCAGCCTCTATTTACTATAACCCTTTGCACTTATTCTAAAAGTAATTTGGCCTGATAAAGACACTTTTGCTTTGCATAGCAGTACTGCTGCCAGGTGCTCTCTGGTTGGGGCATCCCATTCTGTGACTACAACAGTCTCTATTTACTATAACCCTTTGCACTTATTCTAAAAGTAATTTGGCCTGATAAAGACTAGAGATGAGCGAACTTTTGAAAAATTCGATTCGACTGATTCGCCGAATTTTCCGACAAAAATCGTTTCGACCCGAATAAATTCGCGACGAATCGCTATTAAAAACGGCTATTTCTGAGCCTCCTACAGCCTCAATAGGGTTGTAAACCATTCAGCCTTGCTGTAACACGCACAGGATGCGTGCTGGGTTAGTTAAATAATACTTTGAAGAAATATCACATGCAGATCAGAGGCATCGCTAATAGAATCGCAGAGCGGCACAATTGCAGAGAGTTGAAGTGGCATCACTATGAGGGGCAGAAGGAGCCCAAATATACACTGGAGTTGGCCTCAGGAGCCCAAAAATTGGATGAATCACACCCTGGAGTTGGCAGAAGTTGGCAGCAGCAGCAGCAGGAGCCCAAATATACACTGGAGTTGGCTTCAGGAGCCCAAAAATTGGATGAATCACACCCTGGAGTTGGCAGGAGTTGACACCAGCAGCAGCAGGAGCCCAAATATACACTGGAGTTGGCTTCAGGAGCCCAAAAATTGGATGAATCACACCCTGGAGTTGGCAGAAGTTGGCAGCAGCAGCAGCAGGAGCCCAAATATACACTGGAGTTGGCCTCAGGAGCCCAAAAATTGGATGAATCACACCCTGGAGTTGGCAGAAGTTGGCAGCAGCAGCAGCAGGAGCCCAAATATACACTGGAGTTGGCCTCAGGAGCCCAAAAATTGGATGAATCACACCCTGGAGTTGGCAGGAGTTGACAGTAGCAGCAGCAGGAGCCCAAATATACACTGGAGTTGGCCTCAGGAGCCCAAAAATTGGATGAATCACACCCTGGAGTTGGCAGAAGTTGGCAGCAGCAGCAGCAGGAGCCCAAATATACACTGGAGTTGGCTTCAGGAGCCCAAAAATTGGATGAATCACACCCTGGAGTTGGCAGGAGTTGACACCAGCAGCAGCAGGAGCCCAAATATACACTGGAGTTGGCTTCAGGAGCCCAAAAATTGGATGAATCACACCCTGGAGTTGGCAGAAGTTGGCAGCAGCAGCAGCAGGAGCCCAAATATACACTGGAGTTGGCCTCAGGAGCCCAAAAATTGGATGAATCACACCCTGGAGTTGGCAGAAGTTGGCAGCAGCAGCAGCAGGAGCCCAAATATACACTGGAGTTGGCCTCAGGAGCCCAAAAATTGGATGAATCACACCCTGGAGTTGGCAGAAGTTGGCAGCAGCAGCAGCAGGAGCCCAAATATACACTGGAGTTGGCTTCAGGAGCCCAAAAATTGGATGAATCACACCCTGGAGTTGGCAGGAGTTGACACCAGCAGCAGCAGGAGCCCAAATATACACTGGAGTTGGCCTCAGGAGCCCAAAAATTGGATGAATCACACCCTGGAGTTGGCAGAAGTTGGCAGCAGCAGGAGCCCAAATATACACTGGAGTTGGCCTCAGGAGCCCAAAAATTGGATGAATCACACCCTGGAGTTGGCAGGAGTTGACAGTAGCAGCAGCAGGAGCCCAAATATACACTGGATTTGGCTTCAGGAGCCCAAAAATTGGATGAATCACACCCTGGAGTTGGCAGGAGTTGACACCAGCAGCAGCAGGAGCCCAAATATACACTGGAGTTGGCTTCAGGAGCCCAAAAATTGGATGAATCACACCCTGGAGTTGGCAGAAGTTGGCAGCAGCAGCAGCAGGAGCCCAAATATACACTGGAGTTGGCCTCAGGAGCCCAAAAATTGGATGAATCACACCCTGGAGTTGGCAGAAGTTGGCAGCAGCAGCAGCAGGAGCCCAAATATACACTGGAGTTGGCCTCAGGAGCCCAAAAATTGGATGAATCACACCCTGGAGTTGGCAGGAGTTGACAGTAGCAGCAGCAGGAGCCCAAATATACACTGGAGTTGGCCTCAGGAGCCCAAAAATTGGATGAATCACACCCTGGAGTTGGCAGAAGTTGGCAGCAGCAGCAGCAGGAGCCCAAATATACACTGGAGTTGGCCTCAGGAGCCCAAAAATTGGATGAATCACACCCTGGAGTTGGCAGAAGTTGGCAGCAGCAGCAGCAGGAGCCCAAATATACACTGGAGTTGGCCTCAGGAGCCCAAAAATTGGATGAATCACACCCTGGAGTTGGCAGGAGTTGACAGTAGCAGCAGCAGGAGCCCAAATATACACTGGAGTTGGCCTCAGGAGCCCAAAAATTGGATGAATCACACCCTGGAGTTGGCAGGAGTTGGCAGCAGCAGCAGCAGGAGCCCAAAAAATGGCCTAAAGACATAAATATGTTTTGCACCATTTGGAAAGTGTAAAACGTGGCACCATGCTGAATCTAGTCGCATGCATCAGGCATTGGTGGGTGGAAATCCTGGCTGATCCATCCCTGATTCATTTTGACAAAGGTGAGTCTCTCCACATTTTTAGTTGACAGACGAGTTCTCCTCGCCGTAACTATGGCCCCCGCCGCACTAAACACCCGCTCAGATGGCACGCTACTTGCCGGGCAGGACAGCTTTTCCAGGGCAAACTCTGCTAATTGCGGCCACAAATCAAGTTTGGCTGCCCAGAAGTCCAGCGGATCCTCAAGGTGTGTTGGCATGGTCATGTCAAAGTATGACATGACCTGCTGGTTCAGGTCCTGCTCCAGGTCTTCCTGCTGCTCATGAGTAGCCTCACTATGCGGGTGTAGAAAGCTACTCATTAGCGACTGAAGACTGAGGCTGCTGCTGCTGATGGAGCTTCTGCTGCTGCTGCTGCCAACCCCCCCAGCGGCCATGGCAGTGGAAGGTGAGCGCAGAGGTCCCCTCGAGTCAGACCTGCGAGAGTATGGACCATGGCGCAGATAGGCATCGGCCAACTGCCTACGTAGAATGTCTTTGTAGTAGTTGAGTTTGTCCTCCCTCTCGGTGGGTTTAAAAAATGCCCCCATTTTGTGCCGGAAGCGAGGGTCCAATAAGGTGGACAGCCAGAAGTCATCCCGCCGACAGATGGAAACAATTCTGGGGTCACTACGCAAGCATGTGAGCATGCTTCGTGCCATTTGCGCAAGTGACTCGGATGGACTACCTGTCTCCATCTCCACTGCATACTGCCACGGTGTGCCCGGGTCCTCTGTCTCTCCTTCCTCAAAAACCTCTAGCTCCTCTGGCTGCTCCTGCTCCTCCTCTCCTGTCCGCTGACTAGATAAACCAGCCATTTCGCCAAGCCTAAACTGTGTTTCGCTGGGCAACTCCTCCTCCTCCTCTTCCTCCTCCTCCTCCTCCAGTTCAGCTCCAACGGGGTTCATGTGGCCGTAAGATGTAAACGCCATGTCTCCAGTGCCCTGACCAGCCATGGTTTCCAACATGTGCTGTAGTACATGAAGCAGTGGAATCACGTCGTTCATCCCGTAATCCTGCCGACTGACAAATAAAGTGGCTTCCTCAAAGGGCCTGAGCAAACGGCAGGTGTCACGTATGAGCTGCCACTGGTTGACATTGAAGTTACACAGGGGAGTCCCCCTATCTGCTTGGATCATCAGGAAATCCGTGATGGCTTTTCTCTGTTCATATAATCGGTCCAACATGTGAAGGGTGGAATTCCAACGGGTGGAAACATCGCAAATCAGACTATGTTGGGGGATACCATTCTGACGCTGTAGCTCAAGAAGGGTGTGTTTGGCGGTGTAGGAGTGGCTGAAGTGCATGCAAAGTTTCCGTGAAGTTGTTAGGATGTCCTGCAGATGGGGGGAACACTTCAGAAACCGCTTGACAACCAGATTGAAGACGTGAGCCATGCAGGGGGCATGGGTCAGGCTTCCTTGGCGCAGCGCAGACAAAATGTTCTTCCCATTGTCGGTAACCATGATTCCCATTTTAAGTTTTCTCGGAGTAAGCCATGTTTGGATTTCCTGATGAATACATTTAAGCAGTTCCTCCCCTGTGTGACTCCGTTCGCCAAGACAAACCATGTGAAGCACTGCGTGACACCTCCGTGCCCTGCACACATGGTAGACTGGAGGGGCACTGAGACTTGAGCCTACAGTGGAGGGTGAGGAGATGGCGGAGGATGAGGAGGCCGAGTCGCACGGTGTCACAGGCCCAATGGGCAGAGAGCGCGGAGGCCAAAGCGGCGTGACCTGTCCAAGTTGCTGCTGCAAAGGGACCACATTCACCCAGTGGGCCGTAAACGACATGTACTGCCCCTGACCGTAGTTACAGCTCCAGATGTCGGCGCTGCCATGTATTTTGCTACACACCGACAGGCTCAAGGACTGGCCCACCTTCTGTTCAACAAAAGTGTGCAGCGCTGGTACTGCCTTCTTGGCAAAGAAATGACGGCTTGGGACTCTCCACCTCGGCTCGGCACAAGCCATCAGTTCTCTGAAAGGTGCAGATTCCACCACCTGAAAAGGGAGCGACTGCAGCACCAGCAACTTGGACAGGAGCACATTCAGCTTCTGCGCCGTAGGATGAGTGGGCGCATACTGCTGTCTCTTGGACATGGCTTCGCTGATGGATTGCTGGCGGGATGCATGACTTGGAGGAGGAGGAGCAGGAGCGACAGAGGATGGGTATGACGCACAGCTGCCTTCGGCTGAGGTGCTGGAGCCTTGGCTGGCAGAAATTGGGAGCTCACTTGGTGAGGAAGCAGACTGGACCACCCCTTGGGAGCCTCGGTTCTCCCAGGTCGTTTTATGGTGACGCATCATATGTTGACGCAGGGCCGTGGTGCCAACATTTGGACCCTGGCCACGCTTCACCTTTTGCCTACATATCTTGCATGTGGCCATGTTACCCTCCTGCGGATGCCTCAGGAAAAACTGCCACACTGCCGAGTAGCTACTTTTCCCACCCCCTGGCCTCACTGATTCACTGCTGCTGTTGCCAACTCCAGGAACCCCTGCTCCACTACCTCCCGATAAGGTAGACTGCCGCACAGCAGGTGCTCTACCCCGGCCCCGGCCCCGGCCGGCTCCAGCCTTTGGAATTGTGCCCCCATGCTGACTGCTACCACCTTGCTGCCTCAGCTGCTGACTCCGGGGCAACCTGCACCCCTCTTCTCCTGATGATGACGATGAAGCCCCTTCATCACCCGGCTCCCAAGTGCGATCGGCTTCATCGTCATCATCATCATCATCACCGAGTTGTGGCTGTACGTCACTGATGTTCGTGGATTCGTCAACAGTGTCTGGCGCAGGAGCTGGAACGCTCGCAGCACCCACGACACTGTCCACATCACTATTTGTCTGCCTAGCTAAAGAAGCCACCTCCATTTCTTGGCTGGGCAGTAGCTGCTGACTGTCCTCTATCTGATGGTCCTCCTCACTAAAGAGTGGAGCTGAACCCAAAGCATAGGATACGTCGCTGGGGGAGGGAACGGCGTAGGCCAGAGGCAATGGGAGGACAGGGACTGCTCTCGGGGCATGCCAACTCAGGGTTGTGTCAGAGGAACCTACCGACCCTAGACTGGGGGTCTCAGACGTAAGTTGTGATGATGTTGTTGATGAGCGCGTCAACCAATCTACCACGGCAGATGCGTTACTGGTGGAGACCCGACCGCTAGCAGATACTGGCAGATTAGGTCTCTCAGCGTGACTCCTGCTGCTACTGGCCCCCAGTCTGATGCGAGCTCTGCCTGCGGAATCTTGGCCTCTGCCACTCCTCTTTTCACTTCCAGGCACTTGTCTGCCCGACATAGTCTAACTGGCGTGGTAGTAGGTGATATTTAAAAAAACCCCGGGCAGCGGTGGGTCTATATGAAACAGAATATAATGCACACCAAAAGTGAGCAGTAACACTCAGCCTCCAACAGGCCTGCTTAGTGTAAATAAGAGAGCTGCTTAGTGTAAATAAAGAGGGGTATGCTATGTTACAGAATGGGATGCCTCAACAGAAGTGCACCTGGCAGGCAGCAGTAAGCCTATGCCCAGCAAAAGTGTCTTATAATATAAATATAATAAGAGCAAATGCTTATATGGTCTTAAACAGAGGCTGCTTTAGTCACAGAATGGGATGCCCTGGGCAGGAATGGACCTGGCAGGGTCCAGTAGTGCTTTGGCCAGCAAAAGTGTCTTTATCAGGCTAATTTCAAATATGATAAGAGCAAATGCTTATATGGTCTTAAACAGAGGCTGCTGTAGTCACAGAATGGGATGCCCCGGGCAGGAATCGACCTGGCAGGGTCCAGTAGTGCTTTGGCCAGCAAAAGTGTCTTTATCAGGCCTAATTTCAAATATGATAACAGCAAATGCTTATATGGTCTTAAACAGAGGCTGCTTTAGTCACAGAATGGGATGCCCTGGGCAGGAATGGACCTGGCAGGGTCCAGTAGTGCTTTGGCCAGCAAAAGTGTCTTTATCAGGCTAATTTCAAATATGATAAGAGCAAATGCTTATATGGTCTTAAACAGAGGCTGCTGTAGTCACAGAATGGGATGCCCTGGGCAGGAATGGACCTGGCAGGGTCCAGTAGTGCTTTGGCCAGCAAAAGTGTCTTTATCAGGCCTAATTTCAAATATGATAAGAGCAAATGCTTATATGGTCTTAAACAGAGGCTGCTGTAGTCACAGAATGGGATGCCCTGGGCAGGAATGGACCTGGCAGGGTCCAGTAGTGCTTTTGCCAGCAAAAGTGTCTTTATCAGGCCTAATTTCAAATATGATAAGAGCAAATGCTTATATGGTCTTAAACAGAGGCTGCTGTAGTCACAGAATGGGATGCCCCGGGCAGGAATGGACCTGGCAGGGTCCAGTAGTGCTTTGGCCAGCAAAAGTGTCTTTATCAGGCCTAATTTCAAATATGATAAGAGCAAATGCTTATATGGTCTTAAACAGAGGCTGCTGTAGTCACAGAATGGGATGCCCTGGGCAGGAATGGACCTGGCAGGGTCCAGTAGTGCTTTGGCCAGCAAAAGTGTCTTTATCAGGCCTAATTTCAAATATGATAAGAGCAAATGCTTATATGGTCTTAAACAGAGGCTGCTTTAGTCACAGAATGGGATGCCCTGGGCAGGAATGGACCTGGCAGGGTCCAGTAGTGCTTTGGCCAGCAAAAGTGTCTTTATCAGGCTAATTTCAAATATGATAAGAGCAAATGCTTATATGGTCTTAAACAGAGGCTGCTGTAGTCACAGAATGGGATGCCCCGGGCAGGAATCGACCTGGCAGGGTCCAGTAGTGCTTTGGCCAGCAAAAGTGTCTTTATCAGGCCTAATTTCAAATATGATAAGAGCAAATGCTTATATGGTCTTAAACAGAGGCTGCTTTAGTCACAGAATGGGATGCCCTGGGCAGGAATGGACCTGGCAGGGTCCAGTAGTGCTTTGGCCAGCAAAAGTGTCTTTATCAGGCTAATTTCAAATATGATAAGAGCAAATGCTTATATGGTCTTAAACAGAGGCTGCTGTAGTCACAGAATGGGATGCCCTGGGCAGGAATGGACCTGGCAGGGTCCAGTAGTGCTTTGGCCAGCAAAAGTGTCTTTATCAGGCCTAATTTCAAATATGATAAGAGCAAATGCTTATATGGTCTTAAACAGAGGCTGCTTTAGTCACAGAATGGGATGCCCTGGGCAGGAATGGACCTGGCAGGGTCCAGTAGTGCTTTGGCCAGCAAAAGTGTCTTTATCAGGCTAATTTCAAATATGATAAGAGCAAATGCTTATATGGTCTTAAACAGAGGCTGCTGTAGTCACAGAATGGGATGCCCCGGGCAGGAATGGACCTGGCAGGGTCCAGTAGTGCTTTGGCCAGCAAAAGTGTCTTTATCAGGCCTAATTTCAAATATGATAAGAGCAAATGCTTATATGGTCTTAAACAGAGGCTGCTTTAGTCACAGAATGGGATGCCCTGGGCAGGAATGGACCTGGCAGGGTCCAGTAGTGCTTTGGCCAGCAAAAGTGTCTTTATCAGGCTAATTTCAAATATGATAAGAGCAAATGCTTATATGGTCTTAAACAGAGGCTGCTGTAGTCACAGAATGGGATGCCCCAACAGGAATCGACCTGGCAGGGTCCAGTAGTGCTTTGGCCAGCAAAAGTGTCTTTATCAGGCCTAATTTCAAATATGATAAGAGCAAATGCTTATATGGTCTTAAACAGAGGCTGCTTTAGTCACAGAATGGGATGCCCCAACAGGAATCGACCTGGCAGGGTCCAGTAGTGCTTTGGCCAGCAAAAGTGTCTTTATCAGGCCTAATTTCAAATATGATAAGAGCAAATGCTTATATGGTCTTAAACAGAGGCTGCTGTAGTCACAGAATGGGATGCCCCGGGCAGGAATGGACCTGGCAGGGTCCAGTAGTGCTTTGGCCAGCAAAAGTGTCTTTATCAGGCCTAATTTCAAATATGATAAGAGCAAATGCTTATATGGTCTTAAACAGAGGCTGCTTTAGTCACAGAATGGGATGCCCTGGGCAGGAATGGACCTGGCAGGGTCCAGTAGTGCTTTGGCCAGCAAAAGTGTCTTTATCAGGCTAATTTCAAATATGATAAGAGCAAATGCTTATATGGTCTTAAACAGAGGCTGCTGTAGTCACAGAATGGGATGCCCCAACAGGAATCGACCTGGCAGGGTCCAGTAGTGCTTTGGCCAGCAAAAGTGTCTTTATCAGGCCTAATTTCAAATATGATAAGAGCAAATGCTTATATGGTCTTAAACAGAGGCTGCTTTAGTCACAGAATGGGATGCCCCAACAGGAATCGACCTGGCAGGGTCCAGTAGTGCTTTGGCCAGCAAAAGTGTCTTTATCAGGCCTAATTTCAAATATGATAAGAGCAAATGCTTATATGGTCTTAAACAGAGGCTGCTGTAGTCACAGAATGGGATGCCCTGGGCAGGAATGGACCTGGCAGGGTCCAGTAGTGCTTTGGCCAGCAAAAGTGTCTTTATCAGGCCTAATTTCAAATATGATAAGAGCAAATGCTTATATGGTCTTAAACAGAGGCTGCTGTAGTCACAGAATGGGATGCCCCGGGCAGGAATGGACCTGGCAGGGTCCAGTAGTGCTTTGGCCAGCAAAAGTGTCTTTATCAGGCCTAATTTCAAATATGATAAGAGCAAATGCTTATATGGTCTTAAACAGAGGCTGCTGTAGTCACAGAATGGGATGCCCTGGGCAGGAATGGACCTGGCAGGGTCCAGTAGTGCTTTGGCCAGCAAAAGTGTCTTTATCAGGCCTAATTTCAAATATGATAAGAGCAAATGCTTATATGGTCTTAAACAGAGGCTGCTTTAGTCACAGAATGGGATGCCCTGGGCAGGAATGGACCTGGCAGGGTCCAGTAGTGCTTTGGCCAGCAAAAGTGTCTTTATCAGGCTAATTTCAAATATGATAAGAGCAAATGCTTATATGGTCTTAAACAGAGGCTGCTTTAGTCACAGAATGGGATGCCCTGGGCAGGAATGGACCTGGCAGGGTCCAGTAGTGCTTTGGCCAGCAAAAGTGTCTTTATCAGGCTAATTTCAAATATGATAAGAGCAAATGCTTATATGGTCTTAAACAGAGGCTGCTGTAGTCACAGAATGGGATGCCCCGGGCAGGAATGGACCTGGCAGGGTCCAGTAGTGCTTTGGCCAGCAAAAGTGTCTTTATCAGGCCTAATTTCAAATATGATAAGAGCAAATGCTTATATGGTCTTAAACAGAGGCTGCTTTAGTCACAGAATGGGATGCCCTGGGCAGGAATGGACCTGGCAGGGTCCAGTAGTGCTTTGGCCAGCAAAAGTGTCTTTATCAGGCTAATTTCAAATATGATAAGAGCAAATGCTTATATGGTCTTAAACAGAGGCTGCTGTAGTCACAGAATGGGATGCCCTGGGCAGGAATGGACCTGGCAGGGTCCAGTAGTGCTTTGGCCAGCAAAAGTGTCTTTATCAGGCCTAATTTCAAATATGATAAGAGCAAATGCTTATATGGTCTTAAACAGAGGCTGCTTTAGTCACAGAATGGGATGCCCTGGGCAGGAATGGACCTGGCAGGGTCCAGTAGTGCTTTGGCCAGCAAAAGTGTCTTTATCAGGCTAATTTCAAATATGATAAGAGCAAATGCTTATATGGTCTTAAACAGAGGCTGCTTTAGTCACAGAATGGGATGCCCTGGGCAGGAATGGACCTGGCAGGGTCCAGTAGTGCTTTGGCCAGCAAAAGTGTCTTTATCAGGCTAATTTCAAATATGATAAGAGCAAATGCTTATATGGTCTTAAACAGAGGCTGCTGTAGTCACAGAATGGGATGCCCCGGGCAGGAATGGACCTGGCAGGGTCCAGTAGTGCTTTGGCCAGCAAAAGTGTCTTTATCAGGCCTAATTTCAAATATGATAAGAGCAAATGCTTATATGGTCTTAAACAGAGGCTGCTTTAGTCACAGAATGGGATGCCCTGGGCAGGAATGGACCTGGCAGGGTCCAGTAGTGCTTTGGCCAGCAAAAGTGTCTTTATCAGGCTAATTTCAAATATGATAAGAGCAAATGCTTATATGGTCTTAAACAGAGGCTGCTGTAGTCACAGAATGGGATGCCCTGGGCAGGAATGGACCTGGCAGGGTCCAGTAGTGCTTTGGCCAGCAAAAGTGTCTTTATCAGGCCTAATTTCAAATATGATAAGAGCAAATGCTTATATGGTCTTAAACAGAGGCTGCTTTAGTCACAGAATGGGATGCCTCACAGCAGACTTAAGATCAGTTCAGTATATATGCACAGTTAGTTACTATAAGCAGCCTGAAAACGCTAACAAAGGCTGGATGAAAAAAAAAAATCTCCCTGTCAGCCAGCTCCGTTTTTCCTACCTTTCCCTGGCTTTCTGTCTGTCTCCTGTCTGTCTCCTGCCTGTCTCCTGCCTGTCTCCTGCCTGTCCCTGTCTGTCCCTGTCTCCAGCCTGTCTAACTGCCTCAGCTACACAGCGTTCTGTCTGTCTGTCACGAATGCAATAGAGAAATGAGGAAAAGCAAGATGGCCGCCGTTAAATACCGCTGTGTGACGTCACCGGGCTTGCTGGCTGCTGATAGGCTGCATGTGACTGCCCCAGCTTGCACTGGCGCGGGATACATGTCCAGACATGTCCCGTCCGCCATCTTAGAATGCCTGTAAATGTAAATGAATGGATGTTAAAGGAAAACTTCGAGTGATCGAATCGCGGGGAAATTCGGATTCGATCCGAATCGAATTTTTCCTGAAATTCGGATCGAATCCGGGTTCGTCCGGATCGATTCGCTCATCCCTAATAAAGACACTTTTGCTGTTCATAGCAGTACTGCTGCCAGGTGCTCTCTGGTTGGGGCATCCCATTCTGTGACTACACCAGCCTCTATTTACTATAACCCTTTGCACTTATTCTAAAAGTAATGTGGCCTGATAAAGACACTTTTGCTGTGCATAGTAGTACTGCTGCCAGGTGCTCTCTGGTTGGGGCATCCCATTCTGTGACTACACCAGCCTCTATTTACTATAACCCTTTGCACTTATTCTAAAAGTAATGTGGCCTGATAAAGACACTTTTGCTTTGCATAGCAGTACTGCTGCCAGGTGCTCTCTGGTTGGGGCATCCCATTCTGTGACTACAACAGCCTCTATTTACTATAACCCTTTGCACTTATTCTAAAAGTAATGTGGCCTGATAAAGACCCTTTTGCTGTGCATAGTAGTACTGCTGCCAGGTGCTCTCTGGTTGGGGCATCCCATTCTGTGACTACAACAGCCTCTATTTACTATAACCCTTTACACTTATTCTAAAAGTAATTTGGCCTGATAAAGACACTTTTGCTGTGCATAGTACTACTGCTCCCAGGTGCTCTCCGGTTGGGGCATCCCATTCTGTAACATACCATTAGCCTCTGTCTTTACTGTAAGCTGCACACTTATGTCAAGTAATTTGGCCTGTATGAGGCTGCTTACACACTGTTGCTGTGTGCATATATTACTGATCTCAAGTCTGCTGTGGGCATCCCATTCTGTAACATACCATTAGCCTCTGTCTTTATTGTAAGCTGCACACTTATGTCAAGTAATTTGGCCTGTATGAGGCTGCTTACACACTGTTGCTGTGTGCATATATTACTGATCTCAAGTCTGGTTGGGGCATCCCATTCTGTAACATACCATTAGCCTCTGTCTTTACTCTAAGCTGCACACTTATGTCAAGTAATTTGGCCTGTATGAGGCTGCTTACACACTGTTGCTGTGTGCATATATTACTGATCTCAAGTCTGGTTGGGGCATCCCATTCTGTAACATACCATTAGCCTCTGTCTTTACTCTAAGCTGCACACTTATGTCAAGTAATTTGGCCTGTATGAGGCTGCTTACACACTGTTGCTGTGTGCATATATTACTGATCTCAAGTCTGGTTGGGGCATCCCATTCTGTAACATACCATTAGCCTCTGTCTTTACTCTAAGCTGCACACTTATGTCAAGTAATTTGGCCTGTATGAGGCTGCTTACACACTGTTGCTGTGTGCATATATTACTGATCTCAAGTCTGGTTGGGGCATCCCATTCTGTAACATACCATTAGCCTCTGTCTTTACTCTAAGCTGCACACTTATGTCAAGTAATTTGGCCTGTATGAGGCTGCTTACACACTGTTGCTGTGTGCATATATTACTGATCTCAAGTCTGCTGTGGGCATCCCATTCTGTAACATACCATTAGCCTCTGTCTTTACTGTAAGCTGCACACTTATGTCAAGTAATTAGGCCTGTATGAAGCTGCTTACACACTGTTGCTGTGTGCATATATTACTGATCTCAAGTCTGCTGTGGGCATCCCATTCTGTAACATACCATTAGCCTCTGTCTTTACTGTAAGCTGCACACTTATGTCAAGTAATTTGGCCTGTATGAGGCTGCTTACACACTGTTGCTGTGTGCATATATTACTGATCTCAAGTCTGCTGTGGGCATCCCATTCTGTAACATCACATAACCTACCTATCTTATTTACACTTAGCAGCTCTCTTATTTAAACTAAGCAGGCCTCTTATTTACACTAAGCACCTCTCTTATTTAAGCTAAGCAGCTCTCTTATTTAAACTAAGCAGGCCTCTTGGAGGCTGATTGTCCACTTTTGGGTGTGCATTTATATTCGGTTTCATATACAGTGGGGTATCCCAATTTGTAAGATAACCTACCCCAACCATGTAAACTAAAGAGGCCTGTTACAGCCTGAGTTTCTCTGCTTGCGTATGGCCTGCATTACAATCTGTCTCTGCTTCCTGGGGTATCCCAATTTGTAAGATAACCTACCCCAACCATGTAAACTAAAGGTTACGTCCTTCCAGAAGGAAAACTTATGCCGAACACTATTTTTGTTAGGGGCATTGACCTTTGGATTGATCGGCATGAAAATAAGGATTTTTTTTCAAAGTATGGCGCTGTAAAGAAGGTCAAAATTATTTCTCATACTTGGATTATTGTTACTTTTTGTTCAGCTTGAAATATACCAGGCCACACGGGCATACCAAGGCACATGCTATTTTAACCCTATCTGTTATACAACATAAGCGTTGATCAGCATCAGCTGCTTTATTAAGCTACTTCAGTTGGCACTTGTTTTTGACTGCTTTTAATAAACCAGGCCGCAGGGCACCCCAAAGCTGCACCTTGCACCCTATCTGGTATACAACATAAGCGTTGATCAGCATCAGCTTCATTAAGCTACTTCAGTTTGCACTTCCTTTTTGACTGCTTTCATTTAACCAGGCCGCAGGGCACCCCGAAGCTGCACGTTGCACCCTATCTGTTTATACTAAATAAGCATCTACAGCCTCAGCTTTATTAAGCTATTGCATTTTGCATTGGTTTTTGTACTGCTGCCAAAACACTAAATTTGCCATTTTGCTTCATTATATAGAGCAGCCCCTGTGTAAATCTGAGGGGCAATAGCTTATATTGTGAGGTAAATTTGCCATTTTGCTTCATTATATAGAGCAGCCCCTGTGTAAATCTGAGGAGCAATAGTTTATATTATGAGGTAAATTCATGGTTTTGCACCATTATATGGAGCAGCCCCTGTGTAAATCTGAGGGGCAATAGCTTATATAGTGAGGTAAATTTGCCATTTTGCTTCATTATATAGAGCAGCCCCTGTGTAAATCTGAGGGGCAATAGTTTATATTATGAGGTAAATTCATGGTTTTGCACCATTATATGGAGCAGCCCCTGTGTAAATCTGAGGGGCAATAGCTTATATAGTGAGGTAAATTTGCCATTTTGCTTCATTATATAGAGCAGCTCCTGTGTAAATCTGAGGGGCAATAGTTTAAATTATGAGGTAAATTCATGGTTTTGCACCATTATATGGAGCAGCCCCTGTGTAAATCTGAGGGGCAATGGCTTATATTGTGAGGTAAATTTGCCATTTTGCAGCATAATATAGAGCAGCCCCTGTGTAAATCTGAGGGGCATTAGCTTATATAGTGAGGTAAATTTGCCATTTTGCTTCATTATATAGAGCAGCCCCTGTGTAAATCTGAGGGGCAATAGTTTATATTATGAGGTAAATTCATGGTTTTGCACCATTATATGGAGCAGCCCCTGTGTAAATCTGAGGGGCAATAGCTTATATTGTGAGGTAAATTTGCCATTTTGCTTCATTATATAGAGCAGCCCAGTTGCCATCTAAATCAACTACTGTCCGGCCAGTACAGCTTTTCCAGGGCAAACTCTGCTAGTTGCGGACACAAGTCAAGTTTGGCTTCCCAGCAAATCCAGTGGATCCTGAAGGTGTGTTGGCATGGTCATGTCAAGGTATGACATGACCTGCTGTTTGAGGTCCAGCTCCAGGTCTTCCTGCTGCTCATGAGTAAACTCACTATGCGGGTGTAGAAAGCTACTCACTAGCGACTGAAGACTGAGGCTGCTGCTGATGGAGCTGCTGCTCCTTCCACCCCCCCCAGCAGCTATGGCAGTGGAAGGTGATCGCAGAGGTCCCCCCGAGTCAGACCTGCGGGAGTATGGGCCATGGCGCAGATAGACATCGCCCAACTGGCTACATGGGATGTCTCTGTAGTAGGTCAGTTTTTCCTCCCTCTCAGTGGGCGTAAAAAATGCCCCCATTTTGTGCCGGAAGCGAGGGTCCAATAAGTTGGAGAGCCAGAAGTCTTCCCGCTGACAAATGGAGACAATTCTGCGCTCACTAGTACGCAAGCATGTGAGCATGCATCGTGCCATTTGTGCAAGTGACTCGGAGGGACTACCTGTCTCCATCTCCACTGTAAACTGCCACGGTGTGTCTGGGTCCTCTGTCTCGCCTTCCTTCCAACCCTCTAGCTCCTGTGGCTGCTCCTGCTCCTCCTCTCCGGTCAGATGACTAGATAAAATGGTCATTTTGTGAAACCTAAACTGTGGTTTGCTGTGCCCCACCCCCTCCTCCTCCTCCACTTCAGCCCCCACAGGCTTCATGTGGCTGTGAAATGTATGTGCCATGTCTCCAGTGCCCTGACCAGCCATGGTTTCCAACATGTGTTGTAGTACATGAAGCAGTGGAATCTCATCGTTCATCTCATAGTCCTGGCAACTGACTAATAAAGTAGCTTCCTCAAAGGGCCTGAGCAAACGGTCGGTGTCACGTATGAGCCGCCAATGGTTTACATTGAATGTACACAGGGGTGTCCCCCTATCCGTTTGGATCATCCAGAAATCCGTGATGGCTTTTCTCTGTTCCTATAGTGCAGTGGTCCTCAACCCTGTCCTCAAGGCCCACCAACATGTCATGTTTTTTGGATCTCCAAATAGCCAGCTCTATTGCTCTGCAGCTGCACTAATTACTCCACCTGTGCATCTTTGTGGAGATCTGCAAAACCTGGCCTGTTGGTGGGCCTTGAGGACAGGGTTGGGGACCACTGCTATAGTGGATCCTGCATATGGAGGGTGGAATTCCAACAGGTGGAAACATCGCAAATCAGACTATGTTGGGGTACACCGTTCTGACGCTGAGGCTCAATAAGGTTGTGCTTGGTGGTGTAGGAGTGCCAGAAGTGCATGCTAACTTTCTTTCCTGTTGTTCGGATGTCTTTCAGATGGGGGCAAGACTTCAGAAAACGCTTGACAACTAGACTGAACACGTGTGCCATGTCAGGACGCATGACTCTGGCTTCCTTGTCGCAGCGCAAACAAGATGTTCTTCCAAGTATCAGTCACCATGGGTCCAAATTTGCTGTTTTCGTGGATTAAGCAATGATTTCATGGATTGAGTTCTCATTTTTAGTAGTTCCTCCCATGTGTGACTCAAGGAAAACCATGTGAAGAACAGCGTGAAACCATAATCACCAAGGGGGCCTAAAAGTATATATATTGTCCACCATGAGTCCATAGTTACAGCTCCAGACGTAGACAACACTGTGCACTTTGGTACACACTAACAGGCTAAAGGACTGGCCCACCTTCTGTTCAACAACATTTTACAGGGCAGGTACTGCCATCTTTGCAAAGCAATGATACCATGGGACTCTCCACCTCGGCTCGGCACAAGCCATCAGTTCTCTGAAAGGTCCACCACTGGGTAATGCAGCAGGCTGGACTTATGGTGACGCTGTCTGAGAGGAGAAATCCCTCAGACATCAAGATTAAAAATTCCTAGAATTTTTGAGGGCTAATTAGTCAGAGGCAATGATACCTGGTTGTTTCTGATTTAATTACAAGGTGGAAACACACCCTCAAACAAAACTTCACTTTGGCAATACTATTGCATTTCTTTATTAATAATTTTATGTATATATACTAACTAACCTACTTTTTCTCCACAGGATTGTGGATGCTACCTGAAAAACTGCCACATCGCTGAGTAGCTGATTTTTCCTACCAACAGTCCCCAATAATTCACTGCTGCTGCTGCTGCTGCTGCCGCCGCCGCTGCAGACTCCAGGGACCCTCTTCCACTACCTCCGCTTGCAACACCTCCTCCCACGACACTCTCCTCATCACTAATTGCCCGGCTAGTGGAAGAAGAGGCGAGTGTCTCCTCCACTTCTTGGCTGGGCAGTAGCTGCTGAATTTTATGATTATCAGATCTTCATCAATGGATAGTGGAGCTGAACCCAAAGCATAACAACCGACAACAGACAGTTGACTGGGGGTGTCAGATGCCACTTGTGATGCAGTGGACTGCTTTTGCAGCACTTCCAGACAAAGTTGCTTCATTGGCTGACACAATGACTGGTAAAGCTGTGGAACATATGCTTGAAAAGCAAGAATAACCATTTGTTTTTATATGAAAAAGACCCTGGTTTATACATACTTTTCTTTTTTCCAGAGACTGCCCTGCATGGAAATGAATGGCGCATGGATCAGCCAAGCTTTCCTCCCAACAATGCCTGATGTATTCCAGTAGATTGATGACGGGGCCAGACCAACACTAAAGAAAGATGGATCGTGCAAAACAGATTTAAGGCGCTGCTCTCCAGTTACAGACATTCCTCCACATCGGACCACAAGTAAGTATTGATAAAAAATCCTTTACGTTACTCTTACTTTTTATAAATATTCTTCGGATAAGACGGATCAGACATCCAGATTAAAAATTCCTAGAATTTTTGAGGGCTAATTAGTCAGAGGCAATGATACCTGGCTGTTTCTGATTTAAATAAAAGGTGGAAACACACCCTCAAACAAAACTTCACTTTGGCAATACTTTTGCATTTGTTTATTCATAATTTTATGTAGATATTACTAACTAAGCTACTTTTTCTCCACATGACTCTCCACAGGGTGTGATTCATCCAATTTTTGGGCTCCTGGAGCCAACCCCAGTGTCTCTTTAAAGTAATGTTTGGGCCCCTGCTGCTGCTGCTGCCAACTCCAGGGTGTGATTCATCCAATTTTTGGGCTCCTGAAGCCAACCCCAGTGTCTCTTTAAAGTAATGTTTGGGCTCCTGCTGCTGCTGCTGCCAACTCCAGGGTGTGATTCATCCAATTTTTGGGCTCCTGAAGCCAACTCCAGTGTCTCTTTAAAGTAATATTTGGGCTCCTGCTGCTGCTGCCAACTCCAGGGTGTGATTCATCCAATTTTTGGGCTCCTGAAGCCAACCCCAGTGTCTCTTTAAAGTAATGTTTGGGCTCCTGCTGCTGCTGCCAACTCCAGGGTGTGATTCATCCAATTTTTGGGCTCCTGAAGCCAACTCCAGTGTCTCTTTAAAGTAATATTTGGGCTCCTGCTGCTGCTGCTGCCAACTCCAGGGTGTGATTCATCCAATTTTTGGGCTCCTGAAGCCAACCCCAGTGTCTCTTTAAAGTAATGTTTGGGCTCCTGCTGCTGCCAACTCCAGGGTGTGATTCATCCAATTTTTGGGCTCCTGAAGCCAACCCCAGTGTCTCTTTAAAGTAATGTTTGGGCTCCTGCTGCTGCTGCTGCTGCCAACTCCAGGGTGTGATTCATCCAATTTTTGGGCTCCTGAAGCCAACCCCAGTGTCTCTTTAAAGTAATGTTTGGGCTCCTGCTGTTGCTGCTGCCAACTCCAGGGTGTGAATCATCCAATTTTTGGGCTCCTGAAGCCAACCCCAGTGTCTCTTTAAAGCAATGTTTGGGCTCCTGCTGCTGCTTGCAACCCCAGGGTGTGATTCATCCAATTTTTGGGCTCCTGAAGCCAACTCCAGTGTCTCTTTAAAGTAATATTTGGGCTCCTGCTGCTGCTGCCAACTCCAGGGTGTGAATCATCCAATTTTGGGCTCCTGAAGCCAACCCCAGTGTCTCTTTAAAGTAATGTTTGGGCTCCTGCTGCTGCTGCCAACTCCAGGGTGTGATTCATCCAATTTTTGGGCTCCTGAAGCCAACTCCAGTGTCTCTTTAAAGTAATATTTGGGCTCCTGCTGCTGCTTGCAACTCCAGGGTGTGATTCATCCAACTTTAGGGCTCCTGAAGCCAACCCCAGTGTCTCTTTAAAGTAATGTTTGGGCTCCTGCTGCTGCCAACTCCAGGGTGTGATTCATCCAATTTTTGGGCTCCTGAAGCCAACCCCAGTGTCTCTTTAAAGTAATGTTTGGGCTCCTGCTGCTGCTGCTGCTGTCAACTCCAGGGTGTGATTCATCCAATTTTTGGGCTCCTGAAGCCAACCCCAGTGTCTCTTTAAAGTAATGTTTGGGCTCCTGCTGTTGCTGCTGCCAACTCCAGGGTGTGAATCATCCAATTTTTGGGCTCCTGAAGCCAACCCCAGTGTCTCTTTAAAGCAATGTTTGGGCTCCTGCTGCTGCTTGCAACTCCAGGGTGTGATTCATCCAATTTTTGGGCTCCTGAAGCCAACCCCAGTGTCTCTTTAAAGTAATATTTGGGCTCCTGCTGCTGCTGCCAACTCCAGGGTGTGATTCATCCAATTTTTGGGCTCCTGAAGCCAACTCCAGTGTCTCTTTAAAGTAATATTTGGGCTCCTGCTGCTGCTGCTTGCAACTCCAGGGTGTGATTCATCCAATTTTTAGGCTCCTGAAGCCCACCCCAGTGTCTCTTTAAAGTAATGTTTGGGCTCCTGCTGCTGCCAACTCCAGGGTGTGATTCATCCAATTTTTGGGCTCCTGAAGCCAACTCCAGTGTCTCTTTAAAGTAATATTTGGGCTCCTGCTGCTTGCAACTCCAGGGTGTGATTCATTCAATTTTTGGGCTCCTGAAGCCAACCCCAGTGTCTCTTTAAAGTAATGTTTGGGCTCCTGCTGCTGCTGCCAACTCCAGGGTGTGATTCATCCAACTTTTGGGCTCCTGAAGCCAACTCCAGTGTCTCTTTAAAGTAATATTTGGGCTCCTGCTGCTGCTGCTGCCAACCCCAGGGTGTGAATCATCCAATTTTTGGGCTCCTGAAGCCAACCCCAGTGTCTCTTTAAAGTAATGTTTGGGCTCCTGCTGCTGCTGCCAACTCCAGGGTGTGAATCATCCAATTTTTGGGCTCCTGAAGCCAACTCCAGTGTCTCTTTAAAGTAATATTTGGGCTCCTGCTGCTGCTGCCAACTCCATGGTGTGATTCATCCAATTTTTGGTCTCCTGAAGCCAACCCCAGTGTCTCTGTAAAGTAATGTTTGGGCTCCTGCTGCTGCTTGCAACTCCAGGGTGTGATTCATCCAATTTTAGGGCTCCTGAAGCCAACCCCAGTGTCTCTTTAAAGTAATGTTTGGGCTCCTGCTGCTGCCAACTCCAGGGTGTGATTCATCCAATTTTTGGGCTCCTGAAGCCAACCCCAGTGTCTCTTTAAAGTAATATTTGGGCTCCTGCTGCTGCTGCTTGCAACGCCAGGGTGTGATTCATCCAATTTTTGGGCTCCTGAAGCCAACCCCAGTGTCTCTTTAAAGTAATGTTTGGGCTCCTGCTGCTGCCAACTCCAGGGTGTGATTCATCCAATTTTTGGGCTCCTGAAGCCAACTCCAGTGTCTCTTTAAAGTAATATTTGGGCTCCTGCTGCTGCTGCTGCCAACTCCAGGGTGTGATTCATCCAATTTTTGGGCTCCTGAAGCCAACCCCAGTGTCTCTTTAAAGTAATATTTGGGCTCCTGCTGCTGCTGCTTGCAACGCCAGGGTGTGATTCATCCAATTTTTGGGCTCCTGAAGCCAACCCCAGTGTCTCTTTAAAGTAATGTTTGGGCTCCTGCTGCTGCCAACTCCAGGGTGTGATTCATCCAATTTTTGGGCTCCTGAAGCCAACCCCAGTGTCTCTTTAAAGTAATGTTTGGGCTCCTGCTGCTGCTGCCAACTCCAGGGTGTGATTCATCCAATTTTTGGGCTCCTGAAGCCAACTCCAGTGTCTCTTTAAAGTAATATTTGGGCTCCTGCTGCTGCTGCTGCCAACTCCAGGGTGTGATTCATCCAATTTTTGGGCTCCTGAAGCCAACCCCAGTGTCTCTTTAAAGTAATGTTTGGGCTCCTGCTGCTGCCAACTCCAGGGTGTGATTCATCCAATTTTTGGGCTCCTGAAGCCAACCCCAGTGTCTCTTTAAAGTAATGTTTGGGCTCCTGCTGCTGCTGCTGCTGCCAACTCCAGGGTGTGATTCATCCAATTTTTGGGCTCCTGAAGCCAACCCCAGTGTCTCTTTAAAGTAATGTTTGGGCTCCTGCTGTTGCTGCTGCCAACTCCAGGGTGTGAATCATCCAATTTTTGGGCTCCTGAAGCCAACCCCAGTGTCTCTTTAAAGCAATGTTTGGGCTCCTGCTGCTGCTTGCAACCCCAGGGTGTGATTCATCCAATTTTTGGGCTCCTGAAGCCAACTCCAGTGTCTCTTTAAAGTAATATTTGGGCTCCTGCTGCTGCTGCCAACTCCAGGGTGTGAATCATCCAATTTTGGGCTCCTGAAGCCAACCCCAGTGTCTCTTTAAAGTAATGTTTGGGCTCCTGCTGCTGCTGCCAACTCCAGGGTGTGATTCATCCAATTTTTGGGCTCCTGAAGCCAACTCCAGTGTCTCTTTAAAGTAATATTTGGGCTCCTGCTGCTGCTTGCAACTCCAGGGTGTGATTCATCCAACTTTAGGGCTCCTGAAGCCAACCCCAGTGTCTCTTTAAAGTAATGTTTGGGCTCCTGCTGCTGCCAACTCCAGGGTGTGATTCATCCAATTTTTGGGCTCCTGAAGCCAACCCCAGTGTCTCTTTAAAGTAATGTTTGGGCTCCTGCTGCTGCTGCTGCTGTCAACTCCAGGGTGTGATTCATCCAATTTTTGGGCTCCTGAAGCCAACCCCAGTGTCTCTTTAAAGTAATGTTTGGGCTCCTGCTGTTGCTGCTGCCAACTCCAGGGTGTGAATCATCCAATTTTTGGGCTCCTGAAGCCAACCCCAGTGTCTCTTTAAAGCAATGTTTGGGCTCCTGCTGCTGCTTGCAACTCCAGGGTGTGATTCATCCAATTTTTGGGCTCCTGAAGCCAACCCCAGTGTCTCTTTAAAGTAATATTTGGGCTCCTGCTGCTGCTGCCAACTCCAGGGTGTGATTCATCCAATTTTTGGGCTCCTGAAGCCAACTCCAGTGTCTCTTTAAAGTGATATTTGGGCTCCTGCTGCTGCTGCTTTCAACTCCAGGGTGTGATTCATCCAATTTTTAGGCTCCTGAAGCCAACCCCAGTGTCTCTTTAAAGTAATGTTTGGGCTCCTGCTGCTGCCAACTCCAGGGTGTGATTCATCCAATTTTTGGGCTCCTGAAGCCAACTCCAGTGTCTCTTTAAAGTAATATTTGGGCTCCTGCTGCTTGCAACTCCAGGGTGTGATTCATTCAATTTTTGGGCTCCTGAAGCCAACCCCAGTGTCTCTTTAAAGTAATGTTTGGGCTCCTGCTGCTGCTGCCAACTCCAGGGTGTGATTCATCCAACTTTTGGGCTCCTGAAGCCAACTCCAGTGTCTCTTTAAAGTAATATTTGGGCTCCTGCTGCTGCTGCTGCCAACCCCAGGGTGTGAATCATCCAATTTTTGGGCTCCTGAAGCCAACCCCAGTGTCTCTTTAAAGTAATGTTTGGGCTCCTGCTGCTGCTGCCAACTCCAGGGTGTGAATCATCCAATTTTTGGGCTCCTGAAGCCAACTCCAGTGTCTCTTTAAAGTAATATTTGGGCTCCTGCTGCTGCTGCCAACTCCATGGTGTGATTCATCCAATTTTTGGTCTCCTGAAGCCAACCCCAGTGTCTCTGTAAAGTAATGTTTGGGCTCCTGCTGCTGCTTGCAACTCCAGGGTGTGATTCATCCAATTTTAGGGCTCCTGAAGCCAACCCCAGTGTCTCTTTAAAGTAATGTTTGGGCTCCTGCTGCTGCCAACTCCAGGGTGTGATTCATCCAATTTTTGGGCTCCTGAAGCCAACCCCAGTGTCTCTTTAAAGTAATATTTGGGCTCCTGCTGCTGCTGCTTGCAACGCCAGGGTGTGATTCATCCAATTTTTGGGCTCCTGAAGCCAACCCCAGTGTCTCTTTAAAGTAATGTTTGGGCTCCTGCTGCTGCCAACTCCAGGGTGTGATTCATCCAATTTTTGGGCTCCTGAAGCCAACTCCAGTGTCTCTTTAAAGTAATATTTGGGCTCCTGCTGCTGCTGCTGCCAACTCCAGGGTGTGATTCATCCAATTCTTGGGCTCCTGAAGCCAATCCCAGTGTCTCTTTAAAGTAATGTTTGGGCTCCTGCTGCTGCTGCTGCCAACTCCAGGGTGTGATTCATCCAATTTTTGGGGTCCTGCTGCCAATTCCAGTGTCTCTTTAAAGTAATATTTGGGCTCCTGCTGCTGCTGCTGCCAACTCCAGGGTGTGATTCATCCAATTTTTGGGCTCCTGAAGCCAACTCCAGTGTCTCTTTAAAGTAATGTTTGGGCTCCTGCTGCTGCTGCTGCCAACTCCAGGGTGTGATTCATCCAATTTTTGGGCTCCTGAAGCCAACCCCAGTGTCTCTTTAAAGTAATGTTTGGGCTCCTGCTGCTGCTGCCAACTCCAGGGTGTGAATCATCCAATTTTTGGGCTCCTGAAGCCAACTCCAGTGTCTCTTTAAAGTAATATTTGGGCTCCTGCTGCTGCTGCTGCTGCCAACTCCAGGGTGTGATTCATCCAATTTTTGGTCTCCTGAAGCCAACCCCAGTGTCTCTGTAAAGTAATGTTTGGGCTCCTGCTGCTGCTTGCAACTCCAGGGTGCGATTCATCCAATTTTAGGGCTCCTGAAGCCAACCCCAGTGTCTCTTTAAAGTAATGTTTGGGCTCCTGCTGCTGCCAACTCCAGGGTGTGATTCATCCAATTTTTGGGCTCCTGAAGCCAACCCCAGTGTCTCTTTAAAGTAATATTTGGGCTCCTGCTGCTGCTGCTTGCAACGCCAGGGTGTGATTCATCCAATTTTTGGGCTCCTGAAGCCAACCCCAGTGTCTCTTTAAAGTAATGTTTGGGCTCCTGCTGCTGCCAACTCCAGGGTGTGATTCATCCAATTTTTGGGCTCCTGAAGCCAACTCCAGTGTCTCTTTAAAGTAATATTTGGGCTCCTGCTGCTGCCAACTCCAGGGTGTGATTCATCCAATTCTTGGGCTCCTGAAGCCAATCCCAGTGTCTCTTTAAAGTAATGTTTGGGCTCCTGCTGCTGCTGCTGCCAACTCCAGGGTGTGATTCATCCAATTTTTGGGGTCCTGCTGCCAATTCCAGTGTCTCTTTAAAGTAATATTTGGGCTCCTGCTGCTGCTGCTGCCAACTCCAGGGTGTGATTCATCCAATTTTTGGGCTCCTGAAGCCAACTCCAGTGTCTCTTTAAAGTAATGTTTGGGCTCCTGCTGCTGCTGCTGCTGCTGCCAACTCCAGGGTGTGATTCATCCAATTTTTGGGCTCCTGAAGCCAACTCCAGTGTCTCTTTAAAGTAATATTTGGGCTCCTGCTGCTGAAGCTGCCAACTCCAGGGTGTGATTCATCCAATTTTTGGGCTCCTGAAGCCAACCCCAGTGTCTCTTTAAAGTAATGTTTGGGCTCCTGCTGCTGCTTGCAACTCCAGGGTGTGATTCATCCAATTTTTGGGCTCCTGAAGCCAACCCCAGTGTCTTTTTAAAGTAATATTTGGGCTCCTGCTGCTGATGCTGCCAATTTCAGGGTGTGATTCATCCAATTTTTGGGCTCCTGAAGCCAACCCCAGTGTCTCTTTAAAGTAATGTTTGGGCTCCTGCTGCTGCTGCTGCTGCCAACTTCAGGGTGTGATTCATCCAATTTTTGGGCTCCTGAAGCCAACCCCAGTGTCTCTTTAAAGTAATATTTGGGCTCCTGCTGCTGCTGCTGCCATCTCCAGGGTGTGATTCATCAAATTTTTGGGCTTCTGAAGCCAACCCCAGTGTCTCTTTAAAGTAATATTTGGGCTCCTGCCCCTCATAGTGATGCCACTTCAACTCTCTGCAGTTGTGCCGCTCTGCGATTCTATTAGCGATGCCTCTGATCTGCATGTGATATTTATTCAAAGTATTATTTAACTAACCCAGCACGCATCCTGTGCATGTTACAGCAAGGCAGAATGGTTTACAACCCTATTGAGGCTCTAGGAGGCTCAGAAATAGCCGTTTTTAATAGCGATTCGTCGCGAATAAATTCGAGTCGAAACGATTTTTGTCGGAAAATTCGGTGAATCAGTCGAATCAAATTTTTCAAAAGTTCGCTCATCTCTAGTTGTTACCACTATACATCTGTATACTTTTGTGGTGAGCTACATTTGTGTGGTTGTCTGAGGATTGGGATTGTTTGTGTATGTGGATTGGTTGTGTGTGTTGTGAGATTGGTTAAACTGGATTGTGGGAGTGCATGAGTTATGGCCAGTGAGTGTGCTGTGGATGTTGGGGTTATGTTTGGGGTATGTGTTGTTGTGGCAGCGCAGAGGAAGGTCAGGAGTCAAGGAAAGAAGGTGCTGTGAGGCTTAGGGCACCCTGATCCTTTGGCATCCGCATCTCTGTATGGGATTTAGGTGACGAGCAGATCAGAGGCAGATTTCGTCTGAATCGTGCAGCACTACAGTCCCTATATGAACAGATTAAGACCAACATCGATCCATCCACCAGACGCACCCAATCCATCCCTTGTTCGCCTTTGTGCCATGTTAAATATAGTGGCACGGGGCAATTTCTAGGCAACCCCAGCCCTCCTCAGTGGGATCAGGCAGGCTACAATGAGCCGAATATTTTACAAGGTAGTCCTTGCTTTTTGCGACCTTATACCTATATATATCAAATTTCCTGAGGATGAAGAGGAGGTTGCCAATATTAAACGTGCGTTCTACCGAATGGGAGGGATACCTAATGTGCTAGGGTGCATGGATGGTACACATATCCCTTTCCGCCCTCCCCATGCACAGGAGCTGCATTATAGGACTGGGAAACAATTCCCTTCCATGAATGTCATGGTGGTATGTGACCATGACAAGAAGCTGAGGGCCGTGAGATCTGGCTTTCCAGGCTCATGCCATGATTCTTATATGCTCCAGCAATCAGTCCTGTGCCGGAAGTTTGAGAACAATGAAATGCCACCTAGATGGCTACTGGGTAATTAATAATCCTAGATAAAATAAC
This sequence comes from Gastrophryne carolinensis, assembly GCA_027917425.1. NCBI lineage: Eukaryota > Metazoa > Chordata > Amphibia > Anura > Microhylidae > Gastrophryne > Gastrophryne carolinensis. The sequence goes on along the minus strand of CM051240.1, from coordinate 147,972,297 downwards.
AATTACTATATGTGGATTAAGAAATTGCACCGCTAGATAAGCCAAGTTTTAATGTATACATTATGCTCATGGTACTTTACTAATTGCTCTCTCTCACTTTGTTTATTCAACAGCGGACAAGGGATATGGGCAGAAAATGTGGCTAATGACTCAGTCAGAAACCCACAAACCTCTGCCCAAGTACGCTGCAATGCAGCACATCGCAAAACCAGATGCATGCTTCAATAAAAAAAAAATTGATTCATCTTCAAAAAATCTGGTTACATGTGTTATTTGGCTTATGCTATAGCAGAATTTTAACTTTTACAGATTGATCTCTATACAACGCTCAGGCGCTGTATTGAAAAAGGTGTAACAACTCAACAGCGCCTATAATGCCTACATCACATTTACCATTGGCAGCGTGATTACCAATAACGCCAGGTAGCGACTGAGGAGACCTGTAACAGCAACTGACAGCTGAACAGGGTGGCCACTAGCAGTCGTTCATAGCGCCGCAATACAGATGCTCATCTGTCGCTACCTGGCGCTAATAGTGAATCAGCCTGATAGCTGACGATTGGTCATTGCATTGGTGCAGCACTGAAATCACTGCCATTCACAACAGCAGCAATGACTCAGGGAGGTGGGACAGGTGGCATTAGTGGGAATCAGAGTGAAGATGTAGCAATTAAAATTGGCAAAAGGGGAGTAATTTAGGGGATGCTGGTTATGTGGGCTTTAGTCCACTGTAAGTCATTAAAGTGGACCAACACCCAGGATTTTGACTATCCTGGGTATTGGTCCATTTCCCCGGGGCACCCCGATCGGGGGTGCCCCGCTGCCTGAAACCCCCCCAAACACCCCGAAGACTCACCTCTCCACGCTCCCACGTGACTGCGCTGTCCAATGCCCGCCGACGGACAAGTGACGTCCGTCGACGGACAAGGGATCGCGCCCGCCGCCGCCGCCGCCTCTCGCGCGTCACTTTTGACGTGTGCGCGCCCGCGCCGGCCATTCAGGGTCTAGAGGAGCGCGAGTCAGGCGGCGGAGGTGGAAGCAGCGGCTGGAGAGGTAAGGTTTTTTGGGGGTTTTGGGGGGGTTACACCCCGCGGGACATCCCGATCTCGGATGGCCCGCGGTGTGTGAGGTGATTCCTGGGCCGATCACCCCTGGGTGTTGGCCCACTTTAAGTGTACTGTAAATTACATTGCAAGATCAGAAGATCATAGGCTGATGCAAAAACCAAAAACTAGTCCAGGCTTCTATATTTCTATTGAAAAGCAAATGGCTCAAAGAGTTCATTTGTATCAGCTAGTTGACCTCCAGTCAACAAATCAAAGCTTATTAAATTGCTCCCATAAAGCATTTGTAAGGGTTTTCCCTGACTTATCCTGACTTTAACCTGTCCTGTGCTCTCTGACTGAGCTGCATAACCTGTGCATCCCCGGCATCCCTTTAGTCATACATCCTCCTAAAGTATTCACTTTGGGTTTACTCTTGATTACAACTGCAGCCCAGCGCTGCCTCTGGGATAGCCAGGGGTTAATGGTACTGAGCTGACTCCGGCCTGTCCTGATTGGCTGGTGGCCACATAAATCCAGGCCTCTCCCATGCATTGCCCATCATAGCTAAAGCTATGGTACTCCTGTTGTGACCTCAGCTTTCCCTTTGACCACCAGTCTAGTCCCTTGGCACTGCATTTGGATTCTGATCTCATGGCCTGACCTTTTGCACTACCACCACCATCTGTCTGTCTCATCTATTCACACAGCTCTCTGACCTCCCGGCTGCTGACCCTTGCTTGTTTTTGGAATCCCTGCTGGATCACCCACGCAATTCAGCTGCCAGCTTCAGTTACCGGCTCCATGCTAGCTCAGTTGCCCACATCTCTGAACCTGAGTTCCTTGGGGGTTCACCTGCCTTCCATCTGTCAGATTATATCCTTTGTGCCTATTCTGGGGGCAACCGTGGCCGGTGAGGTGTTTCCACCATCTCGGTAAGCTGGGGCTTGTAAAGACAGAAGTAGCAGCAGAGGTTTGAGAGGGTTGAGATCGGAATAGAAGGCAGGTTTCCTATGGCAATCAGCAACATAATCTTAATCCCATGCAGATGGTATGGAATAGCAGGAAGATTCTATGCTTTTGAACTACATGGGAGCTGCCACCTTGATTTACCCCTGGGAGCCCTGCTTCAAAAAAAAAGTCAAAATTGCCTCAAATCTCTGCAGTCATTCCAGCTGAAAGCAGAAATCCATCAGCTTTGATGTCTCATCATTACTTTGCTAACAGCAGAGAGCAACTAGATACATTTTAATTACATTGTCTGAATGCTCTGCAACTGCCGCACAATTGCCAGAACATGAAAAACAATGTAACAGTTTCCCCCTACATAAAATTCTTCCAGTATCTGTTTATTCAGTGTGTGTAGAATGTTAGACAATTACCCCCATGTTTCCAAGGCATATCTCAGTTTTGTGATAATAGCTTCTAGCACAGCTTCTCCCTCATGATCATTGCAAGCAGGCAGTCAACTGTGCGACAACATGGCCAGCTCCATATAAATCTAGCACAGATATTCACAACATCTGCATGGGATTAAGCCCTTTAAACAGTATCTGCCACTTAGCACCAGAGGGGTGGTTTAGGGGAGCAATTTACTAAACTTTATTTTATTGACTAGAGGTCCACCTTAAAGGTACTTCTGCAACCCTCTCGCCCCCAACTTCAGTGCAAATGTTAAGTAGGATAAGACAAGTGAGATCCACAAAAAAGTTAAAAGCAACCAAAGTTTCGGTTGCTGGTCCCTGTATTGTACTGTCATAGGCAGAGGCCCTCAATTGCTTAATGGCAAAAACAGCCCAAGTGGACCATTTTCAGACTTGCACAAAGATGCAAAGGTAATAAGCAGAGCTATAGAGAACCACAAAACATGATCTGCTGGTGGCCCCTGAGCAGAGGGTTAAGCTCGACTGATGTAGACACCCTTTAATAATCACTTTTAGCCATTTAAACTGGACCTTGAGCATGATTAGTTGAAAAGCCCAAACCCTTAAAAACTATACCACAGCATCTAATATTAATATATTTTAAGTTTTTCAATTACTTATTATTCTTTCCCCCTCCGGGCTGCAACTCTGTTCAGGATATGGGTGCCGCCATCTTGCCTCAGAAGCATTACATACTGAGGAGAGGAGAGCAGGATAAAGTAAAGGGGGCGGGGTTATAGCTGTGCTTTGCACAGACGGAGCAGAGCTGAGGTCAGGGAAAGGACAGCAATCCCAGAATGTAGAGCAACACAGCCAGAAGACACTTCCTGTTTGCAGACTATCTGATGTTCCATGAGCCGCCATCTTGGATGTTTAAAGGCTCATAACATGCAGTAGATGCAGATAGTCTAATTTATAATATGAGCAATTTGTATGTACAGGGTTTGGGAAACATATAAGATATGCTCTTATTCAGGGCTATTAAATGTAAATAAGTATGCTACTTTTGTTTGTTTTCTTTTACTACTTTTATTGTTAAAATAATAATTTATAGTCGAATGGTCACTAAATGTGTGACTCCTTCTTCTCTATAAAATTCACAGTTGGCTAATCTGATATCTTCTGTTAGTGAACCACTGATATTAAATCATCAGTCCAGCGAAAATCAAATCAAATCTGTGTTAAGCCCAATATCGGGAATAAAAAAAAAACTCACCTTAACGGCACTCAGTGAACTATTCTTCACTGGGAGCAGTGTTGTGCAACAGTGCTTCCCACTTCTAAATTGCCACACCGAGCATGACTGCTTAATCAGCCAACACTGATGCTGCATAGTGATTTGCTAATCAGTTAATCACAGGCCGGCAGCTTTCAAAGGGGCGCTGTATGGTGGAAAGAGGGTTTATTTTTAATTATCACAATGGTCCCCAGAGGTTTAGTGTTCTTCCCACAAACTTTAGAGGCAACTGGTTGATTTTATTGTTTTCCCTAGGATGCACAATCAGAATTTTTCCACCACTAAACTTGAATAGCATAGTGTGCTTTAATATTGAAAAAAAAAATTTCATACAGGATCAAGACAGATTAAATTATATTCTAAAAACACTATAAATATGTATTGTTATTTAATGGCGATGTATCTGTAACAGTTTCCATGCTTGTAAGACCATGACTGGCTATGGCTCCTGGAAGGAGATCTTTTTTTATTTACAGGCTGAACTGGGTGGACTAAGGTCTTTATTCAGCCTTACATCTTATTCTACTATGGTAAAGTGGACCAAAACCCTGCTGGATCGGCCCAGGGTGATCCATTCCCTCCCAGCGGGACATCCAAAATCGTGATGCCCCGCTGTGTGAAACCCCCCCAGGTAGCAGACTGCACTTACCTAAATTATGGTCCAACCTCGCAACCCCGCTATCCCTCTAGCAGGGTGCATGCCCGCGCTGGCCATTTGTGAATGGCCAGCACGGTGTTAGAGGGAAGTGTAAGATGCGGCCGCCAGCGAGCTCGTAGCCGCTGAGCTAACATGTCTCTTAGATGTGCATAGCTCAGCGGCTCCAAGTGCGCTGATTAGACGAGTGGCCACGCATGCGCAGTAGGACTGCGGTGATGTTATTTTTATCGGGAGTTCTGGTGGGGGAGTGGACCAAAACCCAGGATGGTCAAAATTAGTGCTTAGCTTACCGATGATGTCACAGCCCCATATAAGCGGCGGCCATTTTGCGGAAGATCATTCTGACACTGTATTGCGGCCAGAGCAGGGCAGGGAGAAAGCGAGGGACAGATAGACAGACAGACAGCGAGGGAGAGATAGATAGATAGATAGATAGATAGATAGATAGATAGATAGATAGATAGAACAGAAGAAGCGAGGGACAGATAGAGAAGGAGAGAGGCTGTGACAGTGTCAGAGAAAGACAGGGACAGTTTAAAGTGTTTGCATCAGCTTCCAGGCCTATTTAGTGTTAATAACACATCTGCCTATTTAGCTTTTCCTTTTCCTGGTGTCATTCTTTAAAAAGCGTGCTAGCATTAATATTTCAAGACTACCTGTCTAATAACTGCTTGCATTTTGTAATCAACGTCACTTCACCACTATCAAAGGAGCCAACCTCTGTATGTGAGAAGGTGGAATCCCGAACACTAGCATAAATATTTCAAGACTACCCCCTCGATTCAAAGAGCAAAAGTTAATTGATTTCGGATCGAGAATCGTAAGTTTGGGTGGGGTCATTTTTTCCTGTTTTTTTGGCCATTTCCGACTCGCACGAGCCTACGTACGAATTCGTATATGCTCTTACGATCATCGCAAGTTCGTTCCTAAATTTTAGGATCAAAACGTAAAACTTAGGATATTTGGATGTGTTTAGGTGTGATTCAGAGAACAGTTTTCCAACCTCTAAATACGTTTTAAAAGAAAGCCACTGCCGACACCTTTTAGCAGTCGGATTGCTGTTCTTGAACAGGTTTTTTGGCTATGTGGAGGAGTCTGCGCGTCTTGAGCTCCAATGAACTGCATGTATCAGCATGGCCGAGGCCATAAATTGTATAGCAATGCATACCTGATTCATGTATGCCTTATAAAAGCATTTTAATGTGGACCTTAATTAGTCCTTTGCATGTAAACCTTTATTTTGCAATACATCCATATATTTGCGTTAATTAAAGAAACGTATGTCCTTTGTTATTTATTTTTAAATTGATGTACTAGAATAATATTTTTAGATTGAATTTATTGGTGTAGTTGTTTACCTTTGCTTTGTTTAATTATTTAAGCTCATCTTTGGTCAGATGCATCACACTTACTGAGGAGAGGAGAGCGGGATAAAGTGCAGGATGTGGGTTACTGCTGTATTTTGCACAGACACAGCAGAGCTGGGGGCACGGAAAGGTCAGAAATCAAAGAATGCATAGCAACACAGTCACAAGGCCCTTTCTGTTTGCAGGCTGCCCGATAATACCTGACCCGCCATCTTGGCTGTTTCTAGACTCATAACATGCAGAAGTTGCTGGGTGTTTTTTTATATTTGAGAGCAATCTGTATGGAGAGGGTGTGGGTAACCACACACAAAAGTTTAAGTTGTACCATTTGAAGCCAAAATATTAAAATTAAATCCACAAGTAAAAAATGCAAGTTAACTAAAAATTAAACAAAGTAAGATTTACCTATGCAAATGCATTCATTAATGGTTGGTTACTACAAAATGAAAGAAATAAAGAAAAATAAAAGACCAAATATTTAGAATGCACTTTAATGAGGTAAGTTTGTAGTGCGCAGCCGCAAGATCAGAAGGATTTACGTCCAGACAAAAAAGGAAAAAGGGCAAAACCAATGTTGCAACCTGAGAAATGAAACGGAAAATTCAGGATGGAAACTGACATAGGTCTGATTCCCGAACTGCCATACGAACGGACGTACATTTCAGGATAGAAACGTATTTGCTTATAGAATCACTCGCAAGTTCATACGAACGCACGAGCGTACGGGAAAAATAGGATGATCGGCACCAAAATCCAAGCTGTTACATGTTTCTTTGAATCGACCCTTACCTGTCTATTAACTGGTTGCATTTTGTAATCAACGTCCCTTTTCCACTATCAAAGGAGCCAACCTCTGTATGTGAAGAGGGAGCATTCCAAACACTAGAATAAATATTTCAAGACTACCTGTCTATTAACTGGTTGGATTTTGTAATCAACGTCACTTTTCCACTATCAAAGGAGCCAACCTCTGTATGTGAAAAAGGGGCATCCCAAACACTAGCATAAATATTTTAAGACTACCTGTCTATAAACTGGTTGAATTCTGTAATCAACGTCACTTTTCCACTACCAAAGGAGCCAACCTCTGTATGTGAAAAGGGGGCATCCCAAACACTAACATAAATATTTCAAGAGTACATGTCTACTAACTGGTTGGATTTTGTAATCAACGTCATTTTTCCACTATCAAAGGAGCCAACCTCTGTATGTGAAGAGGGGGTATCTCAAACACTAGCATTAATATTTCAAGACTACCTGTTTATAAACTGGTTGAATTTTGTAATCAACGTCACTTTTCCACTATCAAAGGAGCCAACCTCTGTATGTGAAGAGGGGGCATTCCAAACACTAGCATAAATATTTCAAGAGTACCTGTCTATTAACTGGTTGGATTTTGTAATCAACGTCACTTTTCCACTATCAAAGAAGCCAACCTCTGTATGTGAAAAGGGGGCATCCCAAACACTAGCATAAATATTTCAAGACTACCTGTCTATAAACTGGTTGAATTCTGTAATCAACGTCACTTTTCCATTACCAAAGGAGCCAACCTCTGTATGCGAAAAGGGGGCATCCCAAACACTAACATAAATATTTCAAGAGTACATGTCTACTAACTGGTTGGATTTTGTAATCAACGTCACTTTTCCACTATCAAAGGAGCCAACCTCCTTATGTGAAGAGGGGGCATCAAAAACACTAGCATAAATATTTCAAGAGTACCTGTCTACTAACTGGGTGGATTTTGTAATCAATGTCACTTTTCCACTATCAAAGGAGCCAACCTCTGTATGTGAGGAGAGGCCATCCCAAACACTAGCATAAATATTTCAAGACTACCTGTCTACTAACTGGTTGGATTTTGTAATCAACGTCACTTTTCCACTATCAAAGGAGCCAACCTCTGTATTTGAAGAGGGGGCATCCCAAACACTAGCATACATATTTCAAGACTACCTGTCTATAAACTAGTTGCATTTTGTAATCAACGTCACTTTTCCACTATCAAAGGAGCCAACCTCTGTATGTGAAGAGGGAGCATCCCAAACACTAGCATAAATATTTCAAGACTACCTGTCTATAAACTGGTTGAATTTTGTAATCAACATCACTTTTCCACTATCAAAGGACCCAACCTCTGTATGTGAAGAGGGGGCATCCCAAACACTAGCATAAATATTTCAAGAGTACCTGTCTACTAACTGGGTGGATTTTGTAATCAACGTCACTTTTCCACTATCAAAGGAGCCAACCTCTGTATTTGAAGAGGGGGCATCCCAAACACTAGCATAAATATTTCAAGACTACCTGTCTATTAACTAGTTGCATTTTGTAATCAACGTCACTTTTCCACTATCAAAGGAGCCAACCTCTGTATGTGAGGAGGGGGCATCCCAAACACTAGCATAAATATTTAAAACTACCTGTATATTAACTGGTTGGATTTTGCAATCAACGTCACTTTTCCACAATCAAATGAGCCGACCTCTGTATGTGAAGAGGAGGCATCCCAAACACTAGCATTAATATTTCAAGAGTACCTGTCTACTAACTGGTTGGATTTTGTAATCAATGTCACTTTTCCACTATCAAAGGAGCCAACCTCTGTATGTGAGGAGAGGCCATCCCAAACACTGGCATAAATATTTCAAGACTACCTGTCTATTAACTGGTTGCATTTTGTAATCAATGTCACTTTTCCACAATCAAAGGAGCCAACCTCTGTATGTGAAGAGGGGGAATCCCAAACATTAGCATAAATATTTCAAGACCACATGTCTATTAACTGGTTGCATTTTGTAATCAACATCACTTTTTCACTATCAAAGGAGCCAACCTCTGTATGTGAAGAGGGGGCCATCCCAAACACAAGCATAAATATTTTAAGAGTACCTGTCTACTAAGTGGTTGGATTTTGTAATCAATGTCACTTTTCCACTATCAAAGGAGCCAACCTCTGTATGAGAGGAGAGGCCATCCCAAACACTAGCATAAATATTTCAAGACTAACTGTCTATTAACTGGTTGCATTTTGTAATCAACATCACTTTTCCACTATCAAAGGAGCCAACCTCTGTATGTGAAGAGGGGGGCATCCCAAACACAAGCATGAATATTTCATGAGTACCTGTCTACTAACTGGTTGGATTTTGTAATCAACGTCACTTTTCCACTATCAGAGGAGCCAACCTCTGTATGTGAGGTTGACACAAACACTAGCGTTAATATATCAAAAGTACTTGTCTACTAACTGGTTGGATTTTGTAATCAACATCACTTTTCCACTATCAAAGGACCTAACCTCTGTATGTGAGGAGGGGGCATCCCAAACACTAGCATAAATATTTCAAGACTACCTGTCTATTAACTGGTTGCATTTTGTAACCAACGTTACTTTTCCACAATCAAAGGAGCCAACCTCTGTATGTGAAGAGGGGGCATCCCAAACACTAGCATAAATATTTCAAGACTACCTGTCTATTAACTGGTTGCATTTTGTAATCAACATCACTTTTCCACTATCAAAGGAGCCAACCTCCATATGTGAAGAGGGGGCATCCTAAACACTAGCATAAATATTTCAAGACTACCTGTCTATTAACTGGTTGCATTTTGTAATCAATGTCACTTCTCCACAATCAAAGAAGCCAACCTCTGTATGTGAAGAGGGGGAATCCCAAACATTAGCATAAATATTTCAAGACCACATGTCTATTAACTGGTTGCATTTTGTAATCAACATCACTTTTCCACTATCAAAGGAGCCAACCTCTGTATTTGAGGAGGGGGCATTCCAAACACTAGCATAAATATTTCAAGACTACCTGTCTATTAACTGGTTGCATTTTGTAATCAACGTCACTTTTCCACAATCAAAGGAGCCAACCTCTGTATTTAAGGAGGGGGTATCCCAAACATTAGCATAAATATTTCAAGAGTACCTGTCTACTAACTGGTTGGATTTTGTAATCAACGTCACTTTTCCACTATCAAAGTAGCCAACCTCTGTATTTGAAGAGGGGGCATCCCAAACACTAGCATAAATATTTCAATACTAAATGTCTATTAACTGGTTGGATTTTGTAATCAACATCACTTTTCCACTATCAAAGGACCCAACCTCTGTATGTGAGGAGGGGGCATCCCAAACACTAGCATAAATATTTCAAAACTACCTGTCTATTAACTGGTTGCATTTTGTAATCAACGTTATTTTTCCACAATCAAAGGAGCCAACCTCTGTATGTGAAGAGGGGGTATCCCAAACACTAGCATAAATATTTCAAGACTACCTGACGATTAACTGGGTTGCATTTTGTAATCAACGTCACTTTTCCACAATCAAAGGAGCCAACCTCTGTATGTGAAGAGGGGGTATCCCAAACAGTAGCATAAATATTTCAAGACTACCTGTCTATTAACTGGGTTGCATTTTGTAATCAACATCACTTTTCCACTATCAAAGGAGCCAACCTCCTTATGTGAAGAGGGGGCATCAAAAACACTAGCATAAATATTTCAAGAGTACCTGTCTACTAACCGGTTGGATTTTGTAATCAACGTCACTTTTTTGCTATCAAAGGAGCCAACCTCTGTATGTGAGGAGGGGGCATTCCAAACACTAGCATAAATATTTCAAGAGTACCTGTCTACTAACCGGTTGGATTTTGTAATCAACGTCACTTTTTTGCTATCAAAGGAGCCAACCTCTGTATGTGAGGAGGGGGCATTCCAAACACTAGCATAAATATTTCAAGACTACATGTCTATCAACTGGTTGCATTTTGTAATGAATGTCACTTTTCCACTATCAAAGGAGCCAACCTCTGTATTTGGAAAGGGGGCATCCCAAACACTAGCATAAATATTTCAGTACTACCTGTCTATTTACTGGTTGCATTTTGTAATCAACGTCACTTTTCCACTATCAAAGGAGCCAACCTCTGTATGTGAGGTTGACACAAACACTAGCATTAATATTTCAAAAGTACTTGTCTACTAACTGGTTGGATTCTGTAATCAACGTCACTTTTCCGCTATCAAAGGAGCCAACCTCTGTATGTGAAGAGGGGGTATCCCAAACACTAGCATAAATATTTCAAGACTACCTGTCTATTAACTGGTTGCATTTTGTAATCAAAGGAGCCAACCTCCTTATGTGAAGAGGGGGCATCAAAAACACTAGCATAAATATTTCAATACTACCTGTCTACTAACTGGGTGGATTTTGTAATCAATGTCACTTTTCCACTATCAAAAGGAGCCAAACTCTGTATGTGAGGAGAGGCCATCCCAAACACTAGCATAAATATTTCAAGACTACCTGTCTATTAACTGGTTGCATTTTGTAATCAATGTCAATTTTCCACAATCAAAGGAGCCAACCTCTGTATGTGAAGAGGGGGAATCCCAAACATTAGCATAAATATTCCAAGACCACCTGTCTATTAACTGGTTGCATTTTGTAATCAATGTCACTTTTCCACTATCAAAGGAGCCAACCTCTGTATTTGAAAAGGGGGCATCCCAAACACTAGCATAAATATTTCAATACTACCTGTCTATTTACTGGTTGCATTTTGTAATCAACGTCACTTTTCAACTATCAAAGGAGCCAACCTCTGTATGTGAGGTTGACACAAACACTAGCATTAATATTTCAAAAGTACTTGTCTACTAACTGGTTGGATTCTGTAATCAACGTCACTTTTCCACTATCAAAGGAGCCAACCTCTGTATGTGAGGAGGGGGCATCCCAAACACTAGCATAAATATTTCAAGACTACCTGTCTATTAACTGGTTGCATTTTGTAATCAAAGGAGCCAACCTCCTTATATGAAGAGGGGACATCAAAAACACTAGCATAAATATTTCAAGAGTACCTGTCTACTAAATGGGTGAATTTTGTAATCAACGTCACTTTTCCATTATCCAAGGAGCCAACCTCTGTATGTGAAGAGGGTGCATCCCAAACACTAGCCTTAATATTTCAAGAGTACCTGTCTACTAAATGGTTGGATTTTGTAATCAACGTCACTTTTCCACTATCAAAGGAGCCAACCTCTGTATGTGAGGAGGGGCATCCCAAACACTAGCATAAACATTTCAAGAGTACCTGTCTATTAACTGGTTGCATTTTGTAATCAATGTCACTTTTCCACTATCAAATGAGCCAACCTCTGTATTTGAAGAGGGGGCATCCCAAACACTAGCATAAATATTTCAATACTACCTGTCTATTTACTGGTTGCATTTTGTAATCAACGTCACTTTTCCACTATCAAAGGAGCCAACCTCTGTATGTGAGGTTGACACAAACACTAGCATTAATATTTCAAAAGTACTTGTCTACTAACTGGTTGGATTCTGTAATCAACATCACTTTTCCACTATCAAAGGAGCCAACCTCTGTATGTGAGGAGGGGGCATCCCAAACACTAGCATAAATATTTCAAGACTACCTGTCTATTAACTGGTTGCATTTTGTAATCAAAGGAGCCAACCTCCTTATGTGAAGAGGGGGCATCAAAAACACTATCATAAATATTTCAAGAGTACCTGTCTATTAACTGGTTGCATTTTGTAATCAAAGGAGCCAACCTCCTTATGTGAAGAGGGGGCATCAAAAACACTATCATAAATATTTCAAGAGTACCTGTCTACTAAATGGTTGGATTTTGTAATCAACGTCACTTTTCCACTATCAAAGGAGCCAACCTCTGTATGTGAGGAGGGGCATCCCAAATACTATCATAAATATTTCAAGAGTACCTGTCAATTAACTGGTTGAATTTTATAAAGAAAGTCACGTTGTCAAATTGCCAGCAGGCATTGCCTTTAACTGGGGGGGGGGGGGGGCATCCCAAATATGCTATCATGTGACTTTTAAGAGTGCAGACATTGGAGTTGGCAGCAGCAGCATTAGGAGCCCATATATTGCCTTAAAGACACACATAAGAGCTGGCAGCAGCAGCATAGGGAGCCCATATATTGCTTGAAAGACACACACTGGAGTTGGCAGCAGCATAAGGAGCTACCATGCATCAGATACTACCATGGATCAGCCATTGGTGGCTGGAAATCCTGGATGATCCATGCCTGATTCATCTTCACAAAGGTTATTCTCTCCACATTTTTCGTGGACAGACGAGTTCTCCTTGGCATGACTATGGCCCCTGCCGCACTAAACACCCGCTCAGATGGCACACTACTCACCGGGTAGGACTTTCCCAGGTGAGTCACCTAGCCAAAATTGCGGGAGCGACGAAACGCGTAGGGCGCCTCCCTCACCTGGAGTAGAGGGGCATTGCACATAATGTCTGATATTCTGCTCTGTATTTCTACCCAGGATATAGTTGGGAGTTTTCAATTTCTCGCTATGGTTGCCCTAAGCGCTGAAAAGATGTGCAGTACTAGCCGCCATTGACGTTTTGTGTAGCTACCTATCTTAAGTGAGAGAAGAGCCTCACATGGGTTCCCCCGAACTTCAATTTGCAAGATATCTGCAATAAGTTTATAGCCTCTTTGCCAGATTTCCTGAGCAACAGGGTAATCCCACCACATATGTAACATAGAACCTCTCTCCTGACATCCCGTGAAACAGAGGGGAGAGGTGGAGGGGGAAAACCTGTGAATGCGCTCAGGGGTGTAGTACCACCTAAAAAGGATTTTGTAAGCGTTTTCCTGGGTCAGGACGCTATAGGATATTTTATTTGTATTCCTCAGGATTGCACCCCATTACTCTCTATCTCTCTCTCGGCCCAACTCTCTTTCCCAGTTAAGCATGTAGTTATGTTTTCCCGTAGGAGACAGGGCAACCAGAGAAGCATATAAGCTGGATATTCAACCTCCCAAGAAGTGGTCCCTAATGCATCTGTGCTCAAATTCGGTACCTCTGTATGGGGGAGAGGACTTTTTCAGCAAGCCGCATATAAAGTGTTGTATTTGGAGAGATCTAAATACCTCAGAAGGCGGAAAATCACCTCCAGATGCTAGATACTGTTGAGGCTTCGCGCCAGCTGGGGTGCAGAGGTGATCCACTAATGTGAAGTTATGCTGTGCCCACCATTTGAAGTTACGTTTGTGAGAAATGCCAGGAGGGAAGGCTGGGTTGCCTAATAGTGGGGAGGCCGGAAGATGGGGAGAGGAGAAGATATGTTTTATCGTATCCCAGATACTCAGGGTAAATATTAGAAGAGTGGGGAGGGGACTGGGCCTGGAGGAGCTGGGAACCCAGAGTAGGGAGGCCGGGGCTACAGGGTCGCAGATGGCTATATCATTTAGCACCCAGATCGGTTTATTTTGTGGAGTATGTAGGAGAACTAAAGGAGCGACTTGGGCTGCTAGATAGTACTTATGAAGGGCCGGAAAGGCTAATCCTCCATTCTCTTTCCTACAATATAGTATATCTCTGCTTATTCTGGGTCTAGACTTATTCCAGGCATACATGAGAATTTTCCTCTGGAGAGACTCCAGTATACTCCTAGGTACCGCTATTGGAAGAACACGAAAGAAGTATAGGATTTTAGGTAGGTATGTCATTTTTAGCGTGGCAATCCTCCCTAAGCACGATAGTCTCAGGAACTGCCATGATTGTAACAGAGTATCCAGGGATTTAAACAGATCTGGGTAGTTTGCTTTATACAAAGTGTCCAGATTGTTAGCTAGTTTAATCCCTAAATAAGGGAGTTTTTGGACCCATATCCACTGGAAGTTCTGAGACAACAACTCCCGTGTGCGGTCCGATAAAGTTACGTTCAAGGCCATAGATTTGGAAGGGTTAAGTTTAAGGCCAGAGATTTTACTAAAGTCCTCAATAATGTTAATGGCGTTTGAGGCTGATACATGAGGGGAGGAGAGCATAAGAATCATATCATCGGCGAATAACGAGATTTTATGATCCCTGCCACCCAGGGGAATACCTTTTACAGAGGGGCTATGTCTAAGCTTCATTGCGAGGGGTTCAAGCGCTAGAATAAATAGTAGGGGGATAGCGGGCAGCCCTGCCTGGTTCCTCTTTTAATCTGGAATTCCAAGGAGCTGTATCCTGCATATTTCACATGCGCTGTGGGATCTGAGTATATAGCAGAAACCCAGGAAAGAAGATCCGGACCAAACCCCCATCCCTGGAGGGAGGTATGGAGATATTGCCAGGACAGCGAATCAAATGCCTTCTCCACGTCAAGGCAGAGGAATAAGGCCTCAAGTTTCTGTGTGCTGGCACTCTCCAGAAGCTGCAGGATTCTTCTTATCCCATCACCCGCCTGCCTTCTAGGAACGAAACCCACCTGGTCTTCATACACGATATCCCCCAAAAAATGTTAATCCTATTAGCTATAATTTTGGTAAGGATCTTCAGGTCTAGATTGAGTAAGGAAATGGGTCTGTAATTCAACTAGTTCTGAAGATCTTTCCCAGGCTTAGGTACCATAGCTATCGAGGCCCTGAGCATTTCTGGATCCATCGGGTTGCCTTCCTTAATGTAATTAAAAAGTCTTGATAGGCGGGGGGCTACCAAAGGGGCAGTGAACCCGTCAGGTCCGGGTCTCTAATTGACTTTTGACTTGTAATGACCTTAAAGGAGCAGCATCGTGAAATTTGCATTAAAAAAGATAATTAATTAAATAGCCACACAATAGCTTCTAACATGTGTATAAATAATCTGGTGATAGAAAAAGGAAAAATATATGCCTTTCTTTTAAATTGTATAATTACAATGGCTCAGTCCATTGGCTGAATAGGGGGATCTGCTGCGTTGTATTTAGTGAGCTGCTTCATTTAACCCACTGGTCTCCTAGCAACACTTTACCTCAGAGGCTGACACTGTAATCAGTGGTAACGGCTGTGTGTGTGTGAGGTGCTGCTTTTGTTATGAGACCAGGTGACTCAAATGTGTAAAATCTATACAAAATAAACTAAACTGACTGAAAACAACTGAAATTCTTCTTTGAATAACTGTGCAGGAAAATCTAAAGGTATGGAACAAAACCCTGAGTGGCCGACCCTGAAGTCTATAAGACCCGGCCATTGACCTTGTCCCTTGGGCATTCTAAATCAGGATGCCCACTGTGTGAAACAACCCCTGGATAACCACAGATCCCCCCATTTTTCTGGCGCGCTCACGCAGATAGTCATTTAGACAGGCCGGGCGGCCAGGAAGGTTACTGCTCAGGCTCCCCATCTGCGTGCAAACAGCGCTGATCGGATGAGAGCCCGCGCATGTGCTGTGGGACAGGGAAAGGTACGTTTTCACAGGCAAACTTGGGGATTTCACATATCAGGGCATCCCAAGTCGGGATGACCCTAGGGGCACAAAACAAAACTCCAGATAGTGAAAATCCTGGGTTGGGCTTTGCTCAAAACACACAAAGCTGAAAGAAAGATCATATGGAAAAATGAAAAATAAGAATATGAAAGAGAAAATGGTAAACTGAAAGATTCTGCAGCAGAGCCAACATGAAAAATCAGCTAAATGACTTCTAGAGCTTTTCTCTCTGTTTTAGATATATAAGTTCTGGCCAGGCAATGTTGCAATGTTGTTATCTTATGCTGGATGGCTGCCAGCACTGAACAGCTGATACTTTGATACATTGTTTACCCCTCTCCTCAGTGTCGGGCCCGACACTCAGAAGACATAAACATGAGCTATTAGTCTCCAGATGCTCAACACACACATAATTTTTTTCTAAATTTGTAATTCTTACTCCAACACTTACCTACATTCAAAGTACCATTTAAATATAAATCACCACGAAAAATTCGCAATACTGCTCCTTTAAGGACCTCCTCCACTCCAATGTTTTCATCTACCGCTGCACACCTAGCGGCAGAGATCAAAGGCATTTTAATGCATGCAAAGAAGGCCCGGACTTGCTGCTCACTCTGGGGCGGGGGGGGCATATAATTTTGCTAGGCCATTAGAGAATTCCTTGACAATACTGATGGGGTTATTAGTGATAAGACCGCTGCTAGTTTTAAGACGAATTGGCTTCATTATTTGGTCCTGACACTTCAGTTGAGAGGCCAGCAGTGAGGCCGGCTTATTGGCTGAAACATAGTATTTTTGCTTAGCCCTCCGGTATCTGCCCTCAGCCTCTACCATCAGCAGGAGATTGAGTTCAGTCCTAGAACTTTCAAGCTTTCGTAGCTTAGCCTGGCTAGGGTGACTCTTGAAGTCTCGGGAGGCCTGTTCAAATTGGGCCTGGAGTGTCTGCAACATAGCCGACCTGTCCTTTTTTTTAGAAGCCAGGCCGATAAAATAGCCTCTCATCACCGACTTAAAGGCCCCCCAGACCATAGTCGGGGCAGTTTGTGGATTCTCGTTGATAGAAAAATACTCTGAGGTGACCCTGCTAGCCTCTTCAACCAAAGATGCCGAGGATAAGAGGGAATCATTCAGGGACCAGGAGGAGGGCTTAGATTTGGAGAGTAACGATGAGCAGGAGATCTCCATCATGTCATGGTCAGACCAAGGTACTGGGTGGATCCTTGTACTTGACACATGGCATGTGTACTTAACACATGGCATAAAAGTGGGAGGGACCAGGATATGATCTATTCTGGTGGACAATTTATGTGGGGCGGAATAGTGGGTGTAATCTTTCGTATGAGGATGCATAGCCCTCCACGCGTCTAATAGGAGGGAACTGTCTAGCAGGTTCTTAAAAAGCTGATCTTCTTTTACAACTTGGGTAGAAGGGGGAAGGGACCTGTCCAGGTGAGGCTGGATAGTAGAGTTAGAGTCACCACATACAAACACCGCTCCTATCTGATGATCCCTGAGGAGTGAAAATATGAGAGCCAGGAAGGGGATCTGTTTGGTATTTGGTGCATAGTATGTCAGGAAAGTGACTTCATCGTCCTGGAGGGTACCCTGGAGTAATAAATATCTGCCGTCTGGATCCCTTATTTGTTTATTACAGGTGAATGAGGTTCCGTTAGGAAACGCAATAAGAACTCCTCTTTGCTTACGTTTGCAGGTGGAACGATAAAATAATGAAAATCTGTAATTTACTTGTTTTGGAGACGAGACCGGAGTAAAGTGGGTTTCCTGAAGACAAACTACGTCTGCATGCATAGAATTTAATAGCTTAAAGACTCTGAATCTTTTATTTGGGGAGTTCAAGCCCTGAACATTAACTGAGAGTACATTAAGAGCCATGGTTATCTATGGGGGGAGGTTATCCCAGCTAGTATGAAACATGGGGGGAGCCTGGAACCACTACGCCTCTGGGGTTGGGACGGGGAAGGATGATGGGAGGGGGGGGAGGTATGATGGGGGAAAAGGGGTACAACAAAACAAACATATAATTAAGCTAATTGTACATTCAAAGAATATTTGGTCATACAATGACAAATCAATAGCTTTCATATACCTAGGAAGAAGCTGTCCTAAGGTTGGAAGTAAATGAACACGCGGTGAACAACGGGAGGCAACAATAAATTGTAAAATAAGTGGACTAAAAATTCGAACATCAGGTAACCCGGACTAAATGTATACTCGTGTGTGAGGTTCTTGTGTCTGATCCAGCGCGGGGGGGGGGGGGGGAGGTGCACTCACACAAGCTACCTCATCCCCACAACTTTAGCAAAGAGACAGCTACCGATAAGGGAGCTGATTGGTAAACGCGCTATTCCAGAACAATACCAGGGCCCGTTAACTGTAAACGTGAAAATTCTATCTTAAAACATTCTAACAAGGTAACAGATGGAACAGGGGACGTTACTCATGGCCCGGGTAACCAACTAATTGTAGCACAGCTCTCCAACCCAGGAGGTGCCCGGCCCGGACGGTCGGCTTACAGAAAGGAAGATCTTCAAGCCTCGACCCATTGAAAGGTGTAGTCCTCTTGTGAAGTGGACCGGGCAGATCCCCCCGGCGGGGGGGGGGGGGGGGGCGACCAGGAGGACACTGCGGATCACTGGGTGGAGGCTGTCTGCGGAGCGAAGCTCAAAATGGAGATCAAGAAAAACATGAGCGATCCTTCAGGCCGGCTGAAATGTTTTGCAATATGAGCCTTTTCATCGCCTGGGGGCCCTGGGATTGTTTACTGGGACTTGGGGACGGACTTGCTTGGATGGTGTTTTTTTGGCTGGGTCTTGGGGTCCTGTGGGTGGAAGGGAACGAGGGAAGAGAAAGTTCCGTATCCGGAGCTTTAAGGCCCAGTCCTTTGAATTTAGCAAGAAGTTCTGATACTGTGGATATTTGTACTTGCTTCCCCTGGTGGGAGAAGGAGAGCTTGAATGGGAACCCCCATCTATAACGGATGCCACTTGCCTGACGGACTTGAAGGTATGGTTTGAATGCCCTCCTCTTGAGGATGGTAGACTGGGAGAGATCTGCAAAAATTTGATAGTTGTGGGAATGAAATACAAGGAGCGCTTTCTCCCTGGAAGCTCTTAGGACAGCTTCTTTCATTTGGAAGAAGTTAAATTTGACTATTATGTCCCGGGGGGGGGGGGGGGGGCTTCCGCAGGTCTTTTAATGAGGGGCCGGTTCGCTTTGTCCAGTTCCAATCTATCAATTGGAATTTCAAGAACTAATACTTGCAGAAGGGCAGTAACAGTCCCCACTGTATCTTCCATGGTTTCGGGGATGCCCTTAAAGTGCAGATTAGACCTCCTATTGCGGTTTTCAAGTTCCTCATTTTGATTTTTCAGGAGGAGCATTTCATCATGCAGCAGCTCTAGCATACTATGATCTTCCAGCACTACTGTGGCATCATCCATTCTTAATTCTAATGAATCTGTTCTACCCCCAAGCTCCCTTATTTCCTGCAGGAGGGTGTCTGTGTGTTTGGCAGTGACAGTGGTGACCTCCTCCCTGACAATGGATCTGAGCTGGGAGAAAATCTCCTGGTTACTATAGGAGCTGGAAGCCATGTGTGTCAGGGGGTGCTGGGATGCTGGAGGAGATCTGGGCCAGCTGTCGGCTGAATCAAGGGATGCCTCTTCAATTGCACTCACCCCAATATGATCATCCAGGGCTGGGTCCTCCCGGAGTGTCTCTAGAGATCTGACATGCTCAGCTTCTTTCCTTGGGCCCGCCATTCTGAGAGCCACCGCTGCCGCCGCCATTGCTGATTTACGGCTGTCTTTCCCAGCACGTTTCTTACTCCCCGGGGTGTTCATAGCAGCTCCGTTCCGGGTCAGCAGGTAAGCGGGGGGTCGAGTGGAGAGGATTAGGCTCGGATTCCGGCTAGTCTGCCTGCTTATGAACGCTCAGTGCCTCCCATTATAGCAGAGCTGCAAGGTCAGGCAGCCATGGCTCACAGGCACGCGCGCGCGTCCTCGTCTGTGAAAGTTTTTGTGTGTGTTTGTCATTTTTTGTTTTTTTTTCGTTCATTTTTCATTCGTACGAACGTTCGGGCAAATGCGTATATGCGCTTTCGATGAACGAAAGCAAATCGGATCATTTGTGTTAGCTGGGATCATTTTCCCATCAAAATCTGATATTTTTCATTCGTTCAGATAACTTACGTTATTGGTATGGGCTTGCATCTCATTCAGAGAGCTGATTGCCGACGAACCACCGCCCTATAAACCCGTTTCCTTTGCGATCCCCTTACGGGACCATTTTGACCTCGAGACTAGCAGCTATGGATGACTCTAGTGTATTTGAGGAGCATGAGGATCTGCAGCTCATGGGCATTGAAATTGTCCGGAGGACTGAGACCAGATTGCACCGGCGATGCATGCACATCGATGCCATGCATGACGTTGAGCTGTTTGAGCTCACCAGACTTAATCGTGCTTCCCTCCATAAATTGTATAGTGAGCTGCGGCCATGGTTAGACGGCACCACAAGGAAGGGGCAAGCAATTTCAGGTATGACCAAGATGCTTGGCTGCCTGCAATTTTTGACGAATGGCTCGTTCCAGAGGCTGGGTGCCCTCTCCGTGGTCTAAGTTTTTGGAAGGCATGGCTACCATTACTCGGAACTATATTTGTTTTCCTGACGACATGGTAGCCAGAAACGCGATTAAGCTGGCATTTTATAACATCGCCGACATGCCCAACGTCATGGGTGCCATCGACTGCACCCACGTTTCCCTGGTGCCTACGGCAGCCGACGAGTATATCTACAGGCAAGTACAATCTATCATTTTTACAATTACTTGACCTTATTTTTATTTACATTTAAAAAAAAAAACTAACTTGTAAAAAGTCCCTCCCTCCTTGTAATTATTCCCTCCTTGAAAATATTCCCTCCTTGTAATTATTCCCTCAATGTAAAAAGTCCCTTCTTGTAAAAAGTCCCTTCTTGTAATTTTTCCCTCCTTGTAATTATTCCCTCCTTGTAAAGAGTCCCTGTGAAACAATAGACCATATTTAGTTTCACCAAAATTTCACGTGTTCAAAAAGGAAACATTTTAATGTGTACCTAAAATAGACACTTCAAAGTTAATCTTTACTTTTTCAAACATACATATCCTTTTTTTTGTGTTCAAAATACTTATGTACTTGGTTAGTGTAATTTGTATTGGCCCACAGGTTTTGCTTAGGGTGTGATTAGTTAGTGTTTCACTAGTTTTCCTTGCCTTGCTAATGTTTTTTTTTTCTTTTTTCCCAGGAACCGCAAAATGGGCCACTCACTGAATGTCCAAGCAGTGGTGGCCCCGGACATGCGGTTCCTTAGTATGCTCGCCAGGTTCCCAGGCTCATCCCATGATGCCTACATTCTTAGAAGATCTGGATTGTACGGTCAGTTTGAGTCTGGGGAATTTTCCGGCGGATGGCTCCTTGGTAAGTTGACACCAATAACGTCATTTTTTTTTATATGTATGCCTTTGAATTTAGTTTGTGTCCCATGTATGAAACTATGCCTATTTGAACACCTTGTTTACATGTGAAACACGACCTTAACCATTAGATTTTTCAAACAACAAAGCCTTGCCAAATGTTTGTCCTGCATTTGCAAAATTTAAACTTTGAATTTATAGTAAATTAATCATTAGTCTTCCCCACACTCGGCTGAAATTATGTTCTTGACTTTATGATAGGGTCTGCGCCATCTTTGTTTAGATGCATTACACTTACTGAGTAGAGGAGAGCGGGATAAAGTGCAGGGGCCGGGTTAGAGCTGTTTTTGCCTCAGACAAAGCAGATACGGTGTCCTGAAAAGTTAAGCTATCCAAGAATGCTGAGCAGCACAGTCCTAAACCAATATCTGTTAGCAGTCTGGCTGATTGGCCATCATCCGCCATCTTTGATGTTTAAATTGTTCCCACATCTATTACATGTTTTTAGGCTTATTTTTTGCCTGTGCAATATGTATGCTCATGCTGTTTAGCAAATGTGACCTAGCCTCTTAGTCATGTTGATAGGCCATTTTTGGGATTCAATTTAGGGAGTAATGTGTAATTTATGTGTTTTGCTTACAATATTTGCAGGTGATTCCGGCTAACCACTCCTTCCATGGCTGCTGACGCCTGTCCTCCGGCCCCAGAATGCCGCCCAGGATGCATATAATAGGGCACACTGGAAGATCAGGGCCGTGGTGGAGAGGACGTTTGGCCTATTAAAGCGCTTGGACCATACCGGGGGAGCCCTTCAGTATGACTCCAAAAAGGTCATAGGGCCTGATGCAGAGCCAACTCTGAACTGCCCTTAAAACCTTCCGATTGTCCGGGGCTCCCGTTTGAACCGTGGCTCAAATGTGATGCAGAGCCTCCGTCGGAATGGCTCCCTAACTGATCCGTCAATTTCACTTTACTCGGAGAGCTTTTTTTGCTCTCTCGGGTGCCTTCAATTTGATCAGGGCTCCCGTTCACGTTCACACGGGCGGCCCGTTTTTCCCTGATTTTTCCTGCCTTTTTGAACGTACCTGCTTGGTTTCCGTCGTATTTGACCTTCCATTTTGGTGGTTTTAGCAAGTATACTTACATCTCCATGGCTCTTCAGTTGCCAATCTAGCTACACGCAAGCGCACATCCCTCAAACTCCATTGGAATATACATATGGCAACCACTGTCAATTTGACACATATTTTATTGGGAACAATAAATTTGGGTTGTTCCTTTTTCCTTGCCATTAATGCATACCTTAATCTCCTTTGTGTTCCTTTTTCCTTGCCATTAATGCATACCTTAATTCTTTCTGATTGTTTTGGATTTATTGTACCATATCTAAACTTTTTGCGTCATGTAAATGTGTGATGATGTTGTGTGATTGTACATTTGCAGGAAACACAACTTTCAAATTTTTTATTTTTTTATTTTATTCCAACGTTTGAAATTGAAATTTTTAAACAAAGTTTTTTACAAATAATTGAATCTAAATGTTTTAACAAATAAACTATTTTCATTTTAAGCCAAATTAAAATTCTTTAGGCCTCGGTGTCTTGTGCCTGTGATTTTCTTGTATCTGTGAATGAAAAACATTAGTTTAGCATTGTTTATTTGGTTTGGTTGTGCGTGTTTTTTTTTGGGGCCCTTTTTAAACCGGACCTTCTGCGTTATTTACTGAAAAGCCCAAACTCTTAACAAAAGATTCTGCAGCATCTCAAAATAATAGATTGTAATTTTTTAGTCAATCAATAATTATTCTTTCCACCACTGGGCTGCAACTCAGTTCAGGAATTTAGTATACGGCCGCCGCCATCTTGACTCAGAAGCATCACACTTACTGAGGAGAGGAGAGTGGGATAAGGTACAGGGGGTGGGTTATAGCTGTGCTTTGCTCACACAGAGCAGAGACCTCTTGAAAAGGTCAGCAATCCCAGAATGCAGAGCAGCACAGTTAGAAGGCACTTCCTGTTTGCAGGCTGCCTGATAAGATGGCGGCTTCCATAATCCGCCATCTTGGATGTTGAAAGCCTCATAACATGCACTAGGTGCAGGTAGGATGATTTTGAAGGTGGGCAAACTTTATGTACAGGGTGTGGGAAACATATAAGATAGACTTATTCTGAGTGAAGGTCCGCTTTAAGGGCTTTTTAGACAAAGTCTTTGGTTGTTTTTTTGGGTTTTTACATTTTGTGGCCAATAGAATTGTTGGTTCATTTACTTTGGTACCAAAAAATGCCACTTACCATGTTTTAGGTGCATATTGCGTCAGGGGCGGAGTCTCCATTCTTGCTCCCTTGGTTGCTGCTGTGAATCTGTTTGCATGACAAAGACACTGATATTAGAGACTGTTGTTGTCTCATGTACACAAAAAGCATTAACAAGTTTGCTGGCCTAACTAAAGTCACTTTTTGAACCTCTTGCTGCCTCACATTGCCTAGTTCTGCTATCTGCATGTAGCCTAGTTTGGAGCTGCGTACATGTGTTAGACTAAGGTGGGCTTGTATGTAACGTGAAAAACTAAGTTGTTTCAGACTATTCTGGCGCTTTGTTTTTTTTTTATTACAAGGAATGTGTGCGCGCACATAAACGCACGCGCGCGCATACTCACATCCATGATGATGTCGTCCTGCTCCGGGGTAAAGATTGCGTCCGACAGCTTTTCTGGGTTTGCAAGGTATAGCTCTGACGTTCCCCCGCGGAGACGTGCGTACGTGCAGGCGGGCACCCGCTGTTGACCACGGCCACACGGAAAACATATTTAAAGCACAAGGCACTCAGCTCTGTGTTGGATACCATATCAATATGGGCAGACCTAAAGGGAGAAAAAAGAGCCAACCAAGGGCCGAGGCACATAGCAGCCGCACACATGCCTCATCCTCCACAAGACAGAAGAGCAGGCACCAGACACATGCCGAACATGCCCCCACTAAAACGGTGGATACTCCACACAAACAGGCACATTCAAAAATACGCAGGTCCTTATTTTAATTAAGCTATTGCATTTTTAATTGGTTTTTGGTCTGCTGCCAAAACACTAGGCTGCAGGGTATCCCAAACCTGCACGTAGCACCCTGTCTGTTATACTAAATACCCTTGTTCATCCTCAGCTTAATCAAGCTATTGCATTTTGAATTGGTTTTTGGTCTGCTGCCAAAACACTAGGCCGCAGGGTATCCCAAACCTGCACGTAGCACCCTATCTGTTATACTAAATAAGCGTTGTTCATCCTCAGCTTAATCAAGCAATTGCATTTTGAATTATTTTTTGTCCTGCTGTCAAAAAAACACCAGGCCGCAGGGTATCCCAAACCTGCATGTAGCACCCTATCTGTTATACTAAATAAGCGTTGTTCATCCTCAGCTTAATCAAGCTATTGCATTTTGAATTGGTTTTTGGTCTGCTGCCAAAACACTAGGCCGCAGGGTATCCCAAACCTGCACGTAGCACCCTATCTGTTATACTAAATAAGCGTTGTTCATCCTCAGCTTAATCAAGTTATTGCATTTTGAATAGTTTTTTGTCCTGCTGTCAAAAAAACACCAGGCCGCAGGGTATCCCAAACCTGCACATAGCACCCTATCTGTTATACTAAATAAGCGTTGTTCAGCCTCATTTTAATTCAGCCATTGCATTTTGTATTGGTTTTTGTCTGCTTTAAATACACCAGCCCACATGGGCATCCCAAACCAGCACATGTCACCCTATCTGTTATACTAAATAAGCTTTGTTCAGCCTCATTTTAATTAAGCCATTGCATTTTGAATTGGTTTTTGGTCTTCTGCCAAAACACTAGGCAACAGGGAATCCTAAACCTGCACGTAGCACCCTATCTGTTAAACTAAATAAGCGTTGTTCATCCTCAGCTTAATCAAGCTATTGCATTTTGAATTGGTTTTTGGTCTGCTGCCAAAACACTAGGCCGCAGGGTATCCCAAACCTGCATGTAGCACCCTATCTGTTATACTAAATAAGTCTCATTTTAATTCAGCTATTGCATTTTGAATTGTTTTTTGTCTGCTTTAAATACACCAGCCCACATGGGCATCCCAAACCAGCACATGTCACCCTATCTGTTATACTAAATAAGCTTTGTTCAGCCTCATTTTAATTAAGCTATTGCATTTTTAATTGGTTTTTGGTCTGCTGCCAAAACACTAGGCTGCGGGGTATCCCAAACCTGCACATAGCACCCTATCTGTTATACTAAATACCCTTGTTCATCCTCAGCTTAATCAAGCTATTGCATTTTGAATTGGTTTTTGTCCTACTGCCAAAACACCAGGCCGCAGGGTATCCCAAACCTGCACGTAGCACCGTATCTGTTATACTAAATAAGCGTTGTTCATCCTCAGCTTAATCAAGCAATTGCATTTTGAATTGGTTTTTGGTCTGCTGCCAAAACACTAGGCCGCAGGGTATCCCAAACCTGCACGTAGCACCGTATCTGTTATACTAAATAAGCGTTGTTCATCCTCAGCTTAATCAAGCTATTGCATTTTGAATAGTTTTTTGTCCTGCTGTCAAAAAAACACCAGGCCGCAGGGTATCCCAAACTTGCACATAGCACCCTATCTGTTATACTAAATAAGCTTTGTTTAGCCTCATTTTAATTAAGCCATTGCATTTTGAATTGGTTTTTGGTCTTCTGCCAAAACACTAGGCAACAGGGAATCCTAAACCTGCACGTAGCACCCTATCTGTTAAACTAAATAAGCGTTGTTCATCCTCAGCTTAATCAAGCTATTGCATTTTGAATTGGTTTTTGGTCTGCTGCCAAAACACTAGGCCACAGGGTATCCCAAACCTGCATGTAGCACCGTATCTGTTATACTAAATAAGTGTTGTTCATCCTCAGCTTAATCAAGCCATTGCATTTGGAATTGTTTTTTGTCCTGCTGTCAAAAAAACACCAGGCCGCAGGGTATCCCAAACTTGCACATAGCACCCTATCTGTTATACTAAATAAGCTTTGTTTAGCCTCATTTTAATTAAGCCATTGCATTTTGAATTGGTTTTTGGTCTTCTGCCAAAACACTAGGCAACAGGGAATCCTAAACCTGCACGTAGCACCCTATCTGTTAAACTAAATAAGCGTTGTTCATCCTCAGCTTAATCAAGCTATTGCATTTTGAATTGGTTTTTGGTCTGCTGCCAAAACACTAGGCCGCAGGGTATCCCAAACCTGCATGTAGCACCCTATCTGTTATACTAAATAAGTCTCATTTTAATTCAGCTATTGCATTTTGAATTGTTTTTTGTCTGCTTTAAATACACCAGCCCACATGGGCATCCCAAACCAGCACATGTCACCCTATCTGTTATACTAAATAAGCTTTGTTCAGCCTCATTTTAATTAAGCTATTGCATTTTTAATTGGTTTTTGGTCTGCTGCCAAAACACTAGGCTGCAGGGTATCCCAAACCTGCACATAGCACCCTATCTGTTATACTAAATACCCTTGTTCATCCTCAGCTTAATCAAGCTATTGCATTTTGAATTGGTTTTTGTCCTACTGCCAAAACACTAGGCCGCAGGGTATCCCAAACCTGCACGTAGCACCGTATCTGTTATACTAAATAAGCGTTGTTCATCCTCAGCTTAATCAAGCAATTGCATTTTGAATTGGTTTTTGGTCTGCTGCCAAAACACTAGGCCGCAGGGTATCCCAAACCTGCACGTAGCACCGTATCTGTTATACTAAATAAGCGTTGTTCATCCTCAGCTTAATCAAGCTATTGCATTTTGAATAGTTTTTTGTCCTGCTGTCAAAAAAACACCAGGCCGCAGGGTATCCCAAACTTGCACATAGCACCCTATCTGTTATACTAAATAAGCTTTGTTTAGCCTCATTTTAATTAAGCCATTGCACTTTGAATTGGTTTTTGGTCTTCTGCCAAAACACTAGGCAACAGGGAATCCTAAACCTGCACGTAGCACCCTATCTGTTAAACTAAATAAGCGTTGTTCATCCTCAGCTTAATCAAGCTATTGCATTTTGAATTGGTTTTTGGTCTGCTGCCAAAACACTAGGCCACAGGGTATCCCAAACCTGCATGTAGCACCGTATCTGTTATACTAAATAAGTGTTGTTCATCCTCAGCTTAATCAAGCCATTGCATTTGGAATAGTTTTTTGTCCTGCTGTCAAAAAAACACCAGGCCGCAGGGTATCCCAAACCTGCACGTAGCACCCTATCTGTTATACTAAATAAGCGTTGCTCAGCCTCATTTTAATTCAGCCATTGCATTTTGAATTGTTTTTTGTCTGGTTTAAATAAACCAGCCCACATGGGCATCCCAAACCAGCACATGTCACCCTATCTGTTATACTAAATAGAAATATAGTAAGGTAAGTCCCACTCCTTACCCAAGCACCCACTAAACCACGGCACCACCGCTATAATTAAAAATATATATCTCTTTATTAATGGAAAACATGACATACAATGGACATTGCTAAAAAAACACTAAGGACAAGATATGTACAATAAGGAAGGGAGAGACTTGTGGGGGCAGAGGGGGCGGAAGTTCTGGTAAAAACAATCAAAAATCAATACACATTAATCCCGGCTGGAATCTAAAGTGCATAAGTGCCAAGTGCTAACTATTAAACAGTGATTATTAAGGCTATTCTAAAAACACTAACTTTTTATATATAAACACACCAAACCACGTGTGGATCAAAGACAATTAAACAACAATAAATAGCTAAATCACCCTCGCATCTAAAAAACTACCTATACTTATAAAGCTGAATTGTGAGGACACAGCCAGGAAGGAGAAAGAAATCAATCCCCAAAGTGAAGAGAAAATAAACTTACATGTGAGAACGACCACCTGCCCACCGCCCCGCCCGTCTACGCGTTGCGTGATGTCAAATCGCGTCACTTCCTCAGGACATCTACTACCCTAACCCTAACCCCTATTTATACACACTCACCCGCTCTGCTCCCGCACGCCACTCATCACACCTGTGTTGCAAACGTCGTCATAATCAATCCCCGCGACATGGCAGCTCCACCCTCTGCAAATACGGGCGCGCCCCAGCCGGTGGCGCGCCCCCAGAAGATGTTCTGACGCGTCCTGGAGGCGCGCCAGATGACAAAGTCGCGGCAATTCATGTTGACAGTACAGGAGGTCTGACGCACACCGACGGTGTGTGCCTACCTCGTCCAATGGGCGGCCCGGTCATCAAATGACGCGCCAGATGACGCGGACCCGATCCGGGGGCACCCCGGTAAACCCGCAGCACAATAGCGGGGATGCGCGCGCACCAAAGCAGATTAATCCTGCGCATGCGTGCTGAAACCCCATAGGGGTCCAGCTACGCTGCGCAATGGCACCAACGATGCCACGTCGCCCATCTGGCATAGGTAGGAAAGGTGGCTTGATATGCAGGAGCAGATAAAGGTAAGTATGTACCTAAGTACAAACCCAAACATGCAACAGACAACCCATATGCTATTAAACTATCTATTCCTTAATTCCTAATCTACAACTTACACAATATCTACAAGAGGTAGTCGAAAGCCATGATTCAACATGCAAAAAATGGGGCATTAATGCCCGTTTTGAAGGGAAAAGTTTATACTGCTCCTACTGGTCAACTTCAGCGGGACAACCACTCTGCATGCAGGGGTTGAAGCCCCTAACACGAATCGTGGCAAGTAATACAAAACTGAGTGTAAATTAAACACATCCTATATGTAACATATGGAGGCACTAAGAATTATAATGTAAGAAGGCACCCCTGTAATCCCCAGGCTCCCCACTCGGTACAACATCAATCAATTGTTTGTTATTGAAGGGGCATAATGCTGTTACTGCGGTCCAGGCACATCTTATGGAGAATGCAAGATACCGGTAGGTCAATCTATTGCACTGCCGGATCCACAGTCATCCTGCCCTACCATCCTATGCCACAAAGGGGCAGCAATACTGTCCATGTCCAGCATTGTATAATTTCATCTGTATTCTTCATCGAGGCCCCATTCCAGAGTTCAAATGCACAGATGTTTCTTAGGATAGATCCTCCACCGAATCCTTGACAGACAGTCGCTTCCATTGTGGCCATGATACACCCCAAACACCAAGTGCCCCTATGCATCTAATAGAAAAATACAACCAATTAATAACTTTACAAAATATAAGTGTAAAACCAATGAAAATAATAAAACATCATAGTGAAAAAAACACGTGCACCACCAAACACTAGACTCCCTCACAATACAATTCATCCCCCCCCACCCCCACCACACCCCACCACCCCCCCCCCCCAAAACACACTACGCCACGCCCCACATCGAAATATCTCAAATATGTGCTGATAAACTTACCACTAACCCTAAAAGACCCCATATAAAATGACTGTGCCCACTAGCCTAATACCAAAGGTGCAAATGGCTCATGTGCCCAGAAAGGGGGTGAAAGCTGTATCTTCGTTTAAACCCCCCGGCGACTGTGTGTCAAGATTCCATATCCATCTCAACTCCCTCTGTTGTAGGATACGTTTAATATCCCCACCCCGTGGGCCTATTCTGACCCGTTCCAAGCCAGTGACTTTAAGGCAGCTGAAATCCCCACCGTGTGTTTTAACCCTTTCGCTGCCAGCCTACCTGCAGCATTTGCCACTCCCTGTTGCCAGACGATGTTTCACCATTTTGCGCTACACATATTCAACTGTCATTTTTGAAGGGATTTCCAGGGATTTCCCAGGAAAATTATATATTGTTTTTTTCAACAGAGTCTGGGCTTTAACATGAAATGTCTTGTTTGTATTTTTTAGGTGTATTCTCAATTTTTTTGGGTGAAATGTGTGAAAAAAAATAAAAAAAAAACATTTTTTTACAATTTGTAGAGTTTTTTTGTAATAAAAAATGTAAGTTTGTCAATAAAATCTTATTGCGTGAGAAACCCCAATTTCTCCCGGTTACAGCGATACCACATATGTATAGGTAGACACCCTTTCCTGCCCAGAAGCCTTTTATAGCTGCTGGATGACAAATGGTTAATTTAAAAAAAAAATGACATAGGGTCCCCCTTCCCGGGGAGGGGGACCCCATTTTTTTTTGGATTTTGAAGGGTTAAAAACCCTTCAAAATCCCAAAAAAAAAATGACGTGGGGTCCCCCTTACCCAAAGTAACCAGCCCGGGACCAGCTATGGGGGCTTGTAGGCACAGAGTGGGGGGGCCAGCTTTGGTGGCCCCCCCACCCTGCAGCCTACGAGCCCACATAGCCTATGTGGGCCCGGGCTCTTCTGCCCCCCCCTGGCCTTTGGGGAGGCAGGTAATGGGGGTGCGGGGGTTAATGGCAAGCCACCCGCTAGGGCAGGTGACTTGCCACCCCCCCAGCCTTGTGAACTGGTATAAGGGGTCTCATGGACCCCTTACCAGCTCACAAAGGGTTAATGTGAAAAAAAAAACACCACACAATAATAAAAAGTATTTTATTAGAAAAAAAAAAAATTTTTTTTTACTGTACTTACCTTCGATTGCAAGCTCTTGTCCCTCGCCGCTCAGCTGAAAGATGCCGGTGATCGGCATCCAGAGAAGGAGAAGGCAGGAGATCAGAGGATCTCCTGTCACCTCCTTCCCCTGTGCCGATCACCGGCATCTGAGAAGCTGAGAAGGCTGAAGCCTGAGATCGGGGCCGGGATGACTTCATAAGCCCCGCCCCCAAGGGGGCGGGGCTTAGAGGCATGATGGCGGCCGCCATCGTGCAGAAGAGAGGAGAGAGCCTCCCAGGCTCTCTCCTGAAGATCGGTAAGTCCTGGGGGGGGATCGGAGGCCCCCCAGGTGAAGAGGAGGGACAGCGGGAGCCAGCGCACACACAGGTAAGTGAATGTCATTTTTATTTTTTTTTTTTTTTACAGTTAGAAGCTGCTGCTGCAGAAGCGGGGGGGGGCGGCCTATTCCGGGGGCTCTCCTGGAGCCATCCGACCCCCCACGGGGGATCGGATGGCACCAAATTAAAGAGGAGACCCGGCCGGATCCAACAAGGGGTCAGGTGAGTATTTGTTGTTTTTACTTTTTAAACTACAAGCGAGGAAAGTCAAGCACGTAACACCTACGGGCTTGGCACTTAAGGCCCAGCCAAGCCAGCACGTAGGTGTTACGTGCTTGGCAACAAAAGGGTTAAGGCAATGCAGCGCCACTGGGGGGATCTTCTTTCCTTGTTCTAAATTCCTACCCGCAAGGCGGATACTGGAAAAATGGGCTTGGACCCGCGCTTTTAGAGTGTTGCGCGTTTCTCCGACATACATCTTTGGGCAGTTACATGTGAGTGCGTAAACCACCCCTGTGGACCTACAGTTAATTATCTGCTTGATGGTGAAAATCTGGCCCGTTTTAAGATTCTTTACAGTTTTTTGCTTAACCATGTGAGAACATACTGAGCATGAGCCACACGGAAAATTGCCAATAACTCCTTTTTCAGGGTCAAGCCAGTTCCCAACAGGAAACAGGTGACTACTGCAGACCCTATCTCTAAGACTGGGTGCCCTCCGTGCCGTCATTTTGGGGCCACCCCGTGTCCATCTATCAAGGGACACATCCGATCGCAGAATGTCCCAATTGCCCCTAAGCAGGTGCCTGAGATTCTGCCACTCCGTATTGTACTGTGTAATATACCTCACCTCAGAATCTTGTCGTCTCTTACATCTAGGGTTCAGAAGACTCCCTCTGGCGGTGCCCTTTGCACGCTTGTACGCTCTTCTTACCACCCCTCTCGGGTAACCCCTCCGAAGGAGACGTTCAGTAAGATCATCGGCCTGCTGTACAAATTCTTCCTCACTGGAACAGTTCCTCCGCAATCTGAGGAACTGCCCAGTTGGAATCCCACGTTTCAAATTTGTCTGGTGGAAACTCTCAAAACGTAGCAGGGAGTTCACGGCTGTCTCTTTACGATATAGCCCAGACTTCAGAGAGCCATCCTCTTGTACCGTGATGAGAAGATCAAGAAAACACACCTGCTTAGTGGATACCTGCGCCGTGAGAAATATATTCAAATCATTCGTGTTAAGGCAATTGAGAAACTCAAAAAATTGTGACTCGGAGCCCTGCCACAACACCATAATATCATCAATATACCTGTGCCACCCCAACACGTGTCGGTGATGATGACGCATGGAATCACAAAAGACTACCTCTCTCTCCCACCACCCCAGGAACAAATTGGCCACCGAGGGGGCACACCGCGCCCCCATGGCTACACCACGTACTTGCCTGTAATATATCGAGTCAAATACAAAAAAATTGTGTGACAGTATAAACTCCAACAATTGGAGTGTGAATTCCTGGAGTGGTGGGGGATCCGCCGCACTCATTTCTAAAAAGTACCGGCACGTGTGGAGGGCACAGGTATGAGATATATTTGAATACAAAGATTCAACATCTAATGTGGCTATGAGGGTGCCATTGGGTACATGGATTTGTTCCAGTTGTTTGAGTAGATGCATGGAGTCCCGCACATAAGATGCCAATGTTGTGACAAACGATTGCAGGCATTTGTCCACAAACACGCAGGCTTTCTCGGTTAGTCCCCCGATGCCCGCTACTATCGGTCTCCCGGGGGGGCAACGGGGGTTTTTATGTATCTTGGGCAAAGTATAGAAAGTGGCCACAATTGGAAAGTCTACCAAGAGGAAGTTCCGTTGGCTATCATTAATGATCCGGTTGGTCCAAGCCCCCTGTACCAATGCATCAAATTCCCTTTTATACACAGAGGGTTGCCCGTTAGTCTCTCATAATTTTTCTCTAGTATTTTTCTCTGTTATACTAAATAAGCGTTGTTCAGCCTCATTTTAATTCAGCTATTGCATTTTGAATTGTTTTTTGTCTGCTTTAAATACACCAGCCCACATGGGCATCCCAAACCTGCACGTAGCACCCTATCTGTTATACTAAATAAGCGTTCTTCATTCTCAGCTTAATTAAGCTATTGCATTTTGAATTGTTTTTTGTCCTGCTGTCAAAAAATCACCAGGCCGCAGGGTATCCCAAACCTGCATGTAGCACCCTATCTGTTATACTAAATAAGTGTTGTTCCTCGTCAGGTTAATCAAGCCATTGCATTTTGAATTGGTTTTTGGTCTGCTGCCAAAACACTAGGCCACAGGGTATCCCAAACCTGCACGTAGCACCCTATCTATTATACTAAATAAGCGTTGTTCATCCTCAGCTTAATCAAGCTATTGCATTTTGAATTGTTTTTTGTCCTGCTGTCAAAAAAACACCAGGCGGCAGGGTATCCCAAACCTGCACGTAGCACCCTATCTGTTATACTAAATAAGCATTGTTCAGCCTCATTTTAATTAAGCTATTGCATTTTGAATTGGTTTTTGTCCTGCTGTCAAAACACCAGGCCACAGGGTATCCCAAACCTACACGTAGCACCCTATCTGTTATACTAAATACCCTTGTTCATCCTCAGCTTAATCAAGCTATTGCATTTTGAATTGGTTTTTGTCCTGCTGTCAAAGCACCAGGCCGCACGGTATCCCAAACCACCACGTTGCACCCTATCTGTTATACTAAATAAGCTTGTTCAGCCTCAGCTTAATTAAGCTATTGCATTTTTAATTGGTTTTTGTCCTGCTGTCAAAACACCAGGCCGCAGGGTATCCCAAACCTGCACGTAGCACCCTGTTATACTAAATACCCTTGTTCATCCTTAGCTTAGTCAAGCTATTGCATTTTGAATTGGTTTTTGTCCTGCTGTCAAAGCACCAGGCCGCACGGTATCCCAGACCACCACGTTGCACCCTATCTGTTATACTAAATAAGCTTGTTCAGCCTCAGCTTTATTAAGCTATTGCATTTTGAATTGTTTTTTGTCTTGCTGTCAAAACACCAGGCCGCAGGGTATCCCATATTTCCAATTTTCATAGTATCTGGGGCAGAGAAGCAGTTCCTCACTTTAGTTAGCTTCTGCTTTTTAAAGTAAACACATTTTTTAAAGTACCTATTGCGCATTTCAAAAACATAAAAATGTCAGGCAGACAAGTGCCAATATGTTCAAAGAGGAGTGGCAGAGGCCAAGATTCAGCAGGCAGAGGTCACAGCAGACTAGGGGCGAGTGGCAGCAGGAGTCACGGTGAGAGACCTGATCTGCCAGTATCTGCTAGCGGTCGTGTCTCCACCAGTAACGCAGCTGTCGTGGTAGATTGGTTAACGCGGTCATCCACATCATCCCAAGTTACATATGAGACCCACAGTCTAGGGTCAGTAGGTTCCTCTGACACAACCCTGAGTTGGCATGGCCCGAGAGCAGTCCCTGTCCTCCCATTGCCTCTGTTCTACGCCGTTCCCTCCCCCAGTGACGTATCCTATGCTTTGGGTTCAGCTCCACTCTTTAGTGAGGAGGATGCTGCCAACTCCAGTGTCTCTTTAATGCAATGTTTGGGCTCCTGCTGCTGCTTGCAACCCCAGGGTGTGATTCAGCCAATTTTTGGGCTCCTGCTGTCAACTCCAGTGTCTCTTTCAAGCTATGTTTCAAAAAGCTATTGCATTTTGAATTGGTTTTTGTCCTGCTGTCAAAACACCAGGCCGCAGGGTATCCCAAACCTACACGTAGCACCCTATCTGTTATACTAAATACCCTTGTTCATCCTCAGCTTAATCAAGCTATTGCATTTTGAATTGGTTTTTGTCCTGCTGTCAAAGCACCAGGCCGCACGGTATCCCAAACCACCACGTTGCACCCTATCTGTTATACTAAATAAGCTTGTTCAGCCTCAGCTTAATTAAGCTATTGCATTTTTAATTGGTTTTTGTCCTGCTGTCAAAACACCAGGCCGCAGGGTATCCCAAACCTGCACGTAGCACCCTATCTGTTATACTAAATACCCTTGTTCATCCTTAGCTTAGTCAAGCTATTGCATTTTGAATTGGTTTTTGTCCTGCTGTCAAAGCACCAGGCCGCACGGTATCCCAGACCACCACGTTGCACCCTATCTGTTATACTAAATAAGCTTGTTCAGCCTCAGCTTTATTAAGCTATTGCATTTTGAATTGTTTTTTGTCTTGCTGTCAAAACACCAGGCCGCAGGGTATCCCATATTTCCAATTTTCATAGTATCTGGGGCAGAGAAGCAGTTCCTCACTTTAGTTAGCTTCTGCTTTTTAAAGTAAACACATTTTTTAAAGTACCTATTGCGCATTTCAAAAACATAAAAATGTCAGGCAGACAAGTGCCAATATGTTCAAAGAGGAGTGGCAGAGGCCAAGATTCAGCAGGCAGAGGTCACAGCAGACTAGGGGCGAGTGGCAGCAGGAGTCACGGTGAGAGACCTGATCTGCCAGTATCTGCTAGCGGTCGTGTCTCCACCAGTAACGCAGCTGTCGTGGTAGATTGGTTAACGCGGTCATCCACATCATCCCAAGTTACATATGAGACCCCCAGTCTAGGGTCAGTAGATTCCTCTGACACAACCCTGAGTTGGCATGGCCCGAGAGCAGTCCCTGTCCTCCCATTGCCTCTGTTCTACGCCGTTCCCTCCCCCAGTGACGTATCCTATGCTTTGGGTTCAGCTCCACTCTTTAGTGAGGAGGATGCTGCCAACTCCAGTGTCTCTTTAATGCAATGTTTGGGCTCCTGCTGCTGCTTGCAACCCCAGGGTGTGATTCAGCCAATTTTTGGGCTCCTGCTGTCAACTCCAGTGTCTCTTTCAAGCTATGTTTGGGCTCCTGCTGCTGCTGCTTGCAACTCCAGGGTGTGATTCATCCAATTTTTGGGCTCCTGCTGCCAACTCCAGTGTCTCTTTAAAGCAATGTTTGGGATCCTGCTGCTGCTTGCAACTGCAGGGTGTGATTCATCCAATTTTTGGGCTCCTGCTGCCAACTCCAGTGTCTCTTTAAAGCAAAGTTTGGGCTCCTGCTGCTGCTGCTTGCAACTCCAGGGTGTGATTCATCCAATTTTTGGGCTCCTGCTGCCAACTCCAGTGTCTCTTTAAAGCAATGTTTGGGCTCCTGCTGCTGCTTGCAACTCCAGGGTGTGATTCAGCCAATTTTTGGGCTCCTGCTGCCAACTCCAGTGTCTCTTTCAAGCTATGTTTGGGCTCCTGCTGCTGCTGCTTGCAACTCCAGGGTGTGATTCATCCAATTTTTGGGCTCCTGCTGCCAAGTCCAGTGTCTCTTTAACCCTTTCGCTGCCAGCCTACCTGGAGTTTTTGTCACCCTTGGTGCCAAACCATTTTGCACTATTTTGCGCTCCCCATGTTCCAATGTAATTTTTGAAGGGATTTCCAGGGATTTCCCAGGAAAATGATATATTGGTTTTTTCAGAGTCTGGGCTTTAACATGAAATGTCTTGTTTGTAATTTATTAGGTGTATTCTCAATATTTTGGGGTGAAATATGTGAAAAAAAAATAAAAAAAAATACATTTTTACAATTTGTAGTTTTTTTTGTAATAAAAAATGTAAGTTTTTCAATAAAATCTTATTGTGTGTGAAATCCCAATTTCTCCCGGTTACAGCGGTACCACATATGTATAGGTAGACACCCTTTTCTGCCCAGGAGACTCCCCCAAACTGAAATAGCGCTTTAGGGAATTTTCAGATAAAATACAACTATGCAATGCAATATGCGCACCTTGCAGTTTTTCCAGAAAAACAACCCTTTACATTTGAAATACCCCCTACAAACGATGTATTCTCTGGAAGTACACACCTCAAGCTTTCTAGGCGTACCAGGCTTGTTGATGTGCCCATAGTTTTCTGGAAGTAATCCCTCA
Source organism: Gastrophryne carolinensis (assembly GCA_027917425.1). Taxonomy (NCBI): domain Eukaryota; kingdom Metazoa; phylum Chordata; class Amphibia; order Anura; family Microhylidae; genus Gastrophryne; species Gastrophryne carolinensis. The sequence goes on along the minus strand of CM051240.1, from coordinate 147,935,045 downwards.
ATGTATTCTTTGGTTGCAAAGAGTTTCCCTAAAAAAAGGATAAAAAAAGCAGAATCAAAGCCACATTTTCCTAAAAAACTATGTGCAAACAAGAAAAAACAAGTTTAATCTGAAAAAGCAACATCCCCCGAACAGAACAATACCCAACATGCATAGCTACTGTCAAGGGAAGAGTTGCCAAACACCCCAAAGTAAAGCATGTGGGTAACAGTGATTTTACTTGAAAATTTCAGCTCTGCAGACAAAGTGCGCACCTTGCGATTTTTCAACCAAAACAACCCTTTACATTTGGAATATCCCCCATAAACCATATACTTTCTAAGCGTACCCAACTTGTTGTAGTGGGCTCATCTTTCTGGAATTAATCCCTCAAAGAATTCTTTGGTTGCGCAGGGTTTCCCTAAAAAATGTATAAAAAAGCTGAATAAAAAACACCTTTTCCTAAAATATAAATATGCAAACCAGAAAAAAACAAGCTAAATCTGAAAGCGCAAGGTCCCCCGAACAGAACAATACCCAACATGCATAGCTACCTTTAACCATTTTAATTGCCAGCCTACTTGAGATTTTGTCACCCTCTGTTGACAGGTCATTTTTCCCCATTTTGCGCCATGTTTTGCGCCATGTTTTGCGACATTTTTGCTGGAATTTTCAGGAAAATTATATATATATTTTCTGCAGCAGAGTTTAGGCTTTAACAAGAAATGTCTTGTTTGTAAATTTTATTTAGTTTTTTACAATATTATTAAGTAAAAATTAAATAAATAAATAAATAAAATTTTTTTTAGAAAATGGACTCCTTTATTTTAAATAAAAAAAATATTTTATTAAGGAAAACCATATTGCATGTGAAAGCCCCATTTCTACCGATTAGAACGGTACCACATATTTATCGGTAGCCCCCCGTTCCTGCCCAGGAGACCCCCCTAACTGAAACAAGTACTTTATAACATTTACAAATAAAATACAACTACCATCCACACTACAAAGGGTTAAATTGAGAAAAAAAATTACATAGGGTCCCCCTTCCCGGGGGGGGGGGGGGGCATTTTTGGGGGGATTTTTAAGGGTTAAAAACCCTTAAAAATCCCCAAAGAAATTGACATGGGGTCCCCCTTACCCAAAGTAACCAGCCCGGGACCAGCTATGCAGGGCTTGTAGAAACAGGCCACAAAAGCTGGCCCCTGGCCCTGCAGGCTACAAGCCCGCATAGCCCGTGGGCCCGGGCTCTTCTGCCCCCCCCCTGGGCTTTGGGGAGGCAGGTAATGGGGGTGCCAGGGGTTAATGGCAAGTCACCCGTTAGTCACAGGTGACTTGCCACCTCCCCCAGCCTTGTGAACTGGTATAGGGGTCATGGACCCCTTACCAGTTCACAAGGGGTTAAATGTAAAAAAAACACAGACACACAAAAGAGAAAAAAATATTTTATTATTTTTTTATTTTTTTTTATACTCACCTCCCATCCATCCTGGAGCACTGTGTCCCTCGGTGATCACTGGCTTCTGCTCACCTGCTGGAAGCATTTTATAGCTGCTGGATGACAGAACACAAAGGGTTTATTAAAAAAAAAATGACATAGGGTCCCCCCTCCCAGGGGGGCGGACCCCATTTTTTTGGGGAATTTTAAGGGTTAAAAACCCTTAAAAATCCAAAAAAAAAAAATGAAATGGGGTCCCCCTTACCCATCATTACCAGCCCGGGACCAGCTATGGGGGCTTGTAGGCACAGAGTGGGGGGGCCAGCTTTTGTGGCCCCCCACCCTGCAGCCTACGAGCCCACATAGCCTGTGTGGGCCCGGGCTCTTCTGCCCCCCCCTGGGCTTTGGGGAGGCAGGTAATTGGGGGTGCCGGGGGTTAATGGCAAGTCACCCGCTGCGGCAAGCGGGTGACATGCCATCCCCCAGCCTTGTGAACTGGTATAAGGGGTCTCATGGACCCCTTACCAGTTCACAAGGGGTTAAATGTTAAATAAGACACAGACACATAAGAAATAAAAGATCTTTATTTATTTATTTTTTTTACTTTACTCACCTCCGATCCTGTGTCCCCCAGCGATCTCCGCTGACAACCTGCTCGTGTGTTTGAAGGAGAGAGCCTGGGGAGGAGAGGGGGAGATCTCAGCCCTCTCCTCCTCCCCATCTGCCAGGAAGTGGGGGGGGAGGGCAATTTCTGTCCTCTCCTCGCCACCGAAGAGGCTGGCGGGGGCGATCGGAGGCCCCCCCAGTGAAGAGAAGACCCGGAGGGAGGCAGCGCGGCCTCAGGTAAGGAAATGTCATTTTATTTATTTATTTTTTCTTACATTTAGCAGCTGCTGCTGCCGAAGCGGGGGGGGGCCTATTCCGGGGGCTCTCCTGGAGCCATCCGACCCCCCACAGGGGATCGGATGGCACCAAATTAAAGGGGAGACCCGGCCGGATCCAACGAGGGGTCAGGTGAGTATTTTGGATTTTTATTTTTTTTACTATCAGGGTGGAAAGTCAAGCACATAGATTCTACGTGCTTGGCACTTAAGTGGAGTGGAAGCGAGCACGTAGAATCTACGTGCTTGGCACTGAAAGGGTTAAAGCAAAGTTTGGGCTCCTGCTGCTTGCAACTCCAGGGTGTGATTCATCCAATTTTTGGGCTCCTGCAGCCAACTCCAGTGTCTTTCAAATAATGTTTGGGCTCCTGCTGCTGCTTGCAACTCCAGGGTGTGATTCATCCAATGTTTTGCCTCCTGCAGCTAAGTCCAGTGTCTCTTTCAAGCAATTTTTTGGCTCCTGCTGCTGCTTGCAACTCCAGGGTGTGATTCATCCAATTTTTGGGCTCCTGCTGCCAACTCCAGTGCCTCTTTAAAGCAAAGTTTGGGCTCCTGCTGCTGCTGCTTGCAACTCCAGGGTGTGATTCATCCAATTTTTGGGCTCCTGCTGCCAACTCCAGTGTCTCTTTAAAGCAATGTTTGGGCTCCTGCTGCTGCTTGCAACTCCAGGGTGTGATTCATCCAATGTTTGGGCTCCTGCTGCCAACTCCAGTGTCTCTTTCAAGCTATGTTTGGGCTCCTGCTGCTGCTTGCAACTCCAGGGTGTGATTCATCCAATTTTTGGGCTCCTGCTGCCAACTCCAGTGTCTCCTTAAAGCAAAGTTTGGGCTCCTGCTGCTGCTTGCAACTCCAGGGTGTGATTCATCCAATTTTTGGGCTCCTGCAGCCAACTCCAGTGTCTCTTTCAAGTAATGTTTGGGCTCCTGCTGCTGCTTGCAACTCCAGGGTGTGATTCATCCAATTTTTGGCCTCCTGCAGCCAACTCCATTGTCTCTTTAAAGCAATGTTTGGGCTCCTGCAGCTGCTGCTGCTGCTTGCAACTCCAGGGTATGATTCATCCAATTTTTGGCCTCCTGCAGCCAACTCCAGTGTCTCCTTAAAGTAATGTTTTGGCTCCTGCTGCTGCTTGCAACTCCAGGTTGTGATTCATCCAATTTTTTGCCTCCTGCAGCAAACTCCAGTGTCTCTTAAAAGCTATGTTTGGGCTCCTGATGCTGCTGCTTGCAACTCCAGGGTGTGATTCATCCAATTTTTGGGCTCCTGCAGCCAACTCCAGTGTCTCTTTAAAGTAATGTTTGTGCTCCTGCTGCTGCTTGCAACTCCAGGGGTGTGATTCATCCAATTTTTGGGCTCCTGCTGCCAACTCCAGTGTCTCTTTCAAGCTATGGTTGGGCTCCTGCTGCTGCTGCTGCTTGCAACTCCAGGTTGTGATTCATCCAATTTTTGGCCTCCTGCAGCCAACTCCAGTGTCTCTTTAAAGCAATGTTTGTGCTCCTGCTGCTGCTTGCAACTCCAGGGTGTGATTCATCCAATTTTTGGGCTCCTGCAGCCAACTCCAGTGTCTCTTTAAAGCAATGTTTGTGCTCCTGCTGCTGCTGCCAACTCCAGGGTGGGATTCAGCTAATTTTTGGGCTCCTGCTGCTGCCAGCTCCAGGGTGTGTTTTTCAGGCACTATAGGGGCCCCTCATAGTTATGCCACTTCAACTCTCGGCAATTGTGCCGCTCTGTGATTCTGTTAGCAATGCCTCTGCATGTGATAATTATTTACAGTATTATTTCACTAACCCAGCATGCATCCTATGCGTGTTACAGCAAGGCAGAATGGTTTACAATCCTATTGAGGCTCTAGGAGGCTCAGAAATAGCCGTTTTTAATAGGGATTCGTTGCTAATAAATACGGGTCGAAGCGATTTTTGTCGGAAAATTCGGCAAATCAGTCGAATCTAATTTTTCAAAAGTTCGCTCATCTCTAGTTATTATGTTATATGTTATTGTTATTATGTTGTATGTTATTATATGTTAATATTATTCTAAATGTGTTCAAATAAGATAAATGTTAACAATTAATATGTAATTGACAATTAGCCACTTTTTTCTGTGACACCATTGCTAAGTGCAAGTGCACTGTCACAGGCATAATGGCCTAGGAGCATGGAGGCCACAGCGGAGGGACCTGTCCAAGTTGCTGTTGTGGTTGTGCAGGAACCACAATCACCCAGTGGGCCTTAAAGGATATGTATTGTCCCTGACCGTAGTTACAGCTCCAGACGTAGGCACTGCTGTGCACTTTGGTACACACTGACAGGCTAAAGGACTGGCCCACCTTCAGTTCAACAAAATTGTACAGGGCTGGTACTGCCTTCTTCACAAAGAAATGACAGCTTAGGACTCTCTACCTCGGCTCGGCACAAGCCATCAGTTCTCTGAAAGGTCCACCACCTCAAAAGGGAGGGACTGCAGCACCAGCAACTTATACAGGAGCACATTTAGCTTCTGAACATTGGATGAGTGGGCAAATACTGTTGTCTCTTGTACATGGCTTGGCCAATGGATTGCTGGTGGAATTACTGACTCAGATTAAGAGGAGGAGGAGCATCTGGAGCGACAGAGGATGGGTATGACACACAGGAGGTGGTGGAGCCTTGGCTAGCTGAAACAGGGAGCAGTGTGCCACTGGGTAATGCAGCAGGCTGGACCACCACTTTGGAGCCAACTCTCCCAGGTTGCTTTATAGTGACGCTGCAAATGTTGACGCAGGGCTGTGGATCCAACATTGGGATCCTGGCCACACTTCGCCTTCTGCCTACACATCTTTCATATAGTCATGTTAACCTCCTGCGGATGCTTGATTAAAAACTGCCACATCACAGAGTAGCTGATTTTCCTACCAACAGTCCGCACTAATTCACTGCTGCTGCCACCGACGACGACGACTCCAGGGACCCTCTTCCACTACCTTCTGGGAAGGTAGCATGCCACGCAGCAAGTGGTCTACCCCGAGCACATTTGCCTCCATACTTTCCCCTTCTGCCACCATGCTGACCGCTAAATCTGTCACTCTCCATCACTCCAAGCCTTTAAAAGTGCCCTCAAAACTCACTGATGTCCTCCTCAGGTTCTTCAACAGTGTCTGCTTAAGAAGCCAAAACGCTTGCAACACCACCTCCCACGCCACTCTCCTCATCACTACTTGCCCACCTTGTGGAAGAAGCGGCGAAGCCAAGAAGTGTCTCCTCCACTTCTTGGCTGGCCAGTAGCTGCTGATTTTTCTGATTATCAGATCGTCCTCACTGAATAGCGGAGCTGAACCCAAAGCATAAGATATAACCGACAGCTGACTGAGGTGTCATATGTCACTTGTGATGAAGTGGATGATCGTGTTAACCAATAGATGACGGCAGATAGGTTGCTGGTCAAGACACGACCGCTGGCTGATACCGGGAAATCAGGCCGCTCACTGAGACTCCTGCTGCCACTCACCCCTAGTCTGCTGCAACCTCTGCTTGATGAATTTAGGCCTCTGTAACTTCTCTGTGCCCATCCTGGCACTTCTCTGCCTGACATACTTAGTGCGTATATAAGGGGAGGAAAAAACACTACACTACACTTAAAACAGGATTTGTTGATAACAGCAGCAGGTGTGTAGCTATCTATGGCATTTCACTAAGTAGTAACTAGGCTTTGAAGACTTTAACAGGAACAAAGTGATGAAACTCTTAGATGTGCGTATTTGATGCTCTGATGAGGGCAATTCAATGTGCTCCAGTACGCTTGAAAAATGTTTTTTTGAGAGACTCGGGCATGGATCAGTCAAGATTTCCACCCACCAATGCCTGATGCATCAGAGTAGATTGATCATGGTGCCAGACTAACACTAAAGAAATATGGATAGTGCAAAACAGATTTAAGGCGAGATAAGCAAACAAAGAATCTGCCAGCTCACCAACCATCCAGCTCGGCACGGACCAAGGAGATCCCAGGCAATACTCCAAGCAGGAATAAGAAAAATCCAGTGTGTTGTCCAGCCAATCATAGATTAAAACATAGCTTTTAATATTAGCTTAAAAAATCATTATCAGCCCATGTGGAAAAACATAACGATCTGCACCTAATGGCTAATTCCTCCGCATCAGACCACAAGTAATTGTTGAGGAGATGCTTTACGTTAATCTTAATTTTTATTAATATTCTTAGGATAAGATATGTGTGCCCAAAATCTGTATATGTTCTCTTCATGCTGCTGCCAACTCCAGGGTCTGTCTTTCAGGCAATACATGGGCTCGCTGTGATGCTGCCAACTTCAGGGTGTGTTTTTCAGGCAATATATGGGCTCCTAATGCTGCTGCCAACTCCAATGTGTTTTTAAGCCAATATATGAGCTCCTAATGCTGCTGCCAACTCCTGGGTGTGTCTTTCAGGCAATATATGGGCTCCCTATGCTGCTGCCAACTCCAATGTGTTTTTCAGGCAATATATGGGCTCCCTATGCTGCTGCCAACTCCTGGGTGTGTCTTTCAGGCAATATATGAGCTCCCTATGCTGCTACCAAATTTAGAGGTGTTTTTCAGGCAATATATGGGCTCATCATGCTGATGCCACCTCAATGCTCTGTAATTGTGCCGCTCTGCGACAGCGAATCTAATAGTGACGCCTCTGATCTAGATGTCATACTTCTTTACAATAGTATTTCACTAACCCAGCATGCATCCTATGCCTGTTACAGCCAAGCGTTCTGCTACCCTATGGAGGCTCTCGGACGCCCAGAAATAGCCTGTTTTAATAGCGATTTGTCGCGAATAAATTCGGACCAAAATTATTTTTCCCGGTAAATTCGGCGATCGGTCGAATCGAATTTTTCAAAAGCTCATCTCTAGTCAAAACCCTGGGTTTTAGTCCACTTTAAACAGAAGTGTTATTTTGACACCTGGTATAGAATTGATCCCTAAGTAGACAATAAAATAAAAGAAATAAACTTTTTGCACCTGGTGCTAACTTGATAGACTGATTTAGCACCAGTTGCAAAAAGTGCACTACACTGTTTTTGGAGTAAAACGTGCCATTAACTTTCATGGTCAACCTAGGGGTTAGTCTGCACCACGTGTAAAAAGAGCATTCTATTTCATTTCCTTGTCCTTCATAGACCAAAGTGCATGTTTGCACCTGGTGCTGAATAGAGCCACAAGATCTGGCAATATATTCAATAATTGTCAAGGGGGTGAAAGTTAAAGTTTCCTGTAAGTCTAAAGTCAATCATTTTATGGCAATGTCTAGATACATGTTGATATTCTCTGTAAGACAAGGCCACACATACAAAAAAAAGCAGTACAAATCTTTGAAATTAAGATTCATTCAGCACACAGACCCTGGCAGAACTGCAGTGGGCACTGGTTTAATTACTAGACAAAATCCATAGGAGCGGCATTAGCTAGAGACAATCAGAAGTGCACTCTGATGTGATCTTTTTCAGGCATATACTTACAGAAAATAGTTTTGCAATGATTGTGGGTTCAGAGATTGTACTGCTCCTAGCCTATGTGATTAACCACAATGACCAACATGTCGGATAAGGACTTAAAGGACAAGTATCTCCTGTTGTGACCTCAGCTTACCTTTTGAGGTGCTCTGATGAGGGTCTGTGTTTCTTATTTTCATCAATGACACTTCTCTGCCTCTAAGCTGATAAATACGTTACTTCTAGCACAGTAGAAACTTGTTACACTTAGACATAGGAGGTAATTTATCAAAGGATAGTGCCAGGTAGTGCCTCGTAGCGGCAGGCAGCGTCTGGTGACCGCTGGGTGCTGTAGGCAAAACCACATTTATGAAGCCGATTCTGCTGAGCGACTCTAACAGCGCCATGTAGCATCCAATTCATCATTACAGGTGGCTCAGCGTATATGCCGGTGCTCTAGCTTCCAGAGCGCCAGGTATTACCTGTCGCTACCTGTCACTCTCCCATACATTTCAATGGATGTTCTTTTTACTCTGTTTAAACAGGGTTTTTTTTTTTCTCTCAAATAATTGTATCACCTCTCCTGGCCTAGAAAAAAGTCATTTTTGTAAACTTTTTTGATTTTTTATATTTTTATGCAGAATTACAGGTCTGGCATAAATGAGCTGGCACTACCTCTCGCTCGCTGCAACACTGTACTGGTGTTAGAACGCCCAACAGACATCTCATAAATCAATGCAGGCCAGGTTACTACAGCGACTGAGGCGCTCTCTTACAATGCCCGATAGCCGATCACAGTGTATACTAGCGGTCGCTGCTATACAGATGCTCATCTGCCGATACCTGGCGCTAGTAATCAGCCTCCCCGTTTCACTCTTAAATTAATAAACCAGACCAGTCAGAACCTCCCTGGTTGGTGTGCCCCTAAACACTGCCGTGTAACCCCTGGGGTACGTGTACCACAGATTGAGATACAGGGCCTTAGTCTTCTCTCCTTTGAAAAAAAAAAAAAATCAGTGTCACTAGTTAAACATAAATTCACTGTCTAGGATCACCAAAACCCCTAGGAGTATTAGTCAAGAATTCCGCTTAAATATACAATCTGCAGCTGGTCCAGAATAAACTGCTTTCTAATATAACATCAGTAACATGACAGATGGTAAGACTAACAAACAAGCAAGCCATGGTAATGAGAGACCCATGTCAGGCTTAATACAGTGGACTCAAAGAGATGGCAAAACACTCTAATCAAGGGAACAAGATTATGTTACCTTTTATGAAAAGTATTTAAATGGCACATAAAGCCCAAGGACAGTATGCTATACTAATTATTTGTTATTATTATTTGACCTATGCAAATCATGCCTCTTTGCAATATCAAGTCCTCCAAACCCACTGAGTTTTCAATGCTTAGGTATAGAAAGTGGACCTGTGTCCGGGGCATGTAGTCCTCATGGGCACATGATCAGACTATATATTATGTATTATTTGCATTAGGTCACATTTTAAAGCAAATTAAAATCTAGGATTTTAAGCACCCTTCGATTTGCCCGATAATTCACCTCAAGCCCTACTCCAGGCAGCGGGTCCCTGAAGGGCCAAGAAAATATGGAGGCTGATTCATTACTAACGCCAAGTATCGGCAGATGAACATCTGTATAAAGGCGCTTAGCGCGACCAGTAGTAGACGCTGTAAGCAGGTATCGGGCGCTGTAACAGAGCACCTCAGTCGCTGTAGTAACCTGGCCAGAATTGATGAATGTGATGTATGTTGGGCGCTCTAACACCAGTACAGCGCTGCAGGGAGCAAGAGGCAGCGTCAGCTCTGTGCGAACGACTCTCAGCAACCCACACCCTACCACACAGCGCCGGCGTTCTAAATCTGGTTGCTATAGCATAGAGTAACAAAGACCAGTAACAAAGCGAAAACACATGGAATGACATTGTTGTAAAGTGTATTAACACTTTAGTGCCAGACCTGTAATTCTGTAAAACAATTCTAATTCTGCATAAAAAAACAAAAAAATCTAAAAAGTTTTCAAAAATGACTTTTTCTAGTCCAGGAGAGGTCACACAATTATTTGAGAGACAAAAAAACCCCTGTTTAAACAGAAGAAAAGGAACGTCTATTGAAATGTATGGGAGACCAACAGGTAATACCTAGCCCTCTGGAAGCTAGAGCGCCGGCGCTATACGCTGAACCACCTGTAATGATGAATAGGATGCTACATGGCGCTGTTAGAGTTGCTCACCAGAATCGCTTTCACAAAATTGGTTTTGCCTACAGCGCCGCGCCCAGCGTTCACCAGACGCTTCCTGCCGCTATGAGGCACTACCTGGCGATATCCCGTGATGAATAACCCCGATAGTTGTCAACATGGGAGAGCATGTTGTCATATCTTTATCTAGATTTGTAAACCACATCAGGGATGGTGGATTCTTGTCTGATTTTCTACTGGTCATCACAGTAAATTTAAAACATGAAATTTGTCTAAATTGTCTTTATTATCAACTGAATTCACAATTCTGTATTGCACAATTGTTATACCAACACAGATGATGTGTACACAGTTTATATAGTCCATTGTCACTATAAGCACCATTGAATAAAACATTGTCCCAACATGTTTCATTTGCCTTCATCAGTGTGCTTGTTTAGACATTCTAAATATTCAAGATCACAAAAGAAAACTGTAAATATAAGCATTCAAAAAAAGACTTACTTTTGAAGGTGATGACCTTTAAATTTAATTTACTTACATTCAGATAGTACTTCAAAGGTGTTGACAATATGCCCAAAGATGACGAAATTTTGGCCACCAATCTGGTGTGTATAGAAAATATGTGTGTATATATATATATATATATATATACATATATTATTTAATTTTTATTAATTAAGTAATTAATTTATAAACATATTTTATTTCTCCAATGATTCTTCATCAACAATTATTGAGATAGTAGTAGCAATTAGAACAACTAGTGGAGTCTATTTTAGATAATAAATATACTTGTAATAATATAAATTAATTAATTAAATATCTTTCAATTAATAAACTTGAGTACCCCACTATGCCATAATTAATTGAATAGTTATAATTCTTAATAATCAAATTCATAAAATATAAATGTATATATTTGTACTTGCAAATATATTGTCATGTCAGATGTTTATACTAAACTAGGCATGACTACAGTATTAAACAAATATATGATTGTATCACATTACCATCCAATTACAAATTCACCTTAACATCGAAAAGCGCTCAGCTCTCCATCCCACAAACTGGAGAGAAAGTGGAAGTTGGGCCCATCTCACCCACTAGCTCTGGCCCTGAATGGAAGCATTACAAAGTTACTGGCCTTTGAAATGCTCCCATTCCACCTGGTGGAGACAGTGGACAGTTTTAAGGATCTCATGGCATTGGCTGTACTACAATATATTGTTCCCAGCCGCCACTACTTTTTTCAGCATGCCACTCCTGCCCTCCACCAATAGCTTGTGAAAAAAAATGTGCACTGGGAAATGTCATTACTTCCAGCACATACATGTGGACAAGTAAGCAAGGGCAGGGACGTTACATCCCTCTAACTGCCTACTGGGTGAATGTAGTGGGGGCTGGGAATGAGGCGGGAGGTACCGTGGCACAGATCCTTTCATCACCCAGAATTGTGAGACATCAGTTGGTGGCTCCTGTAGACTCTTCCTCCTACTGCTTCCTCCTTTGCCTTATCCTCAGTCAGCAGTCAGTGCAGCCGCTGCACCACCAGTTTGAGCACTCCACACAGCCCAGGAGTTGGGGGATCTGCCACACTACCTTGTTATGGGGGTATTTTGCATGCTGTCTATTATATGTGGAGGAAGGAATCTGCACGCTGCTTGTTTTTGGGCATCTGCCACACTACCTTGTTATTGGGGTATTTTGCATGCTATCTATTATATGTGGAGGAAGGAATCTGCACGCTGCTTGTTTTTGGGGATGGGGGATCTGCCACACTACCTTGTTATGGGGGTATTTTGCATGCTGTCTATTATATGTGGAGGAAGGCATCTGCACGCTTCTTGTTTTTGGGGATGGGGCATCTGCCACACTACCTTGTTATGGGGGTATTTTGCATGCTGTCTATTATATGTGGAGGAAGGAATCTGCATGCTGCTTGTTTTTGGGGATGGGGCATCTGCCACATTACCTTGTTATGGGGGTATTTTGCATGCTGTCTATTATATGTGGAGGAAGGAATCTGCATGCTGCTTGTTTTTGGGGATGGGGGATCTGCCACACTACCTTGTTATGGGGGTATTTTGCATGCTGTCTATTATATGTGGAGGAAGGAATCTGCACGCTGCATGTTTTTTGGGGATGGGGGTCTGCCACACTACCTTGTTATGGGGGTATTTTGCATGCAGAAGGCACCGCCCCTTAGGTAAGGTGCCACATGACTGGCCTGAGCTCCTATCGGGAGCTGGACCAGTTTGACCAGTGTGAGGCTGGGGGGGGGGGAGGGACGAGGGGGAGGCACTATATATAGGCTAGGGGTTCCTCCCCCTCTCCCTCTTTGACCCCTCGGCTTCCCGGCGCTGGACAAGAGCAGTCTGGCTGTCGCTTGTTCAGCGCCAAAACTCCTTTTATCCTGCGGGCCATGGCATCCAGGGGGGACAGGGTAAGTTTTCCTCCCAGCCCCTCGCCCCTGGTTGTCTATGACCCGCGGGATGACTTCCACTTCCCTGGCTCACTGGGTGGAGCCCTTCTCTCCCCCTGTCCCTCGTTCCTATCGGGCCCTTCATCCCTGGCCCTCTCGTGCATCGCAGGGGGTACACGGATCTCCCTGGTGTTGGGACAGCGTGGTCCTCGCACGCATCCCCCCCCGTCGGTGTGGCAGAAGGGGCGCTTCCCTCCTGCTGCTCGTGCCTCGACCAGCGCATCATAGTAGGGCCCCCGCCTCCTCATCTTCCGGGGACCCTGCCTCCTGTCAGCGGGGCGGCGCGGGCCTCACGCGCAGCCGGCCGCCTCATTGCGGTGGCTGGGCGCCCCCCCTCCCCTCCCTCCAGCTGTCAGTGTGGCAGAGGGGGCGCTCCACCCTCCCTCCTGCTGGTCGGGCCTCACCTGCGACCGGCCGGTGCATCATGGCGGGGTCCCCGTCTCCTTATCTTCCTTGGTGGGGCCCCTGCCTCCTGTCAGCGGGGCGGTGGCTGGGGGTTCTCCCCGCTCAGTCAGTGGGCCCTCCCTCCTGTTGGTCACCCCCCCTCCACCCTCCCTCCTGTGCTCACCCCCCCCATACGGCCGGCTGCCGCATCATGGCGGGGCTCCAGCTCCTCACCTGCCGGCGCTGTTAGTGGGGCGCTCGGCGCCACCTTGGGCCGCTGGCACGTGGGCCCGCTCGATGGGCCGTGCGGGAGCGTGCCCACCTCACGCCTCCCTCCGGTCGTTTCGGGGTGTGGGATGGCCGGCGCTCACTCTGCCGCTCCCCCGCCTGTTGTCCAATTGTCTGGGGTGGAGTCTCCCACCAGGCACGCTAACCCAGTGGGGTTAGTGGCGTCAGAGCCTCACCCGCTATTAAGCGGGTGGGTGGGTGGGTAACCGGGCTAGGGCTTCACACATCTAGCCCTGGGGGTGAGGGCCCCCCCGTGCGTCCTTCCAGCAGCCGGCGGCCCCCACCCCCCCCTTCACTCCCACACACCTAGGCCGGGCGGCACAGGTCCGGCCCCTTAAAACCTTCTGATCGGCCCAGACGGGGGCCACCACACCGGGGGGCCTCATGAAGTTCGTGGCAGCGGCCCACTTGGCCAGGACGGTAACAGTTAGCAGCAAGGTGGCGGTACCAGGCGCTGGCGGTATCAGGACAGCTCCAGCGGCACGGGATCACGATCGTCCAAGCGGCGGGCCGATACACCCCCGCACCTTCAAGGTACGCCCAGCATGTCGCCGTTACTGTTTGTTCGTTGTTCTGGGATAGGAATCATGTGTCAAAAGGGGGTTTGGAAGCATAGGGGGCGGCCTGGAGAGCGGGTTGGAGCAGGTGATTAGGATGTGCACTCAAGCGGGGGGAACCAAGTATGCATGAGAGGATGGTCAGGAAGAGGCTTGGGGGGGCGTGGCCATCGCCAGGTGGGTTCAGGGTCTTGGTCGGTTGGGATGTTTAGTTGGGGGGGAGGTTTGGAGATTGGCCACTGTTCAACCAGTTCTTGGCATCTGGAAGAGGGGCCTGGGGACTGCATGAATGGAGAAGGACTTGGCTAGTCGGGGCGCTGGTAATGGATTTCCAAGTGCCGTGGTTGGAATCAGAGGCTCTTGGTCCTAATGGGGCTGTGATCTGAATTTGGGGTAGAACACCGAGCCAGGGAGGCGAAAGGCGCTGGGGTTGTTCAAGGACAGGGAGGCCAGAGTTGACTGGGGGTACAGCCTAGGGTGGGTTGGTTGATTTGTTAGAATGGAATGGTCAGGGGAACCGGAGTGTGGGATTAAGGGGCTGCTCAGGGGTGTCTTGGGAGAAAGGCTGGAAGCAGTCGGAGAGCATAGTTGGAGATGTGGGTTGCGCTCACTATATGATGAGGTTGTAAGTTGGGGAGCATCGGGGGTTAGTACCCTCAAATTGACCCGGAGAGCAGCTCTGTGGGGGAGGCGTGCAGCAGCAGAGAGGTGGTGCGAGCTTCCAAATGTACCAATGGCGGGGAGGGTAAGGAGACGGTGGGTATGGCCGATGGGGAAATAAGATTTATGCTCGCAGTGGGAAGGATTCAGAATGCTGGGTAGTGTCACCAGAGGTCAGTTCATTTGGGGGGCCCCGGAGAAAGCGGATGGATGAGGAGCTTGGCAGGGGGAGCGGCCAATGGTTATTCATCGGTGGAGGGCGAAGGCTACTGCAGAAGGGCCAAGACCCCTTATTCGGATAAGACATAGCAAAGTATCAGGAATTAGCGGTGTATCGGATACTCATGGTTCATGTTGGTGGATCAGGGGGACACGGAAAAGGGGCCTGAGGACAACCCCCCCTTTTTTGTTTTAATGATAAATCAATGGTTTAGGGGCTGGGAAGCCTCGTCATGATCGACCTGGCGGGTTCGGCGGATTATGTGGTAATCATATTGGCGGAGGACGTTGCCCGCTGGGAAGGGGACGAGAACCCTGTTTATGCGAGGTATTTGGTGGGGGGGGGAGTTTGTGGACACTTATATTTGGGGATTACGGGGCCCGATGGGCTGGAGCCCGAGAGGTTAACATGGGCGGCTTGGTGTGTTCGGCAGATAATGGGAGACTCATACTGGTGGATGACATGGCCCGAAAGGAGGGGGCGGGAGCCTATGATATGATGAAGCGGCTTAGTTTTGGACCCTCAGATTGGTGGATTGTGGGGCCCACTGGGTAGGGGCCGGGGGTGCTCAATACGATAGACTAGAGAAGTTGGCGGATTTTTTGGAGGCCCATGTTGGTGGGTTACTGGACGCATGGAGGGGGGGGGGCGAGAGGCCCCAACATAATCGGCTTGGCATGGCCGGGAATTATCGGACACTCCTATTTGTGGAGAATATGGCCCACTTTGGGGGGGGGGGCTGAGAGCCCATAATATGATGTCATCGACATAGTTTTGGATTCTCATATTGTTGGATTGGGGGCTCCCATTGGGTAGGGGCCAGGAGAGCTTAACATAATAGACTCGGCGTTCCCGGCAGGTGTGGCGAATACTCAAGTTGGAGGATTACGGGACCCACGAGGAAAGGGGCCGATGAGGAGTTAACATGATCAGCGTGGGGCTCGGCAAATTATCAGATACTCATATTGGAGGAGTACGATACCCTATGGGAAGGGGCCCGAGGGGGCTTTGACATGATCGCCGTGGGGCTCGGCGACTTCCCGATTACCCATATGGTTGGATTACTGGACCCACTGGGGAAGGGACCCGTGGGGCTTTAACATGAGCGGCGTGGGGGCTCGGCGAGTTATCGGATACTCATATTGGAGGATTACGGGACCCACTGGGAACGGGCCCAAGAAGTTTGAAACATGATCGCCGTGGGGGCTCGGCAAATTATTGGATACTCATTGGTTGGATTGCGGGACCCACTGGGAAGGGGCCCGAGAGGTTTTAACATGTTCGCTGTGGGGGGCTCGGCGAATTACCGGATAATCATATGGTGGGATTGCGGGACCCACTGGGAAGGGGCCTGAGAGGTTTTAATTAGATCGCCGTGGGGGCTCGGCGAATTACCGGATACTCATATGGTTGGGTTGCGGGACCCACTGGGAAGGTGCCCGAGAGGTTTTAACGTGATCGCCGTGGGGCTCGGCAAATTACCGGATACTCATATGGTTGGATTGCGGGACCCACTGGGAAGGGGCCCGAGAGGTTTTAACTTGATCGCCGTGGGAGCTCGGCGGATTACCGGATACTCGTATGGCTGGATTAAGGGACCCTCTGGGAAGGGACCCGAGAGGCTTCAACATGATTGCCGTGGGGGCTCGGCGAACTACCAGCTACTCATATGGTGGATTACGGGACCCACTGGGGGGGGGCGAAAGGCTTTACATGATCGCCGGGGGAGTTATTGGACCCTTATACTGGTGGAGGACAGGGCCCACTGGGGAGGGGCGGAAGCCCATAAGATGATGGAATCGGCGTGGGGGCCGGGAGCGCTTAACACGATAGAATCGGTAAGCTCGGCGGATTGTTGGATGCTCATGTTGGACGTGCCCACCGGGAAAGAAGCGGGATGT
Source organism: Gastrophryne carolinensis (assembly GCA_027917425.1). NCBI lineage: Eukaryota > Metazoa > Chordata > Amphibia > Anura > Microhylidae > Gastrophryne > Gastrophryne carolinensis. The sequence goes on along the minus strand of CM051240.1, from coordinate 147,918,581 downwards.
GAGGCCTTAACATGATCGACTTTGGCGTGTTTGGCAGTTTATCGGGTGCTCATATTGGGAGAGGACGGGCACACTGGGAAGGGGCAAGATCCTTTAATATGTTCAGCACGGTTCGGCGGGTTAGCAGATACGTTAGAGGTGAATTAAGGGACCACTAAATGGTGGTCTGTTATGGTGGCTCTGCGTAGTGGGGGAGTATGTGGCACATAGGGGGCATATGCCTGAGGTCCTTAGGAGCATGGAAGTGGTGGGTATTGGATAATCACTGGGTAGATTACACTGCTCCCCCCCCTCCTTAATCGGTAGAAGGGATAATTATCGGATGGTCTTTTGGTAGGATACATGGGCTGCAGGCTGGGGGGGGGGGGGGTCCATAGCTCTGGATAGTATGGACTCGGCAGTCTTTGGTCGACGAGGCGGGCTTGTCAGAGAGCTATAGGGATGGAGCAGGCTGGTGGTTGGTGATCAGGGAGGAGGCATGTCGTTAACCTGTTAAGGTCCCTAGGAGGGTTGATAAAGGGGGACAAGTGAGATGTCCTGCTTGGGTAGTATGGCCCGCGGGCAGGTTATCAGGCGGGGCAACCCCAGGGGGGGGGGGCGGCATTGCTGGCTCGGATGACCGAGGGTATGTATTGGGGGCATTGGGGGGTATGTCACGGTGGCTTCAGCTGAACGGTAGGTTGGGGGTTTGGCTCCAGGAGAGGTTCTTGGGTTGGTCGATGAGGGGTGAGAGGGGAGGGAGTTGGCGGGCTGTCCAGCATTAAGGAGTCAATGCTGGGCAGCTATGGCGGTCTCACCCCTGTTCGGGTCTGAGTGGGCAGGTTAGAGGAGTACTGAGGTGTAGAAATGCGGCTGCTTTTTCAAACCGAAAAATGAGCCAGGATGGCCAGCATAGGGGCGAGGATGGCTACATTTTTGGGGTAGCCAGGCTGTTGTCATTCTGCACCCTGGCGGTTAGCCCTGGTGAGCTTCGAGCCTAACAGAGATGGCGGCTGAGCTTAAGAAATTGGCTTCCGCTTATTTAGGTGCATATAGGATTTTTCTCCTCGTCAATCACGCAGGCTTAGTTTAGATGATTACCACTCAGACTCGATTGAGGGGCTGGAGATTTGTGTTGTCTTGTACTTATTTGTTCAGCTGTGGCCGATTAATAAATGTATCATTCCAAAGATATGTGCGTTGTGTGGTTTTTTTATTGAAGGGAGTTGGGAAGAAAAGCGGGAGATAACATGGAGCTCTAGTACAGTCATGTCTATTATATGTGGAGGAAGGATTCTGCACGCTGCTTGTTTTTGGGGATGGGGGATCTGCAACACTATCTTGTTATGGGGGTATTTTGCATGCTATCTATTATATGTGGAGGAAGGAATCTGCACGCTGCTTGTTTTTGGGGATGGGGCATCTGCCACACTACCTTGTTATGGGGGTATTTTGCATGCTATTATATGTGGAGGAAGGAATCTGCACGCTGCTTGTTTTTGGGGATCTGCCACACTACCTTGTTATGGTGGTATTTTGCATGCTGTCTTTTATTTGTGGAGGAAGGAATCTGCACGCTGCTTGTTTTTGGGGATGGGGCATCTGCCACACTACCTTGTTATGGGGGTATTTTGCATGCTGTCTATTATATGTGGAGGAGGGATTCTGCACGCTGCTTGTTTTTTGAGGATGAGGCATCTGCCACACTACCTTGTTATGGGGGTATTCTGCATGCTGTCTATTATATGTGGAGGAAGGAATCTGCACGCTGCTTGTTTTGGGGATGGGGGATCTGCCACACTACCTTGTTATTGGGGTATTTTGCATGCTGTCTATTATATGTGGAGGAAGGAATCTGCACGCTGCCTGTTTTTTGGGATGAGGCATCTGCCACACTACCTTCTTATGGGGGTATTTTGCATGCTGTCTATTATATGTGGAGGAAGGAATCTGCACGTTGCTTGTTTTTGGGGATGGGGCAACTGCCACACTACCTTGCTATTGGGTTTTTGGCATGCTGTCTATTATATGTGGAGAAAGGAATCTGCACGCTGCTTGTTTTGGGGGATGGGGGATCTGCCACACTACCTTGTTATGGGGGTATTTTGCATGCTGTCTATTATATGTGGAGGAAGGAATCTGCACGCTGCTAGTTTTTGGGGATGAGGAATCTGCCACACTACCTTGTTATGGGGGTATTTTGCATGCTGTCTATTATATGTGGAGGAAGGAATCTGCACGCTGCTTGTTTTTGGGAATGGGGGATCTGCCACACTACCTTGTTATGGGGGTATTTTGCATGCTGTCTATTATATGTGGAGGAAGGAATCTGCACGCTGCTTGTTTTTGGGGATGAGGAATCTGCCACACTACCTTGTTATGGGGGTATTCTGCAGGCTGTCTGTTATATATGGACGGGGATTCTGCATGCTGCTTGTTTGGGAAACCAGACATCCTACCTGTTATAGCAGTGATTGGGGGGATTCTGCCATGTCCTGTTTGGTTCAGAATATATTTTTTTATTTTTTTCCTCCTCCAAATCCTAGATGCGTCTTATGGCCAGGTACGTCTTATAGTGTGAAGAATACGGTACAGTAACCCTATCTGTTACACACAAGCATTTCTTATAACTCGATTAGTTTTAATTTTTTTGTATGCTGTAAAAACCCCAGCCCACATGGGCATACTATTTCAGTACATTTGACCCTATCTGTTATACTAAATCAGCTTCTAAAGGCTCTGTTTTATTAATATATTGCATTTTAAATTGGTTTTGTGCGTCCTGTAAAAACACCAGGCCGCAGGGTATTCCAAACCGGCACATTTCACCCTATCTGTTATACTAAAGCAGCTTCTACTGTGAAAACACCAGGCCGCATGGGTATCCCAAACCGGCACATTTCACCCTATCTGTTATACTAAAGCAGCTTCTACAGGCTCTGTTTTATTCATATATTGCATTTTGAATTGTTTTTGTGCGTCCTGTGAAAACACCAGGCCGCATGGGTATCCCAAACCGGCACATTTCACCCTATCTGGTATACTAAAGCAGCTTCTACAGGCTCAGTTTTATTAATATATTGCATTTTGAATTGTTTTTTTGCGTCCTGTGAAAACACCAGGCCGCATGGGTATCCCAAACCGGCACATTTCACCCTGTTATACTAAAACAGCTTCTACAGGCTCTGTTTTATTCATATATTGCATTTTGAATTGGTTTTGTGCGTCCTGTAAAAACACCAGGCCGCAGGGTGTCCCAAACCGGCACATTTCACCCTATCTGTTATACTAAATCAGCTTCTACAGGCTCTGTTTTATTAATATATTGCATTTTGAATTGTTTTTGTGCGTCCTGTAAAAACACCAGGCCACAGGGTATCCCAAACCGGCACATTTCACCCTATCTGGTATACTAAAGCAGCTTCTACAGGCTCGGTTTTATTAATATATTGCATTTTGAATTGTTTTTTTGCGTCCTGTGAAAACACCAGGCCGCATGGGTATCCCAAACCGGCACATTTCACCCTGTTATACTAAAGCAGCTTCTACAGGCTCTGTTTTATTAATATATTGCATTTTGAATTGGTTTTGTGCATCCTGTAAAAACACCAGGCCGCAGGGTATCGCAAACCGGCACATTTCACCCTATCTGTTTTACTAAAGCAGCTTCTACAGGCTCTGCTTTATTCATATATTGCATTTTGAATTGGTTTTGTGCGTCCTGTAAAAACACCAGGCCGCAGGGTATCCCAAACGGCACATTTCACCCTATCTGTTGTATTAATCAGCTTCTACAGGCTCTGTTTTATTAATATATTACATTTTGAATTGTTTTTGTGCGTCCTGTAAAAACACCAGGCCGCAGTGTATCCCAAACCGGCACATTTCACCCTGTTATACTAAAGCAGCTTCTACAGGCTCTGTTTTATTAATATATTGCATTTGGAATTTTTTTTTTGCCTCTTGTAAAAACACCAGCCCGCAGGGTATTCCATATCGCCAATTTTCATAGTATCTGGTGCAGAGACGCAGTCGGCCTATTGCCGATCAGATAGAGGGACAGTCAGCAGCTACTGCCCAGCCAAGAAATGGAGGTGGCTTCCTTTGCTAGGCAGACAAATAGTGATGTGGAGAGTGGCGTGGGTGTTGTTGCGAGCGTTCCAGCTCCTGCGCCAGACACTGTTGAGGAAACCGAGAACATCAGTGACGTGCAGCCACAACTCGGTGATGATGATGATGAAGCCGATCGCACTTGGGAGCCAGGTGCAAAAGGGGCTTCATCCTCATCATCAGTAGAAGAGGGGCACAGGTTGCCCCGGAGTCAGCAGCTGAGGCAGCAAGGTGTTAGCAGCATGGTTGGCAGTCAGCATGGGCGCACAATTGTAAAGCCTGGAGCCAAACGGGGCCGGGGTAGAGCACCTGCTGCACGGCAGGCTACCTTATCAAGAGGTAGTGGAGCAGGGGTTCCTGGAGTTAGCGACAGTAGCAGTGAATCAGTGCGGGCTGTTGGTGGGAAAAGTAGCTACTCTGCAATGTAGCAGTTTCTCCTCAAGCATCTGCAGGTGGGTAACATGGCCACATGCAAGATATGTAGGCAGAAGGTGAAGCGTGGCCAGGGCCCAAATGTTGGCACCACGGCCCTGCGTCAACATATGATGTGTCACCATAAAGTGGCCTGGGAGAACCGAGGCTCCGAAGAGGTGGTCCAGGCTGCTTCCTCACCAAGTGGCACACCGCTCCCAATTTCTGCCAGCCAAGGCTCCAGCGCCTCAGCCGAAGGCAGCTGTGCGTCATATCCATCCTCTGTCGCTCCAGATGCTCCTGCTCCTCCTCCTCCAAGTCATGCATCCCGCCAGCAATCCATCAGCGAAGCCATGTCCAAGAGACAGCTGTATGTGCCCACTCATCCTACAGTGCAGAAGCTGAATGTGCTCCTGTCCAAGTTGCTGGTGCTGCAGTCGCTCCCTTTTCAGGTGGTGAACTCTGCACCTTTCAGAGAACTGATGGCTTGTCCCGAGCCGAGGTGCAGAGTCCCAAGCCATCATTTCTTTGCCAAGAAGGCAGTACCAGCGCTGCACACTTTTTTTGAACAGAAGGTGAGCCAGTCCTTAAGCCTGTCAGTGTGTAGCAAAGTGCATGGCAGCGCCGACGTCTGGAGCTGTAATTACGGTCAGGGACAGTACATGTCGTTTACGGCCCACTGGGTGAATGTGGTCCCTTTGCAGCAGCAGCAACTTGGACAGGTCACGCCGCTTCGGCCTCCGCGCTCCCTGGCCGTTGTTCCTGCCACACCGTGCGACTCTGCCTCCTCATCCTCCACCATCTCCACACCCTCCACTGTAGGCTCAAGTCTCAGTGCCCCTCCAGCCTACCATGTGTGCAGGGCACGGAGGTGTCACGCTGTGCTTCACATGGTTTGTCTTGGTGAACGGAGTCACACAGGGGAGGAACTGCTTAAATGTATTCATCAAGAAATCCAAACATGGCTTACTCCAAGAAAACTGAAAATGGGAACCATGGTTACCGACAATGAGAAGAACATTTTGTCTGCGCTGCGACAAGGAAGGCTGACCCATGCCCCCTGCATGGCTCACGTCTTCAATCTGGTTGTGAAGCGGTTTCTGAAGTCTTCCCCCTATCTGCAAGACATCCTAACAACTTCAAGGAAACTTTGCATGCACTTCAGCCACTCATACACCGCCAAACACACCCTTCTTGAGCTACAGCGTCAGAACGGTAGCCCCCAACATAGTCTGATTTGCGATGTTTCCACCCGTTGGAATTCCACCCTGCATATGTTGGACAGACTATACGAACAGAGAAAAGCCATCACGGATTTCTCGATGATCCAAGCGGATAGGGGGACTCCCCTGTGTAACTTCAATGTCAACCAGGGACACCTGCCGTTTGCTCAGGCCCTTTGAGGAAGCCACTTTATTTGTGAGTCGCCAGGATTACGGGATGAACGATGTGATTCCACTGCTTCATGTACTACAGCACATGTTGGAAACCATGGCTGGTCAGGGCACTGGAGACATGGCGTCTACATCTTACGGCCACATGAACCCCGTTGGAGCTGAACTGGAGGAGGAGGAGGAAGAGGAGGAGGAGTGGCACAGTGCACAGTTTAGGCTTGGCGAAATGACTGGTTTAGGAGCAGCCAGAGGAGCTACAGTGTTGTGAGGAAGGCGAGACAGAGGACCCAGACACACTGTGGCAGTATGCAGTGGAGATTGAGACAGGTAGTCCCTCCGAGTCACTTGTGCAAATGGCAGGAATCATGCTCATGTGCTTGCGTAGTGAACCCAGAATTGTTTCCATTTGTCAGCGGGATGACTTATGGCTCGCCACCTTATTGGACCCTCGCTTCCGGCACAAAATGGGGGCATTTTTTAAACCTGCCGAGAGGGAGGACAAACTAACCTACTACAATGACATTCTATGTAGTCAGTTTGCCGATGCCCATCTGCGCCATGGTCAATACTCTCGCAGGTCTGACTTGGGGGGACCTCTGAGCTCACCTTCCACTGCCATGGCTGCTGGGGGGGTTGGCAGGAGCAGCAGCAGCAGCTCCATCAGCAGCAGCCTCAGTCTTCAGTCGCTAATGAGTAGCTTTCTACACCCGCATAGTGAATCTATTCATGAGCAGCAGGAAGACCTGGAGCAGGACCTGAACCAGCAGGTCATGTCATACCTTGACATGACCATGCCAACACACCTTGAGGATCCGCTGGACTTCTGGGCAGCCAAACTTGACTTGTGGCCGCAGCTAGCTGAGTTTGCCCTGGAAAAGCTGTCCTGCCCGGCAAGTAGCGTGCCATCTGAGCGGGTGTTTAGTGCCGCGGGGGCCATAGTTACGGCGAGGAGAACTCGTCTGTCAACTAAAAATATGGCGAGACTCACCTTTGTGAAAATGGATCAGGGATGGATCATCCAGGATTTCCACCCACCAACGGCTGATGCATGCAACTAGATTCAGCATGGTGCCACGTTTTACACTTTCCAAATGGTGCAAAACATATTTATGTCTTTAGGCCAATTTTAGGCTCCTGCTGATGCCAACTTCAGGGTGTGCCTTTCAGCCAAATTTTGGCCTCCTGCTGCTGCCAACTGCAGTGTGTCTTTAGGCCAATTTTTGGTTTCCTGCTGCCAACTCCAGTGTCTCTTTCAAGCTATGTTTGGGCTCCTGCTGCTGCTTGCAACTTCAGGGTGTCATTCAGCCAATTTTTGGGCTCCTGCTGCCAACTCCAGTGTGTCTTTCAAGCTATGTTTGGGCTGCTGCTTGCAACTCCAGGGTATCATTCAGACAATTTTTGGGCTCCTGCTGCCAACTTCAGTGTGTCTTTCAAGCTACGTTTGGGCTCCCGCTGCTGTTGCTGCTTGCAACTCCAGGGTGTCATTCAGCCAATTTTTGGGCTCCTGCTGCCAACTCCAGTGTCTCTTTCAAGCTATGTTTGGGCTCCTGCTGCTGCTGCTGCTTGCAACTCCAGGGTGTCATTCAGCCAATTTTTGGGCTCCTGCTGATGCCAACTTCAGATTGTGCCTTTCAGCCAAATTTTGGCCTCCTGCTGCTGCCAACTGCAGTGTGTCTTTAGGCCAATTTTTGGGTTCCTGCTGCCAACTCCACCAGTGTCTCTTTCAAGCTATGTTTGGGCTCCTGCTGCTTCCAACTCCAGGGTGTCATTCAGCCAATTTTTGGGTTCCTGCTGCCAACTGCAGTGTCTCTTTCAAGCTATGTTTGGGCTGCTGCTGCTGCTGCTTGCAACTCCAGGGTGTCATTCAGACAATTTTTGGGCTCCTGCTGCCAACTCCAGTGTGTCTTTCAAGCTATGTTTGGGCTGCTGCTGCTTGCAACTCCAGGGTGTCATTCAGACAATTTTTGGGCTCCTGCTGATGCCAACTTCAGATTGTGCCTTTCAGCCAAATTTTGGCCTCCTGCTGCTGCCAACTGCAGTGTGTCTTTAGGCCAATTTTTGGGTTCCTGCTGCCAACTCCACCAGTGTCTCTTTCAAGCTATGTTTGGGCTCCTGCTGCTTCCAACTCCAGGGTGTCATTCAGCCAATTTTTGGGTTCCTGCTGCCAACTGCAGTGTCTCTTTCAAGCTATGTTTGGGCTGCTGCTGCTGCTGCTTGCAACTCCAGGGTGTCATTCAGACAATTTTTGGGCTCCTGCTGCCAACTCCAGTGTGTCTTTCAAGCTATGTTTGGGCTGCTGCTGCTTGCAACTCCAGGGTGTCATTCAGACAATTTTTGGGCTCCTGCTGTCAACTCCAGTGTCTCTTTCAAGCTATGTTTGGGCTCCTGCTCCTGCTGCTTGCAACTCCAGGGTGTCATTCAGCCAATTTTTGGGCTCCTGCTGATGCCAACTTCAGGGTGTGCCTTTCAGCCAAATTTTGGCCTCCTGCTGCTGCTGCTGCCAACTGCAGTGTGTCTTTAGGCCAATTTTTGGTTTCCTGCTGCCAACTCCAGTGTCTCTTTCAAGCTATGTTTGGGCTCCTGCTGCTGCTTGCAACTTCAGGGTGTCATTCAGCCAATTTTTGGGCTCCTGCTGCCAACTCCAGTGTCTCTTTCAAGCTATGTTTGGGCTCCTGCTGCTTCCAACTCCAGGGTGTCATTCAGCCAATTTTTGGGCTCCTGCTGATGCCAACTTCAGGGTGTGCCTTTCAGCCAAATTTTGGCCTCCTGCTGCTGCTGCTGCCAACTGCAGTGTGTCTTTAGGCCAATTTTTGGGTTCCTGCTGCCAACTCCAGTTTCTCTTTCAAGCTATGTTTGGTATCCTGCTGCTGCTGCTTGCAACTCCAGGGTGTCATTCAGCCAATTTTTGGGCTTCTGCTGCCAACTCCAGGGTGTCTTTCAAGCTATGTTTGGGCTGCTGCTGCTGCTTGCAACTCCAGGGTGTCATTCAGCCAATTTTTGGGCTTCTGCTGCCAACTCCAGGGTGTCTTTCAAGCTATGTTTGGGCTGCTGCTGCTGCTTGCAACTCCATGGTGTCATTCAGCCAATTTTTGGGCTCCTGCTGTCAACTCCAGTGTGTCTTTCAAGCTATGTTTGGGCTGCTGCTGCTGCTGCTTGCAACTCCAGGGTGTCATTCAGCCAATTTTTGGTCTCCTGCTGCCAACTCCAGTGTGTCTTTCAAGCTATGTTTGTGCTGCTGCTGCTGCTTGCAACTCCAGGGTGTCATTCAGCCAATTTTTAAGCTCCTGTTGCCAACTCCAGTGTGTCTTCCAGGCTATGTTTGGGATGCTGCTGCTGCTGCTGCTTGCAACTCCAGGGTGTCATTCAGCCACTTTTTGGGCTCCTGCTGCCAACTCCAGTCTGTCTTTCAAGCTAGGTTTGGGCTCCTGCTGCTTCTGCTTGCAACTCCAGGGTGTCATTCAGCCAATTTTTGGGCTCCTGCTGCCAACTTCAGGTTGTGCCTTTCAGCCAAATTTTGGCCTCTGCTGCTGCCAACTGCAGTGTGTCTTTAGGCCAATTTTTGGGTTCCTGCTGCCAACTCCAGTCTCTCTTTCAAGCTATATTTGGTATTCTGCTGCTGCTGCTGCTTGCAACTCCAGGGTGTCATTCAGCCATTTTTTGGGCTCCTGCTGCCAACTCCAGTGTGTCTTTCAAGCTATGTTTGCGCTGCTGCTGCTTGCAAATCCAGGGTGTCATTCAGCCAATTTTTGGGCTCCTGCTGCCAACTCCAGTGTGTCTTTCAAGCTAGGTTTGGGCTGCTGCTGCTTGCAACTCCAGAGTGTCATTCAGCCAGTTTTTGGGCTCCTGCTGCCAACTCCAGTGTCTCTTTCAAGCTATGTTTGGGCTCCTGCTGCTGCTTGCCACTCCAGGGTGTCATTCAGCCAATTTTTGGGCTCCTGCTGCCAACTCCAGTGTCTCTTTCAAGCTATGTTTGGGCTTCTGCTGCTGCTGCTGCTTGCAACTCCAGGGTGTCATTCAGCCAATTTTTGGGCTCCTGCTGCTTCTGCTGCCAACTCCAGGATGTATTTCAGCCAATATTTGGGCTCCTGCTGCTGCCAGCTCCAGGGTGTGTTTTCAGGCAATATAGGGGCCCCTCATAGTGATGCCACCTCAACTATCTGCATTTGTGCCGCTCCGCAATTCTAATAGCGATGCCTCTGATCTGCATGTCATAAATATTTACAGTATTATTTCACTAACCCAGCACGCATCCTATGCGTGTTACAGCAAGGCAGAATGGTTTACAACCCTATTGAGGCTCTAGGAAGCTCAGAAATAGCCATTTTCAATAGCGATTCGTCGCGAATAAATTCGGACCGAAACAAATTTTGTCGGAAAATTCAGTGAATCAGCCGAATCGAATTTTTCAAAAGTTCGCTCATCCCTAGTCATCAGAGTTCCATGGGACAGGATTACAGTGACATTGGAGGATAGAAGGTTACTAAAAATAAATGTGATTTATTTTTCTTCTTTCACTATTAACCCTTTGTGTATTGGTAATTTCTTTCTTGAATTTTTAAGGGTTTTTAACCCTTAAAATGCCCAAAAAAACTGAGTATCTCCACCCTGGGAGGGGGGACCCTATGTGATTTTTTAAAATAACCCCTTATGTTCTGTCACTCAGCAGGTATAAAAGGCTTCCAGCAGCAGCAGGAGATTAGAAGCCAGAGGAATCAGCATGGGACACAGTGCTCCAAGACAGATGAGAGTTTTTTTTACATTTAACCCTTTGTGAACTGGTAAAGGAGTCCATGAAACCCCTTTATCAGTCACTAAGGTTTAGGGCACTGGCAAGTCACCTGCAGCTAAGGGGTGACTTGCCATTAACCCCCTGCCCCCACCATTACCTGTCTCCCCAAAGCCCAGGGGGGCAGAAGAGCTCTATGCGGGTTTGTAGTCTGTAGGGTAGGCAGCCACCATTGCTGGCCCTTGCGCCATGTTCTACAAACCCTGCAAAGCTGGTTATGTCATTTTGGGGGGATTTTTTAAGGGTTTTCTAACCCCCTCCGGGGAGGGGGACCCCACACCAATTATTTTTGTTAACTCTTTATGTGTGGATAGTAGTTGTATTTTATTTCTAAATGTTATAAAGTGCTCTTTTCAGTTTGGGGGCTTTCACATGAAATGGGTCTTTCACATGCAATATGGCTTTCTTTAATAAAATAAAAGTTTTAGTTACAATAAAGGAAAGAAAAAACCGCACCAGCTAGTGTCAAAGTACCTAGTAGTAACTGGTGTGCCTGGTTGGCAAGAAATTACAATAATCTCCAGAGCATGGGATCCCACAAGACCCCAAAACAATGCCTAACCAAACAACTGGCACCACCACATACTCTTATAACAAAATATATTCAATTTATTATTCATCCAATACAAAAAAAGTTCAATTTATTATTCATCCAATACAAAAAAAGTTTAAAAACAATTAAAAACACACATCTCATGAGGGGGAGGACTACAAGAACACATGTATGCCTAGTACATCTATATACATACAATTATTAACCCCGTGTTGTCTTCAAAGACATCAGTATACAATATCAACCAGCTTATATAATGTGTCTAAACTATCCTATATACAATCCTATTTTATACAAATATACATCAGTAAAGTGCAATCCAGTGCTATCAGTATCACTCTACCCTAAAGATGACACCGAGGGGGAAAAAACATAGAAAAACAGTGCAATAAATCATAACATGTGCTATGTGTACTTCACCAGGCAGACATGCGCCGAGCGCCTCACCCCGTCCCAGCCAGCTAACGCGTTTCGTAACGGACCTCCCGTTACTTCATCTGGGCCACAAGTATAGACTGTCTGTCCCCCCCTGGGTCCCCTAAATACTCCTCCAGCATCATAATAGAAAATTGGAAACACCGGTGTCAGTCAGCACGAGGCACCTGAAGTGCATCATCAGCCGCATTTGAAAACGAGGCTTGGGACTCACTGCAATACTCCGTCCGGAAGTAGGTCAGCGGTCCCGCCCCTTGACATGATTACTAACATTAACACAAAGGACAGCTGCACTTCCTCGCAGCGCATAGCAGACTGGGCGCCGGTATTACCAGAGTGCCACCCAGCAGTCCGATCTAGTTAAGAAAGGAGGGGGGGGGGGTTTGGAGGGTAGATGCGGGACCCGTCAGGGACAAACAGCCTTATTGTTTAAACATATATCCCACAACCATACTTATGTTTGTAATCTATGTATAACCTAAACCATAAATAATTTTCTAATTGTGCCTTAGTATACCCACTTATCAAACAGGAGACTCTTTTGTCCTAGGGAATCAAAGACAGAAGGTGATATCTATGTGATTAACTCTTGTTTGTCCCACAACCAAGGAGGAAGACCTCAAATATCGGGTTCTACTGGTCTCTACAGACTGTCTACCCATAGGTTCTGTGCTTAGACTATGTATGGGTAAACTTGTGTAATTTTGACTGCACATGTCGGACTGGCCTCCAGTCTTACCATAACACTACCCGGTGGTCCCATATTCTGCAAAACAGGATAAATAAAAATTCAAAGAGTAACTAATCTCTACATGGATAGCCCATGATCTCATGCTTACCATCACATGGGCCAAGTCCTCTATCAAGATGAGGCAGTGCCCTGCACACTAAATATACTAAGTTGTTAACCAGTATACATCGGGGGACAAACCCGCTATAACGGAACCTCCATATTACATATATCCAACATATATTAAACAATATCCTCCAAAGATTATTCTTAACAATGGGGGCTGGATGGATGGAACAGGCGACCAGGATGCAATCCGCTGCAATCTCAATGCTCTCCATGGATGCCTAGTACATCTATATACATACAATTATTAACCCCGTGTTGTCTTCAAAGACATCAGTATACAATATCAACCAGCTTATATAATGTGTCTAAACTATCCTATATACAATCCTATTTTATACAAATATACATCAGTAAAGTGCAATCCAGTGCTATCAGTATCACTCTACCCTAAAGACGACACCGAGGGGGAAAAAACATAGAAAAACAGTGCAATAAATCATAACATGTGCTATGTGTACTTCACCAGGCAGACATGCGCCGAGCGCCTCACCCCGTCCCAGCCAGCTAACGCGTTTCGTAACGGACCTCCCGTTACTTCATCTGGGCCACAAGTATAGACTGTCTGTCCCCCCCTGGGTCCCCTAAATACTCCTCCAGCATCATAATAGAAAATTGGAAACACCGGTGTCAGTCAGCACGAGGCACCTGAAGTGCATCATCAGCCGCATTTGAAAACGAGGCTTGGGACTCACTGCAATACTCCGTCCGGAAGTAGGTCAGCGGTCCCGCCCCTTGACATGATTACTAACATTAACACAAAGGACAGCTGCACTTCCTCGCAGCGCATAGCAGACTGGGCGCCGGTATTACCAGAGTGCCACCCAGCAGTCCGATCTAGTTAAGAAAGGAGGGGGGGGGTTTGGAGGGTAGATGCGGGACCCGTCAGGGACAAACAGCCTTATTGTTTAAACATATATCCCACAACCATACTTATGTTTGTAATCTATCTATAACCTAAACCATAAATAATTTTCTAATTGTGCCTTAGTATACCCACTTATCAAACAGGAGACTCTTTTGTCCTAGGGAATCAAAGACAGAAGGTGATATCTATGTGATTAACTCTTGTTTGTCCCACAACCAAGGAGGAAGACCTCAAATATCGGGTTCTACTGGTCTCTACAGACTGTCTACCCATAGGTTCTGTGCTTAGACTATGTATGGGTAAACTTGTGTAATTTTGACTGCACATGTCGGACTGGCCTCCAGTCTTACCATAACACTACCCGGTGGTCCCATATTCTGCAAAACAGGATAAATAAAAATTCAAAGAGTAACTAATCTCTACATGGATAGCCCATGATCTCATGCTTACCATCACATGGGCCAAGTCCTCTATCAAGATGAGGCAGTGCCCTGCACACTAAATATACTAAGTTGTTAACCAGTATACATCGGGGGACAAACCCGCTATAACGGAACCTCCATATTACATATATCCAACATATATTAAACAATATCCTCCAAAGATTATTCTTAACAATGGGGGCTGGATGGATGGAACAGGCGACCAGGATGCAATCCGCTGCAATCTCAATGCTCTCCATGGATCTTCCATCAGTGTATTGGACTTGGCATGTCCCCCCCACACAGGGCTTCTCAAGCTGTTTCCAATAAACGAGGAACACAGATCTCTCATCAATCCTAAAACTCAAAAAACAAAAGTAAATACCCATACTTATAACACACTATACACACCTAAAGTGAACAAAAAAAAAAACCCATCACTGACCCAAAACACATAATCAAATTATATGACCCCCATATGGGGGAATATCTAGTGAACCTAACCCTCACCTAGAAATGGTGTAAAAGCTGTGTCCTCATTGAGCCCTAGTGGGGACTGAGCATCCAAATTAAAGATCCAGCGGAGCTCCCGTTGTTGTAGGTGACGCTTGATATCACCGCCCCTTTGTCCCAAACTCACCTTTTCCAATCCAATGACTCTGAAGTTATCCACTTTACTCCCATGTGCTTGTAAGAAATGGAGTGCCACCGGGGGGACCACTCTCCCCATCTCCATATTCCTCGAGGCCAACCTGATATTAGACATGTGGGCCTGTATGCGGGCCTTAAGGGAGTTTTTTGTTTCACCCACATATATTTTATGGCATCCACATATGAGCGCATATATCACCCCTGTGGATTTGCAATTGATAAAATGTCTGATCCTATATTCTTTGCCCGTATGTTCATTCTTAATATACCTTTGTCTCTGCATAAACGGGCAGATTGAACACGACCCACAAGAATAACTGCCCACCACAGACCCCTGAGCCTCCAGCCAAGTGTTTGGTCTCTTAAAGTGGCTCCTGCACACCTTATCCCTAATACTTGGGGCTCTTTTTGCCGTCATACGTGGGCCTTTTCTCACCCATCTCATCAATGCAGGGTCTGACTTGAGTATTTTCCAATTTCGCCTTAATATTTGTGTAAGTGTGTCCCAATCGTTGTTAAATGGGGTAATAAATATCACCTCTGCTTGTCCTGGGTCCCTTCTTCTTGGGGCGAGTAGATTGTCGCGTGGGGTGTCCCTAGCGCGCTGAAATGCTTTTTTAATCACTCGTTTAGGGTATCCCCTCTTTTGAAATCGCACAGATAGATCGGGATTGCTTCCGAAACTCCTCATCACTGGAGCAATTCCTCCGTACACGTAAGAATTGCCCCACCGGTATTCCCTGCTTCAACCTGGTGGTATGGGAACTGTCGAAGTGCAGAAGCGCATTCACCGACGTTTCTTTACGGTATAGGCCAGTTTCTACTGTCCCATCATCCATGAGTGAGATAGTTAGATCCAGAAACACAACCTGTTTTTTAGAGACACTAGCCGTCAAAAAAATGTTTAAGTCATTTACATTCAAAATGTTCAGAAATTCAATAAACTTATCTTCAGGTGCTTGCCATATGATCAAAATATCATCGATGTATCGAAAATAACCCAGCACATGCTGGTGATAGTCCGCCCATGCTTCCTGGAAGAGAACCTCTCTCTCCCACCACCCCAGAAAAAGGTTGGCCACGGAGGGAGCACAACGTGCCCCCATGGCCACACCACAGATCTGGCGGTAGTAGGTAGAGTCAAACAAGAAAAAATTATGTTTGAGAATAAAATCTAAGAGATTTAAGATGAAAAGCCGGAGTTCCGGTGTCTCTTTGTTACTCATACTCAGGAAATATTGGCATGTTCGGATCGCATGTATATGGGAAATATTCGTATACAAAGATTCGACGTCTAGTGTCACCAGCAACACATCAGATGGTAAGTACAAGGCCTCTAATCATTTTAATAAGTCCATTGAGTCACGAACATACAATTGCAACGAAATGACATGTGGCTGCAAGAATGTATCCACAAACATGCATGCTTTTTCAGTCAAACCCCCCATGCCTGCCACAATCGGTCTTCCTGGGGGGCACCGGGGGTTTTTGTGAATCTTTGGTAGCATGTAAAAAGTTGCAACAATCGGATGCTCCACCCGTAGGAACTCGTAGCACTTTTGATCAATCACACCCCCAGCCCAGGCTTCTAAGATCACTTCTTCATATTCATGTTTATATCCACTAAGGGGGTTACAAGGGAGTGTTTCATAATTATTGCTGTTTTGTAATTGGCGCAGTGCCTCCGTACGGTAGTATTCTGATGTAAGTATAACTATATTTCCGCCTTTGTTGGCTTCCTTAATTGTAATATCCGTCCGATCCTGTAAGCTCCTAATAGCCTCCCTTTCCCCTCTAGTCAGATTCTGGGGCCCATTACTCACCGTTAGTCTACGGATCTCCTCACTCACGACTTTAAAAAACGTAAAAACCGCTGGACTGAGGGACCACTGAGGCATGAATTTAGAGGGTTTTCTAAATGAAATTGCCCTATCTTCTTGTGGATTTTGCTCATCCAATAAGGACATCAAATCATCGAGAGCATCCAATTCTTCACATGTCAAATCAGGTCCTCTTTCCAACCCATAGGGGGTCTGAAACTGTTTTTTAAGCAGGAGCTTTCTGCAAAACATATACAGATCTTTTATGACTACAAATTTGTCCATTCTATTAGTGGGTGAGAAGGACAGTCCTTTAGAGAGTACTGACCTCTCATCCTGGGTAAGAGTTATATCTGTAAGATTAATCACTGTGAGCTCCTGTGGTGCTTCCTGCCCACCACCACTCACATTTGCAGCAGCTATCTCATTGGCTATGGGCTGGGTTCCATCCTGGATCGTTTATTCACCCAGGGCCGCAGCCTGCGGTGTTCCCACCGGCCCATAGCCATGTTTAGATCCCGCTCTGTTTTTCTTCTTCCCCCCTCGGCGTGTCCTCTTGACCCGTTTTACCCCTAAAAAACGGTGAGTGTTTGTACTATCCTCTGAGGACCTGCTGGAGACTGACATACTCCGGCTGGGGGGGCGATTCCCTCCATACTGTTGATTCCTCCCATTTCCAGAATGTCTCCATCTGTAAACCCTTCCTGCTTCAAAGTCCATTTTGTCCCTATGGAGTTTATCCATTTTCACCCCAATGATATCATCCTCCACTTTCTTCATATCTGTGTCTAGGAGATCCTGACACTTATCCACTTCTGTCTGTGGTGTATCTTTGGGAATGCTATTGTATAGATTATTTAGGTCCTGTTTAGTTTTTACAAGGGCCTCCCTATCCATGGCAATCAATTCATCTATAAGCCCAAATGCACACCTATTAAGGTGCACTTCCCACCTACTCCGCGCCTCCTCAGGGATATCCCAAAATGGGAAGATTTGGACTCTCAGTCCTCTTGGTATCAAGGACTGCTCCTTGTATATCTCTAGGCTCTGTACATTCCACCAGAGTCTGGTATACCGTATCTGCTCCCTCTTAATGTTACGGTATATATCCCTCAGGGCACGGGGTCTGGGATCACATCCAGTTGTCCCTCCTACTGCCCTCCATTGACACAATCTCAGGTTCCAATCCTGTTCCTTGGTCTCCAAATTAGGTCTATGTGCTGTGCTGGTCATGGTGGCTGGGTCCATTAAGGCCCAGTCAACCTGTGGACACTTTAACAATGGAAAGAAAAAACCGCACCAGCTAGTGTCAAAGTACCTAGTAGTAACTGGTGTGCCTGGTTGGCAAGAAATTACAATAATCTCCAGAGCATGGGATCCCACAAGACCCCAAAACAATGCCTAACCAAACAACTGGCACCACCACATACTCTTATAACAAAATTATTCATCCAATACAAAAAAAGTTTAAAAACAATTAAAAACACACATCTCATGAGGGGGAGGACTACAAGAACACATGTATGCCTAGTACATCTATATACATACAATTATTAACCCCGTGTTATCTTCAAAAACATCAATATACAATATCAACCAACTTATATAATGTGTATAAACTATCCTATATACATCTATATACATACAATTATTAACCCCGTGTTGTCTTCAAAGACATCAGTATACAATATCAACCAGCTTATATAATGTGTCTAAACTATCCTATATACAATCCTATTTTATACAAATATACATCAGTAAAGTGCAATCCAGTGCTATCAGTATCACTCTACCCTAAAGACGACACCGAGGGGGAAAAACATAGAAAAACAGTGCAATAAATCATAACATGTGCTATGTGTACTTCACCAGGCAGACATGCGCCGAGCGCCTCACCCCGTCCCAGCCAGCCAACGCGTTTCGTAACGGACCTCCCGTTACTTCATCTGGGCCACAAGTATAGACTGTCTGTCCCCCCCTGGGTCCCCTAAATACTCCTCCAGCATCATAATAGAAAATTGGAAACACCGGTGTCAGTCAGCACGAGGCACCTGAAGTGCATCATCAGCCACATTTGAAAACGAGGCTTGGGACTCACTGCAATACTCCGTCCGGAAGTAGGTCAGCGGTCCCGCCCCTTGACATGATTACTAACATTAACACAAAGGACAGCTGCACTTCCTCGCAGCGCATAGCAGACTGGGCGCCGGTATTACCAGAGTGCCACCCAGCAGTCCGATCTAGTTAAGAAAGGAGGGGGGGGGGGTTTGGAGGGTAGATGCGGGACCCGTCAGGGACAAACAGCCTTATTGTTTAAACATATATCCCACAACCATACTTATGTTTGTAATCTATCTATAACCTAAACCATAAATAATTTTCTAATTGTGCCTTAGTATGCCCACTTATCAAACAGGAGACTCTTTTGTCCTAGGGAATCAAAGACAGAAGGTGATATCTATGTGATTAACTCTAAGCCCATTTACATAGTTTGTCCCACAACCAAGGAGGAAGACCTCAAATATCGGGTTCTACTGGTCTCTACAGACTGTCTACCCATAAGTTCTGTACCTAAACTATGTATGGGTAAACTTATGTAATTTTGACTGCACATGTCGGACTGGCCTCTAGTCTTACCATAACACTACCCGGTGGTCCCATATTCTGCAAAACAGGATAAATAAAAATTCAAAGAGTAACTAATCTCTACATGGATAGCCCATGATCTCATGCTTACCATCACATGGGCCAAGTCCTCTATCAGGAGCTTATATTTGTAATCTATCTATAACCTAAACCATAAATAATTTTCTAATTGTGCCTTAGTATACCCACTTATCAAACAGGAGACTCTTTTGTCCTAGGGAATCAAAGACAGAAGGTGATATCTATGTGATTAACTCTAAGCCCATTTACATAGTTTGTCCCACAACCAAGAAGGAAGACCTCAAATATCGGGTTCTACTGGTCTCTACAGACTGTCTACCCATAGGTAGTGGATAACTTCAGAGTCATTGGATTGGAAAAGGTGAGTTTGGGACAAAGGGGCGGTGATATCAAGCGTCACCTACAACAACGGGAGCTCCGCTGGATCTTTAATTTGGATGCTCAGTCCCCACTAGGGCTCAATGAGGACACAGCTTTTACACCATTTCTAGGTGAGGGTTAGGTTCACTAGATATTCCCCCATATGGGGGTCATATAATTTGATTATGTGTGTTGGGTCAGTGATGGGTTTTTTTTTTTGTTCACTTTAGGTGTGTATAGTGTGTTATAGGTATGGGTATTTACTTTTGTTTTTTGAGTTTTAGGATTGATGAGAGATCTGTGTTCCTCGTTTATTGGAAACAGCTTGAGAAGCCCTGTGTAGGGGGACATGCCAAGTCCAATACACTGATGGAAGATCCATGGAGAGCATTGAGATTGCAGCGGATTGCATCCTGGTCGCCTGTTCCATCCATCCAGCCCCCATTGTTAAGAATAATCTTTGGAGGATATTGTTTAATATATGTTGGATATATGTAATATGGAGGTTCCGTTATAGCGGGTTTGTCCCCCGATGTATACTGGTTAACAACTTAGTATATTTAGTGTGCAGGGCACTGCCTCATCTTGATAGAGGACTTGGCCCATGTGATGGTAAGCATGAGATCATGGGCTATCCATGTAGAGATTAGTTACTCTTTGAATTTTTATTTATCCTGTTTTGCAGAATATGGGACCACCGGGTAGTGTTATGGTAAGACTGGAGGCCAGTCCGACATGTGCAGTCAAAATTACACAAGTTTACCCATACATAGTCTAAGCACAGAACCTATGGGTAGACAGTCTGTAGAGACCAGAAGAACCCGATATTTGAGGTCTTCCTTCTTGGTTGTGGGACAAACTATGTAAATGGGCTTAGAGTTAATCACATAGATATCACCTTCTGTCTTTGATTCCCTAGGACAAAAGAGTCTCCTGTTTGATAAGTGGGTATACTAAGGCACAATTAGAAAATTATTTATGGTTTAGGTTATAGATAGATTACAAATATAAGCTCCTGATAGAGGACTTGGCCCATGTGATGGTAAGCATGAGATCATGGGCTATCTATGTAGAGATTAGATACTCTTTGAATTTTTATTTATCCTGTTTTGCAGAATATGGGACCACCGGGTAGTGTTATGGTAAGACTAGAGGCCAGTCCGACATGTGCAGTCAAAATTACATAAGTTTACCCATACATAGTTTAGGTACAGAACTTATGGGTAGACAGTCTGTAGAGACCGGTAGAACCCGATATTTGAGGTCTTCCTCCTTGGTTGTGGGACAAACTATGTAAATGGGCTTAGAGTTAATCACATAGATATCACCTTCTGTCTTTGATTCCCTAGGACAAAAGAGTCTCCTGTTTGATAAGTGGGTATACTAAGGCACAATTAGAAAATTATTTATGGTTTAGGTTATAGATAGATTACAAACATAAGTGTGGTTGTGGGATATATGTTTAAACAATAAGGCTGTTTGTCCCTGACGGGTCCCGCATCTACCCTCCAAACCCCCCCCTCCTTTCTTAACTAGATCGGACTGCTGGGTGGCACTCTGGTAATACCGGCGCCCAGTCTGCTATGCGCTGCGAGGAAGTGCAGCTGTCCTTTGTGTTAATGTTAGTAATCATGTCAAGGGGCGGGACCGCTGACCTACTTCCGGACGGAGTATTGCAGTGAGTCCCAAGCCTCGTTTTCAAATGCGGCTGATGATGCACTTCAGGTGCCTCGTGCTGACTGACACGGGTGTTTCCAATTTTCTATTATGATGCTGGAGGAGTATTTAGGGGACCCAGGGGGGGACAGACAGTCTATACTTGTGGCCCAGATGAAGTAACGGGAGGTCCGTTACGAAACGCGTTGGCTGGCTGGGACGGGGTGAGGCGCTCGGCGCATGTCTGCCTGGTGAAGTACACATAGCACATGTTATGATTTATTGCACTGTTTTTCTATGTTTTTTCCCCCTCGGTGTCGTCTTTAGGGTAGAGTGATACTGATAGCACTGGATTGCACTTTACTGATGTATATTTGTATAAAATAGGATTGTATATAGGATAGTTTAGACACACAAGCTGGTTGATATTGTATACTGATGTCTTTGAAGACAACACAGGGTTAATAATTGTATGTATATAGATGTATATAGGATAGTTTATACACATTATATAAGTTGGTTGATATTGTATATTGATGTTTTTGAAGATAACACGGGGTTAATAATTGTATGTATATAGATGTACTAGGCATACATGTGTTCTTGTAGTCCTCCCCCTCATGAGATGTGTGTTTTTAATTGTTTTTAAACTTTTTTTGTATTGGATGAATAATAAATTGAATATATTTTGTTATAAGAGTATGTGGTGGTGCCAGTTGTTTGGTTAGGCATTGTTTTGGGGTCTTGTGGGATCCCATGCTCTGGAGATTATTTAAAATAAAGGATACCATTTTCTAATAAATATTATTTATTTTAATCAAAAATATAAAAAAACAGTGGACAAAAATTACAAGCAAGACATTTCACAAAGGGTGATAAAATTTCAAGTAGGCTGGCTGTTAAAAGGTTTAAAAGCCCTCGTGAATTTTGAGTACTGTTCTGTTGGGGGGGGGGCTTGTGCTTTCAGATTTAGCATGTTTTTATTCGTTTGCTTATTGATATTTTATGTAAAATTATTTTTTTATTCTGCTATTTATATATTTTTAGGGAAACCCTGTGCAACCTAAGATTTTTTTGAGGGATTACATTCAGAAAGATAAACCCATAACAACATCCTGGTTATGCATAGAAAGCTTAACCTGTGTACTTTCAGGGAACGGAAGACGGTTTGTGGGGGGGGGGGGGTATTCCAAATGTATAGGGTTGTTTTGGTATTGTTCTGTTTGGGGGACCTTGCTTTTTCAGATTTAACTTGTTATTTCTTGTTTGCACATAGTTTTGTTTTAGGAAAATGTGGCTTTGATTCTGTTTTTTTATACTTTTTTATACTTTTTTAGGAAAACCCTGTGCAATAATTTATTTAGGGATTACTTCTAGAAAACTGCAACAAGCCTGGTATGCCTAGAAATCATGAGGTTTGTACTTCCAGAGAATATATCGTTTGTGGTGGGTATTTCAAATGTAAAGGGTTCTTTTTCTTGAAAACTGCAACGTGCGCATAGCAGTTGTATTTCATCTGAAAATCTCCTAAACTGATGCTTCTGTTCGGGGGAGTCTCCTTGGCAGGAAAGGGTGTCTACCAATACATATGTGGTCCCGGAAGAAAAGGGGATTTCAAGCGCAATAAGATTTTATTGACAATCTTACATTTTTATTACAAAAAACAATACAAATTCATGTCACGCTCTGGTAACTCCAGCCCTCCAGGTAAGCCCTCAACCCCCAATCTCCGCAGTCAGCTTCACCTGTAGGAGCCCCCACTTGCCGGGACGCAGAATACACCTGCCCAGGATCGGTTGCCCCCAGGACTTCAATGGCTCAAAGGATGAGAGCTTACTGGTTGGAGGTCTGAAGAACCAATGGCTAAGAGCGAGTATAGCGGAAGTCCAGAGACAGGCCAGAGGTCGACACCGGGAAGTCAGAGATCGCAGCGGTACAGAGGGACGAGGCAGCTCGAGGCCAGGGTACAAAGCGGATGTCGGCAACAGGGATCAGACGGAGAATGGTCGATTCAGGCAGGGGTCGGCAACGAAAATCAATAACAGAATATCACAAGACAGAGCAACGGTACAAGGCGTTATCACAGGCGCAGAGCAACTGACAGAAGAAACCTTTATAGGGACAGACAGATTGGGGATGGGAGCATGATTGGTGCACATGGGATGCAGCGTGTGATTGGCCAGGGCGTATAGCCCACAAGTCCCTCGGGCTCATAGGCCCTTAAATCATTTCCTATCCTTAGGGCTCATTGGCCCCGCCCTGAACTTTGGGCTCATTGGCCCTTTAACTGTGAGGGGGGTTCCCCCCTAGCTGAGCCCGTAGGCTCTACTGACTCTTCCTCCGGCGGCCGCGCTGACAGTAGCGCCGCTGGAGGGCATATGCAGGACGTGCTCGCACGCGCGCTCGAGCATGAGCAGAGTAGGAGACGTGGGGGCGAGGAAGAAGGGCGGCCGTGCTCGAGGCCGCACCAGCCGCCTCCGCCGCCGCTCGGCGCGGCCGCTGAGCAGGAGCTGCTGCGGCCGGCCGCTTGGAGACGGCGCTGGAACGGGGCCCAGGTAAGCGGTTTCTAACAATTCATAAGCAAAACAGTGAAAAATGGTCTGGCAACAGAAGATGACAAAAGCTCTAGGTAGGATGGCACTTAAAGGGTTAATGGCTTCTTATGCTTAACAATGTGTAACTTGGGCACCAACAACTAAAACACAGTTGAAGCACACTGTAAAGTTTTCCCCTTTGTCCCCAGCAGTGGTTTCTTGTAACTGTAATCATGGAACGCTGACTGCTGCCTAAAAAATAAAGTGCCAAAAAATTCATAAATATGATGTTGAGAGCTGGAATAACGGCAGCACAAGAGCTGGGACAATTGACTTAGGGGGCCAACAGATGCTGACATAGGCCGGCCAATACCTAAGTGCAACAATCAAAGCTAATTTGTAGCATTCGGCGCAGCGACTGCTAGCGCCAATGTAGTACACAACGCCAGATAATACGGGAATGCCACAAAAATGATGCTTAAAGGCACACATCATAAAAAGACCCATAGTGAGAAATGAAAACGAACAATGAGAGGTCTCTAAATTTAGTAGACCAACAATATCTATAATTGATTTATACAAAAAAAAAAATTCTTAATTACTTTATTTTGATGAAATTAATTTACTAATGTATTAAATAATAGTAATTTTCTTAAATTGTACAGTGATAACTCATTAGGATTATGTTATATAATGTATACAATTATTTAATAAATGCAAACATCAATTTTATTAATTTTATTTTATTTAATTGTTAATATTTATATTAAAAAATCCAGTGGCTCAGACACCCTCGCATAGCCAGTAATCATTACGCACCACTAAATATAATTAAATAATTACAGCAATTTATTGAAACTTAATACACAGACAAGTTGAAAATTAGTTTAAAAAACATACAGACACATGAATAGGTGGGTTAAGTGGACCCTAATCCACAATTTATGGATATTTTATATAATGACACCCCTATCTATAATGACTCCTATCTAGTAAATCAACCCAATATGAGCCTCCCAGTGAGTAAAATATTATATTGCTAACCAATAAAGTGCTAGTGCTGCCATTGCCTAAAAGATATGTTTTTGTGCAAATAACAAAATAATAAGAGGAGGACCAAGGGGAAGGAAAAAACTATTTTTTTCAGGTCCCCTGAACTGAACAATAGCCAACATGCCTAAGTACTTTCAACCCTTTTAACTTTCAGCCTACTTGAGATGTCGTCACCCTCTTTGGGGAGCCAGGTAATGGGGGCTGGGCTGGGGGTTAATAGCAAGTCACCCACTAGCCGCAGGTGACTTGCCAGATCCAGAGCCTTGTGAACTGGTATAGGGATCTCATGGAACCCTTACCAGTTCACAAAGGGTTAAGATCAGAAAATGACTTTTTCTTTGCTAACCTTCGATTGTCAGCTCCTGTGTCCCTCGAGGATCCGATGCTGGAGGGGGGGCAGGGGATCAGAGGATCTCATGCTCCTCCACCTTTCTCTCCAGCATCACCGTATCTGACAACCGTCAAGCCGGGAGTGGGATGACGTCAACATGATGACATCATCCACCCCACCCCAAAAGGAGCGGGGTTAGTGGTGAAGATAGACTGTGGAAGCGGGTGTAGTTCTGAAGACGGAAGTGCCTGGGGGGCAATCGTAGGCCCCCGGTGAAGAGGAGACCCGGTGGGAGGGATCACGCACGGAGGTGAGTTAAAGTAATTTTTTCTGGGCCCACTCCTGAAGCTGTAGGAGCCCGGGGGAGGGATCTGAATTCCCCAGGGTAAAGGGAAAACCAGGATGGATTGAACTAGGGGTCAAGTGAGTGGTTTCTTTACTTTTCTTTAACTGTATTAGGGGGGAATTCGACAGCACTTAAATGGTGTGGGGAGCACATAGAAACTACATGCTTTGTACTGAAAGGTTTAAACCCCGCCTTCCACCCACTCACATGGTTCCAGGACGATGGCTGCTCGACTGAGATGCTCAAAATCGAGAGCAAAACCATCAACATAGACAGGAAGCTTCTTGAGCTCCAAAGAGAAGTGCAAAACTTTCTGGTCTACACTAAACTACAGCAAACTATACACTAAACTACAGCAAACTACTGCTAATAGATTTTCCTACACAGCATCTATGTTAATGTAAATTTGTAATTCGATGGGGATGTGATACAATCAGAACTTTGCTTAAATACTATAGTCATGCCTTGAGATGAGGTTTAGTATATACATCTGACATGACAATATTAGTGATATCAGCAAATACAAATATATACATTTATATTTTATGAATTTAATTATTAGGAAGTATTATGACATACTGGGGAACACAAGTTCCAAGCTTATTAATTGAAAGATATTGTATTAATTCATGTATTTTATTAAAAGTATATTTATTATTTAAAAGAGACTCCACTGGTTGTTCTCATCTGAATCTGAATGTAAGTAAATGAATGAAATGTGAAGGTCAACACCTTCAAAGGGAAGTTTTTTTAATGCTTATATCTACAGTTTTCTTTTGTGATCGTGAATATTTAGTATGTCTAAACAAGTGCACTGATGAAGTCAACCGCAACATGGGTGTTTTATTCAATGGTGTTTATAATGACAATGGACTATAGAAACTGTGTACACATCATTTGTGTTGGTATAAGAACTGTGCAATATGGAGTTGTGAATTCAATTGTCTGATTGTTTTCACATAGACATAAGTGTCATATGGATATTATAATTGGAGAGCTAATAAAGACAATTTAGACAAATGTAATGTTTTAAATTACATTTGGCAACCAGTAGAGAAATGGACAAGAATCCACCATTCCTGGGTGTTTTTCAAATCTAGACATTGATATATTGGTCCGTTCCGTGTCCCACATTTGCGTATATTGTTCTATTTTTGTTTCAGATGGAGGGTCACTCCAAATACATTTTCTCTCATTAAGAATAGTGTTTTTTTTTTCCAATTGTCACATTACACTTATTGCATATGCAGAAAATGTAAGATCCATGAGCAGTACAGTTGTACTGTTGTTCTCCTAAGTTATTAGTGGAGAACACAGTGGAGGAAAAATATTGCTGAAAGTAGATTTTTAAGACATACATATTAACATGGTACAGCACATAATGGTCTCTATTGACTTCCACCCCTTATATATTCTGTTTCTAAATAAAAAAAATGGTAACATCACCCATAAAATATTGATTATGTGCCAAGAATTAGTGCCAGCTATGGAAAAAATAGCCCACACACACGTCTGGAAAAATTTGGAATATTTCCCCATAGATGTTTTTCCTTTCATCTAATTGTAGGCTGTGAGAGTTTGAAGTATGAATATTAAAGGAAACAGAAAGCTTATGTATCAGCGGAAAAGGGATTTTCTACCATTAGCTCCCACTGAAGAGTCTAGCGCTGCTATAAAGCTTATAGACCTACAAAAGTTGCTATTGTGACTACTGTATAAAGTTAAAATATTAGTTAGTATGCTTATATTATATAAAAGTATTTGAAACAAGTATTTATTCATATATAGTATTTAGCAAGAGGCCATCAAATGTACTTCAAGATTTAATGTTTGTAGCCACATAAAGCTCTAACAAAAGTGTTTAATTTTCATCATATAGAAGACAGAGACATTTTAAAATATTTCAATGATGGGTTATGTTCACCATTCACAAGATGGACACTTGAGGTGCCTGAGGTACTTAGCTCTGCCTTCATTGTGAGCCATAACATTTATTTCATGACTGCAAGGTCTGCTCAGCATAATTAAAATTATGTCAGATTCCACAGAAGCACTCTTACCTAGCGTTGTAGTGGGTGCTGTGGCCGGCGGTGGCGCAGCAAACACACAAGAAAGACGATCAGCCAGCACTCCAAAAGATATTGTATTCAAATCCAACAGGTCAATATCACAGCAAAGACCAAAAAGATCCAACAAAATTCAACGTTTTGGGGCGTCTAGCGCCCCTTCATCGGGGAGCAAAAACAAGCAAGCAGAGATTCCCCTCCACTGAGGATTAAATGTCCTCAGAGAGCCCGAGATTACCACCTGATGTCAATGGGCGTGTCCCACGTGACATCAGAGCTGATGCAGCCAATCAGAACAACACCAGCCAAACAAATGCAATTACAAACCATATACATAATACAATCATGTGAAACAAGTAAAATAAGTAAAATAAACACGGCAGAGACCTGATGCAGTCGCTCAACAGGGGCTAAGGTGGGTAGGTCGTACCCCGCAGCACCACGTGCCAGCAGAGCAGCAAGCCGCTGCGATTGGGGCCAGGGCTGCTCCTAGTAGGCCAGGAGCTGCCAGTCCCGCATCTGGTGTATAAACACCAGCGCTGGTTATGGTCAGCGTGCTGGCGCATGCGGGGAACGGCGGCAAACCAAGCGCTGCTGGGGGAACCTCTCCAAATAAACAATACCAGTAGGAGGGTAGGTCTACCCACAGTGCCCAAGTCATGCTCACCACACCGCCACACCTGCGTCATGGCAGGCTCCCCCGCAGGGTAATGGCGGCGCGCCTGCCGCCCACATCTGGCACGGGGCGGCCAGTGGCGGGCCCACATCCGAACTAGCGCATCATGGGATCCGCCTGTGGCAGCACGGGTCGAGCACCACTGGGGAACCTCTCCACCTCAGTGCCAAAAGGTTAACCAGGCAGAAAATACGCCATAAGTAAAAACCAAAAAGGTTATATGCGCCTCAAACACTTAGGGGTGAGGTGGAGGGCTTCCCTCTGTAGTGAGCCCCAGACCTGCGGCCCCACAGCCGGCAAAGTGGGCCCCCACCCACAGGGATGGTAGTCCACCAGCAGGCCGCCGTGCGACAGAAAGCCACACTCAACGGGAGAGCCTCCCCACCTCAACCTCGCCTACATGCTATAAACAAAATATTAACAGATAGATGCATATCAATAAATGTCTGTCCCAATTCAGACATCAGGGAGAAAGGACCCCCATGGTCACACTGGATCCACTACAGACACCCAATTAGGGTGAGTATAAGCGTTCCCTCCGGGTCCTGACCAGGAATGGGGGAGGGGGGAGGGGGAAGGGGAGAGGGGGAAAAAGGGGGAAAAAGGGGGAAAAAGGGGGAAAAAAGAAGGGGGGGAGAAGGGGGGGAGGGGGGGAAAGGGGTGGAGGAAAGGGGGGGAAGAGGGGGGAGGGGGAGCCATTGGTAGGAAATAGGGGAAGTGTACCATAGGGGAAGTGTACCAAAAAACAAAAAATCAATGTCATTCCATCAAATCAACGTCTCTCAAGAAAGCAAGTGTATCCAAACGCGGTGTTAAGTCCCCTCGGGTATACAGTATTCAGTCTGTGTATCCAGAAAGTATCTCTTTGCAGTAGTCGGGTATGCCAGTCTCCCTCCCCCCCCCCCCCCCCCCGGGGTGGTTTCTGGACATGTTCTATTACCATCCCTCTGAGTTCATGTGTTTGGTGTCCCAATTTGACAAAATGTGCCGCAACTGGCTTCTCATAGTCAATTGATTCTCCTTTTAGGTCTCTGTTGATATTGATCCGGATGTCACTGCGATGTTGTTGAAACCTCTTTTTAAAAGGGCCCACAGTCTTGCCTACGTATGCCAATCCACATGGGCACTTTAACAAGTAGACACAATATTCAGTAAGACAATTAAAGGGGCCACCAAGTTTAATCATTTGTCTCGAGTGTGGGTGTGCAAGTTCTGCACCCAGAATCAATGAATTACAGATATTACAGTTGTTACATCGAAATGTACCTCGTTTAGAGGACATGAGATTCGGGGGTCTGGAATATTTCTCTTGTGGATCCGCTTTCACAAGCATATCCCTAAGGTTCTGATTCTTATAGTAAAGTTTCCTAAATGGTCGTTTCAATACCGGACACACGCCCGGATCTGCACAAAGAATGTTATGGTGTCTCCTTACAATGCGTTCTATTGCGGGGGAAGCATTATTGAATGTCTGCGGAAAAAAGATACCCCCATCCTTCCTCTTTTCACTGTCCTTCTTACGTGGTCCCAGGAATATCTCACGGGCTTTCCCCAATGTCTTGTTCAATACGTGTTTGGGATACCCCCTAATCTGGAATTTCCCATACATGTCTCCAATTTGTTGCTCTCTTTTCACCGGATCTGAGTTAATCCTGAGAACCCTCAGGAACTGTGAAATTGGGAGACTGTCCACTAGTCTCCTGGGATGCGCGCTCTTATAGAGCAGCAGGGTATTGCGGTCAGTGGGTTTAGAGAACAAGCCAGTGGTTAGGTGACCCTCCTTATCTTTTTCAATTGTCACGTCGAGGAATGTGACATAGTCCTCAGATATCTCGGGATTAAACACAATTGTTGGGAATAGGGAGTTGATGTAATCAACAAACACCATGAACTCCTGTCTGGTTTTCCGCCATATAACCATCACATCATCAATATATCTACCCCAAAAAATCACATTCTCTGTGTATAAGGGGGAATCAAATATGTATCTTTCTTCAAGGTATCCAACAAACAAATTTGCGAACGAGGGTGCTGCCGCGCTACCCATCGCTGTCCCGATGATTTGTTTATAATAGTTGCGCTCAAACTTGAAACAGTTATTTTATAGTATCAATTCCAAACCCGCTAGAATGTATTCCGTCGGGATGGAGGGAGGATCTCGACTCAGAAAATGTTTCACGGCTTTTATCCCATGCTCGTTTGGGATATTGGTATATAGAGACGATATGTCCATAGTTGCCATCAGTGTATTACTCTCCATGGGGATGGTGTATAACTTCTGTAAGAAGTCTTCCGAGTCTCTCAAGTATGATGGTGACTTCCTGACATATGGCTGCAGGTAAAAGTCAAGCCATTGTGCTAGGGGCTGAGTAGCTGAATTAGTACCCGCCACTATGGGGCGGTATTTCAGAGGGTCAAAGCCTTTATGGACCTTGGGTAAGCCATAGATTATTGGGGTAACTGGAAAATCAATATTAATGAATTGTGCAGTGTCCTCTGTGATCCAGTTGTTAGTCAATCCCATCTCCACGTACTCACTTACGTTTCTAGAGATGCTATTGATGGGGTTATACCGAATGTCCTCATAACTTTTCGGGTCATTAAGCATATCTAGTATGCCTGACCGATAGTCTTTATAGTCAAGAACCACGATAGCCCCGCCTTTATCGGCGGGTTTAATAATAATATTGTTATCAGATCTAAGGAGCAGCCCTGGCAGCGCCGCCTTCCAATCGCAGCGGCTTGCTGCTTTGCTGGCACGTGGTGCTGCGGGGTACGACCTACCCACCTTAGCCCCTGTTGAGCGACCGCATCAGGTCTCTGCCGTGTTTATTTTACTTATTTTACTTGTTTCACATGATTGTATTATGTATATGGTTTGTAATTGCATTTGTTTGGCTGGTGTTGTTCTAATTGGCTGCATCAGCTCTGATGTCACATGGGACACGCCCACTGACATCAGGTGGTAATCCCGGGCTCTCTGAGGACATTTAATCCTCAGTAGAGGGGAATCTCTGCTTGCTTGTTTTTGCTCCCTGATGAAGGGGCGCTAGACTCCCCAAAACGTTGGATTTTGTTGGATCTTTTTGGTCTTTGCTGTGATATTGACCTGTTGGATTTGAATACAATATCTTTTGGAGTGCTGGCTGATCGTCTTTCTTGTAATTAAAATTATATTGTATTATTTTTACATATTAGGTTTTAGAGGACTGAGGCTTGGGGTAAGTGTCACCAGGAAAAATCGCCTGTTATGGTCTGAGAGCTATGTGGTATTGTTTCTAGGCATCTGTTTTCTGCTGTATATTGGTCAGAAGGGCTCACAGAAAGGCCAGGTAGATCCCCCATATGTACTAAGGCTGAGTGTCAGTTCCCCTGTTACTGCTGAGTGTGTCTAGCTCAGCTAGGCAGAATGGGGTGGCAGCTGCCTCATAGCTGGTTGCGTTATAGCCGCCACTGTTTTTCTTCATAGTCTCAAGTCATAGTCTTTTTATCTAATGTGGCTAAGGCGATTCTGACATTAGGCTGTTCTGACCTGCTTTTTGCACATGCACAGTCTTCCTCTCACTTTACCTCATGGAGCTGCTTGATTTTTTGTCAACATGAGTTGTGGTGGTGCATTATGTGTGTGTGTGTGTGTGTGTGCGTATATATATATATATATATATATATATATATATATATATATATATTATTATTATTGTTTGTTTATATAGCGCCATCATCTTCCGTAGCGCTTTGTATATATATATATATATATATATATATATGTTATTGTTAGCTGGCAACCTGGAAGGGGGGGGGTCACTGCCCTTACTAGTGTAGTAAAGAAAAAAAATTACAACTCATATCCTGAACATTAACATTAATGCCTCCTAACAAGCACCCGCCAACCACAGAAGGATGCAGAGTGTATTTGTGTGAAGGGGGGTTGCAATGGGTTGAACACAGGCCAGAGATTCTCCCCTCAACTGGTGTGGTCATGTGACTCCTGTATGTCAGAATGCAGTAAAAGAACATGCTTTCCTGCTTCTCTGCATTTTCCCCTTTGTGCCCTCACCCTCCTCCACACAAATACTCTGCATCTAGCCCATTACATGCCTGCCAACCTTTTAGGGTGGGAAAGAGGGACAATTTCTAAATTAGGACACGCCCCTAATTGAGGGATGGACAGGAGATGGGTTATTGAGTTACAACAATAGAAACACTTTGAATAGGCTAATGAATCATTTATTGCTGCAGAAGAGCAACAAATGAGAACAAGAAGGGATAGGGGAACATGGACTCAAAAGACCTCAAAAGACCTGCAAATCAGGGACACTTGGGAGGTATGCCATTGCACCCTTTCCCCCAACAGGGACCATGACCTAACTTACAAAAAGGGGGGCGCAAACACTTAAAGTGCCTAGGGCACCATGAACACCAAATACGGCCCTGCCTCCATTGTCTAGTGCCCCTCACATTTTTAAGAAGATTTTGCATTGCTGCAATATGCAATTTAAAGCGGGAAGCTGTATCTATTTTAACTGAAATTGTTAAATTCTGTGTCAGCATAATATTGGATTAATGCCTCAAACGCTTGCATAAGTTAGTTTTAGTGATT
Source organism: Gastrophryne carolinensis (assembly GCA_027917425.1). Lineage (NCBI taxonomy): Eukaryota > Metazoa > Chordata > Amphibia > Anura > Microhylidae > Gastrophryne > Gastrophryne carolinensis. Next base: position 147,886,007 of record CM051240.1, on the reverse strand, counting down.
TTGTTATTAATGTATTATTATTTTTACTTGAGCAATAGTCCTTCTGCAATACAGCAAGACAATAAATGTTCCTCCACGTGGCCTAACAACAAGCCTATAATCAATGTAAGTGGGCTGTCATACCAACTGGCTATAGTTTGCCATGCTTTATTTGTATGTATTATAATGCTTCACAACAATTGGTTGTTAGTGGTAGTACACATGGGTCATCACTTCATTTCGGTAATAAGGCTTTCTGGTAACAGTTTGGCACAGCTGTTGGCTATTTTGTAATACATGTAACTAGTTCAGCAGCTCCCTTTTTGGCTTTGAATCGGCAGGACTCTTAAAGATAGTAATGCAGGACAATAAAAATAAACAGAGGACCCCTAAAACTCCCACCAAAAATACTTTCATGATTTATATACTGTAGAAGACATTTATATTATATATACAAACTTAATGCAATAAACAAAATGAACCCTAATAATGTGATAGCAAGAAGAAGCAATCTCAAAGTATTTCAAGCTGCTTTAACATGTACCGTATTTGCCGGCGTATAAGACGACTTTTTACCCCTGTAAAACGTGCCTCCAAGTGGGGGGGGTCGTCTTATACGCCGGGTGCACCCAGGGCCGTATTTCCCCTAAGGCAGCAGTACCCAGGCATGGAGGCGGCCTGACGGCGGCTGCAGTAACTTTTTTTTTCTTTTGTAAGCATTGGTGGTCAGTGGAGGTGCGCGATCTCGCTGGTGCGCGCGGGGGCGCGAGTGCGTGATCGCGCTAGTGCACACGGGGGGGGGGCCTGCCCAGCCGGCTCCGCCCACCTGATGTCCTCCCAGCACAGAAGACACGTGAGTTTGCTGCTCGATCTCTTGAGGTAAGGAGGAAGTGGGCAGGTAGTTAGAAAGTGTTCTTTTTTTTGTTTCAATGTGTAATAGGTTTATGTATATATGCATGAATGGAGGGGGGGAGACATGGCATTTAGATCAGGGAAATTTTATTAAAGGGAAGCAAAATCCACTGCGGCACCCCGAGGGGAGGGGGTTGTACAAAGTGGGGCATCCTCCCCTGGGTAAGGCCATTGGCCAGCCCTGGAGTCCTTTAGATTCCAGGGCTGGGCAATGGCCTTACCCGGGGGCGTTCCATATCAGGATGCCCCACTTTGTGCAACCCCCTCCCCCCGGGCACCACAGAACTCACCTGCCTCCTGGCACCCTAGGCTGGGGGCAGAAGCATTCGCACTGCTGGGTATGCGGGCGCTTGCCAAAGCCGTGTATGTGAACAGAGCCATTTTTCAAGCATTACATATGCAGGCAAATGACAAACGGCTCTGATTGGTCAAGAGTTTTTCTGAATTTTCTGGAGGGTTTCACAAAGTGGGGCATCCCAATTCGGGATCTTTATATAATAGGGAGGGGGGATGTATTTGTGTGCATATGTTTATGGAGGAGGAGACACATAGATTGGTGGGGGGGGGGGCCTAGCAGATTGCCCTTTTGTAATGTGGGAAATCCTCCTTGGATCTCCAGTATTTTTACCTCACTGGCGATCCCACTGCACATGTGCGGTCTCTCTTACATTCAGGTTTCCTAGTTGTTCATATTAATGAGCAGTTAGATTCAGATAGGCCTGGTGGGAGAGCACGCAGCAACTGGAAGAATGCCACTGGGCACCCAAAGGCACATGCGCAATAGGATCACTGGCGAGGTAGGTAATCAAAGCAATCTAGAGGCTTTTACATCTTGATTTGGGATGCCCTGATGGGCAAAAGGATTTTGCTATCTTGTTAATAGGTTTGTTTTCCTGGGGCATCCCGATTTGGGATTCCACGCCATGTTAAACCCCCCAGATCTCCTACACAACTCACCTTTCCTTTGTTCCCATGGTGCATGAACAGGCTATTCTCCAATCAGCAGTTTATGCCATGCATGATAATACATGGTGTAAAGCATTGTTTTGGAGTGCGCCTGGCATAACAAATTAGGTGCAGCCGCATCCCCAGTCTCCCTGGAGTCTTAATGATGCTGGAACGCTGGCGTGTGCCTCTATAGCGATGCTGGAGATGTGGCTGCAACATGGGGGCCACAGGAAAGGTAATTGGTGTCAACCCCCCTGGATCAGTGCATAAACTTACCTATCCAGTGATCCAACGGTGCATGCGCGAGCGGGTATGGCTCCATTTAAACTTTAGCCATCGTGTGGTTGCCTGCTCTGCACATTCACTGGCCACAGCTTCCATGGCTTTAGATTCCCAGGACAGGTAAAGTGTTTAATCCCAAATTGGGATGCCTCATTATCAACACCCACTATTGCCTAGGTGCTGGTCCTGCTGCATCACTATTAAACATCCAGAAAAGAACATTTGGTTTCTGAGCACTAGAAAAGAACAGCAGAAAATCACAGACATGATCACTGCAAGGGGCCAACTGTGACACTGCAAGGGGCCCACTGTGACACTGTCGCCCAAGGGCCCATCAAAACCCGGAGCCAGCCCTGGCAGGTGTACACAAGGGTTTGATAACATATAGCCTTGTTTTCCTGCATGTCATAAGCATTTGAATATAAATTAACATGTTGAAATAAAATCTGATGTTATTTTACGTTTTATTTGGTGTGCGGAAGAGGGAGTAGTCTTATACGGCGAGTATATAACAAACTCTAGATTTTTAGTGGAAATGTTCGGGGGTCGTCTTATATGCCCAGTCGTCTTATACGCCGGCAAATACGGTAAATAAAGTGCCCATCCAATAATACAATAAATAAAATAAAGATAAAAAGTGACATTACTAATGCAAGTTGCAGAAATGACAAATCACTAACCACATAAACAAGCTCTAAATAATCAGTATGTACTTTGCTGCAATAAAAATACCATATATAATTCTTCACGGCAGGGAAGTAGGAAGGGAATCTCCAAGCAGGCCCCATATGTACTATGGCCCAGCATCGCTCAAGGGCCAGGGCCCTCAAACTATGATTCTACCACCACCATGTTGGACAGATGGTATGAGGTAATCATATACTAAAAATGTTAAAGTCTTAATGTTAATGTTAAAGTCTTAACTTATCGGGGCCACAGCACCCAACCCTGTTAGCTTTCAACCAAACCAATAACCTTTACATCTGGTTAAGAACAGAGGTGTTGGTCCACACAAATCTGCAGAAGTATTCTAAAGCTGCACCACTAAATTCCTCTGTGCAGGTGCAGTCCTAACTCTAATCTATGAGAGCCCCTTTAAGACATACAATGCAATGGATACATTTGGAGCAGCTTACCTGAGGTTGCCCTATAACCTCAAGTGCAGTGCATGGGTCTATTTTGGTCTGTGGTCCATGCTGATCTTATCCATCCTTTTTTGTTTCTTGGTGTTGTTCATGTGATATTTAGCAAAATGTAAAGCAATGTTCTTTTCTTTTCAATACTGCCATGCACACTAACATTGTTCAGTGCCCCTCCCTGATGGTGGTGATTATGTATATTAACATTAGTTAATGTGAAAGAGACCTTTAGGTTAGTGGAAGTTACTTTGACTACCTTTGTGACTCTTTTACAACCTGTTGTGATCTTTGTTGTTCGATCACTCCTGGAAAAGGTACAATGATCTTGAATTTCTTCCACTTGGTGGAGTCCAGACCCTTTTTATATAGTTTTGTAACATTTTTTAGCCCAATGAGCATCAATAAATCAAACAAAAAACAAACAAAAAATGTGAGATTAAATTATCACAGTGCTGAATCAGCCCTTAAGGGCTAGATTCAGAACCAGGTGAGAAAACTCACTCCTTTTTTATGAGAGAAAACTGTCACTATGCACTATCATTGTCTACCTTGTTTTAACAGCAGATGAAAATTTATATCCAGTTGTTGAATCTGTTTTCTCTCTTAAAAATGGAATGAGTTTTCTTACCTGGCTCTGCATCGAACCCCATGCAGGGTTGTATTTAGGATTCATGCCACCCTAGGCACCTCTTGGTAACACGCCTACCCCCCCACCCATTGTTAAAGTGCAACAACCTGGGATTTTGACTATCTTTGGTTTTCCTCCATGCCCCAGGAAGGAGGGATGCCCCTGCTGTGTAATCAGAATGGTTTGCTTAATGACAAAAGCTCTGACTGGACAGGAGACTTTGCATGTGCTGCTGGACTGGGAAGAGGTGAGTTTTTATGGGTAATCTAAGGGGTTTCACACATCCCCAAAACGGAATGGAGGGGCAGGCCAGCGATTCCGGGGCTGGGTACTCAGAATTTTGTCCTGCTTTATAGGGGACTTCAAGCCAAATAGACCTGAGGTCCATCCGGCCTCTAAGCATTGGGGCTTGATCTGGGATGCCCTGGTGCGCGTCACCCTGACAGCCTAGCCTTGTACTCACCACTTCCATGTTTGCTACCATTCCCTGCTGTTCTCAGGACCACAAGCATTCTAATAGCTTTGCCCAGTGAGTTTTAAACTGGATTGGCTGATGCCATTGGAATGACAGCTGTAAGTGGAAATGTGCAAGTTGTAGGTATTTCGGCTTTTGGGTCAGGGGCTGTCGAGGAAGGGAAAGGGAGCAACAGAAAGTGAGTATAAAGGGCAGTATCAAGGGGGCAGAATGAAAAAAAGTGAGACTTAGGACAGAAGCAGAAATAGCAGCCGGCAGAAGAGCACAGTGGGCCTGGTTTAGGGAGGGACACTAGAAAAGTATCAAGGATAGAAAGACACAGCAGAGGGAGGCAGAAAGAAGGAAGTGCAAGCAGCAGGAATTGGGGGAAAATAAGCTGGCTGCAAAAAAAAATGACAGGATGAATGGAGTGAAATGGGCAGCAGGAAGGAGTAGGTACTGACTAGAATGAAAGAGCAGAAAGGATGAAAAAGGCTATGGGAAGGAGGAATGGCAGGTAGTGGTCACAGTAGGTATCAGGGAGGCACAGAGTGGGCAGAATGGGCAGAAAGGAGGAAGAATGAGCAACCAGAAGGGAGCACAGTGGGCTGCAGGAAGGAAAATGTTTCCAACACTTATTTAAACAGCAGCAGCAGGAGCTCCATTGCACTAATGAACAGACTTACTGCAGAAATATCCATCTCCATCCCCTGCGCTGCCTTTCTGATCCTTCAAAGCCTGAGAGACACAGCCCAGACATACTGGTGATGACATGGGGGGGGGGGGGGGTGATTAGTCCGGCTAGCTACAGCGTGAACTGTTTTAGACATGTAAATTAGGCAGAGCAGGGCAGAAAGGGGTCGGGGGGGGGGGGGGGACACAAATCTACACAGCCTGCTGTTATCTCCTCTCTTCCTCAGACCCATTAGTGAAAGGTCTTCTGCTGGTTTCCCCTCCCACCAGGCTAGGGAAATTCAAGAGATAATGGATCATACCATGTGCGGGAGGAAGGGGGGGGGATCCCGTACTGAAGGGCTCACTGAATTACCACATGTATCACAGAAAAACACAAAACAGTGGTATTTGTGGCATGCTGCTGGGGGGGCAATACTGATCAATATTAATCCAATGCAAATGCTGCCATCAAACTTCCTTTTTTTAAAATGTCCTGCTGTCGCCCCCTCCTCCCCTTGCACATTCTGCCTGCCCTAGGCCAGTGCCTCGGTGTACCCAATGCTAAATGACACATTTTAGGAAATTCTAATCATTCCTTGAAATCTTGTTACAATGCATCCTCTCTTCCCATTAACCTCTTGCAGCACTAGAAATCAAAACTACTTTTCTATCAGTGCTTTATCATAGCTGGTGAGCATGGAGTCACCGCAAAAGGGCCTACTCAAAGACCTGACACTGTATGGAGCTTTGGCTGGGTTTTAGACGCTGATAAACCTTGCTTTGGACCCCATACACAATAGTTGGTGATGCTATAAAGATTTATAGCCTGGGGCTAAATGATTCTTAAAATTGTATAGTGATCTCTTGAACCCTTCAAATGCCCTCTTTAGGCCAAGAGCAAATTGAAAAATTTCTAGAGTGGTGTCAAAGCAGGCAATATGCTTCAAACACATCGCCAAAATGTAACTCAACGTTGGGATTAACCACCATCAATCTTTACAGCAACACACACTGTAGGGTGCTAAATACAACAATATGTCTCTGATAGAATGATTTGGATGCCTCCATAAAAGACTTTTCTGCAGGATTTTACAAAAAAAGGCAGTGAGTGTTTATATACACAACTGGCACACCAAGCTAACCTAAATGCAGATACTGTTGAATAGTATGCTGCAGATCTTGCTAATGATTTTATAAATGATTTAGGATACTTCCATAATTCATCATAATGGCTCTTTGGAAAGGGCTGCGATTTAAGAGGTTACCTAAACCTGAGCACGGATCTCAGATAGAAATCCATATGCGCATTCGACCCAATCAGCTTTTTTCCTTTCCTCAACACTTTTGGCTCAGCAGGATACGTGACCCTGCCGTATAAAAGCCGGGGTCCACTTCATGCTGCACATCAAAGCTTGCTCTGCAGTAGTTAGGGAGAGGTGCTGCTGCTAAGGGACGGATAGGGCTTTTTTTTGTCCTAGTAAGGGCATTTATTAGGGGAAAGTGTTTTTGCCAGGGCTAGAAAGGTGTTTAATCACACTATTGTCTTTCCCAGGACATTTAGTTAGGGAAAGCGACTGGAGTGAGAGCAAAATAGATTGAGTGTCAGTACTTAATAAAAGCACTGCGGTGTCAGTACTTCTACAGCACTGCAGTGTATGTACTCTGTAATAGCACTGCAGTGTCAGCCCTCTGATAGCACTGCAGTGTCAGTACTCTTTAATATCAATTGTTAGTGGAGTATCCACTGGGTCAGGGCACGTAAGACCCTGTAAAAATAAAAAAAAAGGTTTTGTGCAGTGTCAACTGATTCAGGACACATGTGTGTGAGTCCTCTCTAATACCAATTGTTAGTGTAGAACCCACTGGTTCATGGCAACACTGTGGCCTGTTCCATGCTGAGGAGAGGGGTAAACAATGTACCAAAGTATCAGCTGTTCAGTGCTGGCAGCCGTCCAGCATAAGAAAACAACATTGCAACATTGCCTGGCCAGAACTTATATATCTAAAACAGAGAGAAAAGCTCTAGAAGTCATTTAGCTGATTTTGACAGTTTTCCCTTCATGTTGGCTCTGCTGCAAAATCTTTCAGTTTGCCATTTTCTCTTTCATATTCTTATTTTTCATTTTTCCATATGATCTTTCTTTCAGCTTTGTGTGTTTTGAGCAAAGCCCAACGCGGGATTTTCACTATCTGGAGTTTTGTTTTGTGTCTCTAGGGGCATTCCGACTTGGGATGCCCTGATATGTGAAATGCCCAAGTTCGCCTGTGAAAACGTTCCTTTCCCTGTCCCACAGCACATGCGCGGGCTCTCATCCGATCAGCGCTGTTTGCACGCAGATGGGGAGCCTGAGCAGTAACCTTCCTGGCCGCTCGGCCTGTCTAAATGACTATCTGCTTGAACGCGCCAGAAAAATGGGGGGATCTGTGGTTATCCAGGGGTCATTTCACACAGTGGGGCATCCTGATTTAGAATGCCCAAGGGGCAAGGTCAATGGCCGGGTCTTATAGACTTCAGGGTCGGCAACTCAGGATTTTGTTCCACTTTAATACCTTTAGATTTTCCTGCACAGTTATTCAAAGAAGAATTTCAGTCGTTTTCAGTCAGTTTAGTTTATTTTGTATAGATTTTACACATTTGAGTCACCTGGTCTCATAACAAAAGCAGCACCTCACACACACACAGCCGTTACCACTGATTACAGTGTCAGCCTCTGAGGTAAAGTGTTGCTAGGAGACCAGTGGGCTAAATGAAGCAGCTCACTAAATACAACCCAGCAGATCCCCCTATTCAGCAAATGGACTGAGCTATTGTAATTATACAATTTAAAAGAAAGGCATATATTTTTTCCTATTTCTATCGGCAGATTATTTATACACATGTTAGAAGCTATTGTGTGGCTATTTAATTATTTATCTTTTTTAATGCAAATTTCGCGATACTGCTCCTTTAAGACCTTTTTGAAAAAAAAAAAAGATTTTGTGTGATGTCCACTGGTTCAGGGCAGTTGTGTGTCATGTCATAATTATAGCAATAAATGTGTGCAGGGAGGGTACAAGACCGTAAAATACCCCTTTTCTGTGCTGACATCATTACCTTCTCTCTTCACTACTGTCATACGGTTGACCAGGAAATGGTCATTTCTATGTATTGCAGCCACAGCCTCTCTAGTAGGAGGTGCATGGCACTGCAGCGGGTACACATTAACCGTACTCATGAGATTACAGATTTTTTTACACAAATTGCTTTGCATGTTTGCACAAAATCACATTTTTTTCTGTCCAGAGTTTGTTTTATTATATTTCAGGTTAACGCATTTTAATGAAACAAAGAAATGCTGGATCAGGACTGTGTCAAGCCATAGTTAAAAAAAAGAATGAGGCCTTAAATTCCTATCAAAACATTTTCCCACAGACATTGCTTAGAATGCTATGTTCAGTTTGCACCAGAAAAGAAATAAAAACATTAAAATCATTTCTTAAAAGAGCACTCCTGCAAAAAAATGGCCCAATTGTAAAAATCCATATAAATATGCTGGATGGTGGGTAAAGGAGTTACTTATACACCCGACATCAAGAAATATTCAACCACATGTGTGTCTGTGTTTTAATGGAAAGAAGAGGAAACCGGGGTGACTGATTCTGTCACTCCTGATACACTCAAACCTGTCACCCCTGGATTTTATTCCTGCCAGGATGAGAAAACCACAAGTTTGGTAGGAGTTTTATTCAGTTCAGGTGTTTAGGTGACCCCTCCTCTCATTAGTTGACGTGTTTGGATTTTTAATATTATACAATATCATGATACACCTCCTTTAAAGATGAATAAAAACTAAGATGTTCACTATCTTGGGTTTTGTTTCTCCCGGTTGAAGCCTCCCGATTTGGTATTCCCCGCTGGGTGTATCCCTAGGACCACCCGAAAACTTTTGTTTCCATGTTGCATGTGCAAGACACTGTGCCATGTGCATTTCATTCAGATTTCCGATGTTGCTCTGAGCTCAGAGCGCCCAACTTTAGCTGCGGGTGTTCCCATGCAAGATATTCCGAAATTGCAGGTGCGGGCATACACCCAGCTAAAAGTATAGCAGAAATGTGCATGCTTCCTTGAGATTCAATGTGGAATCAGAGGAAAGGCGAGTGGATCAGGCGAGACATCTCAATTTTAATGCCCCATAAAAAGGGAGACCACCACCCCAGAGTCATATACACTTTAGGGAGTGGTTGTTCCTCTCTAAGCATTGGCTTCAGTCATTTTAAATTAACCCTTAAAGGTAATTACATGATACTTACTGACCAGGAATACCAGAATTCCCCATATTTAGCCTGTGGGCAAATACATAAAAATCTGCCTCTTGTACCATTCCCTGCTCCCAGAGGTTGAAAAAAGTGCAATGTTTAGATATGACCTTTATTGCATTTGTTTTTCTAAAGTCATAATACTCCTGTTTGCAATAAGGTGTTTCAGGCTACTTGGTGCTTGTCAGATTCTGGAAATTGCTAACAAAAGATGAAAGTGTAGCAAACTATCTCAAGGAAACCTTTTCTAAAACAGAGGTTTCCATAAATTCAACTTGTACCAGAAACAAGTGCTTCTAAAAAAATGGAACGTAATTGTATCAGGGCTTACCGAGTAAGAATTTCAGAATTAAACATTATCCTTAGGCAGAGCAAGAATTGATTGGGTTATAACACTAATATTGCTATGTCCCATTGGTTAAAATGGATTTAGTATATGTAATATAAAAGCATTTCAGAAATATACTAATTGGTTCCTTACAGCTACTCCAGTTAGTGTGGTTTATATGAGAGGGGAGCTGCCATCCTTCTCCAGCCAACTGAAAAACTGATTGACCCACATTGCTGAAAGAAGCACACCAAGCACTCCACACACCCACCCTGTGCTATGTCCAGTCTGGGCAATTGGCAATTTGCACAAAAGCTGAATCTGGGATGTTGAGTGATAGGCCAGTCACCCAATTCTTGTTTCTGTACTGGTCTGTCACTCAAGTCCAACTGTCACTCAAGTCTATGGATGCCATGGAGAGACCCCCCATCCACCAGCATCAAAGAAGGATTACAACTATCAGGTGAATTGTTCAATTATTTTAATGTCCAAATCAGGCATAGTATAACATGAGAGAGGGGTGGCTGGGGATACAAAAAGCATGGACTTTATTTTAAGGGAGTGCAATGAGATCAAGATGGGAAAGGTTCATTTTACTGCAGGTGGAGCACATGTATAGATGTGGGAGAAATAGTTTGGGAAACGGCTGAATAACATTCTTTGATTTTTGAGTGTGAAGCTGACCTTGCCCAATTCTGATAGCAAAAAGAACATTACTACCTGTACCTTCAACAGCGTCAAAAACACAGCAAGCACTAGAAAGACTGGGGAGCTTAAAGTTGCCGAAGGGGCCGTATACACTACTGACAACAACACAAGGACATTTTTCACTCTTGGCTCATCAAAATGATATTATTGGTACCATTCCTGTGATTGATTGGAATTGATTATCATTGGGGAGAAAAATAACTTCAGCTGAGCCACTAAAGAGGAGCTGAATTGATGTACTTTGAATATGCCGAATGATCTAGATTGATCTTGTATGTGATTTAAGCTACTGGTGGTTGGTCCTTGCACAATTTTCAAAGTGAAGCACTGTGGGTGAAAGCCTAAAAGTATTGAAGAATATCTGATATATAAGATGTCTTCCCGTAGAGTGTTTCTATGGTTATCCATAGATTTTTTGAACACAAAACCATACATTGATGCAGTGGAATGATGCAGGAGAGAAGGGAAGTTGCAGTTGGGGATGAAAAATCTGTAGACAAACTAGCAAGAATAAAAGGAAGAAGAAACCATCATGGTTTACTAGGGAAGTCAGCACAATCATAAAAGATAAGAAGTCTGCCTATAAGAAGTATAAAGTAAGTGGAAGTGTAACTGACAGAGAGGCATATACAATTAAACAGAGGGAAGCAAAACTAATTATAAGGACTGCTAAAGGGCAAAAAGAGGAAGAAATGGCCAAATCTATGAAGAGGGGAGATAAAACCCTTTTCCGATATATTGGTGACAGAAAGAAGAAAAACAATGCAGTCTCAAAAATTAGAAATAGGGAAAATAAATATATTGACGGAGATAAGGCTGTGGCTGACCATCTGAATAGCTACTTTTGTTCGGTATTTTCAGATAGTAGCAGGCATTGCCATAGCACAGCATCCAGCTGGGAGGGCACAGCTCCGGAGTTTCTGGAGGCTGATGTCTTAGCCGAGCTGGCACATCTAAAGGTAAGTAAGGCGATGGGTCCAGATGGAATCCACCCCAGAGTTCTAAGGGAACTTAAGTTTGTGATTGCAGCCCCTCTGACTGATTTACTTAACCATTCCCTTTCAACTGGTGAGGTTCCAGATGATTGGAGAATGGCCAATGTCGTACCAATCCATAAAAAGGGGAGTAGAGAAGAAGCCACTAATTACAGGCCAGTTAGTTTAACATCTATAGTGGTCAAATAAATGGAAACACTCTTAAAAACAGATAATTTCCCATCTAAAAATTAATGACCTATTGGATCCAAAACAGCACGGCTTTACTGAGGGCAGATCATGTCAGACCAATCTTATTGATTTCTTTGACAATGTCACTAAAGTGTTAGATGAAGGTGGTGCTGTGGATATCGCCTATCTGGATTTTAGCAAAGCCTTTGACGCTGTACCACATAAGGAGGTCATAGATAAGTTATTGAAGGTAGGACTCAATCCCTGGATAGTTGAGTGGATTTCTAGCTGGCTGAGGGATCGGTATCAGAGTGTTGTTGTAAATGGTGTGTGTAACCAGGCAGTGGGAAAAGCAAGCAGGATGCTCGGCTGCATAGCTCGAGGCATCCCCAGTAGGAAGAGGGAGGTTGTGATGCCGCTGTATAGAGCCCTGGTAAGGCCACAGCTAGAATACTGTGTGCAGTTCTGGAGGCCTTACCTGCAAAAAGACATTATTCAAATAGAACGTGTCCAAAGGCGGGCAACGAAAATGGTGGAAGGACTTAAACTTAAAACTTATCAGGAGAGACTTAAAGAACTTCATTTGTACAGTCTGGAGGAAAAAAGGGAGAGGGGGGACATGATTGAGACCTTTAAATATGTGAAAGGATTGAATAAGGTTCAGGAGGGGAGTGTTTTTAAGAAGAAACTTAATGATAGAACAAGGGGGCACAACCTGAAGCTAGTCGGGGGGGAAGATCAGGAGCAATGTTAGAAAATATTATTTTACAGAAAGAGTAGTAGATGCTTGGAACAAACTTCCAGCAGAGGTAGTTGAAAAATCAACAGTAACTGAATTTAAACATGCCTGGGATAAGCACACATCTATCCTAAGATAAAGAGTACATACAGTATACACATAAGGGCAGATTAGATGGACCGTATGGTCTCCTTCTGCCGTCAACCTTCTATGTTTCTATGTTTCAGTTGGCTGGGCTTGTCACTTTTACCAGTACCGAGTCACAAGAAAAAGTTCCTGTCCTAAAGACATCCCCTATCCAGGAAGCTCCACCCTATAAAGGTGACCAAAGAGAGTCAGCATTGTTCACTGATGGTTCTGCCACAGTAACCTCATCAGAGTGTCAGTGGGTTGCAGCTGCATACAACCCAAGTTCTGACACAGTCCTTCAGGAGACAGGCATTGGAGGACCAAGCCAGTATACAAAGTGAAAAGCAGTTTGCAAAAAGATCCTTCACCCAGCATTAACATCTACACTGACAGCTAGGTAGTTTTTAAGGGACTCACAGCATGGATGCCCACATGGAAGTCAAATGAATGGAAAATCCTTGGTTCAAAGTTAAGTGCCGAGGCCATGACCTGTGGGAGTACATTTGGTAACAAGCTTATTCCCACACCATAAGATTGGGCCATGTCAATATACACATACCTTTAGTACTCGATTTTAACAATTTTAATCAGGTGGTTGCTCTGAGATTTCAAAGGTGGCTTTGGTTAAAGAGACTGATCCTGTTACAGTGAACTTGGATAGATGGCCCCACAGTCAGGGCATTTGCGTCAATAAGCTACATATGAATGGGCTGGACAAAGAGGCCTGCCAATAAGCATGGACATGAAAAAGACTGTGATAGAGAATGGCACTGTTTGTTGGAGAAGTTTGACAGTTGTCATTACAAAAGCATTCCACTGGATCCATTAAAAGAAGAACTAGGCCTGCAAAGATTTGGCAGGTGGATTTTACTTGTTGATCTTACTTGTGGTGAGCTTGTTCCCAAAGTTACTCCCACAGGTCTTAGTCTCTGCACACAACTTTTCTGTGGATTTTCCATTCATTTGACTTCCATGTGGGCATCCAGGCTGTGAGTCCCTTAAAAACTGGCCAGCTCTTAATGGGTGGAGGATCATTTGCCAATCGCCAGTTCTACTGATAGTCTACAACAATGCACATGTGTGCAGCCATCTTAAACACTGCAAACATTTGATGAAGCCCACATTTTATTACGAATGTATAAGGCAGCAGTGAAACGTGAAGTTTTAATATACTATCCTGACACTGGAACAATGAAGTCAGTGGTTATTTGAAGGAATACGTTCCAATTTAGGAGATCATGCCAGGATCTGATCAACTGACAAACTAGCAGAAATCTGTCTAGATCTAAATATTTCTAAAAGTGCAGATTCTATATAACATACTGTATGTGTGTGCTCATCATGTCTTCACAACAATATATTAAACATAAATTATAAAAATTTAACCAATAGTGGCATTAGAATCATTAGAAATTTGAAACTAAATCAGTTTAGACATTTGTGCTTATGTTAACCTTTTTGTCCATTAACTGATAATCCTGCCTTTAAACAGGAAACTTAGGATATACTTTACCGTATGGGGGGGGGGGGGGTGTTATCTAAATGATTTTCAGCTTTTGAGGCAGTGAGAGCCTGTATGAGTTTTCACACAATAATCTGAAAATGTAAAACTTAAAATCCCCTGTGCCCATGATCGGGCAGTTACAAAGTTCAGAGGAAGAGTATTTTTAATTACCGTATTTTTTGCCCTATAAGACGCACTTATTTTTCCCCAAAAGTGGGGGGGGGGAGGGGGGGGGGGGGAAATGTCTGTGCGCCTTATCGGGTGAATGTAAAAAAAAAATAAAAAAATAAAAAAAAAAAAAAATAAAAAAAAAAACTCACCCGTTCACGGCGATCCCTCGTTGCCTGTCACACTGCGGGAGCCCAGAGGGCTGCTTCTTCCGCCTGGGGAACATGCGAGCACCCAGGTCAGGGCAGCGGGTGGGCGCGGCCTGCACCAAGTCGGTGCGATCGCAGCGACGGGGCCGGGACAGAGCCCTGCCTCTGCCTCTTACGGCCAGCTCCGTGAATGGGGTGGGCGTGGCCTGTGCCCATGCCCACCCCATTCACGGAGCCGACCGCTCAGCGGAGCGGTGTCAGTGGAGAGGTGAGTTTTACTTTTTTTTTTTTTTTTTTTTTTACTTAAGCCGCACAGGGGGGTGCCACACAACCTATGGGAATTGCGGGAGGGGGGATGCCACACAGCCTACGGGAATTGGGGGAGGGGGGATGCCACACAGCCTACGGGAATTGGGGGAGGGGGGATGCCACACAGCCTACAGGAATTGGGGGGAGAGGGGGATGCCACACAGAATATGGGGGGAGAAGGGGATGCCACACAGCCTATGGGAATTGGGGGAGGGGGGATGCCACACAGAATATGGGGGGAGAGGGGATGCCACACAGCCTATGGGAATTGGGGGGATGCCACACAGCCTATGGGGGGAGAGGGGATGCCACACAGCCTATGGGGGGAGAGGGGATGCCACACAGCCTATGGGAATTGGGGGGATGCCACACATCCTATGGGCATTGGGGGGAGGGGGGATGCCACACAGCCTATGGGAATTGGGGGGAGGGGGGATGCCACACAGAATATGGGGGGAGAGGGGATGCCACACAGCCTATGGGAATTGGGGGGATGCCACACAGCCTACGGGGGGAGAGGGGATGCCACACAGCCTATGGGAATTGGGGGATGCCACACAGCCTATGGGGGGAGAGGGGATGCCACACAGCCTATGGGAATTGGGGGGATGCCACACAGCCTATGGGAATTGGGGGGGGGGATGCCACACAGAATATAGGGGGAGAAGGGGATGCCACACAGCCTATGGGAATTGGGGGGAGGGGGGATGCCACACAGAATATGGGGGGAGAAGGGGATGCCACACAGCCTATGGGAATTGGGGGAGGGGGGATGCCACACAGAATATGGGGGGAGAGGGGATGCCACACAGCCTATGGGAATTGGAGGGATGCCACACAGCCTATGGGGGGAGAGGGGATGCCACACAGCCTATGGGGGGAGAGGGGATGCCACACAGCCTATGGGAATTGGGGGGGGGGGTGCCACACAGAATATAGGGGGAGAAGGGGATGCCACACAGCCTATGGGGGGAGAGGGGATGCCACACAGCCTATGGGAATTGGGGGAGGGGGGATGCCACACAGAATATGGGGGGAGAGGGGATGCCACACAGCCTATGGGAATTGGGGGGATGCCACACAGCCTATGGGGGGAGAGGGGATGCCACACAGCCTATGGGGGGAGAGGGGATGCCACACAGCCTATGGGAATTGGGGGGGGGGATGCCACACAGAATATAGGGGGAGAAGGGGATGCCACACAGCCTATGGGAATTGGGGGGAGGGGGGATGCCACACAGAATATGGGGGGAGAAGGGGATGCCACACAGCCTATGGGAATTGGGGGAGGGGGGATGCCACACAGAATATGGGGGGAGAGGGGATGCCACACAGCCTATGGGAATTGGGGGGATGCCACACAGCCTATGGGGGGAGAGGGGATGCCACACAGCCTATGGGGGGAGAGGGGATGCCACACAGCCTATGGGAATTGGGGGAGGGGGATGCCACACAGCCTATGGGCATTGGGGGGAGGGGGGATGCCACACAGCCTATGGGCATTGGGGGGAGGGGGGATGCCACACAGCCTATGGGAATTGGGGGGAGGGGGGGATGCCACACAGAATATGGGGGGAGAGGGGATGCCACACAGCCTATGGGAATTGGGGAGATGCCACACAGCCTATGGGGGGAGAGGGGATGCCACACAGCCTATGGGAATTGGGGGGAGGGGGGATGCCACACAGCCTATGGGCATTGGGGGGAGGGGGGATGCCACACAGCCTATGGGAATTGGGGGGAGGGGGGGATGCCACACAGAATATGGGGGGAGAGGGGATGCCACACAGCCTATGGGAATTGGGGAGATGCCACACAGCCTATGGGGGGAGAGGGGATGCCACACAGCCTATGGGAATTGGGGGGATGCCACACAGCCTATGGGGGGAGAGGGGATGCCACACAGCCTATGGGAATTGGGGGGATGCCACACAGCCTATGGGGGGAGAGGGGATGCCACACAGCCTATGGGAATTGGGGGGATGCCACACAGCCTATGGGGGGAGAGGGGATGCCACACAGCCTATGGGAATTGGGGGGAGAGGGGATGCCACACAGCCTATGGGAATTGGGGGGAGGGGGGATGCCACACAGAATATGGGGGGAGAAGGGGATGCCACACAGCCTATGGGAATTGGGGGGAGGGGGGATGCCACACAGCCTATGGGAATTGGGGGGAGAGGGGATGCCACACAGCCTATGGGAATTGGGGGGAGGGGGGATGCCACACAGCCTATGGGGGGAGAAGGGGATGCCACACAGCCTATGGGAATTGGGGGGAGAGGGGATGCCACACAGCCTATGGGGGAGAGGGGGATGCCACGCAGCCTATAAAAATGGGGGGAGAGGAGGATGCCACACAGCCTATGGGGGGAGAGGGGGATGCCACACAGCCTATACAAATGGGGGGAGAGGGGATGCCACACAGCCTATGGGGGGAGAGGGGGATGCCACGCAGCCTATGGGGGAGAGGGGGATGCCACGCAGCCTATACTAATGGTGGGAAGGGGATGCCACACAGCCTATGGGAATTAGGGGGAGAGGGGATGCCACACAGCCTATGGGAAATGGGGGGAGAGGGGATGCCACACAGCCTATGGGAATTGGGGGGGAGGGGGGGATGCCACACAGCCTATGGGGGGAGAAGGGATGCCACACATATGTCATTTTTTTTTTTTAAATAACCCCATGTTACCTGTATAAAAGGCTTCCAGCAGTAGCAGGAGAGCAAAGCCAAAGTGATCAGCATGGCACTCAGTTCTCTGGGATGGATGGGAGGTAAGTATTAAAAAATAATATTAAATATTCTTCTCTGTGTCTGTATGTGTTCTTTTTTACATTTAACCCTTTGTGAACTGCTAAGGGATATACGAGGTATAGACTCCCTATACCAGTTCACAAGGCTCTGGGTCTGGCAAGTCACCTGCGGCTAGCGGGTGACTTGCCATTAACCCAGAGCCCCCCATTACCTGCCTCCCCAAAGCCGAGGGGGGACAGAAGAGCCGGGGATATTAGGCTTTGGGGCTTGTAGCCAGCAAGGCAGGGGGCCACCAAAGCTGGCCCCTGTGCCCTGTTCTACAAGCCCTATAGCTGGTACCCGGGCTGGTTATTCAGGGTAGGGGGAAGCTCACGCCATTTTTTAACCCTTAAAATTCCCCCCAAAATGGGGTCCCCCACCCCGGGAGGGATGTATGTGGGCCAAACCTCCCTTTGGCCTCTCCCCACTAATCCCGCAGCCCTTCAGGTGCTGATTTCCTTCTGGATCACTGTTTTAAGATGGCCTCCTTTCAATCCCTGGGTTCTGGCCCCACAGCAGACACGCTGAGGGTAATCTGTGCCCAGATGTCCTCCCTCCCATCTTTGGGTGGGGAGTGGGACTGGGACTTAATCAGCCTCTCGAAATTCTCACACATGCCATCCAGCAAGTGGGCATCATTAAACTGTGGTATGTGGTTCTCCTGCCACTACCTGCCACTACCTGTCGCTTACAAGGCACTACCTGTCACTATCCCTTGATGAATGTATCTTCATCACTGTAAACTGCAGACCATTCAGACAGTGTATCTTCTGAAATGATACATTTCAGCTGTGCAGCAGACCAATGAGTCATCACAGCTGATGGTTTTCTACTAGAAATAAAGGAGGGTTTTTTTTATATAAGCTGGACTCATGTATGTGGCAAGGTGGCCACTCCCATGCAGTTATGCAGCGTAAAATCTGTCTGCTATTTCATAACATCTGCATGGAGTTAAACCCTTCCAAATAGTTTATGTGACTACAAGAAGGTTGCAATTTATGGAATTAGCTTTTTGCCTTTTGTCTGCTTTAAAAATGGGCTTTGTGACTTTCAGCACCATTCTGGCAATATAGCAGCACCAAAAAAGGAGATGCCAGCACTCAAAAGGGCCCTTTGCCAGTAAAACAATGCTAAACGACGCACTTGATCAATAAGACCCTGTACAATCTTGATTTTCATTTTGCATTTTTGATATTCTCTATAGTTTACTAAATAACTTTCTTTATTTTTAGCTTAAATGTTTTCTGTTAATAACGGGTCATATTAGTATTTCCCTAAAATTAGAATTTTATGTGTTCCAGTCTACAACGCATTCTGTTGAGTATTTTACAAAATCCCAAACCAGATGTTACAAAGTTATGTTTATTATCACTCAGATGTTCCAAAATCTAGTCAAGGTAAATAAGGTATCTGAGCTTTAAGAATTGAAGACAGGTACCATGGAGGAAATCCCCCTAATAAGGACCCCCTAATAAGGACCACATAAGCACTTTCAGAAGGGGAGACTCCAAGGCATAATCAGTATATTTATAGATTTGTGACCTTAATATTTCATGAACTTATCTTAACAACTATACTCATTGTTATTAGTCCATTATGTCCCCCACCTCATGTATATGGTTTTAATTGTTTTTTAGATGTATGTCTTTTTTTGGCTTATAGTAATAAATATGAATTCTTGAATATATTCTGTAGAGCGGCTGATCTGTATAGATATTTTGGGGGGCCTTGGTGGGCTGTACTGGTAGCCCACCACTTAGCATATATAGATATACCCTGTTTTCTTCAAGGTTGTGGCCCACCCTCAGCCAGCATCCAGATTATTAACATCAATACTCCAGGTAGTGCGGGAACACCCCTTGTTGTAAATATCACCCACCTTCTACATGTGCCTCATGGGCCTGATCTGCTGCAGTCCCTGCTCCAGATCCTTCACCTGCTACCGAATCATCTAGAAAAACAGATTAAGGGCATCAGTTTTGGTTTAAATATCATGTATGTGTGTGCGGTTACATTAAGAGTCACATACCAGAGGCTAATGGCTCAGTCGCTTGGTACGACTCCCTGCCCACGCCGTGACGCCCCTCCTCTGTAGAAAGGGGTAGGAACGTTGCCCTGGAGATCCACCACCTTCACTTTCTGCTGCAGATTCATGCAGCACTGATCGGCCTGTGCGCCTCCGAGTGCGTCGGTTTGGTACTCCATTTCCAACACTAGAAAAGCAAAGCATTTATAAATAAAGGCCTACCTTCTGTATTAGTTACATCTAGCATGCAATCGCTATGTACTTACTTGGGAAATGGAGCCTGAAAAATCGCCGCACCCGGGGCATGTGTAGGCGCTTCAGGTCCGACCAATGCTGCATGATCTGTGTATGGGTGAAGGTGGTGTCCGTCTCCTGCTGGATCCGGTAAACGATCTCCAGGACGAACGTTCCTCTTCTCAAATGAGTTGGGCAGGTAGTCATCTAAAAAACACAAAATAGAAATAGTTGTTAGCCAAAACTTTACTAGTGGCAAGGCCACAAGACCCACAGCCCAGCCAGCTCTGCCTCTCCTGAGCCACGTGCCAGTACCTCCCATGGGCATCGAACTACAAGTGGCAAGGGCACAAAGAGGCACAGGGCCAGAAGCCCCACACCTTCAAGCACACCCTCTCCTCCTCGGCCACATTTGCCACTGGCACAGGTGGCAACCAACGATCCATATGCCACATCCACGCCTGGAAGTTCCGTGGCCACCCAGGCAAGGACACCATGCAGCACGGAAGAAACAGAATAAACGGCGAAATTACAGGTACATATTTGAGTTGTGCATTTGTCTGCTTGTTGTATTGACCACAATGCCCTAAATTTGCGAACCTCTATTTTTCAGCTTACAAACTGGCGGAGGCTTCCCAACAAAATTACAGTTTACACAAGCTGAGGAGATGGTGCTGGCGTTGATACACCCCGTGGCATTAGAGGGCCTCTCTGGCAGACGGGACACGGACATCCCTACCATTCCTGCAGGTTAGTAATGTTAGTGTGTATGTGAAATGTTTTAAACGTGTGAAATGAGGCTCACAGGCATATATGAACACATGCCCCTAGGGAGTGGATTGGAGGGGAGGTTACAGTTTTAGCTGGGTGTTTAATGTCTGCTGAGTGTTCATTTCAAAATTTGGCAGGCCATACACGACCTTGGACAGTATTTATGGTCACTATTAAAGTCTTTATATTAGCAAAGCACTGCCTGTTATGTGAATCTAGTCAATCATATACAACACTTCCTTCTTTGTCTTTATACCACTTGAGTTTTAGCTGTGCTTTGGTGTCAAATTATTATTCTGGGGTCAGGGAAACATCTACATAGGAAGAATGGCCACCAGCATACTCTGAAGACAAATGCTATTTGCAAGCTGAGTGTGGGCCCCTAATGGCCCTTTAGGGATGTGTTAAGCCTCATAACATGCAGTACATGCATGTTTGGACTATTTAAGGTGACCAATGTGTATGTACAGGGTGAGACATACATATAACAGATACTGACATTCATAGTGAAGGACACCTTGTCCCGCTGTTGGAGTTTGCATTCCTGCTTGGCCATGTGTTTTTTAAAGCATATGTAGTAATCCAGATCAGCAATGGATTTTTTGGTGTTTACATGCCTTTTTATTTTAAACACAGCCCAACATCAAGCCTCAGCAAGTGTGGTAGCCTCATCCAGTTTGACCACGCCGTCAACTTCCGTGCTGCCTAGGAGCCAGGAACAGATATATACGGTAAGTGGACTTTGATGAAACTGCTGATGCATGTGAATGCACATGACTGATTTGCATAACAAATATATTTAGGGCCCAAACTGAACCTTTTTTTGCACATGTCCCAACAGACCCACACACTGATGGAGGAAATCCAGGAGATGGAGGAGGATGCCAGCTTGATGGGACCTTCAGAACTGACCCCCTTGGCACCTAATCTGCCACTGTCCCAACATGCTACTGCACCAAATCCTCTGCAGCAGAGTGAAGCTGGACGCATGCTGCCAGCCCATCGTGGGCAGCAGGCTGAGACTGAGCCTACAGTCCCCAGTGGTAGCTCTGCTGCAGAGGATTGGCCGAGCACATCTGCGACTCGCTTGCCCTAGAGGTTCAGCATCTGCAGGCGCTCAAACCCGGGGAATTGGTAAAGGTAGTCATCAACGTCGACCAGTTTCCCAGGGGAGGCGCGTGCCAATCCTGGAGTCAGCGTGGCGCCATGACAGCCGTTTATTTCAGGTGACAGGTGACTCAAAGAACCACAGAGCAGCTTACTGCACAGTAAGATACATTAAATAATACATTCACCACCATGCTGACAGAATTTAGGATGAGCAACAGCCACATGGCCACCTTAAATAATAAGTTCACAGCCATGCTCGAGGAAGTTCGAACAAGCAATAGACTCATGTTGGAACAGTGTCAGATTATGAATGCCACACATGCCCAGGTGATGGGCCACCTCCAAGGCCCACCACCAGGTTTTCATGGGCAACACCCATTTTACCAGCTATTTGACCTGTATCTGCACATCTCCACATCTTTCCTCTACATCCCCACTGTATTGACCTGTCTGGTGAGCGCTACCAAGATTGCCTTTTTTATGGCTTTGCTTGTCTGATTTTGATTTTCGTCCATATAGCTCATTAGAGTGCTGAGATATCCCACTAGCCAATGCATGAGCTAAAGCCTCACTGAAGCTTCCGCTCAAGCTGCCACGCTGTAGGCTTGAGCCTAATGAAATTGTGTCTGGCTCATCCTGTTTGTTGGCAAGATTGGGGGACATTCTGGGCTGGGAAATTACTACCTAGAACCATGGCAAAGATTGGACTGGACTTGTATTTGGACTGGGGGTTATTGTTTGGGTGGGCCACTGACTTACAGGCGTGGATGTGGCATAGGTATGGCTGCTTTCCACCTGTGCCTGTGGCAAATGTGGCCAAGCAGGAGAGGGTGTGTATGTGGCCCTATGTATTACTGGCCAAATATTCTCATGCAAATGGTTGCTCCCTATATATGTTTATTTTATTTGTTATTGAAACTTCGGCCTGGAGTGCGTTACTTCTCCTGGATGTGTCCAATTGCTAGGTGCCATGAGTCTGCACCAATGTATATTTCTGTTGTACTATTTATGTACATGAAGTCTGCGAGTGCCCTTCAACTCCAAATTTTCATATTTCACTAAAATATATTGAATGTGACTTTAGCTGTTGTTGACTAAGTTGATGCATTAATGTTTGAGTTCTTTTGAGATTACTGAAGGATTTTCTAAACAAACATGGCAACAAAAAATGCATGAGGCTCAGATCATGTGTCAATATTTTAGTAATTAATTCATTACTATTTTATTAAAATAAAATACAAAAGCCTTCACAAAGGCAAATGAAAGTAAAAATAAACAATTACATGCAACAAACAAACACAGGAAATCCAAATTATCCAAAATGGGTGCTTATCAAATTGGCCCGAACAGCTTGGCCAGAGGCACTAGGTGTGCCACGGTAGTTCTCTTCTGGGTCCTGGCTGGGTGGAGAGGGGGGCAGATCCACATACCGGGGGACACGCTGCATTATGGCAAAGTTGTGGAGGACACAGCAGGCCAGTATGATATCGATGACCTTGTTGAGGTCATACTGGAGTGCCCCCCCTGGTATGGTCCAAACACCTGAAGCGAATTTTTAAGAGGACAAAGGCCCTCTCCACAACGGCCTGGGTTTTGTGGTGCGCCCGATTGTAGGCATCTGGGGCCGCATTCTGTGGCCGAAGGATGGGCGTCATCAGTCAGGGAAGTAGCGGATAGCCAGAATAATAAATGAATAATAAAATCCTTAAATAAATGACACCATCAAATCAAAAATGTATGGACAAGTGGTCGTTCATCCTGACTAAGAGCCTATCTTATTTTAGCCACACCCTGTACATACAGATTGCTCACCTAAAAAAACAGCCTAACACCATCTACTGCATGTTCTGAGCCTTTAAACATCAAAGATGGTGGCTGAGGGCAAATCAGGCAGCCTGCAAACACGAATTGGCTTAGGACTGTGCTGCTCTGCATTCTGGGATGTTTTACCTTTTCAGGATCCCAGATCTGCTTTGTCTGAGCAAAGCACAGCTCTAACCCGCCCCTGCACTTTATCCCGCTCTCCTCTCCTCAGTAAGTGTCATGCATCTGAGCAAAGATGGCGCCGACCCTATCATAAAGTCAAGAACAGAAATGCAGCCGAGAGTGGGAAAGAATAATAAGTAAGTTAGTAGAACCTAGAAATATATTAGTTTTAAATGCTAAGAAATAATTTTTTAAGGGTTTGTGCTTTGCTAAAGATCATGGTTAAGGTCCGGTTTAACTATTCATCAAGGGGTAAAAACAGCCATAGGTTCAGACATGGGTCATAAACTATATTCATAGGCATATATTGAAAACTGAATTATGTATTTTGCGTCAACTTACCAAGGATCCATCCACCTGAGAATTCTCCAGACTCAAACCGACGGTATAATCCAGATTTTCGCAAGATGTACGCTTCATGGGATGAGCCTGGAAACCCGGCGAGGACACTTAGGAACCGCATGTCCGGGGCCACCACTGCTTGGACATTCAGTGAGTGGCCCATTTTGTGGTTCCTGGGAAAAATAAAAAAATTAGCAAGGCAAGGTAAACTACTCAAACACTAACTCCTAACAACCTCCAAAAGACACGTTGGCAAATACAAATAACACTAAGCACATAAGTAGTTTTTAGCAAGAAAAGGATATGTATGTTGAATCAAATAAAGTCTAAGACTAATTAAGGTCCACATGAAAATGTTTGGCTTTGGCCGACATTAAAATCATTAATGAAGCTAAACACGGTCAAATGGGGCACAGGGACACTTGAGAAGGAGGGATTAAGCTATACTCGGTCAAATGGGGCACAGGGACACGTGAAAAGGAGGGATTAAGCTATACACGGTCAAATAGGGCACAGGGACACTAGAGAAGGAGGGATTAAGCTATACACGGTCAAATGGGGCACAGGGACACTTGAGAAGGAGGGATTAAGCTATACACGGTCAAATGGGCCCAAGGGACACTTGAGAAGGAGGGATTAAGCTATACACGGTCAAATGAGGCACAGGGACAAGTTACAAGGAGGGATTAAACTATACACTGTAAGCTGTTTCACAGGGACAATTTACAAGGAGGGATAAATAGATAGTTAAAATTCAGTTTGTATAAACTATATAACAAAATGACCGATTGAACTTACCTATAGATGTACTCGTCAGCTGCAGGAGGGACCAATGCAACGTGGGTGCAATCAATCGCACCCATGAAGTAGGGCATGTCGGCGATATTATAAAAAGCCAACTTAAGCGCTGTCCAGGCTACCATGTCATCTAGAAATAAAATATATTTCTGACTAATGGTAGCCACGCCTTCCAAAAAAAACTTGGATAGAGCGCTGCTCAGCGTAGGCTGGGAGATACCCAGCACTCTGGAGGGCACCCAGCCTCTGGAACGAGCCATTCACCAAAAATTGCAGGCAGCCAAGCATCTTGGTCATACCTGAAATTGCTTGCCCCTTCCTTGTGGTGCGGGCTAACCATGGCCGCAGCTCACTATACAACTTATGGAGAGAAGTGCGATTAAGTCATGCATGCGATCGATAGGCATGCGTCGCAATCTGGCCTCAGCCCTGCTGACACATGCAATGCCCATTAGCTGAAGGCGCTCATACTCCTCCACAAAGCCGCAAAACATGGTCAAAGCAAGGTATCCGAGGTCAAAATGGTCCCGTAAGTGGATTGCAAAGGAAACGGCTTTATAGGGTGGTGGTCCCTCAGCAATCAGCTCTCTGAATGAGAAGCAAGCCCATACCAATAACGTAAGTTATCTGAACAAACGCAAAATATCAGATTTTGATGGGAAAATGATCCGAACTAACGCAAATGATCCGATTTAGTTTTGTTCATCGAAAGCGCATATACACACGAGCGCGAACGAACGTACGAATGGAAAATGGAACAGAAAAAGCCAAAAAACTGACAAACACACATAAAAAATACCATTTTGTGATTACTCACCTGTAAAATGGGTATTATAAGTATGTCACACACCCCACTTCAGACATTAATTCATTAACATGGGTACTCACCGCTAGGTGGCGCTGCTTTGCAGAGAAGTCCAGAAAAAGCAAGCCCCTCCCGGTCTATACATACTCGGTATCTCCCAACAATTCCCCAGTATTCAAACAGCAATAAAAGCAAGATACCAGGAGACCAAAACACAAAAGTAACCCTCAACTGTGAATAAACACAACTTCACCATATAAAGAGCCAGGATACCAAAGAGGGCGGGTGAAGTGGGGTGTGTGACATACTTATAATACCCATTTTACAGGTGAGTAATCACAAAATGGTATTATTCTAAGTATGTCACACACCCCACTTCAGACATTAATTCATTAACATGGGACATCCAACAGCAGTGTCCAAAATGGGGAGGGTATCCACCCAGGCAATAATGCAGACACACTCAAACCACTGCAGCCTGCAGAACCTTGCGGCCAAAAACAGCATCCGCTGAAGCCCGCACATCAACCTTATAAAACTTTGAAAAGGTGTGAACCGAAGACCAGGTAGCAGCCTTACAAACCTGCTCAACCGAAGCCTGGTGCTGAAAAGCCCAGGACGCACCAACAGCACGAGTAGAATGAGCAGTAACACGAAAAGGGGCCTCCCCTTGGCAGAATAGGCTCCAACAATCGCCTGACGAATCCATTTACTAATAGAAGACTTGGCCGGAGCCAAACCCTTCCTAGGCCCACAGGGCACCACGAAGAAGGCATCCGTCTTACGAAAAGGAGCCGTAGTACGCAGATAAAACTTGACACAACGTACCACGTCCACGCAGTGCAACGCACTCTCCTTGTCATTCTTAGGCTTAGGACACAAAGAAGGAAGAACAATGTCCTGATTAAGATGGAAAGCAGAGACCACTTTAGGAAGAAAGTCCGGCTTGAATCTGAAAACCACCTTGTCCTGATGTTTCTCAAAATAAGGGGCCTGAATCGACAGGTCCGCCAGCTCTGAAACACGCCGAACAGAAGTGATGGCCACCAGAAAGGCAACCTTCTGAGTCAGAGTAGACAAGGCAATATCCCGCAAAGGCTCAAAGGGAGGAGCCTGAAAGGCAGAAAGAGCTAAATTCAAATCCCAAACAGGGAGCAACGGCTTCCTAGGAGGCCGCAAATGCGAAACCTCCTGGAAAAAAGTTTTGACCAAAGAATGGCTTGCAAAAGACCTCTGAAAAAAGATAGATAAGGCAGAAACCTGCCCCTTCAAAGTACTCAGCTGAAGACCAGAGTCCAGCCCTGACTGAAGAAAATCCAAAATCCTGGAAACGGAAAAGACCCGGCAGGGCAAAGATCTAGATTCACACCAATCAATATACGATCTCCAAGCCCTATAGTAGATGGAAGAAGAGGATCTCTTCCTAGCACTAATAAGAGTCCGAATGACCGAATCCGAAAGACCTTCCTCCTTCAAGATGGAGGTTTCAGCAGCCAAGCCGTCAAAGCCAGCGTTGGTAAACTGGGGTAACACAACTGACCCTGAGTGAGAAGATCTGGCCGAAGAAGCAGATCGAGCTGATCCACTGCCAGACGAACGATGTCCGCGAACCACACCCGCCTTGGCCACCTTGGAGCCACGAGAATGGCGGGAACTGCTTCCTGAACCAGCTTTCGCAGAACCCTGCCCAGCATGGGAATCGGAGGAAACAGATAAAGAAACCCCAGATCCCTCCAGCTCAGGGCCATGGCGTCCGCCGCCAGAGCCAGAGGGTCCTGGGACAGAGACACGAACGTCGGAAGCTTGTGATTGTGACGAGAGGCAAAAAGATCCACCTCCGGCGTCCCCCACCAAAGACACAGGGACCGAAACACCTGGGGATGGAGAGACCATTCCCCCCGGCGGGACGAACACCGGCTCAGAAAGTCCGCCTCCGTGTTCTCCACTCCTGGAATGTAAACTGCCGAGATGCAAGGGACATGAGTCTCTGCCCAAACAAGAATCAGAGACACCTCTCTGTGGGCACCCAGACTGCGAGTCCCTCCCTGGTGATTGATGTAAGCAACCGCCGTCCGATTGTCCGACCGCACCTGCACCGGCAGGCCTTGCAAATGATGTGTCAATTGAGACAGAACCAACCTGATGGCTCGCAACTCCAGAACATTGATGGGCAAGTGAGCTTCCCGAGGGTCCCACTGCCCCTGAAACTGAAGATCCTTCCAGAAACCTCCCCATCCTGACAAACTGGCATCCGTGGTGACAGTCTCCCAAAGCGGGGTCAGAAACGACCTGCCCTTCAGAAGATTGTCCGAGACCATCCACCACAGAAGAGACTGCCAAACCCGAGGGGACATCCGGAAGGACCGATCCAACGACCGCGGTCGCCGGTCCCAAGCCGCCAAAAGATGAAGCTGAAGCGTCCGCATGTGAAACTGTGCGAAGGGAACTGCCTCGAACGAGGCCACCATCAACCCCACCAGTGCGAGGATTGGAAAGAAGAAGCTGAACCAATTCCTGAATCAAAAGGACCTTGGCCTGGGGGAGAAAGACTCTGTGCAGGCAAGAGTCCAATGACGTCCCCAGAAAAGTCACCACCCTGGCCGGGACCAGAGAGGACTTGGGGTAATTGATCACCCAGCCGAACCTCTCCAACATAGACACCACCAAACTGGTGTCCCCTTCCGCCTGACTGAAGGAAGGCGCCATGATGAGGAGATCGTCCAGGTAAGGTACAATGCGAATCCCCTGAGCTCTGAGCAGGGCCATCACTCCCGCCAACACCTTGGTGAACACTCTCGGCGCAGATGTGAGGCCGAACGGAAGAGCTACAAACTGAAAATGCCGATCCTCCACCACAAAGCGAAGAAACCGCTGATGAGCCGGAAAGATCGGGATGTGAAGGTAAGCATCCTGGATGTCTATGGACGTCATAAAGTCCCCCTGCCGAAGTGCACCGATCGCAGACCGCAGGGTTTCCATGCGGAACTTCCGGGGACGAATAAATCTGTTGAGAAGCTTCAAATCCAGGATCGGACGGAACGAACCGTCCTTTTTGGGTACAGTGAAGAGATTGGAATAAAACCCGCGCCCCACCTCTGAAGGAGGGACCGGGCAGATGACTGCCAATTCCAGAAGATTCCTTACCGCCGCCAGGAGCCCCCGTGCGGCCAAAGGATCCAAGGGCACCCGAGACCTGAAAAACCTTAGAGGAGGGCGGGACTCGAACTCCAGCTTGTAACCGGCCGACACCACCTCCCGGATCCACCTGTCCGAGACCTCCTGGTCCCATACCCGGGAGAAGAGTCGCAACCGTCCCCCCACCCGTACGGGTGAGGGCGCCCCCTCATTGCTGAGCGGGCTTGGCCGCAGGCTTGGGCTTGGAACCCCAGGCGTGAACGGGACGGCCACGGCCTCTACCCCTATTCCAGCTGGCGCCCCTGGAGGCCGGGAAGCCCGCACCCCTGCCGGCTCTGGCTCCCCGAAAGGACGGAGTAAAAGAGGCCGTCCCCCGAAAGGAACGGCAAAAATTCTTGCGCTGAGGTAGCTTGCCCCCCTTGGCAACAGAATCCAGCTTTTCACCAAAAAGCCTCAAACCCTGAAAGGGAAGGGCCGTAAGCGATCTTTTAGAATTAAAGTCAGCCGTCCACTGTCTCAGCCACACTGAACGACGAATAGCCACCAGCAGAGCCGTAGCCCTGCCACACATCAACATGGCATCCTCCTGAGCGGCCAGGATAAACGACAAAAAGGATTCACAACGCTTAAGAGCCAGAGACTCCTCACAGGTAGGATCAAGGTCCACACCTAAATCCCTGACCATGGACCTAACCGCCAAAGACAAAAAGGCGGAAGCACAAACAGGCCTCAAAACCGAACCCGCACAGACAAAGCCATGACGGGCCAGCTGATCAATCCGGCGATCCTCGCCATCCTTGAGAGAAGTAGTATCAGGGAAGAGAACAGCCGCCGAATTAGACAGCCCCAAAACCGGAGCATCCACCTCGGGGGAAACAGACCACCGCTTCAACAAATCCGTTGGAAAAGGATACTTCTTGTCCCAACTAGGCGGGACCCCGACAAGCCGCGTAGGCTGCTCCTACTGCTTAAGGACCACGTCCTCAAAATGCTGCTGACTGGGAAACTCCAAGCGCTGCTTGGAACCCCCAAAAAGCTGACCCTTAGGCCGAGGAGTAACTTCCGGCGGATCCAAATCCAAAACCTCAAACATTTGAGCCAGAATAGTGGGCGTATCAAGAGGGGGCCCCTCTATCAAGTCCCCCTCAGCGCTAGACAACTGCTGAACCTCTGAATCCTCCGTCTCCTCAATAAGCTCCCCCTCTTTGAGGGGACGATCCGACCAATCCAGTACCTCAACTTCCTCATCGGAGTCCTGCGGAGGCGGAGACAGATGTTTTCGCTTGGCAGGAGCCTTCTGAGCGGCCATAGCGGAAAACATTTTCTCGAGGCTGGCCAACCGGGCGCCTACCTCAGATTGCGAATCACCCCCAACGACCACGTCGCACAGGGTCCGGAACAGGCGAGGAGGGGAGGGAGAAGGTGCGGTAGAAGAAGTCCCAGGCACCGAGGTGTCGGACTGGCGCTCAATGTTCTGCTGTGCACATGGAATACAAACGATCACATCATCCCCTGGGAGCGGAGTCCCACATCCCCCACACAGCCTGGACTGCCCCGAAGGACTAGTTCCGGTATCTCTGGTAGCCTCCATAATGGTGAATTTATGGTATTCGCAGTCCTCAGGGATTTATGCAGTAAGCGACCCGGGATGCCCCTCTGGGGTTTTAATAGGGATAAATATATATATGTGTAACTTTATATATATATATATATATATATATATATATATATATATATGTATGAGTATACTACTATTAAATGAAAAAGCCCTGGGAATTTGCAAAGGACTCTAAGACAACCCCCAACCAACCAGGTATATAAGACCGGGAGAGCCCTGTATGATGGAATCCCGGATATTATCTGAAAAACACAAAAAAAAACATTCAATCAACACTGACCAAGAGTACAGGCATTACACCAGTAAAATATATAAAAAACTACCAGCCAGTACGCCCAAAGCCTGGCTGGAGCACCCTGCCGTCGCCCCCAACGAGGGGGGGGGGAAGGGGGGGTGGGGGGGGAGAGAGAGAGAGAGAGACAGGACGGGGAGAGGTGCGCAGACCCAATAACAGCCATAATACAGGCAGCTGGATAGTGCCCCAATAATAAAACATAGCAGACATAGCAGTCCCCCCTCACTGAGCGCTCCTCTAACAGGACGCTCCGACGCTGTACTTAAGGCCCAGAGCCTACCTGAGCCCCCGCGAAATGGCGCCTGGACGGCAAAAGACAGAGAGGAGAGGCGGCGGCCTCAGCGAGCGCGGGACCCGTGTAGCCCCGCCCCTCCCCATCTAACAGGACACTACGCGCTTCTGACAGACACGGCGCGGGCCCCGCCCCTCAAAACAAAAACGCGCGAGCCGCGGGCGCCACAAGGGAATGGCGCCCGCATAAGCCATCGAGCGGGCCCCCGGCCCACATGCCACGCGGTCCCGCCCGCCTAAGGCAGGGTCCCCGGTGCGTCCACACAGGCGGGCCGGTGGCGCAGCGTGCCGCCCGGCCCCGCCCACCATAAAATCAAAGTCTGCCCACCGGCAGACAGGGCATGAAACCGGCGGGTAACAGGCCGGCGGGCACCCCCACCCGACCCGACCCCACCTGGCCAAAATACCGGGGTTCAGGGAGCCCAAGCCCCCGAAAACAGGACGGCCCCATACCAAGACCGCCCGTCCCAGACAAAGAAACACGCACACACACACACACACACATACACACCCAGTATAAGGATTAGGTAAACACTAAGGGGAATATAAGGGCTGGGGCATCCCACGTCCGGATCACCACACCGGATCACCACTATGCCCCATAATATAGGGTCGAGTGGAGGAGCTAATCTCCTAGGCACCAATGTGCCATCTACCCTTGCCCAGCCTACAGCCTAAGCTGGGAGGCTACCATTAAATAAGGGGATAAGGGACAAAAAAGCCGGGCAGAAATAGACCGTAGGGGGGGGCCGGGGTGATACCCCGGCTACCTGCAAGCAGGAGACTTCTTTCTTCTGTCTTGTCGCCACGTTGCAGAGAAGAACACTGGGGAATTGTTGGGAGATACCGGGTATGTATAGACCGGGAGGGGCTTGCTTTTTCTGGACTTCTCTGCAAAGCAGCGCCACCTAGCGGTGAGTACCCATGTTAATGAATTAATGTCTGAAGTGGGGTGTGTGACATACTTAGAATATATACACAGACAGCTACGACAGTCCAGACGAATGTGTCTCTGAATCGAGGCTAATGTGTTGCTCATTTTTGTATCAGCTTTTTGCTGCACAGAGAAGGTCTGGCCTTTCTTTTTGTTTGTCGTAGGCAAAAAATATATATTAATAACATTGATATTCGATGTTAGGTAAGCTGAACATTTTTTCAGAGGGGAAAATTTAGGTTTATTTTTTATTACAATATTGTATGATGTTGTCACTTTGGAACATTATCCTAGCAATTTGTTAAACACAACTTAAATGTTCAAAACTTGTCCCTCTGAAAAAATGGCCATCATAGTGTTAGGGCACTTCTCTGGTCCTGTAGACTCCCTGTATGGACAGTGCTTTTCCACTAGGCTAAACCCTCCTAGTAGTGGCACGGACTCTAGATAACAGTGACATGGGCCTCATCCTTCTCTAGAACTGTTCTCTAGGATAATTTGTTATACATTATGTTAATATAAGATTGTTTTTCTCTTCTTCTTTTAACATTCCTTTGCAGTTTCACTGGTGTAGTACTTTTTTTAACTTATAACTTGTGTGTCCAAATCACAAGCTACTAATTTTTACTTTATACTGTCTTTTTTGTTTCATTTCAAGGAATGGACTGGTTGTACAGTAATGATTAATGTGATGCTGAATGAATCAGATTGGCTTCTTTGCTTGTTATATAATGTTTAATGAAAAATGACCAATAATTTTAAAAAATATTTTAAAATATTTTGAAGTTTTGATTACTGGCCCATTTTCTGATATCACATTATCTGCTGGCTGGGTAAAGTCTAAGGATGCAATGGTTCTGCTGGTGCTACACAATACCAGAAAACGAGTGTAGAGGTAAATAACAAAAAACTTATGCTGAAATAAAATATTCCAGCCTAATTAAAATGTGCAATCAGGGACGGATTTAGTGTGGTGGAGGCCCTTGGGAACAAAATCTGTTGGAGGCTCTAGATACAGTATTTGTTTCCTTTAAAATAATTGTCCAGCCAAGTAACTGATTGGTGGTTGTCTGGCACCCTGCTACTTACTGGAACATCAGATCGAGTCCTTTGTGGCGGTGTGTGCTGCTCGGGAACTCCTGCTTTGCCATTCTGGGCGAGGGTAGTATAGTTGCACAGCTGGCTCAGCTGAAAACAGTTCACTGCATTGAGCTGCCAGTGACTGTGCTTGGTGGCTTATGTGCAGTTAGTGGCCACCAATTGACAGCTCTGCACGCACCCATCACTGTAGCATTGCTGACGGTGGCTTTGCTGCTCTACACTCTCCATCCTGCCCTGTGGTGACTTTGGCTGCGGGTTTGCAAAAACAAAATAAGGCTTGCCCAGGCGCAGGAGCCCCCCTCTGCCGCTGATAGCTTTGTTGCTGGCCCACAGCCCATCAGACCAAAGACTGGAAAGCCTCCTGGACCCAAAGGTTGGTGGAGGCCCCCTTTGTAGGGCAAGTGGTGGGGGCCCAGGGGCACGCGCCCCTGGCAACCCTCTCATAATCCGGACCTGTGTGCAATATGTCCCCCCACTTTTCCATTGTAGTGAAGTACTAAATATAGGATACTCCACAATGGTTAACTGCTAGAGAAGGGGAAAAATGCTATAGATTATGCAAAGGCAAAGTAATGGAGAAAGAGGGAGAATAATGTGTTGGTGGTTTAAGATTGTCTCCTTTCTCCTACCTATATTTATTCTGGTTCTGAAGCTCATGGCTAATTTGTGGGTGTGTGATCTGTGTGATCAATTAGGGCACCACTGCAGTGAACATTTTAGAGTTTTTAGAGAACACATTTCAGAACAACAGGCATCAAAACACTGTAGTCAACCACTGTGTCTGCTGGCGCCAACTGGTCAGTCTAATGAAACGTCCAAAAGCTCAAACGAATGACCACACAGCTGCTTGGCAGACTTGTTCCACAGTGACCTCATGCCTAAATTCTTAGAAGAGCCAGTTATTCTTATGGTATCTGCCATGAATGGAAATGGAACAACCCCACCCTTGGCTGAAGGGCCACACTGACACTACTTGTTTGAACCACCTAATATTAGCATCATTTAATGCCCAGATTTTCCATACCTGTGGTAGGAATAATGCCTCTGGCATTGGTTGCATCCCAGTAGCAAGCCAACATCATTCTCCAAACTAGCTTTTTATTTATTCCTGGAAATTACAGGTAAGTCCACTCCTGGACCAACAGTCACCTGTTACATTGTTAAATTGTTAGTTGTAAAGTATAATACTGCTGCCAGAGAGGCCACCATCTTGCAAAATGTTGGATACTTCTTATTTAGTAGACTCTTGGGGCTGACTCTGTAAGTGCTGCTTGGCAAGTGGTGAGTTAAAGCAGAAGTGACAAGCAAGTGCTGAAGCTGTAAGTATCTACCTTTGATTTCAGAGTGTTAATTAAGTGTTGTAAATTCTTAACTTAATAATGGGATTGGTGTTCCGACAAATTGATACAATGGGTTCCATGCCTAACAATGCTGTCCAGTGTACATCTTGTGCTATGTATGCACTTTTTGATCTATCTGTCGATGGTGGATACTTATGCCCCGGATGTGTGCAAATTGCAGATTTGGAAGCCGCCATTCACGATCTAAAGAAGTAATTGGCAACCCTGAGGGACATTGATATCATGGAAAATAGTCTGGAGCTCACTGAGCTTGTACTCTCTGGGTCAGGGGAGAGTGTTAGGATGGGGGAGATGAAAAGCAGGAAAATGAGGCAGCTAGCTGAATAACAGTTAGAAGGCAGGGTAGGGGTAAAAGTTACAGGGAGGCTAGCCCTGAACAGGCACCTCCAAACAAGTTTGCCCGGTTGGCAGATGAGGAGTATGTTAGCTCAGGGATGGCACAGCTGCAGCAAGACACATCTGTCTGCTTCAGTAAGAAAGGGAAGGGAAATGGGAGAACAGGGCAGGCAAGACAGGTGCTGGTAGTGGGTGACTCTATTAGGGGAACAGACAGGGCAATCTGTCAAAAAGACCGGGATCACCAAACAGTGTGTTGCCTTCCTGGGGCAAGAGCACAGCATGTCGCGGAGCGGGCTGACAGATTATTGGGAGGGGCTGGCGTGAACCCAGTGGTCATGGTGCATATTGGCACAAATGACATAGTAAGAAGTAGGTGGAAGGGCCTAAAAAATGATTTCAGGGACTTAGGCCGTAAGCTTAAAGCAAGGACCTCAAATCTAGTATTCTCAGAAATACCACCAGTACCAAGAGCCACACCAGAGAGGCAGAGGGAGAATAGAGGGGTAAACAGGTGGCTCAAAAATTGGAGTAAAAAGGAGGGGTTTGGGTTCTTAGAGAACTGGGCAGACTTCACAGTGGGCTACAGGTTCTTTGGCAGGGATGGGTTGCACCTCAATGGGGAGGGTGCATCTGTTCTGGGGGAGAGGCTGGCTAAAAGGTTGGAGGAGTGTTTAAACTAAGCACTGGGGGGAGGGTAAAAGCAGTTACAAAGGGGAAGGTAGGAAAGACAGTGACAGTGGGTGTAGACATGAAACTGGGGGTGGAGAGGGGGAAGGGGTTAGCACATCTAGCAGGAATAAGGGCAATATACAAAATTTTAAAAATTATCATAAGCATTTGAAATGCATGCTGACAAATGCTAGAAGCTTGACTAATAAAATGGATGAAATAGAACTGATAACAGAAGAACAATTTGTGCATAGTGGGGGTAACAGAGACCTGGCTGGATGAAAGCTATGACAGGGCATTAAATCTACAGGGCTACTGTGTGTTTAGGAGAGACTGTAACAAACGCAAGGGGGTGGAGTCTGCTTAATTGTAAAATCCTCTCTACAACCCGCTCTGCTGGAGACAGAAAGACTGATCGCAAAAGAGAGTAAGACTCTTTAGCTACATAAACCGTAAAAGGTACAAACCTGAGGGTTTGGGCCCCCTTAAAAACAAGGAGGGGACACCTATAGAGGGGAATGAGGAGAAGGCAAATTTACTAAACAACTTCCTTGCATCTATATTCACAAAAGAATGTGACATACCAAGTGAAATGCAGGGG
Organism: Gastrophryne carolinensis; assembly: GCA_027917425.1. Taxonomy (NCBI): domain Eukaryota; kingdom Metazoa; phylum Chordata; class Amphibia; order Anura; family Microhylidae; genus Gastrophryne; species Gastrophryne carolinensis. Next base: position 147,850,281 of record CM051240.1, on the reverse strand, counting down.
AATAACCAAAACCCTCCATTGAATGTCACTGGTCTAACCAAGGAAGAAGTCCAGCACTGTCTCAAGCAGATAAAAATCGATAAATCACCGGGACCAGATGACATACATCCTTGTGTTTTAAGGGAGTTATGTACAGTAAAAGACAAGCCTTTATTTCTAATATTTGTGGATTCAATAACTACAGGGGCAGTTCAGAGGGATTGGCGCTTGGCAAATGTGGTGGCAATATTCAAAAAGGGATCTAGGGGGGAACCTGGAAACTACAGACCGGTAAGCTTAACATCTGTAGTGGGCAAGCTGTTTGAAGGTTTCTTAAGGGATACTAGGCTCGATTCAGAGACACATTCGTCAGGACTTCCGTAGCTGCCTTTGAAAGTTTTAGTGGGTGTTTGTCATTTTTTTTGCTTTTTTTCGTTCATTTTTCATTCGTATGAACGTTCGGGAAGATGCGTATATGTGCTTTCGATGAACGAAAGCAAATCAGATCATTTGCGTTAGCTCGGATCATTTTCCAAACAAAATCTGATATCTTTCATTTGTTCAGATAACTTACGTTGTTGGTATGGGCTTACCTCTGATTCAGAGAGCTGATTTCCGACGGACCACCACCCTATAAATCCGTTTCATTTCCGATCCACTTACGGGACCTTTGAGGGCTCGGATTGCTATCGTTGAACATGTTTTGCGGCTATGTGGAGGAGTGGAGGAGTCTGTGCGCCTTTAGCACCAAGGCATTGCATGTATCAGCATGGCCGAGGCCATAAATTGTATAGCAATGCATACCTGAATCAATACATTTCATGTATGCCTTATAGAAGCATTTTAATGCTGACCTTAATTAGTCCTTAGCATGTAAACATTTATTTTCCCACACATCCATATAATTGCTATATTTTTTTTAAACTTATGTCCTTTGTGAATTATATTTGGATTGTTGAACTTGAATCTTAACTTGTTGTAGGAGTTCTTGTTTTAGTCGGTTACCTTTGCTTTGTGTAATTATTTTATATTTGGTTGCAGGAACCACAAGATGTGCCACTCGCACAACATACAAGCAGTGTTTGGTCCAGCTATGCGATTCCTCAGTGTTCTTGCAGGGCATCCAGGTTCGTCCCATGATGCTTATATATTGCAGAGCTCCGGCAGGAGAATTTGAGTCAGGAGAATTATCTGGTGGATGGCTCCTGGGTAAGTTTGCTCACATTCCATCAATCCATTTTCACTGTATGGCAATGAATATAGTTGATGACTCATGTCTTAACCTATGGCTGTTTTTAGCCCTTGATGACATGTTAAACATTATTGTAGCTTAGAATGTGTATTTTATCTTAGTATTTTTAAAATCTTTTAGGTATTCTGGATATCCACTCCTGCCTTTGCTCCTGATGCCCGTTTTTTGCCTGCAGAATGCGGGCCAGGGGTTCTCTAATCGGGCACTATGCAAAACCCGGGCCGTGGTGGCAAGGGCCCTCTGGCTTTTGAAGTCCAGATTTAAGTGTTTGGACCATACGGGGGGGGGGGAGCACTGCAGTATGACCCCAACAAGGTTATACCAATATTTTAATTTACGTTTTTTAACAGGGATGTCAGAGTGTCAGGGTCTTTCAGTTGTTGGGCGAGATGCAGGAGCTGCGCGACTCGTTGGGGACCACAGATGAAGAATAATGTTCTGTGGCCTGCCATTGCTATGTATTTAGTTTTTATAGTTGTAAAAATTTGAAATTTTAAGATTTTAAGATTTTATATTTTATGATGGAATAAAAAAAAATGTTTCAGTGTCATTTCATTTACAAAATACATTAACACAAAACTAATGGGCCCAGAAATATTTAAAGATAATTAGATGAATATTCATATGACCGAGAAGTGATTTGGGTAAGTTTTAGGGGGCTAAAATGGAAGAAGAACCGCAAAGTGGTTTGGGTGAGCTTTAAGGGTCCAAAAGGGAAGATGGAGGATAGTGCTAAGTGATTTAGCTAAACATGAGAGGGTGGCAAATATGTAGGCGTGCACTTTAATGAGTTAAGTTTGTAGTGCGCAGGCGCAAGATCGTAAGGATTTCCGTCTGGATGATTATTTATTGAAGAAGGGAAACAGAAACTAACGGGAAATGTAAAGAATTCGTGGGAGGATACGATGGGAAAAGGGAAAAAAACGAAAGCCTACGTTGTAACATGTGAAAATGAAACGGAAAAGTCACGATGGAAAATGACATCCTCGTATTCGTAATCTGCCTTACGAACGGACGGAAACTTTACAGAAGGATTGCAATGCATGCATAGAATCGCTCGCACACTCGTACGAGAGCGGAAACATTTCCAAAAAAAACCAGATCGGCACTGAAGCAAAAGTATTTTTTTGTCTCTCTGAATCAAGCCTACTATCCTGGAGCACCTTAGGGAAAATGACCCTATTACTCCATATCAGCATGGATTTATGAGGAATCGCTCCTGCCAGACAAACCTAATCAGCTTTTATGAGGAAGTAAGTTCAAGGTTGGATCATGGGGAGTCTTTGGATATCATATATCTTGACTTTTCTAAAGCATTTGATACTGAGCCACATAAAAGGCTGGTACAAAAGATGAGAATGCTGGGACTGGGGGAAAACATGTGCAGATGGGTGAGAAATTGGCTTAATGATCGGAAGCAGAGGGTGGTTATCAATGGTACACACTCAGATTGGGTCACCGTTACTTGTGGAGTACAACATGGGTCAGTTCTGGGACAAATTCTATTCAAAATATATATAAATGACATTGGGTACGGATTAAACAGTAAAGTCTCAATCTTTGCAGATGATACTAAGCTGTGTAAATCAATTAAAGCAAACGAGGACAGCAGGCAGCTACAAACAGATTTAGATAAATTGGACGCATGGGCTTTTAAATGGCAAATGAAGTTTAACAAATATAAATGTAAGGTTATGCACATGGGCAGGAGAAATCTGTGTCATGATTACATACTAAGTAAAGAAAACAACAATGGAAAAGGACCTAGTGGTTTTAGTTAACAATAAGCTCAACTGTAGTAATCAATGCCAGGCAGCTGCTGCCAAAGCAAATAGGATCATGGGGTGCATCAAGAGGGGCATAGGTGCTCATGACCAGAGCATCATTTTACCCCTGTACAAGTCACTGGTCAGACCCCGTATGGAGTACTGTGTACAGTTCTGGGCACCTGTGCTTAAAAAGAACATATCAGAACTGGAGCGTGTTCAAAGAAGGGCAACAAAGTTAATAAAAGGAGTGCGGGGGCTAGAGTACCCTGAAAGATTGTCAAAATTAGGCATATTTAGTTTAGAAAAAAGACGCCTGAGGTGTGATCTAATAACTATGTATAAATATATTCGGGGTCAATACAAAGATATGTCCCACAATCTATTTATACCCCGGAGTGTAACCAAAACCCGAGGGCATCCACTAAGGTTAGAGGAAAGGTGCTTTTTCCACAGACATAGGAAGGGATTCTTCTCTGTAAGAGCAGTGAGACTATGGAACTCGCTGCCAGAGGAGGTAGCAATGATGGATACAGTAAAAATGTTCAAAAGTGGCCTTGATGCCTTTCTGGCATGTAATAACATTTCCAGCTATGGCTACTAGACCACTGGAAGAAGATAAACAGGCTGAACTGGATGGACTAAAGTCTTTATTCAGCCTTAGATACTATGTTACTATGTTACTATATTTAGGGGAGGGAGGGTTTTTTGTTGAAGCGCTATTTTAACTGGTTCTTGTTGATGTTTATTCCCGACAAGGTGACAAGAACTTTTCTTGTTCAATAATTTTATTGAGCAGTATTCAAACGTAAGAATCAAAGAGACCATACATAGCAAACGTTATAGTTATGAAAACAGCATTTTTTCTTAAAGTGGACCAACACCCAGAATTTTCACTATCCTGGGTTTTGGTCCACTTCCGCAGGGCACCCCGATTGGGGTGAAACCCTTGCTGCGTGAAACCCCCCAGAATGCTCGATTAAACTCCACTCACCCACTCCTACGGCGCGGCCGCTCGTCCAATCAGCGCGCTTGGAGCCGCTGTGGTATGCACGTCAAAGTGGCGTCAAACCACAGCAACTCCGAGCACGCTGGCGGCCGCATCTCGTGCTTCCCTCTAACAGGGAGCGCGCCCACGCCGGCCATTCACAAATGGATGGCGCGGGCACGCGTGCTGCTAGAGAGAAGCGCGAGATGCGGGCGTGGCCCGCGCATGCGCCGTTGGACCGGGAGTGAGGTAAGGTTACAGGGCGTCCTGGGGGGTTTCACACAGCGGGGCATCCCGATTTTGGATGCCCCACAGGGAGGGATTGGATCGGCCTGGGAATCTTATAGAGGTTTGGACCAGAACCCCCCCCTGACCCTGCTACATTCCCATCACACATGTCGCTATGATCCCAGAGATGGGCAACCCGGAAACAGAACCCCTGAGCACTGGCAACATAGTGAGTGATTTGTTCAGGCACTAGATACCATCTTGTAACACATTGGCTTCAATTGATGCAACCGGCGCAGAGATACCAAAAAACACTCTCCACATCTGCAGCAAATTTTCCTGATCCTATTTCTTATTAAAGCAGTCCTTCACTCTGAATGAGAGTCTATCTTATATGTTTCCCACACCCTGTACATACAGATTGCTCACATTAAAAATCATCCTACCTGCATCTACTGCATGTCATGAGCTTTTAAACATCCAAGATGGCGGCTCATGGAATATGAGGCAGCCTGTAAACAGGAAGTGCCTTCTGACTGTGCTGCTCTGCATTCTAGGATTGCTGACCTTTTCCTGACCCCAGCTCTGCTCTGTCTAAGCAAAGCACAGCTATAACCCGCCCCCTGTACTTTATCCCACTCTCCTCTCCTAAGTAAGTGTGATGCTTCTGAGTCAAGATGGCGATGCCCGTATCCTAAAGTCCTGAACAGAGTTGCAGCCCAGTGGGGGAAAGAATAATAAGTAAGTAATTTTAGATGCTGTGGAATCGTTTTATAAGGGTTTGGGCTTTTCAATAAATAATGGTGAAGGTCTGGTTTAAACTCCTGCTGCCATGTCTGTATATAGGAGGGGCCCAAGCTACCTGACTCCAAGATCAAATGGTTATATATTTCTGAAATAGCTCCCTTACCCTTGGGGTCTCGACCACAATGGGTCTCAAAGGGTGTGAGCTTATCCAACCCCTGTTTGCCCCTTGTTATAGAGCCAATAAAATTAGTAACTTGCATAGATGTAAATATTTCTCTTGGCATTAGATGGTATTTATGCCTAAGCTGCTGGAACGTAAGGATAGCCAAGTTCTGTAAACAATCAATTATTCAGTGTATTCCTGCATCTCTCCAACAGCTAAACCCATGGGTCTTCATAAAACCAGGGAAGAACATAGGGTTTCTCCACATAGATAACACTGGAAGATACGGAGAAACAAGCTTAACTTAACATCATCTCAGACCGAAGTGAATGCCTAATATTAGGATTATGTACTATCTTCCTAAATTTTGGGTAATCCTTAATAAGTTTCGATTGCTATCAGATGACACATTGCAGTCTGAATCTTCACTCAACTTAGTATATCAGAAACCAAGTGGTAAGCCGCCAGTTGTGCAAACTACGCAGCCTGAAAGTATTTTGTGCCGCCTGAATGTTCGGAACTTCTAAACTCCCCTAGGCCTAAAAAGGATGCCCCTTGTGACTCTTGGTCTCTTGCCATTCCAAATAAATGAAAGCACCTTGCTCTGCAGTATTTTTTGGAACTTTCACCAGAAGGACCCTAGCCAAGTATAAAAACTTGGGCAACAACGTCATTTTGACTGCAGCATTCTGGCCTAACCAGGATAAACTATAATATTTCCATTGAGCTAGTAAGGTACATAGTTTGCTGAAAATAAGAAGTCATATGTACTGGTCGAATTTACAGCAAGGCATTTGATAGCTCCTTCTTCCCAGTGAAAATCATATGAAGATTGTTACAAGCTGAGTTGGCAGCAGCAGCAGGAGCCCAAACATTACTTTAAAGAGACACTGGAGTTGGCTTCAGGAGCCCAAAAATTGGATGAATCACACCCTGGAGTTGGCAGCAGCAGCAGCAGGAGCCCAAACATTACTTTAAAGAGACCCTGGGGTTGGCTTCAGGAACCCAAAAATTGGATGATTCACACCCTGGAGTTGGCATCAGCAGGAGCCCAAAAATTGGCCTAAAGACATAAATATGTTTTGCACCATTTGGAAAGTGTAAAACGTGGCACCATGCTGAATCTAGTCGCATGCATCAGGCATTGGTGGGTGGAAATCCTGGCTGATCCATCCCTGATTCATTTTGACAAAGGTGAGTCTCTCCACATTTTTAGTTGACAGACGAGTTCTCCTCACCGTAACTATGGCCCCCGCTGCACTAAACACCCGCTCAGATGGCACGCTACTTGCCGGGCAGGACAGCTTTTCCAGGGCAAACTCTGCTAGTTGCGGCCACAAATCAAGTTTGGCTGCCCAGAAGTCCAGCAGATGCTCAAGGTGTGTTGGCATGGTCATGTCAAAGTATGACATGACCTGCTGGTTCAGGTCCTGCTCCAGGTCTTCCTGCTGCTCATGAGTAGCCTCACTATGCGGGTGTAGAAAGCTACTCATTAGCGACTGAAGACTGAGGCTGCTGCTGATGGAGCTGCTGCTGCTGCTCCTGCCAACCCCCCCAGCGGCCATGGCAGTGGAAGGTGAGCGCAGAGGTCCCCTCGAGTCAGACCTGCGTGAGTATGGACCATGGCGCAGATAGGCATCGGCCAACTGCCTACGTAGAATGTCTTTGTAGTAGTTCAGTTTGTCCTCCCTCTCGGTGGGTTTAAAAAATGCCCCCATTTTGTGCTGGAAGCGAGGGTCCAATAAGGTGGACAGCCAGAAGTCATCCCACCGACAGATAGAAACAATTCTGGGGTCACTACACAAGCACGTGAGCATGCTTCCTGCCATTTGCGCAAGTGACTCGGATGGACTACCTGTCTCCATCTCCACTGCATACTGCCACGGTGTGCCCGGGTCCTCTGTCTCGCCTTCCTCAAAAACCTCTAGCTCCTCTGGCTGCTCCTGCTCCTCCTCTCCTGTCCGCTGACTAGATAAACCAGCCATTTCGCCAAGCCTAAACTGTGTTTCGCTGGGCAACTCCTTCTCCTCCTCCAGTTCAGCTCCAACGGGAGTTCATGTGGCCGTAAGATGTAAACGCCATGTCTCCAGTGCCCTGACCAGCCATGGTTTCCAACATGTGCTGTAGTACATGAAGCAGTGGAATCACGTCGTTCATCCCGTAATCCTAGAGCCGTAAAGGGCTCTAGGTCTTCTCCGGGCAATTACAGACCGGTTAGCTTAACATCCGTTTTGGGGAAATTGCTTGAGGGACTATTAAGGGACAACATACACGAATATGTAACTATCCATAATATTATAAGTGACAACCAACACGGTTTTACTAAGGACAGAAGCTGCCAAACTAACCTGATTGGCTTCTATGAGGAGGTGAGTAGAAGCCTGGACAGAAGGGCGGCTGTGGATATAGTTTTTCTGGATTTTGCAAAAGCATTTGACACTGTCCCCCAAAGACGCTTATTGGGGAAATTGAGATCTTCAGGATTAGAAAACGCAGTTTGTAACTGGATTGAAAACTGGCTGAAGGATCGTGTGCAGAGAGTTGTGGTTAATGATACCTACTTTGAATGGTTACCAGTTGTAAGCGGTGTACCCCAGGGTTCAGTGCTGGGCCCACTATTATTCAACTTGTTTATAAACGACATAGAAGATGGAATTAAAAGCACCGTCTCTATTTTTGCAGATGACACAAAGATATGTAGCACAGTGCAGTCTATTGAAGATGTTCACAAGCTTCAGGCTGACTTGGACACATTGAGTGTCTGGGCATCCACTTGGCAAATGAAGTTCAATGTGGAAAAATGTAAAGTCATGCACTTGGGGTCTAATAACCCGAAGGCAACATATGTCCTCGGGGGAGTAAAACTGGGAGAGTCACTTGTTGAGAAGGATCTGGGGGTACTAGTAGATCACAGACTAAATAACAGCATGCAATGCCAAGCAGCTGCTTCCAAGGCCACCAAGATACTATCATGCATTAAAAGAGCCATGGAATCACGGGATAGAGATGTAATTTTGCCTCTTTACAAGGCACTGGTGCGCCCTCACCTGGAGTATGCCGTCCAGTTCTGGGCACCCGTTCATAGAAAGGACACCCTGATTCTGGAAAAGGTGCAAAGGAGAGCCACCAAACTAATAAAGGGAATGAAAGATCTTAGTTATGAGGAAAGATTACGAGAATTAAATCTGTTTAGTCTTGAGAGGAGGCGATTGCGGGGGGACATGATTAACTTGTATAAATATATAAATGGACCATACAAAAAATATGGGGGAACACTATTTCACGTAAAATCCTCTCTAAGGACAATGGGGCACTGCCTTCGATTGGAAAAAAAGAAATATAGTCTCCGGAGGAGACAATCGTTTTTTACCATAAGAACTATAAATCTATGGAATAGCCTCCCACAGAAGCTTGTTACAGCATCAACCGCTGACAGCTTCAAAAAAGGATTAGATGCTTATTTTGAAGAAAATAACATTAACAGTTACTACTAGTGGTTATCAATAAAAAAAAAATAAAGACAAAAAATTAAATAAATGGCTTCCCCTATGAAATAAAAAATAACTTCCCCCTACCCCAACACCCTTGGTTGAACTTGATGGACATATGTCTTTTTTCAACCGTATTAACTATGTAACTATGTAAATCCTGCCAACTGACAAATAAAGTGGCTTCCTCAAAGGGCCTGAGCAAATGGCAGGTGTCACGTATGAGCTGCCACTGGTTGACATTGAAGTTACACAGGGGAGTCCCCCTATCTGCTTGGATCATCAAGAAATCCGTGATGGCTTTTCTCTGTTCATATAATCGGTCCAACATGTGAAGGGTGGAATTCCAACGGGTGGAAACATCGCAAATCAGATTATGTTGGGGGATACCGTTCTGACGCTGTAGCTCAAGAAGGGTGTGTTTGGCGGTGTATGAGTGGCTGAAGTGCATGCAAAGTTTCCTTGAAGTTGTTAGGATGTCTTGCAGATGGGGGGAACACTTCAGAAACCTCTTGACAACCAGATTGAAGACGTGAGCCATGCAGGGGGCATGGGTCAGGCTTCCTTGGCGCAGCGCAGACAAAATGTTCTTCCCATTGTCAGTAACCATGATTCCCATTTTAAGTTTTCTTGGAGTAAGCCATGTTTGGATTTCCTGATGAATAAATGTAAGCAGTTCCTCCCCTGTGTGACTCCGTTCGCCAAGACAAACCATGTGAAGCACTGCGTGACACCTCCGTGCCCTGCACACATGGTAGACTGGAGGGGCACTGAGACTTGAGCCTACAGTGGAGGGTGAGGAGATGGCGGAGGATGAGGAGGCCGAGTCACACGGTGTCACAGGCCCAACGGGCAGGGAGCGCGGAGGCCGAAGCGGCGTGACCTGTCCAAGTTGCTGCTGCTGCAAAGTGACCACATTCACCCAGTGGGCCGTAAACGACATGTACTGTCCCTGACCGTAGTTACAGCTCCAGACGTCGGCGCTGCCATGCACTTTGCTACACACCGACAGGCTCAAGGACTGGCCCACCTTCTGTTCAACAAAAGTGTGCAGCGCTGGTACTGCCTTCTTGGCAAAGAAATGACGGCTTGGGACTCTCCACCTTGGCTCGGCACAAGCCATCAGTTCTCTGAAAGGTGCAGAGTCCACCACCTGAAAAGGGAGCGACTGCAGCACCAGCAACTTGGACAGGAGCACATAAAGCTTCTGCGCCATAGGATGAGTGGGCGCATACTGCTGTCTCTTGGACATGGCTTCGCTGAAGGATTGCTGGCGGGATGCATGACTTGGAGGAGGAGGAGCAGGAGCGACAGAGGATGGGTATGACGCACAGCTGCCTTTGGCTGAGGTGCTGGAGCCTTGGCTGGCAGAAATTGGGAGCGGCGTGCCACTTGGTGAGGAAGCAGACTGGACCACCCCTTGGGAGCCTCGGTTCTCCCAGGTCGCTTTATGGTGACGCATCATATGTTGACGCAGGGCCGTGGTGCCAACATTTGGACCCTGGCCACGCTTCACCTTTTGCCTACATATCTTGCATGTGGCCATGTTACCCTCCTGCGGATGCTTCAGGAGAAACTGCCACACTGCCGAGTAGCTACTTTTCCAACCCCCTGGCCTCACTGATTCACTGCTGCTGTTGCCAACTCCAGGAACCCCTGCTCCACTACCTCCTGATAAGGTAGACTGCCGCACAGCAGGTGCTCTACCCCAGCCCCAGCCCCGGCCGGCTCCAGCCTTTGGAATTGTGCCCCCATGCGGACTGCTACCACCTTGCTGCCTCAGCTGCTGACTCTGGGGCAACCTGCGCCCCTCTTCTCCTGATGATGACGATGAAGCCCCTTCATCACCCGGCTCCCAAGTGCGATCGGCTTCATCGTCATCATCATTATCACCGAGTTGTGGCTGTACGTCACTGATGTTCGTGGATTCGTCAACAGTGTCTGGCACAGGAGCTGGAACGCTCGCAGCACCCACGACACTGTCCACATCACTATTTGTCTGCCTAGCTAAAGAAGCCACCTCCATTTCTTGGCTGGGCAGTAGCTGCTGACTGTCCTCCTCACTAAAGAGTGGAGCTGAACCCAAAGCATAGGATACGTCGCTGGGGGAGGGAACGGCGTAGGACAGAGGCAATGGGAGGACAGGGATTGCTCTCGGGGCATGCCAACTCAGGGTTGTGTCAGAGGAACCTATCGACCCTAGACTGGGGGTCTCAGACGTAAGTTGTGATGTTGTTGTTGATGAGCGCGTCAACCAATCTACCACGGCAGATGCGTTACTGGTGGAGACCCGACCGCTAGCAGACACTGGCAGATTAGGTCTCTCAGCGTGACTCCTGCTGCTACTGGCCCCCAGTCTGCTGCGAGCTCTGCCTGCGGAATCTTGGCCTCTGCCACTCCTCTTTTCACTTCCAGGCACTTGTCTGCCCGACATAGTCTAACTGGCGTGGTAGTAGGTGATATTTTAAGAACCCCCAGGCAGCGGTGGGTCTATATGAAACAGAATATAATGCACACCAAAAGTGAGCAGTAACACTCAGCCTCCAACAGGCCTGCTTAGTGTAAATAAAGAGGGGTATGGTATGTTACAGAATGGGATGCCCCAACAGCAGAACACCTGGGAGCAGTACTACTATGCACAGCAAAAGTTTCTTTATCAGGCCTAATTTCTATTAGAATAAATGCAAAGGGTTATAGTATTAAATAGAGGCAGGTGCAGTCACAGAATGGGATGCCCCAACAACCAGAGAGCACCTGGCAGCAGTACTACTATGCACAGCAAAAGTGTATTTATCAGGCCTAATTTCTATTAGAATAAGTGCAAAGGGTTATAGTATTAAATAGAGGCTTGTGTAGTCACAGAATGGGATGCCCCAACAGTCAGCAGTGCACCTGGCAGCAGTACTACTATGCACAGCAAAAGTGTCTTTATCGGTCCTAATTTCTATTAGAATAAGTACAAAGGGTTACAGCAGTAAATAGAGGCTGGTGTAGTCACAGAATGGGATGCCCCAACAACCAGAGAGCACCTGGCAGCAGTACTACTATGCACAGCAAGTGTGTTTATCGGGCCAAATTTCTATTAGAATAAGTGCAAAGGGTTACAGCAGTAAATAGAGGCTGGTGTAGTCACAGAATGGGATGCCCCAACAACCAGAGAGCACCTGGCAGCAGTACTACTATGCACAGCAAGTGTGTTTATCAGGCCAAATTTCTATTAGAATAAGTGCAAATGGTTATGGTATTAAATAGAGGCTGGTGTAGTCACAGAATGGGATGCCCCAACAACCAGAGAGCACCTGGCAGCAGTACTACTATGCACAGCAAGTGTGTTTATCAGGCCAAATTTCTATTAGAATAAGTGCAAATGGTTATGGTATTAAATAGAGGCTGGTGTAGTTACAGAATGGGATGCCCCAACAACCAGAGAGCACCTGGCAGCAGTACTACTATGCACAGCAAGTGTGTTTATCAGGCCAAATTTCTATTAGAATAAGTGCAAATGGTTATGGTATTAAATAGAGGCTGGTGTAGTCACAGAATGGGATGCCCCAACAACCAGAGAGCACCTAGCAGCAGTACTACTATGCACAGCAAGTGTGTTTATCAGGCCAAATTTCTATTAGAATAAGTGCAAATGGTTATGGTATTAAATAGAGGCTGGTGTAGTCACAGAATGGGATGCCCCAACAACCAGAGAGCACCTGGCAGCAGTACTACTATGCACAGCAAGTGTGTTTATCAGGCCAAATTTCTATTAGGATAAGTGCAAATGGTTATGGTATTAAATAGAGGCTGGTGTAGTCACAGAATGGGATGCCCCAACAACCAGAGAGCACCTGGCAGCAGTACTACTATGCACAGCAAGTGTGTTTATCAGGCCAAATTTCTATTAGAATAAGTGCAAAGGGTTACAGCAGTAAATAGAGGCTGGTGTAGTCACATAATGGGATGCCCCAACAACCAGAGAGCACCTGGCAGAAGTACTACTATGCACAGCAAGTGTGTTTATCAGGCCAAATTTCTATTAGAATAAGTGCAAATGGTTATGGTATTAAATAGAGGCTGGTGTAGTCACAGAATGGGATGCCCCAACAACCAGAGAGCACCTGGCAGCAGTACTACTATGCACAGCAAGTGTGTTTATCAGGCCAAATTTCTATTAGAATAAGTGCAAATGGTTATGGTATTAAATAGAGGCTGGTGTAGTCACAGAATGGGATGCCCCAACAACCAGAGAGCACCTGGCAGCAGTACTACTATGCACAGCAAGTGTGTTTATCAGGCCAAATTTCTATTAGAATAAGTGCAAATGGTTATGGTATTAAATAGAGGCTGGTGTAGTCACAGAATGGGATGCCCCAACAACCAGAGAGCACCTGGCAGCAGTACTACTATGCACAGCAAGTGTGTTTATCAGGCCAAATTTCTATTAGGATAAGTGCAAATGGTTATGGTATTAAATAGAGGCTGGTGTAGCCACAGAATGGGATGCCCCAACAACCAGATAGCACCTGGCAGCAGTACTACTATGCACAGCAAGTGTGTTTATCAGGCCAAATTTCTATTAGAATAAGTGCAAATGGTTATGGTATTAAATAGATGGCTGGTGTAGTCACAGAATGGGATGCCCCAACAACCAGAGAGCACCTGGCAGCAGTACTACTATGCACAGCAAGTGTGTTTATCAGGCCAAATTTCTATTAGAATAAGTGCAAATGGTTATAGTATTAAATAGCGGCTGGTGTAGTCACAGAATGGGATGCCCCAACAACCAGAGAGCACCTGGCAGCAGTACTACTATGCACAGCAAGTGTGTTTATCAGGCCAAATTTCTATTAGAATAAGTGCAAATGGTTATGGTATTAAATAGAGGCTGGTGTAGTCACAGAATGGGATGCCCCAACAACCAGAGAGCACCTGGCAGCAGTACTACTATGCACATCAAGTGTGTTTATCAGGCCAAATTTATATTAGAATAAGTGCAAATGGTTATGGTATTAAATAGAGGCTGGTGTAGTCACAGAATGGGATGCCCCAACAACCAGAGAGCACCTGGCAGCAGTACTACTATGCATAGCAAGTGTGTTTATCAGGCCAACTTTATATTAGAATAAGTACAAATGGTTATGGTATTAAATAGAGGCTGGTGTAGTCACAGAATGGGATGCCCCAACAACCAAAGAGCACCTGGCAGCAGTACTACTATGCACAGCAAGTGTGTTTATCAGGCCAAATTTCTATTAGAATAAGTGCAAATGGTTATGGTATTAAATAGAGGCTGGTGTAGTCACAGAATGGGATGCCCCAACAACCAGAGAGCACCTGGCAGCAGTACTACTATGCACAGCAAGTGTGTTTATCAGGCCAAATTTCTATTAGAATAAGTGCAAATGGTTATGGTATTAAATAGAGGTTGGTGTAGTCACAGAATGGGGTGCCCCAACAACCAGAGAGCACCTGGCAGCAGTACTACTTTGCACAGCAAGTGTGTTTATCAGGCCAAATTTCTATTAGAATAAGTGCAAATGGTTATGGTATTAAATAGAGGCTGGTGTAGTCACAGAATGGGATGCCCCAACAACCAGAGAGCACCTGGCAGCGGTACTACTATGCACAGCAAGTGTGTTTATCAGGCCAAATTTCTATTAGAATAAGTGCAAATGGTTATGGTATTAAATAGAGGCTGGTGTAGTCACAGAATGGGATGCCCCAACAACCAGAGAGCACCTGGCAACAGTACTACTATGCACAGCAAGTGTGTTTATCAGGCCAAATTTCTATTAGAATAAGTGCAAATGGTTATGGTATTAAATAAAGGCTGGTGTAGTCACAGAATGGGATGCCCCAACAACCAGAGAGCACCTGGCAGCAGTACTACTATGCACAGCAAGTGTGTTTATCAGGCCAAATTTCTATTAGAATAAGTGCAAATGGTTATGGTATTAAATAGAGGCTGGTGTAGTCACAGAATGGGATGCCCCAACAACCAGAGAGCACCTGGCAGCAGTTCTACTATGCACAGCAAGTGTGTTTATCAGGCCAAATTTCTATTAGAATAAGTGCAAATGGTTATGGTATTAAATAGAGGCTGGTGTAGTCAAAGAATGGGATGCCCCAACAACCAGAGAGCACCTGGCAGCAGTACTACTATGCACAGCAAGTGTGTTTATCAGGCCAAATTTCTATTAGAATAAGTGCAAATGGTTATGGTATTAAATAGAGGCTGGTGTAGTCACAGAATGGGATGCCCCAACAACCAGAGAGCACCTGGCAGCAGTACTACTATGCACAGCAAGTGTGTTTATCAGGCCAAATTTCTATTATAATAAGTGCAAATGGTTATGGTATTAAATAGAGGCTGGTGTAGTCACAGAATGGGATGCCCCAACAACCAAAGAGCACCTGGCAGCAGTACTACTATGCACAGCAAGTGTGTTTATCAGGCCAAATTTATATTAGAATAAGTGCAAATGGTTATGGTATTAAATAGAGGCTGGTGTAGTCACAGAATGGGATGCCCCAACAACCAGAGAGCACCTGGCAGCAGTACTACTATGCACAGCAAGTGTGTTTGTCAGGCCAAATTTCTATTAGAATAAGTGCAAATGGTTATGGTATTAAATAGAGGCTGGTGTAGTCACAGAATGGGATGCCCCAACAACCAGAGAGCACCTGGCAGCAGTACTACTATGCACAGCAAGTGTGTTTATCAGGCCAAATTTCTATTAGAATAAGTGCAAATGGATATGGTATTAAATAGAGGCTGGTGTAGTCACAGAATGGGATGCCCCAACATCCAGAGAGCACCTGGCAGCAGTACTACTATGCACAGCAAGTGTGTTTATCAGGCCAAATTTCTATTAGAATAAGTGCAAATGGTTATGGTATTAAATAGAGGCTGGTGTAGTCACAGAATGGGATGCCCCAACAACCAGAGAGCACCTGGCAGCAGTACTACTATGCACAGCAAGTGTGTTTATCAGGCCAAATTTCTATTAGAATAAGTGCAAATGGTTATGGTATTACATAGAGGCTGGTGTAGTCACAGAATGGGATGCCCCAACAACCAGAGAGCACCTGGCAGCAGTACTACTATGCACAGCAAGTGTGTTTATCAGGCCAAATTTCTATTAGAATAAGTGCAAATGGTTATGGTAATAAATAGAGGCTGGTGTAGTCACAGAATGGGATGCCTCACAGCAGACTTGAGATCAGTTCAGTATATATGCACAGTTAGTATATAAGCAGCCTGAAAACGCTAACAAAGCCAGTCAGCCAGCCAGTAACACTCAGGCTGGATGAAAAAAAAAAAATCTCCCTGTGACTGCCTCCGATTTTTCCTAACTTTCCCTGTTTTTCGCTGACTTTCTGTCTGTCTCCTGCCTGTCTCCTGCCTGTCTCCTGCCTGTCTCCAGCCTGTCCCAGTCTGTCCCTGTCTGTCTAACTGCCTCTCCCTCACTACAGCAGCGTCCTGTCTCTCACGAATGCAATAGAGAAATGAGGAAAAGCAAGATGTCCGCCGACTTAAATAGCGCTGTGACGTCACCGGGCTTGCTGGCTGCTGATAGGCTGCATGTGACTGCCCCAGCTTGCACTGGCGCGGGGTTGATGTCTGGACATGTCCCGTCCGCCATCTTAGAATGCCTGTAATGTAAATGAATGGATGTTAAAGGAAAACTTTGAGCGATCGAATCGCGGGGAAATTCGGATTCGATCCGAATCGAATTTTTCATGAAATTCGGATCGAATCCGGGTTCGTCCGGATCGATTCGCTCATCCCTATCTGAAATATCTGGTGAACCCCTTATCATTTGAGCCAGGGGCTCCATAATCAGGGCAAACAGGAGAGGGGACAGCGGACACCCAGATTTATAGCAATTATATTTTAAAAACGCTAATGGGGACGAATACACAGTTAACACTGGTCCAAAACCCCATCTCTCCCATAAGTAAAATAGATGCTCCCAGTAAAATAGATGCTTTTCTAATGTCTAGCAACAGAACCATAGAAGGTGTCCGCCACACTCTCGTAATATATACGGAATTATGTTTAATATACAAAACCTTATCCTTCTAATATTATCCCCCGCCTGGCGCCCTGGTATGAAGCCAACCTGGTCATTGTCTACTAATGCGTACAGAGACACAACACATCAGGGTGCGGTGATCTAATTTTGCGAAAAGTTAGGCTTCTCTTATGTGGAGAATTAAAACCTTGCACATTCCACAAATAAATAGTAGTCATTGTTGCTCCTATTTAAGAAAGAAAGAAAGAAAAAAAAGTAGGGGGGGGTCTAGACTACCAGAAAGTAGAGGAAAGATAGACCAATTGCTTAATTATTAAACACTACTTGTGTAGTAACTTACTAGAAGAATTTGAACACACACTGTGTCGTACAGACCATTAAAAAAAAGTCACTGGTTCAAGCAACTAATGTCTAGACCGGCGATGTACTCATTTAATATTGTTATATATAGAAACAACAAACACTTCTAGGCTGCTTAGAGCTATATGAATATAAAATAGAGTTTAGTTAATCACAAAGGATAAGCCTTCTGGATAAACTGGAGTGCAGCATGTGAATGCCCTTCCGGAAGATTGGGCTAAACAGAAAAAGTCTGTGAAGTTGGCAAGTGGGGAGAGGAACAAGGCTCTGCACCATGTCCCCCTAAACTCAGGAACATGATACTAAACTCCATACTGCTACTCACCCACCCCGCAGAACAATGTAAATAAAGGAAAGCATAAGCAGTAATCATCAAACTAGAATTCCAAACACCATTGCATATTAAGCCGAGAAAAACTACCAAACGCAGAGCCATAACCTTTATGAAGCTAGTCGCCTTTTCCAAAGCACAGAAGTGGTCTTCAAGAATGGCTCTCAGCTACAAAAAAATTATCTTATAAAGGAAAAATAAAATAGATTTTGGGCCTGCAGAATCGGAAACATCTCTATGTATTGATATAAGATCAGTAGTATAACTAGTCCCTCCAGCCATCGGAAACAGAAAAAGAATAAAAAGGCAGCATCAAAACCACATTTTCCTAAAAAAAAGTTAAATCTGAAACCACAGAAAACACAGAGCAATAAATATAACACAATCTTAAACGAGTCTCTTTCACATAGTAGTATGGCGAGGGGATCCCACAGTGCATGTACTCAACTAAAATGTGAAATCCACCACCTTCCATATATACTGCTTACCAGAGATGACTTAATAGAAGACTTGACACAATCAGATGAGATAAAATCCAAAATTTCAGTAGTCTCCAATAACTGAGTAATCTTCAAAATGGATGACTTTTGGTCCAAAGTTAAACCTCAGACCATGGATTCAGAGGGAAAGAAAAAAATAACAACAACCTAGTACAACTCTGTATAGCAAATGTATCAGAATTTAATAATAGTATTGCACTTACAAAGCCACAATGGAAACAGGCGCATGTAAAATCCAAATGAGTAAAAACGCAGGTGAAGTGTTTCTCCTATCACCACCAGCAATGACGGTCGTCGTATAGCAGACTCAAAAAATATCTTCAATTAAAAAAGAACATTGCCATATCCCACCTGACGCGTTTCATTGCAATCGCAACTTTAACGAAGGCTAGGGATATGGCTAAAAAGAGGAACATATATACTCACACACTAGAATCCATTTCCGTCCATTGAAGCTGTCTTCCTGTGATTCCACACAGACAGCCAATCAGAGAAAAGAAAGTGGCTGATGTCACTGTGTGGAATCACAGATGGCCTGACAGCTAATCAGAGACAAAGCAAAGTGATAGACTGGATATGAGCCAGTCAAAAAGCAGAGTGGGCGGGAATATCACACCACAGCGTAAACACTGTGCAGCGTATAGAAAATGGAAAATCTAGATATATATAATTATAAAAAATATAAAAAGTAAAGGGAAATAAGAACAAAGAGCGCTACTCGCCAGCTGCATTGTGACTGCGCTGGAGTTCGTTATAAAAGCATGAACTTATCATCTTATTAGAACGCAAGTATAACCTATACGTTACCTGCATAAACACAAACCTACGCAAATTGCGTAAGGGAGAAGAAACGCAAGCTGCGCAGGCGGACATTGCTCTGCCTCGGCGCAGACAGTTAAAAGTGGTTAATCACAATTCACTAGGAGTGCGCATGCGTGTGGAGCGCGGATGGCCGCATAAGACCGGCCCCACACAGCCCACAGAAAACGGCGATTTTGCCCCCCCCCCCGAGGTTCGTACAGACCCTGGGTCCCTCCCTACCTTCTTCTGCGGCGATCAGCCTCCGGTTCGAGCAGGACAGCTGGGAGGTGAGCGACGGCCGCCATTTTCCCTCGGCTGCGCAGGGATCAGCAGCAGCAGCAGCCTTCCCCCAGCTCAGAGGATCGGCCCCAGCAGAGTCCTCCACGCACATGCTGCTCTACTGCCACCTAGTGGCAGAAAACACATGGTGCAGCAGCCAGTTTTTATATGCCACAATAAGGGAATTATACAGGCTGCACCTTTCCAAGCCTCCTCTCCTGATCATACCTGGGGACTGATACTTTAAAGCGGGGATGACAGGCTGAACTCGCACTCCTCAGGAACCGGTTTCCCCGGCCCCTATAGCCAGCAGCAGCGTGCGGTTTTCGGCACCAGAGCCTGGGGTAGGCTCGAAGACCCTCCCTGCCAAATCTGTGGTCGGGCCCAAAATCGCTAATCATTACAGCAGGCGGAGGTGAACGGCCGCCACCATCTAGCTTTGAGGCGCGCCCTGCGCACTCTGCTTGTGTTCCCCCTGCAGATCCCTGGAAGAGCACAGCAGGGGATTTAGTGCCCCCTGGTCACATCAGACCCCCCCCCCCCCAAGCAGCGCAGCCAATCAGCAGGGTCTCCTAGCAATCCCTAACACCAGACCAGGAGAGCGTTGTGGGGGCAGTCCTAGCCCATCCCACCCTCGGCCGGCTACCCAGGTTCACTCCCTGGGCTCCTCTGCCCTGGCTCTTTGGCAGCTCCACACCATCAGATCCTCAATGCCTGACAGCATCCGTCCGGTTGGTCGGCAATTAGCATTTTTATATACCTCTCTGCTTACAGCTTTTTTTTTATTATGAACTGCCTCCTATTCTGCACTTGCGTCTTCTTAAAGGGGAAACGCTCTTTTCCGTTGCCTGATGAGTTTGGGACCCCCGCTGACCCTCCCTTAAGAGTATTTTGTACCTTTGGCCTGGTGTGCTTCTCCAAACTATTAACGCACCCCTATTCTGGGTTATTGCTCTACCTTACCTGACCCCCTTCAGAACATCTAACCAGCGGTTATTTTCAAGATGGAGGCTTCCACTTCCTCCCAAAGCGAGCCTCAAATTCCCCCTGATTTACTACCAGAGGATGAGTCCTGGATGGACGATTCCCTCCACGGCTCCCCACAGAAGTCCCAGCCGCCACCGCTTGATAGATATGAAGCTATGCTGGAGAAAGCCCTAAACATTACGTCACAGATTACTGTTAACCTCTCGGCGGAAATGAAGGAACTGGGTCAAAGAGTTGACGTTCTCAAACAACAGCAGACGGCACATAGCTCGGAGCTCTCCTCAACTGTGACGGATATAGAGGCCTTGAAAGAGGAGAATCTAACCCTACATCACAAATTGGAGGACATGGAGAATCGATCCCGCAGGGCGAACATCAGAATCAGAGGTATTCCTGAAACAGTCCTCGACCTACAATCCACAGTCACCGCCCTTTTCCAAGAACTTCTGCCAGCCATCCCAATCGAGAGATTGCAATTTGACAGGATTCACTGCACCCTACAGAAGAAGAGAACAGACGGCCTTCCACGGGACGTGCTTGTGAAACATCATTTTTACCGCACAAAAGAGCAGCTCATGGCGACCGCACGAGATCGAGACACACTTAAATTCCAAAACTTTGACTACCAACTGTTTGCTGATATTTCCCCCCAAACCATCACGAGGCGGCGAGCCATGAAACCTTCACTCGAAATTCTACAAGCAAAAGGGATCAGATACAAATGGGGGTTCCCCTTTAAAATTTCTTTCTACTTCTCTGACCAGCGGTTCGAGGCCACTACACCGCAAGAGTTGGAGGCAGCGCTAGCCGCGTCGGGCTTGAAGACAACCACAACAGCTCCTACTCCCCGACCCCCCGCAAAAGAAGAGGGCACTTTCGTTCTCGCCAGTGCCTAAAGATAAACGAGGTCCGCGGCGGAGTACTCCATCAACGAGCAAGTCGGCGAACGATCTATCGCACAGGTTCGGTAAGCCGGCGCTAGGTGAGGGGTGAGGGATAAGATTCCCTGTGCAATATACTAGGGTTCTTGAACCTCACCCTCCTACCGCTGTGATAGCTCAAGGTCCTTTTTTGTTAGTCCTAGTGTAATGTTATTGGGACTTTAGCCTTAATTCTATGTTTCTTGGAACGTTTAATGTTACTTGCCTAACCCCCTTCTTTACGCATTCCCCTTGTATTCACAGCATTTGTGAGCTTCTTTGTGCGATTCATGTTTTTGATCGCATATTCCTGCCCACAATGCGTAGATTGTTATTTGAGTTTTTTATTCGATGTTGCTAACTGTTTTGCTATTTTGTACTGAGGGCCGGAGGCCCAGGTTTTAAAGTTTGTGCACTCCCAGCTTCCTCTCTTGTCGGTTATCCGCCGAGTTAGGAAGCCTTTGACTCTGACCCCCTTTGAGGGTCAGCCAATTCACTAGTGTGTACCGGGACCTTCGTATTAGTGTCCCTGCGTTTTTATAGCATTTCCCAGTGGTGTTGAGGATTCCTCGGCCCCAGTGGGAAATCTCATATAGGGAGGTTCTTCTTCCTCCCCTGCATTTGAGTTAAAATGTTGTGTGTAGTTATAATGTTATTTGCTAGTCTTATTCCTCTGTTCTCTCTTCCATTTCCCCTCTTTCTTTCCTCTTGGGTGTCCTTTTTCCTCAAAGCGAGAGTTCTTGAGAGGTCCAATAATGGCGGTTAAACTTGTATCGCTTAATGTGCAGGGTCTTAATGCTCCCCAGAAAAGAGTTAAGGCCCTCCAGCAGATGACAGCCCTGCACGCTGATATTGTCTGCTTCCAAGAGACCCACTTCACTAAGAAGAATACTCCCAAATTCTTAAACAAGGATTATCCCCTCTTTTACACGGCTTCGGCTGATACCAAGCGGAGTGGTGTCCTTATTGCATTCAAGCGATCCCTTCCTTTCTCTTTGGAGCAAACGATAAGAGACCCCCAAGGTCGGTTCCTCATAGTCCTAGGCATGATTCAGGACCAACCTGTTACAATCGCCACGTATTATGCCCCTAATCAGAATCAGAACGCTTTTCTAGAGGAGTTTCTGCAGACCCTGGATCCCTTGGTTAAGGGGTTTCTAATAGTTGCTGGTGACTCAAACCTAACGCTTCATCCTACCTTGGATAGGCAATCTGCTGTCCGTCCCTCCGACAGGCCCAAAGTTAGCTCTTCAGGAAAAGCGTTTTGTGCCCTCCTCAATCAATATCATTTAACTGACGTCTGGAGGGAACTCCACCCCACTAGGAGGGACTACACCCATTACTCCTATCCGCACAAGGTCTTTACCAGAATTGACCATATTTTTTTGCAGCTCCCCTCCTTGCCTCATCTGACCCACTCCTCCATAGTCCCTATCGTCTGGTCGGATCACGACCTGGTCTTGGTAGAATTGTCCTCCTTAACCCAAAGATCCCCCCAAAAGTCCTGGAAGCTCTATGATCCTATGCTATCTGACGAGTCGTTTCTTGAGCGCACGAGCAAAGCGATCGAGGACTTCTACTTAGATAATATAGGGTCAGTGAACTCGGACGCCCTACTCTGGGAAGCCCATAAAACAGTCATCCGCGGTCACTTTATCCAGGAATCTGCCCGGCGTAAGGCCCTTTATAAGAAGCGCCTCCAAACCTTACCGGACGAGTACCACTTAGCCTCCTCTGCCTACAAATCCCGTCCAACCAGACGCAATGGAATCTCATTGAATCAGGCTGGCAACCGATCCAACTTGTGCCTTTCTAACGAGGCTGAAGGTCAATTAAACCGGTCGAGGTTTAGGTGGTACCGTCTTAGTAATAAACCGAACACCCCTCTCGCCAGGAGACTTAGGGGTATCACGCTTAAAACTAAACCTCTACGTGTGCAGACTTTGGATGGCACATTGTCTAGCAACCCCGCGAGAGTAGTAGTGACTTTTAATAAACGCCTTGAGGATCTTTATAAATCAAAGACTATGTTAGATGTGCACCTTGCTGAGAACCTACTAGGACAGCTCCAGCTACCTTCCCTGCCCCTTGAGGCTAAGAATTCACTGGACCAGCCAGTCGAGCTCTCGCCAGTCGAAGTCCAGGAGGCCATCAACTCTCTAAAGATAGGGAAACAACCGGGACCGGATGGATTTACTGCCCTCTATTATAAAAAATTCTCCCAGGTACTCTCCCCACGTCTAGTTCAGACGTTCAATTCCCTCAGTAAAGGTGACTCATGGAGCACAGACGCACTCACTGCGGCTGTTTGCATGATCCCTAAACCTAATGTTGACCCCACTCTCTGGTCCAACCATAGGCCCATCTCTCTATTGAACATAGATGTTAAGCTCTTAGCAAAGGTCCTTGCGACGCGTCTCAACAGGTTCGTCGCTTCTTTAATTTCTAAAGAGCAAGCAGGATTTATCCCCCAGCGCCAAGTGGGGGACAATATCCGCAGGGCAATCAACCTGATCCACCATGCCAGGAAGGAGGGGCGCCAGGCCATGCTATTAACTTTGGATGTCCGTAAGGCTTTTGATACAGTTGCCTGGGACTACCTTCATTTTATATTAAAAAAGTGGGGCCTGGGTTCCTCCTTTATTGCATGGATTGCCTCATTATACTCTAATCCGGGGGCATTCGTTAGATACTCAGCATATTCTTCTAATCGATTTAATCTGGGCAGGGGCACCAGGCAGGGCTGTCCCCTTTCCCCTCTACTATTTGCTCTCGACATAGAGCCCCTTTCCATGCTGATACAGACTAACGCCAACATTACCGGAATAAGAATAGGGGCCTATGATCACAAGATTTCTTTATTTGCCGATGATATTCTGATGCTGGTATCCAACCCTATCACATCCCTCCCTAATTTGTTCCGCACCCTGGATGATTTTTCTAAGATATCTGGCCTACAAATCAACACCTCAAAGTCCCAAGCTCTTAATATCTCTCTCCGAGAAAGGATTTTTCTTGGCAGGAGCGCCACATCAAATATTTAGGGGTCCGTTTAACAGACAACTATGATGCCCTCTTTGCTGCTAACTACCCTGCTATGGCTAAGGATCTTCGCACCTTGTTGTCCTCCTGGGCTAGGCTTCATCTTTCTTGGCTTGGTAGGATAACGGCTGTGAAAATGACCTGGCTCCCTAAAATGCTTTATTTTTTTCGTGTTTTACCAATTCCAGTCCCGGCCCCATTTATTAAAGGCCTCCAGGCCTCCTTAAATTCGTTTATTTGGGGGAAACAAAAACCGCGAGTAAATCGCACTACACTGTACAGGCCTAAACAACAGGGAGGCTTAGGTGTTCCTAACATTTCGCGCTAGTATTCGGCGTGCCAGATCGCTCAAATGTCTGCCGTTCATGCGGGGGTGAGTAAGCCGTTGTGGGTGGACATCGTGCAGGTTGGCTGTTCTCCAGTAGATATCGCAAACTTGTTGTGGCTGCCCCTGACGGCTTACAAAGCTATTGATAACCCAGTTTTGAGCCACTCCCTCAGAATTTGGAAGGCAAATAGAGTGAAAGGGAACCTCTTCTCGCCCCAGTCTCCCCTGCTCTCAATATTGGGCAATCCTGAGTTCCTTCCGGCCTTTCGGGAACCGGTGGCCTTCTCCTGGTGGAAGGCACAAAACGTAATAAGGGTCAAAGACTTCGCCACATATAGGGGTCTACCGGCCTTCTCTGAGCTTCAATCCCTTAGGGGAATTCCAAATAGGGAATTCCTCCACTTTTCGCAAATTACTCATTATGTAGGCACTAAAATCCCGAAGGGGTTTGTACTAAGGCCCTCTTCACCCTTTGAGATCATTTGTGAATCGCAACCTCTTGGAAAAGGGACGGTGGCTGCGGTTTATAGGCTATTGTGTGAGGAGGAGGGGGCACCCCTTCCGTCCTACACGGCCAGATGGGCAACTGAACTCTGTGTTGATCTTTCAGCCGAGGAATGGCGAGCATCGTGGAAGAACTCATTTACTAAGTTCTTGCACACAGGTGCCCAGGAGGTTAACACTAAGGTCCTTATCCGTTGGTATCTGGTCCCAGAAAGAATCCATAGATTCTGTCCAGCTTACCCACCGGAATGTTTTAGATACTGTCGTAACCCAGGAACTTATATCCACATCTGGTGGGATTGTAGGGTAGTCAGTCAGTTCTGGGCCAAGGTCTTTTACATTATAAATAAGGCTACGGGCCTGCATCTGACTCCCTCACCTCAACTGGTCCTTCTCAATCTTAAACCCCCTGACTGCTCCAGAACACAATTTGAACTTATTAGGCATATTCTCACAGCTGCTAAACTGACTATAGCACGATCATGGAAGACTAGGTCCATCTCTAGTGGTAGTCTGATACCCCGCATTAATGAGGTAATGTTCTTTGAAAAGATGGCTGCCTCAATGCAGGGAGATCTTACCCCCTTCCTGGCTACTTGGGAGGGTTGGATCGCCCATTTTCAATCACAAAAATTGGACCGCTACCTCCTTACAATATAACCTCTCGTTATTTTCAACGCGAGTTGGTAGGAGCTGGGACACCCGCCTCTCCTTCTCTCTCTCTTCCCTCCCCAGTGTCTTCCCCTATTCTAACCTTCTTTCTTTTTCCTTTCTTCCCGCCCTGTAACCTCTGATCTTTGTATGAAGATATTATAAAGATAATAGCGTTGTGTTCAGGTATACATTCAGATGGATGTCTATTTTCGTATCACAAGACGTATAGTATGTCGCAAATTGATGTATCTTCTGTATAACTTCAATAAAAATATTGTTGAAAAAAATAAACACGATTCACTAACCTACTAATAATGGCTAGATTATTAGTATAGGAGGAAATGTCCAACTTTATGAGCAACGCTATAAATGCCCAAACAAAAAGTAAAGCATGAAATTCCAAATACTAATGAAAAAGGGGCATAGCAACCTAACAAGCCATTATGGCAGCATTATAAGGATGCAGCATATTAATATTAACAAAATTACAATATTACCATAAAAAATATTGTTTTAAAAAATTGTTATTTTGAAAAATAGGCATCCATTGAAATGGTAGGAGAAACACCTCACTGTTAACAAATGAATAAAACGTACATTAACTATTAAGAATTATCAATAAAACAATTGAGGTCAAAATCAATATTAAGACCAATTGGTGCCAAAGTGTCCAGCTCATAGATCCATTTTCCTTCGCGTTTAGAAATTTCCCTTAAAAGGTAAGAACCACGCCAATCTTATCTAACCCAATGAAAGTCATTTGTGAAGGATCACTGGAATGAACCATTTTAAAATGGGCTGAAAGACTATGAGTTTCAAGACCACGTCTAATATTATAGACGTGTTCCCTGATTCTGACCTTGAGTTGGCATATAGTTCTGCCCACATAAAACAAGTGGCAAGGGCACCATATAAGGTAAACGACGTGTAGAGTTACAGGAAACAAAAGAAGGTATTTTAACCTCAGACCCAGTTTTAAAATTAAGAAAGGTTTTAGTGGGTTTAGCTACCCAACAACATGTCCTGCAACCCATACAGACCCCACAGCAATAGAAACCTAACATGGGTTCATTTAGGAGAGACACTTTTTGAGGTAGATCAGTATAGCTCTTAGTAAGTATCTCCCTCAAGTTTGGGGCCTTTTTAAAGATTACTTTGGGATGACTTGGTAATAATGGGCCTAGAACAGGGTCTTCCTTTAAAATATGCCAGTGTCTAGAGCACAGCTTTTAACCTCCCTGTGTTGCATATTAAACCCCGTAATGAACGAATAGTCTAAACTCGAGGAAGGAGTTTTAGGGCAATGTTTTTGTAAAAGAGTAGTCCGATCAACACTCTTAATAGTCTCTTGCTGTTGCTGAATATGATGAGGGTCATATCCTTTTTCTAAAAAACGTCTGGCTAATACCTGAGATTGTGTGTCATAGCTGTTAACTGACGACCAGTTACGCTTAAGTCATTAATAGCGTTGCTCATAAAGTTGGACATTTCCTCCTATACTAACAATCTAGCCATTATTAGTAGGTTAGTGAATCGTGTTTAACCACTTTTAACTGTCTGCGCCGAAGCAGAGCAGTGTCCGCCTGCGCAGCTTGCGTTTCTTTTCCCTTACGCAATTCGCGTAGGTTTGTGTTTACGCAAGTAACGTAGAGGCTATACTTGCGTTCTAATAAGACGATAAGTTCATGCTTTTATAACGAACTCCAGCGCAGTCACAATGCAGCTGGTGAGTAGCGCTCTTTGTTCTTATTTCCCTTTACTTTTTATATTTTTTATAATTATATATATCTAGGTTTTCCTTTTTGCTATACACTGCACAGTGTTTACGCTGTGGTGCGATATTCCTGCCCACTCTGTTTTTTGACTGGCTCATATCCAGTCTATCACTTTGCTTTGTTTCTGATTGGCTGTCAGGCCGTCTGTGATTCCACACAGTGACATCAGCCACTTTCTTTTCTCTGATTGGCTGTCTGTGTGGAATCACAGGAAGACAGCTTCAATGGACGGAAATGGATTCTAGTGTGTGAGTATATATGTTCCTCTTTTTTGCCATATCCCTAGCCTTCGTTAAAGTTGCGATTGCAACGAAACGCGTCAGACGGGATATGGCATTGTTCTTTTATAATTGAAGATATTTTTTGAGTCTGC
The DNA here is from genome assembly GCA_027917425.1 of Gastrophryne carolinensis. Taxonomy (NCBI): domain Eukaryota; kingdom Metazoa; phylum Chordata; class Amphibia; order Anura; family Microhylidae; genus Gastrophryne; species Gastrophryne carolinensis. The sequence goes on along the minus strand of CM051240.1, from coordinate 147,822,786 downwards.
TATACGACGGCCGTCATTGCTGGTGGTGATAGGAGAAACACTTCACCTGCGTTTTTACTCCTTTGGATTTTACATGCGCCTGTTTCCAGTGTGGCTTTGTAAGTGCAATACTATTATTAAATTCTGATACATTTGCTATACAGAGTTGCACTAGGTTGTTGTTATTTTTTTCTTTCCCTCTGAATCCATGGTCTGAGGTTTAACTTTGGACCAAAAGTCATCCATTTTGAAGATTAAGTTATTGGAGACTACTGAAATATTGGATTTTATCTCATCTGATTGTGTCAAGTCTTCTATTAAGTCATCTCTGGTAAGCAGTATATATGGAAGGTGGTGGATTTCACTGCACATTTTAGTTGAGTACATGCACCGTGGGATCCCCTCACCATACTACTATGTGAAAGAGACTCTTTTAAGATTGTGTTATATTTATTGCTCTGTGTTTTCTACTAATATTGTTTATCATTTAATGTTGGATTTAGGCAGTTCCTTTACACGTTTGAGCACGATTATTGTTTCAGGAAAACTGTTTGGATTAGCGCTGTGCGTACATTATATGAAGCAGAGCAATACTGAACATGCACAGGATAGGGTTGCCAAGCACCCAAACAACCCTTTACATTTAAAATACCTCCCCAAACCCTGAAAGTACACACCTTATGCTTGTTGTGGTGCATCATTCTGGAAGTAATCCCTCGATTAATTCTTTGGTTGCACAGGGTTTCCCTAAAAGATGTATAACAAATCAGAATTGAGAACACATTTTCCTAAAATATCAATATGCAAACAAAAAAAACAAGGTGCGCTGTGTGTTTTTTTTGGCACAGTTTAGACATAAAATGTTCTGTTTGTAATTTTTTCTGTGCTTTCATAATTTTGTGTAAATTATTTTTTTTTTTAAAAAGCCCAATTCTTCCTCCCCCCTCCCCCTGATCCTGCCCAGGAGATCCCCCAAACTCAAAATAGCTCTTTATGACATTTTCAAATAAAATATTAAAAAACTACTATCTGTATTATCAAGGGTTACATTTGAAAAAATAGATGTGGGGTCCCCCCTCGGTTTAAATGGGTTAAAACCCTTAACACATTTAAAAAAACTGTGTCATGGGCCATAGGCTCTTCTGCCCCTCTCTGGGCTTTGGGGAGGGCAGGTAATGGGGCCAGGGTTTAATGGCAAGTCACCCGCTGGCCTCAGGTCAGCCCCCCAAGCCTTGTTAAAGGGTTAAATGTAAAGAAACACAAAGACACAGAGAATAATGTATTTGTTCTAATACTTACCTCTGATCCCTCCCCAAGCACTGTGTCCCAAGCCGATCACTTTGGCTTCAGCTCTCACTCCTGCTGCTGGAAGCCTTTTATATCGGCTGAGTGACAGGACATCATGGGTTAATAACTACCTAGCTGCTATACTTGCATAAAAGGGTCCTGTCCATTTTTGGCAGCTGTAGTAGTGGAGTGTTGCCTTCTCCATGACCCGCGACCAGCAAAATACCATCATGCGCGTAAGTGCACCAAATGCCTGCATTTGCATGCGATTAGGCATAGGTTTAGTTAATCATGGTCGCAAGTGTATAGGCAGTCAGGCCGATCTGGAATAGCAATTCAGGGTCCCAAGTGTCTAGGAAGGCAGCGTGGGAAGCAATGCAGCTATTTACAAAATAACACAGGTGTAAGCAAGTGTGCACATGGGCATCACGCAGGTACTGCTTGGGGCAAGGGGGATCTCTTTGTGCATAGCTGGGTGTAGCAGCCACATACCGGGGGGGGGGGGGGGCAGCCCAGGTGTTAAGTACAGCTCCCAATAAGATCTGTAAAACAAGGATGGCAGAATACCTTAATTCTGTACTAAAGTGTATGAGGAGTGTTGCCTGCTAACAACCTGCTAGTCTTATTTTTAATATGCATATGATGTTGTTTTTTCCTATGTATTTGTTCTACATATTATATGATGATGACATACCGATGTGACTTCCTGCCCAGCATATATGCCAAGAGGACATTGGCAATTGATATTGTAGCAACGATGAAGAAGGAGACCGACACCACCTACACTTTCACGCAAATCATGCAGCATTGGTCAGACCTGAAAAAGGAGGAATAAGCCCCAAGTGAGGAAGTTTTTCAGGAAACTATTCCCAAGTAAGTGACAATTCTTGCCTACACATTCACTACTACAATCAAATTCTGCAGGCCTGTGTTTAAAGCAATGCTATTCTCTTCCAGTGTCAGAATGTCCTTGCCCTCCTCTGCAGGTGAGCCCCAAGCTCACCTCGACCAACCTGAGGAGGAGGAGACCCAGATATTGAGCAGAGAGTCTGAGGATGGTGGCTAGAGATGAGCGAACCGGTTCGGACGAACCGGAATTCGCTCCGAATTTCAGGAAATATTCGATTCGGTACGAACCCGAATATTTTGTGGTTCGTGCCTATCGAATTTTTCCTGAAATTAAAAAAAAAAAATGCCGGCATGGTGGGAGCGGGCCGGCCGGTAAGGCCGGCCGGCCCGCTCCCACCATGCCGGCATTTAAAAAACAAAGAAAAAAAAAAAAAGAAAAAATGCCGGTATGGTGGGAGCGGGCCGGCCGGTTCCGCGCTCCCACCATGCCGGCATTTAAAAAACAAAAAAAACAAAAAAAAAGCATTTTTGCCGGCATGGTGGGAGCGGGCCGGCCGGCATTTGAGAAAAAAGGCAAACACTTACCTGCAGGTCCGGAGCGTGGAGGCCGGCGCCGCTCTCAGCTGTCATCTGAGGGCGCGTCATCAGAGGGCGCCTCTGATGACGCGCCCTCAGATGACAGCTGAGAGCGGCGCCGGCCTCCACGCTCCGGACCTGCAGGTAAGTGTTTGCCTTTTTTCTCAAATGCCGGCATGGTGGGAGCGGGCCGGCCGGTTCCGCTGACAGCGGAAGCGGCCGGCCCGCTCCCACCATTCCGGCATTTTTGATGGGGAACTTCGTAAAAGTTCGATTCGGCCGAACCCGAATTTCTTTGTGAAATTCGGCAAATCGGCCGAATCGAACTTTTCAAAAGTTCTCTCATCTCTAATGGTGGCCATGATGAGCATCACACACAAACACACACAGGAAGACACAGACTAAACACATACACACATATGTGTTGTAATATGGTCTTTTGTGAATTTCCTTCTAGATAACCAAAATGTCCCTGCAGGTGAACAGCGAGGGGATGGAGGTGCTCCAATCCCACTTTAAGAAGAGAAAGGTGGGTGATGTAACACACACAAAACACAAACCAATTAACACCTCTAACACATTCGATAACTATTGTTTTTATTTTCCTCTACAGACTCAGAACTAGATGTGTGACAGGTCCCAGTGAAAAGGGTGGCTTCCCAACCAAGAATCCCCCCACCAGACTAGTTAGTTTTGAGACAAGCGACTATTTACTAACATGCCTTCTTCAACAGGTTGGCAGGAAGCAGAGCCTAGACACTGTTTATTTTTTATTTTACATGCCACAGAGAAGATGCACAACAGTGCCTGCAGCTACTGTGCATGGGTTGGTGGGGATATTGAAGAGCTGGCCACAGCCATGGGGAGCCACCCACCTAAAGGCACTGGGAGGCTGCCATCTTATTTTAACCACCTGCGCTTTTGTCCGGGTTGAGGCTACTCCCGGTGTGTCTGACAAGCATTTGATTATGACCACACTGTTTGATATCTTTAAAAAAGTCTTGCTTCACATTTATTGTACAAATTCATAAAAAATTACAAGAAAAACACACTTCATTTACAATTATATATTCCATGTTAGGTGATACTTTTTACATATTATGGTTCTCTCTTCACTCACGCTTTCCCAAAGAATTGGTATAATTAAATAAGAAGTCTCCACAGACTGTCTTAGTATTGGGCAGACATGTTTCACCACACTTTTCTGGCTTTCTCAACGCCCTTTTGAGAGAGATGAGGGATCAGAATATGTTTGTTTCAAAAATCGCAAAAATACAATTCTGTGAAGTACTCACCTGTAGAATTGGTATTATACATATACAGTACGTCCTGCTCCAGATATAATACTTACACTTGGGTTATCCTCCGCCAGAGGGCGCTGTGCACTGCAGACATGCAAAAACAGGCTCCTCCCGGCCCTTCATATACCCAGGGACCTCCCACAAACCCCCAGCATTGAAAAGCAGTGAACCAGAAGCCGGGAGAATCCATAAAATCCAACATCATAAAAACCCTTGAAAGGGTATGAACCAAAAACCAAGGTAGCGGCTTAGCAAACTTGTACAACAAAACCTGGTGGTGAAAGGCCCAAGGATACCTAATCACCAGTAGAATCAGAAAAAGGTGAGAGAAGCTCAGCACCTCAAAGGAATAGGCCTGTCAAGATCAAACGCTAACAATATTCCAGGAAGAAGCCAAATCTTCCCTAGGACCAGAAGGGAAAACCATCCAAGTAAAGGCTAGGCCAAGGGCCACTTAACCCCTGGAAGCAGACAAGATCAGGCACATACAGAGGTAGGTGCCCACAAACCCCAAGGGGCATCAGTCCCCCTAAGGGACCAGAAACAATCCAGGAAAAAAATTCCAGCACCTGATGAGGGAAAATAAATCCCCTTGCCTCAGAGTTATTAGGAATAAAGCACAGAAGGAAGGCAATGTCTTAAACACATGAGCCTAAGCCACCACCAGAGGTAGAAGGTCCGGCGTAAGGCGGAGCACCACCTTATCCTGGTGCATAACAAGGAACGAGGGCTAGGGAAACAGAGCCACCCGCTCAGACACACGTCTGACTGAGCCAGCAGACCCAAGGGACAACGTTGAAGGCAAAAGACAGCCAGACAGCATCCTGAATCGGTCCAAAAAGGAACCGCAAGGCAAACGGAATAAAAAATTCAAATCCCAACAGGGACCATAGAATTAAGTGGGGCACGCAATGAGCGACCCCTGAAAGAAAGCTTAGCCGAGGGAAATAAGCAAAAGACTTCTGCCGGAAGGCGGACAGGGTAGAACGTGACCCTTCAGAGTACCGAGTTGGGGAGCCAACTCCAAGCCATGCTGTAATAACTCTAGAGCCCTGGGAACAGAGAATGCCCAACAGGGAAGAGACCTAGCCTAACACCAATCCATATGGGTAAGCCATACCTCATAAGAATGGAAGAAGAAGAAGAGCCCTGCTCTCAGACTTCCAATAGTCACGAACATAGAGGAGAGAAGCCTGTCTCCATAAGGACGGAAGAACCAGCATTCAGGCCGGCTAGACCAGAGACTGTAGAATTGGAGTGACGTAAAGGAGGCCCCGAGTGAAACAGGGCGACACCCCTAGCAGAACGTACAGAACTACTTCCCTAAGGTATCACGTCTGCGAATCCACACTCCACTAGGCCACCCAGGGGCCACCAGTATCAATGGTCTCCCTACCAGAGCGATTCTGCACAGAAAACCCGCCTAGCAGGGAGAAGGGAGACAAGACATACAGGCCAGAATGTCCCGTCATAAAATTACTAAATCCTCATGACCACAGCCAGAGGAGCCAGGGACAGGGAAACGAGTGGCAAGAGCTTGAAAAAGTGACGGTGCACCAAACAGAGCCATACTGGTTGAACTTCATAGTGATCCAAGAATTAGCACATCCTGTCACAGAGGGACCTCCACAGGAGCGAATACCAATGATATGCAGGCAACATTATCCTCCACCCAGAACAGGAACATATACCTTCCTGGGGAACCATCCTGCTCCAGGCCCCACACAGATGATTAAGGTAGGCCACAGTCGTCAGACAGACCGACCAACAGGCAGGCCGGGAAGAGGAGAAGTCAAGCGAGATAGCGTCAGCCTGAAAACTCACTGTTTCAATACTAATAGATACAAGGACCTCCTAAAAGGCCCCACCTTTCCCACACCCGCATGGGGTTACAGAAGAAAAACCTCCTCATCAACCTAGGTTGGCATTCACGGTGATCGTCTCTAGGAAGGGCAAGAAGAGAACTGTCCCCAGACAGGTTCCTAGAGTAAATCCACTCCAAGAGGGACTCCTAACCAAGGGGGAAAGCACACAAGATCCCGCTCCAGGGATGCTGGATTAAGTATTAAGAATAGAAGTTGCAGAAAAACCCCAGGTAGAGGAGTATAAGGGACTTCATCTAAGCAAGTCACCAAACGGGCCCACCAGCTGCGTTCCTGCCTGGTGAAGGGACTGGAACAGCAAGGAGGGACTAAACCCACACAACCAGATTGTCCACCTAATTGTTGAGGAAGGAAGATTCTCGCCTGAACCGAATCTAGATTCATCCCTAGGAATGGAGATACCAATCAAGAGGACAAGGAGTACTTGAGGTGAATGAACACCCATCCAAATGACTCCCAAGGGACGCCACCAGCTGATTAGCTAACTCGACCTGACATAGACATTGGGAAGCGAGAAGGACCACCTGGCAGGTCTTGCGCGGGCGCCGCTTGGTCTCATCAGAGACATAGCCTCCATTAGTACCTTGGTGAGCACTGTGGAGGCAGAAGAGAGGCCAGATAACAAGGCCACGGGTTAGCAGTGTTGAACATCCAACACAAACCTGAAGAGCCTCGGTGTCTAGAAGACACGGGGAAGTGAGCATAAGCATCCTTGATCTCCCCGGAAGGCAAGGTCCCACTAAGCGCAAGGCGCTAGTGGCCCATCCCAACAACAATTGCCAACAACCTGTGAAATCAGAAGAGCAGACTGACTCATCCTTTTGGGAGAATGTGAAGGGGTTGGTGTAGCGGCACCTGCCTCTGCCTGATAAGGGCAAACTGCAAGTGACCTCCAGACCCCGCTGGCCGTGTATGGCCTGCACCAGCACCCGAACAGAGGCAGGGACCAGGAGTACCCTGACAATCATGGGGGAGGCTGCGCAGCAAACTTTATCCTGTATCTGGAGGAAACTACAGTACCTCCTGTATCCACCAGAAAGAGGCAAAATGCCTCCTGATAGGAGCAAGGGGCTGCAGTCATCCCCTCACCCAGGCGGGCGAGGGCGCCCCATCATGCTTGAGGGGATTTGGTGGAAGATTTAGGTTTAGCCCCGCCAGAGGGCTCAGAGCGTTGTCTGTTGCTCGTGGGGCAGGGGTCTGCACTAAGACTCCGGGAGGACACCCCTGGTTCTTGTTTAACGCTATGGTATGGAGGGGGAGGGGTATCCCTGTCCCGAGGGGGGCGAGACAGGCGCCTGCGCCAAGGTGATTTGCCCTTTTTTCCAAACAGGTCCAGACGGGCCCCAAACAGGCATTGCCCTCTAAAGGGGAACCTGGTAAGAGTCCTTTTAGCAGCATAGTCAGACCCCCACTCTCACAGCCAGACCAAGCGACGCATAGCCACCACAAGGGCGGAGGTCCTCGCACACATGGTGTCATCCATAGCTAAAAGGATAAATCTTACAAATACATCACAACTGGAGACTGCATTAAACACCTCCCAGGAGAGATCGTTAGCGTGATGCTCAAGCATCTGTCCGATGAGGGTTCTGGCGGCCACTGCAGTGATGGCCGTGGCACAGACAGGGCACAGCGCCATCCCTGCACAAGAAAAGGCGTGTGAAGCCCGCTTATCCATGCATCGGTTCTCGGCATCCCGAAGGGTACTGTAAGCAGGAGCTGCAATAAAGGGAGGGTTAGGAACCCCAATGATCGGTGCGTCTACCACAGGGGGCGATGTCCAACAATCAACCATCTCGGGGGGAAAAGGGTATTTCCAATCCCAGTCCCCTGGGGCCCCTGGAAGTTTACTGGGGTGTTCCCATTCCTCGAGTACAAGAGCATGGAAGTGAGCCTGCTCTAGGAATTCCAAGCGTGGTGTCGCTGTATGGAAACGCTCCCCTCTCGGCTTGGGAGCCACATTAGGGAGAGAGATAGACAGGGCCTTGAAGATCCTAATCAACAAAGCAATGGTGTCAAACTGGTTCCAATCTTTATGGTCAGAATCGTCATGACTCCTCGGCTCCTCATCAGATGAGCCCGAGTCAGAGAACAGCCCTCCTTCATCGGAAGGGGTGCAGGCACATGGAGTAGTGAACTCCTCCGATCCCTTAGCAGAGGCAGAAACAGGGGGCGTCGAGGATCGCTTCTTACCAGGGCCCGAGCGCTTTGTCGACCCCGTAATAATCTGGTCAGCTGTAGGCAGTCTGGAAGACGCAGCCGGCTGCAACTCCCCACTAGTATGCGACTCAGCAGAAGCGAGATTTAAGCCTGGGGGAATAGGAGTTTTAGGGCGAGGAGCAGCCCCTGGCGATCCTGGTTGCAGGACCAGTACTCGCTCGGCACACGTTGCACAGATCGGTGCCCTGTCAGCACCAAAGCGGGGATAGCCACACATTATACACCGCCGGTCTTGTCCCGGAGGGACCCCCGGACACAAAATTCTGAGATGCCTCCATATGGTGATTATCAATGCAATATAAGTCAGTAGGGATTTATGCAATAGGCAACCCTGGATGTCCCAAAGGCCCGCTAGGAATGTGGGAGAATGTTTTGTAAGCCCGCTACGAGTTATGTTAGGCCGGGAGAAGCCACCAGAGTCTTTGACTTCTGAAAGACAGAAGGGGAAAAAGGGGGTGTCAGGGCCATGTGCAGCAGAACAAAATTACTAATGATGAAAAACGCCCGTGAGGACACTTACGGACCAGGGGAGGAGAAGGACCGCCAACACGCGTGCGCGCGAAGATCAACAAAATGGCACTAACCGAACCTCGGAGGGCGGGTCTAAACTGGGCGTGACACGGAGCGCGCCACGCCAGGTTCCCGCCTCCCCCAAAGAGCGCGAAGCTCTGAAGCAGCCGTTAAAGGCTTGACAAGCCAAGCATAGAATATGCCAGTAAAGGCATCTGCTAGTGGATACTCGTAAAGTCTAAATACGCCGCCACCATTCTGATGCCCGTAGGCGTGCACAAAAATTAGTTACCTGCCCAAGATGCAGGATAATAAAGCAGGACGTGCTGTACACTATTGCATAGTAAATTGAGAAAGGCCAAAAACACAACGGCGGCGGCCAGAATAGAAGAAGCAAGCAGCGCGGCTCTGCCACCTAGTTGCCGGTCAGGGGCAAAAGCACGGCCATAAGCGTGACAATACCGTACACTGAGACCGCCAACAGACACACACACACACCCCCCCTTCTTTTCCCCTGAATACGGGGGGAAACGAGGGAGGACGGCTACCCTTTACACAGGGTCCACCTCTACACGGGGCATGGGGCAATAATGCGGGAGGGACATCCATTATGAGGCTCACCATCAGCCTAAACCGCCTACCCTTTGGTGGGGGACTGCGGTGGAGCATGGCTCCGTTAAGCACGCATGGTGCTGCCTACCTTCACCCGACCAGCGCAGCCCAGGCTGGGAGGCACATCACAAATAGGACGGGAGAGAGCTGTAATAGCCCCGCTCACCTGCGAGAGAGTGATACTTCATGTCTTCGCAGTCAGCACTGCAGAGAAATCTGGGGATTTGTGGGAGGTCCCTGGGTATATGAAGGGCCGGGAGGAGCCTGTTATTGCATGTCTGCAGTGCACAGCGCCCTCTGGTGGAGGATAACCCAAGTGTAAGTATTATATCTGGAGCAGGACGTACTGTATACTTAGAATATTACGATTTTTATTCAATAGTATCTTAGTACACATGGGTGAACTTGAATAGTACCTGTGCATGAGCCTGTATTCAATAGATAGCAGTCGCTGTCCTATTCAGTTTAATACATACAACCGTATTTAATCACAAACCACCAAGAGGGACGTGGTGAGGACACCTTCATGGAAATTTCTAGTTGGTGTAGCCCTTAAAGAGATAAAAGACCATTAGTTCCATCCTATATGTGGCCAGATGAGTTGAATAATTAAATGCATAGCCGCACATTTTTTATTTGTTGTATGTACCTTTAAAGGGCTTGTGCAGTGTTGGCCTCGGGGGTAGTGGCAGCTGCTATACCTCGCCTTGAAAAGGAAATTTTTTGCCCCGCTCGAGGAACCTGTAAGAAAGGGGCATATTGTTGTCCCGGGCTATCAAAATGCTTTAAACCATCTCTGGTGTTATAGTAATAAATGTGGGAAGCATAATTTAATATGTTACTGTACCTTCCTATAAGGTGTGTCTAAAGCCTCTGCTCCTCATGCGGGTCGTGCCCCTCGTGCCTCTCTGGGGCTAGTCTGTCACACTGACAGTTGCTTGCTCATCCAGGGGTGTCTGTGCACGCCGCTTCTGTGACGCTTTATGTGCGCTCCGGCGCCGGGAGCGCGCCGCCGCCACCGCCATTTCCGGAAGTGACGTACTGCGCTCCTTGCGGTGGAGCGCACCTCCCAACCCACCAGATCTAACAAGGTGTGTCATGGGACATCACAGAGATGTCGGCACTGCGACTCCATTTTGTTGGAGCCTCGCCAACACCGGCTGTGTGCAATTGGGTTCTGCTGCCAAGAGCACCCATTCCCATCACTAAGAATCAATGCTATAAGGTCCCTTCGCATGGAGCACAATGAAGTGATGCCAGCGCATGTCAGCCCCACGGGAATATACAATTTGCGCTGGCATGACCCCACCCCGCCCCCGGCAAACACCTCATTGCTGTCGCGTGTGTCAGAATCACCGGCACACGCCACCATGCTAGGACAGCACAACCAAATACACCCCTGGAATAACACTATTAGTGATGTTATGAATACATAAAGGAGGTAATGTAATCAGCCCGAGGGAGCAATAGTCCCTTTTCCTCATATGGGGCTTTATAGTTCCTTACCCGGAGTAACCCAAATTCCGTCACTCCCAAATGGAACCTTTCATGGGCTTAAATTGCCATGTTTTTGTATTCATATTGGCTAATACAGGTGTCCTACCATCTTCCTCTCGGTTCACATCTTATTGAGGTACATCTCACATATTTTGATTCCGAAAAAATTATACCACCTGGTGCTATATTACAGATAAATGTTCTATTTGGTCACCCATGCTCGCAATCACCATGTTTCCTAACATTTATTCAATTATTACCATGCTGGACCGACTTGGGGCTTGTTAATGAATGCGTCACTTAGAGAAATGGGGCGAAGCTTAAACTATCATTAAGTCCTGGAAATCGGGATGCCCCCAACTTATATATCCACCTAGTTTCAGCCTGAAGAGTTGCCTTGCGGATATCACCTCCTCTCTGGGATTGGTGTATTCATTCAAGTCCTTGAATCTTCAGGGAACTAGAGTCCTTATTGTGTCGTGTTGCAAAGTGACGGCTCACTGGTGTTTTTAAATTGCCAGTTCTGATGTTGTACTGGTGCTCATATATGCGCCGTTTCAGTTGGCGGTTTGTTTTTCCAACATAAAAGCATCCACAGCTGCATGTTAGAAGGTACAACACATCGGTGGACTGACAGTTGATGTAATGTTTGGCTATAATCTCACCCTTACCTTGTGGGGTCACTATAGGGCCTGGTGAAATGAATTTACACATGTTGCAACCACCGCAACGATAAGTTCCTTTTTGTCTGCAACACTCCTTCTTTCTGTTTGTGTTGTGGTGACTGTGTACTAATCGATCCTTTATTTGGGGATCTCCTAAAGATTATTTTAGGTTCTCGGGGTAAGAATGTTTTCATATGAATGTCGTTAAGCAGGATTGGCCAATGCTTTTTTACTATTTGAAGTATTTTCTCATGTGATTAGGTGTATGTTAAGATCAGTGCAGGACCTTGATGTTCCTTCGTACGTTTGGGTCTATATAATAGGGTTTGCCTATCAATCCTTCTAGCCTTCTGGTATCCTGCTTTCAAAACAGATTGTTTATAGCCCCTTTCTGATAGTCTCCTGCGAATATTGTCTGCCTTGTCTTGAAATGATTCAGGTGTACTGCAATTCCGGCGAGCCCGGACGTATTCCCCATAGGGAATACTCTTTAATAAGTGGCCAGGGTGGGAGCTGGAGGCCCTTAAAGTTGAATTTGCAGCGGATTCTTTTCGGTATAACGTGGTGTTTATGTGGCCTTGAGTGTCCTTGCTAATCGTTATATCTAGGAATGTCACCTTATGCTGATTATACTCGCATGTAAATTTGAGATTATATATGTTCTGGTTGAGTAGGGTTACAAACTCATTTAGTTCCTGCTTCGGCCCCTCCCATATGACCAGGATGTCATCGATGTATCTGTGCCACGCTGAAACGTGGCACAGGTACCTGGCCATCTTGTCCTCAGCCCACAGACCCCTCTCCCACCAACCCAGATACAGGTTCGCAAACGATGGGGCACAGGTTGTCCCCATCGCAGTCCCCTGTATCTGGTGGTAAAGTTGGTTCTTAAAAAGAAAGAGGTTGTGGGTGAGGACGAAGTTGAGGAGCCGAAGCAGGAACATGTTATGATCGTGTTCCTCGATATCCAACTCATTCAAAAAGGCCTCAACTGCCTTTAATCCCAGCTCGTGTGGAATGCTGGCGTACAGGGCCTCCATGTCCAGAGTCACCAGAAACGCATCAGGATCATCGAGGACACGGACAATGTGGCCCGTGTCCTTAACATACGATGGTAGGCCTGTGACCAGGGGCTGAAGGTGCTGATCCACGTATTGGCTGGCTCGCTCTGTAAGGGCCCCCATGCCCGAGACAATCGGCCGTCCTGGTGGTAAAGTGGCCGATTTGTGCACTTTCGGAAGCGCATAAAACGTGGGTATTCTCGGACATGGAGACTCCAGATAGCCCACCGTGTGGGCATCGATAACGCCCTGGTCCCGGGCCTGGTAGATCATGCCGTGATATTCCTGCACATCTCTGGTGAGTCTGTTCATGGAGGCCCTGGCATACCAGTCTTTATTGCTCAGAATTCACAGGCACATTGCCTCGTACTGTGATGTTGACATCACTACTATATTCCCCCCCTTGTCGGCGGGTTTAACAATAATCTGCTGATTAAGTTCAAGTTCCTTGAGTGCTTGTTGTAAGTTAGCATCAAGGTTTGGTTGTTTTATTTTACGGGGTAATTGCTCGATTTCTGCTGTTACTAAGTTGGTGAACGTTGCCACATTGTGGTTAGTCCCTAAGTTTGGATAGTAGGTGGAGTTTTTTTTTAATTTTATATTCTTAGTTTCTATTGTAGCTAAGCCAGCTACCTCTATTGCTAAATCCTCCATGTCTTTATTCAGTTCCTGCTCAGAGGGTGGGTCTACCCCATTTGGTTGTTCCCCTTCTTTTGGCATAAATTGGAATTTGCAGAGCACCTTCCTTGAAAACAGTTGTAGGTCTTTGACGGTTTCGAATATATCTACATTTTTTGACGGGCAATAATTTAATCCTAGTCTGAGTACCTCACACTGATCATCTGTCAGGATCTGTTCAGATAAATTTATTATATCATTCTGTTTATCCATTCTTTTTGTCTCCCATACCTCCACTGGGGATCTGGAAAAAGTGTTAATTTCTTCACTGGTTGTATGGGATTCCCTTGTCCATCTACGGGCCGCCTTTCTCTGTATGTTTCTACGTCGGTTCTGGTGCTTCCTAAAAAATTTCTTCTAGAGTTGTATGTTTCCCCCTGCCCATCTTTGTTGAGGGTACTCTCATATATTTTGCGTTTCGTCACTTGTTTTTGACCCTCTTCCCTGTCCTGTAATGATATTTCCCTTTGTGGTGGCCCTCGCCTTTGTTTTTTACCTCTCTCCCTGTTGGATTTGAGCCTATGCTGTGGGCCTCATACGTCTGGTCTATGCTGTACCGATCTTTCCCTCGAGGAGGATGTATCCGATGGATTCCCACTCCGTCCAGGGCGTTCCCTTCTTCCCCTACCTGAGCCTTGCAAGTCAGGCCATATATATGCCTCTTTTTGCTTGTATGCCATTTTATCCCGGAATAACTTATTTTCTTTTATTTGAATTAGCTCCTTATTTAGTCTCTCTATTGCTTCCTGAATGCTCGCATCTCTAGTGCGGAATTTCTCATCTTGCTGAGTGTGATCCAACATTCCTATTGTTGCTTTGATTTGAAATGTGACGCTATTTAACTGTTGAGTGTGATTGGTAATCAACAATTGTATTAGTTTCAGGGAGCAGTCCTGTATGACTGCCTCCCATTGCTGTTTAAAGATCTCATCAGGGGAGGCTATCTGTGAAAAGAGGCGGATTCTTAACCCCATAGGGACTAGGCCATTATCAAGGTACTCTTGTAAATATTGTATGTCCCACCACAACTTTGATTTTTTCGCTAATAGCTTATATAATTTATTGAAGGTTATATGTGTTAGTTCCTGTTGCTCTGTTAGGCCTTTGTTTGTTAGCTTACATTCTGCTAGTTTGGAAACCATCTTATCCCAGTCTAGGTTTCCTAATTGAGTCATTATGAGTGTTCTAACCCAGGAGCTATCCAACGTTAATCGAGTTATAACAATTTAGAAGTTGTGGTTGTCTAGAGGAGGGGGGAAAATCAGGGGGAAGTAATTAGAATATGCTCAGTAGGTCCGTCTATTTGTCAGGACTCCACATAATTGCTATAAGTCATGTATTAGGGGGTTCACGCTGCAGGGTTTGAGCCCTGCGCCTGTCTCGACATTCTCTAAAAAAGGGGGGATGCGTGACCCTTTTATATATGTCCAAATATATCGATCCCTACATAGGGATTATTTTAATTACCCCCAACCCATTGTATATAGTTATATATATATATATATATATATATATATATATATATATATATTTATTTATTTATTTTTTTTTAGTTTAAAAATGTTTTTAACAATTAATGATTTGTTAAAATTGTATTTTAACCAATCATTTTACGAAAAATTTTTAGAATTTTTACACATATACAAAATTTCAAAAATGAATCATTATGAATAAAAAATGCAAAATTTAGAATTAAATAATGTTATGGTGTCTTTCATATATATACAGCTATCAAGGAGAATGAGCTTCACTGGATAGAAGAAAGTGGTTAAGGTAAGCATTAGGAAGAACAAAAGAAGAATGCATGCCTAACATGAAAGTGGTTAAGGTAAGCCCTGGAAAGAAGAAAAGAAGAATGCATGCCTAACATGGCATGGCGTGCTAAGTACTTTGGAACAGAAGAGGCTTGGTACAGCAATAAGTAATGGAATACCAGGACCAGGGTATGGGAAACGGTAAAAAAGAGAATCTTGCATGCATACAAGCCAGCAGACAAGCCTGCATATGATTATACATTCCATATAAGTGTACAAATAAATGCATTTAAGGGGCTACATTAAGGATAAAACAGGTTGAAGGGAACTAATAGGATACTGAAACATTACGTTGCAAGGTACGTTAAAAAACGCCCTAAAAACTCTGGAGGACGTGTCTTTTGCTTTAATGTATACGAAACTGTACTGTTTAAAAGAGCTGTACGCACAATGCTGTGTAGTGAACGCATTTACGTGCAAAATACAAAACGAATCAACCCTATTTTAACAAATCATGAATCAACTCTAATCCCACCATCCTCCAGCTTGTGGTTTTGTTGCTGCTTACTGCAAGACTTAAGGGCTGATTCAACAAAGTGAGAATATTTTTCGCAGGTTTTGGGTGAGGAAAAGATGCTATAATGATTTTTGACCACCATTTTCAGTTGTGCACATTATTTAAGAATTTGAGAGTTAAAAATGGTGCTGGCGCTGTTGCGTACGCAATATTTTTCTCACAGAAAAACGTGCAGATTTTTTTTTACAATGAAGAGCCCTGTGAGGTTGCTTCTCTTGCACCAAAGCTTCAAAGCTAAATGTATAAATATTTGAGTTAAGGGTTTACTCTTAGGCCTTCACTTTGCACTTTTAAAGCCAAAATGAATTTGTATGTAATTGGCAATGCATCTGCCTTTATCATTGATCCTGGGTCATTTTTGGAATAGTAGAGCCCTGCAAGGGACTTCCATTTGAACCCCAAAAACCTGAATTGAATAATATTTAAAGCAGGCCAAAACCCAGATAGTTAAATCCCTGCCCAGGGGCATCCCAGTTTGGCATGCCCCGCTTTATGAACCCCCTGGGTTCTCTGGTGTGCAGGCAGGCCACCTCCAACACCCGTTTCCTCCGTGCATCCATGTGGAAGAAGATTAGAGATGAGCGAAGGATGGGGGGATAGGGGATTGATCTATAGATCAATAGCCCTATGGAGCAAATTGGACCAGCTAGTTTTGCCCCTACACCCTAGAAAGCAATATATGTTGAGGGGGGAGGTACACTTTAACTGTACCTAAGTGGGAGTATTTTTGTGGGGTCCTTCGTAATGATACTTCAAGCAGTATAGATTCAGTGCTATGTTTTAATTGTCATATTGTACATACATTTTTTCATAGTGCTCTATATACATATAATTACATAAATAAACGGTACAGGTCAAACAAAAAATATTGCTATTAGTCACCTGATGTTGCCTCTGTTTGCAGTTTGTAGCAAGCCAATAATTTTTTTTCCTCAGTAAGTAGCAAGCAAGGGGTTTATTTCTCTCAGATGTAGCAAGTGAAACTTTAGTGTAGATGTTTCGCATTACATAGCTTCTTCAGTGCACAATTATTTTCATTCTAGTAATATAGGAATATACACATTAATATATAGATCACTTTTGTTCATCAGGCAAATTGTACTTGTACATACTCATTTTCAACATACCTTGTACATAAATTTGTGATTGCAGTGCTTGCTTTAAGATACCCCAAAAGTGTCTCAGTTTAGAACCTGTTGTAGAATATGTGACAGTTTTATTGGGAGATACAGTGTAGGTATGGTCGCAATTATATGTTTTAATCATTACCTGATTTGAGGGGTATTCCAAGCTGGTCCCTTTAAGAGGCAGGCTGAAAATTAGTAGAATGTTAGTATCAATCACTAAAGTGGTTCAAGTTACCAATAAGGGGTGGGGGTAGTAGCCTTACCTTGTGTGCTGTACACTTCACTTTGCGGTGGCCATCTTTAAGGTGACAGGTGGTGCAGGTGACGGCGCATGTGTGGTCTCGAGCGAGCATGCCGCTATGATGCTCTGGCTTGGCGCGCTCTTTTTGAAGGAGGTCAGCGTGTGTGGCCAGTCTGTTTATGACGAAGATTCACCCCCCCTTCAGAGCGCCCTGCTGCCTGGTATTGGCAGCTGGATCGGGTGACGATCACTGCATCACTGAGTACAATGCCTTCTTACATTATTCTCATTTGTATGTTTCTCTTGCTTGGTCAGTGTATGTGTCAGTGTATGTGTTAGTGTATTTGTTGATAACGGTTGATGTGTAATAAATCTATTAATACTAATTTGTATTTTTATTTTTACTTTGTCTATTTGTATTAGGTGATATTGGGGGGGGGGGAGGTGGGAATGGGATTTCAGTTTTTATTTTTTATTTTATGTGTGTATTTGTGGGATGGATGCTCGCAAGTGTAGTGGGGTGGGTAAGGGAGTTGATGGGTAAAGTAGGTTATTTGAGGAAACGGACAAAACTACATGAGTCATTAAGTCCTGGGGGGGTTAGGGCTTTGAGTGTGAAGATACACTTGGTCTCCTTCCGTAAAGTTATTTTTCCTATATCTCCACCTCTGGGGTGTTGATGTATTCTATTGAGTACCTGGAAAGATACTCCTTTAAGAGATCCTCCATGTTGTAGGGCCCAATGTTTTCCTAAGTAGGTTTTTGTTCTTTATGTCCCTCTTATGCTCAAAAAGTTGTGTCTTTAATTTTCTATTGGTCTTTCTTATATAGAATCTGGGCAGTCACACATGAGTATGTAGATCACATCTTTAGTGTTACGATTGGCTTAGTGTCTCTGGTTGAGTGTTTATCCTGTTGGAAGTGTCACATTCTTACCTGGTACCTTATGTATTGGCATGTGGAGCAACTTTCACACCTACAGGTACCCTCTACTTTACAACATATTTTGTTGTTTTCTTTGGAAAAGTGACTGTTTACTAATTGGTCGTTAATTGAACTGGCTCTTCTAAAAGTGAGTTTGGGGGATTCTGCTACGAGTGGGCCTATATCTGGATCTCGTTTTAGGATGTACCAATGATCCTGTAATGTTTTTCTGATTAGTTGGTGTTGTGAATTGAACTTTAGTACGAATGGGGTATGTTCTTGGATTTGGGTTGAACAATATGGTTCTGTCCTTCGATTGGGCCCTGTTATATGCTTTTTTAAGGGTTTTGTTAGAGAACCCCCTTTCCTTTAGTCTTTGTCTGATGCCCTCAGCTGCTACTCTGTAGTCTTGTGGGTTTTTGCAATTACTCTTCGCCCTAAGGTACTCCCCATACGGTATACTGTTTTTAGTGAGGTTGGATGTGCACTGGTGGCTCTGATGCTATTGTTTGCAGCTGTGGGTTTTCTGTGAAAATTTGTTGTAATTGCTCATGTTGGGCCTATTCTTATTTTGAGGTTTAGAAATCTAATTTCATTTTGGTCATGTTTCTGGGTGAATTTTAGATTGAATGTGTTTGTGTTGGGTTGCCACGAATTCTTCTAGTTGGGTAGTTGGACCCTCCCAGATGATGAGGATATCATCGATGTAATGGCACCACATTGTGATGTGGTGCATGCATTTGTGAGTTGGTTCTTCCTCCCAGATTTTCCCCCTCCCACCAACCCAAGTAGAGGTTGGCGAAAGATGGTGCACATATAGTGCCCATTGCTGTTCCTTGCAATTGGTGGAAGAGTTGCTTTTCAAATAAGAAAGTATTGTGTGCAAGTATAAAGTGGAGTAGTTCAAGTAGAAAAAGGTTATGGTCATGTCCTGTAATATCTAGTTGATCCAAATTGTGTCAGATCGCTTGGAGGCCTAGATTATGGGGAATACTTGAATACAAGGCCTCTACATCAAGTGTAACTAGTCTTCAGTTCAGGGGGACTGCCATGTCTTATAAAATTTGCAGAAGGTGAGGGGTATCCCTGACATAAGAGGATAGTGCCTCCACGATACCAACAATACCAGGGCCAGCCGCCCGTATATAGCCAGCAAAATGGCGGCGCCCAGGAGTCTGCACACATGCAGTCATCGTCACCTGATCCAGCTGCCAATACCAGGCAGCAGGGCGCTCTGAAGGGCCGAAACTCCATCCTAGACAGACGCCCCTGGGCGGCCCCTTGGAGGCAGGACTGACCGCCACACTCTGGCCTCCTTTAAAAGGAGCGCGCCACACCAGAGCACCATAGCGACATGCTCGCTTAAGAACGCATGGGAGCTGGCACCTGCACCACCCATCAACCTGAACGCGGGCACCGCAAAGTGGAGTGTACAGCACACAAGGTAAGGCTACTACCCCCACCCCTTACTGGGAACTTGAATCACTTTAGTGATTGATACTAACATTCTATTAATTTCCAGCCTGCCTCTTAAAGGGACCAGCTTGGAGTAAATCACAAATTTATGTACAAGGTATGTTGAAAATGAGTATGTACAAGTACAATTTGCCTGATGAACAAAAGTGATCTATATATTAAAGTGTATATTCCTCTATTAGTAGAATGAAAATAATTGTGCACTGAGGAAGCTATATAATGCGAAACGTCTGCACTGAAGTCTCACTTGCTACATCTGAGAAAAATAAACCCCTTGCTTGCTACTTACTGAGGAAAAGAAATATTGGCTTGCTGCAAACAGAGGCAACATCAGGCGACTGCAATATCTTTTGTTTGACCTGTACCGTTTATTTATGTAATTATATGTATATAGAGCACTATTAAAAAATGTATGTACAGTATGACAATTAAAACATAGCACTGAATCTATGTCACTTGAAGTATCATTACAAAGGACCCCACAAAAATACTCCCACTTAGGTACAGTTAAAGTGTACCTCCCCCCTCAACATAGAGATGAGCGAACCAAACTCCTAGAGTTCAGTTAAAATTTCAGAAAAAATTTGATTTGACATAAATCTGTGACAATCATATTTTTTCCCTGAAAGGTAAAAAATGAAAACTCACCTGCTCTCTCGCTGTCCCCCAGTCGCTGTCCCCAGTCTGTGTCGCGCCACTCACCACAGAATCCACAGAAGTCCTGTTTGGGCTCCCGGAATCTTGGTCACTGCCACAGGGAGGGGCTATTTATAGGGGGGGTGAGCTGACATGAGCCTCTATAAATAGCCCCTCCCTGCAGCGAGAAGCGAGATGTCAGACGCCAGAGAGACGCGCGCTCTCACAGATATCTCCAGCTGTCAGTGACAGCATCGGCGAACTGGAGGCAGGACATCGGAGATGAATTAGAGGTAAGTTTGGAGGAAAAAATGTAAATAATAAAAAAAATATATATTATTGTGTCCATCTGTTTTTTGACATTTAACTTTGTGTAAACTGGTCAGGGGTCCTTGGATCCCTATACCAGTTCACAGGGCAGGAGGAGCTGGCAAGTCACCTGCCAACAAGTGGGTGACTTGCTCTACCCCTCCACCCCTTTGCCTGCATCCCCAAATCCCAGGGGGGTGCAGAAGCCAGTAAGCCTTTACCTAATGGAACACAAGATTGTGATCCCCTCATCTGAAATGGCTGAATTACTGCAGGAGGATTTAAACCTGTGAGCTCAGGAATGTGGAGCCTTCAGTCCGTGCCCGTGGTGTCCTTAGGCGGCTGGCCGAGGGCTCTCCTGCTCGAGCGCGCCCTCCTCCCTCGTCCACTGTCATTCGGCTCATGCTTGTGCACGAGCACACTCAGCTTATGTCGCTGCTGGAGGCTGTTTAAAGGAGCTAATTCTAGGAGGTCCAGTTCTGGGCGGTATGCCTTTAAAGTTCAGATGGGGCAATCAGCCCAGAGGTCTCTAAGTACACCAATCAACCCACAGATCCGAAGTGCACCAATCAACCCACAGATCCCAAGTGCACCAATCACAGTCACTGCCCCCCTGTCCAATACAGTCGGGTTCAGTCCTATAAAGGGATTACCACTTCAGTGTGTCAGTGCCTGTGATAGCATTTAGTTGGCTTTGTGGTTTCTCCTGTGATTTCCTGTACCTATTGTTATTGACCATTTGCTTGAATCTCGACTACGCCCCCGTCTTATCCCTTTGTACTGCGCAGCTTTCTGACCTCCTGGTGTGACCCTTGGCTTGGAGTCTGACTTGATTTCTCCAGAGCACCCGAACTGTTCCAGTACTTACCTACTTCACCCAGTCTGACCTTTCGGTCTACCTGTTCTCACTCCCCATGAGCTTGCAATCTTTGAGCCATCAAGTCCTGGGACAACTGTGTCCAGCGAGGAGTGTATAAAGTCCCTGCAAATGGAGGCTTGTCTATAGGTGATGCTAGTTGTGGAGATTGGGGGTTGCAGGCTCACAACGAAGACAGGTATTCTTGGGGTCTGACAGGAGCGCTGTTTCTGTCAGATGATTAGTCAAAAACTTGTGGACATTTCACATAATAATAGAAACTTTTAAAAATGCAGTTGAAAATGGAATTACCCTTTACGCAATGGCAAAGCGCTGAATTGTTTGCTGTTTGTTCAGCCAAAGAGTTTTCAAGCAGAATAGGGGTTGTTTGGCTTATCTCTGTTTATAAGTAAAACTGATACACCAACACTATGTTTGTGGTGCAACACAGCCTTGTTGGAGCGGTCAATCAGGCAGTTTTGGGGGGTTCCATACAGTGGATAATCCCAATTCAAGATGCCCTATAAAGAAGTAGCACAACCCCCAAAAGGGAGGGATGTTGCTCCTCTTTAAAAGCTGGATTAAAGGGATTAATGAATTCCTCCAAACCTCAGCATTAATCTTTACAATGAGGTTCTTGAAAGCATTCAAAACCACACATATGCTCTCTACTAAAAACGCTTGCAGGGTGACAACATCAATTGGCCACCACGGGGGGGAGGGGTACAATAGTGGAAATGCTGAAGACATATCAATGTATATTCACATAATTGCGTTAGCTCCTTCAGAGAAATATTGTTTTATTAAATACCAGTTCTGTAATTGGAAAGTGTAACCATGTCATGTTTAAAGCAAGCCCTGATGTACAAATGGTTGAGATCCAGGGCAATAATATAGAAATTCAGGAGAATTATTGCAGATGATTGAAATTCCAATTCTGCAGTACAGCTGTTACCAGGATGTCATTCCAAAAAATTGTATCCACCATAACAGAAAGAAAATCATATAATTCCCCATAGGCAAAAATAATTCTGAATTGCGAGAGCCTGTTAGATGACTAGCAAAACCTATTTATAAAAAATACAGTTATCTTGAATACACTATTCTTGCCTTATCACAAAAATATATTACTTTTATATGGGAAACTCTGGATTCTGCATCATTCAACAATCAGTAAAACACACAGATTACTCTTTTAGACTGAATGGATCATCTGAGTTGGATTGAGATTTATTGGAGAATTGTTCTGCCACACAGTGTCTATCTTTTATGGTCTAAAAAATATAAATTGTTTCTCAGGACTAATTTTGTCAATAATTTGTACATGGCAAGAATACATAGATGAGGTCTATTAGCATAGGGTACAGTGCCAGTTTTGGTATTATGGGCAATTAATATAGCAAATATTGTAGCAATGAAAGCTAACAGGCTTGCTCCGTTAATGTGGTAAATTTGGATATGCTCCAGCAGCCATGTACCAATCAATAGGCCAGCTTTCCTGGGCCTTTGGTACTGTTCACAAAATAGTAACAGAAAGGGCAAGGAGGATTCAAGGGTAGGTCGCAAAGCTTACAAAGTTGTTTCCCAGCTCAGAGAATGTTACCCAACAAGGAAGTAGCACCCAAAAGTTTATGTTAACCCTTTAAGTGCCTGCCTAACTATATATTTTGTCACCCTATGTTGGCAGGCCATTTTTCACTATTTTGCGCTCTACATGTTTAACTGTGATTTTCCAGGAAAATGTTATATTGTTTTTTTTGACCGAGCCCTCTGTTTTTAACCAAGTTTAGAGACAGATTGTAGGTTGGTCAGCAAGCTAACTGGTTTGAGTGCTGTGGCTCCTTTAAGACTTTTGTATCCTAATTGCCCTGCTAACGTGCACCTCCCAGGTTAGTTATAAAATTGTCTGAGCGGTTGCCACCCTCCCTTTGTTTCTTTTGAATCTAAAAATTAATATAAACACGTCGGCTAGTGAGAGGAGGAGTCACTTATAAACCCAAACTTAATAAAACTCCCACCAAGCTTGTGAAATAAAATTCAGGGGTGACATGTTTTCAGTGTATCATCAGGTGTCTGCCCCGCCTGATTCCTCTTCCTTCCAAAAAAAAAAATGCCTGGCTGGATATTTCTTAATGCCGGGTGTATAAGTGACCCCTCCTCCCACCATTCAGCATATTTATGTGAATTGTTATCATATCATCAGTTCTCCTTTAAGGTGCCAGCAAGGGTTTGTTGTTTTTTCCTTTTTTTTTCCTTTAGCAGCAACAGACACTCCATAACACCCCCCTGCAAGTGTCCCTACTAGGCACAGGCCTAGGGTTGCATAATGATAGATAAAGCCCTGGCAGGAGCAGGTATGCCCCCCATGGACATGATGGCTATAGCATGAAGGGCCAACATGAACTGGGGTTTTGGAAGTGTTGAAAAAGACCCAACTTTTGAACCAATCTAATCAACAATAATCAAGAGAGGTCTCCCTTGGGGATCCTTATTAAAGGATCCTCTTTTTGGGTTTCTTGATGAACTGGGGTTGCTTGGTTGGGGGGGTTACTGGGGGAAAACTAGGGAGGCAGAGAGTTATCAAAGCCCAGCTGGCGCTAAATCTGTGTGGCCCACCGGGAATGTTCTCGCATCTCACTATGACCAGTCCACCCCTGGTAAGATGTTCAACTTATCAACTTTCTAATGTGGAGGCAGTTTATCACTAGTGCCTCCATAGCTCCGCTTGTGCATCTGCAGACAGACACTTTTAAGGCCACAGCAGCAACGCCGGCCACAGGCAGACGGAGCTGTTAGTGTTCGACTGTGTAGGCTACCCATGGCGCTGTGTCTTCTTTGTTTTTTTTCCAATGGAGCTAGAGCCAGGCCGCACCGGTGGGAAGAGCCAGAAATCATTTGTATTTAATATGTAAATGAACAGTGCCAGCGTGGGCACTCTGAAAATATAATACTCAGGCATACAGTGCCATGTGCAATACAAAAAAAAGCGCAAAGTGACCTAAGTACAATAATGAATGAAAAAACATTCGGAACAGGAGCATAAAATAATTAAAATACGCTAACCATAACCAAAAAAAACGGGACTGGAATGACTAATTGAAGTCTATAGGAGAACAACACTGAGCGCCTTATATGATGTGGTGCTGTAGGGAACACAGCGCCAGCACTAAGAAAGCATGCGGAGCTCTTGATACATGGAACGCTACATTGTGCTAGGAGAGGCGCTAAACATGATGCTCACCAAAAATACCTGCCACTTTGTGCCGCTACGTGGCGTTAGAGTTTCCTAAATAAGGCCCATAATTAAATTTTGTGCTGTGGTGCTAGCTTGTATTTGCTTTTCCCTTACCATCTGGAGAAGCATTCCTTTTTGTCACATTATTCATGTAGGCTGCCCTTCTTTAAGGCCAATACAAGCCTGAACATAGTTTACATTTTTAGATGGTGTAGCTGATTTTTGCATTATCTAACTACTGTAAAAGCTTCAGTGTCATGTGCCTGATGGCTTACAGTATGTGACCAGTCATGTAAACTATTTTTCTATGTTGCTATGTGCAATTTTTCTATGCATAGCAGCTGTGAACTGAGTATATACACTTAGTCCAGACCACCATAGCACAGGGCTGCAGAGGTTTGATTTCTGACCACCCAGGGAGCTCTAGTCGAAATTTGTCAAGTTTTTTAAAAAAACAAAGGGAAATAAATAGAATTACATTTTCTCACAAGTACTAAACGGAAAAATTGGAAGCGAGTTATTAAAACTAATGAATACAAATGTTGTCTATGGTGTCCCTTCAACACAAATCCCCTTTAAATATGGAGATTTGGTGCCACAAATAAACCCACCAAGCTGTACTGTCAATATAGCTCATGTAAATGCACTCTCGGGCTGAGCTCTGAAATGTGCAGAATACACTTTTGTGTTTTGAACTACTATTCTATAGTGTTTTAGTGCATTATTTTAACCAGAAAAGCTTAGTCACAGGTCAATCACAAAAGACAAAAAATGATCAGATTACACAGGTATATAAAGGTACATAACAGCAAGAGACTATTCCATAGCTCAGAAGTGAGAAAGGGATAGAGGAGAGTGACGATTAGGCTGCTTGACCACAATCAGATCCTTAGTTTGACTGGAAACAATCAAATGTGCTTGAGCAAACAGCCCAATGCCACAACACACCAATCTGATTAGTAAGCGTTAGATGTTGCCTCAATGAGCAACACATGTAACGCTGCCAGCAACTTTTCTGGCATAACATTTTGCAGACTAGGGCCAAAAATCAGACCAGGAGTTTACAGGTTCTTAGACAGCCCATGACCAGTCCGAGACCGAGTCCCACTGACCCCCGCTCCACACTGTGCCTTAGGTGAGTTCCAAGGCTAAGGCTATAGCATTGCCAGGAAGAATCATGAGCAGAGCAGATATGGACACTCTGAATATGCGCTTTACTATTGTAGGAGAAACTACTGTAGCAGGTGTGGGCTTGGCCCCATAATGCTAAGGCTATATAATCGAGGGGTGAACATGGGCTGAAAAAATGATGGCCCAGTGAAATCAACCATTCACAACATCTCTCACCCTAATTTGCTATTGCACTCACCTGCAACATGCATATCAATATAAGAGGGGGGCCCTGAGGTTTAAGCCCAGTTCTGATGGCAGTCCTGGACGTTGGTGTTTTCCATTACTAGGCTACACATCCACAGAGGGGACTGTGGTGCTGGGTTGACACATTCGGAGGCAGCCTTGGAAAAAACTACTTCCGTGACAACTGTAAATTCTGGTTGCTATGCAGGGGCATAGCTGGGGGGACAGTGGGAGCACATGCCCCGGGTGCAGCAGGTCAGGGGGGCCAGAGCACAGATGGGTGGGGCAATTTCGAATGTTTGCCCCGGGGGCCAGAAAGCCTAGCTACTCCTCTGTTGCTATGTGATGCAGTTGACATCAGGCTGGCCTTATCTTGCAAACACCTCTCCCAGGCTCCAGCCAATCGGGAGACACTTTAGTGGGGGCTGGGAGGTGTCAAAGAGATGTGCTGTGTGTTCTATCAACTATTTTAGAGCAGGCATTTAATGAGAGAGACAGTTTACTTGATTTTGAGGGAAAGAATAAGATAAGTCTGGGCACATATAGCAAATAGCTAAAAAATTCTGGAATTTATTTTATAAAAGCAGAACATTTTCCAGTGTGTGTGTCTGTGTCTGTGTGTATGTGTGTCAGAATCAGGTGGCTGAGGGGCAAAGATAATTGCACTCTAATCTGCCTGTGTTCTTTTCTGTGCAATTTTGCTGGCCCATGCAAGTGTGCCTTTTTGGGTGTGCTCTGCACTGTTCTGAATACACAGAATTTTTATCACCAGGCAGGTCCTGTGCAAGTCTGTAATTTTGGAGTTTGCACTACTCTGCTCTCTTTAAAACACATAGAATTTTTATCACCAGACAGTGATTTTTGGGGATACATATTTCTTGTTTTGCTGGCATCTTTGTCATATTGGGGTGTGCTCTGCTCTGCTGGTGAGGCTTTGCACTGCTGGTACAGGCTGTCCTACATATGTAGGGCTGAATTCCAGTATGTGGGGACATCTAAATACAATTTCAGTGTGCAGCGGCACTGAACAGCCACACAGATTAACACAAGCAGAAGGAGAATCCCGTATTCCCCAAATGTTTCAGTAATGCCACTGCACCACTTTTTTCTGCAGCCTGCAAAAGCTGCATCAGTGTTGCTGCCACCTGCTCTTTATCATACCTGCAGGCCTAGCCCTGTGACTTTTTGCAGATGTGCTGGCCCTACCTTGGCTTGGCTCTTTATTGTTACTAGTGCCACAACTACACTACTGCTCAGACAATGTTGCATCCTCGTTGCCTACTTCCTGGGTCCTGTCCAAGTAACATCATAGTCATAATCCTCCTCCTCATGATCCCCACCACTTCTCTTTTCTGATGTCTCATAACGGCTGCCACCACCTCATTACCACAGCTATGTTTGGACAACTTGTGACTTAAAAAGTTGGATGTTCAAATCCAACCAACCTTTTAATACTTCAAATGTAAGTTCATTTTTATCACTGGATTGGCTATAGCAAAGAGCACCAACACTTTCCTTGCTCTTTTGAAGAGTTTCTTATTTATGTACAGGAAAATATGTGTCTGTTTTAGGAAATGTGTTTCCAAAAATATTGGTATGCTAAAATTGGAAAGAAAAAGTTTTATAGTAACATGGAAAGTGTTCAACCAACTTTGGAATAAGGTGGAATAATGCCCCTGATTGTGTAGCAAAACAACTTAAATATTCACTTATCATGCCTAATGCTATTTTTGCAATTTTCAAAAGAATAACTTAGCAATTTAACAATTACAATGTATGGACCAATTAAACAATTTTCAGTTCATTGAATACCTTTTATGATGGATTTCTAAGTAGCCTGGCTTTTATTCACCCAAAAAAAAAACATATGGAGTACCCAAAAGTTCAGAAATGCCCACTCAGCCAGTCAACAGAAACCCATTAGGTTCTCAGGCATGTTTAGCTAGGCAGTCAGAAAGAATGCAATAGATACATATAAAAACACAGAAGTAGCACTGCATCCAAAAATACCCAAGACAAGCCCAGATATGTATAACCTCAAGGCATTTAAGACATATGTAACTGTAGCTCACATGAGTCCAAGGGAATTACACTTAGACGTGTGGGAAGTGAGTATGGTAATGCTGGGTCTTGAGAGGCTCCAGGCTAGCGGTGTGGGGTTGAGATAAAGATGGAGGACACTGGTAGGTTACACACTTCACAGGAGACAGCCTCTTGAACAAAGAGATACTCACTGAGCAGTTCAGATCGTACATCTACTTTTAGTTGTTATCAATATCCATCGTTGTAATTCATACTTGTAATCATCAGTCATAATCTACAACTTACAGAGCTGCTTTCGTTTTAGTAAATAGGTAGCTGCTGTGGGTCCTTATCCCTTAATGGTAACTTGTGCCTTAACTTCCTCCACAAGCACTTAGACCGGCTTACTTCTCCTACTACTTCAATAAAGTTAGCAGACTGGCTAAATTCCTCTCTTCTTTTACCTTCTAAACCTTTTATAGTATTTCCCACTTATATACTGGAAGGTAGAGTTCTCCCTTAGCACAGGTGGTGAATGAGGCCACTGTAAGAACTTCACCACATGCTATACCATGTGAGATGTTTGCCATGATCTGGACCCTTACTTTGTTACATCCCCCCGTGCTCTGCCCTCTGAACCTACACTGAACTACAGCTATGGCCTGGTTTTGCCACAAAAGAAAGGTTCATGTAAGGCCAGGCTTGAAGGAGGGAATGTATCAGGATGCCTCCTCATGCTCATACCAACTGTAATCAACACCCATTTCATAAAAAATCTAAAAAATCTATTTTCTGGGGGGTGCAGTTGTTTTCTAACTTAAAATAATTGAAACTGCTACTTTTGGTTCTGTCAGATGTGAAAGCAGACAATCCTGGCAGCAGCCTTGTCCCATATCCCCTAGGCATCCTGATTTAGAATGTCCATCTACTTGAAACCCACAAAAAATGCCCCCAAAATAAACACAAACTCACCCTTTCACACTGTAATGGCCAGTAGTGATTGGAGAACCCCCAATGGCCACCAGGCATGCATGAGAAATCTGTCCATCTTAGCTTCCTAATGGTTTCAGAAGTCCTAGTATTGTATATAGGTTTTAATGCTGCAAAATATGTATGTTTTTAATCACCAAATAATTTTTTATAATGTCTGAGCAAACAAAGTCTTGTCATAATTTATTCCTTTTTCCCAATGTGCCAGAAATCTGGTACGGCACCGGGCACTCTGGAAGAGCAAGGGCCCAGGCATGTCCTTCAAAACCTTTCTTCCTCTTCATCTAAGGACTGCCTATGGCCAACTGGAACTCTTTGCAAAATGTATACATGGCATAGCAATATGCTCACCTTCTATGCTTATTTTCAAAGCTGCAACCTGAAAATATCCTGAAAATTATTCTTTCCAGCATCTTTCATTGTAGATCCTAAACCACCATTACATGGGAGGCTTCTATTAGGTCCATCGGCCATGAATGCTGGGTAAAAGGAAGGCAGATGGTGGGTTAAGAGGAGCTGCCAACTTATCTGTTGGAAATGAGGTGGCTTACTACTTTAGCAATCGTACATGGAACAAAACAGGCTTATTTATGCAGGAGTTTGTTTGGAGATACGATATATGCAGGTGTGGAGAGGTTAGACAGAAACACGGGATGTGATTGACAAGACTAGAAAATTAAATGGATATGGTGTATAAAAGAAGAGTTTATAAAAAAAGAGTTTGCAATTGCAAAGGTCCCAGCTGTGAAACCGCCAAGGACCACACATTTTCCTATACTCTAAAAGATAATATAAAGTAATTAAATATTTTTAAAATCTATAGATAGTTGCATACATTTCAAGAGGCTGCAGAGGCCACTGGAGAAGAATTTAATGTTGGCAGGATCTGCCATATAAAAACAGAAATCACCCCCAGCCCCAATTTTGCAATAAAAAAACTGGGATCTATTCCACGCAGCAGAAGACAAGACCTGTTTCCTCAGTTCACATGCCTTTACTTTGGCAGGTGTTCATGGGCGAGCCTTGCCAGTGTACCAGCTTTGGGTTGACTGCTGCAGTGATTGGCTGATAAAAGTGTCATTGATATACCTATGTAGCACAGAAGTGTGGCTGACAAGGGTATAATGCTCTGCTTCTAGCAAGGCCAAATTTGAGACAGTCATTTTTGTTTGTTTTGGTTTTCAGGTCCACTTTAATTTTATTCCACTTGGTTGAAAGATAATAATACAGATGAATAACACAGTAAAAGTAAAAGAGACTGCAAGTGAACAGGCCAGAACTGGTGATTAAGGTAATGTGCATAAAACATGGATAAAAAAATAAATCCCAAAGTACAGGATGTGGGTAATAAGAAAGTGAATAATAGGTTGAAATACATGAATGGAGTTTGGCACATGTTTTAATACAATATTTTAATACATACTGGAAAACAACAAAAAAATCGAACAACAAGCAAGATCAACAAGACTAAAATGACTAGCGCTCCACAGTATGAGTATGAAGGGTTGACCATTAAGCATCCATGAGTCCAATAATCTTGTGGACTCTACATCTTAGGTGTCTTCTTCCTTTAGCTAGCTCTTTCTGAATTACCCTTATATAACAAACTCCCAATACATTTTGGTGCAGCCTGCACAGACCTCAAGATTAGACAAATAGATTTTTCCCATCAATAGAAAATTACTTTTTTCCTAAAGTATCAATATGATTTTTTTTTAATATGGATGCTGTCTATCCTGATAATATTTATGGCAAATATCTCTTCCGTTCATCTGCAACATTTTGGCTGCAGTTCATCAGTCTAGTGCTCAGCTGCTACAGCTGCTCAGTTTATACTTTTGAAGATACAAGTAAAACCAAAGAGCATTCCAAGTCTGTTTTTCAGCTTAGAATTTGAAATTACTAATATATATATTTTCCGACAAAAATCATTTCGACCCGAATTTATTTGCGACGAATTGCTATTAAAAACGGCTATTTCTGAGCCTCCTAGAGCCTCAATAGGGTTGTAAACCATTCTGCCTTGCTGTAACACGCATAGGACGCGTGCTGGGTTAGTGAAATAATACTGTAAATAATTATCACATGCAGATTGGAGGCATCGCTAATAGAATCGCAAAGCCGCACAATTGCAGAGAGTTGAGGTGGCATCACTATGAGGGGGCCCTATAGTGCCTGAAAAACACACCCTGGAGCTGGCAGCAGCAGGAGCCCAAAAATTGGATGAATCACACCCTGAAGTTGCAAGCAGCAGCAGGAGCCCAAACATTACTTTAAAGAGACACTGAAGTTGGCTTCAGGAGCCCAAAAATTGTATAATTAACACCCTGGAGTTGCAAGCAGCAGCAGGAGCCCAAACATTACTTTAAAGAGACACTGAAGTTGGCTTCAGGAGCCCAAAAAATGGCTGAATCACACCCTGGAGTTGCAAGCAGCAGCAGCAGCCCAAACATAGCTTGAAAGAGACACTGGAGTTAGCAGCAGGAGCCCAAAAATTGGCTGAATGACACCCTGGAGTCACAAGCCGCAGCAGCAGGAGCCCAAACATAGCTTAAAAGAGACACTGGAGTTGGCAGCAGGAGCCCAAAAATTGGCTGAATGACACCCTGGAGTTGCAAGCAGAAGCAGCAGCAGCAGCAGCAGCCCAAACATAGCTTGAAAGAGACACTGTAGTTGGCAGCAGGAGCCCAAAAATTGGCTGAATCACACCCTGGAGTTACAAACAGCAGCAGCAGCCCAAGCATGGCTTGAAAGAGACACTGGAGTTGGCAGCAGGAGCCCAAAAATTGGCTGAATGACACCCTGGAGTTGCAAGTAGCAGCAGCAGCCCAAACATAGCTTGAAAGGGACACTGGAGTTGGCAGCAGGAGCCCAAAAATTGGCTGAATGACACCCTGGAGTCGCAAGCAGCAGCAGCCCAAACATAGCTTGAAAGAGAAACTGGAGTTGGCAGCAAGAGCCCAAAAATTGGCTGAATGACACCCTGGAGTTGCAAGCAGCAGCAGCCCAGACATAGCTTGAAAGAGTCATTGGAGTTGGCTGCAGGAGGCCAGAAATTGGATGAATCACACCCTGGAGTTGCAAGCAGCAGCAGCAGCAGGAGCCCAAACATTACTTTATAGAGACACTGGAGTTGGCAGCAGGAGCCCAAAAATTGGATGAATCACACCCTGGAGTTGCAAGCAGCAGCAGGAGCCCAAACATAGCTTTAAAGAGACACTGGAGTTGGCAGCAGGAACCCAAAAATTGTCTGAATGACACCCTGGAGTTGCAAGCGGCAGCCCAAACATAGCTTGAAAGGGACACTGGAGTTGGCAGCAGGAGCCCAAAAATTGGCTGAATGACACCCTGGAGTTGCAAGCAGCAGCAGCCCAAACATAGCTTGAAAGAGACACTGGAGTTGGCAGCAGGAGCCCAAAAATTGGCTGAATGACACCCTGGAGTTGCAAGCAGCAGCAGCAGCAGGAGCCCAAACATAGCTTGAAAGGGACACTGGAGTTGGCTGCAGGAGGCCAAAAATTGGATGAATCACACCCTGGAGTGGCAAGCAGCAGCAGGAGCCCAAACATAGCTTGAAAGAGACACTGGAGTTGGCTGCAGGAGGCCAAAAATTGGATGAATCACACCCTGGAGTTGCAAGCAGCAGCAGGAGCCCAAACATTGCTTGAAAGAGACACTGGAGTTGGCTGCAGGAGGCCAAAAATTGGATGAATCACACCCTGGAGTTGCAAGCAGCAGCAGGAGCCCAAACATTGCTTGAAAGAGACACTGGAGTTGGCAGCAGCCGCAGCAGGAGCCCAAAAATTGACTGACACACCCTGGAGTTGGCAGCAGCAGCAGCAGGAACCCAGAAATTGGCTGGAAGGCACCCTAAAGTTGGCAGCACCAGGAGCACAAACATTAGCTGGAAGGCACACCCTGGAGTTGGCAGCAGCATAAGCAGGAGCCCAAACATTGCTTGAAAGACACCCTGGAGTTGGCAGCAGCAGTAGCAGGAGGACAAAAATTGGTCCATTGGTGGGTGGAAATCTTGGCTGATCCATCCCTGATTCATTTTGACAAAGGTGAGTCTCTCCACATTTTTAGTTGACAAACGAGTTCTCCTCCCCGTAACTATGGCCCCCGCCGCACTAAACACCCGCTCAGATGGCACACTACTTGTCGGGCAGGACAGCTTTTCCAGGGCAAACTCTGCTTGTTGTGGCCACAAGTCAAGTTTGGCTGCCCAGAAGTCCAGCGGATCCTCAAGGTGAGTTGGCATGGTCATGTCAAGGTATGACATGAACTGCTGGTTGAGGTCCTGCTCCAGGTCTTCCTGCTGTTCATGAGTAGCCTCACTATGCAGGTGTAGAAAGCTACTCATTAGCGACTGAAGACTGAGGCTGCTGATGATGGAGCTGCTGCTGCTGCTCCTGCCAAACCCCCCAGCAGCCATGGCAGTGGAAGGTGAGCGCAGAGCTCCCCCCGAGTCAGACCTGCGAGAGTATGGACCACGGCGCAGATAGGCATCGGCCAACTGACTACGCAGAATGTCTTTGTAGTAGTTCAGTTTGTCCTCCCTCTCGGCGGGTTTAAAAAATGCCCCCATTTTGTGGCGGAAACGAGGGTCCAATAAGGTGGACAGCCAGAAGTCATCCCGCCGACAAATTGGAAACAATTCTGGGGTCACTACGCAAGCACGTGAGCATGCTTCCTGCCATTTGCGCAAGTGACTCGGAGGGACTACCTGTCTCCATCTCCACTGCATACTGCCACGGTGTGTCCAGGTCCTCTGTCTCGCCTTCCTCAAAACCCTCTAGCTCCTCTGGCTGCTCCTGCTCCTCCTCTCCTGTCCGCTGACTAGATAAACCAGCCATTTCGCCAAGCCTAAACTGTGCTTCACTGGGCCACTCCTCCTCCTCTTCCTCCTCCTCCTCCAGTTCAGCTCCAACAGGGTTCATGTGGCCGTAAGATGTAGATGCCATGTCTCCAGTGCCCTGACCAGCCATGGTTTCCAACATGTGCTGTAGTACATGAAGCAGTGGAATCACGTCGTTCATCCCGTAATCCTGCCGACTGACAAATAAAGTGGCTTCCTTAAAGGGCCTGAGCAAACGGCAGGTGTCACGTATGAGCTGCCACGGGTTGACATTGAAGTTACACAGGGGTGTCCCCCTATCCGCTTGGATCATCAGGAAATCCATGATGGCTTTTCTCTGTTCATATAATCGGTCCAACATGTGAAGGGTGGAATTCCAACGGGTGGAAACATCGCAAATCAGACTATGTTGGGGGCTACCGTTGATTCGCTCATCCCTAAATATGATTTCCAAAATAATAATAAAACAGTATTCCCTACTAAAGGAATAATGCTAAATTGTAAACCCCTGGCCTCGATTCAGTAATGGAGGAAAACAAATCTCTTGGCAGTAAAAAATTCACTTTGAATAAAAGCTTGAAAATGTCTTTGTTACTGAATCACCAATGAAAGGTGCCATTGTCTTTTAATAACTTCCTAGCTGCTGATTCAGCAACAGTAATAGGTATTGCCAGATGAGCCTCTCGGGCGCTCTAGTAACCTGGCGGCATTGATGAAGCGAGCGACAGGTAGTGCCAGATCAGTGCGTCCAGGCTCAGTGCATCCAGCACTCAGCGCTCCACACCATATATGACAAAACACTAGACACACACAGCATTGGCACTCTAAAGCTGGGAGCTGTAGCACAGAGTGCCAGACGCTGTGCGATTAAAGTCTGTTTTTGAACACATATCCACCTTTAACAAAGCGAAAACACACGGAATGACATTGTTTCTACACTGTGACAATAACACTTTAGTGCCAGACCTGTAAATGCAATTCTGCATAAAAATATTAAAAGTCAAAAAGTTTTCTAAAAGTGTTTGTTTGCAGTCGGGAGAAGTCACACAATGATTTGAGCAAAATAAAATAATAAATTGACAAACACGCTAGTTATACACAACTAATAAAGCCCTATTGAAATTTATGGGAGAGCGCTACAGAGCGACAGGTACTACATGGTGCTCTGGAACCTAGAGCTGAACCTACACTGAGCCACCTGGATTAATACATGTGATACTACATGGCTCTGTCCAGACGCTGCCTGCCACTACGAGGCACTACCTGGCACTATCCCTTCTTAAATAACCCCCTGAATTGACCCTCGCTTGTCCTAAAAGTCTGTGTAGGCTGCTTTATAGCTTTTGATTGAAGGGTAAATCTATTTTCAAGTCTTCTTTTGTCTTATGTCCTCTCATCTTCAAGGATTCCAAAAGTATAACCAATGACTGTAAAACACCGTAAAAACAATTTATTAAAAAAAAAAAAGGACCAGTTTTTAAATTTGGGGCTGATGCTACAGGAGACTATGACAATATCTGCTAATGGAATCTTTATGTCTATGAATATGTGCCATATTCATCTGCATCTTGATAATAAATGTGTGGTTTTTATTGGCAGATATTGTGAGATAAGAATCAGGGGGATTATAACAATTAATGGTGGGCTGATGAGAATGTGGGAGGGGGAGAGAGTGTGTGGATTTTTAATTGCTCTTACACCAGTTCGGACAGTCTGTTTAATATCAGACCTTGTGATGAGTCCAGTCTATTCAATCCGTGTCATAATGACATATAAAATTCCTATCCCTGTTTAGCCCACAGTCCACTGATATAAAGATTTGGATGCATTTACATTCCCACTCCAATCTCTCCTTTTGTGGATGGAAGCCCCATTTGAGCTCTGTGAGTATAAGGTCACATATGCCATGGCCCGGTCTACAGAAATGGTCCACAACAGGCACATCAGTTTTTTTCATTTTTAATTGTGAACCTGTGCAGACTTAGGGCCTTATTTATCAAGGGATAGCGCCAGGTAGTGTCTGACTAGCGCCAGCTAGCGCCAGCTATCGGCGGCTACCGACTCCAGAACGCCCGGCGGCGGACACAATCACGCATTTATCACGCTAA
Source organism: Gastrophryne carolinensis (assembly GCA_027917425.1). Lineage (NCBI taxonomy): Eukaryota > Metazoa > Chordata > Amphibia > Anura > Microhylidae > Gastrophryne > Gastrophryne carolinensis. Next base: position 147,787,199 of record CM051240.1, on the reverse strand, counting down.
ATGAGGCTAGCGCCGGCGAGAGCGTCAGCTAGCGCGGGATTCATCATGTAGCCGACTGCAACGAACAGCGCCGCTACTAATCCCATCACAGCGCCAGGTATGACCTGTCGCTCCCTGGCGCTCTCCAATGCATTTCAATGGAGCAATCTTTAAATATTCATAATTAATTGATTAATTTTTTTAAATTATTTTTTTAAATGTCAAACATTCTGTGACCACTTCTGCAATGTTATATTTTTTTTTTTAAGGAAAAAAAAAAATTGTGCAGAATTGATATTACAGGTCTGATATTAATGTATTCATATTACAAAATGTTTATAAAAACTTGTTTAATTTTTTAATAAAAAAATATGCTTGTTTGGGGGTTAAAAACTACTTTACACCCATCGCCGCCAGCGCTCTAGGGTTTCAACAAGCATTTCACAGCACGAGAAATTTTTGTTAATGAATATGCTGGAAGCCGTTCGCACTGGCCATTCGCTGTCAGGCGCACCCATACAGCGCAGAACCTGTGAAACAGCGACACCTAACCACGTATTCAACATTAACGCACACCGACTGAGTCGCTCTCAACAAGCGAACAACGGCCAAGCACAGCGAATACTAGCTGGCGCTGTGAAAATCACGCTACTGGCGCTCATCTGTCGCTACCTGGCGCTATTAATAAATCGGCCTCTTAGGCTCTTAGGAGCTTGGAACATCTGCCCAATATAAATGGCTGAGGGGCACTGCACACACACGATCAGGTATAATACATTAGGGGCTTTGCATGTGAATCTACTCTGTATTTTGTAATCGTGTTGCATAGCTGGTGTCTTTATTTAGTCGGTGGTATAGATGTGTGTGCATGTTTCACACTTTTTCTGAAGGCAAGGACATGTCCCTTTTGTGCTGGGTCACTTAGGGAGCTCCTCACATCTAGTTTTCTTAGATTGGGAGGTTTTCTGTGTGTCAACAGAGGAGTATCCTGGAATATTTCAGATATCTCTTATTCTTGTGTAGAAGGGGTTGGAGCTCCTTCGCAATTTTCTTCAGACCCCCCAGACGTGGATTGTACGTGACAACCAGCGTGACATGGTTTTTCTTTTGAGATTTCTTATATTGAAAAAAGACTGTCTCTGGGGATGTGGAGTGCTTTTTGTAACAGCCTCTGTTACTGATGATTTATAGCCCTTAACACATATGGTGGAACCTGCTTTTTGGATCCGTTTTCTCGGATGATTCTGGGACACAAGTGAGATCATGCTGCCCGTGCCAGAAGCTTACAAAAAGCATAGAGAAAATGATCACTTCCAATGGAGGATTCCAATAGGGAGTTTCCTGGGGAAACCACCCTTCATGCCCCTCCCCCAGTGTAGTCATAGTGGGAGATCCACAGCTCTATAAGCACTTCCCAGCTGGGATAAAAGGAGGAGAACCTGCCTCACAACCAGCCCCCCTTTCCAATGAGTGGCAGTGACTGTGAGCATTGTCAGTTGGGGGGGACACAGAAGAGCCATGAATATCATCGGAGACCAGTACAGGACATCCAAGGGACCAAATGAGGGCAACACGGCATGGGATAGAAGAAAGAAGACAGGGAAGGTAAGTAGTCAAATTTAGAATGAATAAAATGTATTGTGTGGTGTGAATTTTTTACATACCAATTCACCAGTTAGGATGCCTGTATGCCACCTGCCGGCATTGGTGGACGACATGCAACTCCCCCGCAATTACCCACACCCCCATTTGGGACACCAGGGGTGTGAAAGTGTCCAGTGTGAAAGAGCCTACAGTGTGACTGGAAGAACCCTGAATCCATACCGAAGGTCATAAGAGCATGTAAACCGGTAATGCTAGGTGCTGGTTGGCACAGCCTTTGTGCCCTGGGTTACTTACAGTATGCCTGGTGACCAGGCTGGTTGGATTTTGGGGGGTCCTTTTTGTTAATAAAAATCATGCTAAGCTATAGCGGCATGGCTTTTACCAATCAAAAATGCATGGTGAGGTCTGGCCAAAAGGAAAAACAATACAAAAAAAGTCACCTAAAAAAAAACACTCTCTGAATCAAACGAGATTACACGTTTGAAGTGAATTTTTGTGTAAGTTTTCACACCAAACGGATATTTTCTGCTGAATCACGAGAGGGGAAAAGTGGCAAGAATGTGTTTTCTCACTAACAAGGTCAGACATTGCAATCTCAGCTGGCAGATTGAGTTAACTATATTTCCCATTTGCTTCTGAGTAAAATGTGTCTCTATTTCATTACATTTTCTTTAGTAAAGAGGTAATACATTCTACATCATTTTGTAGATTGGTGGTGCAGCAGGCACTCTTTGATTTTCCGTAGTAGAAGTAATACATTCTAAATTGGGCCATTGGTGCATGTCTGATATGGCCAGTTCATCTTGTAACCAGAGAACTCCAGATGGCAAAACTATAGACAGCAAAGCAGATTCATATCTTATAATAATTTAATTATGATCTGTGAAATTAATATTACAGAAGTATTTGTAGATCTAAAGATATTCAGATAAATTAATGTCTTAATAGTAAGAGTCAAAGAAGAGCCACATCTGCCATTTCTCCCAGGCTACCCTTGGTGCATGTCCCTGTTAACCAACCACGAGGGACTGGTCACAAGGGGCGCATCACATGAGCGTCCAGCTCCGATATTCATTCTATGTTTACTGGGGATCAGAAGTATATGTACAGGTGATATCTGGTGATATCTCCAAAACATATTAAACAATAAACAGGAGCTATCGACCAAATGTAGGGGGGGTAGACATTAGCCTAACTCACCATGTTGCTCAAGCATACAACATTGGTTTAGAATTTTTTTTTTCTAATTTTGCTCCTCTAAGCCTCTGGGGCATCTTATAGTGCGAAAAAATTCTGATTTGTTAGATAGCTTAGGAGAAAAAGTTTGCGATTACTAAATCAAAATATAAGCCTCGATTCAAAGACACATTCGCCCGGACTTCCGTAGCTTCCGTAACTGTGAAAGTTTGGGTGGGTGTTAGTCTTTTTTTTGCTTTTTTTCGTTCATTTTTCATTCATACGAACGTTCGGGAAAATGTGTATATGCGCTTTCGATGAAGCAAATCGGATCATTTCTGTTAGTTAGGATCATTTTCCAAACAAAATCTGATATTTTTCGTTCGTTCAGATAACTTACGTTGTTGGGATGGGCTTACGTCTGATTCAGAGAGCTGATTTCCGACGGATCACCACCCTATAAATCCGTTTTATTTCCTATCCACTTACGGGACCTTTGAGGGCTCGGATTGCTATTGTTGAACATGTTTTGCGGCTATGTGGAGGAGTCTGTGCGCCTTTAGCACCAAGGCATTGCATGTATCAGCATGGCCGAGGCCATAAATTGTATAGCAATGCATACCTAAATCAATACATTTCATGTATGCCTTATAGAAGTATTTTAATGCTGACCTTAATTAGTCCTTAGCATGTAAACATTTATTTTCCCACACATCCATATAATTGCTATATTCTTTTAGACTTATGTCCTTTGTGAATTATATTTGGATTGTTGAACTTGAATCTTAATTTGTTGTAGTAGTTATTGTTTTAGTCGGTTACCTTTGCTTTGTGTAATTATTTTATATTGGGTTGCAGGAACCGCAAGATGTGCCACTCACACAACATACAAGCAGTGTTTGGTCCAGCTATGCGATTCCTCAGTGTTCTTGCAGGGCACCCAGGGTCGTCCCATGATGCTTATATATTGCAGAGTTCCGGCTTATTTCATCAGTTTGAGTCAGGAGAATTATCTGGTGGATGGCTCCAGGGTAAGTTTGCTCACATTCCATCAATCCATTTTCACTGTATGGCAATGAATATAGTTGATGACTCATGTCTTAACCTATGGCTGTTTTTAGCCCTTGATGACATGTTAAACAATATTGTAGCTTAGAATGTGTATTTTATGTTAGTTTTTTTAAATTCTTTCAGGGGATTTTGGATATCCCCTCCTGCCCTTGCTCCTGATGCCCGTTATTTGCCTGCAGAATGCGGGCCAGGGGTTCTCTAATCGGGCACCATGCAAAACCCGGGTCGTGGTGGCGAGGGCCCTCTGGCTTTTGAAGTCCAGATTTAGGTGTTTGGACCATACGGGGGGGGGGGGGGGGCACTGCAGTATGACCCCAACAAGGTTATACCAATATTTTAATTTACGTTTTTTAACAGGGACCACACGTGCCAGAGTGGCACAACTGAGTGTCAGGGTCCTTCAGTTGGTGGGCGAGATGCAAGAGCTGCGCAACTCGTTGGGGACGACAGATGAAGAATAATGTTATGTGGCCTGTCATTCCTATGTATTTTGTTATTTATAGTTGTAAAAAATTGAAATTTTCAACATTTTTATAAATGTTATATTTTATGATGGAATAAAAAAAAAATGTTTCAGTGTCATTTTATTTACAAAATACATTAACACAAAACTAATGGGCCCAGAAATATTTAAAGATGAATATTCACATGACCGAGAAGTGATTTGGGTAAGTTTTAGGGGGCTAAAATGGAAGAAGAACCTAACCGCGAAGTGGTTTGGGTGAGCTCTAAGGGTCCAAAAGGGAAGATGGAGGATAGTGCTAAGTGATTTGGGTGAGCTTTAAGGTTCCAAAAGGGAAGATGGAGGAAAGTGCTAAGTGGTTTGGGTGAGCTTTAAGGGTCCAAAAGGGAAGATGGAGGATAGTGCTAAGTGATTTAGCTAAACATTGTAGTAGAAGTGAGGGTGGCAAATATGTAGGCGAGCACTTTAATGAGTTAAGTTTGTAGTGCGCAGGCGCAAGATCGTAAGGATTTCCGTCTGGACGAATATTTATTGAAAAAGGGAAACAGAATCTAACGGGAAACGTAAAGGATTCGTGGGAGGATACGATGGGAAAAGGGCAAAAGCGAAAGCCTACGTTGTAACATGTGAAAATGAAACGGAAAAGTCACGCGGAAAAATGACATGCATTCGTAATCTGCCGTACGAACGGACGGAAACTTTACAGAAGGATTGCAATGCATGCATAGAATTGCTCGCACACTCATACGAGAGCGGAAACATTTAAAAAAAAAAACAGATCGGCACTAAAACGGAAGGTTTTTTTTGTCTCTCTGAATCGTGCCTATATGGCCTGATGCAGAGTCTCCTCGTTCAGCTATCCCGTATGTTTTCCCGTTGGTTTTGGGCTGTGACCGGGGCATGAAAGGGTGCTCCGTTGCTTTTTGTGTGCGCTCAGGTGTTTCGGCATGCGCCTTTACGATTGTCGGCTCGCAAGAGGCAGGACTTGTCGTTGATAGCTCAGTTTTTTTTAATGATTCAGAGCCTTGTTTTCTCATTGAAAGCAGCCCGTTATAACGAGGGTGTGGGCGCTCAACTTACGGCCAGTGTTAGCAGCCGTATTTGTGCTCCGTGACTTTGGAATGCATTCTGCTGTGCGCGAGCATCAAAGGCGTCAGCTACGCGGCCTGGTTCTTTTGAGCATGGCAGAAACCAGGCTGCACCGAACACGTCTGGACATCGATAGCATGCATGACCTTGAGCTATTCAAGCTCACCCGCCTTAACCGTGTTTCTCTCCAGGACTTGTATAGGCAGCTGCGGCCATGGTTAGCCCGCACCACAAGGAAGGGGCATGCAATTGCAGGTATGAACAAATTGGTTGGCTGCCTGCAGTTTTTGGCAAACGGCTCGTTCCAGAGACTGGGTGCCTTCTCCGTGGGGGTGTCCCAGTCTACGCTGAGCTGCAGCCTTACCAAGTTTTTGGATGGCATGGCTACCCTGGGACCAAAATATATATTTTTCCCTGACACAGAGGAAGCCTGGAATGCGGTTAAGCTAGGCTTTTATAATATAGCCGACATGCCCAACGTCATGGGTGCCATCGATTTTACCCACGTTGCGTTAATTCCGCCTGCAGCGCAGGAATATCTGTTCAGGTATGTGGTTTATGTCAACATGTGTCTGCAATGTAGCACATAAATTTACTTTTTGGCAATGTGGTTTTTTTTTCAATGGCTAAAAGCAGACCTACATCCTGTGTATACCAAACCTCCAGTGGTTTGAAATGTTGCTTATGTGAATGTATCTTTTTTACTTCTGTTTTGCCTTTTGGGCCCACTAATTCCTCTTATATTTTGCTTTTGCAGGAACAGGAAGATGGGCCACTCTATAAATGTGCAGGCAGTGTCAGGTCCAGATATGCAATTTTTTAGTATCTTTGCAGCCTTCCCTGGGTCCACCGATTCGCACATTTTGAGGAACTCCAGCCTCTTTGTGCGCTTTCAATCTGGAGATCTGTTTGACGGATGGCTACTGGGTATGTTCTTAAAATTTGTTGTTGCTGTCCAGCATGATTTTTCTTATTGGTCTGTGCCTGTACCCCACTAATCTGTTAGAGACTACAATGAAACAGTAGAAGTTTACAATCACTTACTTACCAGTATTTCCTCCTATATGTTTGATTTTGATTCTCCACTAATCCTTTCTGTCCTGCCCCTCTTAGCTATGTTGCATCCCAGAGTCATTGTACAGGAGTGTGCTGGTTGGATGTGCATGTTGCCTCATCAGAACTGTGCTTTGCACTGACACTGCACAGCTCACCTATTGTCCCTGTTCACTAATGCTGGAATGCTAAGCAGCACATTATTGAGCCTCTTCCCCTTAGGCCTCTGTCTGTTGTTCCCTGTTCTTAGCACTTTAAAGTAACCTAACATGCCCTGTTTGTAAGTAGCATGTAAGGTACTTTTGGCTCTTCATTATTAGCATGATGTTACTTGTTAGACACATTTTTTTTGTTTTTTGATTTTGGATTCTATTTATGTCTCTGCTAGTTATGGGGCCTGCCACTACATATGTGGCCAAGGGGCCCATTTGTCATGTGTATTTTGTATTAGGGTGTGTGCGTATGTTTTTTTTTTTTTTTCCAGGTGATTCTGGCTATCCATTGCTCCCATGGTTACTTACCCCCATCCTCCACCCATCCTCGCAGGCCCAGGAGCGGTATAATACTGCACATAGGAGGACTCGCTCAGTGGTGGAACGTGCCTTTGGCTTATTGAAGATGCGCTTCCATTGTCTGGACCAGACTGGGGGTGCCTTGCAGTATGAGCCCACCAAGGTCCTCAAAATAATTGTGGCGTGTGGGGTCCTGCACAACCTCGCCAGCTAGCCGGGTTCCAAGATACAGTGACCTTGCTGAGGAAGCTTTAGTGATTTCAGAAGATGTAACACCTCCCTATTCTGGAACCCAAAGTGGGTCGGCACAGGCGATCCGCTCCCAGCTTGGCCTATTAATGTGGGATGGTGGAAGAGCATGTGTTTTGGGTTACGGTAGTCTTGTGTCCTGCTCTCCAGAATCAATACATAAACACATGCCTTCAGTGGTAGGTCGAGTAGGAGGTGGAAGTGGATGGATGGGGTTGCTGCATGTTTGCGGCAATATGAGCAAGGCTCTGATTCATTAACTGCCATTGGTGGACCATTTCAGCCATATGCCTGCTTTGTTGTCTTGTTTCTACAAGCAGGCCGGACACAAACCTCTAGTTGTTGTGGCATAGAGGTGATTTGTGAACACACTGTCTCATTAAACCTCTGTGTGTTAGCTGCAAACTTCACGTTCTCGTGGTGCCATGCTTCCTCCATTATCTGCAGCTGTCTCCTCTGGCTGATATGGCGACGTTGCTGGGTTCCGCCACTGGCACGGGTGGGTGCGTCTGGTACTGATTGAGTGGCTGCTGGTGGCTGGCTTGGCGCAGAGTCTGTTGTGCGACCAATGTCCACAGCAGAAGAGGTTTGTGCCACAGAGGTATGGGTAGTGGACACCAGGGGCTGCACTTGCTGGGCCTGTTGTGTTTGATGTTCTCCCACGGGTTCTGGTGGCCTTGACTGCAGCAGACTTGTGTCATCCTCCTCCAAATCACGAATAACTTCTATAATGGGTGGACTGGTTAGGGTCTGCAAAGAAAGGTAGCAGGTAGTGAGTACACTATTCAACCTTAAATGGCTGCAAGTGCAATTTCATAAGTCTACACAGTGGACCATTGACTTACCTCATCCGTACACTCAGGTTGGTTGGTGTGGACACAAGGCTGTTGTGGCATGCTCCTCCGGGACAATCCAGGGGTAGCTTGGCCTTGTGGCGAGTCTTGAGTTGGTTCTTTGACGAGAGAAAGTACTTTTAGAGGGTCAGCAAAGACCAGTGTGTAGTAAGGAGTATGCAACTGTTTGGGTCCCCATAAAAAAGTATCAATGTTAAAAGATACTCACCTCCGGACCTGACATTCCTGTCTGTGTCTTGGCCCCCTTGCAGGCCCTGAAGGGTTGCTGGGTGAATATAGGTCAACACATGCTCTTCCGCTGGTGTTAGGATGATTTTAGTTGGGATCCCACCCCCTGTCTGCATGCTGGGGAAGATTAAAGCACACGTAATAAGTGTTACATCCTGTTACAAAGCAGGATATACATTCAGTTACATTCTAAAAGTACTTTACCTCTGCTGGCGGCGCATGTCCATTTTTTTTTTCCCATAATATTTTAGATCCCCAAATTTACGTTTACTTTGCTCAACATCCCTCCTCACAGAACCAACACTATTCACTTGCCGGCAAATCTTATCCCAAATCTCCTGCTTGGCCTGCTTTGGGGTTGACTTTGAATAACGCCCAAATAGGGCATCATAGTGCTCACAAACTCCAGTGGCTACAGCCATGCTTTGGACATCACAGAAACGAGCTGTAAGTGAGCCACGGCGCAGCTGGCGCCCATATGGGTTTGTGGTGTCCCCGGCAACAGATGACTTTGATTGCTGGCTGTCTGGGGAGTAGTTTAGGTTTCTTGGGCTGATGGGTGACTGTGATGGACTGTGGGGGGTGCTAGGTGATAATGGCTGGGTGCCTGTCGAGCTGTCACCTGTTGAGCTCTCTATTGACTCTGTGCTTGTGGTACTTGGGGACACAGAGTGTCGAGACGGAGGGGTGGTTGGCCTGTGTGGGCTAGTAGTTTTGGACCTACACTTCCCCTTGGTGGTGTGGCTGGATTTACCCACATGCTTTGCGGGTGGAGGAGGTGGAGGCTGCAGGATTGGAAGAGATTTGTGGCCCTTGTGAGGCCTGGTTGATTTAGCAGGTGGGGGAGACTGTGTCAAGGGCTCCTTGCTCCTGCGTTTTTTCCGAGAAGCCTGTGTGGCTGGCTTCTCCACCCTTTGACTATGGCCATGTCCCTCCCGGCTCTTGTGCCTGCTCTTGTGTGGGCATTCGTGATGTCTATCTGTGCAGCTAGTATGTGGCTCTGGGCTTTTTGGGGTCTTACGGCTCCCTTTTGGTCTGGGCATAGTGATATGGTAACCAACACAGAGCTGAGTGCATTGACCTTTAAATAGTTTTTCCATGAGGGCGTGTTCGGCAGCGTGTGCAGCTGCGTGCGTGGCTGCGTGCGCGCATGCCACCGCGGGGGAACGTCATACGTCAACCACACCCGGAAGGAAGAGCAAGATGTCGCCCGCCATCTATACTGAGGAGCAGGACAAAATAATAATGGATGTGAGTAGGCGAGCGTGCGTTTATGTGCGCGCACAAGCTGCTAAACAAAAATTAGCCATGGCAGGGCAAGTTTAGTGAGGACAAACTGACTTGTTAAACTAAACTACTAGAACAGCTTAGTTTTAACCATGTGCGCAGCAGCACACTAGCCTAGAGGCAGATAGACTAAGTAGACCCATGTGAGTAGGAATGAGTCTCCAAAACTGGCTCTAGATAGTGCATGAGACTGTGTCGTCTATTTGTGTCACTAATGCTCTGCCATTGTGTTTTTTGATACAGATGATGCTGAGGAACCGTTATGATTTCCTGCCGTGCAACTTCAAGAAGAGGACGTTGGCACTGGCGGTGGTGGAGGCAATTGCCAGGAATACTGGAACCACCTATACCTTCACCCAGATCGCCCAACACTGGTCGGATTTGAAGAGGAGGCATAGGCCCCGGGTGAGGAGGTACTTTGCAAAGCAATTTCCAGTCTTGGTACATGACATGCAATAAACACACTGCCCTTGCCTGGGCCTGTGTTTATGATTGTGTTTATATTGCAGCGCATGAATGGAATTTGCGTTTCCGCCCCACCCGGACCAGAACCCGAAGCCCAGTGTTGGGAGGTACTGGGGAAAGTATAGGTGGTGCCACGCCGGTGCCAACACCCACCCCCTCCTCTGCCAGTGAGTATGAGGAGCCGATGGACCTCACTATACGGGGGGGGGAGTCGCACTGCAGGGAGTCAAACCAGCCACAGCTCCAACCTGACTCCGGTAAGACTCTCAAACCTACATATGTCCAGATACATGCAATAAAGACATATACTAATGTGCACTATTGTTATTTTTAGATGATGATGTCGCAGGACCATCCCAAAGGATAGTGGAGGAAGCAGCCCAACCTCAAGAGGTGCCTGTGGAAGGTGAGTGATTTGATGCATAGAAGCCTAACCTAATCTGACATTCAGGAGGCACAAACAGTCAATAATTTCCTTTTGTTTTGGATCCCAACAGCTTCACAGCAGGACGAGATGGTGGACCCAGGGAGGAGGCTGCACCCCAGACGCCCTGTTGGCCCCAAGCCTTGTAAGTTTTTAAAATATATCATACATGTAGTTTAAACTCCGGCCCAAAACAACAAAACATGGTCCAAGACATATTAATGTAATAACTTAGGGAAAAATTAACCCTAAAAATGGACCAAACCAAAACCCCTAGATAAGCAAAATACTTACAAGGCAAAACTGATGATGTTTTTCATTCACAGATCAAAGACAAGGGCCCAAATGAATAAAAAGAAGAGCGTCCTGGGTGGATGACGCCAATGTTTTTTATCCAAAAAAGTTTTTAAAATTTTACAAACAAACCTTTAAGTAAAAAAAAAAAATGTGTGGTGTGTTCTCTTTCCAGGCACTGTACGTTCTCACAACATAACCATACAGTTACATGTCCCAAAAGGTAAGTATATGGGACAAGGAATAGGAAGAAGAAAAAGAAGAAGAAGGAGAAGAGATTAAGGTAAGCATTAAACACAGGGAAGAAGAAAAAGAAGGAGAAGGAGAAGAGATTAAGGTAAGCATTACACACAGGGAAGAAGAAAAAGAAGAAGAAGGAGAAGAGATTAAGGTAAGCATTACACACAGGGAAGAAGAAAAAGAAGAAGGAGAAGAGATTAAGGTAAGCATTACACACAGGGAAGAAGAAAAAGAAGAAGAAGAAGAGATTAAGGTAAGGATTACACACAGGGAAGAAGAAAAAGAAGAAGAAGCAGAAGAGATTAAGGTAAGCATTACACACAGGGAAGAAAAAAAAGAAGAAGAAGGAGAAGAGATTAAGGTAAGCATTAAACACAGGGAAGAAGATAAAGAAGAAGAAGGAGAAGAGATTAAGGTAAGCATTAAACACAGGGAAGAAGAAAAAGAATATTTTTGTAAGGTAAGTTTTGGTTTGGGAAAAAGTGTCAGTTTGTGGGATATTGAAAGCTTTAGGGAGGATTAGGCATGTGCGCTTGCGTCGAACCAGATTGTCAACAGGAAATACATGGAGATGTAAGTATACTTGTAAAAACCTTCATAATAGGGGTGAAAACGGAAACAGATGGAAAGAAGGTACGTTTGTAAACGCATTAAAAAGGAGGCAAAAACGGATCGTCCGTGTGAACGGGCACGGAACCCACAACGAAATTTTAAGCTCCCGAGAAGGGAAAAAAACCGATTGAAGACACATAAACGGATCAGTAACGGAGCTCTCCCGACGGCGGCTCTGAATCACATTTGGACCTCGAGACAAACGGAAGGAAAACGGGCCATAGGAAAAACGGAACAAAATAAGGTCAGATTGGGGGAGGCTCTGCATCAGGCCAATAGTTCAGATTTGTTTTTCCTTTTACTATAAATGAGCATGTAAGAAATTACAATGCATATGATGTGTGGTCCATTTCGCAGTATTCTGTTTGCCACCTTCCCAGTGTTCTTATCGAATATTTTGCAAGCAATGCTACAACTGTACTCTCTCAATGAGATCACTACAAACAATGTCACATTAATGCAATTAATCCGTTGCCTGTTTTCCAAGACAAGAGTACAGACGTGCTTGCTCACATTTTCTGCAATAAAAGAAATTTATTGCACAGTTAAAATGCATTCAAAAGGTTTACAAAAAAAAATATATATATATAAATCAACTGTAGTGTTGGGTTTGGATTGACATTTTTTCACTAAAGATGTTTAACTAAACAAGTACTTTTGTTAGAATTGTAATACCTTCATAAAGTATTGTGTAAAAGCCCTCCAGTAGTGTGCATGTACAGATTTGAGTTGTATATGTAGAGATAAGGCTTCTTATTTTCTCATGGCAATAAGAATGTATACAAATTATTTGCTAGATGCATTAATCGTCCATAAAAAAATGTGTCCAGCTGCAAACTTTGGATCACATGCACACTAAGAGGGTCATGCTAAAGATTTAGTGAAGCCAGTGTGACTTTCAGTGTGCATGTGATCCAAAGTTGCAGTGGGGATTGCATCTGAGCTTTTTAGCTTTTGGACACAAAAAAGAGCAAAAAGTGTTTTCTTTACCTTTCCCCCCCCCCCCAAAATTACCCATACCTGTGATCAGGCATTTTACAGGTTAGGCACATCATTTTTCCAATAAGGTGAAGGTATTTGTTTTTAAGTTTGCAAATCTTGAGAAAATCCAGCACGGCCAGACCCCACAGTGAAAAAGCATTAAAACTTAGCTTTTACTATTGTTAGTTAAAATCAGTAAAAAAAGTGCTTACATTGGGACACAAGGTCCCATTTCCCATACCCCACAACTGCAACGCGTTTCAGGGGCTTCCCTCTTTGTCAAGCTTGACAAAGGGGGAACCACCCAAAATGCAAACTCCGGGGGTTCCCCACAATTTTTTAAAATTGTTATTGGTTTGTGAGGTCCAGGGTTCCTCCACAATATGGGAGCCTGTTTTTGCCCCGTGTTAGCCTTGGCTGGCTCTATTTCCTGATGTTTCCCCTGTTGTATGCTGACTCACCAGCAGGTGGCCCTCTGTTGCAGAGGTGTGGGTGAGTAGCCAGCACCTTTGCTAACTGGACTTCCCCTTTATAAGCTGGTCCGCCCTTGCAGCTGATGGATCAGCATTGTTTGTCTTCTGTGGCTAGACCCAGAACTCCTGCTACAGCCTAAATTCTGAACTCTGTATCTGATTTGGACTTTGTCCTTTTGTACTGGATTCCAGCATGCTAGATGTTTCCTTGCTTCCTCTGGCCTCAGCACACCTTAGGTATCTAACCCTTCCTGTCTGGTCCCTCACCCATGTGATCTGTACACCCATCTTTCTGTAGTAGTAGCCTGTTTTGCTTGTTGCTGTGTATTCCCGTTTGCAGTGTAAGCTCTTTTAAACCTTGTTTTGCACTTTATCTGCCTCTATCTCTTAGTGTTACAGCTACTGATACTGGCTGTTCACATTGTGTGGGATCTCTCTTGAGAATCCCTGACAGAATGCTGATCCCATAGACCAGGGGACTGTAACACTAAGTTGTTTTTTGTTTTTCTAGGTTGCTTTCTAGGAAGTGCAGGCTCATAATGCTAGCCTTTATGTCTGTCTTAATGGACATTAAAATCACCCAGACCCTCTTAACCCTGCTCCCCAAGGATCTGGAGGCAGTCCAAAAAGTGTTTGCTGGGCAAACAAAAGAGGTGCTGCTGGAGCTGATCCACTCAGTGCACCTGGTGGAAAATGGAGACTTCGAGTTTATTGAGGTTCCCAAAGATGCAGGGACCCAAGGTTCCTGGAGGGGGTCCAGTACCCAAGGTTCCCACAGGGGATCCAGGACATTAGGTTCCTGGAGGGGGTCTAAGTCATCAGGTCCCCCAAAAGGTGTAGTACCAGCAACCAAGCCAGCTTCCAATATCTTTGACATGCGCCTACTTTGGGGCCTACTTCTGCCGAATGTCCGTCTGCTTTGGGCCCCGCTTCTGCCGAATGTCCGTTTAATTTGGGGCCCACTTTTGCCAAGCGTCTGGCTGCTTTGGGGCCTACTTCTGCTGAATGTTTGCCTGCTTCAGAGCCAGCTTCTGCCAAGTGTCTGCCTGCTTCGGGGCCCATTTCTGCTGAGTGTCATCCTGCATAGGGGGGCACTTCTACCGAGTGTCCGCCTGCTTCGGGGGCCGCTTCTGTCTGTAAGTTTTCCAGGGGTGAGTCTCTTGTCTGCCAGGTCTGAGCCTTCATTCAAAGAGCTGAAACTCAACCTGGGCACTCTAGCACTATAACGGGCAATGCATGCTGGGAGAGGCCTGGCTTTATGTTCATTCAGGTCAGGCCAGCTATCTTAGAGGCTGTACTGGGCTGCAGTGGTCAGCAGAGCACAGCTAAAGTGAATGCTTTAGGACGAGGTATGACTAAAGGTATGCTGGAGATGCACAGATTATGCAGCACAGCCAGGGAACACAGAACATATCAGGGACACATGAAATCCTTACATTTGGTTTTAATCCAGCACTATCAGATTCAAGCTGGAATCATTGCGGATGGTGGTGTTAGACTCGACATCAATGGTGTGTATCTACACATCCCAGTCTTCCATAGTCATCAGCAATTCCTTTGCTTTTAGCTAGGTCTACAGCATTATCTATTATCAGTTAATAGAGATCTACACAGTTTATGGCATTTTTACCAAGGGGTTGGCAGCGATCAAGGTGATTCTTCCTTGTCAAGGGGTTTGTATTGCGCCATATCTGGACGATCTCCTAGTCTGTGGTCCCTCTTTGTTGGAATCACATAGGGGCGCACAGACAATGGAGAGGTTTGAGTGACTGATCAGTTATCCGAAAACCCTCTTCACACCCTCTTAACAAGAATATTTCCTGGATACATCCCAGGCCAAAGTGTTTTTTCTGGAATTCAAGCTCTGGAAACTTCAGGAGAGCAAGGGGACCTTGCACTCAAATCCTCATGCAGCTTCTTGGTCTTATGGTGGCATCCTTCGAGGCAGTCCATTGCTATGCTTTCCCATTGTGATCAGTTACCCTTTAGCCTGGAACTATTGCACCCTTTTTCTGGAGTGGTTCAATCATCCCTGTTATGGTGGCTCCAATTCTGATGGGCCATTGGACAGATGCCAGTCTGAGGGGTTGGGGAGAAGTTTGAAACCAACTGACAGTTCATCAATGGTCACCAGACATGTATTGGCTTCCCATCAATTTCCTGGAACTCTGAGGGATTTTTCTTTGCCTATCCCATTGGACCAACAGTCTGCAGAGTCTCCTGGTCAGAATCTGATCAGACAATGTGTTGGCCGTCACATATGTCATGTCATCAGGGGAGCAAGAAGGCATTTTGTGAAGATTTTGCATGGGCGTCTTCCTTGTATTTTGGTTGTGCACATTCCAGATGTACACAACCCCTGTGCGGATTTTCTCAGCAGAGAAATTATAGTCCAGGGAGAGTAGGTTTTCCATTGGAACGGATTTGGAACTCTCTCCCAGAACCCTCTATTCTAATCCTTGCAGTCTTTTTTATTCACGTTGTACTCTTTTGGAATTGCTTCCCACCCATTTTTGGGAAATTATTTGGACATCCCATTGCATTGCACATACCTTTTATGTGCATTTATTTATGTACATACCTTGTAAAATGGTTTTCACTTAGCTTACCATACAGGGACGCTGTACCTGCCTAAGGGTTACATGTCTGTTTCCGTTGCCTTTGACAAGATTGTCATATGCCACTGTTTTCTCTGCTCTTTTTTGTTACATTTTATTATCTTTGGGCATTTCTCTCATAGACCAGGTTTCAACTGCTGTGTACTCAGAAACCTTTTGACTGGCCTGGTCTTTTTCCTGCACATGGGGAGGAATTAACAGCTCAATTACTGCTCTAGTCCCACCTTACGAAAACTAGTTAACCCATTTAGAATGGTATCCCTGTATGGACAACTAAGGGAAAACCATGTTACAAAGTATGTACAAAAAAATTGTATTTTCAGTGCAAGTGGGTGATGTTGGGTGCTACGGTTTCAC
The DNA here is from genome assembly GCA_027917425.1 of Gastrophryne carolinensis. Classification (NCBI taxonomy): domain Eukaryota; kingdom Metazoa; phylum Chordata; class Amphibia; order Anura; family Microhylidae; genus Gastrophryne; species Gastrophryne carolinensis. The sequence continues at coordinate 147,771,169 of CM051240.1, read as the reverse complement.
AGCGGAGAAGCACGGCTTAGCCACCCTTTAGCAAGTTTTTTTTAGGAAAGAACAAAAAACAGGAAACACACCTGTTTTTGTAAAGTAATTTAAGTAACCCTTGGAATAGAGGCGGGTAATAAGCTGTCATGCTAAGGTATTCCTGAAAAGGCCAGTACCGGTCTAACAGTGTTTTGTTCAAGTCATCCTTCAGCGTGACCACATGGAGAGGATTAGGCAAGTAATTTCAATTGGGAAGGGGTTGGAAGCTGCAAGTAGCACCCTTCTACCAGGCCTTATGTTTTGCAGATAGTAGATAATGTTTGAGGTATGGGGTGAAGACCACCTTGCCCACTACTGCTGGCAAAAAATTGCTCAAGTGTCAATTGACCACCAGGAGTTCTCTGAACTTCGAGGACCCGGCTGCCAGGTCCTTTGGGCCTTTGTGACAAGAATAGCTGGATCTATCCACCCTTGGAGACCTTCTAACCTCTTTGAACTTAACTGGACTAGTTGATCTAGTGAACCCTGCTGCTTGTTCCACTGTTCTAGCAGGAACCTTTGTAATGCTTTTGTATGTTACTGAGCCCAATATACACTGGGATAGTCAAGGTCATGAGACCCAGTACCTTCATAATTTCTCCCCTGACACGGCCAGGGTCTTTACAGATCTGCTAGCAATGCTGACTGTGACTTGTTTAACAACAAAAGGTCATCCAGATAAGGGATCACATGATTTCCTGTTGCCTGAGGTAAAACTTTGGTTCTGCTAGTATCCTTGCTAAGGTCTTCGGGGATGATGACAGACCGAATAGGAACACCCTGTACTGGTAGTAAAGGATTTTCTAACTTAACAGAACCATCAACCTGAGGAATTTTTCACGTGAAATCATAATGGGAATATGCAGATATGTATCTTGTAAGTCTAGAATCACCCTCAGGGTGTTTTCTATCAGAACATTTTTGACTCAATAATTGATTCCATACTGAATCTCTTGTATCAAATGAATCATTTTAATCTTCCTAGATTCAAAAGCATCCTATATTTTCTTGATGGCTTCTAAACCAGCAAGACGTCAGAGTAGAATCCCTCTCTCAGGGAGGTTGGAGGGACCCCTTCTATCACATTTTTCTGCAAAAGCTTCTGTAGAACTAGAGAAAAGGTTTCCCTCTTTTGGGGGGTTTTTGTATCTGGACACTAAATAAAAAATAGGATTGGTGGAGGGATGCAATTCAACTTGATACCCTTTGTCTAGTGTCTGTAACTACTCTCCAAGTGGGTATGAAGCAGGAGAGTCCCCCCCTCTCATCGGAATATCTTTGTCAGGATTGTGGCTTAGGCCCCTCCGAAGGCTTGTTAACTAGGGTAAGCCTCTTTTGGGGGCTAGGCTAAACCCAACATTTTTCTGAAATCATACTGTTTAGACCGGGTTAAGCATGGAGCGGCCTTACCTCTATTACCAAAGTGCAGCTTCATCTGGCCTGAACAATAAAACCTTTCCCAACAAGGAGTTACCACAGAAGGGGATACCACAAGGCCTTGTGCTAGACACACTGCCTCCCGACCAATTCTAAGAGCACATGAGAACAAAGCGGCTACTATAACTGTGTCTCTGATGATTTCCTCTGAAGCATTAGTAAGGAAGTATTGGCCCTATTAAGTGCCAGGTTCCTGAGAGAACTTATTTTCTATCATTTGAACTGATAGGGGTTTCTCCTCTTGCTGAACCCCTTTGTATCTATATATATATATATCCTGTAAAGACTATTTCGTTTTTTGGAAACATTATGGGAACATTCCTGTTCCTCTGTTTTGCTGGACCTCGTTATCCATGGAGTATTGAGAGGAACCATCCTTTACCAAAACTTCACCTGACTCAGGTACAACTTGCACGAGAACAGCAGGCAATCACCGGGAGCAGTGTTAATCAAGCAAAACACCTGTTTCTCAGGCTGACTTTATGAACCTGAAGAGGGAATTGTGTGGAAGCAAGCGACTAGAGATGAGCGAACTTTTGAAAAGTTCGATTCGGCCGATTCGCCGAATTTCACAAAGAAATTCGGGTTCGGCCGAATCGAACTTTTACGAAGTTCCCCATCAAAAATGCCTGCATGGTGGGAGCGGGCCGGCCGGTTCCGCTGATAGCGGAGCCGGCCGGCCCGCTCCCACCATGCCGGCAAAAATGCTTTTTTTTTTTTTTAAATGCCAGCATGGTGGGAGCGGGCCGGCCGGTTCCGCTGATAGCGGAGCCGGCCGGCCCGCTCCCACCATGCCGGCAAAAATGCTTTTTTTTTTTTTTAAATGCCAGCATGGTGGGAGCGGGCCGGCCGGCTTTGCCGGCCCGCTCCCACCATACCGGCATTTTTTCTTTTTTTTTTTTTTCTTTGTTTTTTAAATGCCGGCATGGTGGGAGCGGGCCCGCTCCCACCATGCCGGCATTTTTTTTTTTTAATTTCAGGAAAAATTCGATCGGCACGAACCACAAAATATTCGGGTTTGTGCCGAATCGAATATTTCCTGAAATTCTGAGCGAATTCCGGTTCGTCCGAACCGGTTCGCTCATCTCTACAAGCGACTATTGAGACTGCGTAACAAAATCTTTTTACGGCATCCCATATAGAACTCTGCCTCATACTATGAGTAGCCAGTAAGTCTGCTTTTTTTAAAAACATCTCCCAACCCAGGTACAGAACCATCTGCTAGTGTCCGGTACAACTTTATTTTCCAGCTAAAATAAAATAATAAATATCATTACCTTTAACTTTTTACCCTGGTCCGCTTATACATGATCAAAAAAAACACAATTAAGAGATCCTACCACAAGTTGTGCTTCCTTAGAGATGCTTCTGTATCTGCTGGAGAGGCCAAATTGCAGGAAGGATAGGTCCTCTTTACCTGTCAGGCCGACGAACACTATCCAAGCCGTGCGCCTCGCCGACACTACTGACGCTGACGCTCTTCCTTTGTCAGTGCCGGCACTGCTGAGGCAAATCTTTCTAGCCCAGGTACCAATTAATGAGGTGGAGAGGAACCTTCTACTCCCTGATTTTCTCCACATGTCTTCCTCCGTCCAGTACTGTGGCCAGGGAGAAATGCCACCTTCCACTTCCGGGTTTCAGTCTCACTGCCGAAACCGGAAATGACATCAGGTGCTGGTCACTGAGCAGTTTTGAAAACTTTGGAGGGAAAAATGTACACAAGTAAAAAATAGATGTACAAAAACGAGTAAATAATAACATTGTGTTCAATAGACCCAGTACCTGATGTCAGTAGATTATAAAGGACCAGCATACCCACAACTGACCTGTTTAGGATTAGTGCATTTGTAAAAGACTATGTGGGAATCTAGTCCCGCTCTGTCCAGACTTCAGATGAACTCCTCTGGCAATAGTCCAGGACAGCGGGCTACTCCAGTACTCTGGAGGTCGTAAAATTAAAAAACTAAAATAACAAACTGGCTGAAGTTTAATACATCCAGGCACACTCTGTCCAACGGTTTCCCAGAAAGGAAACACAAAGAACTAAGGTGGAGAGGAAAGGGTGGGGCTTTTAACCACTGTTTATGTTTTGTGTTCTCCATGTCGTCACGCTAAAGGATGACTTGGAAAAATTGTGTTTTCAGTGCAAGTGGGTGATGTTGGGTGCTACAGTTTCACAGCGGAGAAGCACGGCTTAGCCACCCTCAGCGAGTTTTTTTAGGAAAGAAAAAAGGGCAATAAATAAAATTACATTATCTTACTAGCACAGAATTATATAATCATCTTATATTATGGAGATTATGTGCCACAAATAAATGACAACAAATGTTTTGGTTAGAGTTGACCTTCAACCGATCAAGCTGTACTGTACAAAATTGAAGAAAATGACGTTCCTCCCATATAAAAATTGCCCAATCACAAAAGTAGCTGTTCTTTGGGGAAAAAAATACAACAAAAATTTTCAACAGAATTATTTAGCCTGTAAAGTAAAAAAGTTCACTCTAATGTGTTTACACCTGAAAGCCCACCGAAAGATAAACTTGCTTCACAAGATCTTTGACAATGCCAGATATATCCTCACAGAAAGACATTAACAGACTGTTATACAAGGCTACAGGATAATCAGGCAAATTCTCTTTGAGCTTTATTTAAGAAACCTCTTTTTGGTCTCAGCAGCACTCAGTGTGGGTTTTTAGAAAGAAAGAAATTGTAGTGCCAATGAGGCCACCGGCTTGCGTCTTATGTAGCCCTAGCACCAAACATGAAAACATGATGCTGCACCACCCTCTAGTTGAAGCAGCACCAGATGAAACCTGGAACTGTAGCTTTTCGGACCGGAAAGAGGTGAGCCGGTTTTGGGCGATCTGAGGGGTTTGAGCTTGCTCTTGGTAAAGTAAATAATGCATTCATTTTTAAAGACCTTGTCTAGGCAAGGCAAAAAATATCCTGCCGACCAGTTTCAGGGCTGTGGTCTAAAGAGTCAACAGTCGCTTTCCCCTTGTACTTGGTGTGCAACCCTCTGCTTCCTCATTGACTGGCAACAAGGGGCGCATCACTTGAGCTATCAGTTGTATGCTCACTGGGGCCAGGGATATGCTCTTAGCATTGCAGCTGGGAATGAAGCTACCAGAGCAACTTAGACTAGAGGACTACAAGGGATCCAGCCTGTTAGTTGGCAGGCAGGTGGTGCTTTTTTAACTAGCGAAACGGCAATAGCTTTCTATCCAATTAGTTGTATGTGTCACCTAAGCACCCAACTTTTTAAATGCACCAGTTGGTAATTCAGATTGCATATATTAGAACGTGAAAAATATAGATTACTTTTGCTACAAAATGTTTATGGTGATAAAGACTAGCACTGAGAATATATTTTAGTACTATGAGGCTGCTGAGAAGAATATTTGGGAGAAGCAGAGGGAGTCATTGGGCTGACCTAGCCAGACAGCTTGTCTCTGACTCATCGTTAATCTAGCACAGCTGTATATAACTCTGCCTCTCAACAATGTGAATTTGGTCTGCTGCCAGCCTTGTTCTTGAACAACTGACTGCTCTCTTCGTGTTCATTAACCACATCCCTACATCCTCTAATGTTAATTCTGGCTATTGCATATTTTATATTCAAAGATTTCATGATTAGCAGCAACGAGGACTGCAAAGAATAAAAATTATTAATTATATACTCAATACGACCTTTTTTTTTACTTTAGTCTTGGCTAGTGATTAACAGTTCAGCACACAATATCAGTATTGATCTATTAGCTGTGTCAAGCCATCAAACAATAACAACATTGTGTCTTTTATCAAGGTCAAAAGTTTCCAATTGCACAGCAAAATTGGCACTAATGCAGAATCTATGCTGGGTGAGGGTGGGGTTTCCCAGAATTCTTGGCAGGGCATCCCAGAATTTAGGAGATGCCAGCAACAAACAATGAGCATGGGGCTAGTGATTAGCTGCCCCGCTTCAGACAATCAAGTCTATTGCAGCTTTACCCAACAGGATAGCATTTTGTAGAGGCTATAAATGTATAAAAGCCTTAAATTGAAAGCCCCTCCAACTTAGCCACAGTGAAGTGAGCTTATTACTGATCCTGTTTGCATACCCACAATGCAAATGTTTCAATTAGTTTTCAGTTAGATTATTGGGACTATTGTACATAATGTACTTTGTGACCATCTGTTTTACAGAATACTTTCATGAGATAAATCCAGTGCTCATTGCTCTTGTCTGCTTATCATAAAGCTACATTAAACTTGATCTAAAGCATATGTTTAAAATAATTGAGCAGCAAGGTTCCTTTGTAAGCCTTGACAAATTTCCCTTTTTTTTATTAAAACCAAGATCCAAATACAGCTGATGTTTTAATGTGCTTTTCCATATGATTACAACATAATGGTTGCAATTCATAATCATTGCAGGTATTCATTGTTATTCTCGGTGTATGTGTTACATATAGAAAATGGACATAGAATCATGCCATTGGAGCAGGTATCTGTTCTTTCTTGTGACCCTCCAGTTAAATAAGGCTACATTTGGTTGCAGGGGGTATCCCAATGATAGATATCAAATTTCCCATACTGGCACTTGGCCCGGGTATTTACCTACTTCTGTGTTGTGCTGTGTGTTCGTCCACCCAAAAAAATCCAGTTCACTGCAGTAGTAGGTGTCAAGATAGGTAGGTGTAGGTGTCAAGATCACAAAAGCAGGTGAGTACCGAAGTGGGGGTTTGGGTTCGCCAGTAGGCGGAGCAGTAGTCAGCATTCTAGTACAGGGACCTTCCAGCTTTTTTTTTTTGACTAAAGGGTCAGTTCAAATGGAATCAGGATGATAGTCTTCTAACATGCAGAAGAGAAGGCATCCACTGATACTTATTAGGAAACAACATATTTGCTTTATTAACAACCTCCTTATAATTTTAGTAGCAAATGAAATATTTTAATGGCCAGACTGAAGAATACAGCTTGCAACAAAGGGTTATTGTTGTTCCACCACACTCTTGCTTTGTGCTTAGCATTCTGCATCTCTGCCTGCCCTCTGAAGTGACTTAATTGACGTGGAGGCTGATTCACTACTAGCGCCACGTATCACCAGACGAGTGTCTGTATAGCAGCGCTTAGAGCAACCGCTAATAGACAACTTTCGGGATCCGCTGGGACGCGTCAGATGCCACAGAGACCACTATCAAAAAAATCAAAAATGGCACCAGCAAAATATCATCATGCCCGTAAGTACACCAAACGCCTGCATTAACACATGGTTAAGCATAGGTTTAGTTAATCAGGGTTGCAAGTGTCAGGCCGATCAGTGCATAGCAATTCTGGGGCCCAAGTGTCTAGGAAGGAACGAGGGAAAGAACACTGCCATTAGCAGAGTAGCACAGGCGAAAGCTAGTGCGCTGGGTGTAGCAGCCACATACCAGGGGCGGAGGAGCAGCCCAGGTGTTAAGTACACCGACCAATAAGATCTCTTAAACAAGGATGCAAAATACCTTAATGCTAAAATAAAGTGTATGAAGGGTGTGGCCATGGTAACAACTTGCTAGGCTTATTTTTAATATGTATAGTATGTTATTTTTTTAAGAATATGTATTAGTTCTACATTTTAGATGATTATGACATACCGATATAACTTCCTGCCCGACATATATGCTTAAAGGACGTTGGCACTTGCGATAGTAGCAATGCTGGTGGAGGAGACCGACGCCACCTACACCACAAACAGATCATCCAGCACTGGTCAGACCTGAAAAGGAGGAAGAAGCCCTGGGTGAGGATATTTTTCAGGAAACTATTCCCAAGTAAGTGACAGTTCTTGCCAAAACATTTACTACTACAATCAAAATAGGCAGGCCTGTATAAAAGAATGCTATTCTCTTCTAGTGTCAGAATTCCGCCAAATAGTGCAGCCCACTCGGAGGCAACAAGTCCGGCCAAGGCTGGCAAGATCTTGTGGACGTGGAGGTGGTGGCGGACAGGTGCCAATGTCCTAACTCTCCTCTGCAGGTGAGCCCCAAGCTCACCTGGACCAACCTGCAGAAGAGGAGGCCCAAATTTTGGGCAGGGAGTCTGAGGATGGTGGACATGATAACTCAGGTATGAGCATCACGCACATACACACACACACACACACACACACACACACACACACACACACGAAGACACAGACTAAACACACACATATGTGTTGTATTGTGGAATTTTCTTCTAGATGGCCAAAATGTCCCTGCCAGTGAGCAGCGAGGGGATGGAGGTGCTCCAATGCCATATCATAATGAAGAAGGTGGGTGATGTCCCACCCAAAACACAAGCCAATTAACACGCCTAACACATTCACTAATAATTGTTTTATTCTACAGACTCGGACCAAGAGGTGTGGCAGGTCCCAGAGAGAAGAGTGGCTACCCAACCAAGAATTCCCCACCAGCCTAGTAAGTTTTAAGACAATTGACTATTTACTAACATGGCTTCTTCAACAGGCTGTCAGGAAGCAGAGGCTAAACACTAATTGCTTGATTTTTTCTTTTACAGTCCACAGAAAAGATGCACAGCAGCGCCTGCAGGAGCTCATAGCTACTGTGCATGGGTTGGTGGGGGATATTGAGGAGATGACCACAGCCATGGGGAGCCACCCACCTTAAGGCACTGGGAGCCTGCCACACTCCCCCCAACCACCCCAACGCATTGTATATAGTTGTATATAGTTTTTTTTTAATTACATTTTGTATATGTTTTTAGTTTAAAAAAGTTATATTTTCTAAAAAAAAACATTTTATAAAACATTTTAAGAATGTTTACACAAATAAAAAAATTTAAAATTATTAAATGAATCATTATAAATAAAAAATACTACATTAATTATTAAATTACGATGTGGTGTGTTTCATTTAATAAAATTTACAACCATAGTAATGTTGACATTATATCCATGGGGGTGTCCCAAATATACAGCTATCAAGGAGAATGAGCTTCACTGGAGAGAAGAAAGTGGTTAGGGTAAGCATTAGAAAGAAGAAAAGAAGAATGCATGCTTAACATGAAAGTGGTTAAAGTAAGCATTAGGAAGTAGAAAAGAAGAATGCATGGCTAACACGAAAGAGGTTAAGGTAAGCATTAGAAAGAAGAAAAGAAGAATGCATGCTTAACATGAAAGTGGTTAAAGTAAGCATTAGGATGAAGAAAAGAAGAATACATGGCAATCATTAGAAGAAGAAGATAAGAAGAATGCATGGCAAACATGACATGGCATGCTAAGTGGAAAAGCAAAGGTCTTGGCACAGCAATAAGTAAGTAATGAAATACCAGGGCCAGGGTATGGGAAACAGTAAAAAAGAGAGGCTTGCATGCGTACAAGACAGCAGACAAGCCTGCGTATGCGTATACATTCCTTATAAACATACAAAAATCATCATTTATGGGCTAAATGAAGGGTAAAAACAGGTATTTTTCAAGGGAAACTAGTAGGATCTCACTGAACACTGAAACATTACGTAGCAAGGTACGATAAATAAATGCTCTAAAAATGCTTGACGCTTCAACGTAAATGAAACCGTCGTCCATCGTCTGAGCAGTGAGAGTAGTACGCACAGCGCTTTCGAAGCTTACACAACATTGGGGACATTACAAAGTGTTCCCAATAGAGGCTCTGAATCATGCGAACGCACATATAATCAACAAGAAATATGTGTAGTGAACGCACTTATGCACAAAAACTAAAACTAATAAGTAGGCTCTGAATCAACACTTATATCTTGCTATATCTTGTAAAAGCCATGGGATAAGAATAATTTTCTAATATCCTGAAAGAAACTTTCAGCAATAACCTTAGCATTAACAGCCATTACCACCATAACTCCTTTCACCCCTAGCAGATTCATTGATATCCCCCTCAACTCTTTTGAATTCTTTTAATAAACTCTTTTGGAAAGGAAACAATCCAGGGAAGTTCTTTCTCTAACATTATATGAAACTCAGTAAATATATATTAACTATTTTGCTGTCATATGTCTTAATAAATGAATTTACAAAGTAATGTATATAGAAACTTGGACTCATTAATGGTAAGTATTCAATGCAGTTTTTTCCTTCAATCCTAAGGCTCAAAACTGCAGGGCCATACTTTAATGGTTTAATAATTTCATAGAAAGGATTGAGAGTAATATGGCAGAGGGGAGCATTTTGGCTACATTACATTACATTATGAATATGGTATGAATTTTCATCAAAAATTAGACTTTCAAGAAATTAGGAGATTAGTGTCCGGTCATACTTTGGTGTGTAAAGTTGAATTAGACCAAACAAATCATATTTGACTTATGTTATGATTCCTTGGGAACATCATAAGAAGAATCACAAGAAGAATCACAGCTGGACATCCCTGCTCGAACCCCCACAAACTGGGATACAGAGCTGTGTTCAAATGCGGCAATGCATTTCCTGCTTCCCTGCAGTGCAAAGCCTGATTTGAATGAAATAAAAGCAGAAATATGAACTATGCATTATTAAGTTGACATGTATGCAGTTTTTATCAGAGAGTCAGATCTGGCGACAGAAGTTTTTTAACCCGGGGGAGTGGCCAGTGGCTCATGCTCCATTTAGCTTTTACCTGCCGCGTGAGGTTCAGTTACAAGCTAAACCGCTGCATGAGGTGTAAATGGCAGTTTAGCTTGTGGTGCTTTTATATTTATTGCATTTTTTATAACTAATAAGGCTAACCCTCAAGGCTAAGCCGAATAAATCATTGAATAAATCATTGCTGGAGAGCATCAGGGGACAATGCTGGACAGCCAGGGAGCCATATGGCTGCAATTTGAACATCATTTTGCATCTTGTTTTCTTGTTTCGTGTTTTTATGACTATTCTGCAAAGGCTTTAGTAAATAAAAAAACACAGGCTGTTTTGGAACACTGAGCTGGGGATAGAAGGTGACTACATATACTTTCTTTCTTGTTATGGGATCTCTTTAACTTTACATATTGTCCTTTTAAGAACATGTAGCATTCCTTGCTTGCTTACTGTACCTTATATACGTGGTCAGTTGCATCCTACAACTGAAAGTGTTCTGTAGTGACTAGGGCCTGTTTTTAGTCATGGTTAGGGATGAGCGAATCAATCCGGACGAACCCGGATTCGATTCGAATTTCATGAAAAATTTTATTCGGATCGAATACGAATTTCCCCGCGATTCGATCGCTCGAAGTTTTCCTTTAACATCCATTCATTTACATTTACAGGCATTCTAAGATGGCGGACGGGACATGTCCAGACATGTAAGGTGGGGCAGTGTATGCTGGGACAGTCACATGCAGCCTATCAGCAGCCAGCAAGCCCGGTGACGTCACAGCGCTATTTATGGCGGCCATCTTGCTTTTCTTTCCTCATTTCTCTATTGCATTTGTGAGAGACAGAACGCTGTGTAGCTGAGGGAGAGAGGCAGTTAGACAGGCAGGGACAGACAGGGACAGGCTGGAGACAGGCAGGAGACAGGCAGGAGACAGACAGAAAGTCAGCGAAAAACAGGGAAAGTTAGGAAAAATCGGAGGCAGTCACAGGGAGATTTTTTTTTTTTCATCCAGCCTGAGTGTTTGTTACTGGCTGGCTGACAGGCTTTGTTAGCGTTTTCAGGCTGCTTATACTAACTAACTGTGCATATATACTGAACTGATCTTAAGTCTGCTGTGAGGCATTCCCATTCTGTGACTACACCAGCCTCTATTTAAGACCATATAACCATTTGCACTTATTCTAATTGAAATTAGGCCTGATAAAGACACTTTTGCTGTGCATAGCACTACTGGACCCTGCCAGGTGCACTTCTTTTTTGGGGCATCCCATTCTGTGACTACACCAGCCTCTATTTAAGACCATATAACCATTTGCACTTATTCTAATTGAAATTAGGCCTGATAAAGACACTTTTGCTGTGCATAGCACTACTTGTCCCTGCCAGGTGTACTGCTGGTTTTTGGGGCATCCCATTCTGTGACTACACCAGCCTCTATTTAAGACCATATAACCATTTGCACTTATTCTAATTGAAATTAGGCCTGATAAAGACACTTTTGCTGTGCATAGCACTACTTGTCCCTGCCAGGTGCACTGCTGGTTTTTGGGGCATCCCATTCTGTGACTACAGCAGCCTCTATTTAAGACCATATAACCATTTGCACCTATTCTAATTGAAATTAGGCCTGATAAAGACACTTTTGCTGTGCATAGCACTACTTGTCCCTGCCAGGTGTACTGCTGGTTTTTGGGGCATCCCATTCTGTGACTACAGCAGCCTCTGTTTAAGACCATATAACCATTTGCACTTATTCTAATTGAAATTAGGCCTGATAAAGACACTTTTGCTGTGCATATTCTTACTGCTGCCTGCCAGGTGCACTTCTTTTTTGGGGCATCCCATCCTGTGACTACACCAGCCTCTATTTAAGACCATATAACCATTTGCACTTATTCTAATTGAAATTAGGCCTGATAAAGACACTTTTGCTGTGCATAGCACTACTTGTCCCTGCCAGGTGCACTGCTGGTTTTTGGGGCATCCCATTCTGTGACTACAGCAGCCTCTGTTTAAGACCATATAACCATTTGCACTTATTCTAATTGAAATTAGGCCTGATAAAGACACTTTTGCTGTGCATAGCACTACTTGTCCCTGCCAGGTACACTGCTGGTTTTTGGGGCATCCCATTCTGTGACTACACCAGCCTCTGTTTAAGACCATATAACCATTTGCACTTATTCTAATTGAAATTAGGCCTGATAAAGACACTTTTGCTGTGCATAGCACTACTTGTCCCTGCCAGGTGCACTGCTGGTTTTTGGGGCATCCCATTCTGTGACTACAGCAGCCTCTATTTAAGACCATATAACCATTTGCACTTATTCTAATTGAAATTAGGCCTGATAAAGACACTTTTGCTGTGCATAGCACTACTTGTCCCTGCCAGGTGCACTGCTGGTTTTTGGGGCATCCCATTCTGTGACTAAACCAGCCTCTATTTAAGACCATATAACCATTTGCACTTGTTGTAATTGAAATTAGGCCTGATAAAGACACTTTTGCTGTGCATAGCACTACTGAACCCTGCCAGGTGCACTCCTTTTTGGGGCATCCCATTCTGTGACTACACCAGCCTCTATTTAAGACCATATAACCATTTGCACTTATTCTAATTGAAATTAGGCCTGATAAAGACACTTTTGCTGTGCATATTCTTACTGCTGCCTGCCAGGTGCACTTCTTTTTTGGGGCATCCCATTCTGTGACTACAGCAGCCTCTGTTTAAGACCATATAACCATTTGCACTTATTCTAATTGAAATTAGGCCTGATAAAGACACTTTTGCTGTGTATAGCACTACTTGTCCCTGCCAGGTGCACTGCTGGTTTTTGGGGCATCCCATTCTGTGACTACAGCAGCCTCTGTTTAAGACCATATAACCATTTGCACTTATTCTAATTGAAATTAGGCCTGATAAAGACACTTTTGCTGTGCATAGCACTACTTGTCCCTGCCAGGTGCACTGCTGGTTTTTGGGGCATCCCATTCTGTGACTACAGCAGCCTCTGTTTAAGACCATATAACCATTTGCACTTATTCTAATTGAAATTAGGCCTGATAAAGACACGTTTGCTGTGCATAGCACTACTTGTCCCTGCCAGGTGTACTGCTGGTTTTTGGGGCATCCCATTCTGTGACTACAGCAGCCTCTATTTAAGACCATATAACCATTTGCACTTATTCTAATTGAAATTAGGCCTGATAAAGACACTTTTGCTGTGCATAGCACTACTTGTCCCTGCCAGGTGCACTGCTGGTTTTTGGGGCATCCCATTCTGTGACTACACCAGCCTCTATTTAAGACCGTATAACCATTTGCACTTATTCTAATTGAAATTAGGCCTGATAAAGACACTTTTGCTGTGCATATTCTTACTGCTGCCTGCCAGGTGCACTTCTTTTTTGGGGCGTCCCATTCTGTGACTACACCAGCCTCTGTTTAAGACCATATAACCATTTGCACTTATTCTAATTGAAATTAGGCCTGATAAAGACACTTTTGCTGTGCATAGCACTACTGGACCCTGCCAGGTGCACTGCTGGTTTTTGGGGCATCCCATTCTGTGACTACAGCAGCCTCTATTTAAGACCATATAACCATTTGCACCTATTCTAATTGAAATTAGGCATGATAAAGACACTTTTGCTGTGCATAGCACTACTGGTCCCTGCCAGGTGCACTCCTTTTTGGGGCATCCCATTCTGTGACTACACCAGCCTCTATTTAAGAACCTAACCATTTGCACATATTCTAATTGAAATTAGGCCTGATAAAGAGACTTTTGCTGTGCATAGTCTTACTGCTGCCTGCCAGGTGCTCTCTGGTTTTGGGGCATCCCATTCTGTAACATACCATTAGCCTCTGCATTTACTGTAAGCTGCACAGTTATTTAAAGAAATTTGGCCTGTATGAGCCTGCTAACACACTGCTGCTGTGTGCATATATACTGATCTCAAGTCTGCTTGGGGCATCCCATTCTGTAACATACCATTAGCCTCTGCATTTACTGTAAGCTGCACAGTTATTTAAAGAAATTTGGCCTGTATGAGCCTGCTTACACACTGCTGCTGTGTGCATATATACTGATCTCAAGTCAGCTTTGGGGCATCCCATTCTGTAACATACCATTAGCCTCTGTATTTACTGTAAGCTGCACAGGTATTTAAAGAAATTTGGCCTGTATGAGCCTGCTAACACACTGCTGCTGTGTGCATATATACTGATCTCAAGTCTGCTTGGGGCATCCCATTCTGTAACATACCATTAGCCTCTGCATTTACTGTAAGCTGCACAGTTATTTAAAGAAATTTGGCCTGTATGAGCCTGCTTACACACTGCTGCTGTGTGCATATATACTGATCTCAAGTCAGCTTTGGGGCATCCCATTCTGTAACATACCATTAGCCTCTGCATTTACTGTAAGCTGCACAGTTATTTAAAGAAATTTGGCCTGTATGAGCCTGCTTACACACTGCTGCTGTGTGCATATATACTGATCTCAAGTCTGCTTGGGGCATCCCATTCTGTAACATACCATTAGCCTCTGCATTTACTGTAAGCTGCACAGTTATTTAAAGAAATTTGGCCTGTATGAGCCTGCTTACACACTGCTGCTGTGTGCATATATACTGATCTCAAGTCAGCTTTGGGGCATCCCATTCTGTAACATACCATTAGCCTCTGCATTTACTGTAAGCTGCACAGTTATTTAAAGAAATTTGGCCTGTATGAGCCTGCTAACACACTGCTGCTGTGTGCATATATACTGATCTCAAGTCTGCTTGGGGCATCCCATTCTGTAACATACCATTAGCCTCTGCATTTACTGTAAGCTGCACAGTTATTTAAAGAAATTTGGCCTGTATGAGCCTGCTAACACACTGCTGCTGTGTGCATATATACTGATCTCAAGTCTGCTTGGGGCATCCCATTCTGTAACATACCATTAGCCTCTGCATTTACTGTAAGCTGCACAGTTATTTAAAGAAATTTGGCCTGTATGAGCCTGCTTACACACTGCTGCTGTGTGCATATATACTGATCTCAAGTCAGCTTTGGGGCATCCCATTCTGTAACATAACATAACCTACCTACCATACTAAGCAGCTCTCTTATTTAAACTAAGCAGGCCTCTTATTTACACTAAGCAGCTCTCTTATTTAAACTAAGCATGCCTCTTATTTACACTAAGCAGCTCTCTTATTTAAGCTAAGCAGCTCTCTTATTTAAACTAAGCAGGCCTCTTGGAGGCTGATTGTCCACTTTTGGGTGTGCATTTATATTCGGTTTCATATACAGTGGGGTATCCCAATTTGTAAGATAACCTACCCCAACCATGTAAACTAAATAGGCCTGTTGCAGCCTGAGTTTCTCTGCTTGCGTATGGCCTGCATTACAATCTGTCTCTTTCAATGACACTGCTGCCTGGGGTATCCCAATTTGTAAGATAACCTACCCCAACCATGTAAACTAAAGGTTACGTCCTTCCAGAAGGAAAACTTATGCCGAACACTATTTTTGTTAGGGGCATTGACCTTTGGATTGATCGGCATGAAATTAAGGTTTTTTTTTCAAAGTATGGCGCTGTAAAGAAGATCAAAATTATGTCTCATACTTGGATTATTGTTACTTTTTGTTCAGCTTGAAATATAACAGGCCACACGGGCATCCCAAGGCACATTCTATTTTAACCCTATCTGTTATACAACATAAGCGTTGATCAGCATCAGCTGCTTTATTAAGCTACTTGAGTTTGCACTTGTTTTTGACTGCTTTTAATAAACCAGGCCGCAGGGCACCCCAAAGCTGCACCTTGCACCCTATCTGGTATACAACATAAGCGTTGATCAGCATCAGCTTCATTAAGCTACTTCAGTTTGCACTTCCTTTTTGACTGCTTTCATTTAACCAGGCCGCAGGGCACCCCAAAGCTGCACCTTGCACCCTACCTGTTTATATTAAATAAGCATCTACAGCCTCAGCTTTATTAAGTTATTGCATTTTGAATTGGTTTTGGTCTGCTTTAAATACACCAGGCCGCAGGGCATCCCAAACCTGCATGTTGCACCCCATCTGTTATACTAAATAAGCGTTGATCAGCATCAGCTTTATTAAGCTATTGCATTTTGCATTGGTTTTTGTACTGCTACCAAAACACTAGCCCATATGGGCATCCCAAACCAGCACATGCCACCCTATCTGTTATACTAAATAAGCTTCTACAGGCCCTTTTTTTTTTATTTATTTTTATTTATATAGAGCTGCAATAGCTTATATTGTGAGGTTAATTTGCCATTTTGCAGCATAATATAGAGCAGCCCCTGTGTAAATCTGAGGGGCAATAGCTTATATAGTGAGGTAAATTTGCCATTTTGCTTCGTTATATGGAGCAGCCCCTGTGTAAATCTGAGGGGCAATAGCTTATATTGTGAGGTTAATTTGCCATTTTGCAGCATAATATAGAGCAGCCCCTGTGTAAATCTGAGGGGCAATAGCTTATATAGTGAGGTAAATTTGCCATTTTGCTTCGTTATATAGAGCAGGCCCTGTGTAAATCTGAGGGGCAATAGTTTATATTATGAGGTAAATTCATGGTTTTGCACCATTATATGGAGCAGCCCCTGTGTAAATCTGAGGGGCAATAGCTTATATTGTGAGGTAAATTTGCCATTTTGCAGCATAATATAGAGCAGCCCCTGTGTAAATCTGAGGGGCAATAGCTTATATTGTGAGGTAAATTTGCCATTTTGCTTCGTTATATAGAGCAGCCCAGTTGCCATCTAAATCAACTACTGTCTGGCCAGTACAGCTTTTCCAGGGCAAACTCTGCTAGTTGCGGGCACAAGTCAAGTTTGGCTTCCCAGCAAATCCAGTGGATCCTGAAGGTGTGTTGGCATGGTCATGTCAAGGTATGACATGACCTGCTGTTTGAGGTCCAGCTCCAGGTCTTCCTGCTGCTCATGAGTAGACTCACTATGCGGGTGTAGAAAGCTACTCACTAGCGACTGAAGACTGAGGCTGCTGCTGATGGAGCTGCTGCTGCTGCTCCTTCCACCCCCCCAGCAGCCATGGCAGTGGAAGGTGATCGCAGAGGTCCCCCCGAGTCAGACCTGCGGAAGTATGGGCCATGGCGCAGATGGACATCGCCCAACTGACTACGTGGGATGTCTCTGTAGTAGGTCAGTTTGTCCTCCCTCTCAGTGGGCGTAAAAAATGCCCCCATTTTGTGCCGGAAGTGAGGGTCCAATAAGTTGGAGAGCCAGAAGTCTTCCCGCTGACAAATTGAGACAATTCTGCGCTCACTAGTACGCAAGCATGTGAGCATGCATCGTGCCATTTGTGCAAGTGACTCGGAGGGACTACCTGTCTCCATCTCCACTGTAAACTGCCACGGTGTGTCTGGGTCCTCTGTCTCGCCTTCCTCACAACCCTCTAGCTCCTGTGGCTGCTCCTGCTCCTCCTCTCCTGTCAGATGACTAGATAAAATGGTCATTTTGTGAAACCTAAACTGTGGTTTGCTGTGCCCCACCCCCGCCTCCTCCTCCACTTCAGCCCCCACAGGCTTCATGTGGCTGTGAAATGTATGTGCCATGTCTCCAGTGCCCTGACCAGCCATGGTTTCCAACATGTGTTGTAGTACATGAAGCAGTGGAATCTCATCGTTCATCTCATAGTCCTGGCAACTGACTAATAACGTAGCTTCCTCAAAGGGCCTGAGCAAACGGTCGGTGTCACGTATGAGCTGCCAATGGTTTACATTGAATTTACACAGGGTGTCCCCCTATCCGTTTGGATCATCCAGAAATCCGTGATGGCTTTTCTCTGTTCCTATAGTGCAGTGGTCCTCAACCCTGTCCTCAAGGCCCACCAACATGTCATGTTTTTTGGATCTCCAAATAGCCAGCTCTATTGCTCTGCAGCTGCACTAATTACTCCACCTGTGCATCTTTGTGGAGATCTGCAAAACCTGGCCTGTTGGTGGGCCTTGAGGACAGGGTTGGGGACCACTGCTATAGTGGATCCTGCATATGGAGGGTGGAATTCCAACGGGTGGAAACATCGCAAATCAGACTATGGTGGGGTACACCGTTGTGACGCTGAGGCTCAATAAGGTTGTGCTTGGTGGTGTAGGAGTGCCAGAAGTGCATGCTAACTTTCTTTCCTGTTGTTCTTTCAGATGGGGGCAAGACTTCAAAACTAGACTGAACACGTGTGCCATGTCAGGACGCATGACTCTGGCTTCCTTGTCGCAGCACAAACAAGATGTTCTTCCAAGTGTAATGCAGCAGGCTGGACTTATGGTGACGCTGTCTGAGAGGAGAAATCCCTCAGACATCAAGATTAAAAATTCCAAGAATTTTTGAGGGCTAATTATTCAGAGGCAAATGATAGCTAGTTGTTTCTGATTTAATTACAAGGTGGAAACACACCCTCAAACAAAACTTCACTTTGGCAATACTATTGCATTTGTCTATTCATAATTTTATGTATATACACTAACTAACCTACTTTTTCTCCACAGTTTGCTGCATGAAACACTGCCACATCGCTGAGTAGCTGATTTTTCCGAACAACAGTCCGCAATAATCTGCTGCTGCTGCTGCTGCCGGCAGGGCAGTAGCTGCTGAATTTTATGATTATCAGATCTTCATCAATGGATAGTGGAGCTGAACCCAAAGCATAACAGACAGACAGTTGACTGGGGGTGTCAGATGCCACTTGTGATGCAGTGGACTGCTTTTGCAGCACTTCGAGACAAAGTTGCTTCATTGGCTGACACAATAACTGGTAAAGCTGTGGAACATATGGTTGAAAAGCAAGAATAACCATTTGTTTTTATATAAAAAAGACCCTGGTTTATACAGACTTTTTTTTTCCAGAGACTGCCCTGCGTGGAAATGAATGGCGCATGGATCATCCAAGCTTTCCTCCCAACAATGCCTGATGTATTCCAGTAGATTGATGATGGGGCCAGACCTACACTAAAGAAAGATGGATCGTGCAAAACAGATTTAAGGCGCTGCTCTCCAGTTACAGTCATTCCTCCGCATCGGACCACAAGTAAGTATTGATAAAAAATCCTTTACGTTACTCTTACTTTTTATTAATATTCTTCGGATAAGACGGATCAGACATGATTCCAGATTAAAAATTCCAAGAATTTTTGAGGGCTAATTAGTCAGAGGCAATGATACCTTCTTGTTTCTGATTTAATTAAAAGGTGGAAACACACCCTCAAACAAAACTTCACTTTGGCAATACTTTTGCATTTGTTTATTCATAATTTTATGTAGATATTACTAACTAAGCTACTTTTTCTCCACATGACTCTCCACAGGGTGTGATTCATCCAATTTTTGGGCTCCTGAAGCCAACCCCAGGGTCTCTTTAAAGTAATGTTTGGGCTCCTGCTGCTGCTGCCAACTCCAGGGTGTGATTCATCCAATTTTTGGGCTCCAGAAGCCAACTCCAGTGTCTCTTTAAAGTAATGTTTGGGCTCCTGCTGCTGCTGCCAACTCCAGGGTGTGATTCATCCAATTTTTGGGCTCCTGAAGCCAACCTCAGGGTCTCTTTAAAGTAATATTTGGGCTCCTGCTGCCAACTCCAGGGTGTGATTCATCCAATTTTTGGGCTCCTGAAGCCAACCCCAGTGTCTCTTTAAAGTAATGTTTGGGCTCCTGCTGCTGCTGCCAACTCCAGGGTGTGATTCATCCAATTTTTGGGCTCCTGAAGCCAACTCCAGTGTATATTTGGGCTCCTGCTGCTGCTGCTGCCAACTCCAGGGTGTGATTCATCCAATTTTTGGGCTCCTGAAGCCAACCCCAGGGTCTCTTTAAAGTAATATTTGGGCTCCTGCTGCTGCCAACTCCAGGGTGTGATTCATCCAATTTTTGGGCTCCTGAAGCCAACCCCAGGGTCTCTTTAAAGTAATGTTTGGGCTCCTGCTGCTGCTGCTGCCAACTCCAGGGTGTGATTCATCCAATTTTTGGGCTCCTGAAGCCAACCCCAGGGTCTCTTTAAAGTAATATTTGGGCTCCTGCTGCTGCTGCCAACTCCAGGGTGTGATTCATCCAATTTTTGGGCTCCTGAAGCCAACCCCAGTGTCTCTTTAAAGTAATATTTGGGCTCCTGCTGCTGCTGCTTCCAACTCCAGGGTGTGATTCATCCAATTTTTGGGCTCCTGAAGCCAACCCCAGGGTCTCTTTAAAGTAATATTTGGGCTCCTGCTGCTGCTGCTGCCAACTCCAGGGTGTGATTCATCCAATTTTTGGCCTCCTGAAGCCAACCCCAGTGTCTCTTTAAAGTAATGTTTGGGCTGCTCCTGCTGCTGCTGCCAACTCCAGGGTGTGATTCATCCAATGTTTGGGCTCCTGAAGCCAACTCCAGTGTCTCTTTAAAGTAATGTTTGGGCTCCTGCTGCTGCTGCCAACTCCAGGGTGTGATTCATCCAATTTTTGGGCTCCTGAAGCCAACCCCAGGGTCTCTTTAAAGTAATATTTGGGCTCCTGCTGCCAACTCCAGGGTGTGATTCATCCAATTTTTGGGCTCCTGAAGCCAACCCCAGTGTCTCTTTAAAGTAATGTTTGGGCTCCTGCTGCTGCTGCCAACTCCAGGGTGTGATTCATCCAATTTTTGGGCTCCTGAAGCCAACTCCAGTGTATATTTGGGCTCCTGCTGCTGCTGCTGCCAACTCCAGGGTGTGATTCATCCAATTTTTGGGCTCCTGAAGCCAACCCCAGGGTCTCTTTAAAGTAATATTTGGGCTCCTGCTGCTGCCAACTCCAGGGTGTGATTCATCCAATTTGTGGGCTCCTGAAGCCAACCCCAGGTCTCTTTAAAGTAATGTTTGGGCTCCTGCTGCTGCTGCCAACTCCAGGGTGTGATTCATCCAATTTTTGGGCTCCTGAAGCCAACCCCAGGGTCTCTTTAAGGTAATATTTGGGCTCCTGCTGCTGCTGCTGCTGCTGCCAACTCCAGGGTGTGATTCATCCAATTTTTGGGCTCCTGAAGCCAACCCCAGAGTCTCTTTAAAGTAATATTTGGGCTCCTGCTGCTGCTGCTGCCAACTCCAGGGTGTGATTCATCCAATTTTTGGCCTCCTGAAGCCAACCCCAGTGTCTCTTTAAAGTAATATTTGGGCTGCTCCTGCTGCTGCTGCCAACTCCAGGGTGTGATTCATCCAATTTTTGGGCTCCTGAAGCCAACCCCAGTGTCTCTTTAAAGTAATGTTTGGGCTCCTGCTGCTGCTGCCAACTCCAGGGTGTGATTCATCCAATTTATGGGCTCCTGAAGCCAACCCCAGTGTCTCTTTAAAGTAATGTTTGGGCTGCTCCTGCTGCTGCTGCCAACTCCAGGGTGTGATTCATCCAATTTTTGGGCTCCTGAAGCCAACCCCAGTGTCTCTTTAAAGTAATGTTTGGGCTCCTGCTGCTGCTGCTGCTGCCAACTCCAGGGTGTGATTCATCCAATTTTTGGGCTCCTGAAGCCAACTCCAGTGTCTCTTTAAAGTAATATTTGGGCTCCTGCTGCTGCTTGCAACTCCAGGGTGTGATTCATCCAATATTTGGGCTCCTGAAGCCAACCCCAGTGTCTCTTTCAGCCAATGTTTGGGCTCCTGCTGCTGCTTGCAACTCCAGGGTGTGATTCATCCAATTTTTGGGCTCCTGCTGCTGCCAACTCCAGTGTCTCTTTAAAGCAATGTTTGGGCTCCTGCCCCTCATAGTGATGCCACTTCAACTCTCTTGAATTCAATTGTGCCTCTCTGCGATTCATAGTGATGCCACTTCAACTCTCTTGAATTCAATTGTGCCGCTCTGCGATTCTATTAGCGATGCCTCTGATCTGCATGTGATATTTATTCAAAGTATTATTTAACTAACCCAGCACGCATCCTGTGCGTGTTACAGCAAGGCAGAATGGTTTACAACCCTATTGAGGCTCTAGGAGGCTCAGAAATAGCCGTTTTTAATAGCGATTCGTCACGAATTTATTCGGGTCGAAACGATTTTTGTCGGAAAATTCGGCGAATCAGTCGAATCGAATTTTTCAAAAGTTCGCTCATCTCTAGTCATGGTGGTACAGGGCAGGGCTTTTTGCAAAAAAAAAATAGTGGCAGTTAGAAATCTTGTATTGGGCTGTTTACTGATCTGCATGGCAGCAGTTGCAATACCAATAACCATGCAATTTTAGCTCAGGTTTTGGGCTCAGGAGAAGTATACTTGGCACTCAGTATTTCTGCCTGCCACCCCCAACACACATCTCTCACCCGCAGTGTCAGTACAAAATGCTGAAGTTGTGTGTGGCCTTGGCGCTAGTATCGAGCGTTCCCATTGATTTCGATAGGCACCTCCATACATTAGAAACCTCCATGTACGGAGGTGACCACTAATATTTCCAGCAATTACTGTATCATTCAAATTTGGTTTTGAAGTAGATGGCATTGCCGTAGCACACTTCGCCGTGATGAAGTGAAGTGAAGTGAACCAGTTTACAACTGGTAATAGTTATCATTATCTTTAACTTTGTTGTTTATGGCTCTTTTTCCCCTCTGAGTTTTGCTCTTAAAGGGATAGTAGTTTTTGAGCACAGGCACTTTATTGATCATTTTGAGGATGATATAGTGATTTAGGGGGGGTTCTTATTTTTAAATTGATGAAATATTATTGGCACTTTAATATTGATATATTGTGCACACGGTTACGTTTGTATATGCACTTTGCACTTTGTAGGAGAATTTATAGGTGTAAAATAATATGGATTTAGGTTAAGAGGGGTTGTATGGCCATTGTCTACTAGGATTGTGTATTTGATGGGATTATACAGTGCAGGGCCCCTACAATAGATGGTGTCAGTTATGTGTTATATGTTTTTTAAAGGAATTTTAATTGTGTCTTTTGTGTTTGCCCAACATAAATAATAATAAAAAGTTCTTGGGCCATTCCCACTCATTTTGCTAATGATAGGCGAAATTGCTGATATTTGTATCAGTTATAAGCATGGTCCAACTATGCATTATATATTACATGAACATCTTACAAGACTATTTTCCTAAATAAATCAGTTGAGTGTAAATGCAAGTTCCTTTTTATCAGTTTACTATGTTGCTTTCCTGTACCTAATCTAGGATTGTATCCCAGAATTACATTATCTCATTTCTCCCACCAAATTCCAGGATATATCCCTTTCGCTGCCAGCCTACCTGCAGCTTTTGTCGCCCTCTGTTGCCAGACCATGTTTCACTATTTTGCGCTATACATGTTCAACTGTGATTTTTGAAAGGATTTCCAGGGATTTCCCAGGAAAATGACATATTGTTTTTTTCAAGAGAGTCTGGGCTTCAACATGAAATCTCTTGTTTGGCCTTTTTTTAGTGTATTCTCAATACTTTTTGGTGAAATATGTGCAAAAAAAATTAAATAAAATCTATTTTTTGCAATTTGTAGTGTTTTTTTGTAATAAAAAATATAAGTTTGTCAATAAAACCCTAATTTCTCCCAGTCACAGCGGTACCACATATGTATTGATAGACACCCTTTCCTGCCCAGGAGACCCCAAACTGAAACAGAGCTTTAGGAGATTTTCAGATAAAATACAACTGCGCTATGCACACCTTGCAGTTTTTCCAGAAAAACAACCATTTACATTTAAAATACCCCCCATAAACTGTATATTCTCTGGAAGTACACACTTCAAGCTTTCTAGGCGTACCAAGCTTGTTTATGTGGGCTTAGTTCTCTGGAAGTAATCCCTCAATGTATTCTTTGGTTGCACAAAGTTTCCCTAAAAAAGAATAAAAAGGAAGAACCAAGCCACATTTTCCTAAAAAAACCATATGCAAACAAGAAAAACAAGTAAAATCTCAAAAAGCAACATGCCTCGAACAGAACGATACCCAACATGCATAGGTACTGTCAAGGGAAGAGTTGGCAAACGCCCCAAAGTAAAGCATGCGCATAACAGTAATTTTACTTGAAAATTTCAGCTCTGCAAACAAAATGCGCACCTTGCAATTTTTCAACCAAAACAACCCTTTACATTTGGAATATCCCCTATAAACCATATATTCCCTGAAAGTACACATGTTAAGCTTTCTAAGAGTACCAGCTTGTTGTAGTAGGCTCACCTTTCTGGAAGTAATCCCTCAAAGAATTCTTAGGTTGCACAGGGTTTCCCTAAAAAAATGAATAAAAAAACTGAATAAATAACATTTTTTCCTAAAATATAAATATGCAAACAAAAAAAAAACAAACTAAATCTGAAAGAGCAAGGTCCCCCGAGCAGAACAATACCCAACATGCATAGGTACTATTAACCCTTTTAATTGCCAACCTACTTGAAGTTTTGTCACCCTCTGTTGACAGGTCACTTTTCCCCATTCTGCGCCATGTTTAACCGTGATTTTTGCTGGAATTTTCAGGAAAATTATAGATATATATTTTGCAGCAGAGTTTAGGCTTGAACATGAAATGTCTTGTTTGTAATTTTTCTACAGTTTTTTTAAATATTTTTGCGTAAAAATAAATAAATAAATATTTTTAGACAATTGTCTCATTTATTTTAAATAAAACATTTACTTTATTAGAGAAAAACATATTGCATGTGAAAGCCCAATTTCTCCCGATTACAACGGTACCACATATGTATCGGTACCCCCCCCCATTCTTGCCCAGAAGACCCCCCAAACTGAAAATAGCACTTTATATCATTTACAAATAAAATACTACTGCTATCCACACTATAAACATAAGGGGTTAATTTAAAAAAATGACACAGAGTTCCCCCCTCCCGGGGGGGGGGGGGGGGGACCCATTTTTTGGGAATTTTAAGGGTTAAAAACCCTTAAAAATCCAAAAAAAAATTGAAATGGGGTCCCCCTTACCCAGCATTTCCAACTCGGGACCAGCTATGGGGGCTTGTAGGAACAGAGTAGAGGGGCCAGCTTTTGTGGCCCCCCACCCTGCAGCCTACAAGCCCACATAGCAGGGTGCGGGGGTTAACGGCAAGTCACCTGCTAGCGGCAGGTGACTTGCCAGCCCCCAGCCTTGTGAACTGGTATAAGGGGTCTCATGGACCCCTTACCAGTTCACAAGGGGTTAAGGGGGGGGGGGACCCCATTTTTTTGGAATTTTAAGGGTTAAAAACCCTTAAAAATCCAAAAAAAAAATGAAATGTGGTCCCTCTTACTCAGCATTACCAGCCCAGGACCAGCTATGGGGGCTTGTAGGAACAGAGTGGGGGGGCCAGCTTTTGTGGCCCCCCCCACCCTGCAGCCTACGAGCCCACATAGCCTGTGTGGGCCCGTGCTCTTCTGCCCCCCCGGGCTTTGGGGAGGCAGGTAATGGGGGTGCCGGGGGTTAATGGCAAGTCACCCGCTGCGGCAAGCGGGTGACTTGCCATCCTCCAGCCTTGTGAACTGGTATAAGGGGTCTTATGGACCCCTTACCAGTTCACAAGGGGTTAAATGTTAAATAAAAAGACACAGACACATAAGAAAAAAAAATGATATATTTTTTTTTTTTTTTTTACTTTACTCACCTCCGATCCTCTGTCCCCCGGCGATCTGCGATGACAGTCTGCTCAGGTGTTTGGAGGAGAGAGCCTGGGGAGGGGGGCGATCTCAGCCCTCTCCTCCTCCCCATCTGCTACATCACAACGATGTCACCCGGCCCCGCCCCCAGGGGAGCGGGCTAGCAGACCCATTCCAGAAAGTGAGGGGGAGGGCAATTTCTGCCCTCTCCTCACCACGGAAGAGGCTGGAGGGGCGATTGGAGGCCCCCCAGTGAAGAGGACACCCATCGGGAGACAGCGCGGCCTCAGGTAAGTAAATGTCATTTTACAATTTTTTTTTTTATTTTTTTTTTTTTTACAGTTAGCAGCTGCTGCTGCTGAAGTGGGGGGGGGGCTATTACGGGGGCTCTCCTGGAGCCATCCGATCCCCAAATTAAAGAGGAGACCCGGCCGGATCCAATGAGGGGTCAGGTGAGCATTTTTTATTTTTATTTTTTTAACTAGCAGGGGGAAAATCAGGCACGTAGATTCTACATGCTTGGCACTTAAGTGGAGTGGAATCTACGTGCTTGGCACTGAAAGGGATATAAGTATAAATAGTTAAATAGAGTTAACAGTCCAATTAAGCAGACCTTAACTGACTACATTTGTAGGTTCTTAATACTAAAAGGATAACGGAAGGAACAAGGTCTTAAAAAGTTTTTTTTTTTCACTTAAAGGGTTAGCCTAATTTCAATAGTATTTTTGAAAGTGTATAGTTCTTGCCAAAAAGATGTGTCCAAGGGGCTGAGCTGATCTGGTATTTTTTAATTGTTTCCTATGTTAGCAAATGTGTAGTTTTCACTACCTGAAATTGGTTGCTATTGGCAACGTACACCAAGCCTGTACATCAAGAAGAGAGTCATGTACACACAGGACACTGCTTGTGTGGCCAGTTTTGAGGTGAGGGTGCTCACTCACACTTATATATGCCCATCAGCAGTTTGCACTTGGTGTAGATTGCCAATAGCATCAGATAAAAACTGCTTAAAAAATTAAAGAATACCAGATCAGCTCAGCACCTCAGCATGAAGACATCATTTTGCCACACAAAAATATACACTTTCAAAAACTCTTTCGAAAGTGGACTTAACCTTTACGTATTTTTTCCTATCAAATATATTTAACGAAAAGGAAAAACTCAAGTTTAGATGCACAGTGAGAATCATATCCCAGATGGTCTTATATGTTGCTTCCTGTAATTACATCTAAAATTCTATCCCAAATATACCTTATTACTCCCATTAAATTTCACATGACTGCATGTCACTAAATGAGTATAATGATATAACAATGCAACTAAGCAGATCTAAACTGACTATAGGACATCTGTTGGTTCATACAAACTTAAAGGAGAAATGAAGGAACAAAATTTGTAAAAAATGTTTTTCACTTAAAGGATCTGTAAACCCAGTGGCAATAATAAGGCATTAAGCAGCTCACCTGATGCCTGACCCATGTGCCTCGCCACTATTTCCTGCAGTGCGGAGTAAAAGCCATAGCAAGGCTCCAAATAGGCGGTCCTTTTGACTGCATTCCTCCAGGACCATGCAAAAAATTGATCCAACAGCCACCCTAATGTTTTCAACGTAATCGAGTATGTGAAGCCACAGTGGTTCCACAGCTGTCTCTGACCACATCAGAGCATGTACATGACTCACAAAACTACACCATGACATGTCCTTCCCAGATCAGCCTCAACCCAAAAATTGAAGCAAAGAAAGAATTTTTCACTTAGAGTACTTAAGGTACTTATCAGAAATTTTGAGATACTTTGAAATGACTAACTGTTCCCAAGAAGTATAAGGTGGGAGGAAATTAGTGTGTGCCTGGACCTTTTAAGTTTTTTTCTGAAAAGTATACTTTAAATGGAAAAACTCAAGTGAAGATGCATAGTGAGGATTATATCTCACTCGATCTCCTGTAAACTGACCTTATGTCCCACTTTCGGTGGGCCAGTCCCAATTTGAGGCCCACTGTCTTCTCTGGAAACACATAAATGTCTCACTTTGCAAACAAGCCTGTCCTAGCAAATGCAGAATACTGGCTGTATGGGTGCTTTACAACTGCTCTGACTCTTTGGTTAAATGGTAGTAGTGGAATGCACATAGAGCATATGACCCGTAATTAATCCACACACTAAATGACACCCCTACCACGCCCATCACCCACAAACTGGTTTAAACTGTCCACTCTGAGGACACTAAAAATTGTCAGTTTAGTCTCATTTTCCTGTTATAATTATGAATGTTTTTCAGTTGTGGTATAACTGATCAATGAATGTATCTATCATCAAGTTTCAGAATCTGAGGTCAGATGATGAAATGTATGAATTTTGTTCTTTATAAAATGTATAGTCTCCCATGCAATAGAATCAGACCAAGCACATGCCCCTATTTAAATGACTACCCTTTCCATGTTTCTCCTTACATCTTGCTATTCTGGATCACTGCAAATCCTGCCTGTAACCTGTTTTTGAACATCACCACTTGGAATTGGTAAAAGTAAGGGTATAGATTTGGCGAACAGTTGATTGTTGACCAAGAATATAAGTAAGTCATCTTTGTTTTCCCTCTGGCTTTCAACACCACATCAAGAACAGCTGGGCTCACATAAAAAATGATAAAGGGACGTAACTGCAATAAAATTCACATATTTAACTAACTTTAGGCACATTGGCAAGATTCTTGATGGCTTATACTGCTGTTACTGTATACTGATAAATGTACCTAAATGCTAAAAAATGATAGCTGTATAGTACATGACAAATAAAATAATAGAATAGGCTGCAGATTGTTTGGAAGCTAGTTATGGTGCTTAAAAATACTGTGTTTGCAGTTTGTAAAACAGCTTGTACAAATGACACCAATGGCCTGCACCACAATGTAACCAATGTAACCAACACACTTGAACATGGACTTCTGGCTGAAGTTTGGGTTTGGGAACACAAATTCACAAGTTTGGTACAAACCCAAACTTTTGGGGTTTGCTTAACTCTATGAAGCACATCCTCCTGCTAATCCCCTACTTTGCTTTCTTTTTCTTCCGCCTATTTAGGGTTACCACTCTACATTGAAAAAACTATTATGTCGACACCCTAAGAGTCATACACCTCTGCATAAACATAATGGTTCCATGCTTTGCTCTTGCTAATCTACAGTCACATGCAGTACATAGAGTTCAGAAGCTGATAAGGGCTTTGCTGGCCTGAGCTGACACGAAGACAAACTCCAGCAAGGCAGGGTAGTACACGCACAGCTAGAGGTGAGCGGAGATGCGGCACAGGGACCTAGCGAGGGCTCCGGGAGCAGGTAAAATTGTTGATCTGGGGGGTGGCACACAGTGGGACATCCCAATTGGGAATGCCCTAGGGAGTGAAACTCGGATGGCCCTGGAATCTTTTTGACTTTTTAAACTTTATTTTATAATTATTGCCAATATATATTTGATTTTCAAAAGGAAAAACATAGAACTTTGCCATGTGTAGCCTTGCAAAATGGGAATACTTTTGAGTATGCCTCGACAATCACTTTAAGCTCCAAAGTTTTTCCAGCAGCACCTTTTCCAAGGGCCATTTATATTATAACTGCAATCCTGCCAGACAGAAGGCTCCTCCAATGCCCACTGCCCTTCCTTCTTGATAAATCTTAAGGGTGACCCTCCAAGTGAAATCTGCCCTTTTTTCTGAGGCCTAATATTTTTGTTTGGGAGGCTTCCCTATTGCTGATGCCTCCTGTCCACATTACCGGCATTAAATGGGAGAAATCTTACCCTTCTCCTTATTCCCCCAGAAAAATCAAGCACTGTAACGTTGCAGGCACATGGTTGCTGGTCACCAGTAATTATAAAAATAGGTGTTGTTTTTCCGGTTTAAGCCATGGCTTGCAGATAGGAGGTCACATTTTTAGAATGAATGACGAATACCCCTTAAAAACTGTTAAAAATATACATTTAACCCTTTAAGTGCCAGGCTACCTAAAGTTTTTATCACCTTTTGTTGCCAGACCATTTTTCACTATTTTGTGCTACGCATGTTCAAATGTGATTTTTGAAGGGATTTCCCAGGAAAGGTATATATTGTTTATTTCAGAAGAGTCTGGACTTTGACATTAAATGTCTTGTTTGTCATTTTTAAGTGAATTCTTAATATTTGGGTGAAATATGTGCAAAAAAAAACAATTTTTTGTAATTTTTAGTGTTTTTTGTAATAAAAGTGTAAGTTTGTCAATAAAATCTTATTGCATGTGAAATCCTAATTTCTCCCAGTTACAATGGAACCACATATGTATTGGTAGACACCCTTTTCTGCCCAGGAGACTCCCCCAAACTGAAACATTGCTTTACATTTGAAATACCCCCCACAAACTATATATTCTCTGGAAGTACACACCTTAAACTTTCTAGGCATACCAGGCCTGTTTATGTGGTCACAGTTTTCTGAAAGTAGTCCCTCAATGAATTCATTGGTTGCACAGAGTTTCCTTAAAAAAGGATACAAAAGCTGAATCAAAGCCACATTTTCCTGAAAAAAAAAAAACTATATGCAACAAGAATAAACAAAAGTCTTAACCCTTTAAATGCCAAGCACGTAGTTTCTACGTGGTTGCTTCTCCTACCGTTAAGTGCCAAGCACGTAGAAACTACATGCCTGGCATTTCCCTCAAACAGTTAAAGAATAGAAAAAAAAAAACACTTACCTCCGGTATCCCCGTGAAGCTTGGGGTCCCCTCTCCTGCGGGGGGCATCCGATCGCCCCCCCGTTGTCCTCCGTCTTCAGGGGGGGGCCCGAAACCAGCCGCCCCCCCCCGTTTCCAGCGCTGACATCGGCGCTGTAAAAAAAAAAACAAAACAAACTGTCATTTACTCACCTCCGCGCCCGAGCCTTCTGTCCGGGTCTCCTCTTCACCGGGGGGGGTCCGATCCCCCCCTGGGCTGCGCAGTCTTCAGGTGAGGACCCTCTTCCGGGTCCTCACCTCTTGTAATGGCGGCGATGGCCGCCGCCGCTTAGCTCCGCCCATTGTGGGAGGAGCGGGATGACGTCATCCCGCTCCTCCTATACCCCCTCCGAGCTCCGGCATCTGTCAGATGCCGGTGGTGATCGGAGCAGGGCGGATGTCAGCTGAGGAGGCTCCGATCGGAGCCCCCTCGCCTGTCACCCGCCCTGCGCCGATCACCACCGGCATCTGTCAGTGACAGCGGCGCGGGACAGACAGCGGCAAGGGACGTCGGATCGGAGGTGAGTACAGTGTAAAAAAAGAAAAATAAAGATTTTTCTCTGTGTCTGTGTGATTTTTTACTTTTAACCCCTTGTGTACTGGTAAGGGGTCCATGACCCTTATACCAGTTCACAAGGCTGGGGGGATGGCAAGCCACCTGCGCTAGCGGGTGGCTTGCCATTAACCCCTGGCACCCCCATTACCTGCCTCCCCAAAGGCCAGGGGGGGGCAGAAGAGCCCGGGCCCACATGGGCTATGTGGGCTCGTAGGCTGCAGGGTGGGGGGGCCACAAAAGCTGGCCCCCCCACTCTGTGCCTACAAGCCCCCATAGCTGGTCCCGGGCTGGTTACTTTGGGTAAGGGGGACCCCACGTCAATTTTTTTTTTGATTTTTAAGGGTTTTTAACCCTTAAAAATAAAAAAAAAATGGGGTCTCCCTCCCCTGGGAGGGGGGACCCTATGTCATTTTTTTTCTCGATTTAACCCTTTGTAGTGTGGATGGTAGTTGTATTTTTTTTGTGAATGTTATAAAATACTTGTTTCAGTTAGGGGGGTCTCCTGGGCAGGAACAGGGGGCTACCGATAAATATGTGGTGCCGTTCTAATCGGTAGAAATGGGGCTTTCACATGCAATATGATTATCCTTAATAAAATACATTTTTAATTTAAAATAAAGGAGTCAATTTTTAAAAAACATTTTTTATTTATTTATTTATTATTTTTACTTAATAATATTGTAAAAAAAAAAATAAATTTACAAACAAGACATTTCATGTTAAAGCCTAAACTCTGCTGCAAAAATATATATATATAATTTTCCTGAAAGTTCCAGCAAAAATGGCGCAAAACATGACGCAAAACATGACGCAAAATGGGGAAAAATGGCCTGTCAACAGAGGGTGACAAAATCACAAGTAGGCTGGCAATTAAAAGGGTTAATAGTACCTATGCATGTTGGGTATTGTTCTGTTCGGGGGACCTTGCGCTTTCAGACTTAGCTTGTTTTTTCTGGTTTGCATATTTATATTTTAGGAAAAGGTGTTTTTTATTCAGCTTTTTTATAAATTTTTTAGGGAAACCCTGCGCAAACAAAGAATTCTTTGAGGGATTACTTCCAGAAAGATGAGCCCACTACAACAAGCTGGGTACCCTTAGAAAGCGTAACGTGTGTACTTTCAGGGAATATATGGTTTATGGGGGATATTCCAAATGTCAAGGGTTGTTTTGGTTGAAAAATCGCAAGGTGCGCACTTTGTCTGCAGAGCTGAAATTTTCAAGTAAAATTACCGTTACGCACATGCTTTACTTTGGGGTGTTTGGCAACTCTTCCCTTGACAGTAGCTATGCATGTTGGGTATTGTTCTGTTCGGGGGATGTTGCGTTTTCAGATTAAACTTGTTTTTTCTTGTTTGTATATAGCTCTTTGCAACCAAAGAATCCATTGAGGGATTACTTCCAGAAAACTATGGCCACATCAACAAGCCTGGTACGCCTAGAAAGCCTGAGGTGTGTTCTTCCAGAGAATATATAGTTTGTTGGGGGTATTTCAAATGTAAAGGGTTGTTTTTCTGGAAAAACTGCAAGGTGCGCATATTGCGTAGCACAGTTGTATTTTATCTGAAAATCCCCTAAAGCGCTGTTTCAGTTTGGGGGAGTCTCCTGGGCAGGAAAGGGTGTCTACCAATACATATGTGGTACCGCTGTAACCGGGAGAAATTGGGATTTCACACGCAATAAGATTTCATTGACAAACGTACATTTTTTTATTAAAAAAAAAACTACAATATGTAAAAATTTTTTTTTTTTTTTTTTTGCACATATTTCACCCAAAAATATTGAGAATACACCTAAAAAATGACAAACAAGACATTTCATGTTAAAGCCCAGACTCTGCTGAAAAAAACAATATATCATTTTCCTGGGAAATCCCTGGAAATCCCTTCAAAAATCACATTTGAACATGGGGAGCGCAAAATAGTGCAAAATGGTCTGGCAACAGAGTGTGACAAAAACTCCAGGTAGGCTGGCACTTAAAGGGTTAAAGGAGCCACAACACTCAACCCTGTTAGCTTGTAGGCCAGCCTATAATCTGTCTCTAAACTTGGTTAAAAACAGAGGACTCGGTCACACACATCTGCAGAAGTATGCTTAAGCTGCACCACTATGCCAAAGTGCCTCTGTGGGTGGCAGTCCTAACTCTAATCTCTGAGAGCCCATTTGGGACATACAGTGCAATAGATAAATTGGGAGCAGGCTTATTGATTACATTAAAGTTATGCTGTAAAGTAGGCAGAAAATCTCTGTGCCTTAGTGAATTACCTTGCTCTTGTGAGGTTGAGATTAAAAAGTATAAGAAATAGACAGAAAGGCAGATGAGCACCATTGTCACCACTGGAGCTGATTGTCAGTATCTGCGCAGTGGTAATTGCTGCTACAGTTGTCTTCCTCTACACCATCTTCCTGTTGGCTTTTCTCTGCCTCTATACATTTTTGGATGGGAGTGAACCTTTAGGTTTCTTTACCTTGGTTATAGCTCAACTACCTCATACCTATACCTTTCTAACATAATAGCATACATAACATACCAAATAGTGAGAGAACTGGAGAAAAAGACAAGGAGAAAAGAAAAGTGAAATTGGTTAGTCAGTATAATTTACTGTATGAGACACAGCCAGCAGCACTGCCAGTACTGCCACAGGTGTCAAGCATCCGCTCCATTCCACTATTGAAATTAAATTGTAATCTTTATTTCATTATTAAAACTACTACAGTGCATATTTAAAGAGCAGCCACAGGCCTAAAGTATGTAAGTCTATTGGGCCAGTTGTCTTCCTCTTTGTGTTGAATCCTTATTTGGGATGCCCAATGTGTAAAACCCCCAGAATTACCATAAAATTACCTAGTCATTCCTACAGTCCATGGGCAGGCCACAGCCTGCTTTACCTCTATTCAAGGCGCATATTCGTGCCAGGCATTTCTGAATGACTGCCACTGGTACTCGAAAGAGTGGAATAGCAAAGGCTCAAGAGAACATGGTTCTGGGCAATGGACTTAAACGAAAGGGGAGTTTACAGTGATTCTGAGGAGGGGGGAGGTCCAAATCGGGATGCCATAAACAGGAGGAACAAAACCTTTGAAATGTTCCTCTTTAAATAATTCTAGGTCATTTTGCACTGTAAAAGTAACTGTCAGTTCTTAGAGGACACACTACTCTGATGGAATTGAATTATATGCTTGAGATCATTAATCCAGCATGCCTGTTGCCCCTGTTGCAATTAAACATGTCTGTCAAAATGCAGTCTATGTACTGGGGGTAATGTAACAGTAAACACACCTATCATCCTCCAGCAAGAATATAGGTGGTTGTAGCAAGTATTGTAGCAGCACCAGTCCTGTTGGAAATAACTGTCTCATCAGTAATATCGGGTTATAGTTGGCTCATCTGAAATAGGCAAATATCATGAAGAAAGCAGCTGACACTATGAGCTAGATGGCTCACTCATGATCTCAGTCACAGCAGGAGGATGTCACCTCTGAAATTACCTCACTCTTGACAGCGCATTTCTCGAAAACTCTCAAAATAGTTTGCTATTTCCTTAGCAGCTTTTCTATTATATCACCTATTACTTAACTGACCACTAGTGAGTTGCATTCTTTACACTGAAGAAACAGTCCTTTGGCTACAAAGGCTAATTAGAACAAAAAAATAGCCAGATTGTGACGAGAAGGGGAATCAGCAGAGATGGAGGGCATGACTATAGGTGTAACAAGGAAATGCTTCTTCCCATAACTGCCACATAACCTTGGTGGTGGTAGGGGCACTGTTAGCCATAGTGGTGAATCATGCAGTGTAAATCTAGATGTGGAAATCATGAAGAGCCCATAACACATCAAAGTCTTAGAAAAATGGCAGGAATGATTATAATGAAGATTGTGTCTCGGAACACGACCTGGGATCTATATCAGGGTGACGAGCATGTTATGACTGGTGAAGCACCAGAGCGGGACAGTTTTGTTTGGAATACCTCTGTCCAGATAGTTCCTAGTATGCGGCATTCTGTACCCCTGCAAATGCAAGTAGACCAGAAAGTTTGAGGTGCTGTATTCAAAATTAGGGATAAGCGAAGTTTAGCCGAATTTTGAATACATGTTTGGTTAAAATCAATGAAGACCCAAACTTTGGGGGGTGGCTGTGGTGCGGGGCACAGAGTGTGCAGCACCTTGGCCCTGCGATCCTAGCTGTTGGCTCCCATGAGTGAGAACACTTCTAGTCCCAGCTGCCAGTGCTGGCACTAGGAGTGTCTTCAATCTTGGGAGCCGAAGATCTTCTTTCTGTAGCCTCAGCTGGGGCAAATTTCGAAGGAAGGGGCCGAGCTATGGTACAGCTTCCTGCTGCTGCACCCTTAGGTGAACCAGGTTGATGGGCTGTTCAGTGGCTGTTTTTGGGCCAGACACTGTACTTGGATTTCTGGCTGTAGTCTGTTTTTGGGTTTGGGAACCCGACCTAGTAAAGTTTGCGATTTGGGCTCACCCATCATTGAAAATGAATAATTTAAAAAATATACCTTTTTGGGGGGGGGGGGGCTGATATTATATTGGGAGGGGAAATAGACCAAAATGTACGGATCCCAGCATCCAATCAAAAGCTAGTTGGGGGAAGCTGATGACCTGCGAGCATGATGTTACGGCTGCTTATTTGCTGCAGAGTACACAGGCGAAGCAGATTTGGATTATGGGCACCCAGATGTGGCTATTATTCAGATTTCAGTGAACCGGACTGAATGGGACAGATCTGGGTCATATATATGTTCGAACGAGATCTGGTGCCCATTACTAGTCGACAACAGTATTTTTAAAATGCATCTTTCATAAACATGAGTAGAGCTTTCTACTACAACACGGTATGCAACAAAGCCTGGTTAACTGACATTGCTGTTATTCCTCCATAACTATTCTACATTTTGTTAATTTGAAGAAGAGACAGGGAGACATGGTGACCTTCAACAAGCTGATCTATGTACATGCAATGACAAGTTGTTCAACAATCTAAACAATCTAAATTTCCCACAAAAAAGTATTCACCCACTCTTTCAGCTTTCACATTTATTTATTGCTATGGAACAATGACTCACTATGGATTTTAATGTGTTCTTTTTCTACACTCACTAACACAGATAATCTCTTTCATGTTAAAGTGAAAACAGATCTCTGTAACATGATATCAGTTAGTCACAAATATCCACCCATTTTAATATGTTTAATTCTAAATCATCACTGGTGTAGCCACATATTTTCCAAACGCAAATTAATATCTGGAGATGTGTGATCAATGCAGTTTCAAGTTAGACAGTATCACAACCTATCCCATAAAGCCAAAGGAGCTCTGCAAGCAATGCATATTTATTGGAGTACATTTACATCAATTAAATAATGTGAGTAGTATGGCATTATTTGTTATTACTGATGCCATTAGTGCAGCTAATTAGTGCAAACCAGTGGCTGGCGGTGATGGAAGTGGGTAGAAATCATGCTGTAGCTGTAGTATGTTTGTCAGGGACTGGGTTTGAGCAACTGTGAATCTTATTCAGTTATTATTAATAATTGGATCCCTTCAGTCATTCTTGAGTGGAGTGGGCCTTTATGGCATTAGAGGTCAGTCAGCAGGGGAGGCCTCTGTAATAAAACATCAGTGCCAGAACTCTGATAGCACTTACGTGTCAGTACTCTGAAATAGCACTTCAGTGTCAGTACTCTGTAATACCACTTCTTCATACCACTGGTGTGTCAGTGCTCTGTAATACCAATTGTTCAGGCCACTTGGGGGGTCACAGCTCTTTAATATCAATTGTACAAACCACTTGGGAGGTCATTGCTTATAATATCAATTGTTCGGGCCAAGGACGGGAAAGGATTATAAGGTTTCGAAAGTGATTACATGCACATTGAAATTTGAAGTGTATCTAATTTGGTGCACATGCAATTTGCTATATGTGGGACGTACAACAAGGGAGCTCCGAATTAGAATAAGGGAGCATGTGTATAATATAAGGAGGGGTTTAGAGTCCCATAGCCTCTCAGCACATTTTAAGATTGCACATAATTGTGACCCTTCTTGCATGTCTTTTACGGCCTTGGATAAAATGGATGGCCACTGGCGTGGATCAAATATGACATGGGAAGTATCTAAGAAGGAGAGTTTTGGGATTTTTAAATTGGATACTTTGAGCCCCAATGGGTTAAACATAGAGTTTGACCTTAACTGCTTCTTGGATATATCCTAGGTTGTACTGTATTTTATCGAGTTTTATTCCGAGGTTTCCGTTTTTAGGTACACTTTAATTCTGTGATTAGTTAGGTGTTTTGTTTTAGGTACCCATTTATTTTGAGATTAGATTTAGTTTTTCTAGATTTTAGATGTGTTGAATATAGGACGTATGTATTTTAAATTCCTGTAAGGCTAACTCACCTTGCGAAATCTCAGAAAGCTTTGTTTTATTAATATCATTGATGTTCCTTCGAATACTGAATTTTTTAAATGTTGTCATTATTTTTTAATATAGTCCTTAAAATGGTGATTTTATATCCAATTTTTATAGCCTTGAATGTTATAGAATGGGCATATTGTCCCCTTTGAATTATGTGATTACTTTTCGTTGGCAGGAATAGAGTTATTATGCCATCTTGCATGTATTCATTTACTCCAGCGCTGGTAGGGGTTAATTGGTCGCCCTATATTCCCTCCAGCGTGAACAGGAGTGAATCTGGCAGTCCTACATTGACAGCCCGCTAAGTGTTTGTACCCTTTATTGGGAAATTGCTGCGCTAGTGATTTATACAATAGAATAAAACACTCCGTTCATTTTTGTCTGTTTTGATCGGAGCGGCAAGGTTTTACAAAGATATTATACATAGGCTGTCAGTGGAGGTTAATAACCTTGCAGTGATTGGCTAGTGTGCGTGATGATGCTCACTGCCGTGATTGGCTGATGCTAGCGTGATGCATCCGCTCTTGCAGTGATTGGCCAGCGCGCGTGATGATGCGCACTGCTGTGATTGGCTGATGCTAGTGTGATGCACCCGCCCCGCCCCCTAATTCGGGAATTTAAATAGGAATCACCGCCGCATCGGCTCACCTAGCTAAAGTCGCAGAGGGCGACGAAACGCGTTGGAGCCGGCGGTCCTGGACATTCTCTCCCCTTTCAAAGCTTTGGGGATCGAGTAGCGTGAGTTGGCCATATTGGCCTGTTCCTTTTATGCACAGTTTTCATGTTTTAATTGTGAGTGTGTTGTTGGCTCATTAATAAAAAGCCCCTTTTTAGCATGTTGCACTATGGATTTTATATTTTTCTCTTTACATGCATCAATCCTTGAGCCTATCTACTACCTATAAGGGTGGTGAGAAGTGGGCAAGACCCCTAAGAGTGGGAAATACGTGAAAGATTGATTAACTCAACGCATTTCTAAAGCCATTTCTTTGCTAAGAGCATAAGCGTGGTGGTGGGATCACATTAAGTTTGGACATACGGTCACCGGTTGAAGTTTGATCTCCACTGGATTTACCTTAAAGAGGACTTTAATCATAGTAACTACTTTCTCTGTGCTGGTTGGATTTTATAGCTCCACAACCTTGGCAAAGTTCAAGAACGTCATTGAAGAGGCCATCACCAAATCATAAACATAAATATTTTATGAACATAAATATTTTAAAAACAGACACCCTTTCATACTTGAGAAGTTCAGGGGGGAGGTGCAGAGGGACTTCAGTTGACTAGTACTTGATCTAAATCAGTTAATTTCCATACTGTTATTGGGCCACTGTTTTCTTTCCAACCATGTTATATCCTGCAGCCAACAATGTGAGAGAAATTGGTTTACTTGGTCCCATTTTATTGTCATGGGAGAGGTCCTTTGCTTCATCATATTTCCTGAAACACCTGCATTTGCCACCTCATCTCTGAATCGCTGTGTTGCCATCTTTCCATAAGTGGTCTTTATTCATCTACATTAAAGGGCATCAAAGCTGCCACACTAGAGAGGAAACATATCACCACTAACCTGTTGATGTTTCATTATGCATGAAAAATATTCTATACCTTCCACCAGTCTGTGTGTTTTCTGCCAGGTAGGGGGAAGAGATGGAGGTAGGCTTCAACTGCTTGCTCAGGTGCTGGCACAGCCAAGTCCTGGGGGATCCCTATCCAGTGTATCGTCATAAATGTAAGGATATCCACGTTGGCTGTGGATAGGTGGATTCTCTTGTCGGTGATGACACCCCTCTGTGGTGCTGAACACATGTTCTGATAGGACACTTGGAGCAGGGCAGGCCAGCACCTCCAAGGCATAGTGGGCAAGCTCCTGCCACATGTCCAATTTACCCACTTGCCTGCTGGAACTCTACTATTGCCTGCTGCTGCTGCATACACACACACCCTTCACTCTTCACACAACATTCAGTATGTAATGTGGAATTCCTCTTAGTTGGCAAATCACCTATGAGCCAGTGGGTGGGAGGGCCAAAGTACAGCTGCGCTGCAGATGGGCGAACAGCAGCAGGGTGTGAATGCCCAATGAATGCACACAGCACAGACTTTATGCAGCAGCTCCGGCATTTCTGGCTAATGGGCCAAGCAGCTTTACACCACCAAGATCTGCCTCAAACCAGCTCGGACCAATGCTTCTACTAGGTTCTGCTTGTTGTCACACACCACCTTGCTGGGCTTCAGGTGCAGAGGTAACAACCACTCATCTGTCTGTTTCTGAATGCCAGTCCACAGCTCCTGCGTGGTGTGTGGTCTTTTGCCCAGATAGATGAGTTTTAGAACCACCTTCTGCCATTTTCCCATGGCTGGAAAAAAATGGTGGTGCAGGCGCTGACTGGATGAGAAGACAGGAGAGGAGCAAGCAGAGTAGGAGGCAACAGAAGGCAGCAAGTGATGCCTTGCAATTCAACAACAGATGTTACATCCTTGCCTATGCTTAGTTGTTCATGTGTCAGTTGTGATGTGGACTTTGCAACATATAGCATTGTGTCTGCCAAGAAATGTTATGGCGGCTGGGAATGATGTATTGTGGGGAAGCCTCAGCCATAAGATTTTATTAGCACCACGTTCTAACTGAGATAACCAGACCCCTCAACATAAGATTTTTAAAGCTCTCCAGCTCCACCAGCTGGAATGGGTGCATTTTAAGGCATGACATTTTCTAATGTTTGGATTCAAGCCCGCGGCTCGTGGGAGAGATGGGCCAAACTTCCAATTTCTGTTTGAGGAATAGAAAGTTCTATGCCCCCTGGAATTGTGTGGGCAGGCTTGGTGGTGGTGGATAGCTTTAAAAAGCTCTCCCCTCTTTGGGGAAGAGAGGTGTCCTTGTGGAGATGGCCCAACCCACCCTGTAAGCTACATGTGGACTGGCCTGACATCTGTGGAAATGTGCCTTTCTCTTCCTCCTCTGTTTCCTCCTGTGGCAATATTACATTTTTCATCATGTCCAACACTGACCATATTGGTAGCATATTAGAAGCACAGCAGCATGGCTCAAATGTCCCTCATGGAGGCTCACTCATCGGTGGTGAACTGCTGTTGGTCTGCACTTTGACTCATCCAGGCATTTTGAAATTCGAACTTTTCTATTGAGCACATGCGCCAGCCAACTTATGTGCATCAACCCAGCTTGGCCCAAGGCTGTCCTAGGTTCAGCACCGTTGTCACAAACCTTGCTGGCTTTAGGTTTATCATCAGCAACCACACATCTGTCGACTCCTGGCTCCCATGGCTGGATGCGGAGGCAGGAAAGAAGGAAGAAAAGTAGGAGGCAACGAGTGGAGGCATATCTATAATACTAACACTGTTTTTCTGTTTGCTTTACAGGTTCCTGGCCATGGACACTGTGAAGATTATTCAGTGTCCTACCCTCCTTTAATTTTGTACAGCACCACAGAATATGATAGCGCTATATAAATAAACAATAGTAATAGCGATGTTTTTTTGTTTGCTTTGCAGGGCCCTGGTGATGGACGTTGTGCAGAGATTATTCAAAATGCTTCCTCTTCAGTAACTGTTGGCACAAAAGGCTCGATTCAGAGGAACATTCGTCTGGACTTCCGTAGCTGTCTGTGAAAGTTTTTGTGTGTGTTTGTCATTTTTTTGTTTTTTTTTTCGTTCATTTTTCATTCTTACGAACGTTCGGGAAAATGCGTATATGCTCTTTCGATGAACGAAAGCAAATCGGATCATTTGCGTTAGTTCGGATCATTTTCCCAACAAAATCTGATATTTTTCGTTTGTTCAGATAACTTACGTTATTGGTATGGGCTTGCGTTTCATTCAGAGAGCTGATTGCCGACAGACCACCTCCCTATAGACCCGTTTCCTTTTTGATCCCCTTACGGGACCATTTTGACCTCGAGACTAGCAGCTATGGATGACTCTAGTGTATTTGTGGAGCATGAGGATCTGCAGCTCATGGGCATTGAAATTGTCCGGAGGGCTCAGACCTCAGCACATCGATGGCATGACGTTGAGCTGTTCAAGCTCACCAGACTTAATCGCGCTTCCCTCCATAAGTTGTATAGTGAGCTGCGGCCATGGTTAGCCCGCACCACAAGGAAGGGGCAAGCAATTTCAGGTATGACCAAGATGCTTGGCTGCTTGCAATTTTTGATGAACGGCTCGTTCCAGAGGCTGGGTGCCCTCTCCGTGGGGATCTCCCAGCCTACGCTGAGCCGCTCGCTATCCAAGTTTTTGGAAGGCATGGCTACCATTACTCGGAAATATATTTGTTTTCCTGACGACATGGTAGCCAGAAACGCGATTAAGCTGATATTTTATAACATCGCCGACATGCCCAATGTAATGGGTGCCATTGACTGCACCCACGTTGCCCTGGTGCCTCCGGCAGCCGACGAGTATATCTACAGGCAAGTTCAAGTCATTTTTACAATTACTTGTCCTTATTTTTTTTTTTAATTTTATAAGCCCAACTTGTAAAAAGTCCCTCCTTGTAATTATTCCCTCCTTGTAATAATTCCCTCCTTGTAATAATTCCCTCCTTGTAATTATTCCCTCCTTGTAATTATTCCCTCCTTGTGAAACAATGGACCATATTTAGTTTCTCCAAAATTGAACATGTGTTCAAAAGGGAAACATTTTAATGTGTACCTGAAATAAACACTTCAAAGTTAATCTTTACTGTTTCAAACATACATATCCTTTTTTTGTGTACAAAATACTAATGTACTTGGTTAGTGTTATTTGTATTGGCCCACAGGTTTTGCTTAGGGTGTGATTAGTTAGTGCTTCACTAGTTTTCCTTGCCTTGCTAATGTTTTGGGTTTTTT
Organism: Gastrophryne carolinensis; assembly: GCA_027917425.1. Taxonomy (NCBI): domain Eukaryota; kingdom Metazoa; phylum Chordata; class Amphibia; order Anura; family Microhylidae; genus Gastrophryne; species Gastrophryne carolinensis. The sequence continues at coordinate 147,729,051 of CM051240.1, read as the reverse complement.
TTTCCCAGGAACCGCAAAATGGGCCACTCATTGAATGTCCAAGCAGTGGTGGCCCCGGACATGCGGTTTCTTAGTATGCTCGCCGGGTTCCCAGGCTCATCCCATGATGCCTACATTCTTCGAAGATCTGGATTGTACGGTCGGTTTGAGTCTGGGGAATTTTCCGGTGGATGGCTCCTTGGTAAGTTGACGCAAATAAAGTTCCTTTTTTTTAATATGTATGCCTATGAATTTAGTTTGTGTCCCATGTATGAAACTATGCCTATTTGAACACCTTGTTTACATGTGAAACACGACCTTAACCATTAGATTTTTCAAACAACAAAGCCTTGCCAAATGTTTGTCCTGCATTTGCAAAATGTAAACTTTGAATTTATAGTAAATTAATCATTACTCTTCCCGACACTCGGCTGAAATTATGTTCTTGACTTTATGATAGGGTCTGCGCCATCTTAGCTTAGATGCATTACACTTACTGAGTAGAGGAGAGCGGGATAAAGTGTAGGGGCCGCGTTAGAGCTGTTTTTGCCTCAGACGAAGCAGCTACGGGGTCCTAAAAAGTTAAGACATCCAAGAATGCTGAGCAGCACATTCCTAAAACAATACCGGTTAGCAGTTTGGCTGATTGGCCATCATCCGCCATCTTTGATGTTTAAATTGTTCCCACATATATTAGATGTTTTTAGGCTTTTTTTTGCCTGTATGCTCATGCTGTTTAGCAAATGTGACCTAGCCACTTAGTCATGTTGATGGCCCGTTTTGGTATTCAATTTAGGGAGTAATGTGTAATTTATGTGTTTTGCTTACAATATTTGCAGGTGATTCCGGCTATCCACTCCTTCCGTGGCTGCTGACGCCCGTCCTCCCAGAACACCGGAAGACCAGGGCCGTGGTGGAGAGGGCGTTTGGCCTATTAAAGACCCGCTTCATATGCTTGGACCATACCGGGGGAGCCCTTCAGTATGACCCCAAAAAGGTCATAGATATTATCATGGCGTGTGCAGTGTTGCCATATTGCAACATGTCCCCCAGTATGTAGATTTGCCCCCCACTCCACCTACCGATGATCCAGAGGAGGACTACCATGGCCCACCTAGTGCGTCTGGCCAGGCCGTGCAGTCAAATTTGATAGCCACACATTTTTCCTAATTTGTTGTCCCTTTGTTTGTTTGTTGTCAATTTATTGATTGTTAATTTTGTTTTTTGCCCTTTGTGTTGGTTTGTTTATTTTTTTATGTACAAAAGAGTAAGGAATTAATTACTAAAAACCTCACACCTGATTTGAAACTCATGTCTTTTTTTGTGCCCAAGTTGTTAGTGCAAACTTTAAGTAATCTTTATTCCCAAAAAACCTAAAGGCATCAACTTAGTCAACAACAGGTTAAGTAAAAATGTATGGGGTTTATTTGAAAAGCAAACCTTGGAGTTGATGGTCACTCCCATAGTTCATGTAAATACATGGTCAAACAACAAATGTCATTTTTGGCAAATCATGCCAAATAGCAATTGGCCACAGGCAGGAGTTTCAAAGTAAGGCACTCCAGGCCAAAGTTTAATACAAATTTTCAATACAAAAACATATGTGACAAGCATTGGCATGTCCAGATTTTGTTGAAAACAAGGCCCACAGACATACCCTCTCCTGCTTGGCCACATTTGCCACAGGCACAGGTGTAAAGCAGCCATACCTACGCCTCCCAATTCCCCGGGTTGTGGGGCGTGCAGATGATGGACCTCCAGGTCTACCAACAGCCACAGGTCTGCTTGGCAAATCCTCAGCAGCAGAGCTAACACTGGGGACTGTAGGCTCAGTCTCTGCATGCTGCCCACGATGGGCTGAGGATTTGTTGGAGAAACATGTTGGGACAGTTGCAGATTCTGTCCCAGGGGGGGGGGCTGTACAGAAGGTCCCATGAAGGTTCCATCCTCCTCCAGCTCCTGGATTTCCTGCATCAGTGTGTGGTCTGTTGGGACATGTAAATAAAAAAAGGTTCAGTTTGGGCAATACATATGTAATTCCGCAAAAAGAAACATGCCAAGTCACATGCATAAGCAAAATCAGAAAAAGACACTTACCGTATATATCGGATCCTGGGTCCGAGGCAGCATGGAAGTTGACGGCATGGTCAAACTGGCTGAGGCTTCCCCACTAGCTGAGGGATGATGCTGGGCTGCTTTGTTGAAAAAAAGGCATGTAAACACACAACTATGCATTGCTGATGTGTAATAAAACATATGGTTCACTAAAACAAGTGGTCAAGCATGAATGGCAACTCCCCCAATGGACCAAGTTGACGTTGACTATGAATGTCATTATCTGTTAGATGTATTAGTCAACAAGTACATACACATTGGTCACCTTAAGCCAACTAAACATGCATGTACTGGCTGTTCTGAGGCTTCACACATCCCTAAAAGCCCATTAGGGAACCACACTCAGCTTGCAAATAGCATTTGGCATCAGATTATGCTGGTTGCCATTCTTTCTAAGTCAACCTTTCAAGCACCCCAGATCAAGTCTTTCAGACCAAAGCACAGCTCCAACACAAGTGACCTACAGATAAAGATGGAAGTGTTGGATGTAATTGACTCTAAACACATAACAGGCAGTCCTTTGCTAATCTCAATAGTGTTAATAATAACTCTCAAAGCTCATGTATGGGCAAGCAAATTAGCAAATGATGAGTCCACAGACATAACACACCCTGTTTAAATTGTTACCTCCACTACAAGGCACACCCTAGGGGCATGTGTTAATATATGGCTTGGAGCATCATTTTACACGTAGCTCACATTTCACATACACACTAACATTACTAACCTGCAGGAATAGTCGGAATGTCTGTATCCTGTCGGGCCGAGTGTCCCTCTAAGGCCACAGGATGTAGCAGGCCCAGCACCATCTCATCAGCTCGGGTAAATTGCAGTTTAGTGGGGAATCCTCCGCCAGTTTGTAAGCTGAAAAAGAGAGTTGCACACATTTAGCTAAATGTTGCCAATACAAGATGAAGACAAATCCACAAAGTATATATGTACCTGTAATGACGCCGTTTCTTTTCTTTCTTCCGTGCTGCATACTTGAGGTCCGATATTTTCCTTTGAATCTGCTCCACATCTTTTAGCTCTTCCCCCGCTGCATTGACCAGTCTGGTGAGCTCCTCCAAAATTTCTGCTTTGCGCTGTTTGCTTGCAGCTTTGGATCTGCGCCCATATAGATCATCATAATACAAGGTGAGCCCACTAGCCAATGCCAGAGTTTGGGCCTCCCCAAACCTGCCACTCAAGTGGCCTCGGCGCAATGTGCGCCCTGTTGCTTGATGTTCTGGCTCATCAGTGGTTGCAAAGTGGTGGCAAATCGGGGGATATTCTGGCCTGGCTGTGTTGGGGAGAAATGTAGGACAGGTGGCTGGCTTCAGATTGAACTGGACTTGGATATGGACTTGGGGTTCTTGGCTGGGTGGCCACTGAACTAGCAGGCGTAGCTGTGGCATATGGAGAGTGCCCTGCCACCTGTGCCGGTGCTAAATGGCGCGGAGGAGAGGGTGTGGTGGATGATGTTGGGCTTCTTGCCCTGTGCCTCTGTGGCTCCTTCACACTTTCATGCCCCTCGGAGGTTGTTGGACGTGGGTGGGGTGATGGTGATCTCTTGCTGCTGGGGCTTCGGGCCCGGTGGGTTGGCCTCTTGGCATAGTAGCTTTTCCCACATGGGTGGGGTGATGGTGAGCTCTGGCTGCTGGGGCTTCGGGCCCGGTGGGTTGGCCTCTTGGCATGGGAGCTTGGTCCACGTGGGTGGGGTGATGCTGACCTTTGGGGGCTGGGGCTTCTCACCCTCTTGGTGTGTTTTTTAGGGGCTGTACCTGTGTGCTTGATGGCCTGGGCCTTCTTCTTTGGCGCTGGCTCCTTTGTTTTGGTGCTTGTTGGTGCCTTTGTGGTCGCCTTAGCCTGCCCACTGCGGGTTTCCCGCAGCTTAGCCTTTGGCATTTTTGAGTGAGTGGTGGGGCCTGCAGAAGCCTCCTCACACTTCTCTGCCTTTTTGCTGCTGCCCTCCTTTTTTGGGTGCCATGATGTTGAGACCCTAAAACAGAATGAGCTGTGGGTCCAGAACCCTTTAAATACTAATGCCGGGGTATGATGCTTACGCGTTCACGTATGCGTGCGTACGGCCGTTTGTCCGGCCGTTCGGAACCCGGAAACCGCTGGGGCATTACTTATCTGCTGCAGACAAGAGGCAAGATGGCGCCCACAATCTTCACCCGCCAACAAGAAGAGATCATCATGCTTGTAAGTGTCTTTTAATGCCTTTGATTTGCCATCTAAATGCATGCCTAGCCCTTAAGGAAGCGCAGGAAGAAACGGTTTGTTTTAGTCTAAAACTTCATGCCAAACAGAAGAACAAAGAAGACTTATGGCAGCTACAAGGATTGTATTAGGCTAGAAATGTGTCTGTTAATGTCATTTAGTCAAATGATCGATTTGTGAGAGATATTTGTATGCAGTTTGATCTAAATCCTATGTTTCTTTTCGTTTTTTTAGACGATGCTGGAGCGCAGGTACAACTACCTGCCCAACTCATTTGAGAAGCGGACCGTCGCCCTGAAGATAGTTTCCAGAATCCAACATCAGACGGACACCACCTTCACCCACACTCAGATTATGCAGCATTGGTCGGACCTGAAACGGCTGCACATGCCCCGGGTGCGGCGGTTTTTCAGGCTCCATTTCCCTAGTAAGTACATAGCGAATGCATGCAAGATGTAACTAATACAGAAGGTAGGCCTTTAGTTATAGTTTTCTTTTCTTTTCTAGTGTTGGAAATGGAGTACCGAATCCACCGCACCCGGAGGCGCACAGGCTGACCAGTGCTGCATGAATCTGCAGCTGGAAGGGAAGGTGGTATTTCTCCAGGGCGACGCTCCTACCCCTTTCCCCAGAGGAGGAGTGGCATGGCGTGGGCAGGCAAGCGTACCCACTGACACATGCGGGAGCCTCTGGTATATGACTCTTCATGTAACCGCACACACATATACATGCTCTTTACTACAAAGCTAATTTCCTTAATCTGTTTTTCTAGATGCTTCTGGAGCAGGTGAAGATGTGGAGGATGCAGCAGATCTCACCCAGGAGGCACAGGGAGAAGGTGAGTGATGTGACACACACATTGAAATAGACATTTGATTACTGTTGACTAAGACATTATAACTGACCCTATTTGCCATGTCTCTACAGCCTCTACTTCACAGCAGTGGCAGGGCCCAGGACATAGGGTTGTCCCCCACGAGGCATCCGTCAGCCACCAACCAAGTAAGTTGTAATGTCATTCTTTGCAGTATGTGGTATTTGACATAATCACCCAGATACATCAAGACATAGTCAATGGCATTATCAGAATGACCTCTGCCCACTTCCTTATATTAATGACTTAGCAGAATGACCTCTGCCCACTTCCTAAGATTAATGACTGAGCAGAATGACCCCTGCCCATTTCCTTAGATTAATGACTTAGCAGATGGACCTCTGCCCACTTCTTTATATCAAAGTGGACCAACACCCACGGGTGATCGGCCCGGGAATCTATAAGATTCCCGGGCCGATCACCCCCTACCCCGCGGGACATCCGAGATCGGGATGTCCCGCGGGGTGAAACCCCCCCCCAAACACCCCAACTTACCTACCCCTGTAGGCGTGCGCGCCTCCGCGCCGACCGTCTGCGAATGGCCGGCGCGGGGGCGCGCGCGTTCAAAGTGACGCGAGGGAGGCGGCGGCGGCCGCCGCCGCTTAGACGTTCAGGATCTTCTCTTGTACGTCGGCGCTGGGAGCGGGGAGAGGTGAGTTTTTCGGGGGGTTAGGGGGGATTTCACACAGCGGGGCACCCCGACCGGGGGTGCCCCACCGAAGTGGACCAAGACCCAGGATAGTCAAAATCCTGGGTGTTGGTCCACTTTAATGACTGAGCAGAATGACCTCTGCCCACTTCCTTAGATTAATGACTTAGCAGACTGACATATGTAGTCATGATTTAGGTTGGCAACTAACAAACATTCCATCCACAGGTGAGAAACATGTATTTGTCGCAAAATAATGTGTTTTTAAAAATTTTATACAGGGACCACACGGGCAAGAGTTGAAGAAATGAATAGAAAGGTCCTTGAGTTGGTGGCCGATATGCAGCAGCTGGTTGACTCGTTGGGGCAACAGAAGAAGAATAGTGCTCTGGGTCCTGTCACTGTGTGTTTTTATGTAAATAGTTTTTTATATTTTAAATTTTTTTAAATTGTAAATTAAAAAAAAAACATTTGTACCCAACATTTTTTGGCCTTCTACTAAAAAAAATAAAAAATAAAAGTTTCAGTGTCATTTTTTTACACAAATACATTAACACCAAACGAAGGGTGAAATAAATATTTAGAGATGAAGATTCAGATGACCGGGAAGTGGTTTGGGTAAGTTTTAGGGGCCTAAAATGGAAGAAGAACCTAACCGGGAAGTGGTTTGGGTAAGTTTTAGGGGACTAAAATGGAAGAAGAACCTAACCGGGAAGTGGTTTGGGTAAGTTTTAGGGGCCTAAAATGGAAGAAGAACCTAACCGGGAAGTGGCTTGGGTAAGTTTTAGGGGACTAAAATGGAAGAAGAACCTAACCGGGAAGTGGTTTGGGTAAGTTTTAGGGGCCTAAAATGGAAGAAGAACCTAACTGGGAAGTGGTTTTGGTAAGTTTTAGGGGCCTAAAATGGAAGAAGAACCTAACCGGGAAGTGGTTTGGGTAAGTTTTAAGGGTCCAAAAGGGAAGGTGGAGGATAGTGCTAAGTGGTTGGGGTGAGCTTTAAGGATCCAAAAGGGAAGATGGAGGATAGTGCTAAGTGGTTGGGGTGAGCTTTAAGGGTCAAAAAGGGAATATGGAGGATAGCGATAAGTGATTTAGCTGAACGTTGTAGTAGAAGTGAGGGTGGCAAATATGTAGGCGAGCACTTTAATGAGTTAAGTTTGTAGTGAGCAGGCGCAAGATCGTAAGGATTTCCGTCTGGACGAATATTTATTGAAAAAGGGAAACAGAATCTAACGGGAAAAGTAAAGGATTTGTGGGAGGAGACGATGGAAAAAGGGCAAAAACGAAAGCCTACGTTGTAACATGAGAAAATGAAACGGAAAATTCACGCTGGAAAGCGACATCCTCGTACTGGTACTCTGCCGTACGAACAGATGAAAACTTTACAAAAGGAATGCAATGCATGCACAGAATCGCTCACACACAGCGGGAACATTTAAGAAAAAACTGATCGGCACAAAAACTAAAGTTTTTTTGTCTCTCTGAATCGAGCCTGTGCAAATGACCTGAGACTTGTTGCGTCTGTACTGTTTCAAAAAATTCCATGCTGGTGAGATCCTTTGCACCAGCTTTTTCAGTACTCAGTCCCTGGGAGTGGTGGGCAGTACTTGTAAGAGCTGATCGCTGATGGTTTCTACCTCTTCTGCTGGTTGCCTGGGGCTGCATGGCCACCACCAACTGATTGCCTTCAGTTCACACGGAGTCCAGGACTTCGTCATTACCTCTCCTCCCACCCACTCCTGAAGCTGTAGAGAGCCTTATAGGTTAGGTTTAAAAGTTTAAACTGAATTCTTTCAGACATTGAGTACCAGTAGACCAACAGAGAGGAGCAGCAGAGGAAAAGTGGTAGCATAGATAGATGAGGCAGGCAGCAGAGTTGAGGATAGATTTCAGGGGTACCAGTCTGTTAGCTACTAGACCGCAGAGAATGGTATTGCAGTAATGTAGTTGGGAGATGATCGGGGAATGCAACAGAGTTGTATTGCTTCCAAGAGTGAGGAAGGGATGGATGCAGGAGATATTTTGAAGTTGGCAGATATTTTTATGTTGGAGACAAGCATGTTACTTTAAGGAAGTGGGAGCACAAGGATAAAGAGATATCTGTTAGACAGTCAGGAGCCTGAGAGGTAATATAATAGAAGTTAGGGCCTGAGAGATATATTTGATTGCCATTTGCATAGAAGCCTAATTTGTTTACAAGTTGCCAAAGGTGTAGATTTAGTAGCAGTAGTGGTAGGGGTGTCGATCCTTGTAGTACCCAATACAAGGAGAGAAAACCATGTTGCAATGGGATACACTAAAATGCAATCTAAGAGGTGAGAGGAAAGCCATGAGATAACAAGGTCTTGAATTCATAAAGAGTGGAGTATTTGGAGTAGATGTGAGTGGTCAACAGTGTTGAATGCAGAGGATAGATTAAGAAGAATAAGTATGGAGTAGGGGCCCTTGGATTTTGCAGTTAGTACATTGTTAGTGAATTTGTTGAGGACAGATTAGAGTGGAAACCAGACTGGATGGAATCTAGTAAGTAAGGACCTAGAGATGTGGACATGCTTTTCTAGAAGTTTGGATGAGAAGGGGAGCAGTGAGATGGGCTGGTAATTTGTGAGGTGCAAGTTCTGAGTAGGTGTGTTTTTCTAGAAGTTTGGATGAGAAGGAAAGCAGTGAGATAGGCTGGCAATTGATGAGGACAGAGGGGTCCAAAGAGGGTTATTTTAGTAATGGGGTTGTGAATGGTGAAGAGGCTATGAATAGTGAAGAGAACATGCCTGTGAATTGGAATAGGAAAAGGTTAGAGAGAGATGTTAGGGCAGGTTCAGTGAGGAGGACAGTGTGTGGAATAAGATCAAGGAAGCAAGTAGTGAGGTGAGACGTAGGATGAGTTAGTAGTCAGAATTAGAGTTCAGTAGGATGAGCTCAGAAATGTTTTCAATTGTATTCTTAAAGAACAAAGCTACTGTGATGTGGGATGTGGGAGAAGGTGGTTGTGGGCGGAGTAGAGAGCTGATGGTGTTGAACATTTCTTTTAGATTTTGGGCCTAATATGAGTGATGAGGGATGCAAAAAAGGCAGATGAAAGGGCAGTCATTAGTTCCTAAAGGGCATGTTAAATAGTTACTACTGGTTTTGGTCTTCTGACATTTTCTTTTAGTGACCCAAAAGTGGCTTTTCAATCTGGCAGTATCCATATAGTGCCAGGGTTGTCAGTTTGTATGGCAAGGGTGGCTGTAGGAGAGGGGGGCAACTGAGTCCAAGGAAGACTTTAATGTGTTATGGTAGTGAGAGGATGCAGAGTCTGCGTTTGTGAATGATATGGAATGGAGAGTTTGCATGGAATTAGAGAGAGATTGAAGAGTGTGTAAGTGTCACGGCCACTGCCACCTCCTTACCTGGCCTTCGCTCCCCCGCCGACTCCTCTCGGCGGGATACACGTCTGCTGCCGCCGGCGGCGGGTCGGCGTCGCTCCTGCCCGCCCGCCGCTCGGCTGTCACGAGCAGCTTCTCAGGCGGCTTCCGGCTCGGCGGCGTCGGGAGCGGTCGCGCCGCTCTCTGTGCGGCGCGCTCCCGGCGCGTGTCCACGCACGCGCGTCTCAGATCCTCCTATGCTCTCCGGCGGCGCTGCGCACAGCGCGCCCGCCGGAGGTGATTTAATTGGGCCAATGAGCCCTAGTTATTAAAGGGCATGTGCCCAAATACAGTCCGCCTCCCTACAGTGAATTGGGCCAATGAGCCCTTGCTATTAAAGGGCATGTGCCCTATAACACAGTCCGCCTCCCTATTCAAACTGGGCAATCAGCCCAGAGATCCCAGTTGCTCCAATCACTACACTCCTCCCCGCAGCCAATCCAGTCAGTCCCCATCCTATATAAGTGTTTACCCTGCAGTCAGTCGTTGCCCGTTATAGCGTGCTACTGGGTGTGATTTGGATAGCTCATCTCCTTGTGATTTTGCCTTGTTTTGACCATCCCTGATTGCCGCCTGGACCGACCTTGCTTGCCCTTTGACTACGATTCTGCCTGCTCCTTTGTACCGCGAACTTCTGACCTCCCGTTGTGACCCTTGGCTTGCCCTGACCATTCTTCCGTCTAACCCTTCTGTACCGTGCCTCCTCGGATTGACCACCCGTGTATGACCCCTGTCCGTTTATCGCTACTCAGTCTAGTCCCTGGATTCATCTGCCTTCCCCTGCATAAATCAGCATCCTTTGTGCTAATAAGACCTGGGGGCAACCGTGTCCGGTGAGGCGTGTCTAGCGTCCCGGCAAACGGGGGCTTACTATAGGTGAAGAAAGCAGCGGAGATTGGGGGTTGCTGGTTTATTGGAAGGTGGGTGTCTCCGGGACCTGACATTATAACGGGCCACATAAGAAGAAATACCTTCTAGATGGAAGAACTGATACAACAGGTTCAAGCCATGGCCACTGCCATCAACCAGCTGGCCCAACGAGTGGCCACTCAAGAGAGTCGGCAGATGCCTGCACCAGCGGATCCTAGTCCGGCCATCGAGCCCAAGATTCCTCTCCCGGAAAAATTTTTGGGGGATCGGGCGAAGAATTCTTGTCAGCTCTACTTCCGCCTTCGACCCCACGCGTCTGGATCCGAAGCGCAACGTGTTGGCCTGGTCATTTCACTCCTCCAGGCCGACCCACAGACCTGGGCGTTTGGTTTAGCTCCGACTGATGAAGCCTTGCAGTCAGTCTCTTCATTTTTTTCGGCCATGGAACTACTCTATGCTGACCCAGATCGGGCTGCGACAGCGGATTCCAAATTACGGAACCTGAGACAGGCTAAACGTTCTGCTGAAGAATATTGCGCAGAATTTCGGCGATGGGCTATAGATTCGAAGTGGAATGATCCGGCTTTATGTAGCCAATTTAGGATTGGACTCTCTGACAACATCAAGGACACTTTGGTGAATTATCCTTTGCCAAAAAGCCTAGACGAATATATGCAGCTGGCTATCAGGGTGGATCGACGTCTCCGCGAGAGACGCCAGGAAAGAGGCAAGGACCAACCTTGGGGATCCTCACGTCAAGAGCCAAGTTTCAAGGGGGCAGCCTCTTCCTCTCCTTCCTTATCACCAGAGGAACCAATGCAGCTTGGTGTTACCCATCTCTCTCAGGCGGAGAAAGTTCGGCGCAGATCCCAAGGCCTCTGCCTCTATTGTGGTAATCCGGGTCATTTTGCCAAGACCTGCCCGAACAAGGCTCCGGTGGCGGGAAACTTCAACGCCTAGATCCTGCAGAGGGACTTCTTCTAGGCGGTCAGGTATCGTTCCCTCCTGATAATCGGGTACTCCTACCCGTTACACTCTCTTGGGGTCCTTCCCGGACTATTGCCTCCGCCTTCATTGATAGTGGAGCGGCTGGCAATTTCCTAGATAGATCCCTAGCCATCACTCTTGGGATTCCGTTTATTCCATTAGAAAATCCCCTTCGGGTCCTGGCGGTTAACAATAAGCCCATTGAGGGGGGGTTGGTCTCCTACAAGACCCCTTGGGTAAAATTAGTCGTAGGATCTGCCCACTCGGAAGACATAGAATTTCTGGTTATTGAAAGTCCCGTATCCCCTATTGTTTTAGGATTTCCCTGGTTAAAGGTCCATAACCCAGTGATAGATTGGAGGTCTGGGGATCTGGTGAAATGGAGTCCTTCATGCCAAAATCATTGTTTCTCCATATCCCTTAGAACCACACCTATTGTCCTTGATGGGTTACCTCTAGTCTATGCAGATTGGGCAGACGTATTTTCGGAAAAATCCGCCGACATTCTTCCACCCCATAGGGCCTACGACTGTCCTATTGAGTTACTCCCAGGTACTATGCCCCCTAGGGGGAAACTATATAATCTCACTAGATCTGAAGAGCGGGCTATGAAAGATTACATCACCGAAAACCTCCAGAAAGGTTTTATCCGTCCTTCCACCTCCCCTGCCGGTGCTGGATTCTTCTTCGTCGAGAAGAAGGACGGCGGCTTACGCCCCTGTATAGACTATCGAGGGTTAAATAAGATTACTGTAAAGAATAGGTATCCCCTACCATTAATCAATGACCTTTTTAATCAGGTCTCTGGGGCCCAGGTCTTCTCCAAGTTAGACCTTCGAGGGGCATATAACCTTATTCGCATACGGCAGGGGGATGAATGGAAAACGGCCTTCAATGTAAAAGATGGGCATTATGAATACTTAGTGATGCCATTCGGGTTATGTAATGCTCCTGCAGTGTTTCAAGATTTTGTCAATGACATATTTCGTGATTTTTTGGGTCAGTTTCTCGTGGTCTATTTGGATGACATACTGATTTTTTCCCGCTCCCTGGTGGAGCACCGTCAACATGTCAAAGCGGTGTTGCAGAGATTGCGGGAAAATCGTCTGTATGCTAAAATTTCCAAATGTGTTTTTGAAGTGTCTGAAATCCCGTTCCTAGGATTTATAATCTCCAAGCGGGGGTTGGTGATGGATCCTTCCAAGGTTTCTGCTATTCTTGAGTGGGAACAACCTAGAACCCTAAAGGCGCTTCAGAGATTTTTAGGATTTGCGAATTTTTATAGGCAATTCATAAAGGGTTTCTCGTCCATAGTGAGTCCTTTCATGTGTTAAAAGAGACTTTCACCTCCGCTCCCATTTTGATACATCCCGACACCCGGCTTCCATTTCTATTGGAGGTTGACGCCTCGGAACTGGGAGTAGGAGCTGTTCTTTCTCAGTATGCAGGCAATCCTGAGAAACTACATCCTTGTGCATTCTTCTCTCGGAAATTTTCACCCGCTGAACGCAATTACGATGTTGGGAATAGGGAACTATTGGGTATTAAACTGGCCTTTGAAGAATGGCGTCACTGGCTAGAAGGTTCCCTGCACCCTATCACTGTATATACTGATCACAAGAATCTAGAGTACTTAGAGTCCGCCAAGAGACTCAACTCCCGTCAGGCGCGCTGGGCACTCTTCTTTTCTCGATTCAATTTTATTATCACCTATAAGCCGGGGAAGAAGAATGCCAAAGCAGATGCCCTATCCCGTAATTTCGGGGATAGTAAGGATCAGAGCGGTCCTCCAGAGTCGTTTTTGCCTTTAGGTTGTGTTGTGGCTACTCTTCTCCCTGACTTGTCTAGCTCGTTAATGCCATTTCAGGTTGATACTCCTCCTGGTAAACCCTCTGATTGTTTATTTGTCCCACCTCATTTGCGTCTGGCCGTTTTACAGGAACTACATGATGCCAAGTCTGCCGGTCACTTAGGCGTTCGGAAGACCTTGGCTATCGCCAAACGTCATGTCTGGTGGCCCACCATCCGACGCGATACTTCCGCCTTTGTCGAAGCATGTCCGGTATGTGCTCGGAGTAAGGCTACTCATGGGTCTCCTACAGGATTATTAGTTCCTTTAGAAATTCCTACTGAACCATGGTCGCACATATCCATGGATTTTATTGTTGATCTCCCTCCGTCACAAGGGAATTCTGTAATTTGGGTGGTGGTGGACCGCTTCAGTAAAATGGCACACTTTATTCCATTGATAAGACTTCCGTCGGCACCGGATTTAGTACAGTTATTCATTAAACATGTTTTTCGCCTCCATGGTCTACCGCAGAATATTGTTTCAGATCGAGGAGTTCAGTTTGTATCCCGTTTTTGGAAAGCTTTCTGCAATCGTTTAGGTATTAAAGTGTCGCTCTCTACTGCCTATCACCCTCAGTCTAACGGACAGACTGAACGGGTAAATCAATGTTTAGAACAATATCTACGCTGTTTCGTCTCCGATCGCCAGGAACAATGGTCGGAATTCATCGAATTTGCAGAATTCGCCTTTAACAATGCGCCGAGCGAATCTACTAGGTTTTCGCCTTTCTTTTGTAATTACGGTAGACATCCCAAGGCATCATCTTTTCCTGGTCCTTCCTCCAACTTGCCGGCCTTGGAGGAATGGCTACGAGAAAGGACAAAAGTGTGGTCTGAAATACAGTCTAACTTAAAGAAAGCCTCTAGAACTTATAAAATTTTTGCGGACCGACATAGGTCGCTAGAACCACCATTTCAGGTGGGTGATTTGGTCTGGGTCTCTACTAGAAATATTGCCCTTCGGCAACCCTCGTCTAAGCTAGGGCCTAAATTTATCGGTCCGTTTCCTATTATTGATAAACTAAGCGACGTTACCTTTAAGGTCAAGTTACCTTCATCCATGAGAATTCCGTCGTCCTTTCATGTTTCTTTGTTAAAATCTGCCAAAAATATTCAGGTGTCGTCTCCTCCCCCGATCATAGTGGAAGATGAGCCTGAATATGAAATTAATAGAATACTCGACGCTCGGGTGCTTCAAAACTCTTTACAGTATTTAATAGATTGGAAGGGTTTTGGTCCTGAGGAAAGATGTTGGGTACCGGCCAAGGATGTCCATGCCAAAACCCTTATTAATAGGTTTCACCGGGAGAATCCGGATAAGCCTGGTAAGGGTCCAGAGGCCCCTCGTGAAGGGGGGGGTAGTGTCACGGCCACTGCCACCTCCTTACCTGGCCTTCGCTCCCCGCCGACTCCTCTCGGCGGGATACACGTCTGCTGCAGCCGGCGGCGGGTCGGCGTCGCTCCTGCCCGCCCGCCGCTCGGCTGTCACGAGCAGCTTCTCAGGCGGCTTCCGGCTCGGCGGCGTCGGGAGCGGTCGCGCCGCTCTCTGTGCGGCGCGCTCCCGGCGCGTGTCCACGCACGCGCGCGCACGCGCGTCTCAGATCCTCCTATGCTCTCCGGCGGCGCTGCGCACAGCGCGCCCGCCGGAGGTGATTTAATTGGGCCAATGAGCCCTAGTTATTAAAGGGCATGTGCCCAAATACAGTCCGCCTCCCTACAGTGAATTGGGCCAATGAGCCCTTGCTATTAAAGGGCATGTGCCCTATAACACAGTCCGCCTCCCTATTCAAACTGGGCAATCAGCCCAGAGATCCCAGTTGCTCCAATCACTACACTCCTCCCCGCAGCCAATCCAGTCAGTCCCCATCCTATATAAGTGTTTACCCTGCAGTAAGTCGTTGCCCGTTATAGCGTGCTACTGGGTGTGATTTGGATAGCTCATCTCCTTGTGATTTTGCCTTGTTTTGACCATCCCTGATTGCCGCCTGGACCGACCTTGCTTGCCCTTTGACTACGATTCTGCCTGCTCCTTTGTACCGCGAACTTCTGACCTCCCGTTGTGACCCTTGGCTTGCCCTGACCATTCTTCCGTCTAACCCTTCTGTACCGTGCCTCCTCGGATTGACCACCCGTGTATGACCCCTGTCCGTTTATCGCTACTCAGTCTAGTCCCTGGATTCATCTGCCTTCCCCTGCATAAATCAGCATCCTTTGTGCTAATAAGACCTGGGGGCAACCGTGTCCGGTGAGGCGTGTCTAGCGTCCCGGCAAACGGGGGCTTACTATAGGTGAAGAAAGCAGCGGAGATTGGGGGTTGCTGGTTTATTGGAAGGTGGGTGTCTCCGGGACCTGACAGTAAGTTTCTACACAGGATATCCTGTGAGTCTGTGGTAATAGCATGAGGAGCAGAAGTAAGAGTCTGTGTTAATAGGTTGTGGTCAGACAGAAGCAGTTGAGGTGAAGAGAAGATGGATACCAAGCAGAGGTTAGTAAAGAATAAAGACTAGAGTGTGGCAGGTGAGAAGTCTCGTGGCAGCAGGACTGTTAGTGTCAATGGGTATATTAAAGGCTCACGTGATTATTGCAGGGATGTTAGGGATGGCCTTAAAAGGCCAGGATATGGGTGAATATAGAATATACTGCGAATGAATGCAGTGGGCTTCATAGGTAGAAAAGTATAGTCAAGGCAAGGCAGGGATTGGGTTAAAGGAGAAATGATTGAAAATCAGCACAGCAACACCCCAACTTGTTTGTTGCCAGGTCTGAGAGTGTAGCTAAATTGCAGACCCAGCATGACAGAGTGGTAGGTGAGACTGTGTTTGGTGGTATCAAACATGTTTCACTTAAGGCTAGGATGGTGAAGGAGTTTGTGATATACAAATCTTGGATGGAACTGAGTTCAATAGTGCACAAGCAGCAGTGTTGGTGTACCATGGAATATGGCTTTTATGTATAAGATTTATTAGGTAACAGGTTTGATACGATTTGGTGTAGGAATGAGTGGTGCAGGAGTGAGAGTTGGGTGATAAATCTCCTGCAGCAAGAAGGATCAGAAAGGGGAAATGTTTTAAGAGTGTGATTTAAAATAAGGGGGACGTTTAGTATTAAATGAAAAATTTAAGATTCTTTAAGTTTTAGTAGAAAAATTACAACATTACTGCTGCCATATGGGGTGAGTCAAAGGGATGGAGGGATATTGATTGACATACCGGTAGAACGGTATTGTAGCGTGTGTTGAGCTCTGAGGATTATAAGTAATTTTTGGCTACCTGGTCACTAAGCTTGCTGGATAGGAGTTTACACCTCCTGGAATTTTTTCCGCTTCTAGGGGGCATATAGATCTGTGATGCCCCTGTGAGTGTGTGAGGCCCCCCCACGTGGCTATTAGTTACATCAAATCAGTGATTTTACAGACCATGTCCTCCAATCATAAATAATTACCTTCCAAATCAAAGCAGCTATGATCATGCCTCCCGTTTGTCACTCCATTTGCTTGCATGCACCTACTGCCAGCCAGAGGATGGCAACGGGGGCCTGTGTATGTGCCATCGGATTGTCAGCTTTAGGTAAGTAATGGGAGGTCTCAGGGTTTTTTTGTTTTTAATGTTTTTAGGTAATTAACAGTGTATCTTATACAATCAAGCCAGAAGTACAGTATAAAACCATCACAAATACTAATTAAACCCAATGGTAAAGGGCATTAATCCTGATCTGAGCAGTTTGTGCCATTTTCAAGTCAGGCCAAAATTTGATCTACTGTAGTTGCCAAGGGTGCAGGTCTCAGGGATTTAATTTGCTTTGAAAAGCTAATTGCTTATACATTTAACACAGTATAAAGAATGATGCGCTTTCTTTTCATGCTGAGTTGTGCATGAAATGAATCATATGCACCTCTGTTTTAAATTATCAGACAATAAATCGAATCCTGCGATGCTCAATGTGTTGTATCCGATGTGCGAACATCTGCCGTCTCTATATTTAGCAAGCAGTGTACATTTGTTGCTCTCCTCACTTGTACAAGTGTACATAAAGCGTTTTACTCCAGATGTGTTTCTTAAACGCTCTTCCTGTACTGCGAGGTCAGATACAGGTCCCTGCATGTTAACCCCTCTCTGGCTTCACTTGGCAGAAACGTATCACGGAATCCCTATATGGGATTCTGCAGCATGGAAGGGGTTTAGTGATGGAAACTCCTCTCAAGTTTCAGAAAGGGGCTGGAATTTAATACATGCCAAAATTTCCCTATTTAAGAACAGTGCAAGGGAATTTCTGTGGCTAAGTTCTGTATAAGGGCCCATCGTTGAAGGGGGTAGGGGGCCAATTGATGGTGCTAATTTGAAAGGATTTTTCTTTTGCATTTTTCCCCTTGTCTGCACTTAGAGTCTCATGCCTAATATTTAGACATGATGAGCTTTGTGCAAATATCCCTCTGCATCCTTGCAGTGACTTTACCTCCCCTCCTTCTGGCACAGCAACAGGAAGGTGAGTAGTTCTCTCAATTTTATATTATTCACTCACCTTACTAAATTTAACAGTTCAGATTGCACAGCAGGAAGTCAAAGGAAGCAGAAACTTTAAAAAGATTACATAGATTGTTATAGGTAGTAGGTTTTAGTGGACTCAGATGTAACTTGACATTTGTAGATTGTACAGTACATCCCTGTACACAATGAAATCTGAACTACCTATCTCTGCTAAAACATTATCACTAATTCAAAACAGGACCAGAATGTAACAATACACTCACGCACACTTCTAGGCTGCTCTGCCATTCTGCAGTAAAAAGTAATGCAGTCTTAGTTTACCATAGTTTACCACCACTGTTAATGACGACCAGATTATTAATCAACAAAACAATTTTCTACTTTATTCTTTAACATAATCACTCAAATATTTTACTAACAAATGTTGGGATATCAATACAATGCTTTAGTAGTCTTAAGAAATTAATATATTGTTGCATGTATTACTGATCACACTATTAAACATTAGTTGTGCATTACAGTTTAAATCACTTAAAATCAAAAGCCCACAATGAATCACTTACAGTGATAAACAATGTGGGATGCTAATAGTCCTCTCATAATGAACTTTAGACTGTTTTAATTACTTAGAATTACTTAAGCCATTTGTCATTGTTGTTCAGTCTTTCTTGCTCAGTTATGCTATTTACAAAAAATGCATGTGCCCGATTAAAAAGATCACAATGCCAAGAATTTTGCTGCAAGCATAAAGCTTAATATTGTACAATATAACTGTAATCATTTCAGGTGCTCTGCAAAGGTTTTGAAACGTACAAAAATGACTGTACTTTGTACTTTACTTTGTTATACAAATTGCTTGAGTTTAATGTATAAGTCTAATGTGTAAGTGTTATAGGGATGTACATATAGCCCACACTCATTGCATCATTTATATATGTTTCTTGTACATGTCAGCTAATTTTAATGTACAGTAAACCTCCGCTGACTCTGTGTGTGTTAAACCCATGTATAGGATTAGTGTTCCATGACTAGCAGTCCTACCAGTTTCCATGCAGTCATAAATTGCACTAAGCAATGAATATTCACTCTAAACTGTAACAGCTGGAATGGACTGTGTAAAACATTCTCTCTGCAGCCCGCAAAACCTGGCTATGTACAATGTATGATCTCATGAGTGCTAATACATTACATGTTACTATAGAACACCATGGCAAAGGACATTACATTTTCTCCTTTGGGTTTTGTGGCTTGGATGTCTGACAGAATGTGAAAATAATGCAAAACATATGTTCTGTACAAGCAATTAATATTCTTTTTCTTACAAGGCATCCCACGGTCAGAGTTAGTTTAATAATTTGTATTCCAGATTGTAAAAAGCACCACGATCTGTGCTGACCCTCTTGGCAGCGGAGAAACACAAGTCATATACAGTAAAACATGCAGAAGCTGAGCTATTGGCGCCATCTAGCGGTTGCTCTGTTTTTGAATAGAAGAAGCTGCCACACCTATTTTTCCCACAAAAGAACTATATTGCAGTACCTGATCTTTTGTAACAAAATAAGAAATGATTCACAATTCAGATGATTTATGTTACCATTTATTTATCAACAGTGTGTTGCAAAACACAACTAGGCAAATTACATTATGTTAGCA
This sequence comes from Gastrophryne carolinensis, assembly GCA_027917425.1. Lineage (NCBI taxonomy): Eukaryota > Metazoa > Chordata > Amphibia > Anura > Microhylidae > Gastrophryne > Gastrophryne carolinensis. The sequence continues at coordinate 147,709,980 of CM051240.1, read as the reverse complement.
TCTATTATCCACTTATACAAAAAGTGGTGTAGATCAGGGGTTCCCAGCTTTATTTTGTTTATATTATTTTTATATTATTTTTATTTTATTTTTATAATATTTTTATTTTATTTTTATTTTATTTTATTTTTATATCATTTTCATTTTATTTTATATTTATGTTATTTTTATTTAATTTTTATTTTAAGTTCCACTTCGCATTTTCTCATTATCTTAGGTACCACCTAGGTTGTGCTTGGGGGTCGTCAGTCACCAAAAATGTAGTATGAACACTCAAAAGTGCACAAAACATGCAACAATTTGTTTTTATCAACTTTCGGAGCAGTTTTGTAATTATGATGCAAATCAGGCTTAGGTAAAGTATAGGTGAAAGGTCAGTTTGCAGCCTGGATGAGTACCACCTACTAGGATCTCAAGTACCACCACTGGTTCAAGTACCACTGGTTGGGAACCCCGGGTGTAGATAATAACATGATTTATAGGTAAAATATACATTCACAGTAATATAGTAAAAATAACTATGATGATCATACACAATTCGATTACAGCACGTGCCAAATAAACTGAATTAAACGCAGTATCTGAAATCTAAAAGTAGCACTAACACATAAAGGACTGTGAATGGTTTGATATTCTTAAAATTCTTATAAGCAAAGGCTATTACATAATATACAATATTTACACATACATTTAATTCAACATTTTTATAAAAAAAAAAAATCAGCAAAACAGCAGAAAACCTAAGAATAACTTGTAAGTTTAACCAATACTCAGCAGCGGCTGGCCTAGAATCTAAAAGATTCCAGTGTTGGCGATTGGCTTTCCCCCGGGCTCATCCCAATTCGGTGCCGGTAATCACTCACCTTTCCCTGGTCCAGCAGCTCATGCACGGGCTCTAGTCCAATCAGAGCCGCCCAATGAATTGGCATATTTCAGCAAGGCAGCTCTGATTGTTTAGTATGGGGAGCAAAAGCAGCCGCATCTCTGCATCCTTAGGCAGTGCGCGTGTTCCCGCCCCAGCCATTCAGAATACCTGGGGGTTAGCGCAGGGGATGCAGGCGGGTGGCTCTGATTGGATGGGAGCCCGTGCAGGCGCCATTGGACTGGGAAGAGGTGAGTCTGAATATAGCAACGGCGGGAGTTTCACACAGTGGGAGCTAGAAACAAAACCCAGAAAAGTGAAAATCCCGGGTTTTGTTCCACTTTAAGTTAAGTTTTTATAGATTTTATGCTAGCCATGATTATTAAAGGAGCACTATGGCAAATTTTAGATGAGAACACAAGTCATAGTTGTCATGTCTGTAAATCTTGTAATGATAAGCAAATCTGCGTTTCAAAAAAAGCGAATATGCTGGTGTTGCAAAGTGGTAGTTGTTTAAAGATCGCCTGGGTGACCTGTTAACAAGGGCCCTCTCTGGCACAGATTTGCTATGCAGATTGTAAGTCCACTTTAAAGGAAAAGTACTGATGTAGCACTAGCAAATCACATCTCAGCCCATTGTGATATCTCACAAAGAAGCCAAGTGGAGTTTTAAAGAAAGCTGCATCTGTATGCTCTCACTACCTTTGGGACAAAGTATGCCCTAACAGCTCAAGTGTAGACTGTTGTCTGCCACTGAAAGTCTAGAGGCTACTGGAATCACTGCAGGCCCCAATTAGATACAGTAGGTGCATTTTTTTAAACTTGTGTGGGTCCTGGGTCATGCGAACACATGTAAATTGAGAGAGTTGCTTGTTTTTCACCTTTTAAGAATATGCCTGCCCCATCGGCCACTGTTTCTAGCTTCCTGGTATCAGCCTTGATAGATCCAACCAATATATGTCTAAATAGAGTTGTCAGCCACTTCCTAATGATTATCTTGTAATAGGAATTGTATTGGACTAAGTTATTTATGTTATGCCAACAAATTCAGGTGTATCACCTTTCCACTTCCATTATTAGGATTATTATTATTAGTATTTGTAAAGTGGACTTTTTTCATTTAGTTGCTCTGTGCCCCATAGCCCCCTTACATCCAAAATGGATGGTAGGTCTACCTATGGAAAGTTGTGGGGTGGAAAGATGGCTGTGTATATAGAGGTGGAGAAACAATAAGGTTAAAGTGGACCAACACCGGGCCGATCACCTCCGATCACCCCCCTCACCTCCGATCACCTCTCTCACCGCGGGACACCCGAGATCGGGATGTCCCGCGGTGAGGGCCCCCCCCCCAAAAGCCCCCAAAAACTGACCTGACCGGCGCCGGCCGCTCTAGGCGTGCGCGCGCCCGCGCCGGCCGTTTGTGAATGTCCGCGCTTGTCCGTGGCTACGTGGGAGCGTGGTGAGGTGAGTTTTGGGGGGTTTCTGGGGGGTTTTACACAGCGGGGCACCCCTGATCGGGGTGCCCCTCTGAAGTGGACCAAAACCCAGGATAGTCAAAATCCTGGGTGTTGGTCCACTTTAAATGAAAACTCCCTTTTTGTTGCTGTTGTTCTCCTATTCTGGAATGTAACATAATGACTTGTGTTAGGATTGTGCCCCCATAGCTGTGATTTACTTATCTGCTGTTTTCATGTGTCTCATATTCCTGGGGATGTGTTTTTCCAGAATGCTTCCAATGTAACAAGTGAGCTAATAAGCAGCTTTGGCTAAGTCTAAGCAGCCTAATGACCCCTTCAGGTGAGAAACCCTTTACTCAGACTGAAGAAGTTGCATTTCAGCAGAATGGGTTAAACTTGTGGCCCTTGCCATCACATGATTAGCAAGCTAAAGTGCAGAAGTCTCTGATCTGCACATCTAATGAACCAGTTGATGTACATTGCTAAGGTAAACACATTGTTGCTAGGTAAAACTGTTTTCTTTTATAACAAAGAGTTGCAAACACATAGAAAATAAAAAAGAAAATAACATACATTTAGCCATTTGAAGTCCTATTTTTGGCACATGATAATGGAAACCTAAAAAATACCATGGAAAGTAGAATTACTCTTTAATGCTGAAAACGTGTTGCTTTAAGTTCACTTGTTACAAAAACCTTTTCGAAAAGCATTGATGACTTCTCAAAAACATTTTGTTTCCTTGTTTATTTTACATGTTATATGTTAGATTTTGCTACATCTATAAATCAGCTGCTCCCACAATAGTGTGTCTCCTTTTGACAGGGCCAAAGGATTTAAGAGCAACTTTTGCCTGCTAAGGATGAAAGTCATCAGCTGTTGGCACATCCTATAAAGGAGCACCCTCGCGAACTTGTGTAGTATTAAAAATCCATAAAAAATGCATCGGCTAATGAGAGGAGGGGGTCACTTATACACCTGAACTGAATAAAACGCTCACCAATCTCTGGATTATTCTCTCCTGGCAGGAATAAAATCCAGTTTTGACAGGTTTAATGTATCAGGGGTGACAGAACCCGTTACCCCAGATTTCCTCTTCCTTCCATTAAAATAATAAAAAAAATCTGGCTGAGCATTTCTTGATGCTGGGTCTTTCCTCTCTTCATCCAGCATACAGTATTTATATGGATTTTTATAATTGGGACATTTTTTGCGATAGTGCTCCTTTAATGATCTATACAAGTGTGTCCATGAAGTCCACCTTTGAAGAGGAGATGTGTAGCGGGGGATGGCAGGCTGGTGTAGGGGATCGGGGCAAGGGGGTGCAGGGGGTTGGATCTGATGCTGGTTTCGGCTGGATACTCAGATGGTACAGACTGTTTTTTTATTGTGTAAAAGTGAATAGGTCAATCATTTAAATGGAAGTCCAGTCATGGAGTAACCCTCCCCGTCCTGCCACACTCCCATGGTACTAAGCCAGGACAGGGTTACTAAGAAAAAAAAAAACCCTACCGTCTGCAATCCATTGCTGATGTCCTGGGTCCTTGTGGGCGCCACATAGAAAGACAGGACGCAGCATCCCCCCCCAATGTGTGCACTTCCGTCTGCCTATTCACTTGAATGAATGTGCATGGGAACAAAGCCAGGGGAAGCTGCTTTGTGTTTCTCCCAAGGTGACGGCACACAGGACCCAGAGTGCCGGGAGAACAGCGTATATTTGTAAACCACCCCCCTTCCTGTCTCAGCATCAGAGAAAGATGGCAGTATGGGGGGAGGTTACCTCATGACTGGACTTCTACTTTAAAGAAATACATTTTGAGGATGCCTAGTTCAAGCTACCACTGGGGGCTTACATTCAGCTCCGATAAATTGCCAAAATCCTGGATTTTCTCTTAGCTAATTAGCTTGTGGTTTCTCCCACAAGAAAGACATGACTCATGGAGAAAGGGACATGGAAAGAACAAGGGAAATGATCAACACACTGCTATTTTTCCAGAGTCATTGCTTCAAAACACTCAGCGTCTTTAACACAGTGGCTATGAAGCAATCTTTTGAGTCATCTCAGCTGGTAACTGAGCATTTTGCAAAACAGCAGGCAATGTGACAAATCGAATGGCTCTGCTTTTCTGCAAATGACAGTCTAAACCACCAAGTAATTATACCCAACACTTTTCAAATAAACAAAAACAGCTTAAAAAGCATCTGTGATATGTAAAAAAAAGCTTTTATTTAAAAACAATGACATATTTTCTGGCCTAATAGTTTTAGACCAAACACATTTTAGGTTTAATCCACAAATTTCAATGATTACCTTCTGACAGAAGTATTGTTTTTAGCCTCATGCTTTCTACACCGTCAGGATTCTCGCCTGTTTTGTGTCAGCTTGACAATGGAAAATATAAGATAAGACAGGCAGTAGACATTAATGTGGAGCATTGACTTTGGACTGGGAGTGCTGGCAGTGTTTACTGAAAGTGAATGCCTTTAAGATTAGCTAAGAAACCCCTTTGATTGTCCAGAATTTATGCTCTTGAAGAATGTTTGTGTTAGGAGTCATTTCCTGACACCAATAAATCTACCTTCCCCTTCCCACAAGAACAGAGACAGAATTCGAATATTTTTTATGCCTCAGTCTACTATTTTCATTAATTTAGACCAGCAAAAGACTATTTAGGAGCCTCTATCGTGGATACAGTTGTGCCATGCTCTGCATTATTATATGGGCAGTCTAATAAATAAAGGGACCATCCAGGCTTTAACAAAACACACACACTCACCTACATACTCACCTTTTGGCCCCCACAATTGATCGATACTGAACTATACTACTATAAACCTTACTGGCTCTCCAGGATTGAGTCCCATATCCCAACTTGACCACCACCCACCAGTGAAAAGCACTTCAAACAGCCGCTTCGGCATCAGCCAAAGTGACTTCTCCACTCCCATTCCATATCTTTAGTGTGGCAGTGAGTTTTTATTTTATTACGGCTTATCGGGGCGGGGGGGGGGGAGTACAGGTGTGGCTGGACTTCTGTTTTAAGATTACCATAGTAATATCGGGGCTCTAACAATTGTTAAATATATTTGTGATTTTTAACAGTATTTAACAGTGTGATGTTTATTTTCATGCTCTGTCCATCAACAGTCATGGAATAACAAGAGTGGAATCAGTTCATCATCTGTGTTCTTACAACCACACTACAGATACACCATATGGACACCCAACCCATAACCAAAAGACATTAAGGTGTAATCTGGGGTGATACAGCTTGAAAGCCTTTGAAAGAAACTATTAAAGAATCAAATCTAGAAGATGATGGTATATGGATTAAGCAAATCAATCTAGTATTTTCTTTTTTGTCTTTAGTCGGGATAGATATGTAATGCAGTGTTTTTTCAGCAAACACTGGAGTTTTACACAGTGGTGTGGTCACTCAACTACGATAGAAACAGCTCTATATGCCAAGAATCAGACTTTACCCTGGAGCTTGCTAGGCAGTGTAGTAAAATAGTTTACACATGCCTCCATCCTGTCAAAAGGCAAGGCAGTTTCTAGGCAAAATAGTGCTCAGTGCAGGAATGAAAAAATCTGCCCTCTGCTCGCCATTGATGTGGAGCTGCTGCTGTCACATACTGTTATGAGATATACTCTGCCTATTTCTTAGCAGCAGGCACTGTCCTCTTTCATGACTGAGCCCAATATGGAATGATGAGGGGCCTGTCTCATGGCCTGCACCACTAACAGTGGTCCTGACTCACCTGCAGAAAACAGGATTACTGGGATAAAAGTGCTCCCAATGACCGTCCCCTGGAAACAGCTCCTTTCACATTCTTTGACGCCATTTATGAGGGCTTAGGGACAGCACAGAAATCTCATCCAGAATTTCAATGTTATAAAATTTGCTTCTGGCACCATTTTTTTTCCATGCCGTCATACTTCCTGCCGCTACATGCCACTTTGGCTTTGGCAGGGTAGTCAAATACATTTCTGTAGATGCCATGTCACTGCTGGCTTGGAAAAAGTTCTGCAGTAAACTTTACCCACAATACAAAGCTTTACACTCTAAATTCAACAGAAACATGACACATTATGAGGCAGTCAGCTGAGTGTCTCACCCAGAGCAGCATATGAGTGCAGCTAGCAGGCGAGCCTATCGGCACTGGCGAGGTGAGGCTGTTGTACAGCGTCAATGTACAGTGGGCAACATGGTCACACTGCCCCGCTGCTGTAGAGTAAAGAGGGACTATGGTCATTTTTGACCATAGTTCTTTTTTAAAACCAGCATTTGTAGATAATGGAAAAGGTCACCTTTAGCCATTGGTAATGGTAATGTATTTTAAAATGGATGAAGAAGAAACCCCTATTAACTATTAACAAACATGTTTAATGCAGGAATTCTCTATTAACAGAGTAATGTATCTTTACAAAAAAATATTAAGCCTTCTTTGACTCCTTTAAAACATCTGTATGTAAGGTTAGCGTTCTCCTTTCACACAGTAATGTATTATTACAATGAATGAACAATCCCTCCTTTAAAACATCTATATATAAGTTCTCTTTAATAGCATAATTACTGTATATTATTCTGTTTGGGGAAATGTCTAGCTTTCATCACAGATCAGACAATTGTGGCTTTTCATCTGATTTATGAGTGTCAGGTGCTGATCACACAATGCCTTTACGCCCAGTGAAAGAGTTGTCAGTCAAGTCCCTTCATATAGATAGACAATAGCATCCCATTCAACAGCAGAAGGCATCTATTGGTGTGGGTGTGAATGATTTCTTTCCCAGCACAAGCATGTTTCATGAAAAAACCCTCCAGTGGCACTGGCCCCTGGTTAGGCACACTGCGCTGTTTCCTGGAGCAAAAGTTTGAACTTTCACTTTATCACCAACAGACTCACCACATCTAGCCATACAAACCTACAACAAGAGAGTAGAAACTGAAAAAGATGCAGTGATTCACCACCCACAGCCCCACCTCTGCACATACATAGCACTAGGGAGATTGTGAAGCCTTTTGATGAAGAGACTGTTGAAAATGCTGCTTTTTAGACAAGGCCAAATTGATTGTGTTCATAGTACAGAGCAGTTCTACTATGGGACCCCCCACACACAACAGTCCTCTGCACATGCTAAACCATATCACTTCATGCCAAACCACATCTCACCATGCCATACCACATCACACCATACACCACAGTACATCTGACCATATCACATCACACCAGACCACACAACACCACACAAACTCCCTTCTCCCCTAAATATAATGGGAAGCAGCAGTGTGCAGCTTTCACACACCTGCTTCTGTGCCAAGGCACCTGGCTCGAGGGTCCACTGAAAATAAGTGTAAGTAGCAGAGACCCCAGAGCGTGTGCCTCAGATGCCCTCCTTATAATTCAGCCCTAGCTACTGTATACACCCCAAACTGCAGAGGCCAGATGAAGCTTTTGAATTGCACCACTTATATTCTAGCCATGAATTTACAAAATCCCCCATCCCTCCAAAAGCAGGAGGGGCGAAATGTTGTGTCTTATGGAGCAAATGTACTTACATGTGCTCCTGGGCCACTGATGGGGGAGCGGCAGACAGCCAGGGAGAGGGTAAGGTCACTGATCCCTGTATGCCCCAGCCACCTCGGTTGCTGCTGCTCCATCACCTGGGGTGTGTGCCCACACACAGATGTGCACGCACACACTCTGGTCTGGGTAGTGGGTGGTCGTAGCCTGCGACTGGCGTTCATTGTTTTCAATAGAGTGCACCCAGTGATGAGCTGTGGCGGCAGCGGCTGTCTTCCACTCTACAGGGAGGCAAGATTATGCTAAACCAATGATTTCCAATGAAATGTACTAACTTTTTAGAAACAGTTTTTGTATATCTTTGTCATGTACCAAGGCATTAAATAACTTTGTACTGATATGCACAGTTTAAAAATAGAAGTGCATGCATAATTTATTTCATTGCTAAAAATGAAGCTTAGAAAAGTAATCTTAGAAGGAAAGTAATCGTAAACTACACCTTGGGATTATGAGGGAAATGTTTAAGTACCCCGAGATCTTATTACTGCAGTCAGGCAAGTCTGGTAGACATCAATTACACATTGAATCGTGCCAATAAATAGCTGTGGAATTCTTGCCCCCTCCCCACATCTGGCCAATTACATATATAAGGCAGATTAAAAAAGTGCTTTTAAATCAGTTCATTATGTTTACTGTAACTTTGATCTGCTTTGTGCTCTTTGTTTCTGAATGCACGCCAACCATATCAAACATCAATAAAAAGCAGAGGTTTAGTCATAATCCAGTATGTTTTTATATCTCAGTCTGTGTTTCTGTTGGAAATGCAAAACTGATATAAATCAGCATCTTAATAAAAAGAATTGTGTTCCAAGAACTAACCTCAGTATAAGTCTTTGCATATAAACCTGCAATTTATTAGAAAACAATGTTTTAAATTCACACTAGATAGTGTGGAGCAAAGTTTTAAAAAAACACACCTAGAGAGCGTAATTGAAACTGCCAGGGTTGAGCCCTTACCCACAGATACCTAAAACCAACCAACTCTCTCCTGCCTTTCCTAAGCTCTGAGCTACAGAAATACTTACCTTTTCTTGCAGCCGGCTTCCTCTGATGACGCGTCCTCTGATGACAGCTGACAGCGCAGCCGGCCTCCCCGCTCCCACCAAGCCCTGAAATGGAAAAAAAAAAATGCCGGCATGGTGGGAGCGGGGAGGCCGGCTGCGATGTCAGCGGGCGGCCGAAGCCGGCTTCCGCCGCCCGCTGACAGCGCAGCCGGCCTCCCCGCTCCCACCAGAGATGAGCGATTCGCTAAAGTTTGATTCGGACAAACCCGAATTTCTTTGAGAAATTCGGCGAATCGCCCGAATAAAATTTTTGAGAAGTTCGCTCATCTCTACTAACAGACATCCTGAAAGCAGTGCATCAAGGGTAGTAGTACAAGTCCTTAAGTTAAAGCCCCCAGAACAGGGGTCTGCTTTTCTGATGGCCAGGTATATTGTAGATACAGTATGGGCCCTATTTAAGAAGCGTTAGCGCCTTACAATTACACACAGTGGCTGTAATGTTTCTGTTGCACCACCTCAGTGCTCCATTCATGAAGCAGAAATCCTGGAGCGCCAACAAGAATGCCACTCAGCGGCTAATTCATCAATTGGGCCGCTTCCTTTTCAGCTCTGGTGCTGGGAGACAAGCAGCGCCAATTTTTAACAGGTGCTTAGTGGCATTCTCCCATAAACTTCAATGCGCTTTTCTAGACAATTGCTTTATTAAACTTTTCCAATAAAGAACTCACTATCTGGTTGATAGGACGTTATAGTTGCCATGTTACTACCAAGGCCGTTTTGCCTGTTTTTAAAGATCCGCAAAGTTCATCCCCATCCTTGCATTTTCAACTGTCAATTAATAAGCACCCCCCCATGCTAATTTCACAGTTCTACCTTTGTCTCAACATTTTATATTGGTGCCCCATGCCTCAGCGCCTAAATGCTGAAGCTCCATCTCAGGAGATGGTGATCTGCATGATAAATTTGGCGTTATCTGCCTCAGCTCTGGGGTTCACAACCGGCACAGCGTGTCATGAGCAACACTATATATCACTTGAAAAATACTGTAAGTATAATTATTGCTGATAATTCCCTGGAAATTCAAATGTTTGCAAGTGTTGTTTAACCTGTATAGATCTATATGGCTGAAAAATGATACTTGTATGTGTAAGTAAGAATCATCTGAAGCCATATAAACACATAACCAGGGCCAGTGCCAGCACAGGGCAAACCTAGGCAATTGCCAGCCCCCCTAGCATCTTTAGGGGCCCACTCAGGCTCACACTTGACCATTTTTCAGTGCACCTGAACCACCAAATCCTGGGTATTTTGTGCAGACCTACTCATGGCTGACCTTATTAACGGGGATGATCAACCACATTGGAAAAGGTGCCATGGAATGGAGGGCAGTTGATGGAAGCTCAGAAGGTGTCGAGAACCAGGGGACAGCAATGATGAAGCCTTTAGTGGCAGCTGAGCAAGCAGTAAGGGCTGAAGGATGCTTAGTGGCAATAGAGAATGCAAAAAGACTAGAGGACAATTGGTGGCTATAGGGAAGGCAATAAGGACTGGAGGGCGATCAGCAGCAGAAGATGACCCATTTAAGGAAGCGGCGCTGGAAGATGTGACACTCTACTTAGGGGCCCACTAAGACACTCTTGCCCAAGGGCTCCCACAAACCTAGAGCTGGCTCTGCACATAACCATGTATTCTGCCAAGCTTGTTCACAGCAGACCACGACATGTCATATTTGATTAGCACTTCCTTTAGGAATCAATCATTTTGATTATGAATAGGATTTTGCCTCATGGTATTATATCAGTTGTAATTGTGAACAAACGTTTGATAATGGTTATTAATGATGTATAGAACATCTTAGCTTTAACCTGGCATATTCAATTACAGATAATGACACATTACATTTTGCTGCCACTTGAAATATCTGCTGAAACTCAACAATTTTTTTTGTGTTCCAAAGTTTTTACTGATCATAAATATAGGTAACAGGATTCTTCCAGTCATGGTCAAGCCATATATGAACAACTGTAATTACCTAATTTAATGTTCTCTGTGGTATACTTTATATTTTTCATCCATCATTCATCATACTTGATTTTACTTTTATGTAGCTATTGTATTCTGTAAAGGATACGCAGATAGGACAATACTTGTAGGTACACTCTTACATAAGCAATCATTCATTTCAAGGATTGATGAAAGCTAAATTATTAAGTATAATGATACTCAATATTATTTTTAGTACAGTTTCAAGATTCATTTTAGGTCTCAAATACACAGTAGTGGAAAGAGTACCTAAGTATGTAAAATAGGGTGATGCACAAGACAGCAGAAAAGCTAATCTTTTTTATAATGAGATAATCAATGGAAACACTATACCTTCCTCAGTACAGGTTCTGCTGCAACTCAGAATTGTCTCGAGTCAACAGCAATGCATTAAAATCTGTTAGCGATTTGGCTGTTATAGGGCACATATACTGTGTATGATAATGCTTAAGTGTGGTTATGGTGTGGCTTATTTGCCATATAACTCAAATACATTACTCCAGTCCTAATTATCACAAATATTGCAGCAGATGTCTTTGCGGTGTGCTATCTCTTTTGAAAAACATAAATACATCATATACACATAAGGTCCATATTGAAACTAATAGGCTGCAGCTAAGAATGAATGCAAGCAGTCACTATGGCGCCCCTGCACAAAAAAGAAAACATTAAGAGATTATTCGTTAAAGCAGTCCTCTAGTCAGAAATGATAGAAAGCTTGCTCCTCCCACCTGGTAAAATAAAGCCCAAAATTGTGTATAACTACTTATCTGCCCTGGGGTCCATTTCTAGTGGTGGCTGCTCTGGTTGCTTCTGTGCACACACCCACCTGGCGAACACATTGGTTTGCACCAGTAATGTGGGGTGTGAGATTGGCATGGCAGCACATATCCTGTAGTTATCCCTGGTTTATGGCTTTGTTTTACTGTTAGCTTGGCATGACTCCCCATAGCTTTAACCCTTTAACCGCCAGCCTACCTTGAGATTTTGTCACCCTTTGTTGCCAGACCATTTTGCACTATTTTGCGCTCCCCTTGTTCAACTGTGATTTTTGAAGGGATTTCCAGGGATTTCCCAGAAAAGTGATATATTGTTTTTTTCAGCAGAGTCTAAGCTTTAACATGAAATGTCTTGTTTGTCATTTTTTAGGTGTATTCTCAATATTTTTGGATGAAATATGTGCAAAAAAAACCCCAAAAAACAATTTTTTACAATTTGTAGTGTTTTTTGTAATAAAAAATGTAAGTTTGTCAATAAAATCTTATTGCACGTGAAACCCCAATTTCTCCCGGTTACAGTGATACCACATATGTATAGGTAGACACCCTTTCCTGCCCAGGAGACTCCCCCAAACTGAAACAACTCTTTAGGAGATTTTCAGATAAAATACAACTATGCTACGTGCTAAGCGCACCTTGCAGTTTTTCAAGAAAAACAACCCTTTACATTTGAAATACCCCCAACAAACTATATATTCTCTGGAAGTACACACCTCAGGCTTTCTAGGCGTACCAGGCTTGTTGACATGGGTGCAGTTTTCTGGAAGTAATCCCTCAATATATTCTTTGGTTGCACAGGGTTTCTCTAAAAAAGTATAAAAAAGCAGAATCAAAACCACATTTTCCTAAAAAAACCTATATGCAAACAAGAAAAAAACTGAAAATCTGAAAAAGCAACATGCCCCGAACAGAACAATACCCAGCATGCATAGCTACTGTCAAGGGAAGAGTTGCCAAACACACCAAAGTAAAGCATGTGCGTAACGGTAATTTTACTTCAAAATTTCAGCTCTGCATACAAAGTGCGCACCTTGTGCTTTTTCTACCAAAACAACCCTTTACATTTAGAATATCCCCCATAAACCATATATTCCCTGAAAGTACACATTTTAAGCTTTCTAAGCGTACCCAGCTTGTTGTCGTGGGCTCATCTTTCTGGAAGTAATCCCTTGAAGAATTCTTAGGTTGCACAGGGTTTCACAAAAAAAATTATAAAAAAGCAGAATAAAAAACACCTTTTCCTAAAATATCAATATGCAAATAAGAAAAAACAAGCTAAATCTGAAAGCGCAAGGTCCCCCGAGCAGAACAATACCCAACATGCATAGGTACTATTAACCCTTTTAATTGCCAGCCTACTTGAACTTTTGTCGCCCTCAGTTGGTCATTTTTCCCCATTTTGCGGCATGTTTAACCGTGATTTATGTCGGAATTTCTTGGAAAATATATATATATTTTTTTGCAGCAGAATTTAGGCTTTAACATTAAATGTCTTGTTTGTAATTTTTCTACTGTTTTTTAAATATTTTTGCGTAAAAAAAAACAAAAAAATAAATAAAATAATATATATATATATATATATATATATATATATATATATATATATATATACAATTGTCTCCTTTATTTTAAATAAAACATTTTTTAGTAATAAAAACCATATTGCATGTGAAAGCCCCATTTCTCCCGATTACAACGGTACCACATATGTATCAATAGCCCCTCATTCTTGCCCAGGAGACCCCCCAAACTGAAAAGAGCATTTTATAACATTTACAAATAAAATACTACTATCCACACTATAAACATAAGGGGTTAATTTAAAATTACATAGGGACCCCCTTCCGGGGGGGGGGCCCCAATTTTTTTTGAGAATTTTTGGCTAAGCCTAACCCCAAAAATTAAAAAAATAGTGGGCCCCCCTGGGAGGGGGTCCCTATGTCATTTTCTTTTTAATTTTAATTCTTTAAAATTTTAATTTTTTTTAATTTTTTCTTTTTAATCCCAGGGGGTGGGGGGACCCCATTTTTGGGGGGAATTCTAAGGGTTAGGGTTAGCCTAATCCTAACCCGTAAAGTGGACCAACACCCAGGATTTTCACTATCCTGGGTTTTGATCCACTTCCGCGGGGGTGCCCCGCTGCGTAAAACCCCCGAGAAAGGTATAAAAAACTCACCTCAGCCCGCTCCTACGGCGCATGCGCGAGCGCTCGTCCAATCAGAGCGCTCAGAGCCGCTGTGGTATGCAAGGACAAGGGACGGACAACCACAGCGGCTCTGAGCGCGCTGGCAGCCGCATCTCGCGCTTCCCTCTAACAGGGAGCGTGCCCGCATCGGCGATTCACAAACGACCGGAATGTGTGCGCGCCCTGATAGAGAGAAGCGCGAGATGCGGCCCGCGCATGCACCGTTGGAACAGGGATAAGGTAAGGCGATTGGGGCGTCCTGGGGGTTTCACACAGTGGGGCATCCCGATTTCGGATGCCCCGCAGGGAGGGATCTGATCCGGGCCGATCAGCCTGGGTGTTGGTCCACTTAAAAAAAAAAAAAAAAGTAGGGGGGGACCCCATTTTTGGGGGGAATTTTAAGGGTTAGGGTTAGGCTAACCCTAACCGTTAAACATTTTTTTAAAAATCACGTAGGGACCCTCATTTTTTTTTGGAATTTTAAGCTTAGGGTTAGCCTAACCCTAACCCTAACCCTTAAAATTTAAAAAAAAAATGACATAGGGTCCCCCCTCACAGGGTGGGGGACCTCATTTTTTTTTTTTATTTTAAGGGTTAGGGTTAGGCTAACCCTAACCCTAACCCTAACCCTTAAAATTAAAAAAAAAAATGACGTAGGGTCCCCCCTACCCGTCATAACCAGCCCGGGACCAGCTATGGGGGCTTGTAGGCACAGAGTGGGGGGGCCAGCTTTTGTGGCCCCCCCCACCCTGCAGCCTACGAGCCCACATAGTCTATGTGGGCCCGGGCTCTTCTGCCCCCCCCTGGGCTTTGGGGAGGCAGGTAATTGGGGGTGCAGGGGTTAATGGCAAGTCACCCGCTAGGGCAGGTGACTTGCCAGACCCCAGCCTTGTGAACTGGTACAGGGGTCTCATGGACCCCTTACCAGTTCACAAAGGGTTAACAGAAAAAAAAAAAACACGGACACAAAATTTTTATTTATTAAAAAAAAAAAAAAAATTTACTCTTTACTCACCTTCGATCGTCAGCTCCTGTGTCCCTCGCTGATCTGCTGTCAGATGCCGGTGATCGGCATCCAGAGAAGGAGGAGACAGGAGATCAGAGGATCTCCTGTCACCTCCTTCCAGGGCACCGATCACCGGCATCTGACAGCTAACAGAGCTGTAGCCGGTGATCGGGACTGGGAATGACGTCATAGCCCCGCCCCCAAAGGGGCGGGGCTTAGCGGGGACGACGGCACGGCCTGCCGTCATTAGCCCCACCCCCAAAAGGGGTGGGGCTTAGCGTCAAGATGGCGGCCGCCATCGGAACAGGAGAGGGGAGAGAGCCTTCCAGGCTCTCTCCTGAAGATCGGAATGACCTGGGGGGGGATCCGAGGCCCCCCAGGTGAAGAGGAGGGTCGGCGGGAGCCAGCGCACACAGAGGTAAGTAAATGTCATTTTTTTTTTTTTTTATTTTACAGGAAAAGCCGGAGGCAGCTGAAATGGGGGGGGGGCACCCTATTCCGGGCCCTCCCCTGCAGCCAGAGGAGGTCCGGTGAACGATCGGAGACCACCATTTTGAAGAGGAGACCCGGCTGAATCAAACGAGGGGTCAGGTAAGTGCCTTTTTTAAAAACTTTTTTTACTATTAGTGGGGAAAGTCAGGCACGTAAAATTTACGTGGCTGGCAGTTAACTGCAGGAGAGGCAGCCACGTAAATTTTACGTGGCTGGCGTTTAAAGGGTTAAAATGTGACCAACTCTCTACCTCCTGTTATCCTCTAAATAGTTACATAGTTAATATGGTTGAAAAAAGACATATGTCCATCAAGTTCAACCAAGGGATTGAGTTGGGGAAAGTTATTTTTTATTATTTACAGATAACATCTAACAATGACGGTTTATGTTATTTTCCTCTAAAAAAGCATCTAATCTTTTTTGGTCTGTAACAGCATCTGTGGGGGGCTATTTCACGGATTTATATACAGATTATATACAGATTTATAGTTCTCCGGGGATTAAATTATTTATTTTCATGAAGAAGGGAGTGCCCAAGGCTCCATATTTTTTGTATTGCCCAATTATATATTTATACAAATTAATCATGCCCCCTCAAGAATAAATAGATTTACTTCCTGTAATCTTTCTTCATTACTAAGATACTTCATTCCCCGAATCAGTTTGGTGGCTCTCTTTTGCACCCTTTACAAAATCAGGGCACCCTTTCTATGAACTGGTGCCCAGAACTGGACGGCGTATTCCAGATGAGAGCTCACTAGTGCCTTGTAAAGAAGCAATATAACATCCCTATCCCAGGATTCCATGCCTCTTTTAGTATCTTGATAAGATATTATATGATAACATCTTAGTGGACTTAGGAGCAGCTGCTTGGCAAGGCATGCTGTTATTTAGCCAGAGGTCTACTGGTCCCCCCAGGCTAATGACTCACAGGTTTACTCCCCCAAGGACATATTTGGCCTGCATTGTATTAGACTCCAGGTGCATGACTTTACATTTATCCACATTTAACTTCATTTGCCAAGTGGATGCCCAGACACTCAAAATTTCCTGAAGCCTGAAGCTTTAAAGCTTCTTCAAGATGGCACTGTGATACATATCTTCATCTTCAAAAATAGTGCAATTAATTCCACCTTCTATATCATTTATAAACAAGTTGAATAATAGCGGGCCCAGCACTGAACCCTGGGGTACACTTTTTACAACTGGGGATCATTCAGAGTAATTATCATTAACCACAACTCTCTGCACAAGGATCTTAAGCCTGTTTTCAATGCAGTCACAAAATGTAGATTCTAACCCAGAAGACCTCAATTTCCCCAAAACATATATGAGGGACAGTGTAAAATGCATTTGCAAAATCCAGAAAAACTATATCTACAGCCAACCCTCTGTCCAGGCTTCTACTCACCTGCTCATAGAAGCCAATCAGGTTAGTCTGGCGGCTTCTGCCCTTAGTAAAACTATGCTGGTTGTGACTTCTTCCTTCTCAAACCAAAAAAGGTACTGAGGATACTTTCTCGGATTTCCAACAGTATTTTGATCAGATTGTATCAGAGAGCACGCTGATCCGTTACTACTTGCCACCCGCTCCTGCACTCTCCCCAGTGACAGTATAAAACGCCTGTCCAAGGTGTGGACATGGCCGTCGACAGGCTCTGAAGTTTTTTAGACTTCAGGGCCCTATGCTCAGGGTTTTGTTCCCCTTTATTAATTGCCATAGGTAATTGGTGATGCAAAAATATTTGTTTACTATTAGGGACTGGACCATGCTTTATCGTTTTTTTTTTTTGTGTTCCAGTGGATCAACTCGTTATTTTTCTTAGTTTTCTTCTTTTCTGTTTATCTGAAAATGGATGAAAAAAAATGTCTTTTTTCAACCTAAATATCTCTTTAACTTTGTAATTTTTAATGTGTAGCTTTTTTAATATATTTTATACTGCAGTGTACATTAAAGAGGAGCAACCATGAGCCTTAATGACCCTAGGACCGGAGGTCTTCCTCTTTGCCAATTTGGGGTGTCTTGGTCTGTGGAACCTCCAGGATCTCCTCGATTACTCACATAGCCGGAAAAAACGCTTTTTCTGAAAGGCTTACACAAGTACGCGGGGTGGGAGCGAAAATTCAGGATAGTGAAAACTCCCAGTTTTGTTCATCTTTAAATTTGTTTAATCCTCAATTTTTCCATTTACAATGATAGACAGTTTAAGGATTTCGAATTATATGATAGATTACTGAGAAAATATTTTCCCATGATTACATTGTACAGCTGTTAATCTCTCGTGTCTCACTGTACTGGAGCAATCTCTTATGTTATAACATTCTGACAAATAGTCCCCATCTGTCCACAAAATTCTCCTCCTAAATAATCTAAATTTGTGCAGATGTAAAAGCCTGAGGTAAACAATTCCACAGTGAAAAAAAACATCCAGAAACAGCATCTTATTGTAGCTGATATCTCATTCCTGTAAGCTTCAAATCCGGAAAGCTAATCATTATATCCAGATGTGCAAGAAAAGCTGTCACTGCCTGTCAAATACTGCCCCCTGCTGAGGAATGGGAGGCAGTGCACCACCTCTGTATGGTGAAAAACCATCCACCTTAGAACATATACAGTCTGCTTTTCAGCTTTGACTTTGGATTGCTGGTCACACCTGTTACAAATCTGTAAATTGAGAGGAATTGTGCCTTGCATGGAGATGTAATAACTATGTTTGCTTTTGATAGTGTATTGAGATTTAAAATATTTATACTTCCTTCTATAACATCCAACAGAGTCCTATGGTGTGAGATTGAGAGGTTGCCCGCACTTATATAAATAATATAATAATTAATAAATAAGCTACTTCATGTTCATTGTGTACGTTTCGTGAATAAGTGTCTATAGATGTACGCCCTTTTAAATGTATCTTGAAATCTTCAATGCTTTTCAATGTCTGTGCCAAGTAGACTAGATAACTAGGATTTTAAAGGATTGCTCTACCTGTATGGGTAATGTTTTCGTGTGACTTTAATATCGATCTAAAATGAAAAATGACTTTAGGTCACTTTTAACCCCTGGGGCATGCCAAATTACATAAAAGATACCTAGAAAGACATATGCCAAGTAGAATTACTAATCTGGTTCACTTTTCTGCACAATGCTTATGCCCTACATGAGTGCCAGTGGCCAAGTACTATTATAGCCTATTGCACAGATGCTGAGAGTTTACAGCGGAGGCTTTGAAAACAAGATACAATTAGATTAGAGAGCCCTGTCTTATTGTGCTTAAAATCTTAAGGCCAATGTGGCTCACTGGCCATATGCATGCAGTGCTACATATGACATGTACATACTACCACATGGTTGCCAAAACCCAGGAACACAGAGTAAATATTAGCGCTCCTTTTCTGGTTTCCTCTGGATCAATTTTTATTCTACGATGGTGGTGTTAAAAGCAGCTTAAATTTGTTTTTACACTAGGTCTATTTTCGGTAAACTTTATTATTAAAGTCACACACACACACACACACACACACACACACACACACACACTATTGCTGAAAAGAACAGGCCATGCATTGCAAGCCACACATAATCCAGACTCTAGACTACAAAGTGACTTATTTGATTTGAGCAGAAGGCCTTACACCTGTCAATCCCACTTTCCATACACATTCTTTACAGGCTTCATTAAGTTTCGGTTAAAGTGTTATCCACTCAAGTTACATTATTAGCTAATATCCAGAGTAACTGCCATGTGCAACACAGGCCAAATCTAGGCAGGTTGTGAGTGGCTCAAAAAAGTCCTGGTAGGCTTTTACAGGTATCTGGAGCTATGTATGTCACATTGTCTTGCTTGCAGATTGCATCTGCCCATGGAAGACAAAATGATAACATCCATGAAGAAGAAAACCTTAGCATGTGTATTTCATTTTACAATTTGAATTTCATAAGTAAACTATTTTCCACACACTTGGCGCAGGACAGTGACATTTCTGTACAATACTAATTTCTGAAAGTTTGCAAAACAGATGTGATTGTGAAATGAGACGTGATAGCCAGAACACCATAAATTTATTTCTGGCTTCTTCTGACAAACCATGTGATGAGTTAATGACAATCCAAAAGCCAAAAGTGGTAGTACCAATGAGATGATTGGGCAATCTGTACAGAACTTTTAGAACCTTGTGTATTTGTTTGATCATAACTATTAAATGCCTTAAATTTAAGTGGCCAATCTCAACACACACGTTTCTCCAGTCTGTTTCCCAAATTTAGACATTGCAACAATCAGTGGAAATGATTACAGTCCTTTTTCAGGATAGGCATAAACAATATGCATAAACAGGTCTAGGCCACCTACTGTCACAACAGACAGGGAGAAAACTGAGTGTTTTAACAAATTTGAAACACATGCCTTAGTTCTAACTTTTGAAGCGTTTGAAAATTCAGCTATGATTTTATACAGGAATTGATTAGAAATATAATATAATACAAAACAATGCAATCAGATAAAAAAACGAAATAATGAATTGCAACAGGTGATAAACAGGCAAATAGCAACACATGATCTAAAAAATAAAAAAGGGGGGTGCATAATACTTAGAGTTAGCAGTCCTTTTGGTCTTGGTAGAGTTAAAGAATCTGATCAAATGAGGCCAACTGGATATGCTGGGCTCACAGCTCTAAAACAACCATGTTTGCACAGATGTTCCGGATTTGGTAAGATCTTAAATGGTCAAAAAGAACTGTATAGCCATTAGCCAGACAGATGTTCTACTTGGCCTATGGTGGGGCCCAGCACTGTTTGTCTACATGACAAATATTCTCTAGCTTGTATTTCTGTACAGACCAGTACTGAACAAAATATTTCCACCATTCTCCACCATGGCAAACGTGTTTTAGAGGCAAGTGTTACTTCTGACTGGCTCATGTGGTCTTATAGGTGTGCGCAGATAATTATCTTATCTAATTATCGAGTTTTCCAATATGGAGCTGCTATTTCATAGGAGTTATGAAGAATGTTTTCATCTGTTTTGGGAGAAATGTGTGTTTTGTAGCTATTCTTAAGATGCATCTTATGATGGTCCTAGGTAAACATTGTCTACATGGGGATTGGAGGGGCAAGTGGATACATGAAGAGGACTTCCTCTTGCTTGTGGTTGGGTGCCAAACTTCATGTCATTTGCAGTAACAGATTGAGATGTTGTGGACTATTTGTCTCAACATATACACAAGAATGTTTTATACATCACAGGGAGAGGAGGGAGATGGGACTCTACACAGCTTAGAGCAATTACCAGTTGCCCTTCTGGTGAATTAATTCTGGAATGGAGGGATGAGAAGTGAGTCATGAGCGTTACTCAGATTCAAAGAGACTATAAGCCCAACAGCAATAATTAGATAGCAAGCAGTTCACCTGATGCCTGTCCCACATGCTTCTTCTGCATTTCCTACAGTGCAGTGAAGAAGCAGTAGCAGGGCTCAAAAGTTTGCCCTTTTTTAAATTTTATTACTCTAGGACCAAGCAAATGTGGTCCTACAGCCAGCTCGCCCCTTGGTCCCCTCAGTGTGAGCAAGCACAGCAAGCCATAGTTGTCCCACAGCTGTCTTTGACCACAACAGATACCCTGTTGCTCATGACTTATAAAGCTGCGCTTTGTCAAGCCCTTCCCAGCTCAGCCATGACCCAGAAATAGATGCAAAAAAATCAGCTTTGACTTAGAATACATAAGCTATTTACATACAATCAGAGATTTTTTGGTGAGTTGAAATGGTTTATTTACTATTCCCAAGGGGGATAAAGTTGGAGAAAGTTAGTGTTTACCTGGACTTTAATATTAAATATGTCCTAGGCATCCCAGCCAGTCCTAGCAGAGTATCACTATACAACCCTACTTCATTTCTTTTATTATGTAATACAAACTTTTACAAAATCCCTATTTATGTGACTTTATTCCTTTTATCTTATACAGTTGCAACAGGAGCATGTACTCACCTTGGACAAGTTTACGCAGACAGGGATGTCTGGAAACCAGAACCTTGTCAAATATGTGTTTGTGACACTGGATCCGTTTTGTGTGATGAAATACTGTGTGATGACAGCGAGCCAGAATGTGAAAACCCAGAGATTCCATTTGGAGAATGCTGTCCAATCTGCCCAACACCCACCACTGTAAGTGTGAATAAAATTACAAAGTATTATTATTTTGCTGGGTGATACTGCATAGCTGCATATTTTAGCTTTCACAGCTTTTTATTGAAGAATAATATTATGATAATAGATGCAATAAAACAATAAACTAAACACTGGTTTAAATATAGTGATTGGACAAGCCCTTCCCCTATTTGGATATATGTAAAGACAAAGCTGGGCACCCAGATCGGTCCAAAGTGCTCTACTAAATGTCACACGCACTAGTTAAAGTGGACCAAAACCCAGGATTTTGACTATCCTGGGTTTTGGTCCTTTCCCCAGGGGTGCCCCGCAGTGTGAAACCCCCGCAGATCGCCGCAGCCAACTTACATTATCCCAGTCCCACGGCGCGTCTAAGTCCCAGTCCCTCTAGCAGTGTGCGTGCCCGTGCCAGGCATTTGTTTAAAAGTTAGCTTTTATTGTTAGACAACTACTAGCTAAAACGCCACAATATACACAACAACTTCAGTTAAAGTTTTAAAAAACATATAGCTCATGATTAGCCACGCCATATAGCTCTAATAAACAATATATATCCAAATAACTTATTTTATAAAAAGAATCCTGAACCGCAGAGCAGTGCCATAAAGTGCTAGCACTTATTCCTAAAATATGCAAGAACCATTTCACATATGACAGTAGGGGCCATGTGCCAACCAGATCAGTCAGCCACCTACCCTCCAAACTAGCAAAGGTAGTGACAACAATAGTGGCAGTGGGAGCGATAGAAATATTATTATATATATCAGGCCGTAACAGAGAGTAAGAGCCGTCAGGAGGTAAATAAAAACGATATCACCATATAAACCAGATGTAGCAACATCTGAGCAGGCCAACCCCGGTGCGCTGCGTGGTAAAATATATTACTGCTTCATTTGGATATAGTTATCACCTGTAGGGAAAGTCTCCCTCTCACAACTATGAACAGTCTATGAGAATACGCAAGCCCTCACATAAAATGTTACTCTTGGCAACAACCACTATTCAAGAAAAGGCCAACACCAATTTATAATCAGTGCATGCCAGTCTAAATATACTAATGCCCCATAAATATTCTTCGGGAGAACACTGGGAGTTACAGCACCAGTATTTTCTTTTACCTATTCCAAGAGATGGGGGGCTCTAAATTCATCTCCATCATTACAGGATATAAATATTTCATAATATATTTCGCCTTCTCCTCAAATTAAAAAAAACTCCTCTTTTTTGGACATTTCTGATAGGACATAGGTTGTTGCTGTGAAAAACAGATCAAGGTCTGTGAGTGGGAGTGATATGGATCATCCCTGTAGTATAATAGAATAATCTTGAAATAGACTACCCATGCTCACCCTTCTCCACAAGGGCCACCAACAGGCCCGGGATTTGTGGATCTTCACAAATTCACAGGTGGAGTAATTAGTGCTCAGACAGAGTGAGCTATATGGTAATCCACAAAACATGACCTGTTGGTGGCTCTTGAGGTGAGGATTGGGCACCTATGAGATGATAGACAATAAAAGGGAATGGTCTGCAAAAGTTTGAGACAGAGGTGAGCTTGGATCACAGGGGGAAAGAACCTGTTTCTGTGTTTACTTCTCTGTACAAAAGCCCCCTGCAAATCTGTTGGAATTATTGTCAGCCTGGCAGCATAAGGACACTTTTCTGTTATTTAAAAGTTTGACATGTATAAAGAAACTGAGAACTTCCAGCTATTGGTCTGTAGCAGAGTCTAATCCCTGTTATTCAACTGTGTGAACAGATAGGACACAATAGGAATTCGCTCTTTACTTCTCATGAAGCAGCTGAAGGACCAATGCTGTCAGACTCACTAGTGTACATTAATCAGATTAATTAAATGTTCTTTGTTGGGACTGACAATCAAGTAATCAAATATTTGCTGGTATCCCTGTTGTGGATTGCTCTAACATTTACAGTTACTCATTTGTAATATGCCCACTCCCCATCCCCATTCCTTTGTCATGTTGTCATTCTGGAGTGTACGCCGTCTGAGGACATCTGGTTAGCTCTGGTCAGCGCTGGCTGCTCAGTTTAATATGGGAAGCAGGGGCTTATACACATTTTCTGTGATTAGTATGTGTGAATCACAGAGATGTATCAAAATATTGTGGTATGTAAACTAGTTAATTACATATGCATTCTACTATCCCTATCTGGAACTAAGTTTCTCTGTCTTATTCCCATTTTTATTTAGGTTGAGCCCCCCACCAATGGAAATGGACAGAAAGGACAGAAAGGAGACAATGTAAGTATTAACGTATAATTTATATATTGTAAGCTCACAAGAACCCTTTATCCTAATGTATCCCTGCATCTATGTGTTTAGTTACTCTTCTGTTACATCTTACTCATAGTATCATGTGTATTATATGCATTGCCATCATTGTTGTAATTTAAGTGTTTTACTCGTCTTATATAATAATAATAACAAAAACAATAATTATATCTGTATAATTATTAGAGATGAGCGAACCGGTTCGGACGAACCGGAATTCGCTCCGAATTTCAGGAAATATTCGATTCGGCACGAACCCGAATATTTTGTGGTTCGTGCCGATCGAATGTTTCCTGAAATAAAAAAAAAAAATGCTGGCATGGTGGGAGCCGGCCGACGGGCCGGTAAAGCTCTCAGCTGTCATCTGAGGGCGCGTCATCAGAGGGCGCCTCTGATGACGCGCCCTCAGATGACAGCTGAGAGCGGCGCCGGCCTCCACGCTCCGGACCTGCAGGTAAGTGTTTGCTTTTTTTTTAAATGCCGGCATGGTGGGAGCGGGCCGGCCGGTTCCGCTGACAGCGGAGCCGGCCGGCCCGCTCCCACCATGCCGGCAAAAATGCTTTTTTTTTTTTTTTTTTTTTTTTTTAAATGCCGGCATGGTGGGAGCGGGGCGGCCGGTTCCGCTGACAGCGGAGCCGGCCGGCCCGCTCCCACCATGCCGGCAAAAATGCTTTTTTTTTTTTTTTTAAATGCCGGCATGGTGGGAGCGGGCCGGCCGGCTTTACCGGCCCGCCGGCCGGGCCCGCTAACAGCGGGGAACTTCGTAAAAGTTCGATTCGGCCGAACCCGAATTTCTTTGTGAAATTCGGCGAATCGGCCGAATCGAACTTTTCAAAAGTTCGCTCATCTCTAATAATTATCATATAATAGGATCCAGGCTTGTGTGACATCAAGTCTCAACGAGGAAAGGATATTATAGCTTTCGTTTATATATTACAGTAATCCTCATACCTGTTCGCCTTCTTATAAAATAAAGTGCTGTGTATAATATTTGTATTTATTTGTTACCAGGGTACACCTGGTATTCCTGGCAGAAATGGTGAAAATGGGCAACCTGGGGTACCTGGTCCTCCTGGCCCTCCTGGTATTTGTGAAGGTTGTGGCTCCTCTGCTGGTGGTGGTGTTGGAGAACCGGTAGGTAAACTTTGCTTGCAGCATTAGCCACCATATTTTGAGAACATGATATCAGAACAAGCATATCTAATAACCAAATTTTAATATAATTATAATTACCCATTAGTAGACGAAATAGCTTCATATGTGTTTTTATCGTAATTATTTATATTGAGATAGGGAATAATTAAGGACTGACCTTAAAAATGGTGTATCATGAAATGTGTAATATTAAAAATCTGGATCACAGTAAAAACTCATCGTTTGCTCACTCAGCGCTCGTGCTGTATTCATTCTTTGCATAGCGCTTAGAAAAGATGAGTGGAGCATGCACTGTTGGCCCCGCCCCCTCTCTTTCGGGTATCAGCCACTCAGAAATAGCTTGTGAGGGTACACGCCTCAAGAATTACAGAGATGCTGGGGGGGGGGGGATCGGAGATGTCCTAAAGATGAGGAAGTCTGCCTGCCTGGAGTCCATCGAGGCCAATTGATCCGCTTTAAAAATGAATAATTCTTACTGTCTAATGAGAGACACCTGCTGTGACTACTCAATATTTTTAATGGGGAGTGTGCACAGCCACATACCCTGCATCCCTGGTGGTCTGCATGTGCTCCCACCTCAGCTAGGAAATAAAGGCTCTGACTGGACGAGAGGCCACACATGCACCGTTGGAGCAGGGAAGGGTAAGTTTTAGTGGACTTTCTAGGGGCTTTCACACTGAATTGGGATAAAATCTGGGAATGTCAAATTCTCTGTTTTTTGTTCCACTTTAAGTCCAAACCTCTAAGTCTATTAACAAACACCAAACCAATTGGCTTCCAATAATGTTTCCATGGGCTCAAGAATGTTTACTGTAACACACTTTATAAAGTTCTAAAGTGAATCTATCAACAAAGAAGACCTCATATTGGCTTAAGCCCATCGACCCAGGCATCCTGATTTAAATGTATACTGTATAGCTGATTGGTTGCCATCAGTCACAAAGCAATGGAAACCTCAGCTTAGCCGCAGTGCAGTGTAGGTTTTGAAGCCCGAATACAGGCTTCCTACTTAACCTCCAGAGGCATCTTAAAATGGGATGCTTGGAGAAGGAGGGGTTCAGTCTCTATTGTACACAAACTCAGGTCAGGTGCTTTTGCTTTTTCACAGTATTTGATTGTATATTAAAATATTACATCACTTTTTAAAACATGGAGGAAAACCTGAAATGTTTATGGTTCTGTTTTTTCTTTCATATAATAACTAATCACATTCTTGTTACAGAACTACCGTCCTCAATACGACTCCAAGTCTGGATATGATTACAAATCGGGTGGTGGGGGGCCTTCACAGCCTGTAAGAGTGTAACCTTTTTTTCAGAGATTTGCTGCTACTGAAACATTATATTAAGTTAATAAAAGTGCAATATTTTGGGGCTGATTTATGAAAAATGTACATTCACACTAATGGTATAAACCTATGTTCATTTGGCTATGTCTTATTCATTAACAAGGCCTTACTGGACCCGCCCCATTTAGACGTTCAGTATTAGTCAAACCATTTAAAAAATCTCATCTCAAGTATTCTACAATGATTAATAAGGCAACTGTTATTAGTACACACACACACTTTCTCATATGTAATTTACATATGTTATTTAAGCAGAGTTGCTTATTTTCCTCCTCACCTCCAACAAGCAATCAAGGTTTTAATGGAAATGTACATGAACATGATCCATGCAAGCTCATGTTTTCAAAAAAATGTAGTCTCTTCTTGGTGTGTGGGATGTCCAGGAGACAAGAGTACGAGGAAGTGATCAGAGTAAAAGCTAGGAAATGGCAGATTGAATGTTAAACTTGAATTGAAACTGTATATGTGGATTGATGGGGAAATGTAAGCAGAAGTGCGTGGAGACAGCATTTAGGATTCTATGTGTTATCAACCACTAGAAAGTAGGGCAAGGGAATGCATCTCTTTAGGAGGAAAAGAAAAGGAAAATGAGTCAAGCAACAGAGATTAGACTGGAGAGGTGGGAATTTGGTTATTGGCAGGGGCATGCTCTGCCACCGCTCAACACATACAATTGCATGGGCCCCCCACCTCTCAGTGGCCCCCCAGAACTCTGCTGAATGCACATGGGAAGCGACTGGCATGTAATAGTGGTGTAACCGGGGATGCTGTCAGTGCCGAGGCTACATAAGAAAGAAAGCTGATCCTCTGCATTTTTAATCATTGCATTTTGCTATATAAAAATAACTTTGATTAGGTCCCCCAGACACAACTTTGCCTGGGGCCCCAGAAATTAAAAGCTCGCCCCGGTTCATTGGTATAGTGCAGAGGAGAGTGTTGCAGTAGGCAAGTTGTACCATGATCAGGGCATGTACTGTACTAGCATTTTAGCAGTATTGTGCATTATACAAATGTTAATTGACATTGTCATGCACCGCTGATTCTAGGCAAAATAGTAATCAGTGGGGGAAGAAAAAAATGTGGCCCCCTCCTGACTAATGCTCCCCATGACTGAATGCAATATGGGGAATGAGGGACCTGCACCATTAACAATGGCCCTTACTCATCTGCAGAAAACAGGATGGCTGCAGAATACTCGCCATCCCCTAAAAAAAGTCCTGTTGTCAGACTAGAGACAAGAAAAATATAATGAATAGAGGGAGAATGGCTAGCTCTGTCACAGCTTAGGAGCAAGAAAGATGACATAAGTGAAAAGACAGCTGTTAGACTGTCGGATAGATGCAATTGCTTCTTGTTGTTTCTTAGCAAATGGCGTTATGATTCTGGGCAGGAGGTACTGTTGGCAAAAAGATTTATAAAACTGCATGGAACAGTTCCCTACTGAGGGTAGTGAGGTTAAATTTATTGTCCACTCATGATAAAAAAGCAAAAGGGTGCTGACCATGTTTCCCCTTGCAGATCACCGAACTCACCCGAACACTGGATCTTATCCTGTGCCGGCTGCCGGCTGGAGGCCAAAAGGCAGTCAGTGGCACTTCCATGTATGGCTCACACTCTACACCCCGCCACCAATATCAGTCACAGGAGCACTACAACACCCTCACTACAAGAAGGCATGTCATGCCTCGGCACACCCTCTGCATTTGCTTGAATGAAAAGGGTGTGACAGCACTCCTGTGACTGATAGCAGAGCACAAGCCCAATGTGCAATCCAATACTTGTTTTGGCACAGGATGCGATCCAACAGTTGCCGAAGTCAGAGAGATCAGCTGCGGGGGACAAAAGATGAGTATGCTTTTGGTTTTTTAAATGGACGGTCAATCCCTTTAAAGCAATTTAGTACACTTTTAGTACGTTAGCCCCATACAAAGCAAGGCACTTCTTAAAGCATTTAGGGCATCTGTGTTGTTTCTTTTTTTACCATTTTGGATAGAGTTTAACCAATCTCTTTTCTAACACATCCTTTTAGTTCATTTTAACATCACTTCATCCTGAATCACTGCTACAGAAATGACTCAAATTTCTCTGTTTTCCTAATTTCCTATTTTAAGGATTGAGATCATTTTTTGTTTTGAAAAAAATGTGGTCTACACAACACAAATTAACAAACCATAAGCCACGCTGAACTGGTCTGATTTTTAAATTGAAATCTACATAGTTGTCATGATTAAGTAGACTTTGCAAACTGTTGTAAATTGACCACTCCCTTTCAAACACCTCTGTGTTTCAGAACTGTGCTCAGCTACTGCACATGTATAGCTATACTCCCTGCCATGTATAAAGCCAACCTCTAGGAGTAATTTAAAGTCAGGTAGTGAAGCCAATGGACATATAACCAACTGTGGGATCGTCAGAGAAATATACTTCTTAGTTTACTAATTTCAAAGTACATTAGTATACGGAACTGCTGCACAGTTTTATTTTACTTGCAGATTACTCTGAATCTATAATAGACTGATCATTCTATAGTCACACACATTGCATGAGACTAATGTGTTTAACCATTGCTTTTTATTTTAGTTAACAATGGCATTGATCTGTAATTCATCAACTTTGTCTAATCCACAGTCTAAAGGAACTCATTGTCATCCCTAACATTATCATCATGTTACTAATCATTTCATTTCATTACAGCATTTTACCTTTTCATTAAAAAACTACATTTACCGCTATTGACAGATGAGTTCTGTGATATTTTTTATCATGTTGATTAACATTTAACGGCTTTACTTTTACAGAAGGATGACTCTTAACAAATATAATTTTTATGATAAAATATAAACTGAACATATCTATTGCTTGCCAGGCTGCGGTGCGAAATAAAACCAAAAGTAAACTTACATTAAATAATATTTAACTGCATTATACAAATTACTCATTTAAGAATATATTATCCATGCGCTTGCATAAAAATCCTTTATAATGTAGAATTTGTAAAAATTCAGAATACGGTAAGAAAATATATCACCTTCATTATGGCTAATGTTACTGGAAGTACCATGCTACTACACAAACAACAGCTGCTCACAGGGACCAGTTAAGTTTCTATTTTAATTTAATATGCCAAATTGAGGTTTGGGCGGGGGGTGGTTTTTAGACTTTAGGTCAAGTTTAGGAAAAATTCGGCAGTTAACTGTGTCAAAGTTATTCTTTTATTTGGGGTCTTGGAACTAAGACTGAGGTCCAGTTGATCACCACTTGTTTTCTGATTGAAAGGGAGTAATTAAGATTCACAGAGAAACACAACACACTTTGGTTTATTTAAATAAATTATGGTGTATTGTAACATAGACATAAGCTATAATCCAATCAAAATATAGCAACCACCTTGGAGGCCTATATTTGATAGGGCTTCCAAGGCCTTACATCACATCAGATGTAATTTGCAAGTTCATAAATTATAGAACAAACCTCAAGACTTTACTGTGCTGCCGCCACCGCTGCTGCTGATGAAGAGAATTTGGGGCTGAGGTTAGCTCCAGCAGCTTCGGCGGCTGCATCCTATAGGTGAAGCGGGTTTATGGGCTGCTCTTTAGCTAGAAGTCCATGTTCGAGTTTGGCATCTGGCTTCAGTTCAGTTCAGGGTTTGGGACCAAATCTCTCAGGTTCGCCCATCTCTAGTCATAACACATGGCTCTGACTGCAAAATGTTAAGCAATTTAATATGAAGTCATTAAGCTTTATGGAACTAGTTTTGAATTTTTTTCTGCTATTTTTTTATGTTTCTCTTCTGTTTAGGGTGCTCCTGGACTACCTGGACCACCTGGCCCAGCTGGCCCTGCTGGCCCTGCTGTAAGTAGATTCCCTGCAAAGATTTATTATTAGGGTGCATACTCTCATTGTCTTTAAAGATAGATCACTTTGAGACTATGAGACATGCATTTCATGTTTAATGTGCTTAAATCGCGCATTCAGTGTTCTGCATCTGTTCTGTTGCTCCAAATTTCTTAAAGCAAACACTGGCTAGAACATAAGACCAAACACATTTTGCACTGAAAACATTGACCTTACCCAGCCCATGTCCTTTTCATTGGTGGGGGGTGGAAGTTACATGCCACTCTGGACTAGCTAAGCCAGAGAGAGTCCAGAAGCAGATAAAATTGAGACATTTATAACCCAAGATAAAGGCTGTCCATCCAGGTTGTAGGTCCAATTTAAAAGTTATTCCTACAGCAGTGGTTGCGGACACTCATGCTGAATAGGGGGGTATCTTCAGTAGGGTCACAAACAGCAGGATCACAAACAGCAAGATCTGTAGGCAAATATTGAATAGATGCTCACATTTACTCCCTAGAAGTAGATCATGCTTGGTCCAGATTATTTACACTTAATCTTAATTATTATTCCTAGCAATATCGGCAACCCAATCGCAGTGCATATTCGGATATCTCCTGATATCCACCTCCTAGCAAGTGGTCAGAAGTTAGTCAATGTTAATGTCAATTTTAAAGATGGCACGGCTCCATTTACTTTGCACAAAGGATATGCGCCATGCATGGCATGCCCCGTCTGTTACAAGGTCTTCCTTTATAAATACAATTAATTTTATCTTTTAGAAGTATTGACATTTTTTGCCAGTTATAATTGCTAACAAGACAATCACATTTCCAGTTCTCCCTTGGACTATTCCAATTTGAGACTTTATGTTCACTCCTTTTGATATCAGCTTTTTCGCTCAAACCCAGACCTTACATTATACAACTTGGTTTTGCATTGGCTTTGCTACAGTTTCAAGCTAACACTGTGATAGCCCTCAGTTGCAGCCAGCCAAAAAAGGCCTCTTTGCAGAGAACCCAAGATGACTGTTTGCGGTCAGCTCCAATCAGTTCACTGACAGACTTAGTAGCAACTACTGACTGAATGCAACAATAAGCCATTGAGGCTATTGCCCTGGCAAATGCTTGAAGGCTATGCACATCTCTGAGGGTTTTCATGAGAGGGTTGCTTTTACAGGAAAGGCCTAGTAGCTCTTATGTAAGAGAGCGTCAGAGATGGTATATTAAACAAAAAAAATCAGTTGCCCTTTTATTCGAGCACTAGCAGTATTTTTACTGTGTAATGGATCATGTACCACATTGTAACAAGGCCAGACTTGCCATAAGGACCACAGATAAAATTCTCACTGACATTTATTTGACGTTGACTGCTCTGGACCTGACCCTTAGCACCTTACCAGTAGTCTATGTCATAAATCACTAATTTCTCTTCAGGAACCTCCTCTAATCCATGCTTCCAAATTCTTCCCCACCCATCCCACTGTATCTGCAATCCTAAAGTACAGTATATCCACCATACGCATGATCTGTCCCTACAATGCTATAGCCTCAGTTTATGGATGGACTTGATTGACCATTGAAACACATTGGGCTCAACAGTTGTGGGCTAATGATGGGCTGACTTAAATGCAGAGGAAAATATTGGCATCAGTCTGCCCTGGTAGAGGGCCCTATATGACATTTAGTTTTGCCTGTAAGTTTATTGAAATAACTGTTTTTTATGATTAGGGATCTCCTGGCTATCAAGGTAACCCTGGTGAACCTGGACATCCTGGACCACCTGTAAGTTCCTGCAATGTTTTAAACAATTATTTTAATATAGATTTGGCTTTCTAAAAACATTTTATATATATTACATTACCAATGTCTTGAGTGGCAGGGGATTTCTTTAGCTGGACATTTATATGTCAACTTGTAGACCTAAATGTTTATTGTTTTTCTTTACCAATTGAAAAGTCTATAGCTAAAAATAATTCCCCAAAAATAATTTCATTATTTATAAACTGCCATGTGCAATAGTGCAATGAGTATTGTTCTCACAATGCAAATGACTAAGGGTACCTTAGGAATCCTTACCACTTCATCAAAATACCAAAGGTAAAAGAATATACTACAGCATATCTGCTGTGTCATTTCAATGCAGAACAAGGTACAAATGACCCAACTGATCATGTGGAGATGTTCCCTAGGTAAGGTGCATTGAAGTTTTCCAGCTAGGAGGAAAGGTTTAAACAGTTTGGTTGAAAATAACTTCCTCACATTTTGTAGTAAAAACAGTATAACATTCTATAAACTGGTAAGTTTCATGTCACCCAGTGCAAGATTTCAGAATGCAACCCCCCCCCCCCCCCCCAAACATACATACATTCATACTCAGTACATGATAGAGACAGATGGAAGGAAAGTGGGTAAGAATTGTGGAGGAAGATTTTCAAAAATGGAGGGAGAGCATGAGAGTGAAAAAAACATGAAAAAAGAGATAGATGAAATGAACAGAGAGAGACAAGAGAATGTGGAAAAAGAAAGAGAAGATGGAAATGTGGAAAATAGAGAATAATCAAAGGTGAAATAAAGAAAGACACAAAGAAGTTAAAAAAGAGGGAGTTGGTGGAAGGTGGATGAGATAGAAAAATCCTTCTCTCTATCATTACCCTTCACCAGTTCTCTCTTGTTTAAGATGTAGGGAATGTGGGAATAAAAGCGAAATGAATGTAATCTGGAAAAGTTATATAAAACACAGGATAAAAATATGATAAACTCTGAGAAAAGTCAAGTAAAGAGAGAAGGTAAAAGAGAAAGAAGGGAAGTCAAAAATATAGACTATAGATAGATGCAACGTGCAGAAGGTAGAGAGAAAGAGAGATGGATAAAAAAAGAGACCTCCACAACCATCTAAGAGCTCTCTATATGAATATGGTATCCTGGTGTCCCCTCACAGAAAAATTGTGCAACCGCACAACTCACATACCCCAAAGGCCAACCATGAGTACAATAAAAGTGTAACAGACTCTTGTTTTATATTCTCTTTCTCCCATCTGAGAGTCATCTGAGAGCTCTTTTAATGAATAGGTTCTGCTGGTGCCCCTTTCAGAGAGATTAGGATGGCACAGCACGCACATCTCATAGACTGGCCATAAGGGCAATAACAGTGTAGCAGAATATTTTGGGCACTTTTTTTATATCCTTGTTTTCTGTTTGTTATTATTTTTTGCTCTTTCTAAGGTTCATTTTCAATTCCACAGCAGGATGAACTGGTTAAAGGTAGATTATAGACAGCCTGTGAGATCCACACATAAGTCAACTGCCAAAAACACAGACTGCCGATCTATAGTTCTTGAATTCAACTAATTTACAATAGCATTTAATGAGATGAAGCATTGAGTTTTGAGGAGTCTCTGCTCCTGCTTAGAACCAACATTGAGTTTAATCATTTCACACTGCAGGAGACATGTCATACATTTTAGCTGTTTAATGTTAATTCACATAATTTAAAGAACTTTTTTGGAAGGTTTTCACAAAGATCATGTGGGCTTAAAAGTATGTGTGAGGGTTGAGGGTTTTCCACGAAGCACATAATCAAGTGTAAAAGTTATTAGGCAGTTATTAAATAATCTATTAGTTTGAAAAAACAAAATTCTTCTTGTTATGACATTGGTACAGTACAGTATATAGTTTGGTGCAGCAAGTTAATGAAAGATCTGGAACTAAAATGTACGTAAGTGTAACATTTTGCTTGTCTGTGCTCACCCTGCTGTGTCGTTTTAATTGTAGGGACCTCCTGGTCCATCTGGACCTATAGGTCCATCTGGTCCTGCAGGAAAGGATGTAAGTACATTACCGGTTGAAACTTTATTACATTAAAAGCATGTTACTACAATAAATATGTTTTGTTCAAGATAACATAGTGAAATGTATAGTGTGTATAAATGTATAATGGTAACACAATTAGCTAATATGCTGAACTAATAGGAAAATATATATGAAAATTATGTTTACAGTGTGTGAGTAAAATGCAGCAGCTATGCTATATGCATACCTGACAATTTGGAAATGTTTGATGTGGTCCAAGAGTTTCGAAGATTAGTTGTTGAAGAAGTTGTGCCGGGGCCTACCATTGGCTTGTGTCTTAAAGGGACTGTCCAGGCAAAGTGTTAACCAAGGGTGCTAGCTTGTTATCTCATGTTTGTGTCAGAGGCTGTGTTTCTAATCAATCATTGTGGACAATTCTCTTATTTAAAGCTGGGGAACCTCCTAACCATATTTATCAGAGTGATTCACTGAAATGCCTTTTTCTTCAGGCGTTTCGATGAGGGACGTTCAGTGTCACATAAATATTGTGGTAAGGAGCTGGGAAGAAGATATTGCTGAATTAAAAGAAACATTAATAATTAATAATTGATTGGAAACAGAGCCCCTGACACAAACACGAGACAACAAGAAAGCACACTTAGTTAATACTTTGGACAGTCCATTTAACTCTATAATAGTTTTGGCTGAGCTGTGCTCAGGCTATTAAGAAAAGATCCTCAACCCATGTGCCAGGACTCTGTCTCTGCGTTGGAGCTGCTCCTGCAAATGGAGGCTAAGTACTACAACTGTTAAGGAGTTAAAGAAACAGCGTGATGATAAAATAAATGCCTTGCTGATTTCCTTTCAAATTTTGATTGACATGATGCTCCAACCAGTATAATACTAACCTTGAAAATGTGGATAAAACCATCTCATCAGCCAGACAGCTAGCTTCTTTCAAAAGTCAAACTTTGCAGCTCACAGTGTTATTTTGAACTGATGTTGTAATCATTTGAAGTATTTTATTGACACTACAACAGTTATTAGTCCTTATTTTATTAATCTCCAAACTGATCACAAAGTGTACCTTATAATCCACAGTCTGCTTGTTAAATCCACTCAGCCATGCTAGACCTGATTCCATTCTAAAAAAAAATATATATATATAAACTCTTCTGCTCGCTTGCTTTATTAACCTAATTATATATCCCCACCTCACAGCATCTTCCTCCAATGTCAGGTGCCATCCTCAGCTCATGGGGATCCTGTGGCAGCTCCTATACCACTGATGGGAATGCATTCCCCCTAACTTACCTAGTGCTAACACTAGAAGTGTCCTCACTGATGGGAGCCGGCGGCCATCTTCTTTTAGCCCAGGCTGAGGCCCCTTTTAAAAGCTGCTGCTGCCTCTCCTCTGCCACTGCTGACAGGAAGAGGATCTGGCAGAGGTAAGTTAAAGCAGCATGCTTCTGCTGTACACTTTGACACCCCCCCCCCCCCCCAAAATTCGAGTCCCCATTGATTTACAGTCCCTGAACCTGAACATTTATTCAAAGTTGAACTTGCCGAACCCGAACTTTGGGGGGTTCACTCATACCTATTAAAAAGGTTTTAGGTAAGCAGGAACTGCATTTCAAAGAGCCGTGAATGCATATAAAAAAGGAAAAACATTCTTTTAACTTTGACATTTTTCTTTGGTTTGAATATAATTGATGCAGGTTTGATGTTGAAATTCCGATACTTTCCAAAACAAAGTTAAAATTGGGACAAATGGTAGTTGTCCGGAAAATGGGAAAACGTTGCTCAAATTAATGAAATGAAACTTACCATGGAAAAATGTGTTGTATGTTGTTTGTTTAAAATAGACCTAAACTGTGCCTAAATGTAAGCTTCAAGTTGCACTTAACCATTCACTTCTGCCCATAAGCCCTAGATTCAGGTGTTAGTTGCCTTTTCTGCATCAGGCTTTGCGTGACAGGGGACAGAAAACAAATGTACATTGCAGTGAAGCACAGCTCCTATTGGGAGAGGTGTGGCTGCCAGATGTACGGGTAGCTTAGACTGGTTCTTGGCATAGAGTTGCAAATTAGTGTTTTAGGTCTTCACATTCTCTCACTGGAACTACCTTGTGTCAACAAATGGGTATTATTGCTGCCAAGCCAATCAGGAGGTTACATGAGGAGGGTAGAGGTTTTACATAGTATTCCTACTTAACCTCCCTGGCGTTATGATTATGTCTGGAATTTTGTACCAAAAGCGTTACCATTTTTTTGTAAACGGAAATCTTGGCGGCGGTACCTCATCCATACCGCAATCAATTGGGCACCAAGTGCGCACATCACTGAGCTCGGGTGCAGAATCGTCGCTGTCGCCACTTCTCTGGTCAGTGTCAGAGTCAGATGACGAATCTTGCCACGAATCGCTATCACTCATTTCTGCGAGGGGCTCTGTGTCGCTGCCGCTGTCACTTATCTGATCCAAAACCGCTTTGGAGATGCTAAAGTGACGCTTTGATGCCATGGTAAAAAATTTATTTTATGGGCAGAAAAAGGGCAGGCAGGGCAGTGTAGGATGATCAAAGGGCAAATATGAGGTGTTACAGTGTCAAATCTGAGGTGATACAGTGTAATCTCACAGGATTTCACTGTATCACTTGACTTTGTGTGTGTGTTTCACTTTTACATTTGAATCTGCCGCCCAGTTCCGCCCCCATGAGCCTCTGTGGCTCACAGAGACGGAACCAGGAAGTCAGAGGGACGCATCTGCCAGGGCTCTCACCGGCGATCACAGCGGGGACATCGCTGGATCACAAGGAAAAGGTAAGTAGACTCCGCTGCCAGACTCTGCTCCTCTGCCTAATCTACCCCGAGCGTGACTCGGGGTTACCGCTACTTGCAGCGAAAATTAACCCCGAGTCACGCTCGGGAACACCGCCAGGGAGGTTAAAGTGTAAGTCCACTTTCGATTGAATTTTTGAAAGTGTATATATTTGTGTGGAAAAATGAACACCAGAAGTGCAGTGATGTTCCCTAAAACTCACCAAACTTGTCCCCCCGTCCAACATTCAACTTACGTTTTTTGATTTGGATAGTTTTACTTACCTAGCTTCGGCACCTCCAGCTACAGCAAGCCACCTTCTCCTGGGATCTGTCTGCAGGGCAGTGCCATCTTGTCCCCCTCTTCGACCTTCTCAGCATGCACTGCTCCCCTGGGTCCCGCACCAGCGCAATAGACCTCAGTTCTGCTTACTGGGTGAAGTCCCTGCCCGCTCGTCTCTTAATATCTCCCCTCCCTGGGACGTCCATCTAATCAAAGGCATGCCCAGGGGAAGGGACCAGGCCAGCTGAAGGAAATGCCATGGCTATTGAGCAAGGTGACGTCACAGCAGCCATAGCCGCTGGTGTCAATTTCAGACGGTTAAAGCTGCGGGGGTCCAGATTCCAAGGGGAAAATAGTAGGATGTCAATGCTCGCAGCTGAGCTTAACATCCAAAAAGTAAACTGTGCTGGGGGGGATTTTACTGTTTACTGTTGTTCCTCTTGTAAGGTGTTGATCTAGTATTATTATAGTTTTAATTTTTTCTATTAACAAATGTGTGTTTATGGAAACAGCAGACTTGGTGTACATTGCCAATAGCAACAGATCGCAGGTAGTTGCACAGAACACTGCTGTTTCTAAGTTTGACTGAGCTCCCTCACATCAGCACTGGCCATAGTTGCAGTGTTCTGTGTGTACAGGACTCACTCCTCTCTTCTTGGTGTGATGTCAACAGAAACAGATTGCAGGTAGTGAAAACTGCTTCCATAGACCTCAAGTTTGCTAACGTAGGAAAAAAAAATACCAGCTCAGCACCTTGAACACATCCTTTTTGTACAAGTTTAAAGTAAGTGGACTTACCCTTTAAATAATTCAACACTCAAGCCGCTGATAGGTGCTAGTTCGGATATCAGCACTTCTGTGTCTGGCTCATGCCCCCCACCATTAGTCACAGGGGTGCAGCCATGCCCTTTTCTTTGACAATAATAGAGGGGCTAATGCGTCTCAGGCTTCTGCACACCCCCTCCATAGCAAGGAATGGAGAAGTAGTGGCTGCACTCCTGTGACTGAGCCCACATACGCCAACAATTCAGACACCTGTTCTGGCTCAGGGACGCACGGGGTGCGCAGGCTGTAGCATGGGCTGAGATTCAGCGATCAGGTGAATTGCTGATCACCAGACAAACACCAATCAGCTTCATTGGACAGAAGGTGTGTATCTATCTATTTGTTTTTTGATTTGTTTTTTTGAAATAGGTGGTCACTTACTTCAACCTTTTCTGATGTTCCTCTCTAAGCATCCCACCCCCCCTCTTCCTGCCTTTAAAATGTTGATGTTATCTAAAATGCCAACATCCTGCAGTATTCCTGGCCCCGTTCCACCCCCTCCCTCCCTTAGTCGTTCCAGAGTGAAGGCTGCAGGATAAGCTGTCCTTATCAGTAGCAGTCCTCTCTTCAAGTGTCTTGCGCAGCTCCTCAGATCTTGCACTCTTCTGCAGCCGATGCAATGAAACTACACATGTGCAAGATCTAAAGGATGGCGCATTGCATGTCAGGATTTCAAGATGACGCTGCATTATGGAGGATGACAGGGGAGCGGAGGGATGCCGAGCGCCTTGCGACCGGAGAGTTCAAATTAACTATTTTCTAAACTGTAGGGGCAGAGGGTGGGCAAGCCAGGTCTGGGGAGTTGGTACTCTAATGTTGACCTATAATGTTCCTAGTAATAGTCTAATTCTCCATATCTATTTGCATTTCATGGGGCGCATGCAAGGCTCCTAGAGACTTTCTCACTTAACACACAGTACTTAGGAACAAAAAACATTAGTTTTTTTAAGAAACTCCCTTGCACATGTGATGGGGCACTTTTGCAGGTGAGGGGCAGAATGTTTCCAATGGGTCAATAATTAGATGGCAGATAAAGATAACAACTTATGGAGAATTCAAACACATTTAGAAGATGCTGCTTTCCAATTTGTTTAGATGACCCACAAGGGGCTGTTGTTTGTAAATGTGTAAAATAAAAATCTGCCTCATTAAATACCATCTGTGCTTTAATACCAGCCCAAAAGCATCTCCCAAAATCATTTGGACAACCCCCATAGTCTGTTACAAATAATACATACTGTACTATGCTGTATAAGAAACCTTGTTATCCAGGCTCAGGTAGTTTTTCCCTACATATGTGTGCTGCATATCATTCTCTCATGCTTCTTATATTACTGCACCAGCACAGGGAGACCTCCCGATGTTGCTATTTTTAAGTTAGTAAATTGCAGCAAAATCTTTTGCAATTCACAAGCTAAGTGTTTATTTTATAAACTACAAACAGGTGTTACACGTGGTTATGTGCATCTTTTAACAGTGTTCACATGTAAAATTATCAGAATATATCCATCCTAAAAATGCATCTATTGTGCTTAGGTCATAAATGTAAAAAGCCAGCAGGTGGCAGTGCTGACTGTAAAATTAGTTGCATAATGCGTCTTCCAAGTGACAATAAGTAGTTCTAGGTCATACACACTTTGAAAGTAATACACAAGTATAATACCTTATTATATGTACCCAACCGAAAAAGAGAAAAACAGAAATTCAGATGATATACTATTTCCACTGTCAAGAGGGAGAGGAATATGGGAATATGTAAGTGGGAAAAGCACCTGAGGCTCTCCTTAAATTTGATACTAAGACACATGATGGTTAATCCTCAGTGAAGATTAAACCATTTGTATACAAAAGAGGTGACAGTATGCAACCCTGCTATATCCAGTCAAGCATGAAAATCCTTTAATTTGCTGTGTAGGATATCCGGTTTTATGGTGTTGGATGCTGATGTAAAGATGACAAACACCTGTATATCTGGACATATGAGTTCAGCGGGCCAGTGTGCTTGAACATGTATTTAAAGAGGAACAGTCTAAAAGATTCCAGGGAGACTGATTCCATCCCTGAGCCATTCCTATTTGGGATGCCCCACTGTGTGACACCCCCACGAGTGTATTCCTTGCATCTCTGCACACCTCCATCTGAGGCACATACCCAGAGGAGTAGTGGGGCTTTCTGGCACCCAGCGCAAAGATTCAAAATGCCACTCCCCTTCTTGCAGGTGCCCTATTTTGGAGAATAGGGTAAAAATAATCATCTTGTCCCTGCGGCAGCCAGGAACAGTTGCATGACAGAAGAGAATCTAGTACCTGCCATGGCATCTGACTCAGTCAATAATAGCTGCACCAGGGCATGAAGCATTACCCTGGGTTTACATGGCAAACCTGAGGATCTCAGAGAGCAGGGCACTCCAAATATGGATGCCCGGCTTGAGAGGAGCAAAACCTGGGATTTCAAAAATCCTGGTGGTGTTCTTCTTTACCATACATACACACACTACTCACCCAGGCATCATAAAACACACCCATACCAGAAAACTTTAGAAGTATTGCAGTGTGCTGCCCAGTGCACATTGGATTATGCTGATGTTGCTTTCCAGGTCTGAGCATCCATTTCTTGTGCTGCACAGAGAAAGATTCAGGAGGTGGAATTCTTCTCAAAAAGCCAGAGCCAAAGACCACGCCCCCCCCCCCCCCCCCCGCGCGCCTCCTCCGCTCTTGTCCACTTGCCATTCTGCTGCTGGAGCTGCCTCTACATTTCCCCTGTGCTACTAATAACTAAGAGTGGCCACAGCACACTCACTGAGAGAGGGAGATAGATAAGGCTGCATCCTGCTATGATATCTTTGAGGGCCCACCCCTTCACTGCCCCTGTGGGCACCTCCCTGACCAACTGCACCTGGGACATGTGCCCTCCCTGCGCCCCAACTATACCTGCAGGCAGGGACAGATTAGGAGGGAGGAGCAAGGGGCACTACTGGGGCCTCCAACACTCGCCCTGCAAAGGGGGCCTCGGCCAACCTTTGGTTTATGGTCTGGTCCAGGAGGCTTTTCAGTCTTTGGTCTGACAGCCGCAGCCACGACCAAGCGCAGCCGCTGGCAGCTCAATGCAGGGAACAGGTTTTTGCTGGACCGCCTGGGTGACTACACCCCTACCCCTTCCCAGAATGACAAAGCAGGAGTTCCCGAGCAGTATGCACCCACACAAGGATGGCACAAGGGACATCTGATGTTCTAGTAAACAGACTAGTGCCAGACAACCACCAATCAGTTACTTGGCTGGACTACTACTGTAAAGGTAAAGAATTCTGTATTTGGGCCCTCCACCAGATTTTGTGCCCAGGGGCCTCCACCACACAGTCACAGTATCCTCTACTGATCACATTAATGGATCCCAGTGATCTTAAATGATTTCCTTCAGATAGGACGTAATCAGTCTTTCAAAGACCTTCATCACTAGAAGGCTTAACTAGTTGGGTTAATGGTTAATAAGTTTTAGGATTTCTTCATCTGTATATTACAGAGTTTGTCAACTACTCTGCATAGCTTTGTAATAACATTTTATTGAACTTGTTTACCGGCGCTACTACTACTAAGTCCCTAACCAGACAATAAACAAGATAATAAACAACGGATACTCACCTATAGTTTCACACAGCTGATTCACCCAATACCAGTAGTTTAAAACCAGCCCTCAGAATGCCTCCTCCACTGAAAAGAATAGAGTGGATGTGGGTAGTCCCCGTGATTTATGCGAGGAGTGACAAGGCAGCACGACCACAGGCTGTGGTTGTGAGCAGAGACTGCGTGGTCTGGACCTCCAGTGGAGGTAAGTTTCAAACTCCCAGAATATGGCTGATCAGCTGCACTGGACAATCGGAGAGTATGCATCATTTATTATGTTTGCCAGGACAGACCCTTTAGGAAATCTACCATAAGGGCTCTTACTAATGTGGCTCAAGATAGACACTTGTTCCTATTAATAGGTTGATCTAACGCTTTGGAGCCCATATGCAGATATACTGGGGGTGTGGCAGAAATATTAGGCATTCATTGGGAGGCTTATATACCTGCTGTTTTTTAGAGGGACAGCTAAAATGTCATGCATTCCCATAACAAAATGCTACCAGCAGCAAATAGAGTTGATTATAGCATCATCCAGTGGACATAAATAGCATAAACATAGTTTAGATTTTTTTTTCATAGGTGTATTTTAACATGGATTATTTTTAAAAATGTACATAAATAAATAAAATATAGTTTTTATAACTTTAAAAAATAGGAAAAATTAACCTTGAAAGAGGACCTAAAGTCAAAGTGACCAATAGGGCTAAATTATCCGTCTTCTGCCTGGTCCTTCAGTATGAGATGCATTTCACTATTTGGCATTGCTGAGGTGTTCATGATTTCACTACACAGCCATCAGGATTTTCCAGGCAAATGTGCACTTGCCATAAATAGTGCTGGCATCTCCCCCATTAGCCACCCTATGCCTTTGCATAGGTAAATGAAGGTGTGCTTCAGTAGAGTTACTTTCCTTCCGAAGTGTATTTTTGGAATGAATGAATGACTAATAAGAGGTCCGTGCAGCTGCACCTTGTACCCCTCTGTAACACATAATAAAGTGCCAGGGCATTGGTGTGGAGTTTTCTAGTAGGATGATACCTATGTTTTTAGAAACATTACTGTACCCATCAAATGTTCCTAATTTATTAAGGTTTTACCTCCGTTTATTGTACCTCACTGCTTTTAATGTCTATTATCACCTATAAAGTATATGAAAAGCAAACAAAGGCTTGTTTTGTTTTTTCAGGGAGAATCAGGCCGGCCCGGAAGAACTGGAGAGCGTGGAATGGCGGGTGCCCCAGTAAGCAGCACCATGCAATTATTATACTATATAAAGCATATCTGACTAAACTAATGTTTATAATAAATGTATTTTTACAGGGAGAAAGAGGACTACCTGGCATGGCTGGCTTCCCTGGTATGAAAGGCCACAGAGTAAGTGCTACACCTTATCGTTTGTGATAAGAAGCTTCCCATTGAGTTAGAGATATTTTCTTCATATTTAATATCAATCCAATATTGTGTAGGATGGTTTACTATTGAATAGATTTATTGAATAGCTCTTAACTTTTATTTTGTTTTGTACTTTTATTTAATGATAGAAAAAATAAATAGCCTCAGCAATCATTAATTATTTTTCTATCCTACAGGGTTTTGATGGAAGGCAAGGTCCCAAGGGTGATACTGGTGCTCCTGGAGTTAAGGTAAAAGAATGTGAATTTCCTAATCAAAATATAGCTTTACTGCGTAAGTGATAATAGTATACCGTATGATTCGCTCTATAAGACGCACCTGCCCATAAGACGCACCTAGGATTTGGAGGAGAAAAATAAGAAAATAAATATTCTAAGCTAAATGTTGTGCTAAAACACTCTATTACAGGGAGTGGCATCCCCCCATCCCAATCCTAATGGGCAGTGTGGCATTCTCCCCTCCCATAGACAGTGTGGGATGCCTCCATCCCATTCCCATATGCAGTGTGGCATTCCCCCCTTCCTATTCTCCATATAGGCAGTGTGGCATTCCCCCCTTCCTATTCTCCATATAGGCAGTGTGGCATTCCCCCCTTTCTATTCTCCATATAGGCAGTGTGGCATTCCCCCCCCTTCCTATTCTCCATATAGGCAGTGTGGCACCCCCTCCCATTCCCCATATAAGCAGTGTGGCATTCCCCCTTATACCATTCCCCATATAGGCAGTGTGGTATTCCCCCCCTCCATTCCCATATAGACAGTGTGGCACCCCCCGCATTCCTACATAGGCAGCGTGGCATTCCCCCATAGGCAGTGTGGCTTCCCCCCCCCCCCATTCCCATATAGGCAGTGTGGCATCCTACCCTCCCATTCCAACATAGGCAGTGTAGCATTCCCCCCTCTCATTCCCACATAGGCAGTGTGGCATTCCCCCCTCCCATTCCCACATAGGCAGTGTGGCACCCCCCATTCCCACATAGGCAGCCTCTGCCGTCGGCCACGCCCACCACTGTAACAGGCTGGGTGTCTGGCGCCGCGGAGAAGGCTGCCTCCGCCACTTCCGGGACAGCGAGAGTGATGGAGAGGTGAGTTAACTTTTTGCTTTTTCTTTATTTTTTTGCCCACCTTCGCCCGATAAGATGCACAGACATTTTCCCCCCACTTTTTGGGAAAAATAAGTGCTTCTTATAGGGCGAAAAATACGGTATTTTCTTCACCTGGGTATTAGCCTAATGATCCACTATATTATCTAGAGATGAGCAAACTTCCTAAAAATTCGATTCAAGTGATTCAGGTGAATCGCCAAATTTCTCCAAGAAATTAGAGGTCCCAATCGAACCTTTGAGAATCGCTCATCGCTAGTGGAATGTGCGATACACAGGCCAGCCGCACTGTCAGCTGTGCCAGTTGACTCCCGCTCCCACCGTGCTCTGTGTATCGCACAGACACTCACCTACATGCCAGCTTCCCCGTCGTTCTGGCCCAGCGGCTGGCTGGTGGGCCAGAACGATGGGGAAGCTGGCATTACAGACAGCACGGTGGGAGCATGGGAGGCCGGCCACACTGTAAGCGAGGGGCAGCGGAAGTCGACCTGTACAGCCAACAGTGTGCCCGGCCTCCCCCGCTCCCACCGTGCTGTGTGTATCGCACAGACACTTACCTGTGGCTGCTGCACAAGTCGGCTTCTGCCACGCGCTGACAGTGCGACCGGTCTTCCCCGCATCCAGTGGCGATGTTAAGTGACCAGCCAAATGTGTTAGACATGTTTGCAAGAAACATCCACGGATGCCAGAAGGGGGCATGTTTAAGTGCGGAGGGCTCACAATGACAGAAT
Source organism: Gastrophryne carolinensis (assembly GCA_027917425.1). Taxonomy (NCBI): domain Eukaryota; kingdom Metazoa; phylum Chordata; class Amphibia; order Anura; family Microhylidae; genus Gastrophryne; species Gastrophryne carolinensis. The sequence continues at coordinate 147,665,194 of CM051240.1, read as the reverse complement.
CAATTGATTTTGATAGGTGATGTTTCTGATGTTACTGTACTTGGGGAGCATTTGAAAGAGGGGGGGGACTAGGGTGCGGAGGGGAGGGGAAGGGGAACTGGACTATGGAAGGCAATGGAACAGAATATAGTATTTTTTGGTTGTGGTAGAATACCACCACCCTGAGAAAAAAGCACAAACACACGGGGGGGGGGGGGCATAAAGCCTCCATGCAAAATTTGTGAACATGGTAGTGCCTGCTGTAATGCTACACACATCACTATATGTGAACGTGTATATGGTACATAAATATTTTTTTTAGCAAAAAACAAGTGTTCTGATACTAATGTAGCCTATGCATGGCATTGTTTTATTTTAGGGAGAAAACGGTAATCCGGGTGACAATGGATTGCCTGGTGCTACAGTAAGTATTCTTGTTCTTCACTAATTGTTTGTATTATTGGGTAATTATGCTATATGTTGAGGGTTTGGAATTCAACAGCTCTCCATGAAAATTGTGTACTCTTTGGGGCTGAGTTAGGAATATAACAGCTGAATGAGCCCTGGCACACCTTAAACAACCTTGTGCATTATTTACTAAATGGGTTTAAATCTAGTGCCCCCACTGGGTTCTGTAAAAACAGTGTTGGGGCATAGTGTTGCAGGGCAGTGAGCTGGGCAGGTTTTTACTGGTGCAGGATCTCATAGTATCATACTGCTGGACACAGAATGTTACTTATTTTAGCCATTTCTTTTTCTTGGCCTTGTGTATATAACAGGAGCATTATAATATACATGTTTTTGGACACATATTTTCTTACCTTTCTCAAACATAGATGATCATAGATGATGTATGGTAGCACCAGTTTTGTCTGTCACATGTTACAACATCAGTCCCTTCATGTTTTGCTTTTTGTGAGTTTGAAGTTATGTACTCAAATCGAATCAATGTTTATTGGTCACATGCTCAACCACACACTGTCTGCCATGTAGTAAAATGTGCTACACAACTGCCCCGATAAGAGAAAGAGAAGAATGTACAGAGACAAGCAAACTACATTAAACAGTTTAGATCAACAATGGGCAGTTTATGTTAAAAGGGCAGTTTATGCTATCATGTATTCATCTTCCAAAAGCAGATACCATGGGAAATTCATCAAATGCTAGAGAGGGTTCCCAAGCTTCTTTGAGGGCCCAAATTGTTTATGAGAATAAACTCCTTCTCAGTCTATCAGTTCTGGTCTTTAGGGAGCAAAAACGCTTCCCTGATCTCAACAGTGTAAACAGTCCATTGGTAGAATGGTTAGGGACCATGACTATTTTCTTGGCCTTGGTCCAGCATTACTTGTTATATATGGCTTGCAGGGAAGAGAGCTGCATCTGTTTAATTTGTTCTGCTATTCGTACCACTTTATGCAGTGCTTGCCTGTCAGGTCTTCTTCACAAGGTTGTTGATGCAAAAGGACCATGAAAGGTCCCGCGAAACGTGGGCACAAACATATTTAAACATGTTTAAAGCTATACATGCTTTCCAATGGGTTAGTGTATATTTATTCAAAAACACAAATATAGGAACAGTTAACAAACTTAGTGTGTGGGAAAAAGAGTATAGTAAAAGAATGAACTATATCTATGTTTTGTCTACTTAAATGAAAAATGTATTTTTTTAGGGTCAAAGAGGTTCACCTGGCGAGCGAGGCCGGCCTGGAAGTCCTGGGACAGCTGTAAGTTATCTCTACTTGAGCCATTTTTTGCACTTGTAAACCATTTGAACTATATTGACAGATAACTCACATGGGACACATGCTTTTGACTGTTAATGAAAAGGTTTAATTATAGTATTTTTGTTGTAAAGCTACATTGGTAAAAGTTTGAAAATGATACTGATATCGGCTGATATTTCAGTTCCAGATCTTAAATTAATTTTAAGATCCCACCCACCCACCTCTGTGAAGCCATCTAATAGAATTTGGAACATGTCTACAGGGATTTGCTTCCATTTAGCAAGGTCAGGTGCTCAACCTGCCTTTCTTTATCTTGCACCATCCACTACACTATCCAGGGATTAAAGTTAGACTAAATGCAAGCCCAATTGTTGTCCCATTGTCTCTGGTTACACGTCGCACTGTCCCAAACTTGAATTCATTTTCAAAAAGTCCCTGTAGTTACTGTAGTTAAGTTATGAGAGCTTTGGAGATGCAGAGAAAAAAATGACTAGGATCAGTGGGTGTGGAAACAGCAATGTGTTGTATCTGTGTGCTTTATATATATCAAAGTACATAAAAATAAGTGCATTTTTGTGCCTCTAGTTGTTACTGTCAGCACCTAGTTTGACCAGAAAAAGGGGGGAAAGCAGGCTACAAAGTGTCTGCAGCCTGCCAGCACATTATGTGGCCAGAGAGTTCTGGTCAGTAGAGCAAGGATGTAAAAGAAATAAATGTTTTTGCACTTCATTGTTTAATGAGTGAGTCTCAAATCTGTCAAACTCAGCCTCCCCAAAACTTGCTCTTAAAACTGAACTGAATAATCTGGGTTAACATGCAGGACTGTCATGCTCATCTAGACCAGACTTAACCCTTTAAATGCCAGCCACGTAAATTTTACGTGGTTGCTTCTCCTGGACTTAAGTGCCAGCCACGTAAAATTCACGTGCCTGGCATCTACCCCTGCTAGTGGGCAAAAAAAAAAAGAAAAATACTCACCTGACCCCTCGTTAGATCCGGCCGGGTCTCCTCTTTAATTTGGTGCCATCCGATCCCCCGTGGGGTCTCGGATGGCTCCAGGAGAGCCCCCGGAATAGTGCCCCCCCCCCCCCCCCGCTTCGGCAGCAGCAGCTGCTATCTGTGAAAAAAAAAAAAAAAAAAAAATGACATTCACTTACCTTAGGTCGCGCTGCCTCCCGACAGGTCTCTTCTGCACTGGGGGGCCTCCGATCGCCCCCCCCCCCCCTGGCTCTTCAGCTTCAGGGGAGAGCCTGAAAGGGCTCTCCCCCCTCCTGCTCCGACGGGCGCCGCCATCTTGTGATAAGCACCGCCCCTTTGGGGGCGGAGCTTATCGCGTCTCCCGCTCAAGCTCCGCCCCTTTGGGGGCGGGGCTTATCACGATCCCGGCTCGAAGCCCCGCCCCCTTTGTGGCGTCACTCACCGGGTGTCGTCCGGGCTCCCGGCTGTTGTTTATTCAGATGCGATCATACTGGCCACAGGAGCAGAGGGGCAGGTGATCAGATCATCACCTGCCCCTCTGCTACTGCAGCCAGCATGATCGCATCTGTCATCACATCGAGGGACAAAGGAGCTGACGATCGGAGGTAAGTAAAGTAAAAAAAAAGTTTTTATTTTTTAATAAAATTTTTTATTAAAGTGTCAGTGTGTTTATTTTTACTGTTAACCCCTTGTGAACTGGTAAGGGGTCCATGAGACCCCTTATACCAGTTCACGAGGCATCCCCTATTACCTGCCTCCCCAAAGCCCAGGGGGGGGCAGAAGAGCCCGGGCCCACATAGGGTATGTGGGCTCGTAGGCTGCAGGGTGGGGGGCCACAAAAGCTGGCCCCCCCACTCTGTGCCTACAAGCCCCCATAGCTGGTCCCGGGCTGGTTATGACGGGTAGGGGGGACCCTACGTCATTTTTTTTTTTTAATTTTAAGGGTTAGGGTTAGGGTTAGCCTAACCCTAACCCTTAAAATTCAAAATAAAAATGAGGTCCATGAGACCCCTTATACCAGTTCACGAGGCATCCCCTATTACCTGCCTCCCCAAAGCCCAGGGGGGGGCAGAAGAGCCCGGGCCCACATAGGGTATGTGGGCTCGTAGGCTGCAGGGTGGGGGGCCACAAAAGCTGGCCCCCCCACTCTGTGCCTACAAGCCCCCATAGCTGGTCCCGGGCTGGTTATGACGGGGAGGGGGGAACCTATGTCATTTTTTTTTTTAATTTTAAGGGTTAGGGTTAGGGTTAGCCTAACCCTAACCCTTAATTTTTTTTTTATAAATGACGTAGGGTCCCCCCTCCCGAGGGGGGGGGGACCCTACTTCATTTTTTAAAAAAAATTTAAGGGTTAGGGTTAGCCTAACCCTTAAAATTCTGCCAAAAAATGGGTTCCCCCCCCCCCTTCCCGGGAGGGGGGATGCTACGTCTTTCTTTTTTTTTTTAAAGTGGACCAACACCCAGGCTGATCGGCACGGGAATCTATAAGATTCCAGGGCCGATCAGATCCCTTACCGCGGGGCATCCGAAATCGGGATGCCCCGCTGTGTAAAACCCCCCAGGACGCCCCATTCGCCTTACCTTATCCCCGTTCCAACGGTGCATTCGGGGGCCTCCGCCGCCTCTCGCGCTTCTCTCTAGCAGGGCGGCCGTTTGTGAATGGCCGGCGCGGGCACGCTCCCTGTTAGAGGGAAGCGCGAGATGCGGCTGCCAGCGTGCTCGGAGCTGCTGTGGTTGTCCGTCCCTTGTCCGTGCATACCACAGCTCTGAGCGCTCTGATTGTACGAGCGCTCGCGCATGCGCCGTAGGAGCGGGGTGAGGTGAGTTTTTTTATACCTTTCTCGGGGGTTTCACGCATCGGGGAACCCCCGCGGAAGTGGAACAAAACCCAGGATAGTGAAAATCCTGGGTGTTGGTCCACTTTAAGGGTTAGGGTTAGGTTAACGCTAACCCTTAAAGTGGACCAACACCCACGGGTGATCGGCCCGGGAATCTATAAGATTCCCGGGCCGATCACCCCCCTCACCGCGGTACATCCGAGATCGGGATGTCCCGCGGGGTGAAACCCCCCCAAACACCCCAAACTCCTTACCTTATCTTCGGCGGCGGCCGGCCGCCACCGCCTCCCTCGCGCCCCTGTAGGCGTGCGCGCGCCCGCGCCGGCCGTCTGCGAATGGCCGGCGCGGGCGTCAAAAGTGACGCGAGGGAGGCGGCCGCGGCGGCAGCCGCTTAGACGTTCCTGATCCTCGCTTGTACGTCGGCGCTGGGAGCGGGGAGAGGTGAGTTTTTCGGGGGGTTAGGGGGGGGTTTCACACAGCGGGGCACCCCGATCGGGGGTGCCCCACCGAAGTGGACCAAGACCCAGGATAGTCAAAATCCTGGGTGTTGGTCCACTTTAAAATTCCTCCCCAAAAATGGGGTCCCCTGGGAGGGGGGATCCTACGTCATTTTTTCTTTAATTTTAAGGGTTAGGGTTAGGCTTAGCCTAACCCTAACCCTTAAAATTCCCAAAAAAACGGGGTCCCCCCCCCCCTGGGAGGGGGGTCCCTATGTCATTTTCTTTTAAAATTAACCCCTTGCGTTTATAGTGTGGATAGTAGTATTTTGTTTTTAAATGTTATAAAGTGCTATTTTCAGTTTGGGGGGGTCTCCTGGGCAAGAATGGGGGGCTATCGATACATATGTGGTACCGTTGTAATCGGGAGAAATGGGGCTATCACATGCAATATGGTTTTCATTACTAAAACAAATGTTTTATTTAAAATAAAGGAGACAATTGTTTAAAAAATATTATTTTATTTTTTTTTTTGTTTTTTTTACGCAAAAATATTTAAAAAACAGCAGAAAAATTACAAACAAGACATTTAATGTTAAAGCCTAAACTCTGCTGCAAAAATATATATATATATATATTTTCCAGGAAATTCCGGCAAAAATCACGGTTAAACATGGCGCAAAATGGGGAAAAATGACCAACAGAGGGTGACAAAAGTTCAAGTAGGCTGGCAATTAAAAGGGTTAATAGTACCTATGCATGTTCGGTATTGTTCTGCTCGGGAGACCTTGCGCTTTCAGATTTAGCTTGTTTTTTCTTATTTGCATATTGATATTTTAGGAAAAGGTGTTTTTTATTCGGCTTTTTTATACATTTTCTTGTGAAACCCTGTGCAACCTAAGAATTCTTCAAGGGATTACTTCCAGAAAGATGAGCCCACGACAACAAGCTGGGTACGCTTAGAAAGCTTAAAATGTGTAATTTCCGGGAATATATGGTTTATGGGGGATATTCCAAATGTAAAGGGTTGTTTTGGTAGAAAAAGCACAAGGTGCGCACATTGTCTGCAGAGCTGAAATTTTGAAGTAAAATTGCTGTTACGCACATGCTTTACTTTGGTGTGTTTGGCAACTCTTCCCTTGACAGGACCTATGCATGCTGGGTATTGTTCTGTTCGGGGCATGTTGCTTTTTCAGATTTTCTTGTTTCCATATAGTTTTTTTTAGGAAAATGTGGGTTTGATTCTGCATTTTTATTCTTTTTTAGGGAAACCCTGTGCAACCAAAGAATATATTGAGGGGTTAACGCCAGAAAACTGCACCCATGTCAACAAACCTGGTACGTCTAGAAAGCTTGAGGTGTGTACTTCCAGAGAATATATAGTTTGTCGGGGGTATTTCAAATGTAAAGGGTTGTTTTTCTTGAAAAACTGCAAGGTGCGCTTAGCGCGTAGCATAGTTGTATTTTATCTAAAAATCTCCTAAAGCGCTGTTTCAGTTTGTGGGAGTCTCCTGGGCAGGAAAGGGTGTCTACCAATACACATGTGGTACCGCTGTAACCGGGATAAATTGGTGTTTCACACGCAATAAGATTTTAGTGAGAAACTTACATTTTTTATTACAAAAAAACACTACAAATCATAAAAAATAGTTTTTTGGGGGTTTTATTGCACATATTTCATCCAAAAATATTGAGAATACACCTAAAGAATGACAAACAAGACATTTCATGTTAAAACCCAGACTCTGCGGAAAAAAACAATATGTCACTTTCCTGGGAAATCCCTGGAAATCCCTTCAAAAACCACAGTTGAACATGGGGAGCGCAAAATAGTGCAAAATGGTCTGGCAACAAAGGGTGACAAAATCTTAAGGTAGGCTGGCACTTAAAGGGTTAAATATACCATTTATATATTTATGCATAAGAGGCACACAATTCTCTCCATTTTTATTTCATGTATCCTCCGTAGCACACTTTTTATTTGGAGCAAAAACTGCACTTCTTTTATTTGGAGTAAAAAGCTCCATTCATCAAGTGTAAAAATGGCACTTCTGTTTTATTTTACATTTCCAAATGGTGCTAAATCAACCCCATTGTGTTTGAAAGTAAAGATGCCCAAATTAAAAGCAACAGAATGGCTCTGGGAACCTAATGGTGGCACACATTACACTACTAAAGCTTGCCAGCTAGACTTCTGTGTAGCTCCATAGCTGTATACGCTTTTGCAATAGGGCTTTGTATTTAACTAACTTAATCATTATTATTAATATATATATATATATATATATATATATATATATATCGCCATCTTCTTCCATACCATTGTAAAAGGTATTACAGACAAGGTAAAACTGTACAGGGATCAATGCAAACTAGACAGTACAAAGTTCAGACCAAATTATATGAATAAAGGAAACAATAGGAAAGAGAGCCCAGCCCTTGCAAGCTTAATTGTATCAATATATGTTTAATATTACCAAATCCATTAATCAGTTAAGGATCTGCATAATTTGCCATTAGTACATATGAGTTGTAACTAAACTAAACTGTAGACACTAAACTCTTGATGCCCTTTTTGATGCACAAAAGTGAACCAAATGTCTAAAGATTTAGTGTATAATGTTGCCTAATGGCGAAGATGCAGTTAAATACTCACCATCCAGGTTCCCATGCAATGCAGAGGAACTGCATCCCTGCTACCCCCTTTTGTTTGCCTGGCAACCTTGTGGCCTACCAACCATGGCGCACAGAGCGGAATAGCAGGAATGCCATTTCTCCACAGCACATGGCTCTTTTATCGCATTCACAGCTGTTGCTGGAATCCTTAGGAAGGGGAGATTTTAACCTGATCTTGGGCTTTAGGTAACATCATACAGTTTGAAGCATAGGACTATAGTAAATGATCCTAATGTGTCCTTAGACTTAAGGTCTGAAGAGTGTAAAGATAATGATTACTGGCAGAATTCCCCTCCCAATCAACCAATTACAGGCAGGGTAATCTCCCCCCTCCCCCAGAATGTTGGACAATAGAAAAGCAGCGGGTGGGCAGGGAGAGGCAGGGTAACTGATCCCTGCCTACCCACCACCTTTCCACCTGTGCACACACCACCACAGCATACACATGCTCACACACACACACACACACACGCACACGCACGCACACACGCACACACACACACACTCACACACACACGCACACACACACGCACACACACGCTCACACACACACGCACACACACACACACGCTCACACACACACACACGCTCACACACGCGCACACACGCTCACACACACACACGCACACACACACACACGCTCACACACACACACACGCTCACACACGCTCACACACGCACACACACGCTCACACACGCACATACACACACACGCACACACACACGCTCACACACGCACACACACGCTCACACACGCACACACACGCTCACACACGCACATACACACACACGCACACACACACACACGCTCACACACGCTCACACACACACACCCTTCCTGCGTTTCTGTTCTGGGAAGGGGGTGAGCCTTCAATGGATGCCAGCTATAGAGGCCACGCCCACTGGTAATGTAAGTTGTATTTTTACCCTTTACATTCTCCCCCCATGATGGCCTGCCATCAGTGACACACAGAGCCGGAGTAACAGGAATATCATCACTTCACGGCACATGGCATTTCACAGCTGTTGCAGGAACCCAGGAGTACTTAACCCGATCTTGGATTTTAGGTAACATTAGGGTGGTGTGGGGCATAGGACTATAGTAAGTGATCCTAAAATGTTTTCAAACTTTTCAGACTTTCAGAAAGTCACTATAAAATAATAATTATCTGCAATGCAATGCAATGAAAGTTTGGTATTACAGTCATTTGTAATAAAATGCAATTTGTGTGTTTTTTTTCTTCATATTACAGGGTGCACGTGGTCATGATGGAGCTCCTGGATCTTCTGGTCAACCTGTAAGATTATTATTTATTGTACTTGTAAAATACCATTTTGTGCACTATAAGATGCACCCGACCAAATGGTGTGCTAACAAATAAACCCTTCCAATCACCCCATAACAGGCAGTGTGCAGAATCTTCACCCAATCATCCCATTACAGGCAGCATGCGGAATATTCCCATTACAGGCAGCATGCAGAATCGCAAATTACAGGCAAAGTAAAGACTTCCCCATTATAGGCAGTGTGGCAGAATCCTCCCATAACAGGCAGCATGCAGAATCCCCCCATTACAGACAGCATGCAAAATCACCCCCATTACAGGTAGCATGTTACAGACAGTGTACAAATTCCACCCATTACAAACAGCATGCAGAATCCCCTCATTACAGGCAGCTTGCAGAATCCCTTCATTACAGGCAGTGTGCAGAATCCCCTATTATAGGTAGCCTGCAGCCCCTGGTTACAGACAGTGTACAGAATCTCCCCATTACAGACAGTGTACAGAATCCTCCTATTAAAGGTAGTGTACAGAATCTGCCATTACAGGCAGCATGCAGAGTCCCTCTAATTACAGGCAGCATGTAGATCCCACCCACCCTCCTTTACAGGCAGTGCAGCAGTGAAGAATCCCCAACATCCCCCACAGGCAGTGCAGCAGAATCCCCCCCTTTACAGGCAGTGTGCAGAATCCTCCCCCCCCCCCCAAATTCCCCCACTACAGGCATTGTGGCAGAATCCCTCCAGTATAAGCAATGTGGCAGAATCCCCACAATCCCCCATTACAGACAGTGTGGCAACCCCCCCCCCCCCCCCCCAATACAGGCAGTGTGGCAGATTCCCCTTCCAATCACTCAATTACAGGCAGAGTAATCTTGCCCCTCCCCCAATTGCCAGGCAATAGAAAAGCAGTGGACAGGCAGGGAGAGGTAGGGTAACTGCCTGTCCACCGCCTCTCCATCTGTGCACCCTCTTACACGCCAGCTGCCACACATACATACACACACTCATTCTCACATACATGCTTCCTGCATTGCTGCTCATGCAGTACTGGTTCTGGGCAGCGGGTGGGCCTTCAATGAACACAGGCCTTAGAGACCATGCCCACTGGTAATGTAAGTTGTATTTTTCACCTTTACATTCTCCCCATAAGATACACACACACACACACACACACACACACACACACACACACACACACACACTTTTGGTAAAAGGTGCATCTTTTGGTGCAAAAAATGCGGTATATACAAAATAGTTATCAGTCTAGCTAATAGTTTTAGCATCGCTTACTATTCATTAAAGAAAATTTGGTTGATTAAGTGTTTTTCCCACAGGGTCCTCCTGGTCCCCCTGGTAATGCTGGATTTCCTGGCGGCCCGGGCATAAAGGTACTTTATGATATTTAAAAAATAAATCTTTCAAATAGTAGAGGAAAACCGTAGAGTCTATAAGACTCTAGGTCTGGTTAAATACCCAACCACAAGGCAACCTGATTTGTTATTTCCCACTGTGTAAAACCCGGTCTCCAGTTAGAGTGATGCAGGGTATGTGGCCATGTAGAGCAATGCAGTGATGCAGGGGATGTTCAGCTTTTTTAGCCATTTATGTATCTGCGCGACCAGAAAAGCGAATTTGAAGAGAGCTATGTCTGCACCATGGGACCGTCGAAGTCAATTGTGATTGAAAGTCCTCTTTACAGAGTCAAAGATTACTTTGGGCCCCTCCAGTTAAAGATCCCTGGGAAGCCAAAAGCAGATATGAGGTTCTGACATGGTGCAGGAAACTACTGCAAAGCTTGGTGAAGTTTGTCTCCTCCTACTGGAGGAAGGCACATATGTGGAGAATTATCTTGCCCCTAATTGGATAAATGTTTTCCAAGAAAAGATGGGTCTGAGGGGCTAAAACCTATGGGGGGCACACAGCATGTGTGTTAAGTAAGTGTTAACTATGTGAGGGCCATAGGTTGTGCACCCATGTAGTCAATTTAATGCCAGGTTCACGCTTGTTGGCAGAGGATTGTATACAACACTCTTCCAACATGCAGGAACTATGGCTGTTTATTCAGCAACAATCAGGAACATAAACGTAAACAGGATGACAGCAACACATCTCAACATAGAGCCAAGGAAAGAGCTCCTTTCTGTTAGCAGGTAAACGCACTATGCATACAGTCACATGGTCTGCATAAGACTTCCTGGCTTTTCTTTTAAACTAACTTTGTCAGACAGTCACATACAGGATGTAGTTGTTGCATTAGCTATTCTAACAACTCTGATCACTATCTATATTTTTATTTCAATGTTCTTGATCTTCCAGGGTGAAACTGGGCCTCCTGGTTCTCGTGGTTCTGATGGCTCTCCAGGGATTAGAGGTGAACCTGGAGCCCCAGGCCCCGCCGGCTCAACAGGCCCCGCTGTAAGTTTATCTTTAGAAAAATACTCAGAATGTGCAAGCACTATGTAGTGTAACATTTTCCATGTTTTTCTAGGGTAACCCTGGCAAAGATGGCAATCCTGGCGGCAAAGGGGAAATGGTAAGTATGATCTAATCAAATCATTTTTTAAAATCCTGGCAGAACAATAAAATTAGCATTCTCAACAAATATTTATTTTTTTCCTTTAGCTTTTTTGTCAGATAAGGTAATAAGGACAGTTGTCAGTTAGACAACTAAACTTAAAGATGCTGTATCGCGTAATTTTGTGTATATGTGTATAATTTTGTGTAATATTAAAAATTCATACAATCATGTCAGCTATTTAGTGGAGGGGTCACTTACACACCTGAACTGAATGAAACTCCTGCACAAGCTTGTGGGGTTCTTCTCCTGGTAGGAATAAAACCCAGGGTGCCAGGTTTGACTGTATCAGAGGGGAAGACTTCCTCTTCCTCTATGAAAAGAAAGAAACAAGCCTGGCTGGATATTTCTTGATATCGGCATATCCCCTCCTCCCGCCATATAGCATATTCATATGGATTTTTCATCTGCCCATTTTTTGCGATAGCCCTCCGTTAATGCATATGTAAACAAGGCTTGTAAATAATCAAATATAGATTGTACTAAGAGAAGTTTTTTACCAATGTCATTCTGAATGTCACAAGAGTCCAGACTTGGGAGACAAGGCTCTATCTTGTTTCCTCTATCACTTTAGCCTCAGGGTTAATAAAAAAAAAAGGTATGTATGAAATGTATCTTTCATACATATTATATACACTGTTGCAGTGAAAACTATTTCTTGGTTGTTTGTTGTTGCAGTTGTTAATACTAATAGATCAGTATTAACTATAATCAGTATAGATTAGAAAATAAATCCCATACACGAATGTGCTGGGAAAACGTATAATTTGTAGTAATTGTTTTGGCAATTGATTTCAATATTTTATATTTAAAGGGTCCTAGTGGCATCCCTGGTGCTCCCGGTTTAGCTGGTGCTCGTGGTCCTCCTGGCCCTGCTGGTACTAATGGAGCCCCTGGATTAAGAGGACCATCAGTAAGTATAAATATTGTACAAATATTAATTGTGGTATGTAAACTCGAAAGCTGTAAAATAGATATTGTTGATAGCTTAACCCAAAACCATTGCTAAAGGCCAGGGAAGAGCAGGACAGCTGCTTAAGTTATGGCTTGGTCACACAAAGCATTGTTAAACCTTAAAGGGGTCCTTGGGGTTTCTTGCCAGTCTACTTGTGTATTGATAGTATCAGGGTTAACCAGCAGTAATCACAGTTAGCTTTAATTGCAATCCAAAGTACAGTATGTCACAGTGTCAACTGCAATTAAAGCTGACTGTGATTACTGCTGGTTTCACAGCACACAGCTTTGGTAGCCGTGGGTAAGGATTAATAGGACTGCAGCAGGAGGAGCTGACAAAATGATATAACAGCAGACAGACACTGAATGGCAAGCAGACAAAATGAAAGGATCAGCTTATTTCATTGTTACAGGGTCAGGAAAAGAAGGTTTTAATGCTTTACTTTAAGTCACGATCAAATACACAGTTCGCAATTCACAGGCCAATAAACTTGCATAGCTTGTAGAAAGCAAACACAAACACAATTGCTTCATCAGGACATTTCAGTGTAAGTGTTAAATAGTCTTGTGTCTTTCAGCCAGGACACAGGTACACTTGCTTAATAGAAAGTTTTAGTGAAAGTTAAATAAGCTTGTGTCCATCAAGAAACGAACACGGGTACTCTTACTTGTCAGAATGTTTCAGCTAAGGGGCTAGGCAGTACTGTATCTCTCAATTAAATGTAGGCATTTATCCAAAGGGGGATTTGGACGTCCACCACACCACTTTGAGCTGAGCACCCCCTCGTATGGGGTATCCCACACTGGGATGTGGAATTGCCCAGGATCAACAGAGGGGCTGTCAGCAAGAAAAATCTCTCCGTATGAGCCCTATTATCGCCCAACACGAGGGCTTCTCCTTTACACAACAGTCATTACAGTGCAGAGTTCTTAGACAGGGGCAGCCACACCTTACCGGAGTCTTAGACACAACTTCTCCTCCATCGCAGCCTTTTAGTCCCTTTGGAGCCCCCCGAGGGTGGCCTTTTCTGTCACATTCACACCAGAACCCCACTGGGTTTCTTCCTGCATGAACCTCAACTCTATCTGCGTAGACCTCAGCTCTCTCTCTGTCTGTGCAATTCAGCGTGGCTCTGTTTACACTGCAGCTACGTCTTCATACTCATTCCGGCTGTAGTATACCTCTTAGCATGCTTATGGACGATCTCCCTGTCTATCCCTCTGGCTTCACCTTATAATACCTCTGCTCTATACAATGCTGCTTGTTGTTTTCCCTCCAAAAACCTCCCGACCAATCTCAGAAGTTTCCTGTTGTTTCCCAAAAATATCTTATGCATCCTAAAGTGAAACTCTGAGTTATAATTCTGAGAGTCTGAATTACATTTTCTTTTCATTTGTGGTTTTATACTTCCATCTAGTGACCAAAGTGGGAAGAGTAACCCTATTTTCACATTAATGGATAATTTGCACATAAATCCCTTTTTGAGCACATAAATGTGTGAGCGTGTTTTTTTTTACTACCACGCTTGTCTGGTTTATCTTTTATTTGTCATCTATCATTTGCATTTTTAGCCAGTGAAGCCTGTCTTCACTGTATTGCTGGATATTTCCCACTGACCCCCTTCTGCTTCCACAGCTTAAAGAGAAGCAACACCCCCGCTGAGTCTTTAAGACTCTTAGGGGGGTTGGTCTACTGCTTTATGGGACATTACAAATTGGGATGCTCTACTGTGTGAAACCCCCCGGATCACTCAATCCACACATCACTCTCACAAACCCGTGCCGCATCTCTGCGGTGTGGCTATATCCTCAGTATACCTGTGGTGAGATACACACCTGGTCTTTCTGAATGGCCAACCCAGCCACGCCCACATCAAGGGCTGGGACGAGGATGAAGGTGACCAGCGATGCTCATTTTAGATTTACTTGCTGCTCTGACATCAGGAAATCTGAATAGAATTGTGTGATGATTGGCCCGTACATGCATCGGGGGAATGAGGAAGAGGTAAGTTCTGCGGGATACACAGGGCATTCCGATTTTCTGGGTATTGTTCCTCTTTTAGAGCAAATAAATAGACAGAATGAGAAACTAGTAAGAATCCTTCCTACCAGATCACTGATAGCTTGGCCATGGTTTTACACACACTCCAGACTGGCTTACCTACCATATTTTTTGCCCTATAAGATGCTTATAGTATTTGGAGGAGGAACATAAAAATAAAGATATTCTGAACCAAATGTTGTGCTAAAAGACCATCCCCCAAGAACCAAATAACAGGCAAGTTGCAGAATCCCCCCCCCATTACAGACAGAGTGGCACCCCTATTCTTCCATTATAGGCAGTGTGACATCCCCCTTCCCATTCCCATTATAGGCAGCGTGGCATTCTCCCCTCCATTCCCCAAAGGTGGCAGTCTCCCCTCCCAATCCCCATAAGCAGTGTGGAATTCCCCCCTCCCTATTCCCAAAACAGTGTGGCACCACCCTCCCATTCCCCATAGGCAATGTGGCAATAACCCTCCTATTCCCCACAGGCAGTGTGGCATTTCCCCCTCCAAATTGTCATAGTCAGTGTGGCTCCCCCCACCACCAAACCCAACAGGCAGTGCGGCATTCCTCCTTCCCAATCCCCATAGTCAGTGTTGCATTCCCCCCTCCCACTCCCCATAACCAGTGCGGCATTCCCCCCTCCAATAGGCAGTGTGGCATGTTCACCTCCCTGCTCACGGATGATGGAGGAGCAGCAGGGAAAGTGCAACGGGTGAGTGTGGCAGGATGTGATGCAGGATGTGTAAATGGACCAGAGAGTTTGTGTGGGCGAGCGCACCGGGCCAGAGCAGGGACTGTGGCCATACATCTGGCCACCCACCCCTCCTCCATCTTCTAGCCTTCTACCATCTGGTGGCTGCTGTGCAGGAACAATGGTTGTGTAAGTATACTTTAGTTTTTTTCATTTTTTTTTACATTCTGATTTTTTACATCTGATAAGAAGCACTGACACACAATACAACACACACACACACAACACACACACACACACACACACACACACACACACACACACACACACACACACACTTTTGGGGAAAAAGTGTGTCTTATAGGGCGAAAAATACGGTATACGTTCTTGCTAAATTTGTTTTGGGTGATCAATGAAAATATTTTTTAACATCTTACTAGATGTTAATGTAGCGCTCCACATAAACATAAAACATACAATAAAATGAATTTTGCTAAATGCCAGGACATGTACAGTAAGTGGCAAGCTCTGCATAAATAAATATAAATCTCTGACTACTAAAGGTATAGAGTTACAGAGGTCTTATCTGCAAAACCTGCCAAATGTATTTTCAATACTACACTTTTAAAATTATTCTGTTCAATATTTACAATGTATTTTTATTTTCCTTGTTTAGGGTGAACCTGGCAAAGATGGTGGAAAAGGGGAGTTAGGCCCAAGGGGAGAACGTGTAAGTATTAGCCTGACTGAGTATTTTTCATTTGCTTTACCTCAATTAACCTTTTTTTGTTATTTAGGGAGAAGCTGGACCCCCAGGCCCACAAGGTCCTGCAGGAGAAGAGGGCAAAAGGGGAAATAATGGTGAACCAGGTACAAACGGCCTGCCAGGGACTCCAGGAGAAAGAGTAAGCTGTATTCTGTCATCATCAACATATTTTTAGAACATTTGTTGGTTTTAAGTTCAAGGAAATATTCCAATATTAAATTGTATGCTCACAACATCTTGAACATCACATGTTACATATCAAATAAGTAATAGAGTGTATGCTATATTAACTTTGGAAAGCTTATTTCCTTCAAACGTCCAATTTGATGTGGAGAAAAGCTAAGGAGGAGGAATATACATGTCCATCAATAAAAACTGGTGGCTTGACAATAGGGTCAATTCATGCCCGTGCGCCCAAAAGCAAAAAACGAATGCACAAACTGCATCGGCATGCGGAAACTTGCGATTTGGCATATGATTCATAGCACCGTGCAAGCGGTTTACACACATGTTCATCGCATTTGTAAAGTGTGTAAAGTGCGTAAATGATAATATAAAAATTATGTACACATCATTGCTTGGAATGGAAATAACGTTTTTCTTGTTTAATTATCACTATTGAAATCAGTAAAAAGTGGACTATGTAAACAAAACAAGACCTCCAAGCCCGCATTGAATGTATACACTGGCATGCCTTGGAACTATGAACCCCAAGCATAGACAAATGGGCAGGCACTGCTCATTCCTAGAAGGTTCGATAAGAGCTACAGAAACAACAAACCATGATTCAGTGGTAACACCAGAATGCCGTATTAACAAAAAGAGGAGGCACACAAGGTGGGTGATATGCAAAGTTTTGGCAGGCTCGGGAAGGCCTTGTCAAAAGGAAATAGGGGTTGCGAAGCTTCTGATGATTCTGGGTCTGTTTTAAAAGGCTTCAAGGATGCAACCAACCATAAGAGCCTCCCACAAACAATATCCCCAAGTGTCAAACTGGCTGCAGATTTGAGATCAAGATCCAAACAGACAGTGATCAGACAGTCCTCACAACTCCCACAGAACATTCTGTAGCTGACAAGCAAATTGTCCAGAGCATGAAGATTAAAGAATTTAAATAGCTTCAGGCCTGTGGCAGTAAGTTTAGTAGTTATGAAGGTCCCAAAGTGGCTAGTGATGGCCTACCTGAGTAAAATCAACACCCAAATTGGCCTTCTTTAAGCATACAAAAAAAAGGTCATTGGAGGATGCAGGTCACCTGGCCAGCTCTCTAATTTGCACTGGAGCACACTGACTACTCTAATGCCTATGTTAGAATGTTGTTAATGGACTTCAGTTCACTGTTTAACACAATCAATCTAGATGTCCTTCATAACAAACTCAGAAAACTAACAGTTTAACAGAACACCTAAAAATGCATCAGGAGCTTCCCCAATAACAGAAGCCAATGCGTAAAACTTAGTGAGTTATGGTTCAGTCCCAAAGAAACCAGCAGCAGGCAACCACAAGTTTGTGTGATGTCACCCTTTCTCTTCTTGCTTTATGCTGACTGCACATCCTTTGAGGTCTATGTTAAGACTCTGAAATGTTAAGACTATTATTAGACTAATCAGCAATGAGGACTGACAAGCTTCTTGTTGCAAGAAGGTCAGCAAATCAGATCATTGGTTCAATACAATGCAATACATAATCATCAAGGATAGATGGTCAAAACTGTGGAAACTAGAGTTTAATGTCTCTAAATGTAAAATCATGCACTTGGGTAAAAGGAATCCCTGCTCTGAGTACCGTATGGGCAGCACTGTGTTAGCTAGGACCTTCTGAGGAAAGAGATTTAGGGGTACTGATTACTGATGGCTGTAAGATGAGTGGACAGTGTAGCCAGGTAGTGGGGAAAGCAAGCAGAATGCTTGGCTGCATAGCTCGGGGCATCACCAGTAGGAAGAAGAAGGTTGTGATGCCGCTGTATAGAGCTCTGGTGAGGCCACATCTAGAATACTGTGTGCAGTTCTGGAGACCTTACCTGCAAAAAGACATTATTCAAATAGAACGTGTCCAAAGGCGGTCAACAAAAATGGTAGAAGGACTTAAACGTAAAACTTATTAGGAGAGACTTAAAGAACTTAATTTGTTCAGTCTGGAGGAAAGAAGGGAGAGGGGGGACATGATTGAGACCTTTAGAAGGATTGAATAAGGTTCAGGAGGGAAGTGTTTTTAAGAAGAAACTTAATGATAGAACAAGGGGGCACAACCTGAAGCTAGTCGGGGGGGGGGGATCAGGAGCAATGTTAGAAAATATTATTTTACAGAAAGAGTAATAGATGCTTGGAACAAACATCCAGCAGAGGTGGTTGAAAAATCAACAGTCACTGAATTTAAATATGACTGGGATAAGCACACATCTATCCTAAGATAAAGAGAACATACAGTTACATAAGGGCAGACTAGATGGACCGTATGGTCTCCTTCTGCCGTCAACCTTCTATGTTTCAAAAAAAGGAAGATTATACATTTCATGAAACCTCTGAAACCATATAAAAGGAACAGTGGTATCTAGAGTTGAGAACATTACATTCCTTGACACAATAATTACCAGCAACTCTAAATGGTCATTCAAAAAAAACATGGTGAATAAGAAAGCTCAACAGCATCTCTATCTCATCAAGGGCTGCTATGGTGGAGTCAGCATTAAGAATGTTAAGAAGATTGTGAAGACAGCTGAAATAATCATTGGGGCCCCCTTCTAATGAATGATCTATTTGAGCCAAGACTGTATTCCAAGGCATTTAAAGAGTGAGGGAAAACCACGCTAAATATTTTAGTAGTGGTAACATTTTAGTTGCTCAACGTGTGCTACTCCAATTATCCCAGTGGATTCCACATACAATGTAACATATAAAACACAATTGCACAGAAAAAATGGCTACTGAGCAAATAAAAAATTCAATTATATGCCAGCTTATGCATATTAGATAATTCCAAAGATCAATAGTGTTCTCAGACAACAGTCAGTATTTTTGTCCTGCTATCCCGAAGTACATGCACTTCTTAACATTATTTAACAATAGATCCGTTCCAAAATATCCACCATGTGCCAATAGATCTGTTTCAAAGCATTCACCATGTGCCCACCACCTTCTCTAGTTACTCTTACCAGATGGTAGCATAGAGTTATGCCTTAAAAACAGTTCCTTTCAATTTGTGCTCCAGTAGAATGTAAAATACTTGCTTCTCAAGATGATTCAAATTGTATGTATTCCAAGGCAACCAAGATCTCTGATGACCCCCATCACCCAGGACATACCTACTTCAGCATTGAAAGTTACCTGGCCAAAAGTCCTACCAGTAAATTACTTGCCACTGTGTGCCTCTAAATTACTTGCCACTTGAGACTTTTGTACTGGAAGCAGGGAATGAAAATAGTCAATACTTGTCTTAGCTGTGTAAATAAAAATCAAACTTATAATTTTGATTCTGATATCATTCTTACAGTTTTTGGCTTTATAATTGTAGGGTTCGCCAGGTTTCCGTGGTGCCCCGGGTAGCAATGGAATTCCTGGTGAAAAGGTATGTTATTCAATTTTTTTTCAAATGTGATGCCGATTACAAAATGTTCCGTTTGTATAACAATGTATTTATTAATTAGGGACCTGCTGGAGAACGTGGAGCGCCAGGCAGTGCTGGACCTAGAGGAAGTCCTGGTGAACCCGGAAGAGATGGAGGCCCTGGCAGTCCAGGAATGAGGGTGATTTTTTTTTACAATCTGCAGTAGAATGTTTGCATTCTGTATAGTGTAGCCACATTCTATAATGTAGTTTAAAATGTATGAAATATGTTTACCTACAAATATTAATATAAACTGACATTTAAGGAAGAAACTTTTTTGGTGCAGTGATTTTACATTTATATCACTACAGTAATTATATTAACAACTCTATATGTGTAGGTTCCTGATTGTTTTAAAAGATACATTTTCATTTTTATCTAAATTTAAAGTGGAACAAAACCCACATTTTTAACTAGCATCCCCTTAATTGCCCCCCCCCCCCAAAGTAATTTTTGCTACTCATGCCTCAGTCTATTCCCAGCTAATGCTGTTTTAGCTTTAATGCCCTGCCTGTCCTCTACTGTGAATGGCAATGATGTAATTGCCGCACCTATGCGAAGACTGATTTTCTGCCATCTTACAGATAAGCCAGCAAAAAAAACAATTCAGTAGGTGAAAATATCAATTTCTAATATTCGTAGGAGCTCTGGCTAAATGTATTTCACAACTTCAGTGGGTTTTGGTCCGCTTTAAGCAAGGAACAACAACTATCAATGGAAAACCTAAACATTCGATCCCTGATTATCCTAATTTCTACAGTTATACAGTTATATTCTGAGGAGAAAAATAATTATTGTTTTACTGCTATAATATTTTCTTTGTATACTGCAGGGATCCACTGGAAGCCCAGGAAGTCCTGGATCTGATGGAAAACCAGGACCCCAAGTAAGTGTTTAAAATAATAGTGGATGAAAAGTTTATTTTGGAATCTACTGCCTGGCACGCGCATGGCTCATATAATAGGTGACTCATCACCCAGTCACTCATTATATGTCAAACAACCACTGCTGCAGTCACTCAAGTTCCCATCTCAGTTTCTTGTTAGTTCTCCCTTGGGTTAGTTCTCCAATCTTGAATGATTACCCACAGGAGCACACCTTAAGGGGGTGCAGGGGCCCAGAATATCGGGGGGGCCCATCATTGTTGCTCCTCCATCTTAGTTATCATATATGTTCACACTTGGGATCTGCCTCCAATTGAGTTAAAAGACAGGGTAAAGTTTACTGTGAATAGGCCCCATGTAATGTTCTCACCAGGGTCCCATCACAAAAATTGCCAAAATACCAAATATTTTCTTTCCATCAATTTATTTTGCAATGGACCAATTTTCCATGTGAGTTTCCAATCAGGAAGATATTTTTTTTAGTACAGCACTCTATGGGGCAATTACATTGTAAAACTGAACTGTCCCATAGGGTTTCGTTATTTAAAAATAATATAAATATGAATTCAGGCAAACATAAACAAAAGTCTTATAATCACCTTTTATGCCCAGATGATGGCTGCTATGCCAGCACTGGGTGCCTTACCTGATCTCCAGAGCCACATCTCAAAATGCCTGGGCAAAATGTCCGGCTCGATGGGGCCATGTCTGCCATCATAAATCCCTGTAATGCTGCCAGTGGCTGCCAAGATCTGACACGCCCCCTCTATTTCCATCAATGGAGGGGGCATGTCGGCGTTGCTGTGATTGATCAGGTAAAGTACGCAGCACAGGACTAAGGGACCACAGTATAGAGGGTTTTTTATGTTTGTCTGGACTTAGGTTTGCATAGCATAGTACTTTATAAAAGTAGGCAATCCAAGATGACCTGTAGTAAATATAACACCTGGGCAAGTCCAAAGAATTGTTTATTAGTGTATGTCATAAAAGGGTTACAAAAGATAAAAAAGCTCTGCCATGAAAAATATCATAAAAAGCTTCAGAGAGGAAGAGACGATGTAGATAATAAAATGTCTCATACTCTAGGAGGTTGAAGTAGTGAGTGGTTTTAGAGCAAATGGGGGGGGGGGGGGGGAGGGGCACTAACTAAACTGAGAGCAAATACATTTAGAATGGGATGATGGAAATAATCATCATATATTTCATTCTATAGCTCACCTGTAGAACTGCTTTCTAGCAAAACCCAGATGCAGGAGTCCAGAAATACAGATAATACAAGAAATGCTCCATAAATATATTGATGCCTCTACCTTTTTAAAAGCAGACCAAAACACTGGTAACCCAGCTCTAGAGTCTCAAAGACCAGGTTCAAGCTATTCTCTGAGCATCCTGTTTTGGGCAGTCATCCAGCAGAGGGTCAAAATGGACATGGTCCACTCACAGGAGATGCAGCAAACCTTAGAAATAAAATGCAATTATGGGTAAGGAAGTGTGAGACATGGCTAGCTCCATGTGCCTAATGTCCATTTAGGGACACAGAATATAATATGCACAGCAGTGGCAGATACTGTGGCCTGCACTAATCAGAAGGATGGATGATAGAAAGTACTGACAACCTTCATCTTCCACTGAAGTTGCGCTGCCCTCAAGCACTAGTGCAGCACTATCGAAATTTATTTTGGGGGCAATTTACAAAATGGTTCACTGCCCATTCAATACCTATTCACGAATATACATGTATAAGCAGCATTTACTGAGCCAAATGTTGCATATTCGCATGACGATGTCAGTGTTTTCAGTCTTTTTTATCCAGTTCACTTTTGCTTGGCGAATGCTGGCGAACGCCTTTTCTGTTCACCAGCTTTTAGCAGTGAGGAATCAATGTTTTAGGGTCTAATAAATTTAACTGTTGACCTTTGTGCCTTTACAAGAAAGGAAATTGACATCTGATAGTATAAGTGAGCTATTTCACTAAGTAGATTTGGGGTTCTTCATACAGAAGATAAATCAACCTGATACAGTTCCCAGAGGGAGCAAACCCCTAATATGCCAATGTCACCAAAATTCAGAAAGTTTGTTTTGCCTTTTCACAAAGCAATGTTAAGCATTTTATATTATTTTAAGGGTCCTTCTGGGGAATCTGGACGATCTGGCAATCCTGGTCCACCGGGACCAAGAGGACAACCTGGAGTCATGGGTTTCCCTGGTCCAAAGGGAAATGAAGTAAGTATTTTTTAAATTATTAATATTTAATATTATTTGGTCACTACATCAAAACATGTTTAGCATTATCAAAACTGTCAGTTTTGCTTAAATGCTGCAATCTTAATGACATGCTGGAGCATGGGGACAATATATAAAGTACAAACTAAAGGAAATAACAAAATATTAATTACATTGGTTTAATAAACTTGCAGTTCTCCTATAGTGCACTTCCTTTATTGTGTAAAACAAATAGTAATGTCAGTAACAAATTTATTTTTTTAGGGTCAACCTGGTAAAAATGGAGAGAGGGGTGGTCCTGGATCTCCTGGAACACAGGTGTGTGCTGTGCATTTTACACTTTCACTAATCCTATTGTCTATACACCTTAATGATATATACATTTTGTTTTATTAGGGTCTTCCTGGAAAGGGTGGTGATCAAGGTCCCCCAGGACCCCCTGGTGCTGCAGTAAGTGTGTTACACAAATAGACAAAGATTACACGATCAGATTTATGTCTATAATTGTAATAAGTAAGACTTTACAGAAAAGCTTAAGTTAAAGTCACATTAAACAAGTTAAAACAGGTCTTATAGGTATGATCAATGTAAAACTGCAGTTACCACATATCACGTGCCAAGCATCTTTTCATATGAAGCTTACATTGAGGGCCTTATTTATCAAGGAATAGCGACAGATAGCGACAGATAGCGACTGGGGAGCCGGCCAGTAAAGCCAGGTACCGCACCTAGAACGCCGGCTCCCCTCCACAATCACACATTTATCAAGCCGATACTGCTTAGCGACTGAGATAGCGCCACCTAGCAACTCATTCATCATTATCCCAGCCTCATCCCACAGCGCCAGAGAACATCCTTGGACAGCGACAGGTATGCCCTCTCGCTACCTGGCGCTCTCCAATGCATTTCAATGGCAGAATGTATTTTAATTAATAATTATTTTTTTATATATATATTTTTTTTTACATTTCAAAAAAAAAATCCGTGAACACTTCTTCCTTTGAAAATGTATTTTTGGGGGATTTTTAAAAAAAATTTTTTTTTGGGCAGAATTGATATTACAGGTCTGATTTTAAACTATTCAGGTTTGAATATTATTTCAAAATCATTCCATTTTTTTTTTTTGGGTGGTTAGGGGGTTAAAAAACTACTTTTAACACATCGCCTACTGCGCTCTGGAATTTAAACATGCATTTCACAGTGCTAGGAATTTTTAAGGCTGATTTTTTAATGAATATGGTGGGTGCCGGTCGCTATGTCCAGTCGCTATCATGCGCTCCCATACAACAGCAAACCTGTCAAATAGCGACTCAGCATCTTGTATTCAACATTACGGCACACCGACTGAGTCGCTATCATCCACCGAACAATGGCCAAGCACAGCGACTACTAGCGGTCGCTGTCAAAATACCGCTACAGTCGCTCAACAGTCGCTATCTGTCGCTATCTGTCGCTATTAATGAATCAGCCTCTAAGTTTACAGTAGCCAGGGATGTTTCTAGGGGAGGGCAAGCTGTAAACCAAGGCCATTGGAGTGCTTTTTTCCCAGCCATCCTGTTTTTTGCAGATGAGTCAAGGCTACTGCTAGTGGTAAGTCAAAAAAATGTGGGCCTTCTTTACACCTTTCCTCAGGTCCCTGCCTGCCATTGTTTCTATCTGCCTTCAATATGGATATGGCATGAGATGAATCTTTGAAGTTTTTATTGGCTTAAGTAAATTTGGGATTTTTTAGAAAGTTGCCTGCATTTTTGTGACTTTCCAGTTAGTTGGAGTTAGTGACGCTCCAGCTGGGCACTGCAGGCATACACCCTGGTGGGGGGCGCTAGTAGCGACCATTGTCTTTTGGATACACTACTAGTAGTGCCTGACATACAAAAGGCCCCTCATTCACCCACATCGGGCTCAGTATTTGTGAGGGGACACCGCTGACTGCTAAGAGATTAGCACTGCATGCCATGGTATGAGAATAGTTGAGGAAGGGACAGAATTTGTTTCCTTCCTGCACTGAGCACTATTTTGTCTAAAAACTTTCCTGACAGTAGCTGAAAATGTAGGGGTAAAGGTTCATCTTCAAACCAAATGAAAGTTAGATTTAGGGCACAAGGGGTGATAATTAGTGTTGAGTGATCACGAACCGCAAAGTTTGAGTTCGTAGCGAACTTGTGAGTTCAGATTCCCAAACATGGACTTCAGCCAGAAGTCCCTGTTTGATTTAGGTGCTCGGCCTGAACACAGAAAACCTTCAGCTAAAGTCTGCAGCAGCAGGAAGCCTGTTGTAACTCACCTAAGCCCTGTAATCCTGTTCCCAGACTTCCTGATGCACACTCTACACCAGCCACACCCACCATCTCCTTGAGGGATCAGTCCATTATTGTACTGGCCCCCAACAGTCCACAACTTCTCTGCTGAGCCTTGTCCTCGGTGTGTTTCCTGGGTGGTCAGTGAGTATGTTCTACATTTGGGGATATAGCATTGTAGAAGCAGATTGTGTACCTGGAATAGATATGGCCACTCCCAACTTAATGATTTTAACTTTATTACAGTTTAGGAGCAGATAATGTGACAGCGGGGGCTATAGCCCCCAGCAGCCATTATGCCAGGCCGATAAAATTGCAGGGGCAGAACATAGCTGTAGGGATACATTAGGACAGAGTGCTGAGTGGGGTGTTACAAGCAGCAGTGCACTGACATGGTAAGATGGACTACATCCAGCCCAACCACCTCTAAAGCAGTAGCCACAATTCTCCCTATGACCAGTTCACCTCTGCATACAGCAAAGTTCAGGAACTAATAGGGAGGTCCCAGGGTGATACTGTCCACATGTCTCAGCAGTGGGAATAGGGTGTCACTAAAAATTGATCTATTGGAAAAAAAATATTTTTTCTGGCTACTAAACATTAACAGTTGCACAGACATTACAGGCCTGATTTCAAAGAGGCACACCAGACTGCACTGACATATGCCAGGCCATAGCAGTCTAATATAAAGCTCTTAGCGCCCTCCTTTCATACCCCACACTTCCCCCCTAGTCCAGTTCCTTTATACCCACACTTTAAGTGATCAGAGTCTATATATATGTATACATTTCTTTTCATACTAAATCTTTATTTATGAAAAATATTTGTTTCTATAGGGACCTTCAGGTGAAAGGGGAGAACCAGGAGCAACTGGTCCACCTGGCTTTCAGGTAATTTAGCAACAAAATGTTTTACTTGGTTACAGAACTAATCATTCTTGAGCAAAAGTTGGTGGCCTTGTGTAAGCCTAAATTCAGACTATGCTTTATTTTTGTTTTGAGCACACTGGGAAGAGGAAAACCATAGTAGTGTTCTCATAGCTATTTTGCCTTGCTCTCACCTTTTTAGTCTTAAAGTGGACCAAAACCCAGAATTTTGACTATCCTGGGTATTGGTCCTTTCCCTGGGGGCACCCCGATCGCTGTATGAAAACCCCCAGATTGCCCGAACCCAGCTCACCTCTTCCCGGCCCCACAGCGCGTCTAAGAGCAGCGGCATCCCCTGCCTCCCACTAACAGGGAGCGTACCCACACCAGCCATTTGTTAACTCAGGATAGTGAAAACTAATGACTATCCTGGGTTTTGGTCCACTTTAAAATAAAGATTATTTTACAACATTAACAATATGAAACCCAATGTTATGACCTGTTTGTCATATGGGTATTTTTGTAAAAATAATATTTATTTAAGACAAAGAGGTGGCATCCAACAGTTGCAGATTTATGTTTATTCTCAGCTTCTAAAAGTTCATTCCCGGTGAAAACGCTACATAGAAAGATAGTTCTCTTTACTGTCTGTGACCCCACTGGGCAGTTTAAGCCCTGGCCCACTTTGTATAACAGAGACAAGTAAGATGTTCGTTCAAAAACTAATGGTTATTACCAGAGAAGTTGTGACTATATATATATATATATATATATATATAATTTGGATTAGTTTCAGTTATCAGTTAGTCAATAAACTGTGGAGAGCCTTCCACATGCACCCTACATTTTGGTGACTAACCTGCTAAATGTAGTCATCTAATGACAGTTTGTTCTAATGTATTTGTTACATGTTGAAAATGTTTACATACGTGTTTGATATGTTTATATTGATTATGTATTATTCTAACAGGGTCTACCTGGGACTTCTGGGCCCCCTGGAGAGAATGGAAAACCTGGTGAAGCAGTAAGCTCTATTTATATATTTTAAAATGAATCAACTTCCAGTTATTCCTGTACTTTATTTGGTCTAGTGTTTTGGATCAAATCACCCTTAACTTAACTGAATTGCTGAAAATGTAAGCCATTTTAATAGCTATGTTTTACCCTTAGGGACCTAAAGGTGAAGTTGGCCCTCCTGGACTCTCAGGTGGAAAAGTAAGTTTCATGTTTAAACATTTTATTAATCTAACGGATGTAGATTAACTGTGTTTATGTTTTGGATGATTCCATTCCTTTAATAATACATATTTTAAAAACATTCCTGTGGTTTTTCATCCTTTATCAGTAACTAGACAAATGTGTACTTTTAGGCCAATTTTCTGATGGGGTAAAGTATTGTATGTCCCTAGAATCTCTTATTCTCCCAGGTGAGATTGGGGCCAAGTATAATATTGGTAGAGCTGACCATTCTGTAATTTGAGAAAGTTTCTGTTTCTCCTTTACTGGCCACAATCCCCATAGCGCTTATAATCCTTATCCTTAAAAAGGAAAAGGTCACAAATATGGGACATAGCTTTCTCTAGAGAAAAGGGAGGCTGGCAGCCATTAGTGTGACCCAACAGTGCATATATTACCCAGCACTCTACCTGAAGGAAAAGAAAAGGTGAAGGAAAGGAATATATCTTCTATCCATTATGGGGTATGAAAGGGAGAAGGTGACGTTTAGCCTTAAATAATCTCTGAATTGCATAAAATTGACTAGCAACTATGTTACTTTCACTAGTACTGACATGTCATGGTAGCATCTGTCAGGTACTATGTTTTGTAAATTAGGCCTAATGGTACATACCAGCAAGCCAACTGAATTATAAATCAAGCAACCATTGGGTGAATTAGCATATTTTAGCAATTTATTTTAAAACAAGCTTTTTATCAAACAAAAGGAGAGAGGTTACTTGGATAGTCATAGTGCTTGTATGTGAATAAGGTAAGTGTTACATCTACACCAATACTAGTAATGTCCAACAGGATACGATCATTAGTCTTCCTCAGAACTTTTCTCTAAAAGTAGTTGCTGATCTCTGAGCTACTATTAGATTCCTGCAATATATTGGTCAATCATGATCTTCAGCTTTCCTACTATGGCCTTCAAGTACTTCTACAAAGATACCTCAACGCTTGGCTTCAGAGATACCACTTTTACTATAAACCAGTACAAATGTAGAAGGAGTATATTAGAATGTTTTATTTTGTAAAGATTTGATTATTAATGTTTTCTACAATAGGGTGAAAATGGTATCCCTGGTGAAAGAGGTCTACAAGGTCTTCCTGGAACACCTGGTACTAGAGGTCCTGCTGGTCCACCTGGTCCTGATGGCGGGAAGGTAAAACAAAAACGAGATATCCAAAAACTGAAATTTTAGACTGAAGCAAAACTATTGTGCATCTTTATTTTCCCTTTTATTATAATTTTAAATACTGTTTCATAGTTTACCATCTTTTGTTAACCTTTTATATCGAGAAAAGTGTAACTGCTAAGAGGTTCCAGTGATCCTGCATATTTTTGGACCCCCAGCCTACTCACACTGTGAGTAAGCATTAGCCCATTGGTGCCAAACATCTCACTTAAAAGATCTAAGGGTCTGAAAATAAATTAGATTGGCAAAAAAACATAGGCGCTTAATTCACTCACAGTTCCCAAACACATGCCCAATTGTATGTTTTTTTAATTGTGTGCATTTTAGTTGTATGCCCTGCCCTGCATTGTAATGCATATGCTAGCAAAAGTTATTACCCTTTTTGGACACCACTGTAGGAGGTATATTTTGGCTGAATAAAATTATACAAACTAAACAGCTTGTAATACACACAGGGATCTGCTGGGCCACCCGGACCAGCTGGAGGAATGGGACCACCTGGTCTTCAAGGCATGCCAGGAGAAAGAGGTGGATCTGGAAGTCCTGGGCCAAAAGGAGAACGGGTTAGTAGCATTCTTTATTTATTCATTAATTTTCTGAACATGTATTTAAACATTTTGCTTTAATTAAAATACAAAATGATTTTCTGTGTTTTACTTTCAGGGAGAACCTGGCGGCAGAGGCCTAGATGGAACTGCTGGAAAAGATGGGTCAAGGGTAAGAATATCTAGTCTTATAATGATTATGAGTCTTATAATAATTATATAGAGGTAAAAATCTAGATTGAACCATGTCCCATAAGATAAGTGCTTTTAGTTATGTGCTAGGGCCAGTTCCCAATTGCATCCTTATAATTAGTTCCAAAACATTTGCAAAGATAATGTAATCATATTTTTACATACAAAACAACAATATTTAATATGTATGCTTACAAACCAGTGACCTAATCTATAACATTTAGGCATGAAGTACGCTGCGCCAACTTTACGTTTCATTTTCATGAATGTTCTCTGAGAAAAATGCATTGTGTTTTAACACTATGACTATTGTCTTTATAGCATGTAACAGACGTTGGTTATTTAATAAAGTTAATAAACCTTGGATAGACACTATTCACTTAAGGGGTTCTTTGATAAAATTCTCAAGCTTCCCTATTTCAACACCAAATCAGCTCATTTATATTGGATGTTAAAGTGGTGAAGTTCTCCACTCAGAAACGTATTAATTCCAAGCAAAGTTGATGGGTTGCCCAAGGATTTGCTTTGGGATTCATTACATTTTAAATTGTATTTGAATGCACCAAGAGCTTCTCTAACTCAACAAGCAATCACGTACAATATATAAAATAATACTATCGTTTTTTTCCCTTACACCTGGGCTTTGCAATGAATCCATTTTAAAAGCAAGATGCAGATTCTTTTCAAAGAAGTACAGAATAGTTTTAAAAAAAATGTAAATTCTGCAAAAGAACCCCACTTTGTATTTTGGCATGTATTAAATAGTAAAAAATAAAATGTAGTTACTTGCTATGAACAATTTACACTGTAATATAAAGTTTATAGGAAACAACTTGTCAGTCTCATGCACTAGGTGTCAAAATGTGAACAGGATGTTACTCAATGATTTTTACTCTTTACATATTTAGGGTCCTGCTGGCCCAATTGGCCCCCCTGGTCCTGCTGGTCCATCTGGAGACAAGGTATTCCGTCTGACGTTTTTATTGCCATAAATTTGAGAGTACATGCAAGGATGATAAAACGGCAAAATGATTGAGTCTAGTAGGTTCATAGTCAGCAGTCAGCATTATCATTTTACTGTAGCCAAGCATAAAGTCCTTAGATGATGTTTTCTGCTACTTTTTAATATAGTTCAGTCATTCAATATTTACCCAATTGCTTCCCGGCATCACAGCCTTTAGATAGCTGACATTATTACTAACCAAGATTCAAATTTGCACCTGATCCTTTGCTTGCCTAAGCTGTAGAGGCATTGTCTGGAAAGTGATGTTGACTAGTTGTTGCTGAAAGTTTTTTGTGTTTTTGTAGGGTGAAGGTGGTCCAGCTGGTCCCCCTGGGCCTGCAGGAGTGCGTGGTGGACCTGTAAGTAGTTTCAGTCCTTTTTTTTACTATAATTAGCAAATTTAGTATTGACTCTACATATTTTAGAAGCAAGATTTGGGTCTTAGAAAAGCAACATTAATATACTTCTAATATATAAAGAAAATACTTGCTATAAATGCATGCTATAATAGAGACTCGTGGTTCAGTTTTTCTTTTGTTGTTGGTCATGTTAGCCATGTTGGTCATGTAATAATAAGTTTAATCACAATGAAAAAGTGTATAATAGATACACTAACAGAAAAATAAAGTAATATAATATATATATATATATATATATCACATCCAATTTTTATATATCAAATAAATGTTTCATTATCACCTTATTATAGGGAGAGCGTGGAGAATCTGGTCCTCCTGGTCCTGCTGGCTTCCCCGGAGCTCCTGTAAGAACAAATAGATTAAATTGATTAAATAGATTGTCTACTGTAATACTTCATTAGTATAACTTTTTATGAATTCTGTATTCTAAACTCCCTACAGGGTCAAAATGGAGAACCCGGGGGTAAAGGAGAAAGAGGTGGTCCTGGTGAAAGAGGAGAATCAGGTCCTCCTGGTGCTGCTGGTTCTCCAGGTGGCCCTGGTCCTGCTGTGAGTATCAGCTATGTTTTGGCACTCCTTTAAAAAAAAAAACTGCCATGAAACACACATAAAGCAAACGTAAAAAAATGTTTCCCTAAACACATGTAAGCTGTTCTGCTACTTAAATAAATGTTTCAAGTTAGTGACCAAATACAAATAACAACAACTGTAGTACCTTTTGGCTGCGTACATATGTTCGAGCTACAGATAAAAGCATTCTTCAAAGTGATCACACCAGAATGATGGAGAGATGTCAGTTGTAAGCTGTCTAATACATATATATATATATATACAATGCAACACACAAGGGTGCTGCTCTTGTTACAATTTAAAGGAGCCACAGCCTGGCTGTATACAATGAATGCAGCTGGGAGTTGACCGGCTTTTTACAATCAAAGTTGATGCATCTTGCTTGTTACATTGTACAGTTTGATGTAAAGAGGCATCAGCGAGCGTTTTAAAACTCCCAGCCTGAGTTTCATTACTCTCAAGTCTCAAGGAAGTCTGTGTAGTTTACCTTCCTTATATTACTTTCACAGGGTCATCTTTACTTTTCAATTTTATATTTATTTTAATTGTTTTCCTAATTACTTTATTATTTACAGGGCAATCCTGGTCCTCAAGGATCAAAAGGAGATCGTGGAGCGCCAGGAGCACTTGTAAGTAGTCCAACGCTTTTGCAAATAGTAATTGTAAATATATACTGACTGTCACTAGGGCACATAGGGTTTCTGTACCAGTAACAACCACCTTGTCTGACATGGTTATGAGCGTTTTTTATTTGGTATAACAGTATAATTTTCTGTTGTGCTACCACAAGCCCCAAATCAGGCAACAGACAGAAAGTAAAAAAGAAACCAACCTTTTCAAAACCAAATATAAAATGGTGCCTAACCTTAGCCCTAAACCTTAACTCCTCTATCCAAAGTCCCTTGTGTCCTTACCACGGGCTGAACTTTAGTGACTGAAGCAAGAGTGGTTTGTATGTACTAGCAACGCATCTAAAGTAGGTTTTTGTAAACGAAAGTGATATATACTATAGTTATTATATTATATTTAGACTTGCATTTTTTTGTCTTATTGCACAATTTTTTTTTTTTTAATAGGGTGCAGCTGGTATCCCTGGTGCCCGTGGCTTACCTGGACCCCCTGGTTCAAATGTATGTATTACAATATGTTTTTAGTACATAATATGTAATAAACAGTATATTGTGAAATTTAAGTAATATTAAAGACAGGAACAAAGAAACAGAATAGCAGAGCGGTTAAAGGCTATCTTGGGCCATTGGGCCATTTCCAGAAAAAGGCACAATTCCTACATTCATTTTTGGCATCTGTTCCACAGTTCATATCCTGGTCTGCACAAACTGATTATTTTTCATTGCTTAGATTCTACTGTTGGGGTGGGGGGTAAGGTAATAGAACAAGGGACAATCCTAAGTGTCTTCCAAGCATGGTTTACTTGTTTTCTTGAGACAGTTCTATATTAAGTTTAAGACATATATGCTCAGCAGTTTTTAATACACCCATTTTATTAATTTTCAGGGAAACGCTGGTCCAGCTGGTTCTCCTGGGGGTCCTGGGAAGGTTGGTCCTCCAGGTCCACCAGGCGGTAGTGGTCCTCCCGGTAATGCAGGTTCTGCAGGTCCAAAGGGTGAACCAGGTACACAAGGAGAAAGAGGATTACCAGGAAATCGGGGAGAACCTGTGAGTAATTTCACCAAAATCTTACAAATAGAATTTGATTCAATGTGCTACATATATATATGTATGTTGGTGTTTATGTATGTGTTCTATTATTGTTTATTTTCTTGTATAAGTAACAAACTTTACACAAATGCTTTTTTAACTGAAGTTTATTCAGTATGATCAGAACAGAATGTACAACAATTGTAAATTTGATCTGTTTTACTATTTATATGTATTTATGATAGGATACTGGGAATGTTATGTTAATTCATATTTATGTATCTAATTATTTCACAGGGTGCCCCAGGTCCTTCAGGTCTTTCTGGTCCAGCTGGGAGTCGTGGTATTGTTGGATTACCTGGTTTAGCAGGTAGACCAGGCAATCCAGGTTTGCCAGGTCCTAAGGTATGTCAGCTCAATCATGTTATTAGCATTTTGTTGAAATGTGTAAACATATGAATCTACAGATGTGCGCTTCAATGTTTTAATGGATAGATATGTTGTGAGATCTATGTCATGTGTGACACTGTCAGTTATTTGTTCGTTTTAGTTGTAAGTCTATGAGAGACCAGCTGGTGATTGTTTTACGAATGAAGCCTTTCAGGGATTTAGTTACAGCATTGTGTTAAATATATATATATATATATATATATATATATATATATATATATATATTGAGAAATGTGCATCTTTTATCAACTTTAAGCAAAAGTAGGAGTGAACACGACTGTATTGAATATGCAAATATGCAAGTATTGTTTTTCCCAATAGGGCAATGATGGAGAACGAGGTGCAATTGGTCCCCCTGGTAGCAATGGTTCTCCTGGACAAGCAGGACCTTCTGGTAATATGGGCCCACCTGGGGAATCTGGGAGAGATGTAAGTGAATACATTTTCTACTGTTTACAAAATATCCATGTTTATTAGTATGATTTTACAAAGTTACAAAACTACAGAAGAAACAGCTACACTAAGACTTTATAAGAGAATGTTGGGTTAGCAGCCATTCAAATGATTGTTTACCCATTGTGCATAGATCTATTCAGATCATAATTTCAATTTTTTAGCAAGAAAGACCCCAACCATCACATATAGGTTATAGAGGGGCCCGGTTTCTATACAGCTTATATTGTGTCTGGGCCCCACATAACATATAATGTGATGGCTGGACCCCTAGCCTCTAGAGTTTTTGTTTCCTATGTGGTTTGTCTTGAGATAAGCCTAATTACTTTGTGGCCAGAGGATCTGTCAAAATTAGAAGGTCAATCCATCACATATTGGTTATTAGGAGGGTCCACACATTGCTGCTGTATGAAGCCTGGAAATCCCAGATGGTGACCCTGGCACCATACGGTGCAATGTGGTACAGTTTGTTTATAGCTAAGCACACAATTCCTGAAAAAGACCCCAGCAATGAAGCCAAATCATAGGCACACAACCCTCTTCCTGATACATCACTTTAGAGGGGGAGAAGGGAGGGTTTAATAGGTTTTTTTACTTCAAATTAAAAATGAAACTCTATTGAAAGAACTCTACACGTCCCTTGTAGAAATGGTTCTTTCCAAAACCCCAGAAGTTTACGTTTTAAAAGATATTAATTTATTGAGTGAGCCGAGGGTCTCAAATTGTGGAGCCTCTAAAAATTCTAGGGAATTTCCCTTTGTATTTTTACCTTATTGAAGAGTATCTCAGTCTAATGTAGGTTAGTATCAAAACCTAATTCCTATTAAACTTTAAAATCAGTAACCATTTTGTAGATTGTATTGTAAGTAGTGTCCACATTGAGGATATTGAAGATTATTCTTTTAAAAACTAATACAGTTATTCTTTAAATCAGGGAAATCCTGGCAGTGATGGCCAGCCAGGGCGTGATGGTACATCTGGTCCTAAGGTAAATATGAGTTAAAAAAATCTTACCCTAATTTATTAAAAAAATTATTACATTTGTAGTTCTAATTATTACTTATTTACAGGGTGATCGTGGTGAAAATGGCTCTCCTGGTGCTCCTGGGGCTCCAGGTCATCCTGGTGCTCCAGGCCCTGCTGGCCCTGCTGGCAAGTCAGGCGAGAGAGGAGAATCTGTAAGTTGTACCTGTTTTATGTGTAATCTTAAATTTGTTTCCTGAACAAAATAAGAATAAATTACTTACACAATGATTTCAGTGATCCTCATGTTAAAAATAGTTTCTACAAAGTACTACAGGTACATAGAAGTGGAGAAATATATATAGATAAAAAATTATAATATATATATATATATATATATTTATCTCAACTATACAACTATTTGTAAATATTATAAAAAAAATAACTTGACTATAGTCACAGAGTAAATACATTAGAATGTTTGAATTCATTGACAGTATGCTTATAGTCCCTGTCCAGGAAAAACACAATAAGCACATACTAACTTTTTGTCCTCCACAGCGCTTCCATCCTAGTCAAGTAAGAGTCCAGCAGTATTCACACTTAATGGTGACCTTTAGGATGAGTCCTCAAAATGCCCCCTGTATTGAGATGACATGGTCAGGCATGGATGTCATTAGACTCCATCCCAGGACCTAAATACATTTAAATACAGACTAGGATGGAGGCGCCATGGGCCACAACAGTTGAGAATGTGTTTGCAAATTACCTGGATTGTCCCTTTTAACTGTGTTATATCAGTATCATATTCTATGCAGTTGATGATCACTGCCATTGATTATTAATCTTATCCATGTTATTAACATTAGCTTGTGATATTATTATAATCTATTTTGCTGATATACCAGATCTATTATAGTTAATACTTTCATGCGAAATCCATTGTAGCTTTGTGCATTATTGTCCTATTGTTATCTTTTATATGTTTGCATTTCGACATATATATTTATTTTACAAATATTATGTGCCTTTTAGGGTCCTTCTGGTCCTGCTGGCCCTTCTGGTCCTGCTGGTGCCCGTGGCGCTCCTGTAAGTTCATTGGTCTGACTTGTACATAAAATATTTGATCCTGTGTATTTTATCTAATTGAAATTGTATCACTAACGTGTTATTGATACATTCATTTTTAGGGGCCTGCTGGTCCACGTGGAGATAAGGGTGAGGCTGGTGAACGTGGAACAAATGGAATTAAAGGTCATCGAGGATTCCCAGGAAATCCTGGTCCCCCTGGCTCTCCTGTAGGTTTTTGATGAAATAATTCTCATTTATGTTATGATTTTTGATAGTAACTTGTTTAATTATGAAATTTAGACTCTATTGCCGAAATGAAATGCCCTATACTAAGCCTTATTTAAAATTATTTTCTAATATTAAACATTTTAGTAAATTATCAGGCAAGCTGAATATTTTAAATAATAGACATTGTTTTTTTTTATTTTAGGGTACTGCCGGAGAGCAAGGTGTTGCTGGCTCCCCTGGTCCCCTAGGTCCTAGAGTAAGTACAATAATGGTCCTTCACTTCAAATTCAGTGAATGAGTGATCCAGTACCCAAAATGCATTGATGCGCTTTAATATGTGTAATTTATCATTTGCACCCATATTTTCCAAATCTCTGTATGTATTATTTATTTCTGTACAAATATTAATATACATGTATCCTTTAGGGCCCTCCAGGGGCAACTGGTTCTCCAGGCAAAGATGGTGTTAGTGGTTATCCTGGACCTATTGGACCTCCAGGTCCACGTGGTAGTAGAGGAGAAACTGGCTCAGAGGTAACATAATTGTTTTATTATATTTCATGGTTTAACATCTTACAATGCATTTTATTATTCAAAAACATAATTAAAAAATAAAAAATTGGTTACTCCATTAAACACAACCTTTCTTAGATCCCTTTTACACTGTGTGCTTCCACCACTATTGTACCACATAGACCACATAGACGGGACCGCAATGCTACAGACAAAAATGCTGCATGCAGAGCATTTTGCAAACCACAACGCAGAAATGTAAAAGGGCCCATTAATTTTTAAGCGCTGCATTTTCTTGCCTTTTGGAATATTTTTACCCCAATGTGACGCAAATGGCTAGGTATATGAGAGGCCTTAAGTCTCTTCAACAATCTCTTGATTTTTCAGTGAGCTTTACAGTTTAATGATCTGATAGGATAACACAAATAGACCTAATACATTGAATTATTATATTATAAAACTGCATTATTACAGGATGATTTTGCCATTAGTAGTTTATGTTTCACACCAATAGTTTCTTGATTTTATCTCTAGCTATCCATCAATGCTACTTGTGAATACATGATGTGCTGTCCTGAAAACAATTTTTAGATGTATATGTGAGTGCAATATAACAGATAATGAGACATTGCGTTTATATGCTTTGCATGTTTTTAGGGAGCATCTGGCCATCCTGGACCTCAAGGACCTCCTGGTCCCCCTGGCCCACCTGGTTCTTGCTGTGATGGTGGTAGTCAGCCATATAATATTGAAAAAGGTCCAGGTCAAGCCCCATACTATGGTGACCAAGCAACTGATAAAACTAGCACTGCTGAAATTATGGCCTCACTGAAATCAATTAACAGCCAAATAGAAAACATAGTCAGCCCAGATGGCTCAAGAAAGAACCCAGCACGTAACTGCCGTGATATCAAAATGTGTCACCCAGAGCTTAAGAGTGGTAAGTAAATCATATAGATTGGGCCCTAATAGTATGAAAGCTTTAAAACATTTGTTGGATCTATTTTGATTTCCTCTAACTTGTCAGAGTCAAGGCAATGCCTGTAACACATTTTGATAGGTTCAGACAAATTGAATTTGAATACTGTATGTAGCAGCCTTTGGTTGTATAGCCAAACCTTACATTAAATAATAATACAATAATGTGCATGGTAACACACAACCTTAATTCAGCACACAGCAACTAAAAGAAGGCAAATCTTGATTATGTGTGTGCATTTTGCACTTGAGCAGAAGAATCGGCATCAAGTGCTCTTTTATGGGCCCCAGTCAGTCTTTTCTGTTTAAGCTGCTGGAGTAAAATGAGTGAAGGCATGTAATGTATGTTTAAGTTTTGCACACAGCTGAACCTGTCCTTTTCTTCCCAAACTTACCATCCTGGTGTACCAGACCTATGGCCCGGGATCCCCAAGGCTCAGATTATGCCTGGTTCGGGCAAAAAGCAGGTTGCCTCCTCGGGAATGGTTTAACTGGGACCACATCATTTTTATTGGTTATGCTGCTCTATAAGTTGTGAAAGACCCACTCCAGAACCAATATAACAACTTCAAATAAAATGATCTGGATTTTATGCCTTATATACATTTTCATGTTGATTAAGCAGAATATATATATATAAAATATATGTAATAGATTAAGATGTTTCCAACACCTGTCTGCAGTGGTTTGCGTAACATTTGCTATTGGCGGGTTGCTCCTATTTAAGTTAAGAATCCGGTTAGGTTGTATTTAAGTTCATTTAGATTCAAGTGTATGACAGCCCAGGTTTGGGATTAGGGATTGATAAGTAAAGTGTGCATTAAAAGCTTGTTTTTAAACATTACGATTTTGAACCTTTTGTAGGAGAATATTGGATAGATCCAAACCAAGGCTGCAAAATGGATGCTATTAAAGTTTACTGCAACATGGAAACTGGTGAAACTTGTGTAAATCCCAACCCTAAAGCAGTCCCACAAAAGAAATGGTACACCAGCTCTGGAAATGATAAGAAACATGTTTGGTTTGGAGAATCAATGAATGGTGGCTTCCAGGTAAGGTTAAAAGAAGCATCTGAAAGTGATACATGTTCTGTATTATTTTCTACCTTGTTGCTGAATATGACAAAGAGTGTTGATCAACTAAATGTGGAGCTTGATATTTTTTAACAATAAGGAAAATATTTTTATTTGAACTGGTTAATAAATTAGGGTCCACAAGTGTGGTTGAATTTATCGCCTGCCCAGTTGGTCTCTATGTATAAATCATATTAAAAGAAGCCAGCCCAGGACAATCCCTTGTCTTGCTCTGAGTTGGACCATTCCCCAATCATCCTAAGGGTGATTCCCCAACTAAATTTAGAGACAAGCTAGTCTCCGCTGCTGTGTGAAACCCTACCTTATCCCTATAATCTTACCTCGGCCCTCGATCCCATGGTGCATGCTTGGGCATCCAGTCTGCACCCTTCCCAAACCAGGCAGGCTGCTGGTGCCTATATGCAGGGCAGAGGGAGTAGGCTCATCATTCCTGCAGCACCCTGAGAAATCATTTCAACCTCGGGGCGGGGTGGCAAAATCCCAGGTTTTGGTCTTGTTCAAACAGCAAAGAAACATCTTTACTTCTTATGTCAGCAAACATAAATAGTAACATTATGAGGCTTTGTGATTCTTGGGCTTATTTAACACTTTTCAAT
The DNA here is from genome assembly GCA_027917425.1 of Gastrophryne carolinensis. Taxonomy (NCBI): domain Eukaryota; kingdom Metazoa; phylum Chordata; class Amphibia; order Anura; family Microhylidae; genus Gastrophryne; species Gastrophryne carolinensis. Next base: position 147,626,218 of record CM051240.1, on the reverse strand, counting down.
TTGAGAGGCAATGCAAGCTTCTGAGAGTTTTCCCTCACTCAGTACACAATTAAGTGAAAACAATAGTTTATAAGTTAGAAAATTACATATATCGATTTAAGATTTTTAAATAATCATCATTTAACTAACGCACATATTCTCAGACTATACAAAAACAGATCCCATATAAATATAGATTATAATGTTTATACAAGAAAAAATGTTAAATTGCTATTGTTATATCATTTTTACTGGTAGGTTCCATAGGAAGCCAAAACAAAAACCCTCTAAACAAAAATATTCCCAACTTTAAAGCCTACAGATTTTTGAACCAAAAGATCCACTGGATAATTGTAACAATGATAGTTCTGGAAACCATACACCCACACCCTTTTATAGTTTTGGATAGCATTTAGCCTAAGAGTCTCAACCAGACTTTAAATTCTGTTATCAATTTTACCCCATACTATCTCACCAGTAAAAAAATCCAACGTTTACTGGTAACTACCCTTGCAATACAGAGCCCCCCCCCCCCCCCCCCCATAAAAGAATAACACCTGGCCAGCATTTTCTCTTCTTATAAGTGCATTACAAATCATTTAGATAACCTCTTATGTGGAAAAACATCCATCTAAAACATACAAAGATTACTCAAATTAATTGCAGGGGTGACTTTTTGGCACGATTTACACAATGCATGCAATACCTATGCAAAGTATGAAACTTAAAAAAAGGGTTTATTCTAAATATTTTCTAAATATTTTATTTTTAACAAGTTTCTTTTTCTTGTTTCAACTTTAGTTTAGCTATGGGGATCCAGAGCTCCCCGAAGATATCACTGATGTCCAAATGGCCTTCCTCAGAATTCTGTCCAGTAGAGGTTATCAAAATATCACATATCATTGCAAAAACAGCATTGCATATATGGATGGAAAGAATGGAAATGTTAAGAAAGCTGTGAAGTTCATGAGCTCAACTGAAAGCGAGCTTAAAGCAGAAGGAAACAGCAAATTCACATACACTGTTTTGGAAGATGGTTGCACTGTACGTTTTTATTTTATTTCCACTTTTACCTGTTTTAATGCAGTTTTCTTTTCTATATATATATATATATTATGGGGTGAAATAGAAGAGCATGATGAGAAAGCAGTAAAGTGGTATAATAAATATATAATAAAGGAATTAGATATTAATCCCTGTCTTCTGCAATCCCAGGCTTCTGCAGATTTAAAAGTACTACTACTTAATCTCTAGCAAGTACAAATTATATTTTTTCACACATAATTTTATTCATAAAATAAAAGCATTGAGTCACTTAAAGGAATATTAAATATTAAAAAAAAAAAAAAAAAATATATATATATATATATATATATATATATATATATATATAAATGCATCAGCTAATTAGAGGGGGGGTCACTTATACACCCGAATGGAATAAAACTGCCAACAAGCTTGTGGTTTTCCTATCCTTGTAGGAATAAATCCAGGGGTGACAGGTTTAGTCTATCAGGGGTGACAGAGCCTGTCACCCGGATGTCCTTTTCCTTTCATTAAAAGAAAGAAAAACAAGGCTGGCTGGATATTTCTTGATGCAGGGTATATAAGTAACCCCTCCCCACCATGCAGCAAATTTATAAGCAATTTTATCATTAGACCATTTTTTGCGTTAGTGCCTTTAGAATGATATCCTTCTAACCTACACACTCTTTATGGCTGTCCATCCCCCCCCCCCCATTATGGATCTACCTCTCTACCTCTTCTTTTGTGCTTCTACATAGATGGAGCTCCACTTGACCACCATCAAACAATGATAGGTCATTGGTTGGAACTTTGCACATAGTATTGGCAAAACTTCCTTATTTAGTCCCTGCACACTACTGTACTGCTGCACAAGTTTAAACGGTTGAGTATACATCCCCCAGACATTTTCAATGCCAAGGGGGAGAATGGCACAGACATCCAGGGCCCCTGCAGGATGTAAGATATAGGGACCTGATTTACAAAAGTTATGCTGTGAGCCTAATGTTGTTTACCAAACTATTTTCACCTTGGCTTGCTGGTACTCTCAAGGAATCATATATTTTCTCTTCTCAGTTGTGCTCCAGACACAGTCTGGCCAGCTCGAGTAAAATAGCAGTAGATATGCAGTTTACGGGAGTGTCTCAGTATGTAGAAATTGTTGTTATTTTATGAAATTTGTGTAGATATTAAAATATTTAAATTCTACCAAGCCCACATTGTAACAACAGTAGTAATATTAATTGTTTAAACAATTATTTATTTTAATATTTTACTAATCATTTTATACTTACATGATTTACAGACCCACACAGGAGAATGGAGCCGTACTGTTTTTGAATACAGAACACGCAAGACAATGAGGTTACCTATTGTAGATATTGCGCCAATGGACATCGGTGGACCTGAGCAAGAATTTGGAGTGGAAATTGGCCCTGTATGCTTTTTGTAATTTAGGATATTTCTTAAATTTAACCCACATCAAATGGTCTGCACTCCATTTGTCCCTTTAGAATTCAGTCATCTAAATGAACTGTGTCCCAGTAATTTATTTTCCAACCATTTGGAGAAAGGGATAGTTGTTGGAGAGACCTAATACTTTTGCAATAACACAAACTAAATGCTTTTGCTTTGACTTTTAAACATCTGAATGGTGCTATAAAAAGGTGAAATAATTATTGAAAACATAAAAACACTGCAGGTGTTTACATTGTTGGCCAAAATCAAAAGCAGTGAACATTCCATTCATCAAACTCCACCCATACTTCTAACCAAGATGAAGCTCACAGAATGAATAAAGAAATTCCCTGTTTCAACTACCTCATCATGGACAGAAAATGGGACAGAGTTTGATGGGAAAAAAATCTAATGGTATACAAAGTATAGCCATAAATCAAAAAGCTACGACTAAATTCTAACTTTAGAGTTAGTACACCAATGTTATTTTATATGCTGCATTTCCAAAAACTGTTTGGGCAAAGACAATATGTTTTGCTAGGTGCTTTTTATACTTTTCTGGCCAAGACCACTAAAGTGGGGAAAAGATAAGACATCATGGTGCTAAATGCTAACACGTTTCCACTCAAAAACCAAGACCTTATAAAATTAGACAAAAAAGTAACAAAAAAAATCCACAGACGCGTTGTCTTCTGTTTAAAAAAATATTGTTGGCATTCACCTTACTTGAGGTGATATCTGACATTATTATTCAGCAAATTTAGCTGCAATAACTAAGATGCAGTTGACAGACGTAATCCACCATTGTAAACTTTTTTTATATGACTGTTGGATAAAAAGACACATAATAAAAATATGTACAAAAATCACATGTGTGTTATTTTTATTGCTCTAGTTGATTTATTTTATTTTTACATACTTGAAATGTTAAAGTGAAAGCAAGAATGATTATGATAGTGAAAGTGTTATTACATAATCTCCTGCAGTTGTCCAGCATTCAATAGAGTATGAGAAACTTTCCACCTTCGAAATAAATCAATGAAATCAAGTAAAACGATATATATATATATATATATATATATATTCCTGCGCACCTGGGGTTTTTAAAACGTCCTCCAACTGAGTTTCCACAAAACATTTTTCACAAATTAGTATACTACTGTATTTTTCGCTAGACGCACCTTACTATAACACACACCCAGGGTTTAGAGGACAAAAATATGTGTTACGCATGAAATCAATGAAAACAAGTACAAAGATTTATATATTTATATATATATATATATATATATATATATTGTGGGGATCTTCCCGGGGAATGGTGTGTTTGGACACAGTTCACGGCAGACTCAGACGTTATAAAAGCAGATCTTGGCGTTTATTCATGGCATAAACAGTCCAGCAAACAAAACATACAGCAACCACGTGCTTCTTTTGTGTACAAACAAAATAAAAGACCTAGCCCGTCTGGGCGCTTACTAACAGGTTCTTCTCACCTATCTGGCAGTTTCAAAACACAGCGTTAGCCTGGATATCGCAGGGTGAGTTTTTAGCTCCAGCAGTGGCTGCGTTCGCAGCTTCCTTCAAACACACACACAGGCTGTTCATTCCTGGCTGAGAGCAATAGCCTGCAGTCTCTGCAGAGCTTTTACCTTTCCAGGCTAATTAGGATCAGAGCTCACCTGATCCAAAACCCAAACTGGATCGGGGAGGTGTGGAATGACAGGTCCCTCTACCAAACCTACCTGCCATTCCATATAAATCCAGGCCCGGCAAAATTAAACAACAACTCAGCAGCATATCACTGCTGAGAAACAAATCAATCCTGGACTTACCATATCACCCAGCGTAGTAACCTAGGTGAAATGTATACCCCCTCGATCACTTCTCCAGTGACATGTCTACATATCCCCCCCCTCTTCTTCAGACCGGAGGGCTGAGCATTTTGTCCCCACAGACAATGTACCCTCGACAATGCGTCAGCATTTGCCTGTAATTTCCCTGGCCTGTGTTCCACAGTGAAATTAAAGTTTTGTAGGGACAGAAACCATCTAGTCACTCTTGCGTTTCTCTCCTTGTTTAACTTCATCCATGTTAGGGGGGCATGGTCTGTCACTAACTTGAATTTCCTGCCTAGCAAGTAATATTTTAGGGATTCGAGGGCCCACTTCACCGCCAAACATTCTCGCTCCACAATGGCATAATTTTTCTCGGCCGGGGTTAGCTTCCTACTCAAGTACATCACCGGATGCTCCTCACCATTTACTACTTGTGAGAGTACTGCACCTAAGCCTGTGTTAGAAGCATCTGTCTGGACCAGAAATTCTCGCCTGAAATCGGGGGTAACTAACACAGGTTGTTGGCACAAGGCAGATTTAAGGCTTTGGAAAGCCTTCTCGGCCTCTGGAGTCCACGTGATCATTGCTCTCTTTCCGCCCTTTGTCAAGTCAGTTAGGGGAGCAGCAACTGAGGCAAAGTTCGGCACAAATCTACGGTAATAGCCCGTAATACCAAGGAAAGCTCTGACCTGTTTCTTTGTCAGGGGTCTAGGCCAATTCTGTATTGCCTCAATTTTATTTAGCTGTGGCTTAATCAACCCTCTTCCAATAATGTAGCCCAGATACTTGGCCTCTTCTAGGGCTATTGCACACTTCTCGGCATTTATGGTCAACCCTGCATCACTTATGGTATCCAATACGGCCTGTACCTTACAGAGGTGACTTTCCCAATCAGGGCTAAAAATGACCACATCATCGAGGTAGGCAGCTGAGTAATCACAATGTGGTCGCAAAATCAAGTCCATCAACCTCTGGAAAGTCGCAGGAGCTCCATGTAACCCGAACGGCATCACTACATACTGGAATAGCCCATCAGGGGTGGAGAATGCAGTTTTCTCTTTAGCCTCATCAGTAAGTGGAATCTGCCAGTAGCCCTTTGTGAGATCGAGGGTGGTTATGTACCTGGCATTACCCAACTTCTCAATCAACTCATCTACCCTGGGCATAGGATAGGCATCGAATTTTGAGATCTCATTCAACTTTCTGAAATCGTTACAGAACCTCCAAGTTCCATTAGGCTTTGGGATTAATACAATCGGGCTGGACAATTCACTCTGTGACACCTCAATTACTCCCAGATCAAGCATACGTTTTACCTCGGCAGATACGGCTTCCCTACGGGCTTCCGGGATCCTATAGGGCTTGAGGTTTACTCTGCTTCTAGGCTCAGTTTCAATGTGATGATAGATGAGGTGTGTACGCCCTGGAAGGTCAGAAAACTTGTCTTTGTTTTTCTGTAAAAATTCCTGAGCCTCGTGTTTCTGTGACACTGACAGGGTATCCCCAACCTTGACTGGAGGGATTGGTTGTGACAAATTATTAACAGTATTTGTCGCCCCCAAGGATTCCCTGTCTTTCCAGGGCTTAATCAAGTTTACGTGGTAAACTTGGAAAGGCTTCCTTCTACCTGGTTGGTGCACCTTGTAGTTCACCTCACTGACCTTTTCAACAATTTCATAGGGACCTTGCCACTTCGCCAGGAATTTACTCTCAACAGTGGGAACTAGTATAAGGACCCTATCGCCTGGGTTAAATGTCCTGATTCTTGCAGACCGGTTGTAAATTCTACTTTGGGCCTCTTGCGCCCTCTGGAGGTGTTTCCTTACTAGGGGCATTACAGCGGCTATACGGTCCTGCATTTGTGCTACATGTTCAATAACGCTCTTGTATGGGGTGGACTCGCTCTCCCATGTCTCTTTTGCAATGTCCAGTAGACCCCTAGGGTGACGACCATAGACCAACTCGAATGGTGAGAACCCTGTGGACGCTTGGGGCACTTCCCTAATAGCAAACATGAGGTAGGGTAACAAATGATCCCAGTCACGGCCATCTTTTTCCACCACTTTTTTCAACATATGTTTCAAAGTTTTGTTAAATCTCTCCACCAATCCGTCCGTCTGGGGGTGGTATACAGAGGTACGGATGGGTGAGATTTTAAATAGTTTGCATAACTCCTTCATCACCTTTGACATAAAGGGTGTACCTTGGTCAGTCAGGATTTCTTTGGGGATTCCAGTCCTAGAGAACATATAAAACAACTCACGTGCAATTGTTTTAGATGCGGTGTTTCTTAAGGGCACAGCTTCAGGATAGCGGGTCGCATAATCCATGACCACCAGAATATACTGGTGTCCTCTAGCGGATTTTACAATGGGACCCACTAAATCCATGGCTATACGCTCAAAAGGCACCTCTATAATAGGGAGCGAAACCAAAGGACTGCGAAAATGTGACACTGGGGCACTAAGCTGACATGTGGGGCACGACTCGCAGTGCTTTTTAATATCATTATATATCGCCGGCCAGTAGAACCTCTGGAGAACCCTCTCCTGCGTTTTGTCAGTCCCCAAGTGTCCCCCAAGAACATGGTTATGTGCCATGTCAAGCACCTGACGCCGGTACGGCTTAGGCACCAGAAGCTGTTCCACAATCTCATCCTTAATCTTAGTGACTCTATAGAAAAGATCATTAGTCACAGAAAAATGTGGAAATCTTTTCTCAGCATCTGGTTCCTGAGGTACCCCATTCATGACAGCAACCTGCTCTCTCGCATTTTTGAGAGTGGGGTCCTGTAACTGTGCAGTCCCAAAATTATCCCTAGACACCTCTAAGTCTGGTATATTTTGCTCAGTGGGAGGAGCCTCCTCCTCTCCAGCCAGGACCTGCAAAGGAAAACAATCATTTTCATCCTGCATACTTTTATCACTTAGAGGGGGTAATGCAACAACCTTAGGAGTATCCTCACTCCTTTCGGGGGATTTTCTTTTTCCCCAGAGAGCCCAGAATAATGGAAAATCGCGCCCCAATATTACGTTATGCATGAGGTTTTTAACCACACCCACTTCATATTGTACGGTGCCTTGTTCAGTCCCGACTTCAGCCAGCACTATAGGGTACACTTTTGTATCCCCATGTATACAAACAACACTCATATGCTTTTTACACTCAAAGTCCCCAGCCACCAGGCTGGCATGCACCAAGGTTACGAGGCTTCCTGAGTCCAGCAACGCCTTAACAGGAAAATCATTAATTGTAACGTTGCAGATTTGCGGTTCAGTCTCTAGTCCAGGAACTGCAACACAAGATGGTTCCGCAAATAGCGACTGACGTCGATTAGCCTCACATTCCATGGGCTCAGTGGTAAGAGGGCAATGGGCAGACACGTGTCCCATCTCATGGCATCTCCAGCACTGGATAGAGCCTGGTCTCCTTGGCAAGGAGTCCTTTTTAGGGCCACTTAGCCACCCGGGACCATCCCCAGTCTTTTGCCCCTGAGACACCACTTGAGCCCTTTTTCCTCCCTCAGCACCCCTCCACACTCCCCCAATAGATGGAAGTCTCTTACCAGCTGATGGCACAGATCTGGCACTCCGGGGAGGTGAGGAGGCTGCAGAAACATCACGGAGGTAGTCCTCAGTCGCCTGGAACCTCTCCACAAGGTTGACAAGTTCGTTTGCATTCTTAGGGTCACCTTGTCCCACCCAGCGTTGCAGGTCAGCAGGAAGTGCTCGGTGGTAGCGATCCATCACAACCCTCTCTAGGATCTGTGCAGGAGTAGAAGTGTCTGGCTCCAACCACTTTCTCGCCAAATGGATCAGGTCATACATCTGGGACCTCGCCGATTTGTCCAAACTGTAGCTCCAGTTGCGTACCCTCCTGGCACGGACCGCAGTAGTAACGCCTAGTCGGGCAAGTATCTCCACTTTTAGCCGAGTATAGTCCTTAACCTCTTGCTCACTGAGGTCATAGTAGGCCTTTTGAGGTTCTCCTGTTAAATAGGGCGCAATTACCTCTGCCCACTCAGCGACTGGTAACTTCTCTCGCTCAGCCGCACGCTCAAACCCAGTTAGGAAGGCCTCAACATCGTCCTCAGCAGTCATCTTTTGCAGCGCTCGCTGCACAGCTCTTCTCACATCAAAAGTCTCTGGAGCGGCTCGCACCACTGTTTGGGGGTTAGCAACCACAGGCGCCTCCTGTTTTGCTATCAGGTGTTCAATAAGTTGTTGTTGGGCAGCCATGGTCTGTTCATGTCGTCTATTGGCCTCTATCTGAGCCTGTTGTTGTTGCAAACTCACTTGCATAAACTGCTTCAGCATCTCCTCCATGTTGCCCGACTGTTCTTGGAGTGTAGTTGCAGCTTTCACCCAAGACATAAGCAGCTGTAGCCAAGTCTGTCCACACTGTTGCCCCTAGCAACCGTTTTGCCCGCTCCACAGCACCAATTGTGGGGATCTTCCCGGGGAATGGTGTGTTTGGACACAGTTCACGGCAGACTCAGACATTATAAAAGCAGATCTTGGCGTTTATTCATGGCATAAACAGTCCAGCAAACAAAACATACAGCAACCACGTGCTTCTTTTGTGTACAAACAAAATAAAAGACCTAGCCCGTCTGGGCGCTTACTAACAGGTTCTTCTCACCTATCTGGCAGTTTCAAAACACAGCGTTAGCCTGGATATCGCAGGGTGAGTTTTTAGCTCCAGCAGTGGCTGCGTTCGCAGCTTCCTTCAAACACACACACAGGCTGTTCATTCCTGGCTGAGAGCAATAGCCTGCAGTCTCTGCAGAGCTTTTACCTTTCCAGGCTAATTAGGATCAGAGCTCACCTGATCCAAAACCCAAACTGGATCGGGGAGGTGTGGAATGACAGGTCCCTCTACCAAACCTACCTGCCATTCCATATAAATCCAGGCCCGGCAAAATTAAACAACAACTCAGCAGCATATCACTGCTGAGAAACAAATCAATCCTGGACTTACCATCTCACCCAGCGTAGTAACCTAGGTGAAATGTACACCCCCTCGATCACTTCTCCAGTGACATGTCTACAATATATATATATATATATATATATATATATATATATATATATATACTTTTTTAATCCTGCGCACCTGGTTTTTAAAATGTCTTCCAAGTGAGTTTCCACAAAAGATTTTTCACAAATTAGTTTACTAACGTATTTTTTGCTACATAAAATGCACCTGACAATAAGATGTACCCAGGTACCCAGGGTTTAGAGGACATAAATAATAAAAAAATATTTTGACCCAAATGGAATGCTAAAATAACCCTATCCAATAACATATTACAGAGAGTGTGCAGAATCCCCAAACCTCCGATTACTCCATTACAGGCAGTTAGCGACATCCCTTATTGCAGCTAGTAAGCGGCATCCGCTATTACAGCCATGTGCGGCATCCCTCATTACAGCTATGAGCTATTATAGCCAGTAAGCGACATCCCTCATTACAGCCAGCAGGTGGCATCCCTCATTACAGCCAGCAAGCGGCATCTCTCATTACAGACAGTGTGCAGCATCCCTCATTGCAGACAGTAAGCAGCATCCCTCATTACAGCAATTGAGTGGCAACCCTCATTACAGCCATGAGCAGCAACCCCCATTACAGCCAGTGAGAGGCATCCCTCGTTACAGCCAGTGAGCAGCCTCCCTCAGTACAGCCAGTGAGCGGCATCCCACATTAGAGGCAGTGTGCAGCCTCTGCCATTACAGGCAGGGAGGGGCATCCCTCATTACAGGTAGGGTGCAGCATCCCTCATTACAGCCAACGAGCGGCATCCCACATTAGAGGTAGTGTACAACATCTCCCATTACAGGCAGTGAGGAGATGCCGCTTTAATGAGGGATGCTTGTTACTGGCTGTAATAGCGGATCTCCTACTAGGGTCAGGGAGGGGCATCCCAGATTACAGGCAGTGCGTGGCATCTGCTATTACAAGAAGTGAGGGGCAACCCCCATTACAGCCAATTAGTGGCATCAATTATTACGGGCAGTGAGAGGCATCTCTCATTACAGCCAATTAGGGGCATCCCTCCATTACAGGCAGTGTGCAACATCCCTCCTTACAGGCAGTGTGGGGCATCCCTTCCTTACAGGCAGTGTGGTGCATCCCTCATTGCAGACAGTGAGGGGCATTCCTCATTACAGCCAATGAGTGGCATCCCTCATTACAGCCAGTGAGTCAAATCCCTCCATTACAGGCAATGTCATCCTCCCTCCTTCCCCAGAAAGCTGGACAGCAATAAAGCAGCGCGGGCAGGGTAACTAATTCATACTTACCTGCCCACCGCTGCTGCTTCTTTCACCCATATTTTTCACTACATAAGACATACCCGAACATAAGACATACCCATGTACCCAGGTTTTAGAGGACAAAAATAAGAAAAAATATTCTGAACCAAATAGTATCCTAAAATACCTGCCATCTGCTATTGCAGGAAGTAAGCTGCATTAAAGCCAGTAAGCGGCATCCACCATTACAGCTATGATCAGCATCCCACATTAGAGGCAGTGTGCAGCAATTCCCATTACAGGTAGTGGGGGAATCCCTCATTACAGGCAGTTTGCAGCATCCCTGATTAGAGATGAGTGAATTTCCTGAAAAATTAGTTTGGGCCGATTCGCCGAATTTCCAGAAAAAAATAGTTTCGGTCCGAATTTATTTACGGCGAATCACTATAAAAATGTCTATTTCTGGCTTACAGACAGCCTCAATAGGGTTTTAAAACAATTTTCCTTGCTGTAACACGCATAGGGTGTGTGCTGGGTTAGTAAAATAATACTGTTATGCAGTATGACATACAAATCAAAGGCATCGCTATTACAATCACTGTCAAAAAGCTGCACAATGATAGAGCCTTGAGGAGACCATATAGTGCCTGAATGACGCAGTGTGGAGTTGGTGGCAGCATATAGTGGCTGAATGACACAGCCTGGAGGTGGCAGCAGCATATAGTGGCTGAATGGCACAGCCTGGAGGTGGCAGCTGCATGAAGAGACCATATAGTGCCTGAATCACACAGCCTGGAGGTGGCAGCTGCATGAGGAGACCATATAGTGCCTGAATCACACAGCCTGGAGGTGGTGGCAGCATATAGTGGCTAAGGACACAGCCTGGAGTTGGTGGCAGCACGAGGAGACCATATAGTGGCTGAATGACTCAGTGTGGAGGTGGCAGCAGCATGAGGAGAACATATAGGGCCTGAATGACACACCCTGCAGTTGACAGCAGCATGAGGAGACCATCTAAATGCTGAATGGCACACCCTGCAGTTGGCATCAGTATGAGGAGGACATATAGTGCCTGAATGACACACCCTGCAGTTGACAGCACTATGAGAGCATATAGTGCCTGAATGACAGACACTCTGGAGTTGGCAGCAGCATAAGGAGAACATTTAGGGCCCGAATGACACACTCTGCAGTTGGCAGCAGCATGAGGAGAGCCTATATTGCCTGAATGACACAGCATGGAGGTGGCAAAAGCATGAGGAGACCATGGACCATAGTGGCTGAATGACACAGCGTGGAGGTAGTGGCAACATGAGGAGAACATATAATTCCTGAATGACACACCCTAGATTTGGCAGCAGCATGAGGAGAACATATATTGTCCGAATGACACAGCGTGGAGTTGGCAGCAGCTTGAGGAGAACATATAGTGCCTGAATGATAAACCCTGGAATTGGCAGCAGCATGAGGAGACTATATAGTGCCTGAATGACACACGCTGGAGTTGGCAGCAGCATGAGGAGACCATATAGTGCCTCAACGATACAGCGTGGTGGTGGTGGCAACATGAGGAGAACATATTGTGGAGGCAGAACTTTACAGCTAAAACGGGTGGCGTTATCTCAGATTGGGGTGAAGCAGGAGCAGTAAAAATTGTCAAATAGTCCTCTTCAGGGGTGGAGCAATTTCGGAGATGATAGTTAAAATTTGGGTTTTGGTCCGCTTCAAATCTGTTTTGAACTATATTTGCGAAGTGTTAGTGTGGCACCATGATCAATCTACTCTGATGCACCAGGCATTGGTAGGTGAAAATCCTGGCTGATCCATGCCGGATTCATCTACACAAAGGTGAGCCTCCTTGGGGTTAATAAGGCCCCCGCCTTCTTGGGGTTACTATGGCTCCCCCCACACTAAACACCCAGTCTGATGGCACACTACTGGCCCGACGGGACAGCTTTGCCAGGGAAAACTCTGCTAGTTGCGGCCACAAATCAAGTTTGGCTGCCCAGAAGTCCAGAGGATCTTCTAGGTGTGTTGGCATGGTCATGTCAAGGTATGCCACAACTTGCTGGTTAAGGTCCTGCTCCAGGTCTTCCTGCTGCTCATGAGTTGCTTCACTATGTGGGTGAAGAAAGCCACTCATCAGCGACTGTAGACTCAGGCTGCTGCTGATGGAGCTGCTCCTGCCACCCCACCCCTCCTCAGCAGCCATGGCAGTGGAAGGTGAACGCAGAGGGCCCCCCAAGTCAGACCTGCGAGAGGATGGACGATGGCACAGATAGGCATCGGCCAACTGACTATGTAGGATGTCTCTGTAGTAGGTCAGTTTGTCCTCCCTCTCAGTAATAAAGGCCCCCATTTTGTGCCGGTAGTGAGGGTCCAATAAGGTGGAGAGCCAAAAATCATCCCGCTGCCGAATGGTGACATTTCGGCAGTCACTATGCAAGCACATGAGCATGTATAGTGCCATTTGTGCAAGACTTGGAGGGACTATCTGCCTCCATCTCTAATGCACACTGCCACGGTGTGTATGAGTCCTCTGTTTCGGCTTCCTCATAACCCTCTAGCTCCTCTGGCTGCTCCTGCTCCTCCTCTCCTGTCAGATGACTAGAAAAACTGCCCATTTTGCAAAACCTAAACTGTGCTCCACTGTGCTCCTCACCCTCCTCCAGTTCAGCCCCCATAGGGGTCATGTGGCCATGAGATGTAGATGACACGTCTCTAGTGCCCTGACCAGCCATGGTTTCCAACATGTGTTGCAGTAGATGAGGCAGTGGAATGACGTTGTTCATCCCGTAATCCTGGTGACTGACTAATAAGGTGGCTTCCTCAGGTGTCAAGTATGAGCTGCCACTGGTTTGCATTGAAGTTACACAGGGGAATTCCCCTATTCGCTTGGATCATCAAGAAATCGGTGATGGCTTTTCTCTGTTTGTATAGTTGGTTAAAAATATGGAGGGTGGAATTCCAACGCTTGGAAACATCGCAAATCAGACTGGGGGATACCGTTCTGATATTGCAGCTCAAGGAGGGTGTGCTTTGCAGTGTATGAGGGGCTGAATTGTATGCAAAGTTTCCTTCCAATTGCTGGATGTCTTACAGATTGGGGGAAGACTTCAGGAAACGCTTGAGAACCAGATTGAACATGTGTGCTATACAGGGCGCATGGCTCAGGCTTCCTTGTTGCAGCGCAGGATGTTATTCCCGCTGTCGGTCACCATGGTTCCTATTTTCAGTTTTCGTGAAGTAAGCCATGATTTGATTTGTTGATTAATGACTTTTAGCAGTCTTTCCCCTGCTTGACTGCATTTGCCAATGCAAACCATGTTAAGAACAACGTGGCACTGCTGTGCCCTGAACACATGGTGGCCTGGAGGAGCACTGAGACTTGTCCGTGCAGTGGAGGCTGAGGACATGATGGAGGATGAGGAGGTGGAGTTGCACACTGTCACAGAAAAAATGGCTTGAGAGCGTGGAGCGGCGTGACTTGGACAAGTTGCTGTTATGGCTGTGCAGGAACCACATTCACCCAGTGGGCAATACAGGACATGTATTGTTCCTGACCTTAGTTACAACTCCACAAGTCAGTTCTGCATTTCACTTTGGTACACACTGACGGGCTCAAGGACTGGCCCACCTTCTGCTCAACAAGATTGTGCAGGGCTGGTACTGCCCACTTCGCAACAAAATGGGGGCTTGGGACTCTCCACCTTGGCTCGGCACAAGCCATCAGTTCTCTGAAAGGTCCACCACTTGAAAAGGGAGGGACTGCTGCACCAGCAACTTGGACAGGAGCACATTTAGCTTCAGCACCGATGGATGAGTGGGTGGGTGTATACTGTTGTCTCTTGCACATGGCTTCTCTAATGAATTGCTGACGGAATGACTGACTTGAAGTAGGAGGAGCAGGAGCATCTGGAGCGACAGAGGATGGGTATGACACACAGCTCCCTTTGGCTGAGGTGGTGGAGCCTTGGCTGGCTGAAACTGGGAGCAGCGTGCAGCTGGGTGATGCAGCAAGCTGGACCACCACATCCAAGCCACGGTTCTCCTAGGCTGCTTTATGGTGACACTGCATATGTTGTAAAAACAGTATTTCTGGACAACAGCAGCAGGTGTGTAATCTTGGGCAGGTGTAATTATGTCTGACCTTTCACAGTAACTAGGCCCTGAAGACTTTAACAGGAACAAATTGGTACAGTTCTGAGGTGTACGTATGTGGTATGCACTGATGAGGGCAGTTCGATGTGTTCCAGTAGGCTTAAAACATTTTTTTTTAACAAGAGCAGCAGATGTGTAATTTTTTCTGGCCTTTCACAGTAACTAGGCCCTGAACACTTTAATTGGAACAAAATAGTACAACTCTTAGATGTACGTATGTGGCATGCACTGATTAGGGCACTTCAGTGCGCTACAGTACACTCTAAACAGTATTTTTGGACAACAGCAGCAGGTGTGAAATTATGTCTGGCCATTCATAGTAACTAGTCCCTGAGGACTTTTGTTCATACTATTTTTATTTGGAGTTTAAAGAATTGACATAATAAAAGGAAAGGCAAAGGATACATCTGTTTCACACAAAGCCATTACATGTCACCATGCAAACGGTCCATAGGTTACATATGTAAAGCTCCAGAATTGCGATTTGTATGTGGTTTCATTAACATTATTAAAGAGACAAAACTGAAATCTAATCTATGACTTATCATCCTTATTTGCTTTGTATAATTGCCTAGGGGGGACAGTGCCCTCCCCTAAGAATAATTCGGTTTCTGTTGCTGCCCAAACCTATATCCTGCCATGCATTCTCTTTGGGGTGACTTTTCGTACCACCATCTTAACTTTAGTAACCCATGTATCCTTCACTTTCTCCACCTGGCCCCCGCATACTCTTCCAGCGGGCCCCCTATAGGCCAGGAGGGGAGGGGAAAAGAAAAGAGGAGAAAGAGCAAGAAAAGGAAGAGTGAGAAAAAAGCAAAAAAAAACCAAAAGCTGGCTATTTGTACAGTGCAAGGGAGGGAAGATCCAGGGTGAGGAAGTGAAATTAGGAGGGGTGAGGAAGAACTAAGAGAGAGAAGGAGAGTATGACCTAAGAATTTAAAAGATCAAGAAGAGAGGGTGATAGTGAAAGGGGGAGGGACAGGGGAAAAGGGGGGCACAGGGGGCGGGGGAAAAGGGGGGGGAGGGGTCAGGCCGGAATCTCACGGCAACAAGTCACACCCCTGTCAGCCCTATGCATGTGTATCCTTTTTTCCAATCTACCATCCCCTTTGGTTTGCTCTAACCCCTATCTGAAAGCATCTTTATATACATCTGAATCTTTAAATATATCCCAAATTGTCCACATTTTCCTGAAGGTCTCTAATCGGTATTGTTTAGCTAGCATAATTTCCTCCATCTTATCCAAATGATTAATTCGGGTGTGCCACTCTCTAAGTGAGGGGATCTTTTGTGTTCTCCAACACTTGGGTATCAGGACCCTTGCCGCATTCATCAGATAGATCCCCAAAGGACCCAATCCCCCTACACCTTTCTTGTCCGCTGTTGAATAGGTAGCTTGCCCCAGTCTATAGAGCAACCCATAATTTTCCCAGTAACTTCATGAACTTTCTCCCAGAACGTGGCTATCCTCGGGCATGACCACCAGATGTGTAGAAAGGATGCTCCCTGGCATCCGCACCTCCAACATTTATCTGGGACCCCAGGAAAAATCTTGTGCAGTCCTTCAGGGGTTCTATACCATCGTGTGATTATTTTATAACTAGTCTCCTGCAAGGAACTATTGGCAATACCTTTGTGTATCCCCCTTATACAGGGCTTCCCAGTCTTCTGGCATAAGGTCTAGGCCTAGGTCTTTTTGCCACCTATCCCTCCAAGGTCTATTAATTTCCTGTCTGGCATCACCCAAAATGCCATAGGCCCAGGATAGCAGATGGTCTCTTGTACCCGCTCCCAAGCATGCTTTTTCAAATTCTGTCAGGTCCTTTAACCCTTTCCCTCTCAGCTCTTTTCCATTGGTGTAATGACGCAGTTGTATATATAAGACAACCGAATTTTGACCCTCCCATTTCTCTTGCAACTCTTGTCTTTCCAAAAGTCTACCCTTGTCGAACAGATGTGTTACTCTCGGGAACTGCACTCTCTTATACTGTATTAAGAAGTTCTTGTCTAAACCTGGGGGAAATGCTGGATTATTCCTAATTGGAGTGAGCGGGCCTGGTATCGAGATCAAGGCTTTATGTTTCTAACCAATTAGTCTGACACTATTTAGTGTAACCCCAATAAGGGGGTGATTTTCCACCATCACGAGGGTGTCCTTTTTTTCTAAAAAGCATATGCTGTTTAGTTTTCTGTTCCCCACTTCATCCTCTATCCAAACCCAGTCTTTCTGAGATTTATTTATTTATCTGCCAATCTATGACTCTCCCCAAATGTACCGCCCAAAGGTATGTTTCAATACAGGGGAGGCCAGTACCCCTCTCTCTTTCCTGGATACTAGGATCTCCCTCCTTGTACTCGGGGGTTTCTTGTTCCACACAAAGTCTCTAAAAGTGAGGAATGGGACCAGAATCTTGATTGGGATGCACTGCAGGATATATAGAATCCTAGGTAAAATATTCATTTTCAAGACCGCTATTCTGCCAAACCAGGACAATTTCAGCTTACTCCAGGTTGCTAGGTCTTTCTTAAACTTGGCCCCTAAGGGGGCAAAGTTTAGTTGGAACAACTGGTTCAATACCCTGGGAAGGTGTATCCCTAAGTAAGTGATGCTAACCTTTTCCCAAGGAAAAGCTTCTTTCAAAGCCTCTGCCTCCTGTGTTGGTAGTGAGATATTTAGTGCACTTGATTTGATATAATTGATTTTCAAATTTGAGATTTTTCCAAATGTTTCAAATTCCTTGAGAAGTGATGGGATCGATATCCTAGGGGAGTCTATAAAGAAAAGTATGTCATCAGCGTATGCTGCCACTTTTCTTTCCCTATCTCCTATAGTGAGGCCCCTGACACCCTCATTTAGATTAATCCTTCTAAGAAAGGGCTCCAATGATAGAGCAAAGACCAAGGGGGACAAGGGACACCCCTGGTGTGTACCATTTCGAATCTCAAATCTGGGAGATGAAATGTTATTAACCCTTACCCTCGCTACTGGATCAGAGTAAAGGGCTAGAATCCTGTTCTGGGCTGCTTCGTCCAGGGTAATATGTCTCAGGACCGCTTTTATCCAGTCCCATCTGACCCGATCGAACGCCTTTTCGGCGTCTGTTGAAAGCATGATCGATTGGGATTTATGGTTGGTAGCCCACCAGTGGACATCTATGGCCTTAATGACATTATCCCTCGCCTCTCTGGACGGAATAAAGCCTACCTGGTCCTGTGATATCAAGAGCTTTGAAAGCCTCCTCGCCAGGGCTTTGGCAAAAAATTTTAGGTCAACATTCAGTAGAGCAATTGGTCTGTAATTTTCAGTCGCTTCCTTTCCAGACTTATGAATGAATTTCAATCTGAGCTTCTAGAGACGAGGATGAAAGAGTCCCGGTTTTAGCAGTTGTCTCAAATGTCTTAGCCATGAACGGGAGCAACTGAGGGGCAAATGCCTTATAGTACTGGCTAGGGAAGCCATCGGGACCCGCGGCTTTTCCCGGCCTAGAATCCTTGATAGCCTCCTGAAGCTCAGTAACAGTTACTGGAGACTTAACTGCTCTATAACCTCCTCTGAAATGCTGGGCATCTGAGAGCCTTTTAGGTATGTCTCCATCATGCTCCTACAAGCATCCTTTTGTCCCTGGTTTGGCAGATTATAGAGTGCGGTGTAGTAGGCTCTAAATTGCTCCACTATCTCTCTGTCCATCTGGTGCAAGACCCCTTTGGCATCCCTGATACCCTTGACCTCGCAACTCTAGGATTCAAGGCTCTCGCTAGTAAATGTCCTGGCTAGTTCCCCATCTCGTAAAACAGCACACTTCTATATGTAAAAGCTCTCCTTGTTGCTCTCACCAATAAGTCTTTCAGCTCCCTTCTCCTCTCTTCCAGCTCCTTTAATTGACTCTCTAGCTGAGGTTGTTGAGGTACCTGCTTAATTGTTTCCTCTATTTTTGGGTTTCTTTCTTTTTTCAGTCTAGCTCCTTCCTGGATTAGGAGGCCCCTAATCGTACACTTGTGTGCTTCCCAAATGGTTAAAGGGTTCAAGTCTTCAGATACATTTTCTCTGAAAAACTGTATTATATTCTCTTTTACCCTGTCAGCTATTCTATTGTCTTTCAGTAACCCTGTATTCATCCTCCAATTCCACTCCTTCTGCTCCAGGATGGGAAACTCCAGGCTAAGAATTACAGGGGCATGGTCCGAGAATGAGATACAGCCTATCTTCACTGACGTGAATTATCCAGAACTCTTTGCGATAAGAAAAGATAATCTATTCTTGAATATTTATTATGAATAGGTGAATAAAAGGTGTAATCCTTCTCGGCAGGGTGTAATAATCTCCAGGTATCTATGGCCTGGGTGTTTGCCAGAGACTTCTTAATCTGCTTCAATGCTCTATATGTAATGATTGATTTGGCATCTGACGTATCTACAAGTGGATTAAGGGCACAATTCATATCTCCCCCTAAAATCAGAATTCCTTCCTGAAATGACCCAAGCTGCCTCATGGTTGAGGTAAGGAAACTCTGCTGACCCCTATTTGGGGCGTAAACGTTTGCAATAGTGACGGCAATCCCAGAGTGTAGCTTCCCTTTCAGAAAAATGAATCTCCCTTCTTTATCCATGACTTCCGCTGTTATGTTAAATGATAATGCTTTATCCATTATAATAGAGACCCCTTTTGTCTTGGAGAGAGGAGAAGGAACATACTGGTGTATATTATAAATCCTATTACCCATGTATGGGGTCTTATCTTTCTGAAAATGCATCTCTTGGATCAGAGCTATATGGGCTTTTTGCCTTTTAAGTTCCCATAGCAGAGAGTGACGTTTGTGTGGGGAATTAAGACCCCTAGAGTTTACTGACAGAATATTGATTTTAAGGTTGTCCATCATCAGTGCCGTCTAAATAGCCCACAAAGGGTCCCGCAAATGAACCCGGCGAGACCACACATGTGAGCCCAATTCCCCCCCCCCCTACAGTGGGGGTTTGGAGGGTTCTGGGTGGAGAAGTAGGTAAGGAGGGGCAGGAAATTTAGAGGAGAGAAGGGGAAAGGTAAGTATGCTAGAAAGATAGAAAAAAGAGAAACTACAAACTACCTGTGTTCTGGAGAAACACAGAAATTTACAATGGAACCAACCAGGAGTGGACTTCTTAGATGACCAGTGTCCCACTCCAAATACCTTCCGTGTTCGGCGAGACCTCAATTTGCCCTCCCACGAAAGTCAGGACCCCACTTTGTATGGTCCCGAATGTTTAAAAAATGAAGACGATATTAGGGAGACCATGGAAGGCCAATTTGAGCAGCAGCAAACCTTCAACTGTAGCTAAAAGTTAAAGGGATAGACTGATTAATAACAATATTTCACAGCGATCGACCCCGAGCTGAGCTTGCCGTTAATTTAAATCTAACCTCCTCCATCACTACCATATCAGGCATTACATCTCAGTTCAAAATTGCAAAGACATGAGATTCATCAGTCCTCCTCTTCATTTCAACTGTAAGAGCAGGGGAACAGAATAGCCCCACCAAACACCTCATGTAGCGGAGCCTAAAGAGGCACACACATTCCCGCATTCTTCACACTGTATGAGATAGAATAGCTACTCTCAAGGGCAGTTCCCCCCCCGCTCCCCCCCACCCAGCACCACCTTTATAGCTGCAATCCTGTAATATTAACGATGGAGGAGATAGCACCTCAGTGTAGAGGGGAGTGGGTTGGGACCCCCTACCTATGCCTTATGCGTCTCTACCTGACCTCGGGGGACGCCCCAGTCCAAACATCCCATGCCAGTATCATGATATTTCAATCCCCTACTCGCGCGATCTGAAAGCTTGAGGGAGTTCATGGCCCTAGTCCTTCAGAAAATCAGACAGAATGGAATGGGATGCCCAAGTCAAGGGAAGACCGTCTAAACAATTATTCTAGAGAAAGGAAGCCTGTCTTCTCCATTATTACAACCAGAAATTAACAACCAGCCCTCAGTAATGAGAACTAGAGCGGAGATATTATATCATAATGAGCCTAGCAGGAGGTTTGGTCTTTATGTGAATCCGTAAGGTTCCCCACGAAAAGAGGTCTTAGAGAAACAAACAGACAGGCTTCGTGCCTCCCTCCCCCCAATGCTAAACCACAGGAGTCTTCCACTCCTCCTCCAACCATGCATTAAAAGGAGGGGGAGAAGCTCCGGTACTTACATGGGATAGCTATGCTATATAACGTAACTTAAGAATTAGACAAGGCCTAAGGCCAACAAGTGTGAGTTAACACTCTTTACAATGCATTCCTTATGGCCTAAGAAAACAACTGCAATATATCGAGGGAGGCGTCACGGTTTGACTAACTAGTAAATGCAGAACATGTCAGTTTCCCAACTGGAAGAACATAATCAAGTGGGTAGCACATTACTACTAGCATCTCTATTCTACATATATGAGGTAGATTTAGGCTATCCGCCCACATCTAACGGCGCCCTCGCCGCAGCCTGCGGAATGGGATGCGCACATCAGATGAGGGCGTTAGGCACTTTTCATGGAAACATTAATACTGCTAGGTAGACATTAATTAGACTGTAAAAGGAACTATGAAAGGCTTCTCTCATTAAGTGCAAGATAAAAGGACTCTTCACTCATGTCCCTCTCGCCATTCTGCGCCGTTCTGAGGGACCTCTCGGAGATGACTCAGGGGAGACTCTTCTTAGTGAGGGGTTATGGGAACCAACTCGCGAAGGGAACGCCAGCAGATCCGGAATTGCAAAATCCGCGAACCAGTCCGGAACTAATACCTGAGGTAAGTGAAGCGTATTGCAGAAGTCCACCAGGTCACCCGGGGTACGTAAAGTCCCATTGTTTGTAGCTGACATCGTGAATGGGAATCTCCAGCAATAGGGGATGTCTCTTTCCCTTAGCAGCATTGTGAGAGGTCTTAATGCCCTTCGGTCTTGTAGAGTGATGCCTGATTGATCTTGGAATAGTTGAATCTCATTGTTATTAAATAAGATTGAGTCTCGGCTCCAGTCCCCCATGTTTCTTGGGCGTATCGCTCTGTGAGCCCGGACCAGGTCGATTGGAGTGTCTGGCGGGCACTTCAACAGAGTGTTGAAAATAGAAAGTAAGTCGCTCGAGATCTGGTCCTGCGCCACAGCCTCTGGGACCCCTCTCACTCTAATGTTGCACCTTCTATTCCTATTATCCAAATCTTCCAAGTGTCTATGTACATTAAGCATGTAGTTGTGCGATTTGATGACCTCGCTTACCTTCCACAGTCTGCGCCTTGTAATCACATCCTCCCTCTCCACTCTTTCCATTCTCTGGGCCAGTGCCCGCATGTCGGCCTTGAGGTCAGCCACTGCGTCCACAATGGTTGTCTTGATTTCCCCTGCAAATCTCACAAGCTCTGAGCGGGTGGGGAGTTGGCTGATTTGAGCCGCAATGTCCTGCTCCTCTCTCTCGGAGGCCGCCAAGCTGGACCTGTCTGGGGAGCTCTCAGGTGAGAACGAGGCCACCATCTTATGCGCGTGCTGCCCTGCGTCCTCCGGTCGCTGTGATTTAAACATGTCCGGTAGGTTCCTGCTGTTCGAAGCTGGGTTCTGGGGTGCCTTCGGTGTTTTAGCTGTTGTCCCCGACCTATTGCTTTTGCCCATGGCCTTCAGGGAGCGCTTAGTTTATTGCTTTCGGGAAACACCACTGCGAGCTCCGGTCTCAAGCTGCCATCTTGCCCACTGGCCAAGCCATGCCCCCCCCGAAGACTTTAACAGGAAGAAAATAGTCCAAAATGTAGATGTAAGTATGTAGTATGCACTGATGAGGGCCGTTCGATGCGCTCCAGTAGGCTTAAAACAGCATTTTGGACAATAGCAGCAGGTGTGAATTTTGTCTGGCCTTTCACAGTAACTAGGCCCTGAAGACTATAAATGGAACAAAATGGTACAACTCTTAGATGTATGAATGTGATATGCACTGATAAGGGCAGTTCAATGAACTCCAGTAGGCTTAAAGCAGTAGCAGGTGTAACAGCAGCAGGTGTCACGATACTGGTGTATACTGCTGGAGTCCAATGGCAGAGACTAGGCCAAAATGCAGGAAGTCAAAGTCCAATCTGGGTCAGCAACAGGGAAGCAGATCAATGCGGAGTCAAAGTCCAATCCGGGTCAGCAACAGGGAAGCAGATCAATGCGGAGTCAAAGTCCAATCCGGGTCAGCAACAGGGAAGCAGATCAATGCGGAGTCAAAGTCCAATCCGGGTCAGCAGGTAGCAAGGATTTGCAGGGTAAACTGCAAGAGGAGGAACAAACCGGAGAGAAAGTTCCAGGCTAGAGAACTGCACAAGCAGGAAGTCAAACACAATACTCAAGCACTGAGCAACAGGCCTGAGAGGTTTATATATATGACAGGAAGTAAGATGGCACCCAGCTGAGACACAATCCGCCATCTTAACTAAGGGAAAACTTAAGGGAAACAGTCCAACTAGACAGACGTAACAAGGCTATTCCTGACAGCAGGTGTGTAATTTTGGGCAGGTGTGTAATTATGTCTGACCTTTCACAGTAACTAGGCTCTGAACACTTTACCAGGAACAAAAAAGTCAAACTCTTAGATGTAGGTATGTGGTATGTACTGATGAGGGCAGTTCATTGCGCTCCATTAGGCTTAAAATAGTATTTCTGGGCAACAGCAGCAGGTGTGTAATCTTGGGCAGGTGTGTAATTATGTCTGACCTTTCACAGTAACTAGGCCCTGAAGGCTTTAACAGGAACAAATTGGTACAACTCCGAGGTCTATGTATGTGGTATGCACTGATGAGGGTAGGTCAATGTGTTCCAGTAGGCTTAAAACATTTTTTTTTACAAGAGCAGCAGATGTGTAATTTTGTCTGGCCTTTCACAGTAAGTAGGCCCTGAACACTTTAATAGGAACAAAATAGTACAACTTTAAGGTGTACGTATGTGGTATGCACTGATTAGGGCACTTCAATGTGCTACAGTAAGCTTAAAGCAGTATTTTTGTACAACAGCAGCAGGTGTGTAATTTTGGGCAGGTGTGTAATTATGTCTGACCTTTCACAGTAACTAGGCTCTGAACTCTTTACCAGGAACAAAAAAGTAAAACTCTTAGATGTACGTATGTGGTATGTACTGATGAGGGCAGTTCATTGCACTCCATTAGGCTTAAAACAGTATTTCTGGACAACAGCAGCAGGTGTGTAATTTTAGGGCAGGTGTGTTATTATGTCTGACCTTTCACAGTAACTAGGCCCTGAAGAATTCAACAGGAACAGATTGGTACAACTCTGAGGTCTACGTATGTGGTATGCACTGATGAGGGCAGTTCAATGTGTTCCAGTAGGCTTAAAACATTATTTTTGGACAAAAACAGCAGATGTGTAATTTTGTCTGGCCTTTCACAGTAACTAGGCCCTGAACACTTTAATAGGAACAAAATGGTACAACTCTTAGATGTACGTATGTGGTATGCACTGATGAGGGCACTTCAATGTGCTACAGTACACATAAAACAGTATTTTTGGACAACAGCAGCAGGTGTGTAATTTTGGAAAGGTGTGTAATTATGTCTGGCCGTTCACAGTAACTAGTCCCTGAAGACTTTAACAGGAAAAAATAGTCCAAAACTTAGATGTATGTATGTAGTATGCACTGATGAGGGCACTTCAATGTGCTACAGTACACATAAAACAGTATTTTTGGACAAGAGCAGCAGGTGTGTAATTTTGGGAAGGTGTGTAATTATGTCTGGCTGTTCACAGTAACTAGTCCCTGAAGGCTTTAACAGGAAGAAAATGGTCCAAAACTTAGATGTATGTATGTAGTATGCACTGATGAGGGCAGTTCAATGCGCTCCAGAAGGTTTAAAACAGTATTTTTGGACAACAGCAGCAGGTGTGAATTTTGTCTGGCCTTTCACAGTAACTAGGCCCTGAAGACTATAACACGAACAAAACGATACAACTCTTAGATGTATGTATGTGGTATGCACTGATGAGGGCAGTTCAATGCACTCCATTAGGCTTAAAGCAGTATTATTGCACAATAGCAGCAGGTGTGTAATTTTGGGTAGGTGTGTAATAATTATGTCCGACCTTTCACAGTAACTAGGCTCTGAACACTTTACCAGGAACAAAATAGTCCAACTTTTGATGTATGCATGTGGTATGTACTGATGAGGGCAGTTCATTCCGCTCCATTAGGCTTAAAACAGTATTTCTGGACAAAAGCAGCAGGTGTGTAATTTTGGGCACTTGTGTAATTGTCTATGTCCTTTCACAGTAACTAGGCCCTGAAGACTTTAACAGGAACAAAATGGTCCAACTCTTAGATGTACGTATCTGGTATGCACTGATAAGGACCGTTCAAAACGCCCCAGTAGGCTTAGAACATTATTTTTGGACAAGAGCAGCAGGTGTGTAATTTTCTCTGGCCTTTCACAGTAACTAGTAACTTGTAACTAAAGACTATAACAGGCCTGAACATTTTAACAGGAACAAAATTCTACAACTCTCAGATGTACGTATGCACTTAGGGGGGCTCAATTCGCTCCAGTAGGCTTTAAAACCGGATTTGTCTACAACAGCAACAGGTGGGTACTTTTGGGCAGGTGTTTAATTTCACAATAAACTAGGCTCTGAACACTTTAACTGGAACAAAATGCTACAACTCTCTGATGTACATATGTGCTATACACTTATTAGTGGAGTTCAATGCACTCCAGTTGGCTTTAAAACAGGATTTCGCTACAACAGCAACAGGTGGGTACTTTTGGGCAGGTGTGTTATTTTGTCAGATTTGATTCATTCATCCCTTAAGAAAAGTGTTAAATAGAGGTTGCAAAAGAAAACTGGTATCAATTTTATGTGTTCATGTACATCCATATTAATATTCAAATATTTTAACTTAATTTGGTAAGAATTCGATTATATATAAACAAAAACACAATACTGCTCCGCACCACTATTAATCTGAGGGTGTGCTGGTCATATACAGGTCCCAACCATAAATGGTATGGGATACAACTAGTTCCACCCGTAGGGCATGACCCAAAATGCCCCTGAATTATACCTGTATGCTTAGACCGCAACAACCACAATTTGAATAAATTGATAAAAACCCTTTATTTACATATGGGTGTTAATACAACACTAGAACACACTTTTCATCTAAAAAACACACAATTAAAATTCGATTATATATAATACTGTATATATAATCTCATTCTCAAGTCGGTGACTGTAAGAAATAGAGAATTTTCATAAAATCTAAAATGTTAGAGATATTAATTTAAAATATCTGAATAATATCTAAACTAAGTCTCCAGGTAACTTCACTAGCTAGGATGGTAATTGAGCCTCTTACATGCTAATCAATGGAGACCTAGACATCTTGGCTGCGCTGGGGTGGAGACACCACATTTGAGTGTATGAAGGATTCTTAACTATGTAATGTAAACGTATATATATATATTCAGGACGTGAGGTGTCCTTGAAAGAATCTGGGAAATATTTGGGCAGTTGGGAGGGGACCAAGGAGGAGAAAGGATGCATGTGCACGAGGCCCCTGTATTGCTAAGAGCAAGTAATTGTAGGCCTATTTGGCAATTGTAAATAGTAAAAGTACATTTTAGGAATTGTTTTATGTAATTGTTTTTTCCCTGTGAAACCCATACTGTCCAGGTGTTCATGCAACTGTTTAGGCCCTAATTGTATATATATTTTGTATTTATTTTTACATATGTACAACTGTCCTCTCCCACAACCTAGAACTTACAGTGAGCGATTATTGTTATATTAATTTTTGATATTTGTATTGATGTTTTTTATAATAACAATTGTTTACAAAAAGGAGAACAAACATTTTTTATTGCAATTCTTTCTATTTCAAAGTCAAAAAGCTCACTCAGATATAAGTGCAGTTAACAGCCAAAAGTGCACCCAAAGGTAAACTCCATTTGCAAATCTTTAGCATGACCCCTGTTACTAGCTTCTTAATCTGCAACATTATGATTTTTCATTGTAAGATCTCCTCCTGTGTATGAACTCAATGTTGTGAAGTGTGATAATGTATTATAACATATTTCTGTTCCTCCTTTCATTGTAATTTTTTGTCCACAACATCTGGTTTTCTATGATACATATACTAAAAAATAAAAAAATATTCAGAACTTGTCATGGACAGGTGCGTTCTTTTAACCTGAAAAAACATGGAACAATGTAAACATCCTGCCAAGTTCTGCAGAACTTATGACAATTTTACATACAGAATTTTGTAAATTATACCCTTTGCAATTTTGTTCAACCAAGAAAATTACTCCTCCATTTTTGGAATTCTCGTTGGACTATAGCAATGTGCAATTCACACTAGCGAGGTGTGCCGAGCAGTTGCTTCTGGAACTCTTTCTAAACAATACAATTACACACTGGAAAAGGCAAGAGCAACTAGATCTGTGCAATTGCACGGGGGCATTACAGACTGTTGCAGAAAAAGAGGGCCTGGCCCACCTCATATGAATCACCCCGACGGGTGGGAGGCACAGGGAGAGTATTTTCAATATGGAATGTCCTTAGTAGTGAAACATGCCCTGGGCTTGTGCGGTTAAAACTTAACTTTTGATCTAAAACTCCATAACATAATAAAGTGGTAGTGCTGTGCAAAGATGGAGCTCAGGGTCATCCCGCAGTGGGTTTTGGGAGTTGCATCACTCCCTTAATCATGCGGTGACCTGACTGACACTAAAATGAGCCTTATAATAAAATATAGTAAGCATTAAATATCTATTACCTTCTGAACAAGTGCATACCTGAACAATCATTCAGAATGTCTCAATTTGCCTGCAACTGTTGAAAAATTTCAATTTGTATCCTGGGAGAAGGTTAGCATGTAGATAAATTATAGTTCAGCTGCAATAGCAAGCCTTCATGGTTACACAGTCTGCTAATGGAGTGTTGTGGGAATCATAGTCAATCCTTTCACAGTCTATTTGCATCTTCAATATGGAACGTCCTTAGTAGGGAAGAAAGCGTGCCCTGGGCTTATGCAGGTAAAGCGCAACTAAGCGCAATCTAAAACTTCATAACATAATAAAGTGCTACCTCAGGGACCTCAGGGTCAACCCGCGGTGGGTTTTGGGGGTTGTGTTTCTCCCTTAATCGTGTGGTGACCTGACTGGCACTAAAATTAGATTTATAATAAAATATAGTAAGCATTAATTAAAAAACACCTAACAAATCATCCAGAATGGCTTAGTTTGCCTGCAACTGTCAATAAATTTCAATTCATATCCTGGAAGAAGGTTAGCATGCTTTTCATTATCAGAGGTTTTTACTCCCTCTACTTTATCTCTGGCTCAGTATAAAATGGCTGATCATGTTTGCTCTGGCATAACATATTTCACTGCAATTTAACAAAGCCAACTCCTGCTCAAGAAACATGGTAATATGGCATGTTGATAAATTATAGTGCAGCTGCAATATCAAGCCTCCATGGTTACACAGTCTGCTAATGGAGTGTTGTGGGATACACATTTAATCCTTTCACAGTCTATTTGCTCAAGTCACAGAAATAAAAAATAAATACCTTTATTTTGTTTATTTTTCAAACTGACATTGGAACATATGTATTAATAAATACTGGATTTTGAATTAAATATCTTTAGGCAATGTTAATGTGAAAGCAAATAAATAACTTACCTTTAAATATTGTTTTGACTATGGTTTTACATTAAGAGGTCCCACACCCTGTGGCGTGTTGTGGAGATGCTGCTCGTGTCTGAGGGGGCTTTCCCCCGCAATCTGCAGAACCAAAGCCCCAAAAGATTAACTCTTCCGGGAATGGATCGATTGGTGGGCTGGTCCCAGACCCACATGACTGCTGGTGGCCAATTGCTATGGCCTTGTTGGGAACAGAAATTAGCCACTGGCAGTCATGTGGGTGCGGAACCCAGAAGAGAAGCGCAAGTTTCAGGTTGCAAGTTGCAAGAGAGGAGGGCAATAAGTGTTCCCAACACCCCCCCCCCCCCCCCCTGCATCAGGCCAAGCGTTGTCAGTTTTGCTGCAAAAAAATCTTCCATGGTGTGCTTTGAGTCTGCTCCCGTGGGGGAGGGGGGGGAGGGGTACGGGGTAGAAGCAATTATCTGCCTCTGTGTTTCCTCGCCAGTTCACTGTCCCCCGGGTGACTTTGAGCAATCAGGGCTTGCACATCCACGTGCCTCTATCCACCATGCAAACCCAATTGACTCCCAGTGGTTATGAAAGGTGACAGAATGGCAACCATACGAGTGAACAAAGAAATATCTAAATAAGCTGCCCAGTTTTAAACTTGCATAAAGAGGATGCACCATGGAACATCATGTTTCAGGACGCCCCCATGCTGCAGTAAACTGTTCAGGAGTTTGACGTAAACAAGTAAAAAGTGGGAGAAACACCCACTGCGCACAGCAAATTAAGCTGCTAACAGATCTTGATATAGGATGGGGGGTCATTTAGACCATGTTTTGCTCTTAGCAAAAGTTAGCCCTAATAAAAATTATGCATGACTTTAGAGGACCAAAAATTAGGGGTAAATTCCTAGCCATTGCTTAGCTGTTAGCAGAGTGGACTAGAGAAACAGGTGCACACAGGCTAACTGCAGCCAGATCTATAAAATGGGTTAGCTTCAAGGAATTTAACCTGGACATATCATCTGTGGAAAGAGCTGAGGTGAGTTTCAATTTTTAACTTTCTATTGTTTATGTCTAAACATACTGATAAATTATTTTTTGTTCTTCTTATCCCTGTGCAATTGCTCCCCTGGTGTAATAAAGCTCAATAATGCAAATGTCTTATTTCCATCTTTCTAGATTAAAACCAAAACTACAGCAACAGAGACAGCTTGCGAGGACTGTTTCAGTCCAGCAAAGGAAGGTCACCATTTACAAGTGACTTATGCAGCAAATATTAGTTTTCCAGTCAATACTGCAACTGACTATTGATAAAATAGATTGAGGGTGCCCTAACCATGACAGAACAGGAGGCATCCCATTTCAGATGCCCTCCTGCTCATGGGAATCCTAGGAAACCTGATATCACTACTCTGATACTCACTGCTTCTGCGATCCTAACCCCGGCTGCCATGCACTAGATAACCATCAGGTTTGGTGAACTGGTTGGCTCATAGTTATTGTAGTGATGCCAATAGTTTGCTGGCAGTCATGTGGGGCCACAAGCTACTTTGAGATGCAGAAGGGGTGAAAATAGGTGTTGTGGCATCTAGTATTTGAACCAGGCACATACCAATGAAGAAATGGAACTCCACCGTGACTAGGGCATTTTGCCAGGGAGGGTGAAGGTTCACTTTAAAATCTCTATATAATGACTCTCAGTATTGCCATATAATTCATATCATATAATTGGATCCACCTACTGACGTCACGGTTTTGGTGTCTGGACCACACAGGCGGCACCTTTAAATACAAGCCTGACAAGTTTGTTCAAATCATCATGGGCTTTAACACCCTTGACAATTTTGCCCTAATTGAGAGGGTGTTGGCATATGTGGAGGAGCCAACCCCGGCTGCAGCTCCCGAGATACATGGCCAACTGTATTCCGGTACCTCGAGCCGCGCCGCCTAATCTGTTAGGCAACATTTAGTCGACAACTTGTTTCTTAATTTGTGTTTATATGTTTGTGTATTTTCCTTGTTTTGCTTACCCCCTTTTGTGTTTTGGTATGTGAAATTAAAACAGCCAAAACAATGTCTTTCATTTAGGGTATATATCTACAATGCTACCCCTCCGCCAATGGCTCAAGGGCAACACCGTGCCCAAATTTCAGCAAAATAAATGTTTAACCTTGACAAAAGCAAAAGGCCATCAGCCGAGATTAGGGTAAAGGGGCCGCATTCTGCCATTTTGCCTCCCCTAACTGGCTGAGTGCCTTTTGTTTGGCCATGACCTAGGCGGTGGGACCAAGGGAAACCACAGCAGATGGTGCAGCTGTTGGTGCAGGGGTTGCCATTTGAAAAGTGGTAGCTGCTGGCTGGTTGTTTGTCTAAAAGCCAAGGGAAAAGCAATAGCAATATCAAGCATAACTTTTCTGGACTCCATCCAATACTCCACCAGGGTTACACCCTGGGCCCCACATCATATGTGCGGCCCAAACCACTGCTGTGAATTCAATGGTCCGCCTTACATCAAAACAGTTGCCCACAACATTGTGTGTTACTTGGCCCCCCATAGGGTCCCAGGCCAGCCCTCCAACTTAGGACGCGCCTGTGGATAGACATGTTACTGTAAAATGATACGGAGAGTGTTGGAATTTATGAGGACAAAATTTCCCTCTGTTCACTCAGCACTTACCCCTCAGCCGGTCTGGTGCTGATTTTTCTCTGAACACGCGTTTTGAGATCATCCCATTTCTTTTTGGCCTGCTCAGCATCCTTGGGCTCAGGCCCCACACCCATAATGTTACAGGCAATATCTGCCCGCAATGGTTTGGGGGTAGAGCAGGACCATGACCCAGCCAAGTGGTCATAATTTGCCAAAACACCATCCAGCAGGACCTCCAGCTGTGAGTCTATAAACAGCTTGACCATGGTGAGTTTGCAACCAGCCTGGTTGGCCGATGCTGGTGTCTGCTGGGTGGTGTGTTGGGTGGAGGGGGAGCCACTGGGGGCACTACCAGGGCCAGAAGGGCATGATCACCGGCTACTGGTTAAGGCCAGCTGAGCCGCTGCTGTTGCATCTTTGGCTCTACCGTTGGCTCTGCAGGGGGCTCCTCTGTGGACTCCACAATGGGGCCTGCACTGGGGTCCGCACATGGCTCCCCTGTCCCGATCAGTGGGTGTAATGTGGTGGGCTGTGCCAGGAGCCCAGGGAGCTATGGGTGTGAGTCTCCCACTGCTGCATATGACCCGTTCAGAATGGGTAGTGTGGGAGCCGGCAGAGGAGTGCCTGCTGGAGGAATGGTGTAGCCTTGGGCTTGGACTGTGGTAACCTGGACAGGAGCTGTGGCTACCTTGGCCATTCCTGTGTTCTGGCCTCTAGGAGCTGGGGTGACGCCTGTGTTTGGGCATGAGTTGCAACGGAAGCACTGGCCTCAAAGGCTGTGGGTCAGGTGGTTAAAGGCTGGTTAATTGGACCTCATTTGTGTGTATTTAACAGGCCAGTATAGGCACATTAAACCTCTTGCCTACATTTGGGCATATGGATATAAGCACACTTTTGGGGTCCTCTGATGCAAAGGACCAAAATGGTCTACATCAGGAAGCAGCAGACTATATTCTGAGGGTAAGTCTCCATGCTATGCCAAGCTATGCCATTTTCTTATGCAGGTGTGCCTCTTTACATTCAAGCAAAGGTGCGGGCAGGTCACAGAGCGGAGCAGTGACATTCGGCTGAAGGCACGTGGTAGGGCGCACAGTAATGGCGGAGGCCTTGTAAGTGGTTCAACAGGCATAGATTATTGTGCAAACAAACATGTGCCATTTGGACTAACTGCGTCTGCGACTGTAATCTGCCAGTACTGTTAGATGGGAGAGCTGGGTCCACCATGTGGCTACGCGGGGTCAGCGAGCACTATCCGACAGTACTAGCGGAGGGGAGAGCTGGCCTATGCCCACATTGGCGTAGACATGCATTTGCTGTTTGCACATGACTGAATGACAAGCACACTACATGGGATGCCACACAGGAAAACAAGGGAGAAGGTAGTAAGTGTCTTGAATGACATGCACACTACATGTAATGCCACACAGGAAAACAAGGGAGAAGGTAAGTGTCTTGAATGACATGCACACTACAAGTCGGGGACATCTGGAAGAACCATTACAATTTAAAACAAAAAATGGCGGAATGCGTATAGCGGAAGGTCACCGAGGACACGGAACACCAAGATGGGTGGACTACACTACAACTTACGAAAGAAAACAGGTACAAAATCGGCTTCCAAGGCGTCTTCAAGAGCCCAAATCATAAATGCTCGGCTAAACCCTATATGTACGCATATCAACTACAGCCATGTACGCATGTTTGAAAATTTCTCGGAACGCAGCTGTGAATAACACAAGCGCTCACAAGATCTCGTGTCCGAGTTCGATTCCATACAAAACCGAGCATTCATGGCAGGGCTTTGAATCAGGCCAGTTGCGTTAAAGTGGATCAAAAGTCTAAATAGAACATTGGTGCACTATCCTAACCTCTAGGGGACCTTCTGATTTGGATCAGGATGCCTCCTAGGGTAAGAATAGTGGACCAAAGTCTGTCAGACAGATATATACTCAACCCTTTGTTGTTCTTGTGTGGCTTTACAATGTAGCATTTTGCGGAGTAGCAGCATCTCTGTTGCCCTCAAGGGATGCTGCTGCCTTGTGCGAAATGCTGCATTTTACAGCTTTGCACTGGAACAAGGAAGGGTTAGTATGTTAACACAATCTCAGGCTCTCTATTTAACTTTACATGGATATCCCAGGCAAATAGTTAATTTAGACTGCTTTCTGCTTTTCCCGTGCTGACTATTTGTGGCTGCACCATTTATTCAGTCTAATAGCCACTCTCTGTTCATTGGTGCTCTCAGCCTGATCAAGCACAGTAAGCTACAGTGATCCCGCTGCTGTCTATGATCACAGCCGAGGATGCTCATGAGTCATAAAGCTGCGTCATGACATGCCCTTCACAGTTCCGCAATGCCCCAGACATTAGGGTTGATTCAGCACCATGAGTATTTTTTTACTCACTTTTTAAAGAAAAAACAATGTTTTTTTTTTCCTCCAGGCAATTCAGCACCATATTTAGCTGTGCAAATCTTAAAAAACAAATAGCACAGATAAATATGGTTATGAATTAATTGCATATAAAACTTTCACTAGAGTAATATGACAATTTGTTTTATTTGCTTCTTATGTCATTTATTTGCAAGTAAGTGTAAAGTATATCTTGAAGACAAAATTCAAGCATTTTGTGAACTCTCCCCCAGTGCTAAGCGAGAATTGGGCATTAACATAATAAAACAATCCACCCTTGATGCCAGAAAAGGTGCATGGCTCTGCATGGCAGCTGTAGACCTGAGTGACAGTTGGATAATGAGTTGTTTTTATGTGATACTGCCTAAATCGGGTTTAGCACTGGGGGGAAAAGGGGTGGGTAGGGTGTTAGAGAAAGGGTTGGATTCCTCTTTAAATGTTATGGTCAGTGGACCTTTTTAACCTCCGAATGTAGATGTATATTTATACATTTCAGCAGTTCAGAAGTTATTTCTCCATTGGCACTCACCTGTTTTTAAAGAAGATCAAAAAAAGTCTATATGAATGATTCAGCACCATGAGAATTTTTTTCCCCATGTTTTTTATGAGAAAAATAAATGTTTATAATTTTCTTTTACTTAGTTCAATTCAGCACCATTTGTAGCTGTGCAAATTATTTAAAAATGTGCACAGCTAAAACGGTGCTGAATTGCTCTATGGAGAATAATCATTATACATTGTTTGTGAGAAAAAAAATTCTCACAGTGCTGAATCTGCCCTTATAAGACTCTAGGTATGGCCAGTTGTGGATGCCCTCTGTGTGAAACTCTCTGGTTTCTAGTGGTCACATGGTGCATGTGCAGACTGGTGACAGCATCCCTCCAACTGCTGCGTGCACTTGTGCCTGGGATAACTGAATGGCTGGTAGTTAGGGATGAGCGAACCGGTTCGGACGAACCGGAATTCGCTCCGAATTTCAGGGAAAATTTTTTTTGGCTCGTGCCGATCGAATTTTCCCTGAAATAAAAAACAAAAATGCCGGCATGGTGGGAGCGGGCAGGCCGGCTACGCTGTCAGCGGAAGCCGGCCTCCACGCTCCGACCATGCAGGTAAGTGTTTGCTTTTTAAACAAATGTCGGCATGGTGGGAGCTGACAGGCATAGCCGGCCTTTTTTTTTTCAGATGAGCGATTCGTGAAAGTTCGATTCGGGCGAACCCGAATTTCTTGGGGAAATACGGCGAATCGCCCGAATCGAACTTTCAAGAAGTTCGCTCATCTCTACTGGTAGTCACAGCTGGAGATAAGCTCCAACAAGGGGTATTCTGGGATGCTCATTAATATTTACGGCAAGGGGTGCTAACTGGAGAAGAGTCCATGGCTACTTTGTGGGATCACTGGCAAAGTAAGAATACCGGCGAAACAAATCAGGGGCACAAACCGAAACCCGGATTAGTTGGGTTTTGGTACTTTTTAATTGATGCCTTACTCCAAAATAAAGCAAGAAATAAAAGGAATACTTTTTGCACATTTTGACAGATTTTTACTACATCCAAACCAGTAAATGTGACACACGTCTATCACTGCAGTTTAATGTTTGTGGAATTTAAATATATTTGCGGGCAACTCCACATGCAGAAACAAACAGAAAGCAGGCTATATAGATTTGCAAACATACTGTACATAGCATTTAGTGTATGCTTTAACTGCATTTAACTGCATTAGCTTCCATTGTGCTTGCCATGCTGCTAGCGCGATTGCTTCCGCTACCCGGTGGGACCTGTCCAAGCAAGGAGCTAAAGCGGGTGACCCGTGCATGTTATATAGCACCGATAACAAGCCATAATATACCGGTATGTGCAATGTATCTAATCAATAAAGTGTGGAGAGCTTATTTATTTTACTCTTATAATAATCTTCATGGGAAGCTGTTATCTTTTATTTATTAAAAATTTTACAAAAGGAATTTTTAGCACCATCAAATATTTATACGGACTTTTTCCATTCTCTTTACAACAAAAACATAGCACCTTTTCATATGTAACAAGTAACAAAAGTGTTTGAAACGCATCCCAGCATCACAAGATGAGGTAGCTTATGCTATGAAATGTTTGATCCTTTTGTACCTGACATGTTGTTGTGAAAAAAATATTTTAATCTATTGTACATAACAGTCTGCTTGCATGGTTTACATTTTCCCTTAGTATTGAAATGTACTTTTATGAGCAGTGCCATAGGTGTACTTAAGAAGAAACACAGAAACACAAAAACTTTGTATTTAAAAAAATGTAAATAAATATTTCCTTTTTCCTACTGAGCACCACAACAAATATCATAGGTTAACACCATTGCGATACAGCTTAACCATGATACAAAACCACTGCAAATCCATCAAGCTTCCTGATTGCACTAAACAGTTTTTGTACACATTTCTGGATTGAATTTGAATTAATTTACTAAACTACCTTTACATAAATGTGTATTGTCAATAATTTCTAAAAACAAATTGATTCTTGTCAGTGCCGAGCCAAAAAGGAAAGCAGGTCAGAGAACAGAACCAAAGCTTCCAGGGGGAACTTTTCAGGTAAGAAACCTAATAATGACATAGATGTTAACAAACATATCAGTGTTTTAGCTTATTCCCATTAATTGCACACATAGTCAAATATAAAGCTTGATGAATTGTATGTATCAAAAATAAAACAGTGGTGCCATAAAAACACAACCTAGAAAATTATATATTTATAGATTTTGGACAAAATACATTTGCAAAGGTATGTTAACACATCAAAATATTGGGCATACATTGATGTAAACAGGAAATTATGCTGCAAATTGAAATAAAAATGTTGGTCCATTTACAGTATCTCTGCTCTTGAAAATGTTAAACAAATTGATGTAAAATTAAATAAATACTTTGGTGTAAGGCCAGACAAGGAAATGGAAACCTGTATGTACAGTGCTGGTTTGAGTCCAGCTAAGATTTTCAAGAGTCTCAGGATAACGACAGTCACTTAAAGTTCCTTGATTGATCTTTTTTTGGGATGATTTATAAAAAGCAAACTGGCCCAATGTCAACTCCGAACTCTTGGTCTGGACTTCCAATGTCTATAGGAGCAATGTCGATAATTGGTAGGCGTTTCACATTTTGTGTCCTGTATTCAAAGACAGCCTTGCCTACATTTCCATTACGTTTCTATAAAACAAAAGAAAAAAAATGTGTGAATTATTGTTTAATGATGCATAAAATATTTTTCAACCACAGCATTTAGGGCCTGTGTGAAAGAAACACTACATTCTCATTTCCATTTCTTTTCAGTCTCTCTTAGTTCACTATATTAAGTCCTAAATTTGCCCTTATCTTTACTTTTTTGCCATCAAAGCCAAAGCCCTAGGTCCACATGGGTCTGGTCACATCATTTCAATTTACTCTAGGTGTGAAAAGTGTTGATACTGTATGTTAACCAGTTAAACATGAAAATATAGCAGCTACACAAATTTACAAACCACTTTGCCAATATTCGTGAGCTATTCACAGGTTTATGCAAAACAAAAAGTGCCATGTTCACCCGACTACATTGATGTTTGCTGTATTTACTTCTAGTTTAGCGTATTTGGGCAAATGCTTGTGAACTCTCGTTCAGTTCTCCAGCTTTTAGCAAAAGAACACAAAATTGTCTAAAAATAAGGTCATTATTGCATCTTTAAAATATATGTTTAGCTCTACTGTCAGATAGTAAACTTGTATTTCGGAATTGTCCAGACAGAAACAAAATATATATATACTTACCCTTTGACCCTCACAGCTCCTCTGTGCAGGTCTGGTGTTTCCCCTACAGCTCCTCCTTGCAGCAAGTATCTTCAAGTCTACCAGTACCTCTCATTGTGCTGTCCATGGAGCCTTGTCCCCCCCAAACTCCTACTCTATTTATTGCAATAGAGGGGGAAGTGCTGAGGCAGGTTCAGCACACTTCATATTGGCCTGCACCCTCTAAAGCATTGAATGGAGTAGGCATAGATTAGGCATGTTGGGGGTGCGCAAAGCCATATTGATGGATGCCGCTAAGTCTGCCCCACTATAGAGGATGAAATAGCTTGTTCTCCCTCATCTGTATTTGTAAATTCTGGCACTGCACAGAGAAACTGCGGGAACAAAAGGGGAATATATACTTTTTATGTCATTGCCTGGACAGGAACTTTAATTTATGTGTTCAGAAATGATATTTTAATAAACATGCTTTTTGTTCCATCTAAGTTGCCTGATTATATTAATATTGGTCTCAATGATTCCAGGCCCGACTGCTAGCCTACCCCCTGGGGCATTCTACACTGCATGCGCGGGGATGCCGCCAGCTGGCTGCACCTCATCACAGCGGCACTTTTAAAAGAGCCAATGAACTCTCTCAAAAATGCTACAGGGCTTGGCTTCGGTGGTGGTAAAGGCTGTTCGGGTGGGGGAGGCCCTGAAGATTGAGCGGTAGACCCAGAAATGGGTTTCCATACACTTTAAAGCTCAGCTCTTCAGTATGTTCCCCATTTGCAGCACACAATGCACTAAAGATAAAAAGGTAAATCAGCCCCCAAGTGACATTTTTTTAGGGGCTACTAGGGGCTATTGAAGCAGGTGGTCCCAAGTTGCAGCTCTGTCTGGTAACCATATTTTATCATGATCCTCATCAGAATTATTGAACAAAGGGTCTTGCTGCAACTATGTATTAGAGCTGACACACATAGATGGAGTTTGTGCTTCTTGACACCAGAAGGGGGGTGACACTGGTAAAGTGTAAAAATGTAGGTAAGAGCGCAAGCAGAAATACTCCCAAAATATTTATCTTACTAGAAAAGATGTACTTCATTTGTTGAGCTACCCCATCCTGGGGGTGGGAGTTAAGTCTATTTTCTTGCTTTTACTTTTGCTTAAAGAGATCCTCAAGTAACTGGCAAACTGAACAAAGCCACATAGCTTCTTTGGTCATCAGAGACAGGGAATAACTACAACATAATGCTATAGGTGTCATTTGAACTGATGGGTAGTGACCTGCACAGGATATTGTGTTCCAGTGCTAGTGACACCCCCTTAGTCAAAGTAATTTTTCCAAAATGAAAAATAAACAGCTTAAATTAGGTGTTTCAAAATGTTTTATTAATTTAAAAAAATGAATAATATAATAATCTCAGTCGTTAAACATTTACAGAAACAAGGACCTACATGTTATATCCTCTAGGATTAACATCCATATTGAATAAACTGATTTTAACACCACTTGTCTTGTGTTCACTAATAATGAAAACCATATCTTGTGGTGTCTTTACTTCTACTTAATAGCCCGTGTAGTTTTCTAGTCCCTTATAACACAACCTTTACAGTTTTAATCTATTCATCCTAGAAGTGTATCCTTAAATTGTCCTTGTTCCCAACTTCAGGAACAAACTCACCAAGCAATATGAAGAAAAGAAATTAAAGAAGAAAAAAAGTGGGGGGAAGGAACACACTCCAAGGTTCTCCTAACCCCTCGCCCCCCTTCACCACCCCTCACAACCATCTCCGGCACTCTCAGTCTCTTGTCCTATTTGTATAGGTTATCCATGGTTCCCATATCCTCTGGAATTGATCCTGACAGTCTAGCTGGTCAGAATGCCTGATATTAATTTCCCCTGGCATCTAGGAATTCCCTCTGACAATTCCCTCTGGCCTCACACCCAGAAGAGCCACTTTCATGTCCCATTGAAAATCTAGGTGTGTTATCTTCTTCATAGGCTTATGGACTCTGGCCCAGAAATTTCTAGCATGTCCACCAAATGTGGAACATATCCCATATGCAGGGCATAGAGCTCTCTCAATGCCTTTATTTTTAACCATTTTTTCTTTGGAAAAAATGAGCAACCCTTGTTAATCCTTTCTTTTGTCACCATCCAAACTCCTTATCAGTTCCTTGATTTAGTTTCAGGACACCTACAATAGGGCTCAGGGACTCTTGTCTAGATTTCAGTTGGGACAGTTTGCTCACTTTATCGTAAAATCATCCCAGTTCCATAGGAACCTAATCATTGCTTCTGGAATGCCCTCTCCCGCCCAATCCACCACTCCACAACTCTCAAAACCTTATTAAGACAAGCATATCATCTGGCGCAACCAATTTTCTGAAGGGCTCATGCCATAAAGCTTACTACTGACTGTGACCCTTCCCCATCGTCTTCACCCCTCTTCCTTTAGACTGTAAGCTCGCAAGGGCAGGGCTCTCTCCTCTAATGTATCTTGTATTCAGAATATCCATTGTTAACTCTGTAAAACTGCATTTGAAATAGTATATGTACTGTATGTTTCTACCCTGTCTGTAATTACTACTTTGTAAAGCGCTACAGAAGATGATGGCGCTATATAAATAAACAATAATAATAATAATAAACAATAATAATTGCTATTGACAGGACCCTAAAACAATAGAGAAGCTTGGGTAGCAAATTCATCTTACAAACTGCTATTATTCCCATCCAGGATAGAGATATACATTTCCAAGCTGCCAAACTGTCATAGATCCCCAGAGGTAAGAAGTTAATTTTATTGAGCCAATTTCAATCTGGGGTAAGTTGTATGCCTAAATATGAGATCCCAGAAAATGGCCATTGAAACTGGAACTTAGTTTTCAAATGTTCCACTGTGGTAGACTCTAAATTTATATTCAGTATTGTATATTTGCTCTAATTGACCCACAAGCCAGACAACCTAGTAAATGTTTCTAATATTCTTGTGATACATTGTAGAGAACTCAGGGGGTCTGTGACAAAGAGCAGCAGATCATCCATGAATATAGCACAGTGATGCTCCTCCTTGCCACAACGGAGCCCCATAAACTCCTGTTTGGCTCTAAGCCACTCCGCCAAGGGCTCGAGTGCCAACAGGAACAAACAAAAGGGGACACCCCTTCCCTGTTCCCATATAAAAATGTAACGGATCAATCCTAAACCACCTATCAGAACCAAGGCTCTGGAGACACTATATATATTTCTTTAATGATTTTTTTCAAAATGCAGATTAGAGGAGTCAAAGGCCTTGTGTACGTCTACTAGAGCTCTTCTCATCAGTCCTGATCCCTGCTTCCTTGGCACAAAACCCACCTTATCCAGATAGACTATCACCACTAAAACGCATTCAGGATTTTTATATTGTTAGCTTGCGCACTCTGCTAAATCCTTTCCCTCTGTGGGTATAACCACCATATTTGCTTCTAATGCTAATGCTAAATCATAGGTTTAACATTTTACATGGCTTTTGTATATCTTTAAACTTGCCTTCCATTTTTTACTTACAGTATTCAGAATGAATTTTACTTACCGAACAGGTGTCCTCCAGAACTGTGTATCTGAAACGGCTGTTCCCTTCTGCTCTAATATCAAGATCATTAGCACCTTTAAGAATAACAGCTTTTTTGAGATTTTGATTTTTCTCATCCAAGTATCCAATTGTATTTTTGCAATAGTAGGTTATATTTTGGGAAGCCTCCTTTGACAAAAGTCGCAAAAAGGTCATTTGTGTGACTGCTGTATTTGGTGAATCACTTTCTCCATAGACAAACTACAAAAGAACAAAAATAGATTCTGATTTGTATCACTAATGAAAGTGCATAACATGATAAAATAGTTATGTACACTAGCGTGGACTCGTAATTATAAGTATAATCAGTAAAATGTACCTGTGCCCCTCTGTTCATGTCTGCACCATACCATATAGGTTTAAAATTGTCTCCACCTTTACCAGTCCACCACGTTTTAACAGGTATCTTGGAAGGATTTGCAGCTATACAAGTCTCTCCAGTTTCCATATTACAATAAACCTTAATGGCATCCTCAGAACAGCCCTGGTTAGGATCTATCCAGTACTCTCCTGCACACAAGAACACACATAAAATATAAGTTATTCATTTAAACATTAAATCAGCTGATTTATATATTATATTAACACATTTATGTATGCTGTACATCTTACCACTTTTCTTAGTAGGGTGACAGAGTTTTAGATCATCACAAGTGCGTGCTGGGTTCTTCTTAGAGCCATCGGGACTTCGCATTGTTTCTATTTGGCTACTCAATGATTTTAAGGTAGCTTGAACACCTGGGTCTGTCTTTTTTCCATCGTCATCAGCTTGATCATCGGTAAACTCTGGCAGAGGGTCTGGGATGACATCATCATAACCACCTACTAGATCATCTAAGGCTGCTATCAAATGACCTGGGGGGCCAGGTGGGCCTGGAGGACCAGGATCCCCATTGGGACCCTAAATAAAACAGATCCAGTTGTTAGAAATCATTTGAATGTCAACCTCAATATCTGATGCACTTGTATACATGTGTAAATTATATTTATGCTAAGATATGTACAAATAAAAAATAATACTGTTAGAAATACCTCGGGTCCAGCCTCTCCAACAGTTCCTCGTGGACCTGGTGGTCCAACTGGTCCAGATGATCCTTGACTGCCTTCTTTACCTGGGGGACCAACTGGTCCAGGTGGGCCCTACAGAAAAAAGAATGAACCAGAATACTTTTTTACATAGTGTCTTAATATTAATACTATATATACATATAGTAATTTAAAGGGACAGTTTAGGCATGATGTAAAAAAAATCTGGGGTGGCCCTGGGCAATGCAGCACTCAATGTTGGCACGAGGTAAGTATAGATTTTTTTTTTACATGCCTGGACAGGGACTTTAAATATGCAGTTATGGAACTGCAAAAAAGCATACTCATTGCCATGGGTTGCCAACTTATATGATGCAGTCATTCTAAGTGACTGTCATTGTCAACTGTCGACTGTCGATGGACAGTTGTGAAGGTCGCCAAACAGAAACTGCATCTTCATAGGTGTGAACAGGGGCTAATACATATGGTCACCTAAATAAGCAACAATTATGCAGTTTTCATTTTTTGGGATTTTGTACAATTATGTAATAACGTACAAATACTGTAACATCATGGCACATTTAAAGGTTTCTTGAATATTGACTGGGATACTGCATATCATTCTTATTGTCCATATGATAGTTCAGGAACCATAGAAAACCTTCCGACCTCAAACAACTAATCAGTTGCAGAAGAAATTCAATATTCATATCATATTAGGTGTTTGATGTTACAGAGCTTCCAAATGAAAATATGTTTGTGGAAAATAGGAATTTATGCTCAATATGTGTTAAACTAAATACAAATCAGACAAGCATTCAAATAAAACTTACTCTGGGACCAAAAGGTCCAGGAAGACCAGTAGCACCTTGTTCACCAATGGGGCCCTAAGATGAGAAAAATACAAAAACATACCATATTAAAACAGCCAAAATATGTATATACCAAGACATTGTTTATCTAGTCTATCTTTACTGTTAAAGATGTGCATAATGTATGTCATACAGAGGTAAAACAAAAAACTATATGTAGTATTAAATATGTGTTAAATATGTTACATTTATATGTAACCCCCAAAACCCCAAAATGTTATACTTTTTTGCAAGAAATGACCAATTCTCTATAACTGTAACTGTGTGTAAGGGAATGTTGGGTCTGTTGGGAAGGTAATAAGCTGGACAATCATATGAGCGGAAATGATTTGATTAATTATGTCAATCCCTTTGCACAGTCAGCAAAGCTGAACTTGAGGTGCAAACTAAATTTAAATCACATGCATAGTCTACACATGGCACTAACAGTTAATTTACAGCTGGTTGTCTAATGCCAGAAATTAAGCAAAGCCACTAGTGGTGAGCTAGGCATCTGGGTCTGTGTTACATTTGACCTGAATCTTGCCTATTCCGTCAAGTCCAGCAAGACCCAGAAGGTGGCAAGATCCAGGTCAAATTATCTTGCCCCTTTTTATATATGTTTAGTTAAAAATATGGATGTCCCCCGTCTCCCCCTGGGCTACTAACTCAGTCCACCAGGCATAGTGACTGGTAATCCAGGCTCGGTGGTGGAGCAGGTAGCCTCTGGTCCTGCAGATTTATCAAACCATGTGCTTTCTGGTACAGGTACAGTGATCTTACAGGGTTGCGGGATGTATTGGCATTCCTGGCATTGTCAGGACATAGACACCTTCTGGATCATTACCAAAGGCCACTAAATGTCCATGCAATAAACATTTTTATGTAGCCATATCTTAGAAACACATTTATTTCTTAACTATGATGAAAGATGTGTGTCTGGGGACTAGTAGAATAATTTACTAACAACATATATTCTACTTTTAGTTTTTGGAGTTTACATTTTTATCAGTAAAAGATTGTTGTGAACTTTTTTATGACATAATTCATGAAAACATACATCAGAGTTTTTGCTTTGTTCTGGGGAAACAGTGGTTCCCTAGCGTTAGGCCAAACATCTGTGGTTTTAGCAGTGAATAATGCATTTTATTTCATATTTTTGGAGTTGACTCTTTATCAGTAAAAGATTGTCGTGAACTTTTCAATTACATAATACATGAAAAAATACATTACAGTTTTTGTTTGGTTCTGGGGAAACAGTGGTTCCCTAGTGTTAGGCCAAACATCTGTGGTTTTAACAATGAATAATGCTTTTAATTTTATACTGTTAGTTTACTATTATTGGCATTCATTCATAAATGTTAAAGTTGGTCTTTTTACTTACAGGAGGGCCTGGAAGACCTTGCAAACCAGTGAAACCTCTGTGTCCTTTTTGTCCTCTTTCTCCACGTTCACCATTGTCTCCTTTGTCTCCCTGAGGGCCTTGAGGTCCCTATGTGAATATTTCATGTTAACAACTGCAATGGCAAGTGACATTCTACTTATAACATATATAAAAATAAACATACCGGAAAGCCACGTTTTCCAGCTCTGCCTGGGGGACCCATAGGGCCACGGGATCCCTAAAATAAATATTTTCTTCTTTAATATTAATAAATATGTCATTTAAATCTTAATCTGGAATTTAGTGAACATGTTATCGACATTTATGGCGGTGATTTACATATTTTGCTCTAGTGCGACAGTTGAAATGGCGCAGGGCTCATCACAGGGCTATGCACTAGTGTGCACTATTATATTCCATAGTGGAAAGCACCCAGGTTTTGCAGCTAACTAGCAGCAAATTGCTGTTGAAACTGGCTTCTACATAGGCTATGCCAGGTTGAGCCGATATTACCGATCTATATCTATCAGCATTGCAACACATGCCATAGGCATTGCACA
This sequence comes from Gastrophryne carolinensis, assembly GCA_027917425.1. NCBI lineage: Eukaryota > Metazoa > Chordata > Amphibia > Anura > Microhylidae > Gastrophryne > Gastrophryne carolinensis. Next base: position 147,581,608 of record CM051240.1, on the reverse strand, counting down.
CAACACAAACACTCTTACAGTGCAAAAAAAATAACTACTCGCATCTTCCCAAAGTCTTTAAATAAAAAATTACAAAAAAAATAAAAGTAGCATGCTGTGTAAGAACCCGATATTAGCACATTGTGAGCTATAACAATAAATGTGGAAATTTCACCTGAATACTGAGGTTTTAGTTAAACAATTGATGATGACCTACCATGCATAGCGCCCCCACAAGTCCAATACTGCTGGTTAATACCTCCTGTTCTTTGGACTCCCAGCTTTTGGCAGACGAGGAGCAGAAGCTGACCCCCTGTTACTGATAGCAGAAAATCAGCATCTGCTCACATGGGGTCAGTTCCTGAGTGTCGAAATAAAGAGGTCCCGGAAACAGTAAATATTATCTAGTGGTACTGGGCTTATGGGGGAGCACTATGCATGTGAAGGAGCACTCACCAATGCATTAGCCACCAACCCCTGGCATGTGCACACACACACCAATTCTCCAGCCTCCACCTCCCTGCAAAGACAAACCAATTGGCCATTAGAACAGCCCTGCAAACAGATATCAATCTGCCAGCCACAGACTTATATACATACACATCAATCCACCAACCACAACCTGACACATACACATCAATCCACCAGCCACAACCTGACACATACACATCAATCCACCAGCCACAACCTGACACATACACATCAATCCACCAGCCACAACCTGACACATACACTTCAATCCACCAGCCACAACCTGACACATACACATCAATCCACCAGCCCCAACCTGACACATACACATCAATCCAACAGCCACAACCTGACACATACACATCAATCCAACAGCCACAACCTGACATACACACATCAATCCAACAGCCACAACCTGACACATACACATCAATCTACCAGCCACAACCTGACACATACACATCAATCCACCAGCCACAACCTGACACATACACATCAATCCACCAGCCCCAACCTGACACATACACATCAATCCAACAGCCACAACCTGACATACACACATCAATCCAACAGCCACAACCTGACACATACACATCAATCTACCAGCCACAACCTGACACATACACATCAATCCACCAGCCATAACCTAACGCACACATCAGTTCACCAGACCCCCATGCAAACACACACTCCCTGAATCAACCCTGCGCCACACACATACACAGATGAATTTGCCAGCCACACCCTCCATGCATGCACACACATAATCCACATGAAAACCCCCATTGGCCCCACACACATACAATGAATTCCCACATGGTGCGCACCAGCATAGTACTGATAAATCAGGCCCTTAGTCTAATCTTAAATGAATCAACTACCCAAATTAGGGTAGGAATATTTTAGCTTTTGGATAACCAGTGGTTAAAACGTACCTGCCCTGAAATAATGTATGATAATGCACATTTAGGTTACTTACTGCTTCACCTCTTGGCCCAGCTTCTCCTGGTGCACCTACTGGTCCTGGTGTTCCTGGAGCACCTTGACCACCAGCTAAACCTTCAGGTCCAGGATCCCCACGATCTCCCTGAAATAAATTTCATATATTTTGAATACCCTTTTCCTTCATACGCATGTCTCATACAAACAATGGTAATATGGCTTTAGAGAGACTCTAAAAAGGAGATGAATTGCATCACATTCCATGACAAGTTTAAAAGCACACCAAAACAAAATTCTCAAGATTTCAGGGCTGGGCCACAGTCTGCATACTTTGTGAAAAACTTTCCCAAAGTCACCAAATGCTTACTGCAGTCTTGTGATTGCATGGCGCATGCAGCCCTGGGAAATGTGTGTACTGCAGCAGACACTGAAATGCCTATCAACAGGTGTATGCAGTTGGAGGCATGTATGTGAGTGCTCCTGGGAAGTGGACTAGAACCCGGGGGATAAAAAATCCTCAATTTCGGTTCACTTAAGAAGAATCTACAGTTTTTAAAGAACTTCTCGCTATATTGCTGCAATAAATCATGTAGTCATATAACAAAATTGTATATACTTACCAAGATTTTACAAAGGTGTCAAGACTTCTCCACTTTGCAAGTTTCTCCACCACAGGTTTGTTTAAAGTGGACCTATCAGCTTTTTTGATGGTCCTGGAGTCTGTGTACCATGCATTAATATGGGGGGGGGGGGCACTGGGCTCTTTCACACACCCCTGGACATTGGGGGTGTGGCTGATGTGGTGGGGGTTGTTGGCTTGCTACCCCTTCTCCCTAGAACTTGTATAGGGGTCCATGGGACTGTCTTATAAAATAGTGAAAGATAAGGTTTGCTTGGAAGGCTAAATGTTCTAAAAACTGACAAATACTGTAAAGCAAAACAAGGTTTGCCTTTACATTATATGCAGTTGGTACATTTTGTTTCCAATAACATTCAACTAAAAAACACTATATTGCATACATACACGTTTTCCAAGAGCTCCATCACGTCCAGGAGCACCATCATTGCCATTAGGGCCCTAGAAAGACATATATTATTAATAGAATAATACAATGATGCTATATCCTATTGCATTCAGCAATGTATTTATTAAATATTAAATAAAATACATAAAATTTTATCTTAGAACTAAAAATCGCCAGAGCTATACTTTTCCGACATTATCATGGGAATATTTTCGTCCAGGGAGCTGATGTCACTGCTTTGGAGTCAAGAGTTAATTATTTATTTTGCCTTCCCATGAACAAAAATGTTGTGGTTGAATTTGATTGACACAAATAACTAAATAACTAGGTAATTTGGCAACCCATTTACTACGGCATTAATGGAATAAAAGAGGCAAATATTTTGTCCATATTAAAAGTATTGAAATACATGAAATGTGACTCAAAAAAAGATGGTACATGACTTTTAGAAATCCTTTTTCAAAAGAGAAAAACATATAATATACCTCTGCACCTGGCTCTCCGACAGGACCATGAGCACCAGGAAGTCCAATGGGACCAGATGGGCCTTTATCACCAGGGGGACCAGGGGGGCCAAGTTTTCCTGGGGATCCCTAAAGAATATAACTTTCATAAATAACAGGCAGAAACAGAACTTACATATACCTAAATAAATATCTTGACATACAAAAGGGACCAGATCATTTTGATTGCTTATTACTAAACTTCTAATGCCAAATGTTATCTCTGTGTTCTCCTCTGACACCCTCCCTATTGCACAGTGTGTGAACAGTGTGTTACAGATAGATATGTTTGGGGAAGCAGGAAAACTTGGCATTGAAAGAGCAGTATGTGAGCCAGGTGAGAGATTCTGGCCACGGCTCAACTATGACGAGTCTGAAAGAGTGCAGGAGATGCCAGGAGGCATGGCCTAGGTAAGAACCTAAGCTACTTAATCTAACAACTTATTTTCACAACATATCCTAAGAGTGCTAAGCTAAGCACTATTACCTTTAGTCTACAGCCCCTAGAAGCTTTTGTGTGGTCTTTAGCACTATAGCTTACCAAGACCCCCTAAGACTCACTCCCATCTCTGGTAATCGCCTGAAAAATCGGAATGTGCTGGGAAAAATCGCATTAAATGCTATGTGCGCATTAAATGTGCTGGGAAAAATCGCATTAAATGCTATGTGCGCAGTAGGGTGATAGATTAACCGCCTTTTAAAGCGTATCAAAATCCTTGGCGGCCAGCTCTAGGATGACCCCATGGGCTGATATACTCGCCTTTACCGGCAGCTCTGCAACGCTGCTGTAAGGAACTTACTTGGCTCTGGGGCCCCGTCCCGTGGCGCCTCTGTACGGCCGCGGCTGGCACCGGTCTTCCGGGCGGCTGGGGTCGCCGGCATTGCGGGCGCCTCCTCCGCTTCCTCAGGCTGCTCCTCCGCCTCTTCGGCTGGCGCGGCGTCCCCTCCCCTCCTCTCGGGGAGCACGCCCGGCCTGTTGTCACGTGCTCGCGCACGTTCCTCATATGTGCCCCGGCGGCACTGCTCCCAGCGCATTCGCCAGGGGCAAATTTGAAATAGCCAGTCATGTCCTGGGATCTGCACCAATCACTCATTCCCCCTCCTATTGGTCAGTTCCCCTTTAAATATGTTCTCGCCTGGTCCACCAGTGCCCGTTATAGCCATAATTAGCTTGGGTGTGCTGTTGGAATTGCGTTTAGTGTGTTTTGATCCGGCTTCGTCTTTAAACACTCCTGTCTGCTGCCCGCACTGACCTTCTGCCTGTCTGACCTTGCTTCTGCTTACCCCCTTGGATACCGCGCTTCTGTGACCTCTCGGCTTTGACCCCTGCTTGTCTTGATCATTCTCTGCCTAACCCCTTGGATTGACGTTTCGCCAGTAAGTCCTGGGGGCAACCGAGTCTGGAGAGGCATAATCCGTGTCTCCAGCGAGCGGGGGCTTGGCTATAGGCACAAGAGGCGGTGGAGATTGGGGATTGTTGGCTCATGCAAGAAGGGTGTCCGGCATTCCCTGACAGCTGCAGTTGTTGACCACCACATCCCTAGCTCCCCTGCAGCTGTACTTGTTCTGTCATGTATGTGTTCTGTCCTATCTGAATGGCTGGATGCAAGAGCGGGGGTGTGCCCAGCGTGAAAGCCAGGGATGCAGCAAGCCAGTTTTGTGTGTCATCTGGCACCTTTAAGATCAGCCAGTTGGTGATTTCAAAAGAGCCGTATGGGCGTGACCTCAGCAGGTGGAAAACCCTGTTTCTTTGGAAAACTGGCCTACCACAGAGAGAACAGCATGGCCGCAGATAATCGGAAGGGCGTGGGGCAAAGAAATGAGTTTTGATCTGCTCTAAATAGGTAAGGCAAGCTCTTCTATTCTATTACAATATTAATGGCGTTGTTTGCGTTTGGCCAGGTTTCATACTAACTGGACTATTTCCAACTATTCAACTTTTCAAGTCAAAAATAGGCAACAACTCCAAATATAGGCTCACTAGACAAAAGACTTGTGCGAGAGGCAACTCGCAAGTGGGAATTCTCACTTTCTCGGCTGATTCAGGGACACATGAGAGATCATCCTGCATGTGCGAGAAGCATACGAGAAAGCTGAGAGGGATTTCTTACATTCATTCAAGATTTTAAAACTCGCATGGAAGTTTACTGAATCACTGTCTGCGTGTTGTAAAATATTTCATTGATAAAAAATGAAAATGACAAATTAAAACGACGATAATCTGATTTTTGTTTAGAAGCATTTCCCCCCCCCCCCCCCCCCAATAGTCAACTAGTGGGGGGCACCAGGCTTATGGGCTGGTAACCCAAAGCTCAAAGGCCACTCCAGACTCCAAACTGTCAGTTTACCATCCCTTATGCTCTTTGGTATGGGTTTGGGGCTCTTCCAGGGGGTGCCCACAATGGGCATACCAATGGGTATAGGACTCCTCCACAACCCCGGCATCCCAAATGTGTGGGGGAGATCCCAGAGAGGCATGGATAAAGGGTAAGATGGGCAAAACTGGGGTTTTCTCCCCAAAATCCTCTGAATCAAGCCTAATAACTCAAATCCATAAGTGATTCAACGTCCATGGCTTTAACATAAATCTGTTTTATATATGTTAAAGCACATGGGTAGAAGCAAAGTTTATCATTGATTAATTCTTAATACATGTTAACATTTTTTCCATTGACTTTGATGCGTTTATGGCTACATGATATGCAGGACAATCATGGCACATTCTAAGCAATTTATTCAGTTACGAGATGTTTTAAGTTTTTCATATGTAGGTTTAAACGTTAATATTGTCTAAGATACTCACAGCTGGGCCTGGAAGTCCTGGCATGCCTCTTTCTCCTCTTTGACCAGGCATGCCAACAATACCCCTTTGACCAGTTGTTCCAGCTGGACCAGGAGGACCATCAGGGCCCTAAAACAAGAACATGCATGATTATTACATAGTTGATAGAGATATTTAGAAACTATTCATAGTTAATTTTTGTAAAGATTAACTGCTTTCTAAAAGACTCCAGGGCCATCCAAGTTCCACTGCCTGGGGCATGCCCCACTGTGTGAACCCCTCCCCCCAATCGCCAGTTTCACTCACCTTCTCCTGGAGCCTTTGCCGTGTCCTTGCACTCCAGCTGCATCCCTGCTCATATCTAGGCGTGCCCAGACCCCTGGCCTTTCTGAATGGGCGGCATGGGCACGTAACAACTGCAAGGTGGATCAGGGATATGGCTGGTGGTGCTGCTTGGCTCCTTTCACCTTCGCTTAGTCGGCAGTGGCACCGAAGGGGGACAAGTGACAGCGAGCGCGCTGAGCCAGCCAACTCAATATTGCCTGCGTCTGCATTGTGGTAGCGGAAGGGAGGTGAGTAAAAGGGACAACCTGGGGGGGTACACATAGCGGGCCATTCCAAGTCAGGATTCTCCCACACAGAGGAACAATGCACGGGTAAATGTAATGTTCCTCTTTAAAGACCCCCTGTAGAGAAATATGGAAAAGAGATCCAGAGTTGAAGATTCCTCATAGGAATCTGTTTTTTAAATTGTCAGATTAGAAAACAAGTCACCAACGGGAGACCAAGAGAGAATCATTACAACAAGACCATAGGTGAGTATTACTACTTTATATTTCCCTTTAGAGGACCTTTGATAATATTAATGATCTACATTGCTATTTGACCCTGCCTAAGGGTAAAACCAGATTAGTATTTTTCTTTAGGGCCACTGGCTAAATGTCACTTTAAGCCAGTGAAAGATAGCCTTGGAGGCTCTTACAAGATTACTGGCATGCAATAAAGGTAAACAATGCTTGTAGATGAAAACATACTGGCTGTCCATCATCTCCAGGATCTCCTTTATCGCCAGGACTTCCAGAGGGGCCAGCAGGACCTCTGTCTCCTATTCTTCCATGTGCTCCAGGTTCTCCACGAAGACCTGGTGGACCTTCTTTGCCTGGATCACCAATAGGGCCAGGGGGACCCACAGCACCCTTAAAAAAGAAAACAATTTATTGATAGTTATTGATTCTGCTGGTGTATAAACTGTCATATAGTGCAATATATTCTAGAGGCACCTTTGCTTCGTTAATGGGCTTTTGGAAGTTGGGGCATTTGTTATTCCAGGCTTGTGGAGCAACATAACACATAGTCATTTACCAGACTGGCAGAGTCATTTACCAGACTGGTAGATGAATTTGCATGTCCAAAGTTGTATCCTTTAACATTGTATGCATAGGTTGCTGATTCATATTTACATTTACATTAGTTATTTTCCCCAACACCCTGCTCTTTTTCTCTATGGGCTGTGGGTGCAGATAATACACATTAATGTATACTTACAGCAGAACCAGGAGGCCCAACTCTTCCAGCAGAACCTGGAAATCCAGTTGCACCCTTAAGGTAAAATTATAGGAAAAAGACATTGTCAGTACAGTAGTCCATGCTTGGTGATAACAGTAACTTAACCCTAAGAAAAGTGATCTAAATAGCTTCTTAATTTGCTGTGTGAAATACATTGAAATATAACCTTTGCACATGCCCAGTAACATAGTTAGGGATAATATTTACTGTACTACTATTGCTTTTCATAGTAATTTCATGCACATTTTTTTAAAAAATCATGGTTCTTAAGTACTATATTACTATGTTTAAGTTTATACATTTATACATTTATAATAAATTTCAATCATTTAGGAACCCCCCATGGCTGCTCATATATACTCAAACTTATATTTATGTTTTTAATTATTTTCCTACCGGAGGTCCTTGGGTTCCTCTGCCGCCCTTAAGTCCAGTCACACCAGTAGGTCCCTAAAAGAAAAGTTACATCATGCTAAGCAAGAGTCATGGTGAACTTAGCAAATAAGCCTACGGAATTACAAAACATTGTAAATTAACATAATTATACTAAGCTTCTACTTTTTTTGTTATTGATGGCAATATTCCAGGTACTTACTGGGGGACCTGGAGATCCAGAAAGACCCTGAGGACCGGGAGATCCAGCATCCCCTTTCTGACCAGGCTCTCCAGGTTCTCCCTTCACACCAGGCTGCCCATCAGGTCCCTGCAAAAATGGGTTTAAATTTAGGCACATAGCACAAGATTGGAGAAAACACATTATATATAGTTTCATTAGATTATATTACATTAACACAGCCATTAGATTTACATGGAATCTTGGTGTAATAAATGCGACATGATGTAAGTAGAGGATGTATGAAGATCAATATCTGGTGAAGTCTATTACAAAGCACACATACCACACATATGTTATGTACATAAAAGTTATTAGTTATTATTTTAAGCAAATGCTGTGCATAAATGTATTTGTCATTTCTTTATGTACAAAATGTGATATTTGGAGTGTATTCTTTACTTGTGTTTATTAAATACCTTTCATTGTGACTGCAAACAATCATGTTATGCAAACGTTTCTTCAAGATACATACCGGTGGACCAGCAAAGCCGACAGGACCAGTGGGGCCATTCTCTCCTCGAGAACCCTGACACATGGGGAGAATGATTTACGTTCAACTTTATTCAAGTACATATAACATAAGTTTATATACCGAAACACCACCTCATTGTACACCTATACAGAAAGTAATAGATAATAAATATGGGAATAGCAACCTGGTTTGTTTCCTGCAATTCAAGCCTCCCTTTTGATAGAGACAATATCATGCAACAGTGGGGATCCAGTTCTCAAAGAGCTCTCCATATAAGTTGGCCAGTGTTTAGTTAACAGGATAATAATATAATATAACAGGTAGGCAAAGCAAAAAAACCCTCCGCCAGTCTGAAGGCTAGGTTCCTTGTAGTCCGGCAGTGTCCTTGTTTTAAACTATAACCTCAAAACTAAAAGTGCTCCTCTCCTTAAACTCCAGTGAGCAAGGAGCTGGATGGCTTTTTACAACGCAACAGCAGGGAAGGTGCTCCTCCCCGTAAACTTCAGTTAACATGGAGCTGGATGGCTTTCTACAATGTAACAACAGGACACTGATGGCACCCCTGATTTGATGTCTTTTTGAAAAGTGCTTAAAAAAGGACTTTCCCTTTAGGTTTGGACAGCTCTTTACCTCAACAATACAAGAGGCATACATTTTTTAACACCCTGATCTGTACAGAAGTTTTTCAAAAAGGTTTATCTTTTATCTCCACTTTAGGGGCCAGTCTAGTACTGATGGCTTAGCCAGTCGCATTGATGGCAATTTCACAGGACAGTGCTTGGAGGTGCGGCATGGTTGAACAGTGTGGCAAAGTAAACCTGAATGGAACAAGCACTTCTGATTGGCTGAGCAGCCCATGTGGGAACCAGGAAGAGGTGAACTTTCAGGCGATCAGCGGGGATACACAAAGCATGGCATCCCAAATCGGGATGTCCTGCAAGAGAGATTTTCCTTGGTGTTGTTCCTCTTTAACGAAAATTATTCTTACTCATTTAGACTATTTCTTTGATATGAAGATATGAATATGAACATTCAGTAATAAAAGTACTGCTATACTAACAGTTAACAGTTTAAACAGAATATGTTTTTTAAAACCTATACTCACAGGGGTTCCACGTGAGCCAACTGGACCCATTACTCCTCTTGGACCAGGCTCACCCTAAAATGATAAATCAACTTTAGCCAATATATTAATAATTACAATTACAAAATCCCACCATGTGAGTTTACAGTTTTACCTTTTCACCAGCTGGACCAGCAGATCCTGGGGGACCAAGAGGACCAGGAAGACCCTAAAAAAAATAATATTAATTTGTGGGGATCACAATGGACTATAAGGTTATCTAACTAATCTTTGGGGGCCTCTTGAGAGGCTATTTGAAAGCACCTGTTACCGGGCAGTTCTACAGATGAGGTGCAGATTGTTTTTAATGAAGTAGATATTTTAGTGGAGTCCAAGACATGCCCTATATATTTTTAAGAAGTCTGTATTTTGCAGTTACTTCAATCTGACATTAATTGTTATCCCTGTTAGAAATAGCTGGAATGACCAATGATATTAACTATAACTATTCATACTCACTCTTGCTCCATCATTGCCTGCAGTACCCTCAGAACCTTTTTCTCCAATCACTCCCTGTTGTTAATATAAATAAAGAGATTATTAATAAAATGTAAATATATTACTCAACTCTTCAATAAAGGAACTATAATATAATATTACACTTACTTTGTCCCCCTTTGGCCCTGGTGTTCCTGCTATTCCTCTTTCTCCGGGCATACCCTGAAGACCAGGAGGTCCCACATCACCCGGAGTGCCAGAGGGACCTGGACTTCCCTAGAATAGAAATATATATGTATATAGGATAGGATTAGTGAAGAGCCAAATCTGCCTGTATTCTGTTTTGGTGCAGTTCTGCCAAATAGTTTGGATTATTCTGGCTCTACATCACCCAAATTTGAAGGCCATTAAAGTATATGAGAGAAAAGCAACTAAAGCAGCTAAATGCCCCAAATTGCATGATGGGAAGTTTACAAAATCTGGGGCACATCAGAGCCAAATAATCTATTTTTGAAAAATGAAAAACAATCTCCTTTTAATCCCTGTCTCCTTTAACAGAATTATGTAATTTTTAAGTGGAAGACTTGTTGCAATTATTTTAGTGCAGCATATGTATATAAAGCTAGAGCTGGACGAATTGGACCCGATGCCAAGTTTGGCCAAGTTTGCAAAATTCTGGTCAAATTTACCCTTGACCTGAATTCAAAACCCAACAATAGACTATTACATAACAAAATGTATAATTAAAACAGAGAAATAGGTAGTAGGTTTATTGTGAGGAGAAATATAGAATTTAGAAAGATATGTACCTTTGAAATATTTATTTATTTGAGATGTTAATGATTAGATCTGTTTGCTAGCTACTAGCATTTTACTGATCTGTTTCTGTAATGGTATCTGTTAAAGGAGTCTGTGCATTCGTCATGTTAGCTTGAACTGATACATGTGTGTTTGTGTTTACTATTGCGTTAGCATTTATCCCCATTGTTAATATGGACCTGAATTAAATATAAGTTACTACAAACCAGGTGTATAATAAAGGAATATAGGTTAGTTAGACACGTAGAGCTATCATTTCTCTTACATTTTCAAGCATATTGCTACAAATTCTATCTCACCTTTGGTCCATCAGGCCCATGGCCACCTGCCATGCCCTTTTCACCTTGTAGGCCTGAAGCACCAGGCTCTCCTCTTTCACCAGGATTACCACGTTCTCCCTAAATGAAAACAGTTGCTCATGAAATAAGACAAAAAATAAATGATTAAAAATGAAATTTGTGAACAATACTTACTCTTGGACCAAGTGGTCCTGCTGCTCCAGGATCTCCAGGAACACCCTATATGAAAAAATCCACAAAACACCATTAGTGTACTATATATACTTTATAAGCAATGTGGCTTGTGTTTTGAAATAAGAATACAATATTATACAATTATTATAACATATAATACATATGACTCATACTAGCTATTTTATTAGCAACTTTAAGCAGATAATTTTACGTGTTTTAACACAACTATATTTTTTGACGTTAAAGAGGACCAACAACTGCACATTGCGGGTGTTGGTCCCCGCTGCTATAATATAGTAACTCTCAACTAAACCTAGCTCTCCTGCGGGAATCCAGCCAAATGACTGGCCGCTCGGTGCACAAGTTACCTACGCGCTGCCATTGTTCCGGCCGCCAGAATGTGCTGCCCAAATGAGCGTTGGTGGGCAATCGCTGTTCAGAATTACTGGCAGGGGAGCGAGGTTAAGGTGAGATTTACGAGCATTCCTGGGGGGTTGTGTGTTTTTAAATGCACAACGAGGGTGTTGGTCCCCGCTGCTATTAAGACAGGCTGTGGGGGGGATCAAGAATGCAGGAGAATGTCATATTGCAGGGGGGACCAACACCCTTGCAGCGCGGGTGTTGGTTCGATTTAAATAGTATCTATAGGCAGTTAAAAAAACAGTACCATCTAACTGATACTATCATGGCACTGATAACTCTGATGTTAGCACTATTTTGGTACTGATCTATTCTGTAGAACTCCAGAAATGTTTTCTCAGCCACAGCCAAGCTGATGTCAGTACAGAGAGAGCATGCGAAGGCTTTGCCTGGAATCTGTGTGCTCCCACACTGTAACAACAGCGGGAGGTGGAGTTCCAGTCATAGGGGGGGAATGTGGATGAAGAACCAAGCCATGAGCCACAGGACAGGCAGGGATCTTTTAAGTTGATTTTTTAAATGCTGTCTAGAAGAATTGATTTTTGAACACATGCACTTGTATATAACTCTATATAACATTGCTTAAATGCAATTGAGGTCTTAAGTTTGTTACAAGCAGGTAACAAATTAGATGAACTCAAGCTATTGGACTTTGCGTCTAACTGCTTTTTATTTGCATCTGTAATATTTTCAGATGAGTTTTGATAGAGAAGGTGGGCCTTAAAATAGGACAGCGTAAATCCGTTTGTAGCTGATGTACATGGTAGGATTTGGGGTGTGGTTTAAGGGCTTTTAAAGAAAAATATCCACAGCATTCTATGCTAAACCTGTGTAAGAGAGTAGCCCTGCTCATGGTTACACGCTCCAGGGATCTTTACTTCATAAAAGTTGTTGGTGACTGAGCCTATGCTCAGCCTATTTAGGCATTTCCCCACCGCCATAAGAGTCAGAGCAGTTGTAAACCAACCGGGCATTCTGCATCCTGTATGTAGTGGGACAATCTTCTTTTTAATTTTGTTGCTATCTGTCTGGGATGCTACATGCATGTATTCCTAAATGCATGTAAGGATGTGAATTAGTTAAAAGTTGCCATTAGGTGTTGGTAATTCTAGTCTATAGTATATAAGAAAACCTTCTTTGACCATCTACATGAGACCTGGGCATTGCACGGCCCGGAGGTTGTATACAGCCCTTTGATTGGCTCTGACAGGTCCAGGCTGAGCTGGCTGGTGGATTCCCACCGCTCGTAATTCGGCGTCCCTCCGCTCGTGCTGCCTGCGAGGCGCCCGTCCGTCCCTCTTCGCAGCAGGTCGGTGCCTCCCGCCTCCTGCACTGTACACAGATGATCACTTAAGCAGCAGCCTCGGGTCAGACCCAACAAGCCGAGTGGCCGATTGGCTGCTGCTTAAGTGATCGCCTGTTTACAGTGTGGAAGGAGCTGACCTGCTGCAAAGAGGGACGGGTGGGCGCCCGACAGTGAAGAAGAGCCCAACCAGGGGAGGAGAAGGAGGTAGGCTCCGGCACCATCTTGCCTGGGTGGAGGGGTGGGACTCATAAGTGCCCTGACTGGAAGCCATCCTCGGGCTGCTGCTAAGCTTAAGGGGAAGGAGAGGAAGGGAAGTGGGGCTGCATTTGCTCTGCCCAGTGTAGTGTAAGAGTGAGCTGCTGACATCTTTGGGGCAATATCCCCCCTTTCTGTGGATCCTACACACTGGTAATCACCACTCCAGTTGTCAGCTAAGTGCACATGATCCTTGTCACAAGAGGACTGAATTGAGTTCAGTTTTGGCCCAGCCCTCCACAATATTTTTAGTTTCTCATGTGGCCCCATGGAAAAAATAATTGCCCACCCCTGATCTACATGTTATTGTATAATAGTCAGTCGCTCCTGATTTGTCAGAGAATGCTTGTCTGAGATAAAGCCACCCACAGTGCTGTAGATTCAGTCTCAGATTCAGTAACATGCCAGATGCTGGACAACAAAGACTTCTGCATTGCAAATTAGTCAAGCTTGGCCAGCATGTCAGTTCTGGACAGAAAGAAACCATCTGTAGGTAGGTGGCAGGTGTTGCTGGTTGGCCAATAGCTTTCACAAATTACGTGTCCGAAATGGTGTCATTAAGCTTCACTTTTGGGAAACAGGCAGACATGATCCTAAACTTGTCTCTGCAAATCAGTAGAAGACATGACATTCCAAATTGACATTCACTCTTTAAATGATGGGTTTTTCGAGATTAGCGCAATCTTGCATGCACTGTGACTTTGATTTCACTGAAGGACAAAAGGATGTCTTACTCAATATACAAATATTATCCTAGCTCATTGTAAATTTCAGACAATTAGCTTTCTCAATTTGAGCAACCTATCCAGCAGTGTCTTCTTGTTTCTCCTCCACTAGTTCCTTCTCCACAGTTCAGATCTTATATAAACACATAAACAGCATGTTCATCTTATGCCTGGTTTCCATGTTCATTTAGACAACTCCAGAAAATCTTAGTTAATACCTAGCCATTTTGTGAGCTGCTTCAACTGACATTTTGGTGGTGTCCTAAAAACAGGTTTAGTTTGCTACAGGGCTGCATAGTAAACAGCAAAAACATGCACCTCGGGTAACAGATGTCAGACAGTCCTGATTTAATATATATACAGAACCACTAATAATCTATCTATCTCTTCTATCAATTTGTTTCTTTGTATAAATTTGGATGGACCTTGACTCATAATATTAGTCTCCTTGTACTACTAGCAAATGTTAGTAAATGTGAGTGCAAATTATTCAGAAAGTAAGCTAGTTCTACACATAAAAAAATACAATTAGTTACCTCATCACCTGGCTTTCCAGTCTCTCCGGGTGGTCCGGGTGGACCAGGTAAACCCTATTGCATGTAAACACAATACATTCTTGTTTTAGACATGGTGTATAGTGTTTTATTTAATTTGATCTTGTTTTCAAATACATTGTTACTTTTTTATACCATCATTTTTTAAAAAGACAAAATACCTGGAAACCTGTAGGCCCTGGTGGTCCTTGTTCTCCTCTTTCTCCGGCAGGTCCCTAATTGCAAATAACATATATCATTTTAAATATGGTCAAAACTTATTATGTATAGTACAATGGCATCCAATAATGAATACAATCTTTTACTTACTGGAGGACCAGCAGGTCCAGAAGGGCCAACTTCACCATCTTTTCCAGGAGCTCCCTAACAAAACAATAAACATACATTTATGTAATTTATTTGCACTTCATTCAACAAACGTTATGTACCTGGATAGTAAATGAGAAAATGTCCTGTTAAATGTCATTGCTAAGAGAAGAATAAGAGGTCAATTTAGCTCCATTTGTGAGAAGTTCACTTTAGGTGTTCTATGTCCACTTGGTGCTAAATTACTCCCTAGGTAAGCAAGTTTACACTTGGGTAAACTGAAGTTTACATCTGAATGAGCTTTCTAACTTGAACAAACATTCTATAAAACCTTGTTGTTCAAAAATTTCCCCCAAAATCCCCTACCCCTGTGATGGGGCATTTTTACTGGTGTAGTACGTCATATTTCCAATGAGGTAAAGATATTTGGTTCAAATTTTAAAAACCATAGCACCCTATGGGCTATGCTGAACAATTGGACAAATTCTTTAACATACCCCATAGGGTGCTGTTTTCTTCCAAACATAACAAAACATCCTTACACCATTGGAAAAAGGATGTACCTCACCTGTGCCATCACTGGGGTACGTGATTTTTGGGGAAAATTTTTTGTGTTTTCAAGTTGCAAAGCTCAGTTAGATGTACATTTGAGTTCACACCAGTGCTAAACTTGCTGTACCAAATCTTTAGCATGACCCTGAAAAAAGGGATTGACACAGTCATTCAAAAACAAGTAGCGCACTTTTACACTACTTTTTTAAGGTCCAGTCATTTTCTTTGTCTACATAGGAGGTGGGTTAGCAACACTGCACTTCTGTTTTTATTTTTATTTTTTTTTTTACTCCAAAGTGTAGTTTTTGTGCCTGGTGCTGAATCAATGGATAGTTTGTCATTTAAGTTAACAGCAGACAGCAGCATAAAGTCTACTGTGGCTAGGCAGAATCATACTTGAAGAGGAGGTCCAAACAAGACTGACTGTGCTTCCTCTTAATTATGCAGGGTAGGGGCATCTTAAATTTTAATGCCACTCTGTGCATAAGCACCCTATAAGCCAGGGAACAGAACTACTGATGCTTCACACTTCCAGGATTCTTCCATGGCAGCCATAGACCAGTCTATCATGCTTATCAGGCTGATGGTTGCAGCCCGATTGGCTGCTCACAGTCACGTGCAATGTGAAAGTGAAGGTATAGACTTTCCCGGTCGTCATATCCCCTAGCTGTGAGGAACTGGTGCACAGCAGGGCATATTGATTCTGGATGCCCCACTGCAGCTTAGTTAAGAGGAAGTCCTGTCATTTTTCCAGGACCTCTTCTCATAAGCAGACCTATACTCTCCTATGCATCTTTGTCCAAGGAAAAGTTCTGCTTCACCAGGACACTAAACTATCCTATTCTATTTCCCTCAAAACATCCAGAAGCCCTACATTACAAAGACACTCATACTTTCTAAAGGGGACAGGAAATAGCTACACACAGGCCTTGGGGAGTGCACAGTTATTTTCTGTCCTCCATCATAAAGAGCACCATGCCCAGTTTGGCTAAAGATCTTTAAAGGGATTGTCTTGGCATAAAAAACATAAAAGCTATACTCATCTTTAATCCCTCACAGCCCATCCAGCACTTGCAAACTTACCTGACTGCTCAATCTCTTCCAGCACCATCGGGCCTTTGTGTCAGACACACGCCCCCCCGGGCCAAAGTAATGCCCAATGCCTGCTCTATTGACGGCAATAGAGACGCCAAGCCTAGGCTTGCCGTGGCACGTCTGAGGCCTGACACACCCCCTCCATTGTCATAAGGGGCCAGGGGGGGCATGTGTCTGACACAGAGGCATGGTTGAGACCTGGCGGAGCTGGACTGGATCGAGCGATCAGGTGAGGGTTGCAGGGATTAAAGGGAGTGTATAGATTTTTAGTTTTTATGCCTGTTAAAACAAGAGACGCAAACTATGATGGTGGGCGGGAGGGATGCTTAAGCTCCACTTCAAAAAATGAGCACTGTAGTACATAGTTGTTAAGTAGACTATGCTTTATTAAAACCTCAAGCCATGCCACTTCACCTGGTATATTTCTACCAGATAACATTGGTATTTTGCTGGATTGTTGACATGGCAACCCTTAAGGTGATCCTATACCCAGAAAGAAAGTATATGTCGTCACCTTCTATCCCTATTACCTTCTTTTTTTTAATAAAGCCTTTGCTGTTTAATGCTTAAAGCCAAAGTAGGTCCCAGCCAGCTCAATCCATATACATGCAACTGGGATTTTTATGTCCCTCTTCATTCTCCACATACATACAAACTGGTACATTATTTTCAAGACCTAAACACAAGTATCATAAAACGTTCACATAACAATCAATTAGGCATTAAACAGGATTGTAATAAAATGCTAGTTATATTTTTTATGGATGATGGTTGTGACCATTACAAGCAATATGAACATATCTGGCAATGACCCAAACTAATAGATGAATCAGTTAGATTCAGAGAAGTGTCTGTGATTGCCATGTATCAGAACACATGTAAATGTACAGTATGTGAGGTAGGAACACATCTCTTTCTTAGCTTATACTTATACTAGAATAATGCCCTAGCTGTTTTATTTGTTCAATTTTGATTTTGGTTGTAATAAAATATGACATGCTGTCCTATTATTGTTTGTAACATTGCATTATTAACTCCATTATTAACTCAACAACATTCCTAAACAGCCATAATAAAAGCTTCAAATAACCAATAAGCAGATATAACCTACTCTTTGTCCAGGAACTCCTGCACTGCCTTGTTCTCCTGGTTTGCCAGGATCTCCCTGTTTAAAAAAAAGCAAGAGGCATAAGTAATTACATTTACTAATATCTTTCCATCAATATAAGTGTAGGTAAATAATGGATGTATGTATATAAAACGGATTTTGTACATACACTGTTGCCTTTTGGGCCAGCAGGTCCCATGGTACCAGTTTCACCACGAATTCCAATTGGACCAGGA
Source organism: Gastrophryne carolinensis (assembly GCA_027917425.1). Taxonomy (NCBI): domain Eukaryota; kingdom Metazoa; phylum Chordata; class Amphibia; order Anura; family Microhylidae; genus Gastrophryne; species Gastrophryne carolinensis. Next base: position 147,563,842 of record CM051240.1, on the reverse strand, counting down.
GGACCTGGACGTCCATCTTCTCCAGGTGCTCCCTGTGAAAAGCCAAAAAAGGAATAAATAATTTTAGAGGATAAAACTAGAACTTCAAATAAGGTATTTATTTGATACTGTTGTCTTTAATGTTTTATCTGTCTACTCTTATTTGTTTATAAGTATAAGTAAATAGGGTTCACTGCCAATTTTAATTTTGCTTAAAGTGGACCAAAACCAACGGAGATTGATTCCCCGGTGTGTGAAGCCCCCAGATCACCTCTTTTACTCAGTCCAACAGTGCATGCACAAGCAGTGGCTGCATCCTTGCGATCCCTATAGCAGGGCGCGTACCTGGCATTTGTGAATAGAAGGTAGTGGGGGATACGGTCACCAGCGTGCTCGGATCCACTTATATTAGACGCGCTCCTGAGCGAAGGGTCTTGAGCAGATCCGAGCACACTAATTGGAGGCATGGCCACGCATGCAGCGTAGGAAGAGGTGAGTTTGTTTGGGCAAGGATCAAAACACAGGATAGTCAGAATTCTGGAGTTTGGTCCACTTTAATGTAACTGTATCTTGATCCTATATATTAGGTTAATGCAAATGATGGAATCTGAAGAAACAGCATACAATAAAATAACCTCTTCTCTTAAAGCGGAAGTTTAAAGTGACCCCCTCCACCCTGCCACCCTACCCTGGCGCTGATGTAGGACAGGGGGAAGTGGGTTACAAAGAAAAGAACAACATACCTTAGCCAGGGCTCTCACCGCTACGGACCCATGGGTGCCACCATCTTGGACAGAAGACACATAGCCGCATCCCCCGGCTCCATGCTCGCTCCCGCCTGCCTATTCAAGTGAATGGGCGGCAGAAGCGTGTGCAGAGCCAGGGGAAGGTGGCTTTGCCTGTTTTCCTGTGGTGGGTGTGGAGTCCAGGAGGAGTGGTGCCTAGCTGAGGTATGTTTTTTTTATCTTGTAACCCCTCCCGGGGGGGGGGCATTTTTAACTGAAGTTCCGTTTTAATACACAGACTACTTTTATTTCTCTAGTTCACATTATGGGGGTAATCTTAAATATTTGGTGATGCCAGTGTGACTTCCGGTGTGCATTGCTGTGTGGTTTGCAACCTGGTGAGCATTATGCGGTAAAAAATCACCTGTACATGAGAGGGCACATTTTTACAGAGAGAGAGAGAGAGAGATAGTGATACATATAGAGATATAGTGATTTTAAAGTTTAGAAATAACAGCACCATCTTACACCATTTTTTCTGCATAGCCCACAGGGTTCCAAACTTTAAAACAAATATCCTTACCTCATTGGAAAAATGATGTGCCTAACCTGTAAAAATGCCCCATCTCACATACAGGTAATTTGCGGGGAAAAAAGATAGAAAAAAACCTTTTTTGCACTTTTTTGTGTCTAAACTCTAAAACACTCACTGGGATGCAGGCTGCAGGTCACAGTGGCTTCACCAAATATTTAGCATGAGCCCAATATCACCAACGCCTAACTTACCAATGGACCAGGCTTGCCCTCAGGACCTTGGACTCCAGGATTTCCAGTTAGACCCTGAAAAGAAAAAAGGTGTTTTATTTAATATTAAAGTGTTATAAGAATTGCACTTACATTCTTATCAACGTGTTTACTACTGAAAGAGCATGGTTGTAATTATAAAAATATTTAATGGTTATTAAACCCAAAGTAAAAAACAAACAGGCACTCACCTTCTCTCCTGCGCTGGGGCCTCCACCACTTGCCCTGCAAAGGGGACCTCCACCAACCTTTGGGTTACGGTCTGGTCCAGGAGACTCTTCAGCCTTTGGTCTGACTAGCCGCGGGGCCGGCAGTGGGAGTGCGCTTGCAGCCAAAGCCACCACAGAGCAGGACAGTGAGTCTAGAGCAGCAAAGCCGCCGCCAGCAACGCTACAGTGATGAGTGGGTGCAGAGCTGTCAGTCGGTGGCCCCTCCTGTCCCATAAGCCACCAAGCACAGACGCTGGCAGCTCAATGCAGAGAACTGTTTTCTGCTGGACCAGTTGGGCCAATACACTACCCCCTGCCCAGAATGGCAAATCAGGAGTGTCCAAGCAGCACGCACCCTCACAAGGGACTCGATTTGACATTCCAGTAAGTAGGCGGGTAAAAGGCAATCACCAATCAGCAACTTGGCTTGACTATTATTTTAAAGAAAAAAAATACAGTATCTGGGGCCTCCACCAGATTTTGTGCCCAGGGGCCTCCACCACACATAATCCGGCCCTGTCCAACACCGTCAATTCATTACAATTAATAGACAGCGAACAATGACCAGTGCAACCAGCGGAAGCTGTGGAGCTTTGACCAACAGCAAGATCGGCATGTGGTGGTGGACAGGGCTGAAACTGCTATGCAGGAGAGAAGGTGAGTGTTTTATTTTGTTTTGGGTTTACCAACCCTTTAAGAAAAGCTTTATTACTTATAAAGTAGCCCATCAACCAGCTTTTCTGTGCTCTGGCCAGACACCAAACTCGAACTTCTGGCTGAAGTCAGTACGAATGTTGCGGTTCGGGTTCACCCATTTCTAATGATGCCCCATCTGTCATCAAAGCAGAGCAACGCCCTTACAACAAACAGTGCTCATATGCATTCCTCCCCAGGGCAGTTCAGATTGCCACACTTAAATATTAATTTACCTTTTTTCTAGCTTCTATTGGGGTCAATTTTAAAAACAAAATGGGGTCTCCTGCAATTTCATGCCACCTGAAAACAGATGGTGCTGCTGGGTTTCCTGTTACTAAGCATTGCCAGTTATGTCAGTTGAATTCACCAAGGCTGGGATGCTGTGAAAAGAAGCTCCAAAATGGCTGCTACCAGGAGAAAATCTGTGAGGCAGCGTTTTAGCTTTTAGTGGATGTAAGAGCAAATGTAAGTGCTGACAATGATTCAGTATCATGCATGCAGAGGGGGCTAATGAGTTTTGGGGAGTTTTCTTTTCCAACAGAGCAAGGCTGTTGGTCCGGTTTAATAGTAGCAAGAATTTTATAAATGTATTCTTACTCTGGCTCCAGGAAGGCCAGGCTCTCCAAGACGCCCAGGATCCCCTGTAGCTCCTTTAGGTCCGGAGACTCCTGCAACTCCACGTTCACCTTGAGCTCCCTAAAAAGGTTTTTACTGGTTAACATCCATGACAAAACAACTGTAATTTTTATACTTCATACATGTTGATAAACATTTACTAGAGTCAGTAAAAGCAAGAATACAAATAGAAAATACTAATTAAAGCATAGATAGCATTTCTTTCACCAAAAACAGTAAACTATAATGCATTTCAGCTATTTGGAAAGGGGTTTGTAATGACCACTTCTACTCTTGGTGAAATTATGTACTAATACACATTCCTACAACACAAACTTAAAGTGACCCCAAACCTAGGATTTGCACTATCCCCAATTTTGGTCCATATCCCTGGGGCATTCCAATTTTGGATGCCCCACTGTGTAAAAACCCATTGGTCGCCCGTTATACATACCTTTGTCTGCCAATCCCATGGTGCTTATTGGATCCTCCAATAAGCTAAAGCCCAAAATATAAAAGAACAGCTGTAAAAAGCTGAATGGAAGCACAGCCACTTTCACGATCCACAGTGGCAACCACAACTCTTAGAAATAAGAAATGGAGGACTACAGCGTGCAGTGCATATAGTTGTTTCCCCTTTTATTTCTCAATTTCCCTTTATTGGTGCAATAATGCCATTCCATATTTGTAGTGTCATGCTCCACTTTTTGCCCACATAATGATGCAGATGCCATGGGATGTATATCAATGAGCAAGTCTAGATCCAGAGAATGTTTTGATCAAATCTGGTATAAAGTGGGTCACTGGGGTCTGCTGAGCATTAAAGGGAAACTAATGTCTGATACAGTGAAATGTAAATGGTAGGCAAGGAAGGTGTTATCATTCAGTCTAACAGCTTTCTTTGCAAGCTGGATTATAGATGTTAAGATCCCTGCCCATTTGGAAAACAAGCTTGAATTAGTTTTGCTGCCTACACCTAAGGATGTGTCTGCTTTTTGTAAGTCTGTGCCCCCCTGTTTTAGTGCCTCAGAGTAGGGATGAGCGAATCGATCCGGACGAACCCGGATTCGATCCGAATTTCAGGAAAAATTCGATTCGGATCGAATCCGAATTTCCCCGCGATTCGATCACTCGAAGTTTTCCTTTAACATCCATTCATTTACATTACAGGCATTCTAAGATGGCGGGCGGGACATGTCTGGACATGTATCCCGCGCCAGTGCAAGCTGGGGCAGTCACATGCAGCCTATCAGCAGCCAGCAAGCCCGGTGACGTCACACAGCGGTATTTAACGGCGGCCATCTTGCTTTTCCTCATTTCTCTATTGCATTCGTGAGAGACAGAACGCTGTGTAGCTGAGGGACAGACAGTTAGGCAGGGACAGACAGGGACAGACAGGGACAGGCTGGAGACAGGCAGGAGACAGGCAGGAGACAGACAGGAGACAGACAGAAAGCCAGGGAAAGGTAGGAAAAACGGAGCTGGCTGACAGGGAGATTTTTTTTTTTTCATCCAGCCTTTGTTAGCGTTTTCAGGCTGCTTATAGTAACTAACTGTGCATATATACTGAACTGATCTTAAGTCTGCTGTGAGGCATCCCATTCTGTGACTAAAGCAGCCTCTGTTTAAGACCATATAAGCATTTGCTCTAATCATATTTGAAATTAGGCCTGATAAAGACACTTTTGCTGGCCAAAGCACTACTGTACCCTGGCAGCTCGATTCCTGCCCGGGGCATCCCATTCTGTGACTAAAGCAGCCTCTGTTTAAGACCATATAACCATTTGCTCTAATCATATTTGAAATTAGGCCTGATAAAGACACTTTTGCTGGCCAAAGCACTACTGTACCCTGGCAGCTCGATTCCTGCCCGGGGCATCCCATTCTGTGACTAAAGCAGCCTCTGTTTAAGACCATATAAGCATTTGCTCTAATCATATTTGAAATTAGGCCTGATAAAGACACTTTTGCTGGCCAAAGCACTACTGTACCCTGGCAGCTCGATTCCTGCCCGGGGCATCCCATTCTGTGACTAAAGCAGCCTCTGTTTAAGACCATATAAGCATTTGCTCTAATCATATTTGAAATTAGGCCTGATAAAGACACTTTTGCTGGCCAAAGCACTACTGTACCCTGGCAGCTCGATTCCTGCCCGGGGCATCCCATTCTGTGACTAAAGCAGCCTCTGTTTAAGACCATATAAGCATTTGCTCTAATCATATTTGAAATTAGGCCTGATAAAGACACTTTTGCTGGCCAAAGCACTACTGTACCCTGGCAGCTCGATTCCTGCCCGGGGCATCCCATTCTGTGACTAAAGCAGCCTCTGTTTAAGACCATATAAGCATTTGCTCTAATCATATTTGAAATTAGGCCTGATAAAGACACTTTTGCTGGCCAAAGCACTACTGTACCCTGGCAGCTCGATTCCTGCCCGGGGCATCCCATTCTGTGACTAAAGCAGCCTCTGTTTAAGACCATATAAGCATTTGCTCTAATCATATTTGAAATTAGGCCTGATAAAGACACTTTTGCTGGCCAAAGCACTACTGTACCCTGGCAGCTCGATTCCTGCCCGGGGCATCCCATTCTGTGACTAAAGCAGCCTCTGTTTAAGACCATATAAGCATTTGCTCTAATCATATTTGAAATTAGGCCTGATAAAGACACTTTTGCTGGCCAAAGCACTACTGTACCCTGGCAGCTCGATTCCTGCCCGGGGCATCCCATTCTGTGACTAAAGCAGCCTCTGTTTAAGACCATATAAGCATTTGCTCTAATCATATTTGAAATTAGGCCTGATAAAGACACTTTTGCTGGCCAAAGCACTACTGTACCCTGGCAGCCCGATTCCTGCCCGGGGCATCCCATTCTGTGACTAAAGCAGCCTCTGTTTAAGACCATATAACCATTTGCTCTAATCATATTTGAAATTAGGCCTGATAAAGACACTTTTGCTGGCCAAAGCACTACTGTACCCTGGCAGCTCGATTCCTGCCCGGGGCATCCCATTCTGTGACTAAAGCAGCCTCTGTTTAAGACCATATAAGCATTTGCTCTAATCATATTTGAAATTAGGCCTGATAAAGACACTTTTGCTGGCCAAAGCACTACTGTACCCTGGCAGCTCGATTCCTGCCCGGGGCATCCCATTCTGTGACTAAAGCAGCCTCTGTTTAAGACCATATAAGCATTTGCTCTAATCATATTTGAAATTAGGCCTGATAAAGACACTTTTGCTGGCCAAAGCACTACTGTACCCTGGCAGCTCGATTCCTGCCCGGGGCATCCCATTCTGTGACTAAAGCAGCCTCTGTTTAACACCATATAAGCATTTGCTCTAATCATATTTGAAATTAGGCCTGATAAAGACACTTTTGCTGGCCAAAGCACTACTGTACCCTGGCAGCTCGATTCCTGCCCGGGGCATCCCATTCTGTGACTAAAGCAGCCTCTGTTTAAGACCATATAAGCATTTGCTCTAATCATATTTGAAATTAGGCCTGATAAAGACACTTTTGCTGGCCAAAGCACTACTGTACCCTGGCAGCTCGATTCCTGCCCGGGGCAACCCATTCTGTGACTAAAGCAGCCTCTGTTTAAGACCATATAACCATTTGCTCTAATCATATTTGAAATTAGGCCTGATAAAGACACTTTTGCTGGCCAAAGCACTACTGTACCCTGGCAGCTCGATTCCTGCCCGGGGCATCCCATTCTGTGACTAAAGCAGCCTCTGTTTAAGACCATATAAGCATTTGCTCTAATCATATTTGAAATTAGGCCTGATAAAGACACTTTTGCTGGCCAAAGCACTACTGTACCCTGGCAGCTCGATTCCTGCCCGGGGCATCCCATTCTGTGACTAAAGCAGCCTCTGTTTAAGACCATATAACCATTTGCTCTAATCATATTTGAAATTAGGCCTGATAAAGACACTTTTGCTGGCCAAAGCACTACTGTACCCTGGCAGCTCGATTCCTGCCCGGGGCATCCCATTCTGTGACTAAAGCAGCCTCTGTTTAAGACCATATAACCATTTGCTCTAATCATATTTGAAATTAGGCCTGATAAAGACACTTTTGCTGGCCAAAGCACTACTGTACCCTGGCAGCTCGATTCCTGCCCGGGGCATCCCATTCTGTGACTAAAGCAGCCTCTGTTTAAGACCATATAAGCATTTGCTCTTATCATATTTGAAATTAGGCCTGATAAAGACACTTTTGCTGGCCAAAGCACTACTGTACCCTGGCAGCTCGATTCCTGCCCGGGGCATCCCATTCTGTGACTAAAGCAGCCTCTGTTTAAGACCATATAAGCATTTGCTCTTATCATATTTGAAATTAGGCCTGATAAAGACACTTTTGCTTGTCAAAGCACTACTGTACCCTGGCAGCTCGATTCCTGCCCGGGGCATCCCATTCTGTGACTAAAGCAGCCTCTGTTTAAGACCATATAAGCATTTGCTCTTATCATATTTGAAATTAGGCCTGATAAAGACACTTTTGCTGGCCAAAGCACTACTGTACCCTGGCAGCTCGATTCCTGCCCGGGGCATCCCATTCTGTGACTAAAGCAGCCTCTGTTTAAGACCATATAAGCATTTGCTCTTATCATATTTGAAATTAGCCTGATAAAGACACTTTTGCTGGGCATAGCACTACTTGTCCCTGCCAGGTGTACTTACTGCTGGTTTTTAGGGCATCCCATTCTGTGACTACACCAGCCTCTATTTAAGAACCTAACCATTTGCACCTATTCTAATTGAAATTAGGCATGATAAAGACACTTTTGCTGTGCATAGTCTTACTGCTGCCTGCCAGGTGCTCTCTGGTTTTTGGGACATCCCATTCTGTAACATACCATTAGCCTCTGCATTTACTGTAAGCTGCACAGTTATTTAAAGAAATTTGGCCTGTATGAGCCTGCTAACACACTGCTGCTGTGTGCATATATACTGATCTCAAGTCAGCTTTGGGGCATCCCATTCTGTAACATACCATTAGCCTTTGCATTTACTGTAAGCTGCACATTTATTTAAAGAAATTTGGCCTGTATGAGCCTGCTAACACACTGCTGCTGTGTGCATATATACTGATCTCAAGTCTGCTTGGGGCATCCCATTCTGTAACATACCATTAGCCTCTGCATTAACTGTAAGCTGCACAGTTATTTAAAGAAATTTGGCCTGTAGGAGCCTGCTAACACACTGCTGCTGTGTGCATATATACTGATCTCAAGTCTGCTTGGGGCATCCCATTCTGTAACATACCATTAGCCTCTGCATTAACTGTAAGCTGCACAGTTATTTAAAGAAATTTGGCCTGTATGAGCCTGCTAACACACTGCTGCTGTGTGCATATATACTGATCTCAAGTCAGCTTTGGGGCATCCCATTCTGTAACATACCATTAGCCTCTGCATTTACTGTAAGCTGCACAGTTATTTAAAGAAATTTGGCCTGTATGAGCCTGCTAACACACTGCTGCTGTGTGCATATATACTGATCTCAAGTCAGCTTTGGGGCATCCCATTCTGTAACATACCATTAGCCTCTGCATTTACTGTAAGCTGCACAGTTATTTAAAGAAATTTGGCCTGTATGAGCCTGCTAACACACTGCTGCTGTGTGCATATATACTGATCTCAAGTCAGCTTTGGGGCATCCCATTCTGTAACATACCATTAGCCTCTGCATTTACTGTAAGCTGCACATTTATTTAAAGAAATTTGGCCTGTATGAGCCTGCTAACACACTGCTGCTGTGTGCATATATACTGATCTCAAGTCTGCTTGGGGCATCCCATTCTGTAACATACCATTAGCCTCTGCATTAACTGTAAGCTGCACATTTATTTAAAGAAATTTGGCCTGTATGAGCCTGCTAACACACTGCTGCTGTGTGCATATATACTGATCTCAAGTCAGCTCTGGGGCATCCCATTCTGTAACATACCATTAGCCTCTGCATTTACTGTAAGCTGCACAGTTATTTAAAGAAATTTGGCCTGTATGAGCCTGCTAACACACTGCTGCTGTGTGCATATATACTGATCTCAAGTCAGCTTTGGGGCATCCCATTCTGTAACATACCATTAGCCTCTGCATTTACTGTAAGCTGCACATTTATTTAAAGAAATTTGGCCTGTATGAGCCTGCTAACACACTGCTGCTGTGTGCATATATACTGATCTCAAGTCTGCTTGGGGCATCCCATTCTGTAACATAACATAACCTACCTACCATACTAAGCAGCTCTCTTATTTAAACTAAGCAGGCCTCTTGGAGGCTGAGTGTCCACTTTTGGGTGTGCATTTATATTCGGTTTCATATACAGTGGGGTATCCCAATTTGTAAGATAACCTACCCCAACCATGTAAACTAAATAGGCCTGTTGCAGCCTGAGTTTCTCTGCTTGCGTATGGCCTGCATTACAATCTGTCTCTTTCAATGACACTGCTGCCTGGGGTATCCCAATTTGTAAGATAACCTACCCCAACCATGTAAACTAAAGGTTACGTCCTTCCAGAAGGAAAACTTATACCGAACACTATTTTTGTTAGGGGCATTGACCTTTGGATTGATCGGCATGAAATTAATTTTTTTTTTTCAAAGTATGGCGCTGTGAAGAAGGTCAAAATGATGTCTCATACTTGGATTATTGTTACTTTTTGTTCAGCTTGAAATATAACAGGCCACACGGGCATCCCAAGGCACATGCTATTTTAAACCTATCTGTTATACAACATAAGCGTTGATCAGGCTACTTCAGTTTGCACTTGTTTTTGACTGATTTTAATAAACCAGGCCGCAGGGCACCCCAAAGCTGCACCTTGCACCCTATCTGGTATACAACATAAGCGTTGATCAGCATCAGCTTCATTAAGCTACTTCAGTTTGCACTTCCTTTTTGACTGCTTTCATTTAACCAGGCCGCAGGGCACCCCAAAGCTGCACCTTGCACCCTACCTGTTTATACTAAATAAGCATCTACAGCCTCAGCTTTATTAAGTTATTGCATTTTGAATTGGTTTTGGTCTGCTTTAAATACACCAGGCCGCAGGGCATCCCAAACCTGCATGTTGCACCCCATCTGTTATACTAAATAAGCGTTGATCAGCATCAGCTTTATTAAGCTATTGCATTTTGCATTGGTTTTTGTACTGCTGCCAAAACACTAGCCCATATGGGCATCCCAAACCAGCACATGTCACCCTATCTGTTATACTAAATAAGCTTCTACAGGCCCTTTTTTTATTTATTTATTTTTATTTATATAGAGCTGCAATGGCTTATATTGTGAGGTTAATTTGCCATTTTGCAGCATAATATAGAGCAGCCCCTGTGTAAATCTGAGGGGCAATAGCTTATATAGTGAGGTAAATTTGCCATTTTGCTTCGTTATATAGAGCAGCCCAGTTGCCATCTAAATCAACTACTGTCCGGCCAGTACAGCTTTTCCAGGGCAAACTCTGCTAGTTGCGGGCACAAGTCAAGTTTGGCTTCCCAGCAAATCCAGTGGATCTTGAAGGTGTGTTGGCATGGTCATGTCAAGGTATGACATGACCTGCTGTTTGAGGTCCAGCTCCAGGTCTTCCTGCTTCTCATGAGTAGACTCACTATGCGGGTGTAGAAAGCTACTCACTAGCGACTGAAGACTGAGGTTGCTGCTGATGGAGCTGCTGCTGCTCCTTCCACCCCCCCAGCAGCCATGGCAGTGGAAGGTGATCGCAAAGTTCCCCTAGAGTCAGACCTGCGGGAGTATGGGCCATGGCGCAAATAGACATCGCCCAACTGACTACGTGGGATGTCTCTGTAGTAGGTCAGTTTTTCCTCCCTCTCAGTGGGCGTAAAAAATGCCCCCATTTTGTGCCGGAAGCGAGGGTCCAATAAGTTGGAGAGCCAGAAGTCTTCCCGCTGACAAATGGAGACAATTCTGCGCTCACTAGTACGCATGCATGTGAGCATGCATCGTGCCATTTGTGCAAGTGACTCGGAGGGACTACCTGTCTCCATCTCCACTGTAAACTGCCATGGTGTGTCTGGGTCCTCTGTCTCGCCTTACTCACAACCCTCTAGCTCCTGTGGCTGCACCTCCTCTCCTGTCAGATGACTAGATAAAATGGTCATTTTGTGAAACCTAAACTGTGGTTTGCTGTGCCCCACCCCCTCCTCCTCCTCCACTTCAGCCCCCACAGGCTTCATGTGGCTGTGAAATGTATGTGCCATGTCTCCAGTGCCCTGACCAGCCATGCTTTCCAACATGTGTTGTAGTACATGAAGCAGTGGAATCTCATCGTTCATCTCATAGTCCTGGCAACTGACTAATAATGTAGCTTCCTCAAAGGGCCTAAACAAACGGTCGGTGTCACGTATGAGCTGCCAATGGTTTACATTGAATTTACACAGGGGTGTCCCCCTATCCGTTTGGATCATCCAGAAATCCGTGATGGCTTTTCTCTGTTCCTATAGTGCAGTGGTCCTCAACCCTGTCCTCAAGGCCCACCAACATGTCATGTTTTTTGGATCTCCAAATAGCCAGCTCTATTGCTCTGCAGCTGCACTAATTACTCCACCTGAGCATCTTTGTGGAGATCTGCAAAGCCTGGCCTGTTGGTGGGCCTTGAGGACAGGGTTGGGGACCACTGCTATAGTGGATCCTGCATATGGAGGGTGGAATTCCAACGGGTGGAAACATCGCAAATCAGACTATGGTGGGGTACACCTTTGTGACGCTGAGGCTCAATAAGGTTGTGCTTGGTGGTGTAGGAGTGCCAGAAGTGCATGCTAACTTTCTTTCCTGTTGTTCGGATGTCTTTCAGATGGGGGCAAGACTTCAAAACTAGACTGAACACGTGTGCCATGTCAGGACGCATGACTCTGGCTTCCTTGTCGCAGCGCAAACAAGATGTTCTTCCAAGTGTCAGTCACCATGGGTCCAAATTTGCAGTTTTCGTGGATTAAGCAATGCTTTCATGGATTGAGTTCTCATTTTTAGTAGTTCCTCCCATGTGTGACTCTGATGGTCAAGGAAAACCATGTGAAGAACAGCGTGAAACCACAATCACCAAGGGGGCCTAAAAGGATATATATTGTCCACCATGAGTCTATAGTTACAGCTCCAGGCGTAGACAACACTGTGCACTTTGGTACACACTGACAGGCTAAAGGACTGGCCCACCTTCTGTTCAACAACCATGCCATGTGACTCTCCACCTCGGCTCGGCACAAGCCATCAGTTCTCTGAAAGGTCCACCACTGGGTAATGCAGCAGGCTGGACTTATGGTGACGCTGTCTGAGAGGAGAAATCCCTCAGACATCAAGATTAAAAATTCCAAGAATTTTTGAGGGCTAATTATTCAGAGGCAAATGATAGCTAGTTGTTTCTGATTTAATTGCAAGGTGGAAACACACCCTCAAACAAAACTTCACTTTCGCAATACTATTGCATTTGTCTATTCATAATTTTATGTATATACACTAACTAACCTACTTTTTCTCCACAGGATGCTGCATGGAACACTGCCACATCGCTGAGTAGCTGATTTTTCCTACCAACAGTCCGCAATAATTCGCTGCTGCTGCTGCCGCCACCGCCGCAGACTCCAGGGACCCTCTTCCACTACCTCGGCTTGCAACACCTCCTCCCACGACACTCTCCTCATCACTAGTTGCCGGATAGTGGAAGAAGAGGCGAGTGTCTCCTCCACTTCTTGGCTGGGCAGTAGCTGCTGAATTTTATGATTATCAGATCTTGGATATCAGATCAATGGATAGTGGAGCTGAACCCAAAGCATAACAGGCAGACAGTTGACTGGGGGTGTCAGATGCCACTTGTGATGCAGTGGACTGCTTTTGCAGCACTTCCAGACAAAGTTGCTTCATTGGCTGACACAATGACTGGTAAAGCTGTGGAACATATGGTTGAAAAGCAAGAATAACCATTTGTTTTTATATGAAAAAGACCCTGGTTTATACAGACTTTTTTTTTCCAGAGACTGCCCTGCGTGGAAATGAATGGCGCATGGATCAGCCAAGCTTTCCTCCCAACAATGCCTGATGTATTCCAGTAGATTGATGACGGGGCCAGACCAAGAAAGATGGATCGTGCAAAACAGATTTAAGGCGCTGCTCTCAAGTTACAGACATTCCTCCGCATCGGACCACAAGTAAGTATTGATAAAAAATCCTTTACGTTACTCTTACTTTTTATTAATATTCTTCGGATAAGACGGATCAGACATGATTCCAGATTAAAAATTCCAAGAATTTTTGAGGGCTAATTAGTCAGAGGCAATGACACCTTCTTGTTTCTGATTTAATTAAAAGGTGGAAACACACCCTCAAACAAAACTTCACTTTGGCAAACTTTTGCATTTGTTTATTCATAATTTTATGTAGATATTACTAACTAAGCTACTTTTTCTCCACATGACTCTCCACAGGGTGTGATTCATCCAATTTTTGGGCTCCTGAGGCCAACCCCAGGGTCTGTTTAAAGTAATGTTTGGGCTCCTGCTGCTGCTGCTGCCAACTTCTGCCAACTCCAGGGTGTGATTCATCCAATTTTTGGGCTCCTGAAGCCAACTCCAGTGTATATTTGGGCTCCTGCTGCTGCTACTGTCAACTCCTGCCAACTCCAGGGTGTGATTCATCCAATTTTTGGGCTCCTGAAGCCAACTCCAGTGTATATTTGGGCTCCTGCTGCTGCTGGTGTCAACTCCTGCCAACTCCAGGGTGTGATTCATCCAATTTTTGGGCTCCTGAAGCCAACTCCAGTGTATATTTGGGCTCCTGCTGCTGCTACTGTCAACTCCTGCCAACTCCAGGGTGTGATTCATCCAATTTTTGGGCTCCTGAGGCCAACTCCAGTGTATATTTGGGCTCCTGCTGCTGCTACTGTCAACTCCTGCCAACTCCAGGGTGTGATTCATCCAATTTTTGGGCTCCTGAAGCCAACTCCAGTGTATATTTGGGCTCCTGCTGCTGCTACTGTCAACTCCTGCCAACTCCAGGGTGTGATTCATCCAATTTTTGGGCTCCTGAGGCCAACTCCAGTGTATATTTGGGCTCCTGCTGCTGCTACTGTCAACTCCTGCCAACTCCAGGGTGTGATTCATCCAATTTTTGGGCTCCTGAAGCCAACTCCAGTGTATATTTGGGCTCCTGCTGCTGCTGCTGCCAACTTCTGCCAACTCCAGGGTGTGATTCATCCAATTTTTGGGCTCCTGAAGCCAACTCCAGTGTATATTTGGGCTCCTGCTGCTGCTGGTGTCAACTCCTGCCAACTCCAGGGTGTGATTCATCCAATTTTTGGGCTCCTGAAGCCAACTCCAGTGTATATTTGGGCTCCTGCTGCTGCTACTGTCAACTCCTGCCAACTCCAGGGTGTGATTCATCCAATTTTTGGGCTCCTGAGGCCAACTCCAGTGTATATTTGGGCTCCTGCTGCTGCTACTGTCAACTCCTGCCAACTCCAGGGTGTGATTCATCCAATTTTTGGGCTCCTGAGGCCAACTCCAGTGTATATTTGGGCTCCTGCTGCTGCTACTGTCAACTCCTGCCAACTCCAGGGTGTGATTCATCCAATTTTTGGGCTCCTGAGGCCAACTCCAGTGTATATTTGGGCTCCTGCTGCTGCTGCTGCCAACTCCAGGGTGTGATTCATCCAATTTTTGGGCTCCTGAAGCCAACTCCAGTGTATATTTGGGCTCCTGCTGCTGCTGCTGCCAACTCCAGGGTGTGATTCATCCAATTTTTGGGCTCCTGAAGCCAACTCCAGTGTATATTTGGGCTCCTGCTGCTGCTACTGTCAACTCCTGCCAACTCCAGGGTGTGATTCATCCAATTTTTGGGCTCCTGAGGCCAACTCCAGTGTATATTTGGGCTCCTGCTGCTGCTACTGTCAACTCCTGCCAACTCCAGGGTGTGATTCATCCAATTTTTGGGCTCCTGAGGCCAACTCCAGTGTATATTTGGGCTCCTGCTGCTGCTACTGTCAACTCCTGCCAACTCCAGGGTGTGATTCATCCAATTTTTGGGCTCCTGAGGCCAACTCCAGTGTATATTTGGGCTCCTGCTGCTGCTGCTGCCAACTCCAGGGTGTGATTCATCCAATTTTTGGGCTCCTGAAGCCAACTCCAGTGTATATTTGGGCTCCTGCTGCTGCTGCTGCCAACTCCAGGGTGTGATTCATCCAATTTTTGGGCTCCTGAAGCCAACTCCAGTGTATATTTGGGCTCCTGCTGCTGCTACTGTCAACTCCTGCCAACTCCAGGGTGTGATTCATCCAATTTTTGGGCTCCTGAGGCCAACTCCAGTGTATATTTGGGCTCCTGCTGCTGCTACTGTCAACTCCTGCCAACTCCAGGGTGTGATTCATCCAATTTTTGGGCTCCTGAGGCCAACTCCAGTGTATATTTGGGCTCCTGCTGCTGCTACTGTCAACTCCTGCCAACTCCAGGGTGTGATTCATCCAATTTTTGGGCTCCTGAGGCCAACTCCAGTGTATATTTGGGCTCCTGCTGCTGCTGCTGTCAACTCCTGCCAACTCCAGGGTGTGATTCATCCAATTTTTGGGCTCCTGAGGCCAACTCCAGTGTATATTTGGGCTCCTGCTGCTGCTACTGTCAACTCCTGCCAACTCCAGGGTGTGATTCATCCAATTTTTGGGCTCCTGAAGCCAACTCCAGTGTATATTTGGGCTCCTGCTGCTGCTGCTGTCAACTCCTGCCAACTCCAGGGTGTGATTCATCCAATTTTTGGGCTCCTGAAGCCAACTCCAGTGTATATTTGGGCTCCTGCTGCTGCTGCTGCCAACTCCTGCCAACTCCAGGGTGTGATTCATCCAATTTTTGGGCTCCTGAAGCCAACTCCAGTGTATATTTGGGCTCCTGCTGCTGCTGCTGCCAACTTCTGCCAACTCCAGGGTGTGATTCATCCAATTTTTGGGCTCCTGAGGCCAACTCCAGTGTATATTTGGGCTCCTTCTGCCCCTCATAGTGATGCCACTTCAACTCTCTGCAATTGTGCCGCTCTGCGATTCTATTAGCGATGCCTCTGATCTGCATGTGATATTTCTTCAAAGTATTATTTAACTAACCCAGCACGCATCCTGTGCGTGTTAGAGCAAGGCTGAATGGTTTACAACCCTATTGAGGCTCTAGGAGGCTCAGAAATAGCCGTTTTTAATAGCGATTCGTCGCGAATTTATTCGGGTCGAAACGATTTTTGTCGGAAAATTCGGCGAATCAGTCGAATCGAATTTTTCAAAAGTTCGCTCATCTCTACCTCAGAGGTCTGTGCACAAAAAGGATTGATGCCAGATTTGGCAGCTACCCAGGCACGAAATTATCCTGGTGAAGTCCATGTTCACATTGTGCAAGGGGAGAAAGTAAAGTTCATGCAGGCTTCTATATTCCAGTGTCTATTCCTGATGTCTACAGGTGTGTTTTTGTGGCCACCATGTTAGTAAATGATCTAACTTTAAGACAAGTGACTACATAGGCCAACTTTACATTTAAATGCAAATACTATCTGTAAATTGTCACTCCTATCTATAGTCCATACATTGCAGAGAGATTCCAGCTCAATCCTAAAACTTTTATCCAAAATAGGTAAAATCATCTTACATTTGCCCAAGAAAAAGCCACAAACATATATAGGAATGCAAGGAACCCCCAGTCCACAGGGACTAGATGGCAAGCTTCGGACAAATGATGCCCTTGATCTCTCTGCAATGTATGGACTTCCTTTGTGGAGCCTGCCAGTGAAGCCCCTTCTCCCTGCTGATCCATAACAACATTTTTAGGTGTGAGCGACTCCTATCTGTAGTGTATCGAGTTTATAAACTGTGCTCTGCTGCTAGAGAACATTAATGCTCATTATTACCTGCTGTGCCTTGCATTAAGAAAATGGACAGTGTAATCTGCTATCATATAGCACACCATATGTTCTGTATCCTATAGGAAAGACTGACCATGCTGTTTCCTGTCATTTAATACAGAATTGGTGATGTTAGCATTGTGAAATCTGTGGCCCCCCTGGTTCATGTTTGCTCTGTAAAATGTAACATTTGTATTTAGCAGTGAGACAGAGTGAAAGATGACTTTTCAGCTTCATCCACCAAAAACATGCTTAATGGGTCATTTCAACATAATGCAATTCTATACTACCTACCTTGGGTCCTGGTAAACCATCTGATCCTGGGAAACCTCGATTACCTGGAGAACCCTAAGGACATTTCAAGGTGTGAAGAAACATATAAAGTAAAGCAAATGTAATATGTACATAATTATTTACATCAAATTTGGCAAATATTGCAAAGTTGCACTGAAACCACAGACACATAGGTAATCCCAACTTACAGCTAAAATACAAACATTTGCTATGTAACTCCACTACAGCTAAATACAGCTAATATAGGCTGCAAAATAATGTATTCAAATATTTCGATATTTTAGTTTGGTGACGGGATTTGTAATGTGTTTATAGTCAGTTCTTCCACCTACAATATCATACAAAAGGAAAAAACGGGATCACATATTTTTCCAGAAGAAACCAATAAGATTCTAGTTTTTATATCTTTTTCTCTTGTGTGACATCCTTACTATGTTATAGAGGAAGAAAACAATGATGTACACATGTAATTGTATAATAGTATAACATTACCTTTATTAGCTATTCTAAGCTTTATAGTTGTATTAATATAACATAATATAATATAATATATTATAAGTTAATATGTTGACCAAATTTTATGAAACAACTTTACGATTATTGAAAATGTATTGTCAAATATGAAATTTTAGCCAGCTGTTCCTTATTTCATACCCTTTCTCCAACTGGGCCTGGTGGTCCAATGGATCCTGGGTCTCCACGAGGGCCTCTTTTACCTTCTTCTCCTTGAGGACCCGTTGGGCCTTGTGGACCATGGGGACCCTAAATAGATTACAATGTATATTGCTAAATTATAAATACTGATGACACAGGTTTGGCTTTTAAAATCATTTTACTACAAAGCTCAATTCACCCTTATGTAAATGTATTTAGAATGTACCAAACAACAAACAAAATAATACATTTACTTACAGGTTCACCTTTAGGTCCAGCTTCACCTTTGAAACCAGGAACTCCAGGATCACCCTTAGAAAAACCAAAACAACATTCTGTTTAGTATTATTTATAAATGGAAAAGAAGCCCCCTATATCAGAACAGAGATAAGGAAAATCAAAGCTACAGGTGTTTCAACATGACCTTTATGTTATGGACTGTTTCTACATATCTGAGCATCTACAAAGGTTGTCATGATGTAAGGACTAATTGACTGAAACACTGCAGTTGACAGACAAATGAAAACAGGCAACATAGGGAGGGAATGTTTTTTCATTTGGACCAGAATTTTGGTGCAAATTTAGTCCACTTTTGACTCCAGCACCAAACGGCGTGAACAGAAACTAGCAAATCCGCTTAAAGGGATTCTTCAGGCCAAAATAAAAAAGCAGCTTACCAAGCATTCCTCCAGCCTGCACCATGAATGAAAAAACTTCCATTCTTACTCGTGGCTCCGGTCACACCTTGCTGATGTGCGTCACCAATGGTCTTCCAGGACAAATAACAAAACTACGCCCCTCTCAGCCCAGCTAACCCCTCCCTCCTCTCTGCCCAGCTTCTTGCTAGCAGTGTTCCCTTCCCAGCTGCCACCTCCCACCATCCCCAGCAGCGGGGTAAATGACAACCCTGGGGTTCAAAGGTGCATGCAGCAGACCCTCGAGCCCTCCACCCAGAAGCCAGGGGAAATGGGAAGGCTGCTAACCCCCTCCACCTGTCTTCCCACCTACCTACCCACCAGCCTGCCCACCAACTCATCCACCTTCTTACCCACCTGCTTGCCCACTTACCTGCCTGCCCAACAACCTGACCACCCATACACACACCTGTACACCTGGCTGCCCATCTACCTACCCACCTACCTGTCTACCCACCTACCATGTGCATCTGAGGTGCACCCCCAGATATGCATGCGCATTTGGGTGTGCGCCTATGTGGGAAAGCACACATGCGTACTTGTGTGTACATGCATACATAGTGGAGAGTGTGTGCATGTGTGTCTGGGAGTGTTAGTCTAGGTATCCAATGTCACCTTACTACAGGTAGAGAAAGAGGAAACACATCTAGGATGTCTGAAGAAGGATATCAAGCTCTTACTGATCAGCACATTATGCTGATCACTATGCTGCACCCCAGCTCCAAGGGCCATGCCCACTTGCTTCAGAAGATAAATCATGAGGTTAAACTCTAACCTTGTTATCTCAGCCTTTTAAGAAACTGGGGCACCCATTGTTTTTAATGGGAGGATGAGCAGCAGTGCGGAAGCAGCAGTAATGTAAGTGAATAGGCTAATTACTGCTGGGGCTACTGCACCCTGGAGTATGCGCCAGGATTTACAGCTCTACCTAACTTTCCTTTTTCATAAGCTGATGACAGAGCCATATTTAGATCTTTTGTGTAACATACAAAAGACAAGAAGACAATATCATCACAATTTTTTTGTAGAAAAACAATAATTGCAGATATATTTTGAGGATTCATTGTTAAGTTAGGAGGACTTTATGGGAATAGGTTTTGGAAGAAGGGAAAGCTTGACTGGGAAAAGCATAAATATAACCTTTAAAGTGGATGAAAACCCAGGATTTTGACTAACCTGGGTTTTGGTCCTTTCCCTGTGCAAAACCCCTCAGATTGCCCGAACCCAGCTCACCTCTTTCCGGTCCCACAGGGTGTAAGAGCAGTAACGGCCGCATCCTTCACTTCCCTCTAATAAGGAGCGTTTATTTGTTTATGGTCAGCGCGGGCATGCTCTCTGGTAGAGGGAGGCGGAGCATGCGGCCGTCAGAGCCACTGCTCTTAGACGCACCGTGGGAGCGGGCAGAGGTGAGCTGGGCTCAGCGTCCTGAGGGGTTTTACACAGCAGGGCACCCCTTATCGGGGTGCCACGGGGATAGGACCAAAACCCAGGAAAGTCAAAACTATTGACTATCCTGGATTTTGGTTCACTTTAAGTTAAAACATGAGAAGCACTTTACTTCCATTTTTTAAAAAGTATATTTTTAGATATTTTAAGTTTAAGGAAATAGGATAGTATTAAATAGTGTTTCTGTAATTGCAAATAGGACTTTTAGACTCATACTTTATGGTGTCAAAATTTAGATGTTAAGATAATTGTGAAAATGACTGTCCCTTCACAATTAGAGATTTTCTATCACAAAATACAATACCAAACGCTATACTGTATTAACATTATTAGAAAATATTAATATAAAAAGGATCTTATATTCCACTAAACTTAACTTAAACTAAACTTAACTTAAACATATTTACCGCTGAGCCTCGAATGCCAGGAGCTCCAGTACTGCCTTGAGGTCCAGGTGATCCAGGTGGTCCTATAAGTCCAGGTGGACCCGCAACACCAGGTCCCCCCTGGAAGAAGAAACATCAAGATTTTGTGCACAATACAATAAATTGCTAGAGACATAAATAAGAATGATTATGAATATAAATGACTTACTGTAGGTCCTTTAGCACCAGCACTACCATCTGTTCCAGGTGTACCCTGCAAAGACATTTAACACCTAATTTACATGGAACAATTATAAACCCACAAATTCACAAGACAGTATTTGACAGCTTCAGAGCATGACAACCTAAAGCTGAATTCCAAACAAACAGCATCTCTACTATCCATGACTATAATGGCAAGAGATATACATAAATTCTAATTGTATACATGCAGCAAAAGAACTAAACGTGATTTGTATGATTGTATAATGTGCTCCAAATTGTTAAATATATTTCTATGGGATGAATTACAAAGATTGTGACACAAGAATAGAAAAAATGGCTTACTGGAAGACCAGATGAACCAGCCGGTCCCTGTGATCCTGTTTCTCCTCTTGACCCCTGGGGACCTTCAGGGCCACGTGCTCCTGTGGGTCCAGCTTCCCCCTTGAGTAAAAAGAAAGAACAATCATTGGGTATATTATTTATATGTGTGTTTGTTTATGTCTGTGTTGTAGGCCCCAGATTTTGACATAGGTCATAAAACCATTTATGTGCAATCCTATATGTATGATCAAATAACATAGTTACTTATAGAACTAATATTTTTCCATGTGTCATAATGGGAATCTAATTTACAAGTTAGGTTCTACTGGGGTGGATAAAGGTTGTAAGTAGTTATTTGGTTTAAAAAAAGAGGTGAATAATAAGGGTATACGATTATCTTATATAAATATACACACATGACCATATAGTGAGCCAAAGAAAAATATTTCATTCTGGTGGGAACAAAATTAAGCTCTAGCTAAAAAACAAGTTGATAACAGCTGACTATTGTAAAAATGTAGAATATTTTTTCACATGAAATGGTTCTTGCAAATACACTAAATATTGTATGTTTAAAAAATGTAAAATATTTCCTTTAAAGAGCAATCTAAATAAATAAAATCCAGCAATAACTGATAAGTGTTGATCCAAGCATATGTCTTATTTTCTGTTCAAATACCTACCCTCACAAGATCAGACTGCCTATTATTAGGATCTTGTGAGGGTAGGTATTTTAACAGAAAATAAGACATATGCTTGTTATAGGGTATTTGGGGGGGCAAGAACAGCCAACAGCGTCAACCTAACCACAAACAATGACACTGACACCTCAAGCTTAGACCTCCCCGGAAAGTCGTTCACCACACTCTGCAACACCTTACCAGAGCAGCATTGGCCGATGCCCTGACATTAAGTCTGTAAAACTTGGTGAAGGTGTGGAGAGACCACCAGGTCGCTGCTTTACAGTCCTTACAGACAGTTCCGCTGACACCTGGTGTTGGAAAGCCCAAGATAGAGCAAACGCCCTGGTAGAGTGAGCGGTGACTCGGAAGGGCGCCTCCTTCCCGTTACAGGCGTAGACTTGTATGACCACCTACCTGATACATCTGCTAAAAGTTGACATGGCAGCCGCCAATCCTGCCTCACATGAAATACCGCTTTGTCTTCATGTAGTACCAAAAAGGGTGATCTGATTGAAAGTGCTGCCAACTTCGGAATCTGCCGGATAGAGGAGACTGCCACAAGAAAAGCCACCTTCAATGTGGGCGTCGTCAGAAAAGCCTCCACTATGGGTTCGAAGAGGGGCCCCTGAACTGTTGATAGGACCAGATTGAGATCCCAGGGCGGGACTATCGACCACCGCGGAGGGCAAACATGCGCAGCACCCTGCTGCCAGGCCAGGGCCCCCACCATGCTGCTTGCTGCTATAGGGTTGTGCGGGTATTTGGGGGGGCAATGCCCTATAACAGGCAGTGTGGGGAATACCCTGCAAACACTCCATTACAGGCAGTGTAAAGACCCCCCCCCCCCCCCCATTACCCAAAATAAGCATAATGGCAATCATTTTACTTGATTTTGAGATTTGAATTTTTCAGAAGCAGGGCTCTCATGTGTAAATCAAGATGGCATGTAGTTTTATTTATCCGATTTGTGGTCACATGGTATCATGCACAGAAGGAAATCACCATTTGTATTTGCTGTTCATTGTTAGAATTTAAATATATAAATAAGTTTAAAACGTTGTCCAAGGGGCTAAATGTGACAGAAAGGAGGTTATTGCATGAACATTGAAGGGACCATTATTACAGCCACCTTATACACCATCATGGGGCACCCTAGGGCCATCTGTTCCCCATCACAAGCTGGCAGCAGGTGGGCTGCTCATTTCGCCAACTACATGTTTCCTTTAAGGTAGTACTTTAGAAGAGTTATTGCTTTAGTGTGTCACTCATCCATACAGTTTGTAATGCCAGAAAATTAGAACATCAAACATCAATGGTTCACAAATTACCAAAACATGCTATTAACCAGAAAAGCCTGCCAATTCATTTATATGAAAAGACCTTACAAACACATGGATAGGTAAACATGTATTGTATTCTTCACAACTACAGCTTTCACATTTTGAATGTATGAGCATTCTCAGGAACATTGCAGCAAGCAGAAGCCATCCTTGGGGCATTTCATACTGTTCCCATTTACTCCGCCAAATGTTTTTTTGTTCCAGTTGTTTAAAGACTGTTGGGAATTTCTAAAGCCAAAGATGCTTGAGAAACTAACTGATTACACACCCTTTAAAATAAAGAAAACTCTTATTGTCTGAAAAATGTCTGTGGTTCATTATGCTGTGGCATATAAATAATGTGCTGGCGCCAGTTGTAACATCTTTAGCTACAGCTGTCTGTGTAACACTAGCAGGACTAGTGACAAGGCTGCACCTGTGGACTTCAGGTGCTTTTGCCAAACTCATAAAATCATTTAGAAAACAGTGCTATGTATGCCATGTACAAGGACACTGGGGGCCTTATTTAAGTAGCACTAATGCCACATAGTACCACATAGCATCAGGTAAATACTGGGCGCAGTATGTGAAAACCATATATATGAAAGTCAAACTGAGTGTCTGTAGCGCCATATAGCGTCACATGTATCACTAGCGGCGGCTCAGTGTAAAGCCCCGGTGCTGTATGTTCTGCAGTGCCACGTAGCACCTGTCGCTCAGTCTCCCATATACTTCAATGGTGTATATTTTGGTTGTGTAGAAATCAGGTTTGTATTACATTTTTTCTGTAATTTTTCACATAAAATGAGGGAATTGGCTCCTTGGCAGCAACAAAAGACTTTAGCATTGTTCCTCGCACTTTAGGCTGCAAAATTGTATTTTGTGTTCCGCCAATGCAGTGCCACTGCTCCAGTGTGTTAACAATGTCATTCCACGTGGTTTCGCTCTGTGGCTGGGGTTTTTATGGTGAGAAACAGACTTTTTTTGAATAGCGTCTGGCATTTGGCGCCATAGTGCACAGTTCTTGTGTTTTGTGGTCTTAAATATGGGCTTCAGCACCAAGAGTCGGCGCCTCTTCACTGGCGCTTCCTAGCGTTTGCTGCAGAGTTCTTCTGTTGTTATATGTGACGTTGCCTTGGCCTGTTTTCCCAAATCAGCCTCTAAATATATCCTAAAAGGCAACTACACTGACTAATTCAGGTGCATATGAAACATTACATATTAATATTTTAGGTTTTTTCCCTTTCCATCCAAGATGGCCATTAAGACTGAAGACTTACTCAGGATTGTCTCTAAATCAGGAAGATATATTTTCCATTGGGAACCCCAGCACACTTTGCATAGGATCAGCAGTGGAGATATCCCACTATTAACTACTTTAAGTTGTATTTAAATGGTGTACACAAAGGGCCTGATTTACAACGGCTGACAGTTTCCACAAGTTTAAGTTACATTTTTTCACTGTCGCTGTGGTCACAAGTAAAAACGGTCAGAAGCTATCGTAAGGCTTCGTAAATCAGGTCCAAAATGTAAGAAAATCTTGTGAACATAGCCATGTTGCTGACAAAAAATGTAGACAGGTGCCCCCTATGAGTAGGTGATTCCATTTGAGAACACAAAGCTTATGTTGCGGGGGGACAGGAGGTCATGAATCAGAGGTACTTGTATGTACACAGGTGTTTGGTGCCCCATCATAGTAGTGATGTGAGAGCATGCATGATCTTGGTGGGAGGTGGGGGGTGGGCATGCATTGATGTGGAGCAGCACCCTGTACACTGTTTACCTCAGAAAGGCAAGTATCCTAAGTAGGGATGGGCGTACCCCCCCCCCCCCCCCCCACAGTTCGGGTTTGGAGAGATTGAACTTTGAATTGAGCGTGCAGCAGAAGCATGCTGCTGTGACTTACCTCTGCCCGCAATCCTCTTCTGTGAGCAGCAGCAGGATCTGAATCTGGCCGCAGAGCAGGGCTACAAAAAGATGACCATCAGCTCCCAAAAGTGAGGACACTACTATTGCTGGCGGCCATCCATTTGTAGCCCTGGCTGGGGCCAGATTCAAATACTGCTGCCGATGCCATCGCTGACAAATGAAGATTGGGCAGAGGTAAATCACAGCAGCTTTCTGCTGCTCAGCTCAGCAGCCCATCAACCAGCGTTTTGTGTTTGGGACGCATGCCAAACTGGAATACAGACTTCTAGCTGAAGTTCAGGTTCAGGTTTGGGAACCGGAACTCGCAAAGTTGGCTACAAACCCAAAATTTGCGGTTCGGGTTCACCCATGTCTAATCCTAAGAAGTCTGAAAAGACCTATGGTAAATGCCCAGAGGCAGAATCCAAAAAAGCACCCTCCTGGAGACCCCTCAGGTACAGGGACCACATCAGCACCCTATAACCATCTCCAATAGAGCCCCAAGGAGAACGGTATCAAAGAATGACCGTATTCCAGGCATGACATTACAGATCGAAAGAAAGATTTACAGGAATCAGAAGGAAATCTTTTGTGAAAAAAATGTGAGGGCAGTTACAAATGCTTTTTAGTAGAGATGTAAATGTAAGAACACCCCTTTGGTTGCTCAAGGGTTAGTCAGAGATAAATCTTTATTGTATTTACATACATGTATGTGAAAGGACCAGGGTTATTACCTTCATACCCGGAATGCCAGGAAATCCAGAAGCACCACTTAAGCCAATTGGACCCTGTGTTAAAAAAAATACATCAATCCTTCTGCACTTGTTTCTTTTGGCTTCACACATTCTTTATTGTTCATTGTTGGGTTGGGTGTTGGGGTAGGGGAAGTTATTTTTTATTTTATAGGGGAAGCTATTTATTTATTTATTTTTTTAATTGATAACCGCTAATAGTAACTGTTAATGGTATTTTCTTCTAAATAAGCATCTAATCCTTTTTTGAAGCTGTCAGCGGTTGATGCTGTAACAAGCTTCTGTGGGAGACTATTCCATAGATTTATAGTTCTTATGGTAAAAAACAATTGTCACCTCCGGAGACTAAATTTCTTTTTTTCCAATCGAAGGCAGTGTCTTTAGAGAGAATTTTACCTGAAATAGTGTTCCCCCATATTTTTTGTATGGGCCATTTATATATTTATACAAGTTAATCATGTCCCCCCTCAGCCGTCTCCTTTCAAGACTAAACAGATTTAATTCTCGTAATCTTTCCTCATAACTAAGATCCTTCATTCCCCTTATTAGTTTGGTGGCTCTCCTCTGCACCCTTTCCATAGTCAGGGCGTACTTTTTATGAACTGCTGCCCAGAACTGGACGGCATATTCCAGGTGAGGGTGCATCAGTGCCTTGTAAAGAGGCAAAATTACATCCCTATCCCGTGATTCCATTCCTCTTTTAATGCATGATAGTATCTTGGTGGCCTTGGAAGCAGCTGCTTGGCAGCTCCAGGATTGTAAAATAAATGTAATTGTTTTTGTTCAGCCAGCGTACCCTTTAAGATATCAAGCTTTTCAATAGTAACATAATCATATCTCATGTAATATAGGATCAACCATATTGCATTATTTAATGATATTATTGAGTTCCCTATCAGGTACAGCAGTCGAGTAAACACAGAAAACAAGTATTATCTTAGCAAGTGTGCCTTGTTGCTGTGATAAATTTGCTGCTATCATCATTTGCTTTGCTACAAAGATTTCCGAACATTAATCATTGACAGGAAAATTTATTGATGCTTAGTAAAAGCAAAAAATGTATATGAACTAATACTGCACCAATTTGGCTGAAAACAAAATTGTTTATTGACAAGATTTGAACAAGACCAAAACCCTGTATGCCCAGCCCTTGAGTCATAAGACTCCAGGGCCAGCTGATTCCCTCTTTCTGTACCTGGTCCTGTTCAGATTTGGGTTCCCAGATTTTTAAAACTCCCTGGTTAGCTGTGTATACTCACTGATCTGGACGGGATTGGATGAGAGCCTGAACATGTGCCTTGGGATTGCCAGTGAGAATATCCGGCAAGCGGGGGTTTCACACATTAGAAGCAACCCAAAATGGGGCGCATAGGGGGTTCATTTAAAGTGTCCGATTTAAGGGTGGCATGTTGACAATGAGGGTTAAAAGTTCCCCCCCAAAATCTACTTGTTTGTTCTGCAATTAGAAAGCATTTGTCAGTCATGAGAAATATCAAAACTTACCACAGCTCCAGCTGCTCCAGGAATCCCATTAGCACCTCTTGCACCCTAAAATAAATAAATAATAAATAAATATTAAAGAATGTCAACAAATCTTTGCAATAATATATAAAACAGATTAGCTAGATATTGTCCTTAAACAGGCTTTCACGTCCATATTACCAATGCCCTAAACCATCAAAAATGTATAATTCACATACCCTCTCATCTGTATGTTAGCAAAAGGCTAAGATCATGTTGCTCTATTTATCAGCCACTCACAATCATGTCCCAGGCAGCCATTTCTTTTGCTGGCATGTAATAGGGTTAAGGGGGTGGGAGTAGCTCCATCACTATTATTTATACAAAATTATTATTATTATTATTATTCAGGGCCTGGGGACCAATTTACTGCCCAGTTTAACCCTCTCATCATCTAAGTATTAAGCACCACACATCTCTAGTTATGTGGAAAGACAGAGATTTGGTTGCATACATCTGCAGATACATGTGGAAGCCACACCACCCCGGCTAGGCACTCTGTGTTTAGTGTGGTCCCTATTCTTATTTATGAGTCTCCAAAGTTGGGACATGCAATGCAGTCAAACCCCCCTTTACTCAGTTGGAATTGCCATGAACACACACAGGGAGGGATTCAGTCAATATAGATTTCTCCCTGTGGAGTGGTCTAAAGGGAGGCTGGCAGCTTCCCAGGTGAGTAGCTCTGAAATATTTGTCTGCATTGCATGTCCCAAATTTGGCGACTCAAAAATAAGAGTAGGGACCACACTAAACACAGAGTGCCTTGTCGAGGCAGTGTGGCTTCCACGTATATCTGCATATATATGCAACCAAATCTCTGTCTTTCCACATAGCTAGACATGTTTGGTGCTTAATACTTGGATGTGATTGATGGTGAGAGGGTTAAACTGGGCTGTAAATAGTTTCCCAGGCCCTGAATAATAATTTTATAATTTTGTATAAATAGTAGAGATGGAGCTACTCACACCCCCTTTACTCATGTAATAGGGTTAGCCAACAGACTGTTTGTGTACATTTCCAGCTGGATAACTCCGCTGGGTGCTGCCAAGTAAGCAGCCGACACAGAGAATGTTTAGTGATGTCCAATGGCTGGGCAAATCTATGGTGTAGGCCCACCTTAAGGTGTGAAAACTGTATCAAATGAAATAAACTATTTGACAAACAGCTTGTCTGGCTTACCAGAGTTCCTTTGGTGGACCCAAGCCACCAGTATGGCAGTACAATGATTTCCTCCAGCATGCCCCCAAGAAAGATTTCCTATGGTGGGCCCCAAGAGTTATATTCTCTAGTGGGCCCAAAAAATTATTTCCTATGGTGGGCCCCAAGAGTGATATTCTTTAGTGGGCCCTAAAATTATTTCTCTGGTGGGCCTCAAGAATGACTTTCTTTGGTGGGCCCCAAAAATGATTTTTTTTCTGTTGGGCCCCCAGAATAATTTCCTCTGGCAGGACCCAAGAATTACTTTCTCTGTTGGGCCCCAATAATGATTTTCTCTAGTGTACTCCACACTGAGCCTAATCTTATGTGAATATTATGTATCAAAGAACAGAGAAAATTTGAACTTACCGGTGTACCTTGAGGTCCAGTACGCCCTCTTTCACCTGGCATTCCTCTTGGTCCCTTTATAGTTAAAATTAAAATGGCTTAGAAACATTTTGTGTATAATTCAAGGTAATTGGGAGTATATGAAATATAATGAAAATATGAAACATATATATCACCAGTAATTGATATTAAGCCCTTTCTACTTAAATGCAGCACTTTAGGTGGTGTACATATATCCAAAGATGAGCAAACTTTTTAAAAGTTCGGTTCAACCAATTCGCAGAACGTCCTCAAGCAAATCATTAAAAAACAACCTTACTTCCGTCCCGATTCCAGCTCCGGGTGACGTCCTCATCCTCCGGGCTGCCCTGTGCTGCTCACCGCAGAAATCCAAGCCCAGGCTGCTCTCACCACTGCATGGGGGGGGGAGACATTTAGGAGTGACCTGTGACATCACAGGTCATGCCCAGTATAAGTAGTAGGGAGCTGTCACTGACAGTGGAGGGATGGCAAAAACTGGGCACGCTCCCAGCATTCACCGGTCTCTCCTCCTATCAGTGATAGCAGTGGTGTGGTACATATCTCTGGACTCTGGGGAGACCCAAGGTAAGTATGGGGGGGAAACAATAAGGTATTTTTTCTGATGTGTGTGCGTTTGTACATTTTACTCTCTGAGATGTAACTCCTTTACCATTCAACAAGACAAGCGGGGCTGGCAAGGCACCTGGGGCCAACGGGTGACTTCTCATTAATCCCCAGCCCCATTTACCTGCCTACCCAAAGGGCAAGGGGACAGAAGAGCCCTGCATAGCTGGTGCCCAGGCTGATTATTCTGGATAGGGGTTTCCCTCCTCCTGGATAGGACGACCCTATGCTATTTAACAAAAATATGGATACCAACCCAAAAATTTAAATGACATAGGGTCCCCATGCATTTTTAATTTAATAGGGTTAAAAAGCTCTTCTGACCCGCCCCCCCTGGCCTGGCAGGTATTGGGACTGGTAATGGGGGTTAATGGCAAGTCACCCGCTTGCTGTAAAGGGGTCTCAAGTTACCAGTTCACAAAGAGTTAAATGTAAAAAACACACACAAACACACAAACACAATTATTCCCCCCCATACTTACCTTAACCCATCACTGGTCTCCGCAGAGTCCAGTGATGTGTCCCACGCTATTGCTGTCACTGACAGGAGGAGAGGCCAGGACGGGGAGAAGAAAGATCCCGGGAACGCTGCTGGGAGCTAGCTTCTGCGGGCGCTGGCGTGGGACAGCGAGAGCGCGTCAGACAGACGGGGGACAGCGACAGAGTGGGTGAGTGAGAATTTTATGGAAAGTTGTTTTTCATGAACCACAAAAAAATTGGGTTCATAACAAATCAAACTCTCCCTTAAATTTGAGTCAAATCCCAGTTTTACCAGTTCGGTTTGTTCTACATATATCCCTGGTGGTGTACTGTAAGACTACACACTGATCTGTATCCAATGAATCCAGATTTTCTGGCACTTTTGTCTGGGGTCAAAGGTCTGGTCTGAGTAAATAATATGGCATGATCAGGTAGTTCTCTGATTGTAATATTAAAAATCTATATAAATGGATTTTATATGGCTAATGAGAGGAGGGGTCACTTCAACACCAGAACTGAATAAAACCTTTGCCAAGCTTGTGGTTTTATGGAAGGAATAAAATCCAGGGATGCCAGGTTTAGTTTATCAGGGGTGACAGAACCTGCCTGTCAACCCTAGTTTCCTATTATTTCTATTAAAATAAAAAAATCAAGCATGGCTGGATATTTTGTGATGCCCTCTAGTGACCTCTTCTCCTGCAATCCAGCTAAAAACACATATGTCCCCCCCCCCCCCCCCCCCGGGTGGTACTTGATAGCATAATAGCATAATAATAGAAAGTGTCACTCAAAGAAATGTATTGAATGTATTGATTATTTTTTCGCTAAAAAGTAAATATTCGGAACCCATATTTCCCATAAAAGGTAACTACATTAAAGGCTCAATTAATTTACAATACTGTAACCAAACCTTTGAAAACTTTTTAAAAAGGATCCCTAAAGTATCTTGTGAGTAAAGAGTAAAGAGGTGGAAGAGCATTTGAGGAATTGGCAGGCCCTAATGGAATCAGTAGTCTATGATATTTAAGCAAAAGTTGGATCACTAATGCTATTTGTTCAAGGGGCCTCGCATGAAACAAATGAAAGCAAAAATGTTGACTATGCATTAGGAAGGATTTATACACGATGACTATTTAGAGGGTCAGATTTGGCGAGCAATATTCTACTGGCATTTTGGAAAAACAGTTGTATTACATTTGAGCAACTAAATGCAAGGTAAAGCAGAAAGACAACATTAAAACAACATGATGACAGGAGTTTAGTATCGCTAAATCAAACTACATACTAAAGCAAGAAGACCTTAAATGTTGTTATATGTGTAGACTTACTGGAGGACCGTTTCCACCCATTGGGCCAGTAGGACCAGACTCTCCCTACAAAGATGAAAGATGAGTTATACACAACTACATTTTATTTGCTAGTTGTTCAAATCAGTGATGTTATTATAAGCAAGATGTTATATTATGTGAGATAAGATAAGCTTGTTTATTTGTTTCAGCAAAGGAAGGGCTTGATTCCGGCCATTTGAAAGACACAACTATGTATATGTGATGAGAATGCAGCAGTCAAGCAGAAAATGTAATAGATGATAAGCAAATGCTGAATTCCATACATATCTCAACATCTACATACGTATAATCTAATTCTTTATAAATTCTAACCTTCTAATTTCCAATATGGGCCTAAAGGTCCTTCTTTGGATTCTATTTAGGTGATCTTTCTCGACAAACAATATAAAGGCTTAACCAAAGTCACACAAGCTTGGGTTAAAAAGAGACTAATACAGCTAAAACTAGCATGCATCATGGGTGGACTTGTGTACCCAGTTGCTGGGTACTGTGGTTGCACTTAAAATCACTCAACAGCAAAGGTTTTATCTGTTAATCTACTACCTGTCAGATCTTTACTATAAAGCTAGAGAGATTCTCCAAGCTATCATGACAAAGATGATAAATCCTGTATTTAGAAAGAAAAACTTTGGAGGTGGGTTCAGTAAAATTTGAAGAAGCACTCCCCATTATGGCGTTCCAAATCTTTGCTCCACTATGTTGGGCTTCCCATCAGACCACAGACCAGGACCACAAGGTTCCCTGGCTTCCCTCTGGTGGCATCTATCATGCTCCAGAGTGTCCAGCATCTCCATTATGCCAGGTCCAACACTTTTGTATTACACACAAGCTAACCCTGAGCCCTGAAGCCAGAACTGCAGGAATCTCAAGATGATGCCGGCTCCTCAGGAGTGCTACAGATGCCACAGGAGACCCTGCAGGTAAAAGTATGTGTTCCCTGTGCCTTAACTAGGTTCCGAGTTGGGATCTGATAGAACTGCAGAATTCCCAAGACGATGCCGGCTCCTCAGGAGTGCTACAGATGCCACAGGAGCCCCTGCAGGTAAAAGCAGGTATTCCCTGTGCCTTAACTAGGTTCCGAGTTGGGATCTGATAGAACTGCAGAATTCCCAAGACGATGCCGGCTTCTCAGGAGTGCTACAGATGCCACAGGAGCCCCTGCAGGTAAAAGCATGTGTTCCCTGTGCCTTAACTAGGTTCCGAGTTGGGATCTGATAGAACTGCATAATTCCCAAGATGATGCCGGCTCCTCAGGAGTGCTACAGATGCCACAGGAGCCCCTGCAGGTAAAAGCATGTGTTCCCTGTGCCTTAACTAGGTTCCGAGTTGGGATCTGATAGAACTGCAGAATTCCCAAGACAATGCCGGCTCCTCAGGAGTGCTACAGATGCCACAGGAGCCCCTGTAGGTAAAAGCATGTGTTCCCTGTGCCTTAACTAGGTTTCCAGTTGGGATCTGATAGGGAAGTCCCCAAATCTGCTACATGAAACTCTTCCACTTAACCTGCAACTATGGAAAATGCATATAATAATTTTCTACAAATAAAAGAAAGAATTAAAAAAAATAATGGTGCCTGACTGGGTATTGTAGTGAAGAGTTCTTTACAGGTGAGAGGGGATAGGTAAGATAGGTGTTGTTTTACACCTTTGTAAATAACAGTAAACTTCTGTATAGGTGTTTATTAACATTTTTACTGACTTTACATCTTAGGGAGCTTGGTTCTACTCTTTAAAAATAAACAAATCTAAATGAATAACCACTTAAAGTTTGTATATGGTACATAAATAATAGCTTTTTCCAGAATGCAGAATGCTCTTGACTAAAGCTCAGTCCAAATAATTATTTAATACAGTAAGCAGGAAGGCTTGGGGTCCTCATTTTAAGCAATACATAAAAGCAATAAAACTACTACCACTGTAGCAAATTCTACAATTACAATAAACTACAATTTAAAAGGATTAAAGCTGTTGTTAAATCTGTCATTACTTTTGATCCAGCTGCCCCAAGTTCTCCTTTTGGTCCTTCCAAACCTTTGTGGCCCTTTAAATAGAGAAATATGTTGTTAATATAAATATGGTGTAAATATACAACATAGTAATACTTAAAAAAAGGAATCATATAAATAAATTAGCACTTCATGTTATAGGGCCCCTCATACACAGGAAATAAAATACAGGGTAGCCCTTGCATATATCCTATGAAATGAGCCAAAGGTGCATTTATAAAACAAAATTAATTAAAAATATTACAATGTGTAATGGTGTGTCCACTAAGATTGGAGAATTCTTATGACAGGCATATTGTTTCATGTAGGATATTAGAATTGGATATTAGAACAGGCTGAGAGCAGGAGCAGGAGCACTCCACAGACAGCAAAGAGGCCGGGGATGGGGCCACTCTTGCTCCCTATGCTGGATAGTAAAAATTCATGAATTTATATTGTTCCCTTTATCTACTATTAGGACGTTATGTTTAAAACTGATGCGGTTAAGGGCTCACAAACGTTTAAGCAATCTTTTGAGCACCACTGCATATGCACCAAGGTAGGTTGAGAAAATCACCTCACTCCATGATCTGATGACACAGCTTTGTGACACAGAGAAGGTATGTCAATAATACCTGTTTATTTACTTCTCCAAATATCCCTGACATATTGTATTGTGTTGTAATGACTGATCCCCTCACTTCTGGAATGTTTAATATCTTGTCTATGGTTGCACTGTCACATAGCACTTTTTTGGCACATTGCACAGGTTTTTAGACTATGCACAGTAGAGCATTTTAGGTTAGTTTTTAGTATTTTTTGCACATAGCATCATATTTAGACAGTCAGGGTTCAGTAAATAGCATAGACATAATTTATTATCATTTTATAGTTATGGCCCAGAAGCTATTGCCATCTTAGGGGGTTGTGTGTGTTCCCCCCCCCCTTCTTTTTTCCTTCACAGGTGTATATATATATGTATTTCAACTGTTTTTAAATAGTGTACATTTGTATATAGCTTTTTGCCTTAATTAATAAAGAAGGCAATATATTCATCTATATTTCTGAATGGTGCCATTGTGTAGAGAGGATAGATTGAGGAGTTGTGGGACTCCTCTGGGTTCGTTTAGTTTAATAGTGCACTTTTGTGCCTCTACCCTCTCATGTGCACACTCCCTTTATTGTAGCTGGTGCGGTCTTGGTCCCAGTCCCCCGTCCCTTTTCTTAGTACTTGTCTATGGTGACAGTAAGGTGGTTCATACCAGGTATGCAATATTTGTTATTTTGATTGATATTGGTGAGTATTCCAAACAAGGATTTGGTGCCAGTTCCCACACGTCACTGGTTGGGCCAATGCCTTAGGTTAACTAAAGAGATTGGGGGAACGTGGGTAGATCTGTTTGAACATATTTTGTCCAATTAAAGCAAATGAACAAATATTCTGACTTTTTCCAGGCAAAGCAATCATCATGGGCATGAACCCTCCACACTCAATTTCATCTTAGTACATAAAGCACCCCAGAGGGTCAAATAACTGCATTGAATTATAAAGATAAAAAAGCATGATCATGACCACATTCACACTTAGTACTTAGTACATGAGGCTCACAAGAGGGTCATAGAACTGAATTGCATTATAAAGATAAGAAAAGTCATAAATAAATCATATCCCAGAACTTAAGTTTTTGTGAAGGTAATTATTTAAAATGTCATGTTTTGCACATTCTTAAAGTGGACCAACACCCAGGATTTTGACTATCCTGGGTTTTGGTCCACTTCGGGGGGGCACTCCAATTGGGGGTGCCCCGCTGTGTGAAACCCCCCAGAAAGCCCCAAAAACTCAGCTCACCACGCTCCCACGTGACCGCGCCGTCCAATCCCCACCGACGGACAAGCGGGTGACAGCGAAGGGCAAGACAGCGCGTCCGCCGCCGCCTCCCGCACGTCACTCTTACAGGGCGCGCGCCCGCGCCGGCCATTCACAAACGGCCGGAGCGGGCGCGCGCACCTCTAGAGGGGCGGGCGCGCGCACGTCTAGAGGGGCGCGCGGGATAAGAGGGGTGCGCGGGATAAGGTAAGGTTTTTTGGGGGTTTCGGGGGGGTTTCACCCCGCGGGACATCCCGATCTCGGATGTCCCACGGTGAGGGAGGTGATCTATAAGATTCCGGGGCCGATCACCCCTGGGTGTTGGTCCACTTTAAGTCCCTCTCAATCTTTGTGCACATAGGTTTTGAGAGCTTCTCCCAACTTTATTTTTTACAGTCAGGGTGCAAATGTTCCCAAGGAGTCATAGATTTTCATTTTTATATCAATTGGTATAGAACAGCGCCCTTTGAGATAGTCAATTCTAATAGCTCCTTTTATTATCTTGCCAGGTGTTGCTGTTTGTTAAAAAAATTAAATGATCAAAGAGCATTTCAAAACTCGCTGCACAGGTATTCTTACTCAAAAATGTAGAAAGCCTCCTTAAATCTTAATCAATTATTTGCCATGTCTACCAATCTTTCATGTTTACATCAAATGATTTCCATTGTAGTTATCTTACTTGTTGCCGAAAGAAGATGAATATATTTAAAACATCTTACACTCAAGTGAATTTAAATTTTAGACAAATAATCTTACTCTGTGTCCTTTTAGTCCAGGAAGTCCAGGAGCGCCAGGAAATCCTCTTGCCCCCTAAAAATGAAATATGAATTAACAATGTTGGTAAAACTTGCTACATTTGTAAATTCTGTAGATCTTGGCATGGGGAAAGTAAAATGGCTAAGAAGGCACCCAGTTTATCCAGAGGAAGAACAAAAGGCTCAGCAAAGTGTGGTTCAATTTGGTACACATTTAGAGAAAACCCAACTCTGAATCAACAATCCTCTATCTGCTGATTATAGTTGTCAGTATTTACTTTAAGTTCGCTCTGCTTAATACAGCAGAGCGAACTCAAAGTTTATTTTTAATTAATTTTATTTTACATTTTAAAATAAAATTAATAAAAAATAAAATAAATATTATTTTCTATATTATATTACTTACAGCAGATCCTGGGAATCCTGTTTCACCTGTTTGTCCTGGTCTTCCAGCCTCACCCTTGAAAAAAAAAATGTAATTATTGGAAAAAAGAAAACTTTTTGATAGCAATATAATTTTTCACATACATCTACAGTGCAATATTATGAGGTCCTGGGCAAGTATCAGTGATCAGGCGTTGACCACCAATCTTTCACCACATTCTTCATCTATAGTTTAGTTCCTGCCAAGCCTTGGGGGGAAACTTTTTTTTGCTGTGCCAGCAAATAACTGCCCTCTAAAAGAAAGTGTGTATAGTATACTGCATGACTGATGAAGTTTAAAGTGGACGAACACCCAGGATTTTGACTATCCTGGGTTTTGGTCCACTTCGGTGGGGCACCCCGATCAGGGGTGCCCCGCTGTGTGAAACCCCCCAGAAGGCCTGTAAACACTCACCTCCCCACGCTCCTACGTGAGCGCTCGTCCAATCAGAGAGCTCAGAGCCGCTGTGGTATGCACGTACAAGCGGCGTCCAACCACAGTGGCTCTGAGCGCTGGAGGCCGCGTCTCGCGCTTCCTTCTAACAGGGAGCGCGCCCGCGCCGGCCATTCACAAACGGCCGGCGCGGGTGCGTGCCCTGCTAGAGGGAAGCGTGAGACGCGGCCGCGGCCCGCGCTTGCGCCGTTGGAACGGGGTTGAGGTAAGGTTTGTGGGCGCCCTGGGGGGTTTCACCCCGCGGGAAATCCCGATTTTGGATGCCCCGCGGGGAGGGATCTGATCGTCCCGGGAATCTTATAGATTCCCGGGCCGATCCCCCCTGGGTGTTGGTCCACTGTAAGTACAGAGATAATCTAGCATAAAGTGGCTGTTAACCAAGCATACCAAAACTTGAAAAAAGCAGGTAAAACGAAAAGTTTAAAAGAAACTTACATCTTCGCCTGGTTTGCCTGGAGGACCTTCAGGACCACGTGGTCCACTGGGACCCTAAAATCAAAAACAGTGCATTAATGATTGATGTTTATTAGTTGCTAAGAATTTTTTTAAATGGAAGAGTATTAAAATAATGCAATTCTATGCATTTCATATTGTATACTTGTAAATATATATATATATATATATATATATATATATATATATATATATATTTATAAAACTGGTGTTGCATAACTGTGCTATGTGCTATTAAACTCACAGAGCTGTCACCTGTTCCTGTGTAAAGCTGCATCAATCATGTGCTCTTCATTGTCACTTGATTCAGCTACTACAGTCAGTAACTTTCTCATCCTGTGGATATTCACCTGTAATCTTTTTGGTGATGATCAGTTTGACAAGGTTTTCTTTTATAAATATAGCTAAAGGAGATTAGGCAAAATTGGTGAGGGTGTTTCCTGTGATAATTATGCCAAATCTCCATTGGGTAGGGGGTTAGCAGTAATTTTCTGACTAGAGGTCCACTTTAACTGCTTCCCTCTTGGGGGAACTTGTTGTTAAGCCGTTTTGAGCTTACTATGGCTTAAGAATGAGAAGGAAGGGGTAAGGAGGATCTAAATTCCTTTATGACGTTATGCTGGCATTAACTGCTAATTGCCCAATGATAAAAGTCATTATCAGTTATGGTAAAAAAACAAAACAAAAAGAAGCTCTTGCTTTTTTACTACCATCAGGCTTATAAACAATAGTTCAATACATTATCAAGTTGGGGGAAATGGCATCCTCTTGTGACTCGGAAGCTCTGTGTGTCTTTATCTAGCACTTTTTTGGTAGAACTCTAAATGACACATTCAGCAGCTAATCCCTGTAACAGCCCAGTTATTTGCATTGATTGACTGACAAAAGTGTCACTTAAAATAGAACAAAACCCAGGAATTTTACTTTCCAGGGATTTGTTCTGCGCCCCGAAAAGGCAGGCAAAAAGCAAATGGCTCTGAATGGATGAGAGCTTCCACATGCATGCTGTTGGACCGGGTAAAGGTGAGTTTTTCCTGTCATGATTAAGAGCCTTGCTCGAAACGCGTAGACGCGGGGTCTGCTTTCTATATGCGTACCATGTTTTATCTGCTGTGATGGCTTTTTACCACGGTTCTCAATAAAGGATGGATGATTTTACCTATCAAACTATGTGGCTGGCGCTTTCTCATTATGGACATTGAGTTTTTCCTGGTGCCTTGGGGGTTTCACACATTAGGGCATCCGGAATCAGGACGCCCCAGGGAAAAGCCAGTGGCCGGCCTTGGAATCTTTTAGATACCAGGTCAGCTGCTGGTTGGTTTTGTTCCGCTTTAAAGTCCTTAACATAGCACAACACATGCAGCAGGTAAATATTTTTTTCATCCAATAAGGTAATCAGGATAAGCTGGGGGAGGATAGAAACACTCCACAGCACAGAAAGTTTAATGACAACTTGCTGTCCTTCCTGCAGCTTCTCTTGTTAGGAGCAAGCAGCTGCCCCCAGAACTTATTCTGAATTGTATGATCACAGCAATTGGCTCATCTCTCCCCTGTTATACAAGTTCAGAATTTTTCATAGCAAACCTTTGTTAGAGGCTCGGATTGTCTGACAGTGCTGCAGCATCCAAATGCTCCATCCCAGTGCCCATGTTTAAATGTAAATATTTAAATGAGTTATTTACATATATTTCCATATTTTCTTTTGGTTTGTATTTGCCAGAAAGCTTGCCTCTAAACCTACCCCAATGTTTATCCTAAAGTATGACTATATTGGACATTTCTTAAACTAGATCAACACCTTGTCCAGTTGAAGAGTTTCCTTTCCTAAAAAGTAATAGAGTTTTCTCACCTGGTGCTGAATTTGCCCTGTTGTCAGCACTTACATTTGCTCCAGTCTCTGCTCAAAGTTGAATGCTGCCTCAATGATTTTCTCCTGGTCGCGGCCATCTTGGAGCACCCCAGGCGGGATTTTCAATTCCCAGCATCCCAGCCATGCTGCTGACTGGACTTAACCAACATAACCCAAAATGCTAAGTGGCAGGAAACCCAGCAACACCTCCTCTTTGCAGGCCGCTGGCAGATCTATAGGAGGACATTGGGGGGGGGGGTGACCATGGTTGGAATTACCCCAAAGCTCCTTCAGCAGTGTAAATCTGGTTTCACCTAGATTTTCAACACATTTTGTCACAAATTTAGAAGTGCTTTACATTGTCCAAAGGTTGTATCATATGTTAAAGTGGACCAAAACTATGGTCTTCTGGGCAGGCTTACTCCCTTCCACTGCGGCATCCCAGTTCGGCTCTGTGAAACCCCTGAGTCACCCACAAATCTTACCTTTTCCCCATGCCCACAGCGTATGCGCAACCAGCACTGGCATCACTCACCTCCCTTCTTGGTTGTGCGCGTCCCCGTCTTTCGCAACTGAATAACTGTGCTTGGCCATGCACATGCCCAAGGAAGGTGTGTGATGCGGTGCATGGCTTTCAAGCGCAGCTAGGATTCCTTCCTGCTCTAGCCGCAGTGTGGGCTCAAGGAGAGGTGAGTATGCTTGGCAAGCTGGGAGGTTTCACACAGCCGGGCATCCTAAACCGGAGTGTCCTAGGGTGAAGGACCAAAACCTGGGATAGTGAAACATTCCAAGTTTTTGTCCACTTTGAGGGCACCCTTATGTGAAAATATATTTTCTTCCTTTCATTTATTCCTTTTTATTATTTCTCTTCTTCTTCTTCTTATATCTTTTTTTCTTTGTATTCATATTCCTTCTTTTATGCATGTGTTTATATTATTCCTTCTATTTTTCTTTATATTTTTATTAATTACATTCAAGTTTTGTTTTTCCATGTGTCATGCCCATGGGCCTATATAAACCTGGAGCCGGGATCTGAATTGATTACACTTTTAGCTTGTACTCTTATTCCAGTATAGTTTATAAAGTAAAATATAGACATTATGGGGGGCGTGTCCTAGGTATGGAGCCGTGAGGAAGTGTTATCCTCGAGCTCCCACATCGGCGGCCTTATAGCCCACTTTGCAAGCAGCAAACCTACCCTAAAAAGACATGGCCAGGAAGAAGACCCCTCGGGGAAGTGGAGGGGGACAGCGGAGGAGCCCCCAGCACCCCCCGATTGCAGATTTCCGGAGGGAAAGGGCTGAGGACCGGAGGTCCAAGATGGCGCGGAGCATGCTGGGAGTGGGAGAGACGGTGGTTCCCACAGTGGCAGCGGACCCCCCGCGAGCCACCGGAGCAGGAGGCGGGCCTGAGCCCCAGCGATCGCCCGGGACCGAGAGGACAGCTAGATGCACCAGCGGTCTGCCACCAGAGATCGCTGAGCGGAACCTGGCGGGGATCGGAGGCGAGCGCGGCGGAGAGAAGAATCACTCACCGTGCAGAGGAGAGAAGGCTGCGGAGCTGAGTGAGGAGGAAGCACCGGGTGTCTCTGTGCTGGAGGAAGCGGCGGCGGCGGCGGCGGAGATGCGGTCTGTGTACACCGGTGGGTGTACCAAGATGGCGGACGGAGGAGCTGTTGCTGGGAGTCCCAAGATGGCGCCCGCCGGCGCAAGGAACTCTGGGGCGGTGACGCTGAGGGGAGGGGCTACAGACGCCGGCCGGGATTCCCCAGACCAGATGCGGGGGCAGAAAGAGCCCAGCCAGCGCTGCACTACTCAAAAGGTGGGTCTGCAGCGGGAGACAGGCGGGGAGCCCGGTCAGACGGCCAGCGCATCTGGGGTCCAGGAGTGTCATACCCTGCGAGATCCGCCTGCGCCCCCCCCCCCGGCCCCCCTGTTCTGAGACAGGTGCTCTCCCTGCCCACCGCAGACAAGCGCATGCCCCCCGTGATCTGGGCATGGAGATGCCACACACTGCCACGATGGGTGCACAGGGGGACAAGCCAGGGACAGTGACGCAGCCGACTCTGGCCAGATTCGCCTTCTTGCCCCGGCGTGGGACGAGCGGTGACGGGGTGTCGCTGGCGGGGGGACGGCCGGGAGCTGACGCGTATTCCCCTTTGATTACTCCACAGAGAACCCCAGAGCACCGGAACCCCCCCCCCCCTAGAGCCTGAGATCCTGGTTCAGCGGCGGGGTCCTGCACCCCTGAGTCCGGGTTCACCTTCGCTGCAGCCCTCGCCGGAGGCTTCGTGGCCCGCCGGTCAGCACAGCCCGACCCCGATGTCCCCGCATCAGCCTTGCTTCTCCCCCGAGCCCAGACCGGAGCCTTGGGTCCCATGGACGCCAGACCCCGCCGAGAGCAAGCTGCAGCCGCACCCTACTCCCCGATCGCCTGCAGAGTCAGGAGATCCCGGGCCCTCCCGCGGCGCAGATATTCACAAGGAAACGATCTCGCTCTTGCGGA
This sequence comes from Gastrophryne carolinensis, assembly GCA_027917425.1. Lineage (NCBI taxonomy): Eukaryota > Metazoa > Chordata > Amphibia > Anura > Microhylidae > Gastrophryne > Gastrophryne carolinensis. The sequence goes on along the minus strand of CM051240.1, from coordinate 147,522,437 downwards.
ATCTGCCCTCCAGAGCCGACATCGAGGGTCTCATTGCAAAGTACGAAGAGGCGCATAGGCGGGAGCTGGGAGAGGTCAAGCAGCAAGTCTCCGCAGTGGAGGAGAGGGTGGCGGTGCTAGAGTCGGAGGGCCCTTCAACTGCAAATCGCCTCAGAATATTGGAGGAGAGATGTGACCGTCAGGAATCTTTACTCCAGGCCCAGATGCTACACATTGACGATATTGAAAATCGTAGCCGCAGAAATAATCTTCGGCTGCGGGGCATCCCAGAAGCTTCCTCGGGGGAAGACCTCAAACGCATCGTCACAGTCATTTTCAACATGGTGCTGGATAGGGACCCGGACACCCCGATTGAATTGGACAGAGTTCACAGAGCGCTAGGTCCCCCCAGCTCAGATCCGTCCAGACCACGGGATGTCGTCTGCCGGGTGCATCGCTACGCGCTGAAAGAAGATGTCGCCCGCGCCGCATGGCGGAGGGGGGACGTCAGCTTTGACGGAGCCAACATCCAGATTTTGCAGGATCTCTCACGCAGAACATTGCTCATGCGCAGAGCCCTGAAGCCAGTGCTGGAAACAGTGACGCGCGCAGGAGCGACATATAGGTGGGGATATCCTTTCCACCTCATCGTTAGGAGGAACCATGACACTTTCTTATTGAAGTCGCCGGGAGACTTGCCGGACTTGTTTCTCTTCCTTCGGTGTGACCCGGTGGAGGTCCCGGACTGGCTGGCGGCGAGGGTGGCGCTCCCCCCCGCTCAGCCTGTGGGGGCTTCTGGGAGGGGTCGGGGAGCCCCTGGAGGCCCTGGCAGACGGCGCCGCGTGAGGAGGCAGTCTAGGCCATACAACATCGAGACGTGAGCTTGCCGGCGGGGTGGGGTGGCCCGGCCGCTTCCATTCCCCTGGGGGGAGCCTACTCGCCCTTGGACGACTCGGGTACTGGGCGGCGCGTGCCGTCGTGGGCCTGCGGTTTGGGTGACGTGCTTGCCTCCGCCTTTGGTGGTGGGGTTCCTCCTGGGGGGGGGGGGGGTGGCCGGGCGCCTCACGTCAAATGAAGCTGTGGCCGAAATGGCTTTGACATGTCTTATTAATGCTGTTAATGTTACTATTATTACTTGCTTAATTGTTGTTATAGGTTTGCTGCTCATTGCTTATCTTTTCACGTTGATCTGCTGGCTGGCCCGATGTGGGAGGGAATGGTTAGACCTGCGGTGAGTACTGACAGGCACCCTACCCCACATTAGGGCCGACCCGCAGGTTTACCTGACCTGTTGGGTTTTGATCTTCTCCTTAGTGGATAGAGTAAAAGTTTTGTGTTTATTGTTTATTGTTCCTGTGTTCTGACCCCCGTTAAGCCCCTCTAGGAGGAGGCGAACTCCCACTTGTCTAGAGTCCTCCCTCCTTACCCCCCCCCCCCCTAGTTATCTTTTGGGAGGGGAGTGCTTATCCCCCGCCACCTCCCCCCCACCTAACCCCCCCCCTCCCCCCCCCCCCCCTAGTGGGCTACCTAAAATGGCGGGTACCAAAATCGTCTCACTGAACGCCAAGGGGCTTAATAGCCCTGAAAAGCGCTCCATGATTCTACGAAACTTGAGAGGTCTTAGAGCCCAAGTGGGCTTTCTGCAAGAGACGCACTTTAGGGCTTCAAACCCTCCATCGCTGGGCGACAGGTTCTATTCTAGGTCATACAACAGCTACTCTCCTGACTCCAGGTCCAGAGGGGTCAGCATTGTGATAGCGAAATCCCTCATGTGGGAGCTTGAGGACTACAAGACGGATGCTGAGGGAAGATGGGTGTTTGTCAAGGGGAAGATAGCTTCTGAAAGGGTCACGTTGGTGAATGTGTACGCCCCGAACGCTGGACAGGTTTCTTTTATGGAGAACCTTCTAGAGGCTCTGGTGGGCTTCCGGGAGGGGGATCTGATAATTGGTGGAGATTTTAATTTGGCGTTAGAACCTCTGCTGGACACTTCCAGAGGGGGGCCCCATATTGCATACGCTAAAATAAAACAAGTCAGGAAGATCCTTCATTCACACCAGCTTGTTGACCCTTGGAGAATACTACACCCGGAGACAAGGGATTACACCTTCTTCTCTCACCCCCATAATTCCTATTCCAGAATCGATCTGTTCTTGGTCCCGCACGCGCTGCTGCCCCGCGTGGAAGACTCAACGATAGGCAACATTACCCTGTCTGACCATGCCCCCATTACCCTCACCCTTAGGGGACGTTCCGCGTCCCCTAGGAGCTGGTCCTGGCGCCTTAATGACTCACTGTTGGACGACCAGAGGGTGCTGGAGGATGTCCAGAAGGAATTAAAAAGCTTCTTTGAAATAAACTCCACCCCAGGGGTGTCACCCGGGACCCTATGGGAGACGCATAAGTGCTTTGTCAGGGGGCTGTTCATAGGACATGGAGCTAGGATGAAAAAGGAAAGGATGGAATGTACTATGAACCTACTTAGAGAGATTGGTAAGCTGGAGGCGCTACATAAGAAGTCCCTGTCTGCCGCTCACTTGCCCACCCTGACTTCGCTGCGAGAGAAGCTGAAGACGGTCTGTTGCGACAAGATCAAAGCGCAGCTAGTGCAATGCCGGCGCGCTTTTTACGAGTCCGGGGACAAGTGCGGCAGACTGCTAGCTAACGCCTTACGGGCCGAAAGGGCTAGGACCTTTGTACCCAGGGTGACAGACCAGGGGGGCAGGGTCACGCACCTTACGGAGGAAATAGCAGAGGCGTTCCGAGTATTCTACCGAGACCTGTATAACCTGCCAGAGGCTCGGGAGCCTGCGCTGGAGCAGAGATGTGTGGACTACATTAGGCTTTCAGGGATGCCGACCCTCCCGGCACAGGTGATAGCGGAGCTAGAGGCACCGATCTCCCTGTTGGAGCTGCAGGGAGCGTTGGCTAGCTCGGCAAGGGGGAAGGCCCCTGGCCCGGATGGGTTCCATCTGCAGTACTACAAAAAATTTTTCCCGATCCTAGGTCCTAAACTCCTGTCCGTGATGAATGCCATAATAGAGGGGGCCCCGCTCCCCAGAGACACGCTCAGGGCTCACATTGCGGTGATACCCAAGGAGGGAAAAGACCCCACCCTCTGTGCTAATTACAGGCCCATCTCTCTCCTGAACGCAGACATTAAGCTTTTTGCCAAGATTTTGGCGTCGAGGGTTGCCCCTCACCTGCACTTAGTGATTGGCCCCGACCAGGTGGGCTTTATGCCTATGAGGGAGGCTCGGGACAACACTACTAAAGTGTTGAATGTGATCCATCTGGCCCAGAAACAAAAGACACCTGCCCTGCTGCTCTCTACCGACGCCGAGAAAGCGTTCGACAGGGTCAATTGGCAGTTCATGGACTCGGTCCTAAGACACATTGGCCTGGGCCCGAACATGCTGAATTGGATCGGGAGCCTGTGTAGGGGACCCTCGGCGTCGGTGAGAGTAAACGGGCACTCGTCTGGATCCTTTGGGATCGCTAATGGGACAAGACAGGGATGCCCATTGTCTCCGTTAATTTTCATATTAGTATTGGAGCCCCTCCTGTGCAGGGTGAGGGGGAACCCGGATGTTAGGGGAATTGAGAATGCGTCGGGACACTATAAGGTCGCGGCCTATGCCGACGATTTAATCTTCTTCTTGTCTTGTCCAGAGGTGACCCTGCCAAATCTCATGCGGGATCTGAGAGAGTATGGGAACTTGTCAGGGTACAAGATAAATTATCAGAAATCGGAGGCCTTAAATGTTGGTATCCCTGCCACGCGGTTGGGGAAGCTGCGGGATTCCTTTATGTTTAAATGGGCTGAGGGTTGCGTGGGCTATTTAGGAACTAAGATCAGTAGCGATCTCACCAAAGTATTTGCCCTCAACTTCCCCCCACTATTGAAGCATTTTGAGGAAGAAACCAATAGGTGGGCAAAGGGGAAGCTCTCTTGGTTCGGGAAATGCAATGCGGTCAAGATGACCCTCTTGCCCCGCTTGCTATACCTTATGCAGGCTCTGCCAGTACTGATCCCACGTTCCTACCTTCAGAAGGTGCGAGCTGTTTTTATTAAATTTATATGGGCTGGGAGGAGGCCAAGGATGAGCGGGAGCCTACTGATGAGGACGAAGGAGAGGGGGGGTGTAGGTGTCCCTGACCCGGCACTGTACCATCTCTCTGTGCACCTGAATAGGGTGGTCGATTGGTGCATTCATGGACGGCACAAGCGATGGGTCGGCCTAGAGCAGAGCTTCTTGACATATCCAATTGGGGGTGCGCCCTGGCTGCTTCGGGAGGGGGGGACGCAGGCGCTGCAACACCCCACTATTGGCCCGACACTGAGGGCGTGTAAGGCGGCGCTGCATCGTGAGGGGATTTCACCTTTCCCGTCCCCCATGTATCCTATCCTGGGAAATCCGAGTTTTAGGCCGGGATGTAGTGGCCCAACAGCCATGGCATGGTCCAGAGCGAATGTGTGCAGGGCAGGTCATTTCAGGGTGCAGGAGGGGTGGGCCCCGCTAGCGGAGCTGGCACAGAGACATGGGGTCCCTGAGTGGTCTCCTTGGCAGGGTATGCAGATAGGCCACTTCATGGCTTCCTTACAGGATTTTAGAGAGGGTAGGCGGAACAACACGGCCTTTGAGACAATGTGCCAGAGTAAGGAGGTAGAGAGACACACCCTCTCCAGGATATATAAGCTGCTTATTGACCCCCCAGACGACGAAGTCCCCTCCTATTTAGTGAAATGGGAAAGGGATCTCAACGAAACATGGACACCCGAGCAGCGCCGAAAACTCTTAAAACTCCCTCACAAATCGTCAATATGCACCAGATACCAGGAAGGAGGCTACAAGCTACTATCTAGGTGGTACAGGGTCCCGGCGACCCTAAACAAGTGGTCGCCAGAGACGCCCGCGGAGTGTTGGAGGTGCGGAGTCGGGAGAGGGGACCTGTTGCATGTGTTCTGGTCCTGCCCAGGTTTGAGGGAATTCTGGGATAGGGTGAGATTAGTGGCAGAAAAGGTCTCGGGCTCGGAGGTCCCTGACGACCCCGCTCTGTGTCTCCTCCATAGAACAGATATCCCAATAAAAAGGTACCGTAAATCTATCACGTGCCGTCTGTTGAATGCAGCAAAGGCCTGCATTCCACAGATATGGAAGAACAAGGATCCCCCGAGCATACTTACTTGGTTTAAACGGGTGAATGACATGATGAGGTTCGAGAATATGATGGCTTCCCGAGATGGCACCTACGAGAAGTTTGCTACCACATGGCGTGGATGGATGGTCTTTACTGAGTCTGATGAGGGGAAGAGCCTTTTAGGCCTGGCATAGGAATTCTTTTTATCAAGCCCACCCCGCTTCTGTTCTTCTCCCTCCCCCCCCCCCCCACCCCACCCCATCCCACCCCGTTGTAATAAGACCACAGTTGCACCTGTTGATTGGGCAGTTACTTTCTTGACCTACAATGCTGGAAACATTGGGTACATTCATTATGTATGTTCTCTTTCTATGTACGGAACATCAGGACAGAATGCAATGTGTATGTCATTTTTCTCTTGCTGGTCTTATGTTTGTTTACTTGTGAAAAATCTTTAATAAATAAAGAATATATAAATAAAGAATATATAAAATATAGACATTATGATTACTTACCATACCTCCTGGTTCACCCGCTTCTCCAGGAGGACCTTGAGGACCCATACCACCCTAAAAAATAAATAAAATATTCATTAGTTTATATTTTTAAACCACACAGTAAAATTGTTAAGAAACAGTGCTGAACCGTCTATAAGACACTGGGTCTGGTTAAATACCCACCCTGGGTCATCCTGATTTGGGATGCCCTGCTGTGTGAAACCTCACCAGTCGCATAATATCCTTACCATGCTGGAGAGCCTATGGCGCGTCCAGTGATGGTATCATCCACATCCTTCTAGGACTGTGTGTGGCTGTGCCTGAATGGCCGTGACCGTACACTGCCATAGAGCAATGTAGGGGGTGCAGGACGCCAATTGCGAGTGCAGCTAAGCTCCCATTCAGTTTCTTTAATTATACATTAATATGCCAGGCCAAAGAAACCTTTTGGAACAGAGTCGTGCCTACATCCTAGGAACACCACTGGCGAGGTATTTATTCCAGAAGACCAGCAGAGTTTCACACAGCAGAGCATCCCAAACTGAGATACCCCAAGGACATAGACTTTTTTGGTCCATTTTAAAGGGGATTGCAACCTACAGAATTATAATTCTAACAATGCTACATACATTATATAGTTCATAATAAGCAGCTTTATGATTTATTGATCGGCAGCTTGCATTTTATTTATCATTACAGCAGTTATATATGTAATTAACTACATTACAGTACCAGCCCAACCTGCTAATTGGTGGGCGATAACTGATGAGGAGGAGTCCACAGTTTGGATTCTGGGGAGTCTATTTGTGAGGTTATGGGAAGGGGAGGGTTAAATAATATTGCATATTAATGGTGGGTTTAAGTGGGAGCGATACGTACACACAGCACTGTTACAATAATAGGTTCTGGGGGGGGATATGCAGCATTCCCAATAACGCATGTGAGCTCATGGATATTTGCGGGGTCAGAGAGAGGAAGAGATTGACATGTTCTATGCCTAATAATTTTAGGCTCTGGGATGGTCAGCTCAAATGGAACCTGCGGAGTCTACATACATATTTGGAGGCTGTGGGCATCGTTATGTGTTACTCTTGCCTGATGGGGTGATTTGCTCACAATTTGTGGGGCAACTTTTAGGCAGTGTCCTCCAACTTGTGAGCACAGGGGAAGCAGGTTCATAGCTATGAGTCAAGGGATTGGTGAATCAATTGTCAGCAGCCAGCGAGCAGAGATCATCATATTCAAAGTGCACCCTTGCCTTCAGAGCATGTCCATTTGGGATGCCATTTGCTGATAACCACTTTGAAATACCAGAAAATCTTACTCCACTGTGTTTCTGTGGTGCCCTGTGTGTGGGGCAGTCACATTGACAATTGGCTGGTGACCAGTAGGGTTTCTAGGGCACTAGGTATTGCTCCAGGTCGGAGCCCACCAAGCCTCATGGACAGTGCTGCTTATGTAGGAAACTAGAGGGGTATGGCAGGAGGTGAGTAGAAATGCACCATTTTGAAAACATTATTAAGGCCTTTCAGCAGAATAAAGAAGGAAATGGTTTCACTTTATTGTGCACTGAATGTGAAATGCTCTCCAATTTGATGCACTGGAAATATTTTCTGAGCTATAGTTCTTAATTCATATTGTGCCAATCACTTTTGCCCAACTTTATAGTAAACAAAATATATTATCTAAAATAATTACTTACCGGATTTCCTGGTTGACCCTGTGGGCCTCTTGGACCAACTTGACCCTGTAAAACATGTAAAATGTTATTACATATTGTGCAACAATACAGATGTAATAAAGAGTAAACATGACCAGCATTGACAATAATGGTGCCATAGCTATGGGCACCCTAAAGAGGCCCAAAATTAAAAGTTATACAACACCTGTTTTACTATTAATTATTACTATAATTGACACTACTACTTACACTTTACTGCTTTTGTGGCAATGGAATAGGAATACTCCATCGGAATGAAAGCAGGAAGTGGATTGTGTCTTTGACAGCAATGGGCCCTTTCACAACTATAAGCCAGAGGAGTAGCTAGGCTTTCTTGCTTTTCTGGATTTGAAATGGTGCCCCCCCCCCCCCTGTGCTCAGACCCCCCTTTGGTGCCCCCCTGACCTGCTGCACCTGAGGCATGTGCCCCCCCCCCCGCTCCCCCCCCTAGCTACATCCCTGCTATAAGCTATAGTATACTATAAGCAACAACTATAAGCAACATAAGCCTAACAACTGAGATTAATTGTAAATAGGTATTGTTATTCCACTTTCTGTGCTACAGGATAATAATGTGAATGTTTCAAAGAATTTTGATTTTTTTACTGTATATTTTCAGTGAGAAAGAAGAGAAGAGTATAGAAAGAGAGAGGTAAGAAATTCACATGACCTCAGTCAATAGAGCACCCAAGATTTTTACCTGGTGATGGTTCACCCAACCAGAGCTCTCGGATGGGGTCAGGGGAGGGGCAGACCCAAGGTCCAATGAATGAGCTACAAACTAAGCCAATGAATCTTACCACAGAGCCAGGCATGAGTCCTACTTGAGAACCAAGTCCAGATTTCTCATCAAAGCCTCCTTGCATCTGAGCTGAAAATGGCTATAAAAAAAAGAAAAACAGGATTTATTGAAGATTACTGCTTCATTTTTTCTTAATAAATATATTTAAAAAAACATGGCGTAAAGTGTTCACTTACATGAGTTCCTGGAATGGAAGGCTGTCCAGGTGGGCCAGGGTCACCAGGCTGTCCAGGAATGCCAGGTTCTCCATCAACTCCAGCAGGACCTCGAGCTCCCTTAACAAAAAAGAATGCAGCAGTTCATTAATATGTGCTGGATTTTTAGATATGCAGTTGAGAGCCATCTGGTTGCTCTAGGCTGGGCTGACACCTGTGCATTTTAATGTTGCAACGTGTGATTTTGGTGCAGATTGCCCTAAATACATCTTCCACTGAAATGAATGTTAGTGCATAGAACACAATATACACACATATTACAATGCTTTTTCTATAACGCAGATATCATTACATAATAAAACACACTAAAAAATCATGAAAATGCATTTAAAGGCACAAAAGTGTCATCTGAGCCATTGACTTGAAAGTTGTTCAAAATGGGTGGGTTGTTAAGAGACATGAACATTTTAAAGGGACAGTCCAGCACATACTGGCCATTTTTAAATCACTCTGCTATTTTTTTTTTTTAATTGCCAATTTCGGCTTGGCTTGACCCCCCCCCCCCCCCCACTACCCTCCTTTTGGCCAACCAATGAAGCCACAACTAGCATGGAATCACTAGTTTGAATGTACAAACTCTGCCCCTCAGTCAGGCACTGATAGTGAGCTTGCTCACTTGCCAACCCACCGCCTCTCTGAAAGCAGATGCTGCTTAGGATGGATTGCAAAGCCTCACTAACAGTGTGGGTCCACCCCTCTCTCCAGATTGATGATAACATGGAATCTCAGGGCACTAAGCAGGTAATCCCGAGTGACTGATCACCACCACTTAGGGCTAACAACCGGGGGAGAGGGGGACTCCAAAGTCAGCACCATATAGAAGCGCGTATTGGCCCATAGGGTGCTGCTCCATAACTTTCAAAAAAATATTATTTACCTTACTGGAAAAATTATGTAAAAATGTCACATCGCAGCTTCAGGTAATTGTTGTAAATATTTCTGGTTTCTCTTTTTGTGTGTTAAAGGTTCAACTTACAAATTACGAATCGTATCAAATAATTAGCATGACCCCCCACATGACCCCCACATTCACTGCCTCCCAGTCTAAAAATTATTTAAATAACCCTCATATGCATAACATTCTTGACACATTAATTTATTACTCTGTCTTTTTTGACTTAGGAAAACAAAAGATGTACAAATTAGGACAGGACACAGTAAGCTGAAATAAAACACATTTGCAATAATGGGCCTGGTTTATTTAACCTACTCCTGCCTGCGCTAACATGGTGCATGTATCTGCTAGTTTCTGCCTAATTTATTACCTGAAAACGGCACAGGTAGCCAGGGCAGACAACCATAGCCCCATTTACCAATGACCGCAATGAGCTGTGCTCCCATTGGCATCAATAGCAATTATTACAGCACTCAAAAGTACTTGAGTATCTGATAATATCTGATTTCTAAGTGCACCACAGGTCATGTAGAAGGTAAACAACATACGTCTCAAGTTGTGTGGTTTAGGTAATATATGTGAATATTTGATAAAGCAGGATTGAAATTGTTACCCCTATATTTCAAGTGGTATACAAGTGCCATATATGCATATGTCCCCCCAATCCTGACCTTGATGTGCTAATTCCGTGCAAACTGTATCTTAAACTCGCCACTGTGCGCCAGTTGCCAGGTAAGCTTGTTTCTTTGTAAATTACATTTCTGTGCCACAGATTGTGTTGGCAGAGCGTGGCACAAGGTGGTGTTTCATACTGTTTTTCATTGTTAGCTCTGGTTGGAACTTAGAGGCCGATTCATCAATAGCGCCAGGTAGCGACAGATGAGCGACTGTAGCGTGATTTCTTCAGCGCCAGCCAGTATTCGCTGTGCTTGGCCGGCATTAGCTTGATGACAGCGACTCAGTCGGTGTGCGGTAATGTTGAATACGGGCTGGGGGGTCGCTGTTTCACAGGTCCAGCGTTGTATGTGAGCGCCTGACAACGAATGGCCAGAGCGAACGGCTAGCTTCATATTCATCAACAAATCACGCTCCGAATGTGCTGTCGCTGTCCATTCCTTGTTTAAACCCCAGAGCGCTGGCAGCGATGTGTATTAACTAGTTTTTAACCCCTAAACAACCATATTTTTTGAATGTAACATTATACATGTTTTTAGAATCATTTTGTAATATGAATACATTAATCTCAGACCTGTTAGATCAATTCTGCACATATTTTTTTTAATTTTTTTTTTGACTTAAAAATAAATCCTAACATTGCAGAAGTGGTCTCCGATTTTTTGACATTAAAAAAATAAAAAAAAAAATTATTACCAATTAATTATGATTAATTATAGATTGCTCCATTGAAATGCATTGGACATCGCCAGGGAGCGACAGCTCATACCTGGCGCTGTGAGGGAATTTGCAGCGGCGCTGTTCGGTCCAGGCGGCTTCATGATGAATGCCGCGCTAGCCGTCGCTCTCGCCGGCGCTAGCCTCATTTTGCTTGATAAATGCATCATTGTGACCGCCGCCGGGCGTACTTGAGTCGGTAGTCGCCGTTAGCTGCCACTACCTGGCGCTCGTCAGACACTACCTGGCGCTATCGCTTGATGAATAAGGGCCTTAGGGCTGAAGATGTGTGCTTGTGTCCACTTGTGTCTGCGTACGTCTGTGCACTGATCAGCAGCCCTGCGTCAGCAGGTGGCGCGTACGAGCTAAAGTGCACACAGTAGATCAGGCCCAATATATAACTAAAATGGTATAAACAAACTAACTATGCAACATTATAAACTTACACCTATGTATAGCTAAGGGCACATTACCCAGGGTACATAAAGCACATTAGTGCAAATTAAACACACCCATTATCACAGATGAACACTTAAATACATAAATGAATACACACATTATAAGTTGGATAACTCCTTCCACTATTCTTAAGATGACCTAGATGTAATAGCTCGTCAAAGTATCTTTGCTCTCAATGGTGTTTCTGCAGCTTGCTCACTCACATTCAGTAATTCTGTGAGGCTGCACTGACATCCAGTGTTGACTGTCAGTAAATGCAAAAGGCTAACCTTGCCTCACTAGTTCCATAGAATTGTGAAAGGAGTTTTTTCTGAAGGCTAAGATTTTATTGTAGTATATTTAAATGAACAACAGTTTTATTTACTGATTTTACTATTGCCAACAGCATAGACCTATGGTTCATGTCTAGGACTAACTAGTCAGACAGAAGACAGAATGGTGAGCCATTCTAGAACAGTTCAAGGGCAGGACTGGCATGGACGGGTCTTGAACCGGCCATAATCTCAATATGCCATCATCTCTCCAAGCCCTCTGCTCTAACCACTGAGCCATTTGCCATTGTGCTTGTGTGTGTTTGCTGTATTTGTCCTAATGCTGCCTCAGCTGGGTTTCGTTATCCCCCTCTTTCTTTACTATAAATGCATGTGTATAGCCCCACCCCCATGTTGGTTCATTGTGTATTCTCACCTGAGTATACCTGTACTCATGCCCTTCTTGTTCTGTTTTGGGGCTCTCTCCCTTCTCAGTCCTTGCTGGGCCCATGTCCCTCCATTTTCCATGTTGTTGTCCATGCTGGGCCACAGCCCTTCATTGTCTGTTCTGTTGTGTGTGTTGAGCCCACTGTCCTCCATTATCTGTGCTGTTGCCTGTGCTGGACCAATGGTAATCCATTTTTTGTGCTGTTATTGTACTGAAGCCACAGTCCTCCATTATCTGTGCTTCATTGCCTGCACTGAGGCCCAAAGCCACCATTGTATGCACTTGGGCTCAGCTCCTCCATTGTCTGCACTAGGGCCCAGACCTTGCATTGTCTGCACTGGGGTCCAGATCCCCTATTGTCTGCATTGGGGTCCAGATCCTCCATTGTCTGCACTGAGACCCAAATCCTCTATTGCCTGTACTGGAATCCAGACCCTCCATTGTCTGCACTGCAGCTCAGACCTTCCATTGTTTTCATTGGGGCCCAAATCCTTTGTTGTCTGCTCTATAACCCAAACCCATTATTGTCTTCTGCAAGAGTCAAGATCCTCCATTGTTTGTCTTGTACTTGTCATGTATTGTCTGCCCGGGTTTCCCCTTCCCAAGTCTTCAACTTTGTGTACTCTCATCGATTTTTGGTGCTGCTGAAGACATGGGTAGGTTTCTGGATCTCGGTACCAGACCTCTTACCCCCCGGGTGCTCAGCAGCTTGCCTTTCTGGTGGCAGAGGTTGTTTGTCTTTTATCCATCTGTTCCCAGTCTGCTTCCCTGCTCTTCTGCCCCTGGCTAGGAACATTTATTATGGACTCAAGAGAGGTATTTATTGTCTTTCTAAGAGACGCCCCTGTACTACACACTACACTACACTACAAGAAACTCCCAAAGCACTTGGAGTGCCCAGTCATGACTGTCACAGCCCCTGTGGTCACGTAGTCCAGATTTGTCTTGCAAATTAAGGACGTGATTGTTGGCGGCCATTTTTAATGCTCGGTTTTAACCAGGAGGTAAAAAGCAGGGCTTGCAGGAGGTATGTGTTAAGGGGAGCAACAGCTGATCAGGTGATCACTGAAACTGGCTTGTTGAACTCTTGAAAATAATATTCATATTGGGTGGGTTTAAACTTTTGCCAGCTTTTTGAATTGCTGTCAACATTCCTATTCTATATATATGTTTCTCGTAAATTGTGCTTCATTACATTATGAGCTAGTCAGAAAGTCAGGGAGAATTAGGGTAAAAAATAAATTGTGGGCCTTTTGCAAAACATATACCACAATATATCTAGCCATGAGAAAAGGTTAAGAAGGGCACATCTGTAACTTATGATAAAAGTAATAAAAAACAATTTATTCAACTCATGCGCTCAGTGTTGCAGTATTCCAGACTTGTGTCTCCTATATGAAGTGTTATATGTCCTGTTTCCTCAAGGGACCATAGTGGGATATTTCTAACATAAAAATAATTGTCTGGCCACAGGGGAGAGGGTAGATATTTCTTAGATGGGTCTTCCTTGAAAACAAATTATGCATTTGAGTAATACCGTAAAATCTTACTTAATCTGACTACAAGACTACACAGATCCTTCTACTGTAACAGGTAAGCTAATCAGCAGCTTTGACAAAATCAAGCAGCAGTAATGAACTCCCCAGGTTAAAAAAAGTCAGTAATCCTTTAGCTACTAGAGCACAAGAAAAAAGGGATTTCTTTTATAACACAGAGAGGGAGTTCGTCCCATGCTGCTCCACTTCCTTCTTCCTGAGAAAGAGTGACTGCTAAAACCAGAACAACACCCATTTTTCACAAAATGGGCATTGTACTGGGCGCATGGAGGCATCCCGATTGTGGGTACCCCCTTGCGCATTAATGGTTTTACCTTTCTCCTTTGTTCCCCTGAGAAATCCAGTGCTCTGATTGTGCCCATCTTCCCCCAAGGGATTGAGCAGCCAGTGCTATACTTTTTTTTATCAGGCTTAGAGCTGGGAGAGGGATGTATCAGAAAAAGAAAGTGGAGGCTGCTGCTGTGCTATTCACCACCCTAACAGTACTAATGAAAAAACAAAATAATGTCACTTGTCTGATTCCATTAGCAAGAACAGTTCCAGAACCTCTCTGTGTTTATGAATTGTGAGGTCTTGGCGCACAGCCTGAGGAAGTTATTGTGCAGCATATGGCAGTAAGGTTCAGCTGTCTATGCTCCTTATCTCACTGACCAAGCATAGCTCGGGCCAAACTTTTAGGCAGTTAACACTTTCTGGAAGCATGAATAAGGGTGAGCCCCCCTGTAATGTGTTGCTGCCATCCAAGTGACCCCTGTGGCTATAAATTTACTCTTTCTCCTGTGATTTTAAAAGCCAAGTTTTAATTTTTTTCTCTTTCACATGGAATGGACTGTGCTGCACTTTTGCTTTGTTGATGTTTTCTGACTTCCTGGGTAAATGTCTGTTTTTATTAATATGCTTTTTGCCATCTGTTTTCACTAATCCCCAATGATAAGCTCCATTTCCATGCATGTTTTTAAGACAGCAGCCAGTTTTTGCACTCTCTAAAGTCTGCACCCATGTTCTTTACTAGGAAAGCTGGTTAGATAATATATAACACAGGCTGCACATTATAGGGTTGATTCAGAGACCCTTTCTCATCATTTTTTTTGCGTGAAAATTTCTGTTCTCGTCCATTTTTCCACCTCATCTGATTCAGCAAAGCCTTTTTTTTCTGCAAGAATTTTTATGTGAAATATTTTCTTTTTTGTGTGATTTTTTGTTTGCTAGTAATACCTCCCAAAAAATGTTGAGAAAGGGGCTCTGAATCAACCCTTATATCTAGCAAGCTAACCGTACCTTAAATACAGTATCAGAAATATATCCTAAATGTTCTGAGGACTCAGAAGCCTGGTACACTTGAGCAATGTGTAAACCCAAAGTCATCCCATTGAAACAGAACAGTCTATAAGACTTTAAGAGGAATATTAGCCTCCCTGGAGTCTAGAAAGCTGACATCCAGATTTGGGATGCCACGTTGTGTGAATCCCCAAAGATCGTGGAGTAAACTCAGCTCGGCATGATCCTAATGCACAAGCACAGGCAGTGGCTGCACCCCTGGCTTTCCTTGACAGAGGCGTATAACTGTTCTAAACATATATGATGGGCTGGTGTGTCAATGGATCACGCTCTATCTTTTCTATGCCATTCTGAAGTCAGAGCAGCTTGATAGAGATTAATGCTGATTGGCACATGTGCCATGAGATCACCAGAGAGGTACATTTTTACGACGATCCTTGGGGATACACACATAAAGGTATCTCAAATCAAGATGCTCCGGTAAAGAGTAACAATACCCGGAAGAGTGAAAATCCTTGGTGTTGTTCCGCATTAAGCTTGATGTGTTTCTCTAAAATGGCCAAATATCACCCTCATAGCATACGCAGTGCAATATAGGCATGTGGTATGTGTTGAAATTACACATTTAATAACTTACTATACTGACAACTAATAGTTGTGGAATTTGGTGGGAGGTTATTTCCACATTTTTACTTGACAAAACTGATTTATAATACACTTTGTAAACTTACAGGTTTTCCCTTTGGACCCCTGTCTCCTCTAGGTCCCTGTGTTCCAGGAGGTCCCTGTCAAATAAAAAAACAAAATTAGGGAAACAATAAGCAAATAAAGAGGGTAACATTCTATAAACACGGTATTTGTTTTGTACTTATTCTTTTATTAATTATTTGTGATTATATTATTTCTAATTTATATGATTATTTGCATAAATAAAAGGGTTAACATGTGTGTATTTGTAATTCTAGCAATTCTAGTAATTCTAGGGCTTGAATGTCATTCTAGGTAAAGATTTACTCCCTGTTTGAACACCTTAGCACTCTATTGACTGAACATGTGTTGGACCTGGATGGGGTTCAGAACATCTTTTGTTAATTCTATATCAATAACCTCCAGGTTATATGTTATTATGCAAGGAAATATCAGATGTGTCCTTTTGGCAGACTTTCAAAAAAAATGTATAAAGAAGATCCACGTGTAGCATTTGACATCTGTTGCCCCTAGCAGAGATGAATAAGCTGAAACTGATCCTGGGACCTTAACTAAGGATCTTTGGGTTTCTTTGATCATTTTCAATTTCTATTCCCAGATTCTGTCCTTTTGATTGCATTGTTTCTAGCATATCATAAATTGGAAATTTATGCTGTGACACAGTTGGTAAGCAGTAATGTCTGGGCTGCTGATTCACGTGCGCTTATGTAAGCCAAAGGCGTAAATATTGGCATCAGTTTAAACTTACAGCAGGTCCTGGCCTTCCACGGATCCCAGATACCTGGAATAAAAGAGATCATGTAATCTGACTGCTAATTTTTAACACATTTATAATAAGGTCATAAAAGAGACAATAGATGTATTGGCATTTGCTAATATTACATGCAACTTCTAATGTTATTTCAAATGCATTGTTTTGTTTTAGTTTTATTCTGATCCATCATCTATGTCTAAAGCCCATGAGGTTTACTGGTTTCCTGTTTAGCAAACATTAACTTAACAATAAATTATTAAAGTGGAACAAAACCCAGCAATGGCCAGCCTGGAATCTAAAAGAAACCAGGGCTGCCTACTTTGGGGTGCCCCGCAGTCTTAACCCCCCAGGAGCCCATAAAAACTCACCTTCCTGAGCTCCAATGCTGAATGCATAGGCACTCGTCCAATGAGAGCCGCCTGCTGTGCCTACATCATTTGGCAGGCATCTCTCATTGTTTACATTATAATAGTTATATATAGCCATTATATAGACATATAGTCTGGGTCAATGAGAGCCGCCTGCTGAATGTGGTAGTCACAGCAGATGATTGGACAGGTGAGTATTTATGGGCAAACTGGGGGGTTTCACAAAGCGGGGCACAGAACAAAACCCAAAAAAGTCAAATTCCTAGGTTTTGTACCACTTTAATAAATAATGGCACAGGCATTATCTCAAAATCTTAAATGTACTTCAGTAGCGTCTGAGCCATGTTCATTCAGCACAACAATGTATTTATGGATTTCTACATCTGTACATGTGCACTAAAAACAACAGAATCAACAGGTAACTGGAACAATAGGTAGCGATAGGTTTGAAACAGGAACATTACATATTCTTTTCTTTAAGGGTTCAGGTCAAGCCAATTATTTAGTGAAGCAAGTTTAACTTTGGGTGTGAACTGAGACTTAGGCCTTATTCATGATGTTCCCTTAAGCATCTGTATTGTGGCTAAAGCGTCAATTCTGTTTTTTGTGTTATCAGGAGCTGTGGACTACATTGGTGCTAGCAGTCACTGCGCAGAACGCTAACTAATTAGCTTTTATTGTTGCACTGGGTATTGGCTGGCCTGTGTCAGCCAATTATCCCAGCGCTAGTAAGCGCCAGTTTGGACAGTCGTCTTTCTGATGCTCAGCATCATATTTATCCTTTTTTCCCTCCTTGAAAACTTTGGCATTGTATTTTCCCAGCATTTCATCATTACAGTTACAAGAAATCACTGCTAGAGACTTTTACATTTTAAAGTGCATTTTAGTTATTGTCCTAATTACACATTGTTAAGCCAAAGAAGCCAATTTTAATATTCCCCCTCAAAAAATACATTTTGTGACAGCTTAATCATGTGTTTCAATTATTGACAAGTCCCAATGCAAGTTCTGTACAAATAAATGTGTTTAATATTAATTCTAAGTAAAAAACACTTCAATCCAGTTCTGCCCATTGTGCTCTAAGGAATCTTGATCTACAACGCCAGGTTTCATCTTTTCCGCTTATTGCGCTAGTGTATTTTTCCTATTATTTCCCGCAAAAATCTTTTGCCACTGTGATTGGGCATTTTTACAGGAAAGGTATCTTTTTCCAGTGAGGTAAGGATATTTTTTGAAAGTTTGGAGACAACAGCACCCTATGAGCAATGCAGAAACATGTGTTTTTAGCAATACCCATAGGGTGCTGTTTTTGGACCTCATCTGTAAATATGCCCCATCCAATGCACGGGTGATTTTTTGGAAACTTTTTGTGTGTAAGTAAAAAAGCTAACTCAGATGTAAGTTTCAATTCACACTCAAAAGCACACCAAAGGTTGGACTTGTGTAAAACAATGAATTAGCATGACCCCCATTGTTTCCATTATTTTCAAAGGAGACTATTTTTTCTTAAGAAAACATTCAAAACATTTTGTACCCAATTTAAAAGTAACTAGGTTTACTACATATTTTATGACATTAGGTCAAATGTTTCATATTGATCCACTAAAGCAGGTTCAAACAAAGGGGGTTTATATATATATATATATATATATATATATATATATATATATATACAGCCGCAGTTGATATTGAGGCTTGAATATTGAGATATATATATACACACACGCACACTCAGGTGCCTATACTATACCATTGTTGTTGTTATTAATATGTATTTGTGTTGTGTACCTCTGTAACGGTACTTTTACACAGATCAAGTCAAATGAAATAGCACTCGTTCCGATTCTGGGTTCTATCATTATTCATAAGTATAAAGAAAAATGTCTTACAGCAGGCACATCTCCAGGCTCTCCCTTTTGACCCTAAAGGAATAAAAAAATTGTGAATTACATTTCAATCATATTTTATACATTTAGTAGCTGAAAATATGCAGAGACGACCACCTGACCGATTTCTGAAGGGCGATTTTCTCCGGTCCTGTTCTTAGCACTGACCATGTTCCAGAACACACTTGGGCTCAGCAAATTAACTGGGCTGAATAGGAGTTGTATAGTGTAGTAGTGAGTATCTAAGGGGGTTATTCATGAAGGGGTAGCGCCAGGTAGTGCCTTGAAGCGGCAGGCAGCGTCTGGTGAATGCCGGGCCCTGTAGGCAAAACCACATTTATAAAGTGACTCTAACAGTGCCATGTAGCATCCTATGTACTATTACAGGCAGCTCAGCGTATAGCACCGGCGCTTTAGCTTCCAGATATTACCTTTCAATGGTCTTTCATTTGCTTGTGTTTAAGCAACGTGTTTGACTTTTTTTTTTGTGCAAATCATTGTGTGACCTCTCTTGGCTGCAAACACACTTTTTGAAACTTTTTGGACTTTTTATATTTTTATGCAGAATTGTCATTACAGGTCTCGCACTAAAGTGTTAAAGTCACAGTGTTAAAACAATGTTATTCCATGTATTTTCACTTTGTTACAGGTGTATATGTGTTCAAAAACAGACTTTAATCACACAGCGTCTGGTGCTCTATGCTATAGCGACCAGATTTAGAGCGCCGACGATGTGTGTATGTGTCCTTGTTTGATAAGTATGGTGTTGAGAGCTGAGAGTCGGTCTCACTGAGCTGGCGCTGCCTTTCGCTCCCTGCAGCGCTATTCTGGTGTTAGAGCGCCCAACATACATCACATTTGTCAATGCTGGCCAGGTTACTACAGCGACTGAGGAGCTATGTTACATCTCCCGATACCCGCTTACAGCGTCTACTAGCGGTCGCTCTAAGTGCCGCTATACGGACGCTCATCTGCTAGCGTTAGTAATGAATCAGCCTCAACGTCCAAGTGTGTTGAGGTAAATGGTCATTGTGAAGTGCAGGACTGAAGAGACATCACCCTGCAGGAATGGCTCAGGTAGGCATCCCTAAATACTTGTAATAATATACTTTCAGGAAAAAATATGCTGTAAAAATATTTATTGTCTAAATACACAGAGAACATAACCGTCTCCTAAACCAGCGTTTGAACCTGGAAGAGTATGTCCATTCAGAAAATAAGGTAACTACATGTTTTTCAACTTGGGTTGATTACTCACACAAATGTCTTTTAGTAACATCACAAAACACATACCAATGAATTAAAGACAGCACTTGGGCACATGGCAAGAAAATGTTCTTTAACAAAAATTTGCCCCGAAAAACTGCTGCATTTGTGGCGTGCATTTTATTGGTCTAAACAGAAAAACTAGATTTACCTTTTCTTCTCAGCAACATATCATGCCTGGTTTGAGTATTTACCAGCTCATGGAATTCAGTATTGGGTTTCTCAAGTCCCCAAGCCAACCCTTAATAATTCAGACCACAGTGTGCTATAAGCAAAGGACAGAATACTTTTTGTTTTATCTATAAGGATTTTGGGGTACTTTAGCTGCAAATGGGGTTTAATGAGTCCTCTCTGAGGACTGTGCCACCCACCGAGCACTAGCACTGTAATAGTAGGACATCTTCCTCCCTGTAAAAGTAATCAAGTATATACATGAAAAGATAAGGAATAAAAAGTCTAAATAGAAAAAAAGAATATTAAAGTCACTGTCCAGGCAGGGGTTGAATCCTACGATGCAGGTCTCCTGCCTGTAGAGCTGCTGGCCTTTGCTGTTTTCCCCTTCACACTGAGGGTCATTCCTTTCTGGGCTCTGTTTGGCAACCCCCCCCCCCCCCAAGGAGGCAACACCCTTCTATTTAGAATGTATGCCCCTGTTTCTCTCCCTCCATCCTGCTAACTAATCCCTCCTTTCCCCTTCTTGTCAACCATCTGAGCTCCCCCGGCTCGCTTTCTGCACTGAAGGAAAACCTTAGGCTTATACAGGCAGTATTCCTAGGGAGAGGACAAACCACTCCCACACATTTATAAATCAAAATCTGCACCTCACCTTAACTGCTAAGATGTCTTTACTTCAGCAGGACAGTCCTGCTGCATCCCCCCCAAACAACAAAAAATCCTCTTAAAAAGTCCTGCATTACTTAAATTATGGGGGGGGGGCACTATCCTGCCTATCTGAGATGCCTGGTGAGTTTAATGTGGAACAAAACACAGTATTTTGACTTTCCCCGGTTCTGTTCCATGCCTCCAGGGCATGCAAAATTGGGTTGACCTACAACGTGAAACCCCGTAGTTCCCCCCGTAACACTCACCTCTCCTGGGTCCAGTATTACATGTGTGGGCTCATGTCCAGTCAGAGCCCTTTACATTGATTTCAACGGGGACCAAGAATAACCGCATCCTCAGTGGCGGGCACTGAGTGGCTGAATGGCTGGGGCAGAAGCATGCGCTCAGTCCGAGGATGTGGCCACTCTTACTGCCCATTGTAAACAAACAGACTTTTATGAAACAGCTCTGACTGGACGAGAGCCCGCGCATGCGTCATTGGACCAGTAAAAGGTTAGTGACTACCGGTGCCTCATGGGGGCAGTTTCACACAGCAGGGCATCCTGATTTAGAGAGTGGAATGCACTGCACAAGGGAATTTGTGACTGCCCTGTTGCCAATTGTCTGCAATGCAGAGCCCCGTCCCATTGCCATCAGGGGTGTGATTAGTTGAATATTTTAATGCCAAAGCAGGCTTAGCACAGTGAGAGAGACTGGTGGCTGGGGTGTAGAAAAAGCTTGGACTTCCTTCAGCGTTGATCCCCATTGGGAAACAAGATGGCAGCCACATGCAGCATGTACATGCACATACCTATCAACTACTGGTTCTGCACCATGCCCACTGTGCCCTCTGAAGGCTCATCTACTTACACACCACTCTAGGCTTTCTTGATCCTAGTTAAACTGCCTGAGATCTTGTTGGGATAAACCTTCTCCAACATCAAGGCTGTTACTGCCATCAACAGCATCCACTTGTATGAATACCTAGGAGTAAGTGGGTACATTTGCTCCTTCTTCCTGGCTGTCTGTAGTGCGATTGGTGCCTGTGTAACCAGCAGCTGCTATGGAAAGTGGGGAGGAGGGAATTAATACAACTCCAATAATAGTGTGTAAAACCTGGAATAGCTTGTTTTTCCCTACTAGAACCACAGCTTACAGGGACACAGGTTGTAGATTTGTCCTAGTCCTCGATGGAGTAACTACTGTGCTACCTAATAGTAATAGTGCAAATAGTGACTATTGAGTGCTAATGAACACATGGAATTCTTCCTCCGCATTTTTCCCATCCGTGCACTTGTGAACAACACATTTCCATGAACACACAGTGAGTAAACACTATATTAGTGATTGAGCACAAGTGAATTACACACAGTTGACACCCCAGTGAATAGACACTATATTTGTGACTACACACAGGTGAATAAAACACCAAGGGGCAGTGAAGTGCAAATATGCCCGGAGCGGTGGGCCGCCCTAACTCAGCACCTGGGGAGCAATTGGGGGTTAGGTGCCTTGCTCAAGGGCACTTCAGTCATGTCCCATGGCTTGGAATCTGGGGACTGATTATCTGTTTGCCTTTATCTAATGTTCATAAATACGATCTCTATTCAGCCTTTCTATTTGCCCCCAAACACTCTGCCTCTTACATTACAGTGCCTGAAGGCACTTTGCCTTAAGCCTTCTTTGAGTTCATAATTAACCCACTCATATATTTATGAGTTATTGAGTTGAGCTATTTGCATGGGCTTTTTTTAATAAGGGGTTTCTATATTATCTGCAGTTCTTTGCACATTATATAGCTTTTTGCACATTGTATGTAAGATTGCACATTTCTCTTTGTATAGAGTTTGCACAGGTTGTATATACATATATTTCTGTATATTTAGCACGTCACTTTATATATATTACTTGATTATATAGATGAATTGTTTTTTGTGCCGGCACAAATAATCGATATATCAGTTTTTCTCCAAGCCTCTCAAAATATTTGTGAGGAGCATGGAGTTTAATAACACATAGGCAGCTATTTTCTCTGGGTGAATTATTGTATATTTATTTGTATTGATGATTAAGGAAATTGGGCAAATGCAGCTGTTTTTATTCAGTGTTGTCTTTGTTGTTGTTGGTGTTGGTTTTTACATGAATTATTGATTTTTTGTGTATAATAAAATTTAAACCATTGAATTTTGATTGCCTGTGGTGCTCCTATTTTGAGGTGGATGTGGTGAGTTTCCGCATCCCCTTCTTTTTTGTATGAGGTCAGTTGAGGTTATAGTGAGCACAATATAGTAATATAGTGGTGCACCTTCTTTTGGATACAAACTAAATGATTAGTAATGCAAATATGAGATTTAATTGTAACTCACCTTTATTCCTCTACCTGTGAATACAAAAGAGAAAATGGTTATTTTTTTTAAACCAATAGAAAAACTATTATATTAACCCAAGTAATACTAATAGTTATATTAATGAGTTTTTGTAAGCATGACCTGCTTTTATTTTTTTGTGCTCATAGACCAGAACTAGATCAAAATTCCATAGTCTCAGAAGCAACATATTCAATTCCAATTGAAATATCTATTCATTCAAGAGAGATAATATAGATAATAGAGGAAATGGGATGTTCTGCAAGTGGCAGTGGAATGGAAAGTGAGAGTGAATGTTGTTGCATTATAATTATTTTGTGCCCCATACAACATCTTATGAAAAGCATATAGATTTAGCTAAGTACAAAACTTATGGAAGGAAGCTGAAAAGGATGAGTTTAAAATTAAACCTTTAAAAGGCATCTGGAAGCTATTAATAAAAAAGCTTTCCACCCCCCCCCAATCTCTATTGATCCACTTCCCCTCTGCATACCTCCCAAGTGTGCCTGATTTGGAGGGACTGTCCCTCTTTTGAGTCTATGCATCAATAAATGATTTATTTGCCTATTCAAAGTGTTTATATCGGTGTAACTGTTACAGACTATCTCCTATCCATATCAAATTGAGGGGGTGTGGCCTAATTTAACAATTGTCCCTCTTTCCTACCCTGAAAAGTTGGTAGGTACGCCTCTGTACTTCTTCCCATTGGAAGCTTTCAGGCACAGTGCTGTGTCTTAGAACACTCACATCACAAGCCCTGTCCCATCACAAGTTTTAGTTGTGTGTCTGTCATTTCCTGACACACAAGCATAGTTGTGACAGCAATGACTGACACCAAATTTAATCTTATAATGGTCCAGTGCATTTTTCAAACTTCATGGCCTTGGTTTAGTAAATCAAAAATGTCATGGAGATATGAACTATTATGTGCATTATGTGCACCGACCTCAGCCTGAATTATGACTACGAACCTGTCTAACCCCTGGTACCGCAAAGCTCTCTGATCTCCTGGTTTGACCATTGGTGCGACCTTTGACCTTGCCTGTTTTCTCCCTCTGAGTTCCCAGAACTTTATTCTGTACTTACCTCGGCTACCCGATTACGCCCAGCACGCGTGTCCGTCAAGGCATTTACAGCGTCCCGGCAAACGGGAGCTTGACTAAAGGTGAAGCTAGCTGCGGAGATTGGGGGTTGTAAGCTCACAAGAAGACGGGTGTCCCTGGGGTTTGACACCAAGTTTTGGTTGCTAATAATTATTATATGAGCACTACGATTGAATGTTCTGAGTGGTTAGCAGACTAGCGCTCTACTTTGATTTCCACTTTAGGCAGGATTTCAGGATGTTTTTTTTACTAAAGGGTAAGTTAGAAGTCTGAGTTCACAAGGACCTAAAAGGGGCAGTCCAGGCAATGGCAATAATATGGCAAAAAAGAGCACAATTGAAGCCTGGGCCTCTCTTCCATTTCCTGCAACACTCTGTAGATTCTGTAGCTCGCCTCCAAAGTTTGGCCGCTCCTGTCCCTCAGCTCAAGGAAGCCTAGCAAGCATAATCACTGTGGCTTACTGGGCTAGCTCACAATGTCAGAGACAGTTTTGGGTCGAATTTGGAAATGGCCATGAAGAAATGTAATTGAAAAGTGGGGCAAATTTTGGAGACCTGCTACAGCATCCTTGCTGCCTTAATATTGTCATTGCCTAGAATGTCCTTTTAAGAAATCTAATCCACCTTTGCCCACCATCTGTGCAAACTACATAAAGCAGATAATGCTCTAGCCAGCACAGTATTCCATCTCACAGGAGATCTTAAGCGCAAGTGTAGAGGGAATTACAAGCTATGGTCATACCTAGCAAAACTATGCCATGGAAGGTTTAGCTGCAAGATTAATTACTACAGAATGTAGGGGAAATAGATAATGGCCAATAAAGTCATCCAACTACAAAGATGACAACTATCTCACTAACATTTTGTTTTCACCAAAACAAAGAGCATTATTAGTCATTTCAGACAGTTTAAACCTTGCCTTAGTTGTTCTTGTAATAAATCATCCAGATCTGAGGGAAAGCTGATGGGAAGCTTCAAGCTTCAAGAGAAATGACACAGACACTGGGCTTATATTTACCAGTATTTAAACCATGATCAGTCACTTTTCCCAACTATGTTCACCACAACTGTAACTGATACTCCCTTTAGTTGTATCTACCTCTTCCATGCTGTATAAACTTCCCAATGATCTGTCTGTCATTGACTTGCTCTCACCTCCTTTTTTTAATCAAAGTTGTTTTATAATGAGGTCATCTACTAAATGTTTAAATTTAGATGATTTTGGTGGTCAGCACTGACACTGGCCATCTTTGCTCAGCACTAGGCCCAGATTAAACACTGGGCATACGGGGCACTCCATGGCCTCCACCACTGATGTGCAATACTCTTAAGCAAACCAGACTGCTGGTGGTCAGGTGGAGTAGCAAACCAGCAAGAGAATGCAGAAAGGGCAGGTAGAGGCTACCTAGTTGGCTGGTCTTGGGATACCAGCTTGCCTGTCAGCTGGCCGGAGCCCAGTGAAGGGTGGACGATCTGTGTCCTCTGCCCTGCTGCAGAGTGGCATGAGACACCCACACCACTGTAGAATCACAAGAATTGCTTTTTAAGCAATTCTAAAAATGTACTAGAGAAGTTTGGTTTGCTCCTATCAAGTTTGCTCTAAATGCTACAGTTAGTTTTGATATTAAAAAAGATCTTCCAAAATGATTTTTAAAAAACCTACCTTGATTACTAGGGCGTCCTGCAGATCTGCACACTGGGCAACATTCTCCAGGCGGGATTTCAGGACTGTCACAGTCGACCATCTCAGGGCATTGAATGTCATCACACAAAATAGCTCCACTATCACAGACGCATATCTGGCAGGGAGATGGCTTCCAAATATCTTGATTCATATATAACTTTTCTCCTTGTTTGCAGGCAATGCCTGCTGTTTCCCCTGGAAAATAATGGTAGGTTGTTATTTTAAAGCACAAAGCCACATTATTTAGTACATAGAAATTTTATGGAAAAACATTTTCACTAGAAACCAATTTTGCAACTAGGCAGCTGAACACGTGTAACAGTCATTGCATCACAAGCTGTATGCACCTTTTTTTTCGTGACCTAAAATTACCTACCTATCTACCTACCTACTGTAATCCTTACCTTAGCCACAATCCTCCGCCTGGAATACAGCACCATGATTGGCCACCCGACGTGGGTAGTGAGTGTGTCCATTCTTCCGTCCACTAGAAATGCCCTCCTACGTGAGCACCGGAGGTGCTGTATTTCCAGAGAGGATCAAGGCTAAAGGTAAGGATTATGGGCGTTCTGGTGGGTTATGTGTGTGGGGGGGGGGGGGTTCCAGCATTCTTGATGCGCCCCCCCCCCCCCCAGACTGTCTTATAGCAGTGGTACCAACAAACAACAAATCTTACTGAATGTGTTTCTTCAGTATAACACCATTACTTTTTGTACAGAACACAGTTTTTGTGCATAACCCCCCAACCCCCACGGCATCGCTGCATACTCACCTCGTTCCGGGCTTCCATAGCAGTGTGCTGTGACATTAAGCAGAGTTATGCTGCATTATCCCCACTCCCTCCTCTATGCGCATCCCTGCCAGCAGAACATAAGATCTGCTGGGTAGGCTGGGTGATCAGAGCAGTGAGCTACCATGGCATCCGGGAACCCAGTGAGCATGCAGGAAGCCATAGGGTTTAATACTGCCATGCTCCACCTGACAAAATGTGCCCCATGGGTTGACAGCAAACCCTATGAGTTGCTGCATTCACTTTTCTGGCTGCCACAGTGCACCAGCAGTGGGATTAAGGAATTAGTATATTGCTGGTTTTCTGCCTGTTCCCAGCGTAAAGAGGAACAACCACCAGGATTTTCATTCCAGATTTGGGATGTTGGTAATATTGAAATAGCTAGCAATCCCATGGCACATGCCTTAGCTCTCCTGCAGTAAGGTAAGGCACTATTTTCAGCTGCCTCTGTGTGGCATATTAAAGCTGAATAGAGCCAGAGCTGCTGGCCACTTCTCTGCACACTTATGGTATCCATTTGAAGAGACCATCAGCCGGAGGGAAGCTGGGGATGTGGCTCACACATGCACTATGGGATCATCAGCGAGGTGAGTATACGGGGGGGGGGGGGGGGAATTCACACATTGGAGCATTCTAAATCGGGGAGACCACCAGCATCTTAAAGAATCTAGAATGGTGTTTGTTCCTCTTTAAACAAGGTTGGTTTGCCCGTTGCCTGTCTGATCATGCTGGAGGATGAAAAACTGCACTCTAACAGGAAAGAAAAATCTGATGCAAAAGGGATGGTTGCAAAATGGAATTTCATTGATTTACAAGAACAATGACAGTTTTGTTCTCTGATGAACAGCAAAGTTAAAGAGCACCAGCATTACAGTAAGCACTGTGTGTGTATAACAATATAAGTATACATACATCTCAGCAAAGCTGAACTTCAGCCTGACCCCTTTTTGGAGACTGCAGACAGAATATTATTTGCCAGAAAAATGTCTAAATAGGGATACCAGGCCAGTAATGGCTTTCCTGGTAAACGGGCTTTAAGTTTGGTTACCACAGACAGGAACTGTGGCTACATCTCTGCTATGGGGTTGTAGACAAGGAAAGAACATTAAAGGCCTTCTGTTTGATAAGATTAAGAAAAAAGACTCTCCCACTCAGCACATTCCTTCAGTTCCAGATTTGTTATACTGTTGGGAAGATCAGGCTCTGAAATGCATACTGCTGCTTCAGGTAGAAAGAGTTCATCAAGGACCTAGCACATCCTTCTCTGCACACAGTGATCATAGATGAGTTTAACTTACTGTGATGTTGGCAGAGATGTTGGCTTTGTACTGTTCATATCAGTTCTGGGCCCGGAGGGAAGGTGAGTATAGTTTTTTTTATCTAAAGAGGGCCATTGAAGCAAATTGCCCCTACTTCATCTAATTTAGCTGGAGTGTGGCTTTAAATATATTTCTTCAGGGATATTTTGTCTATAAGAACATCTAGTCCCAAAGGTAAACTTCCTAATAAAATCTAACCACTTTCTTGCAAGGAAACATTTCACAGCTGAAGAATCCACATTGGACAACATTCCATCCCCCATTCCATCCCCCTCCCTTATATGCACTCCACATTTTGTATTCAATTTTGTTAAACAAAAGTAAGTCCAGCTTTCTTTCCAGATGTCTGGCATATGAATTCTATCGTCTTTAATGTTTTTTCCAACCTCAGAGCTTTTGGACTGGAAATGCTTGTCCAACATGCAGTTGTAAAAGGGCAAGTTTCTGCCATGTTAAAACCATCTTCTTGCCTGAGGTGTTAATGGCATCCTGTCAGACATATACAGTATACTGTTTACTTAGGGATCTTTTTCTGTTTGCATATTAAATAGCCCTGTAGAGACTGCATTAGGCCATCACAATTTGTTGGTTAGATTAAAATGTCTATAGCCTCCTTCTGACTTACTTGTATTTAGGTGTTGTCCCTTCTTCTATCCTTTTAATATGTGCCTTTTTCTTTACACCTCTCCACTTTCTCACTTTGTGACAGACTCTCTGCCCTTTGGACTTTACACAGGTTCATTACTTTCCTTTTCTTAAGCATGTTACAGACATTGTGTTGATTGATTACGTTATTCATTGTTCTGACTGCCATTGTATTGATTGATTACGTCATAGACAATGGCATTGTTCTGATTGAGTGTATTACAGACGTCTATTGTGTTGCTGATTGCGTCACCGGCAGAGTTGAGGGATTGTGTGCCCTGCTCCCATTGGTCCGTGTGTTTGTCATGCAGTCTTCCATCAGGTCCACGGGGGAGGTCCCCTTGCATGGAGCCTGGCATATAAGGCACAGTGTGGCACTAATAAAGACACTTCACCTTCACCCTCAATACTGAAGTTCTGTCTCTTATTGGGGGAAACGCTATATTACAATTCACTAGCCCTTGTAAGGGCTGTTCCTGGTTCCTCACGGACGACTCTGGGATTCCTGCAGCACCTCTTACGATTGGGAAAAGGACGTCTCGGGCGGTGAAGCCCTCCGGCGATAAGGGTTATCGCTACACACTTCTTCTATGTGTTTTTTTATTTATAATTATACTATATATCTTTGAAATAAAGTTCTTCCCCCTAGTGCCGAGGCTGAGCCTTGGTCGCAAGATAAAGGAGAGAAAGAATATTATGACAGTGATCACAGTGTTTGTCCGTGGGGTTTTACCTGGTATTAGGATTTCTTTGTAGATTTGTCCCGCATTAAAATCACCTAGGGCACATTAATGGCACAATGGCCTTAATGGCTGTTCATACATAGAGCGCACACAAACTCAGTTCTGGGGTATACTCAGTACTTATTTTTTATACCTTTATTTCTCTATTCTTTTTGAGTAATTTATTATTGTTGGGTTGTACAAATTTCTTTTCTTTAAAAAAATATATTGAAACAGAAGATGTCTGTACCTCTGTCTCCCAAGCACCCATTCCATAAACAGTAATTAGCAAAGGTACTATTAAGCAAGCTGATACCCATCTTTAACTCCAAAATGGATACCTAAAATTGTGGTTTAGGGCTTGAGACTTTCCTAAGAATACATTTAACATGTACAACATATATTATTTTTATTCGCATCTTGCCTTAACTGACACCACATGTGTTGGAACGTTTCTCTGTACTGGCCATTCCAGATCTTGTGATGTCATCTTGGAGAGTCCAACACATTTCCCCTTCTGCAGTTTAACTATATGTAGGCAAGGCAAGCTTACAGACTGAACCTGTAAATATTCAGTACATTTAATTTCTGATTTTTAAACCTTAGTGTATATTATGTGTTCAAAAGGTTCAATAGGATATAGTTTGGAAGGCTGGCAGTGAGAGAATGGGAGTTGGGAGAACGCCCCAATGCCTATTGTGGGAAATAAAAGGAGGAATGCCACACTGCCTATGGGAAATGGGAAGGGGGAATGCCACACTGCCCATATGGGTATTGTGAGGGGAGAATGGCACACTTCATATAATTGGACGATTCTGCACCTTGCCTATTATTTGGTTCTGGAGGGATGGTTCAGAATATTATTTTTCTTCCTCCAAATCCTAGGTGCGTCTTATAGGAAGATGTATCTTAGAGGTTGAAAAATTTGGTATATATATATATATATATATATATATCCCTTATTAAATATGAATATTAATAATAAACATTGAAATCAATGGGGATTTCAGTGGGGACTAGGTTCGTGTTCAGGTTCAGGTCAAGTTTGGTACCCTTGCAGACCTTATAGGGGTTAGCCCAACACTAATGAGGAGTTTTTAAGATCATGTCATGTAAATGTTACTGCAGCATTTAAAGAAAAACAATGATATTCTGATTCAAGTAGTAAAAGGGAATGTCCGCTTTCATAGACCTCAGGTTTGGGGAGCCACAGAGGGCACAAATCTCCCCTGCATATATTTACCTGGTCCTGTGGCGATGATCGCTGTGCACTCCCTCCATCCGGGTTGTGGGTGGATGTGTACTGTGTATGAGCCCAGCTCTGACTGCCCATTACTCCCTATGGCCATCTAGGCTGAGCTTATACACCCTGCAAATATACAGCCAATTTGAACCCAGAAGTGTGGCACCCGGTTTCAGATAATGGGCTGTGGGAGAACGATCACTGCTGCAAGAGTGGGTAAGGGTATGGGGGCCTCTCTATGGCTCTCTATCCCTATGGCACACCTGATTCGAAAGTTTGATACTCTCATAGACTTTTCCTTAAATACAAAAAAACATAATTTTGCTTATTTGATTAAGGAAAACTAGATCTGAAAAAAAACAGACGGGCAGCTAGGTGACAGTGTATCATATGAGAAAGTAGGAGGATCCTAACAAAGATCAGAACTACTATGAGAAGCATGTATGAAACAGAGGGGGGCTTAAAGTCCAGGGTTTTGGTCTGTACCCTTGGGGTATCCCAATTTGAGGTAAGATTATGGTGTGACTGTCAGGGTTTATACAGCGGTCATCCGAAATCAGGATCAGCCAAGGGGTGGGTAATTTACCAGACCTAGCCTCTTATAGACACTAGATCTGATCTCGGGTCTACTTTAAGAAAGAGGAAAGTAAAAAGATGAAGAACAAAAGCAAAGATCATTAAGCTTAATTTTGTAGGAGGTCAAGGACTTTAGGCTTCCCTTTTTAATCCAATGTGCAAAATTAATTTCTATCACTGTCAATTCCAGCTAAATATTATGTTTTGATCCGAAATGCTGTTATACTACACTATCAAAGCTAAATAAATAAATAAATATATATATATATATATATATATATATATATATATATATATATACTGACTTTTCAAGGCATTTTATTTTAAAGTTGATTAACAGTTATCCACAAGGTGGCGCTATTCAGCTACTTTTTTCATTTTTTTTTCCTTCTCCCAATACAGACTTTTGGCAGCATGCAGCCAGTCTGCATTAAATTACTTCAGTCTTCTGACTTTGTTCCAGTACATCCACATAAAATCTAAGCTTCAGAGTCGAATTTTCCACATGTGACCAAGCAATGTTTTAGAAGGGAGGAGATGGCTTAGAAATGCTGAGCCTGTAACTTGAAAGCCTTTTCTATTAACTATTACACGTTCAATGTCTTCTTTTCCTTAGTGTATTGGGTTAAATATGGTGATGTATCCTATGGGTGTACATACAAAAGGTTTGCCAGCGATTATCAACCAGTCAATCGATTTAGGAATACAAGTTTCAAGATACAGATATGCCCATAATCTAAAGCATATGTGTAAGAAACATTCACGCTACTCGTAGTTTCACGCCAGCTTGATATAAACTTGTAAGGCAGTAGTGCTAGGTTGATATTTTTATGTGCTAAGAAATGTTCTAATGTATTGCTACAATTTAATCTATACCAAAATGAACAAGACATGAGACAGCTGTTTAAAACATACAAACACAATTTCATATAAAAAAAAAAAAAAAAAAAAAACTTTAGTTCCATGGATTTTGCCAGAAGAAAAAGTCCAGGGCTAAATGCTAAGAACCCGAAAAGCCAGGAAAATCAAACATTTCTTGTAAAATAGTTTGGCTTGGGCTCTACACTTGGCCAGACATGACTAGAGACAATAAATCTGAGGTATGGAATAGACTGAAAATACAAAATCAAGTTTCTTTCAAAATGTAAGATAATGATAAACAGTATGCGCATATAAGGAATGGCTTGTTCCATAAGAGAAGCCTGCAAATATCGGACCATTTATGCTTAAGTGAAAAGAACACATAATGCTACTTAGCTGTAGTAAGCTTTGTGTACATAGAACTACTGATAAGATTAGGAATTTGGCAAAGCTCCAGGGTGAAATAACTAACCTGAGGCCTCTTTGGGATCATCCAGAAGTCACTATCTCACTACAGTACATAGCAGCAAACAGTCATCAATCTTCCAGCTTACTGAGCTGGCTTGTCTTTATATATACTGGGAGAAACAGATTAATAAGGGGTAATGTAGTGTGTTACTTGGTAAATAACTGTTTGCCCATATACTGCTTTGCCAAATCTGACAAAGTACACCCCCCTTTAATGTATGATTATTATTATTTATTAATTATTTATATTTATTTATATAGCATACTCTACTTCCATTGTGCAGGAAATGGAATAGGAAATACAGACATTGCAAAAAAGCAGGACATATATTAATACAAATTAGCTGCAACAGAGTTCAAAGTGAATGCTTTGAAAAGAAGATAAAATGGGAGAGAGTAGTCTGCCTTTACATTCTAAAGAATAAGGGGTGGAAAGAAAATGGAAGTTATAGAGGAGTTAAAGTACTTCTTAAACCAGGCTATATTCTTGCCTGGGGAGGTGGGTTTGGTGGACACGTTTAAAAGCTTGGAGGGTTGGGGAGTGACATTTAGCAGGGGGTGGTGGCATTCCAAAGAAGCGGAGAGGCATGTGAAAGTTCTGGAGGTGGAAGTGAGAGGAGGGTAGAAGACAGGAGAAGGTTGGAAGCAGAACAGAAGTTTGTGTCTGGGTTAGTATGGTTAAATGAATGATGAAATGTAGGGAGGCACCTTGCTGGAGAGAGCTTTTTTTAGGTAAGAGTTAGAAAAGTAGCAAGGATCTGTTGCTACTATGGCTGTATGTTTTCCATATATGTGATAGGCATACCATACATGGAACAATAATGGGACAGGCCAATATGTAAATAAGAGGTGCCTCTCCCAGGGTTCTAGCTGTAGCTGGTAGCCCTAATAGGCAAAGCATAGGATCCAGGGACAGGTGAAAATTTGCCCTGGGGAGATAAGATGTTTAAAAAAAGTTCAGCATTAAACTAACCAACTCTCTTTTCTGCATTACCTCAATCTCTCTCCCGAGCTCCTTCTCTTTGCACTCTATTTTTGTCTCCCTCTTTTCACATTCCCTCTGTTATACATTCCTCCATCTTACTTTTTTCTACTACTACTTATACTTTCTCTTTCTTTTCTGCATTCCCTTCATCTCTCTCTTGCCACCTTCCTTTCATTTTCTCTTGCTTTCGCTCCTCCGTTTCCACATTTGCTTCATCCATTTGCCTTTGTCTCCCACTTTTGCATGTTCCCTCTATTTTGGCTGTGTTCTCTCCATCTTTCCGCCTCTCTCTCTCCCAATCTCATCTGTGTTCTATTAATTTATATCTGTTTTCAGAATACTCTTCATCTATTTTTCTTTTCTCTCTCTCTCTCTCCCTCTCTCTGGCACATTTTTCTCCATCTTTTTTCAGTTTTCCCTCCATCAGTCTTCTTGCGATTTCCTACCTCTGTCCCTATCATTTTCTGAGTATCAATGTCTAATGATCATAGGTTTACTGTGTAATTGTACTCAATGATCATAAGTGTAAGCTTAAAGTGGAACAAAACCCAGGATTTTGACCATACCAGGCTTTGGTCTCTGCCCTGGGGGCATCCCAGGGAAAACCTCACATGGTCCTGAATCCAGCGCTGATTTCAACACTTTCACTCGCCACCATGGTGAGGGAGCGTCTTCTCCCACTCAGTGCACGTTCTCGGATCCCATGCAAAGACATAACCCAGCCCCAAAAAAACAAATGCTACACTCCCCTTTAAAGTGATTGCTGCTATACCAGCCTGGCAACACTTACTGGAATGGCCAATTCCAGTCCCACACCACTTGTGCAGCTGCCACAGCGTTCATGGCAATGGAGGGGGGAGCATGCCATAGTGCCTGTGACACTATGGAAGCAGGTGGTGGACCGGGGCAGTGGCTGCATGAGCGGCGGAGGACCGGAATCTGCCATTCTCAGTAAGTGCAAGCGTCCTGGAATAGCAGCAATCAGCAGCAAGATCATTTAGAGGATAGCCCTGAAGTGTAGCTCTAAAATGGCTGCCTTGCCTGAAGTAGGCACAGAACCATTTTCCTAATTTCAGCATAGAATTAGCTGTTCCATAATAAATGTTATTTGTCAGGTGTTGGTATTCAAAAATATATTGAAATGGTTCAAAAAAGAGTAGTAAGTTAACAAAGGTAAATAATTCAGAATTGTATTCAGAAATAAGGTAAAATTCTGAATCAGAACTAATGATGCAAAATAATTTGTGTTGTGAACTTCCCTGGGTACAACAGACCAATACTGCCCGCCACCGCCGCCACCATTTACCTCCTGCTGCTGTTCTTTATCACTCACCTACCCCACCACCCCCTTTACTGTCCTCTACCACTCACCACACCCACAACCTCCTGCTGCTATCCTCCACCACTTAACTAACCCCGCCGCCCCCTGCATCTCTCCTCTAACACTCACCTAACTCCTCTTTCACTGCCACTGTTCTCTACCATTCACATACCCCCCTGCTGCTGTCTTCCACCCTCCACCTTCTGTCATTATCTTCTACTTCTCACCTAACCTTGTAAGAGGGTGGAAGACGTATTTCATAAAAACTGCTGTTCTGTTGTTTGGCCACAAGGGGCCGCTGGTTCCCCTGTTCATGCAGCTAATGCACTGGAGAGACTTCTCTGTAGAGAGACAGGAAGTTGAGAGATAACCATCTTGGAAAAGACAGAGAAAGGCCATGTGAGCAAGTTTGGTGTGTGGCCTGGCGTGCAGCAAAGAGAGAGACTGACAACTTTCCCAATTGTTGGATCTGAATCAGAGGCTGTGGACTTTTGCCTGAAGGACGCCTGAGAGCTGTGTGGTGCATCTGGTTATTTGTGAAGGAGATCTGCTTAGTCCAGCTGGAGTTCACCGAAGGCCCGGGTCAGTAATTTCAATAATACATGCACGTGCTATAGACTGCCTGTTAGTTAGTCAGATAGAAAGACTTTATACAGGCCAAGACTTTTCTTCTTTTGCTTTGCTGTTTGGATTCTGGATTGCAGAGGAATATTTCTACAGAAGACACTGACTGTTGTGCACTGAGTTTTCTGCATTTCTACTCAGTGCATCCCTTTGGAACAGCGCCTGCTACAGCAGTTTGGGTCAGCTTTGGGGCAGGGTAATTGTTGTTAATGTTTTACTGTTTCCTGCATGTATTTGAAGTGTGCTCAGAAGCCTATTTGAGTAAACGTGTTTTGCATAAGCTGGTGTCAGTGTCGCTTTCTTGTCTGTGGCTTTGCTGTACCTTGAAAGACCTACCGGTGCACGACTTACAACCTCTCCATCCCCTGCCTCTCTCCTCTTCTACTTACCTAACCCCTCAACCCTCTTCCACTGTCCCCTACCACTCCACTTACCACTTACAAAACCCCTCCACCCAGTGTCGCTATCCTCTACTGCTCCACTAACCTTTTCACCTCTGCTGTCCTCCATCACTAACTTAACTCCTCTGCCCACTGCCACTGTCCTCTGCTACTCACCTAACCCCTTCACTGTCCTTTACTGCTCACCTAATACCACCACCGCCTGTCACTGTCTCTTACTTCTCACATAACCCTGCTACCCCTTGCCACTTACCTAGCCAATTCACCCCCTGCCACTGTCCTTTACAGCTTAGCTAACCCCTCCCCCCGCGACTGTGCCGCACCTCTGACCTAACCTAGCAGAATGATTAGCAGCAGCAGAGTAGGAGGGGGAAAAACTGGAGGATGGGGGCAGATGGGGCAGCATTCAGCAGTAAAGAAGGCTGGGAGACTGACAAGGATCTGGAGGTGGGGGTGAGTACTGAGAGGCTGACCCACAACGCAATGCAACACTGATAAATACATCTAGCCCTGTGTACAACCATTTCCAACCCCCCTCTTCAAAAATAGGTAGGTACCTTTGCACTACAGGGCTCACAGGTGGCAGAATGGGGAGGGTTAAAGAGGAGCAATCAGTAGCAATCACCTACACCCTTTATGTACCAAAGATCCCTGGAGCATCCCTGGAGCTCTCATTACACACATAAGCTACATACTATGCTGTGGAGATTTGTTAATCAAAATTTATAAATAAGCCCCACCCCCACCATCATCCACAAACTGATTTAACATGTGCTATGTTGAGGACTACAAAAAGTTCACATATGGGGACACCATGCATGGTCACTGTGTGACTGCACTCTTCATTACTTTTCATTGGATATTCAGCATTGTTAGATAAATTGGGTGGAATTTAGGCACTGGGTGTGGAGTGGCCGAATGAGCTGAAAATATCATCAGTGTTAGTTTTAGCAGCTGACCACCGGGAAGACGAGTAGCCAACATCAGAAAAAGATGTTTCTAGGCTTTCCATACATAAACATGTTTGATAGGGAAAACTTTGTGTGAGTTGTAAACCATTGAACCTATAGGAAGCAGCTGCTACGGTAGGGAGAGGAAAGGTGAGTATTGCTTTGCATTTGTCTTTGCCCACAACTGGCTTTTAATTTAGTTTTGACTCTTGTGAGGGTTTTCACATTTTCTTTGTAAAGCTCCATTAGACAGGGTATAGGAATCAGGGTCACATAAATGCGGCAAGCCGCAGCACTGTGGCGTGCGCCTGTTTCCTGGTCCCCGTCATACAGATCTCTGACTATGCGATGAAAAGGTGAATATTTCCTGAACATGGATATTGAAGCTCAGAGGCAGTAGGTGGGTTAGGGTTTCCTATGAACCAGGACCCTCCTGGCAAAAAGTTGTAATCAAAGTGTTTAGTAGATATATGGTTACTCTCAGGGCTGGATTAAAGCGAACCAATAGTCAGAAATGACTTAAACCAGGCCAACACAGCAAACAGTGCTCATATGCATCCCTTTCTAGGGCAATTTAGCTTGCTGCACATAAAAATTAATTTATATTTTTCTAATTCCTGCTGTAGTCAATTTTAGAAACAAAATAATGGCTCATGCATTTGCAGGCCACCTGCAAACAGGAGGTTCTGCTGGGCTTCCTGTTACTGTGCATTGTCAGTTATGTCAGTTGAATCCAGGCAACAGCATGGCTGAGATGCTGGGAGAGAAGGGTCCAAAATGGCCGCTACCTTTCTATGCCAGGCTGTTGGTCTGGTTTAAGTGTGGTGAAGGCCTGGGCACAAAATCTGGTGGAATCCCCAAATACAGTATTTTTTTCCCTTTAAAATAATAGTCCAGTCAAGTAATGATTGGTGGTTGTCTAGCACCCTCCTACTTACTGGAACGTCAGATCGAGTCCCTTGTGCCACCCTTGTGCAGGAGCGTGTGGCTCGGAACTCCTGCTTTGCCATTCTGGGTGAGGGTTAGTGTAGTCGCCCAGCTGGTCCAGCAGAAAACAGTTCTCTGCATTGAGCTGCCAGCGGCTGTGCGGCCGCCAACTGACAGCTCTGCACGCACCCATCACTGTAGCATTGAGGACCGCAGCTTTGCTGCTCTAGATTCTACAGTGTGCCTTGTGGTGGCTTTGGCTGTAGTTTCACATAAACAAAAAAGGCTTGCCCTGGTGAGGGGGGCCCCCTTTGCTGTCGATAGCTTAGTTGCAGGTCCCCCGGCATGTCAGACCAACGACTGAAAAGCCTCCTGGACCAGACCATAACTCAAAGGTTAGTGGAGGCCCCCTTTGCAGGACAAATGGTGGAGGCTCTGGGACGCGCCCCTTGTGCCCTCCTCATAATCCGGCCCTGGTTACTCTACTGAACTTTTAGAGAAACAGACAAGATTCTGCCCCATGACTTTGTGCAGCCTGGCCTTTTTGATTCAGTGAATTATTTTTATATAAAATTGTTCATTTCAGCAAAGTAGCCCAACATCTGCTAATGTCATTATGGTAAGTTATTCATCCAGGCAAAATCTTTCCCCTAAAGGTTTTTTATCTAAACAATATAAGACTCAAATATTTAGTTCCTTGCACATACATATCATTATTCTACTACTACAAGTTTCATAGATCCCCATTTCCGAGGCCTGCTCCATGTCTCCATGTCTTTGCACTCAAGCGAGTAATGGCATATTTATCTAGCGGTGAATATGGAAAGAGTTTGCCATATTCACCCAGCTGTGAAGCATTAAACTGCTATTCAGACCATCCCACGTTATGTTTATTTTTCCTCACCAAGAACAAAAAAAATGACTTACTAATTATTTTGTATGTTGTGCATCAATGATGAATTTCCCAGAGGGACAGTTTATGTAATGGGTTAAAATATGTAAAAAAAAATAGAACTATTAAGTGGACCACCTAGTATTAAAACACTTGCTTTTCAAGCTGGTGATTTTGTTCCCAGTACTGTTTCTAGAAAATAGAAACCTAAAACAATCCTATATAGACTTTTATTTATATTATCATTGGTTTGAAAAGGTAAAACTATTAATGTTAGAGTCTAGAGCTGGAGTATTTGGAAAGTGTAAAACCCCACCAGTTCACTATGTTAATTTACCTCGCTGCCCGGAACATTTGCCATTCCTGGTTCCCTCCAGCAGCTGCCAGGCTGCGGGTACGCACAGCGGGAGATGCATGCCTAGTATTTATTCAGTTTTTGCCACTCTAAGGCATGTTTGTATTAGGATATAAAATGGGGTTTTAGGGATATACGTGGCATACAGCCTAGGTAGCCTTAGCCTATGGCTGTAGGAAACAGTACACCATTCTTAATCAATTTGTAGTTTTAATAATTTTATTTATCACCAAACACAGTTTTTTATTCAGTCCAATGAAAAATATGATCTACTTCACTTTATATATCTTAAAGTACTCGGTTGAAACTCCGGGGAAGCTGGGAGCTTTCATTATTGCTGAATTCAGGGATAGTGAGCACACGTCTCTTTGGAGCCACTACAACATCAGATCATGACAACTGCTGTATATTACCAGCAGGTACCATTCAAGAGGCAAGCAGTATGAAAGCTTGCATTTCGTTAACAAGTGACAGGCCAGCAGATCAGAATATCACAGTTTATCATAACTGGTAATGCTGTAACAACTCCCAGGAAATCTGACGCTCATATTGTGCTGGTCACCCACTCCTTCAGTTTAAAGTGTTTAGCAAGTCAAAAGTAAAAAAATAAATATCAGTAGTTTACCTTTCATTGAGTACCTTGAGCGCTATCCTTCCTCCTCTGTCTGTCTCCATAGTGAGGAAATTTCTTCCTCATTTAGCATTCAATCCCCATCTTGATGATCTGGTTCATCAATCAACCTTTTACCAAGAATGGAAAAACCTCCACTTCCTGCCCAGGCATCTTTATTGGCTGCCTCTCTCTGCAGCCCTGAAACCCTGCCCTCCTCTTTCCTCTCACACCAATCACAGTGTGCTTACATCACATCGCTGTTGCCACTCCCACTGTCTCCTCATAACTTCTCTACATCTCTGATGCTCTAATACTTTTACTAATAACTTGGGAACTACAGGGTCTTTTTGAGAAACAGGTTGAAGTTCAGGACAGTGCAACATGTAGCCCGAGACAATGTGACAACTAGCCGGCTTGCCTTAAAGTGGACCAACACCCAGGGGGGATCGGCCCGGAAATCTATAAGATTCCTGGACCGATCAGATCCCTCCCCGCGGGGCATCCGAAATCGGGATGTCCCGCGGGGAGGAACCCCCCAGGAGGCCCACAAACCTTACCTCAGCCCAGTTCCATCGGCGCATGCGCGAGCCGCGGCCGCGTCTCACGCTTCCCTCTAGCAGGTTTGTGAATGGCCGGTGCAGGCGCGCTCCCTGTTAGAGGGAAGCGTGAGACGCGGCCTCCAGCTCTCAGAGCCATCTGAGCTGGTATGCGCGTCTAGGCGGCCTTGGACGCGCATACCACAGCGGCTCTGAGCGCTGTGATTGGCTGGCGCGGTCACGTAGGAGCGGGGAGAGGTGAGTTTTTTGGGGCTTTCTGGGGGGTTTCAGACAGCGGGGCACCCCCGATCGGGGTGCCCCACCGAAGTGGACCAAAACCCAGGATAGTCAAAATCCTGGGTGTTGGTCCACTTTAAGTATAACTTTAAGTTGCCAACCGCTGTGCTGAATGAGGTCATGTAAGGCACAC
This sequence comes from Gastrophryne carolinensis, assembly GCA_027917425.1. Lineage (NCBI taxonomy): Eukaryota > Metazoa > Chordata > Amphibia > Anura > Microhylidae > Gastrophryne > Gastrophryne carolinensis. The sequence continues at coordinate 147,482,189 of CM051240.1, read as the reverse complement.
TCATTAGCAAAGCCAACTGAGTGGGGTGCTTCAGGGCCGCTTTGAATGCCGCTGGAAAATCCTCATGCTAAAATAATGAATCCGCTGACAATTTTTAATTCTTGTATGATTCCATTTATTTTTCCAATTACTGCGGGGTCACAGAGAGAAGGGTCATGAAGTATGAGATCAATGCATGCAGGGGCATTCACAGCGTTAACTGGACCTTATAGCAAAAGTTCTTGTGGGCCCCCACAAAAAAGATATACTTTATTTACTGATTCAGCAGACTGCTTGGAGCTGGGTGGTGGCAGTGGAGCCCTCATGGTCCATTTCTTGTCTAGTCACAGAATCTGGCCCTCCACAGAACAGAACTAAGATGGCAGCATCCTGTTTATCCCACGTAAGGGGGTAACAATGTGCTGGCCTCTTAGTTCTGTCCTGGCCTACCTACAGCCCTAACCCTTTGCAGACAGCCAACCACCACTGTATATTTTGGTGGCACCCAGGACAAGAACCAGGCCATACTGGGGGGTTAATAGCTGCTGCAAGGTAGAGGAAAGTAGAGGAAGAAAGCTTGCACCAGACCTCCCATTGCCATTTAGAAGCTGTCTCCCTTGCCTCTATGGTATGTACACCCCTGCATGCACGGCTTCTTGATAAAGGGGTCATCTGTGACCCCAAAATGCTAATAAATGGTGCAATATGGAGATGAAAGATTGTCAGCTTGGAGTATTAAAAAATATATGTCAGCATGGCTCATATAGCCTGGGTGGTGCCTGTAAGTAGGAGAAGGAATTGGGCTTTGCTCAGGTATAGGGCTCAGTTTCTGGATTTAAATGAGTGCTTTTCACACCCATGTAGGCACAGTCTAAATCTACTTTTGAATAATTGCTTTTCTAGCATAGTGTGGTGTGTTTATGCTGTACCACTCATATTGTATGGAACCTGGGGGCATATAAAAAAAGAGTACATTGTCTCCCCAGCAACTGCTTCCTCGTAGTTCAGTGCAGTAAAACTTTACTGTCTTAGAGAAAGAGCCCTTTATTATCCATTATGATGCCTATTTAATGACTGCACAAGCATCCTGATATGTCTAGTTACGCCTCAGCTGCCCCCCCATCTCAATGTTTGGGTGGAGGGCGTGGGATCTACTGACATTATGCATATTTATGTTTGGATCTAGAGGGAGAAATGTATGATATTACTTGTGATACCCTATCCAAAGTTTGCCCTGTGGTTCCTCAGACCCTAGTAGCACTATTTGCAGTGAAGGAAAGGCAAGAAATAATCTCACTTATCGCCTTCTCAGAACTCTAGAGCCAATAGGATATTTCGGGAATAGGGTGTGCTTTGCCTTTGCTGTCCTGTGAATTTTGTTACTGCCAAACGTGCAGGATTTGCCAAAGCTGCAGTGTCACCATTTTATTGTATCCACAGGAAATCTAGCACTAGTTTTAAAATACGCAAATTTTTAGAATATTCTAAATTCAATGTCACATGACGCCTGTGTCAAATTGGCATGGCGATTGTTAGTGCGTAGGGGTAACTAGACCCCCGAAAAAGAAATGGCCCTGAATGTGACGGCGGTCTTCTTCTGGTCCTGGTACCCCAGGCAATAGCCTCTTTTGGCTCTTTAACCCTGACTAGGGTTTATTTTTGGGACAGGTCTTATTTTGGGGGAAACAGGGTATATATTTGTATGTCAGCCATTCCCTCAGACTGGCGTAGTCCACCAATCCTACTTCCGGAGATACTTACCAAACATTCCTTGCCACTCTAGCTAGCAGTAACAAAAAGGCCACAGATGCACATTGTGCATCATGACAACAGACACAGGTAATTACCATATTCTTGGCTTTATAAGACACACCTGCCCATAAGACGCACCCAGGATTTGAAGGAAAGAAAATAAGAAAAAAATATTCTGAACCAAACAGTGAGCTGAAATACACCCCCAAAGAGCAGGACATAACAGAATCCTCCCAAAACATAAGTGTGCATGAACTCCCCTAGCTGTGGCTCAGTGCACCCTTGTGCCGCGTGCTGATCTGTTAATGGCATGTAGAGCCAGATGCACTGCGCATGCAGAGATGGTTGGCTTCTTCCACATTGCAGGTCGCAGGAGGTAAAGCGTTTTTTTTGTTCTTACAGCTTCACTGTCGGTCGGAAATTGGGGGAGCATCTGCCACAGTAACAGTTACAGAGTGGGTTGGGGGGGTCTACATTCTCAGGGGCATTTTCCACAGCTTTTGGGGGAAAATAAGTGCATCTTATGGGCGAGAAATGCGATTTTATCACATACAAAGCGGTTGACAAATCTTTGTACAGAGCAGACCAACAGATTGTTTTGAATAATACAAACCGACTGAAAAGTCAGACATTCCTTCAAACTGGTTATTTATGCTAATACTTCTAATGCTTGTATAATATATGCCATTAAGGTACATCGTCCCACAGTCCGGAAATCAAACCTAGAGCAATACTATTTGATTACATTACATGGCGAGTACCATAGTGCTCAGCATTCTCTGGCTGTCCAGCTGCTCTTCCCATGATGTCATGTGGTCTCCCTACCATCAGGTACTATTACAGGAGGCTGGGAACATGTGGATCTGATTGCAATATCAATAGTAACTAGGCCCCTAGACCATAAATTGAAGGTGTTTAATGTGGAATTAACATTGTACACTGTAGGAAAGGACTCCACATAGATTTGGTGGATTATTGGAATTTCTCCTTTGTGAACAATATGTCCCTGTCAGTAAGGCATTCTGCACAGTGCATTCCCCACTCCTGTTCTGAATATCCCAGCACCAGCTGTAACACTGCTCATTCCCCCATGGCAGGGGGCCCCTGTAGAAAGTATGAAAATAAATGGCTTTGCATTGTTGAAATCGGCCTGAACATGGCCAGACTATATGATGCGAAGCTGACAGGTCAGGTAATGCAGGTGTATCCCGAGCTAAACCCTGTATCCTCTTCTAGGGCTTCTACACTTTACAAATTGTCAATTCAGCAACAATTGCAATATGGTAAGGACAAGTTAAGCTTGGATCAAGATGTCCACAAAGGATTTATGTCTACATCAAGTGACATACATAGTCCAGGGAGGTGGCCATTAATTGTTGCTAATACAGACAGGCATACAAATAAAATAAACTACCTTGTATCCCTTAAAGTAGGCACAGGGTTGCCCACAAGCCCCCTAATGAAGCTAACACCCCCACCCCCCAATGGAGATCCATACACATGCACATACACATGTAGCAAACAAATTACAATTGCTTCTGGACCCCCCTTAAAATGAAGCATCACTCGAAAAAGCAAGTGATGATCCCTATGAACTAGACTAGGGCCCCCTGAAACACAGTTGCTAGAAGATTCTAGAAAGTACAGTGATAATTATACTTTCCGATTCTAATTCAGTCAAAAGTCATTCAAGAGATGGCTCTGTTATTCTTTCATTGCTGCATAAATGAATCTATACATTAGTTGCTGCGAGTTACTTTGCCCTTTACATGGGAACCAAGATTACAATATAATTCACCATTAAAAGGATCAGTTTTTATAGTTATTATATTTGATCCCATACATTCTATAACCTGATGAAATTTGGGGGAGTATTGGATCAGACCAGAGATCAGATGTACCTATTACTGTGTTTGGGACCCAGCAACCAGGGACCCACCGGCTTTTTTCCTGGTAACCCTGTCGGTCAGTCAGAACCTGTCTGCAACTCTGTGTTTAGCCCCACTTCTGTTACATCTGATAATGCCAGATATATTATATGCATTGTTGTTATTGTTGTATTATTCATATTTTGCTGGTCTTACCCTCCTATAACTTCTACATTGTACAGAGCCACACAATATAAATAAACAAGAAGAAGAAGAGCAGGGCAGTAGCCAAAACACCAGTCCCTTCTTCCCTCACAGTGTGGGTGGTTTTGCCAGGCCGCGCCTCAGCCATGTCTGTGCTGTCACATGGTTGTGGGTAAGATGCCAGAAGTAAAGAGCCATGAGCCATACAGGAAACAGACATTTTGACCTGAAACAATGACCAGTAGTGATGCACTTTTAGGGTATATGCCTTCAAATGCCCTGTAGGATCTACACAATGGGTGACCAGTAATTGACCAAGATGGAACAAGTAAGCACAAAGGAGGGCTCCGATCACAGTCCGGCTGGGTGCAGGGAAAGATGAGGTTAAGTATAGTTATAGAGTCGCTTTAGCAGAATTTTGGTGTTTTCTGTGACTTGGTTAAGAGTTTTTCTTCCCATACACCTGGGGCAGGTGACATGTTTCCCTTTAGGAAAATATATAGCAATGAAATATACTAGAAGAAAAACTTAAAGCATGAGACTCGCATACCCCAAATTTGCGGTGCCTAGACACACGGGATTGAACAGACTCTGTCAAAAAATGTTTTAATCAGTTAACAATCTGAGTGGTTCACTGGAATTACATTTCAGCATATTTTAATATCTAGTAACCCCTCCAGCAAAGTACTTAGGAACCGCCTTAGGTGAAGGATTTATGTTAATTCCTAGCATCGCTATCATTTTATTGGGGTCAATTAGCTTTAGACACCAAAATGAATACTGCATAGTAAGACTAAGGGAATTTATTATTAAAGTTGCGGGCAGCACTTGAGCGCCTTGTCTGACACACTCGGCAGCACCTGCACCGCAATGCCGGCTTCAGGCTGCCGACACTATCAGCTGTAGGCCAGGCAATGTTCGCAGCGCACAGATTGTATATGCCTTTGCGCCACCTAGTGCCGGCTGGGAGCACCGCAGATAATACAAATTTAAGAAAGAAATAGATGGTGCTCACAGGGGTGCTCAAAATACAGTATTTGAGGCACACAGTGCCTGTTCAGGGAAGTTTTTTTTTTTGTAAAAAAATAGGAATTGCATTGAGGAAACTTGAAAGATATGACACAACATTTTCACACATCACAAGATTGCAGTGCAACATAAAAATGGCTAAAATGCATCTACAAATAATACCAAACAGCCCTACGATCTCATGGCTCATACACCAGCCCCCCAAAAATATATATAAAAAATGCCTAAATAATTGCAACCATTCCAGCCCATTGAAATGTATGGTATGAGGCCACACAGTTCAGGGTGAGCGTCTGGTCTTATCTGGCGCTGTAGGGTACTCAGCACCGGCACTCATCCTGTAGGGAACATGTCATACAAGCCCCAACATGGCATGCACCCTACATTGTTATTTTGGCAGTTTTGGTGACCCAGGCATAGACAGGCTGTCTGCAAGACTGCATTGTAGTCTTCCCCAGCATGTCTCCTGACCTGTCATAGAAGAACCAGCACGTTCATTTATCTAAATCTTGTGCATATAAGGCTGTTCTCACACTGGGATCAGGCGATTGCGATTTCAATTGAAATCGCTGCCTTTGTTTTCCTATAGTGACTTTCACATTGGCGATTGTGATTGCTGAGCATTTGCAGGTCAATTTGAAAAATTCCAACATGCAGTGTGTTCAATATGTTGATGAGCGATAGCAATCCCATAGACGTCAATGGAATATCTTTGCAATCACTATTCGGTCGCTTTTCTTGCTTGATTGCATTGCAATCGCTTTCCGGCAATTTTGCAATCGCTATATATATAGCTAATCATTCTCTATCACCTCGCCCCAGTGTGAAAGCTGCCTAATATTGGGTGAGGGGGGAGGGGAACAACAATCTGCATGGCTAGAATGAATAGTTAGGCTTTCTACTGCACTCACATTTATTCATAAAACTACTTGGACTGCTCACTTGATGCTGGAAGTAAGTGGACAAGTAGGTCAGTTTAACCTTTGGTGTGGAATGTCTTTAAAAGAGTACTATGCTGAGTTCTAGATGATTCTAGATAATTCAGTTACAAAAGGGTTCATTCAGTACTGAATTTTTATACTCATTTTTTAGGGGGAGTAAACATTTTTCCTCAATGATTTTTTTCCTCAGTGCAATACAGCACTACACACCCTTTGCTGCACAGGAGACTCCCTCAGGAGATTTTCAGATAAAATACAGCTGCTATGCACACATTGCAAGTTTTTCAAGAAAAACAACCCTTTACATTTGACATACCCCACAACAAAATATATATTCTCTGGAAGTACACACCCCAAGCTATCTAGGTGTACCATGCTTGTTGATGTGGAATCCGTTTTCTCATAGTAATTCCTCAATTGATTATTTGGTTGCACAGGGTTTCTCTAAAGAAAAGAATAAAAAAGCATAATCAAAGCCACATTTTCCCAAAAAAAAACAATATGAAAAAAAGAAAAAACATGTTGAATCTGAAAAAGCAAGGTCCCTGAACAGAACAATAACCAACATGCACAGGTACTGTCAAGGGAAGAGACAGCAGCAGTCTGAGGGGGGGATTGGAGGCCCCCTGGTGAAGGGCTTTTTTCTTTTTGGGCTGCTACGTAACTGGCGTTTAACGGTAGGAAAGGCTGCTAAATAAATTCTACATAGCTGGTGTTATATGGGTTAATAGGAGTTCTAAGTCCATGTGTGTTGAGGTAAACGGTAATCATGAAGTGCAGGACGGGAGAAAAATCATCCTGCAGGAATGGGTCAGGTTGACATACCTGTCATCCTCAAAAGGGGTCCCTGTGCTTGGCACCTTGATTTACCCAATGCTAACAGGCTGTTGAGTGTTGGGGAACAACTTAGTCACCTATGTCTTCTGATGATTACATCATCCATGCTTTATAAGAGTAAGAGCAGGTATTGCTGGATGTGGGTCCCTAGAGTCAGTTATACTGGGGGGCCCATGGCATCCCAGTCCGACAGTACTCATGACTGACATGTCCCTCTGTCCTTACTTGTTCTTTTTTATTAAGGCATTACCAGCAAAATCTTAAGTGTGGTATTTCACAGTAACAATAATATGTTTGGCTCCAGTAAAGGAAAATGAAAAATAAAAGCTAGGAGTATTTCACAATGAAGGCGCTTGGCACTGCCTGCATTCCTCTGCTCCCCCGCTCCCTGGCTGTGCTAGTTTCCAAGAGAGAGCTAGCGTAGGCTTTGCTGAAATGTGCAGCATTCTACCCTCTCGTACATCAGCTGAGGATACTGAGATTCCTTAGGGAGTACCAGAATATTTAACGGGCACATTTTACCAGAGATACCTATACCTGCAACTTTTTGATTTTTTGTTTGGTAGCAAACCCCCCAAAAAAATTGCGAGAAAGGGGTTCTGAATAAACCCTAATGTCCTAAGATGTCTCATGAGAATAGCTGTGCACTTTGTGTATGAGACACATGAGAGGATGATCTTGCTACAGTTACTGCTACCCAGATTCTTTTATTTTGTACACCATATATACTGGATTGATAGTGTAAACAAAATTCAGGACTATGTGGTAAGCTTATGGCTATCGTACATTTAATTCTTCTTCTTTAACTCACCTTCAACTTCAGCCTTCTGAACCTGATCCATCATCAAACACCATCCCTGACACCCAAAAAAGTGTCAGTGCCATTTCAGCTCCTTCTGAGCATCAGCAAGAGTGCTAACCCATCAGCGCCTGCAAGTATGAACTGGCGCTGACAGCATTCTAAGCGCAGCTAAATTGGCACAGTACCTTGTGACCACTGCATGATAAATGGATGATACCAGTGAAGCAAGTCTACACACTTAGCGTCCAACAACACCGACATTCAAGACAGCAACGTATGCCATATTGAAAAAGTGACTGCCACCACCAGCAACGAAAGTTATCAGCACTCCTGTTTGGTCCACCGCGGGTAGATAAAGCAGCGCAGTATATGACAATTTACACCTAAGCTTGGCGGTCCTGTCAAAGCAGTGATATGGACACACAAAGCCATGTCTCCTTCCCATTTCAGATGTGTACATCCTAACCCCCCCCCCCCCCCCCCGTTCTGCTTTTAGAACAACTGCAAATACATAAAACGCTATGGATGTCCGAAACTTTTGGGAGCTAATGTTGACCAAAATATGAATATCCGGAGTGAAAAGAATAATTGAAAGTGATTGTGTATTAAGAAAACGCTTAAACTACACCCATCTGTTGACGTTTATAAGGGAGTGGGTACGAATGCCTGTATAATCTGATGCAGATCTTTGTCCTACATAGCACTGGTGCTAAATCAGATGCTGAATGGCAGCCATTTCAGTTTTTGATTGTTATTTTTTATTTTTAAATGGAACATTCAGTGACATTGAGTGGTCCTAGCACTTGATAAATAAGGCCCCAAATAAGCTTGTGGCTGACCCCTGTAGCGTGTAAATAGAGATGGGAAAAGTTCAGGTTCCCAAACCAGAACACAGACTTTAGCCAGATGTTCGAGTTCAGCGTCCAGCCGGAACATGGAAAAGCTGGTTGATCCACTGCTAAGCAGCCCAACAACCCGTTTGACCCAAGATTGCAGCAGCAGCAGGAAGCTGCTGTAACTCACCTCTGCCTGATCCGCTACCTGTCAGCAGCAGTGGCGGCAGCGACTTTTGAAACTGGCCCCAGCCAGGGCTACAAAAGTAGGACAGCCAGGTCCCATAAGTGAGGACAATCCTAGTGCCTACCATGCAAGTGTCCTCACTCATGGGAGCCAGGGGCTATCTTTTTGTAGCCCCGGAAGTTATAAATGCTGCTACCGCCACCAGTAACAGGAAGAGGAGCCAGCAGAGGTAAAGCAGCAAGCTTCTGCTGCACACTGTTTGCTACAGTTTTGAACAAATACACCTAAAAAGGACTATAGCATGGCCTGGTTCAGGTTTTGAATGAAGCAGTGAAACATGGTTACAGAAATAGAAAAGAACAGGAGGAAAAACTAGGAAAGTGGAGAGCATTGAAAATAAGCCTCTACTAGTGTATATATGCTGTACCATCCATTACCTCCTGCACAAACAGCACTTACAACATCATTGTGTAAAATAATACAACCTAGTTAATTGCCCATATGAAATCACTTTAAACAGTATTCTAGGGATTTATTGCAGGATGATCTTTTAAAAACACCAGGGAGCAAAAATATTTTGTTTTGTTCCCTAAGGGAAGCCATAAATTGTAATGTCTCTTTAAAAACCACAAACATATTGCCCCTTACATCAAAGCTTGGAAAAGGGAAAAGCCATAATTAGCTAGTCATTACAATGAGAAGGTTAAAGAGTTAGTAAATACAGCACCACTGAATTCTACATGAGGCACGTTTATTTCCCGTTACGCCTTTACAGTTTACAGATATTTGCAGTTTATGAGAAACATGTTAAGAAAAGGTTGCCATTAGGGGCTATATATTACTATGAGGGGAGCTTATTCCAGATGAAGTGCAGGCATTTTCCACATATAGCAGCTCCATGTAAAGTTAAAACAGTTTGGAGTGTTCTTCACACGAGGTGCAGAGCTCTCTTATTGGAAAGTGTTTATTTTAATGAAGAACAAAGCTAGTGACCTCCTTCCCTGACTAGTTTAGTCATCTGTCTAGTTCACTTCTACTTACATGTAGGGCAAATCAGCAAAAAGGATTTTGTAACCACAGCAATGAATTTAGGTCCGGTTTTGGTCCTCTTTAATTTCTACTGTCTTGCTGTTTTTCTGGAGGTGGATGGTCTTTAGGTGCTTACCAAAACTTGTGATGCAGGGCACTTACCCTCATTTTGCTACTCCCTTTCCCTCTGACTGGCCTGTAAATGACATAATGCACAACAGTTCCTCCTCTGATTGGAAAAGGAAGACCTAAAAGTAAAAAGGTGAGCATCATCTCACTGCAGGCCTGGCACAAAACAGGGGGGAACACAACATAAAACAAGATTTTTGTGTCTTTGTCTGGCTCATTGGTCATTGCAGGCTGAAGATAATTATGCCACAATGGGGGTCAGAAAACAAAGGGAATATTCCATTGATCCCAACTCAACCAAACTTTAAACTAGTGGCATACATACAACGGAGGCAGATGCTACTAGGCCCATGGAAGAAAGGGGGGCAAGCTATCTTGTAGTATCTGTGGCAGTCAGGGCTGTATTTCTCCTTAGGCAACCCTAGGCCTGTGCCTACAATGTAAAGCTGCAGGGGCTGGCACTGCAAGCCAAGATTGTGGGCCTCTACCCCCCACGCGGCTTGTTGTGACACTACAGTGATGTTTTCCTTTACAGATAGTTTATTGGTAGCGGTCCCTTGTATCTTGTATGGAACAGCGAACAGCCCCAGCACTACCAACTACATCACATAGAAGCCGGGTGCTGCTGTACCCACTCATTCCTTAAGAGGTAAAAAGCCAGGACCAGCGTTTGTGGGGGCACAATGGACAATTGCCCCGGGCCTCCTTCTCTGAAGGGGCCTCCCAGCATCAGATGTCCTGGGGACCAAGGATGCAAACTGGTACCAGTGGTGGGCACCTGGGTGCAGTGGCTGTTTGAGGTTTGGCACTGGTGTGGACAGAATCCGTGTCTTTGGCAGACCCGAAACACCAGCAAGGGCCCAGGAGAGCAGCCTTGTCCGGGGACATATAGGACTGGGGTTGTAAGTTCCACAGGGTAGAACCTAAAGGGACTTTACAGTCTAAATAACTCTTGTGGTTCATGGGAGCAGCCATTAATGGATTACCTGTTCTGCTGCCCCATTGTCTTCTATTTAGATGTATGAGACAAAGTACCCCCCTCCCTTCTCCTACCAATAGAAGTTGATGGAGCAGTAGACACAGTAATCACATCATGGCTGCTCCCATAAACCAGAAGAGTTATTTAAACAGGACCTTTCCTTGCTTCCCTTTCGGGACCATTAGTAGGAATACCATATGAAAGAAAGACCAGGACCAGAGCTGGGGAACTGCAGCATGGAATCGAACCCACCCGCTAATAAATAAAGTTAGTGCGTGTGCCCCATGTGGCTGTGCAGCAGCTCTGTTAGTATTCAACCCCTCTCCCCAGCTGCTGACCCACACCTTCACCTAATGCCCCTAAACCAACTACTGACTCCCTTTCCACACCTTCATCTTATCCCCCTGTTTCAACATTTGAGCCGCACCCTTACCTAATCCCCTCCTTTGATGCTGACCCACAACCTCCCCTTATTGCGCTCCCCAGCTGCTGACCCACATCCTTACCTAAGTTTGCCACTGCTGACTAGCACACCTAACCCAACAAACCTAACTACTGACCCACACCCCTTACTTAATCCCCTCTACCCAGCTGTTAACCCACATCCATACCTAACCCCCTTTCTACAAATGTTGACCCACACCATCTTCTAATCCAACTCCCTAGCTTCTGACCCACCTTCCCCCTGCGCATCCACTGACTTGCACTCCCCACCTATCCTCCCTGCAAAGCTTTTGGCCCACACTCCCCACCCTACTCCTCCTCCCAGCCACTGACCTGCACCTCACCTCATTACCACTTTTTCTATGTAAACACCTGGTTTAAACTAAATAAATTATAATATTTAATGGAGTTAAGCTGTTAACTCCTTGGGTAACATTTATCTGCTGGGCTGCTTTTCCCTTTTTACTACGATATAGATTTACAATGAGGAAATGAGGCCCTGCATTTCACATGAAATACTTTCACACATTATATATGTAGCCGGGAGAGCAGTGTGCAGCGAATTGACAATGAAATATGTTGTTGTTCATGTCCCAACAAGAAGCTCAGCGCAGAGCTCTAGGAGCAGACACTTGTTTGGAAGTGAGGGAGGCTGAAACGTTTCAGAGAGCTTTGTTTCCACTAGAAAGTCGACTGAATAAAGTTGTTGATTTGAGATCATAGCTATTCATTTGGTAAAATGATGTGCCTGCGGGAAATAAAAACAGACAAGCAAGCAAAAATAATTGTAAACCAAGCCAAGAAAAAAGACTTCAGAATATTTTCCTTGCCTAAGGAAAACATTTGTGATGTAAGTTACCGGCAGGCTTTATACTTCAGACTATCAAAAGCAGCATTTGCACACGTGTTAATTTGGTTACGAAATAGCATTTTTCATTAATGATTTTATTGTGTACTCCTGTGGAAAGGAAAGATTTAAAGTGGACCAAAACCCTCTAAACTACCTCATCCCCCGCACACCAGAGCACCAGTGCTTAGTGGTAGCTCGGTCTGGTGCTGGCTGATCTGAAAGATACATTTTGCAGGCGATCTTTGGGGTTTGAACAGCAGGGCTTTACGTGTGGTTTACTAAAGCTGCAAAGACTCATGCCAGACCAACACATTTAGTATTTTGTAAAGAAAATGTAATTCATAATATTCCACAACAATATGCTACAACCAAACTTTTTTAAGTACTGGTCAGCAGGATGTAAACCTCTAATAAGAACACCCGTGAATGTTGTGAGAGCACTGAACATGATAACAAGCACACAGCACTTTGATTGGACCACCCATGGGCCTCTCAAATCATGATGGCCCTAGTGGTGGATTTACCTCCCTCTGTATTCATTAAAAAATCACGCTCAAAAAATTCTCTCTCTGTGAAATGCATGTTTAAATCCCAGAGCGCTGGCGGCGATGGGTTAAAAGTCGTTTTTTAACCCCCAAACCACCATATTTTTGGAAAGCAAAAAAAAAAACAATTTTTTAAAATAATTTAGTAATATGAATACATTAATATCAGACCTGTAATATCAATTCTGTACAATTTTTTTTAAATCTAAAATGGCAGAAGTGGTTTTTCACATTTAAAAAAAAAAACATTAATAACAATTAATTATTAATATTTAAAGATTGTTCCATTGAAATGCATTGGAGAGCGCCAGGTAGCAAGAGGTCATACCTGTCGCTGTTCAAGGTCGGACGCTGGCGCTGTGGGCTGAGGCTGGAATAATGATGAATGAGTCGCTATATGGCGCTATCTCAGTCGCTAAGCAGGATCGGCTTGATAAATGTGTGATTGTGGTGGGGAGCCGGCGTTCTCGTGGTGGGGCCCGTCATTACCGGCCACTCACCAGTCGCTACCTGTCGCTATTCCTTCATAAATAAGGGCCTTAGACTTTAGGGCCAGGTACACAGGGTTTATGTGAAGATATATGGTGAGACCAGGGGGTGCCACACTGTGGAACATCACAAATCAGGATGCTGCTGGAAGGGGTTAAAGGGAAATTCCACTTTTGATGGATTTTCTAAAAGTTTCCATTATTGTGTGCCAAAATGTTGTCCTCAAGGTGTTGAGCTTATCTGTTAACTTTCTTCATTTGTTTGCAAATAATTTTTTTTTGTAGCAACAATGTGTCTAGGTTAGCAGTGGTGTTTTGAAGTACGTATCAGATATTTTCTGACTCTGGCTTGCTAATCGTCTGACTAGCTAAGGCAGAGATGACAGGTTTAACCTCTTCTGCATGAATTCAACTTTTTCAGATGGGTGGAGGGATCACAGTCATTTATACTGACAATATGCATATATCTGAATGTCTTGCTAAATCATACAGAAATGCAAGGCCTATATGTTAAAATGACACAAGAAAGAAACCACAGAATGATTTGTAAACCAGAAGTCACGAAATTGAACACGATCAAGCGATTATTGATGTGTGGAAATGCCCAGTGCGATCAAGCGATCAACACTTTCTAGCTTTTTGCATTATCATCGACATTGGGAAACAGAAATAGACCACAAACAGGATTTTACATGTTGCATAGCATAAACAATCTTAATTAGATCACTCAACAAATTAGCCAAAAAACTGTCTGTGTCTAAATGCAAGTTGTCCACTCACATGTGAGAGCCGCCCCTTAGTTTGCTCACTAAGCCAATAGCAGAGACAGCAACCATGTTTCAAGGGGATGCCCAAGCCCCAGAGCCAAAATTCCTACCACAAGGAGATTCCCATTTATGTTTCAGAAAGGAAACAAAAACCCACTGAATTCTAAAATGCATTCATTTCTCTTGCACACTTCTTTGAGTGATGCTTAAAGGGGACCTTTACCCTAAATAAGAGTCTATCTTATATGTTTCCCATACGCTGTACATACAGATTGCTCACATAAAAAATCATCCTACCTGCATCTACTGCATGTTATGTGCCCCGGGGCTCACGGAGCATCAGGCAGCCTGCAAACAGTAAGTGTCTTCTGACTGTGTCGCTCTGCAATCTGGGATTGCTGTCCTTTCCCTGACCCCAGCTCTGCTCTGTCTCTGGAAAGCACAGCTATAACCCACCCCCTTTACTTTATCCCGCTCTCCTCTCCTTAGTATGTGATGCTTCTGAGTCAAGATGGCAGTGCCCATATTCTAGAGTCCTGAACAGAGTTGCAGCCCAGTGGGAGAAAGAATAATAAGTAAGTAACCAAAAAAAATTAAATATATTAATGTTAGATGCTGGGGAATAATTTTTAAGGGTTTGGGCTTTTTATTAAATTATGCTGAAGGTCCGGTTTAAAGATTATAAATTGTGTAGCAATAGGATGTGTAAAAAGGAGAAAACCCATAGGATTCAACCATGAAACTCCAGTGCTCCCAAAACAAAATCCCTAAAGTAGAGTATCTGCCCCCCCCCCCCCCAATCCCCCTTTGTGGAGTTTTTTATTGCATCCTGTCCTGGAGACACATATGACTTCATGTGAACTTAATGTTCTGGGCCATAGATATCACAACAGAAAGCAAGCTGAAATCTCCCGAAAAGCAATTTCTTGCCTGCATGGTCCAAGGATTTATATAACCGTGAGAGTTTTGGCAGAGCTGCCTTTTAATATCTATAAATACAGATAGGTGACCACTAAAATATGTAACATAAATTGTCCATCATGCCACGTGTCATGTTCCCAATGCTGAAGCAAGTGTTCATTTTCCTAGCGTATGATACACAGTTTCCTGTTATAGCTGCACATCTTTTTCTTGTGGTGAGGACAGAAATAAAATCAGCAGCATCTGGAAGAAGGAGCAGCAGCAGGAAGGCTCAGAGCCATCCATTAGAGGATTCACCATAATTACACCAGTGCCATATTGCTTTGGTAATGGGCAGCGAAAAAGGGATCTCACAAACTTTAAAGTGGACCAACACCCACCGGTGATCGGCCCGGGAATCTATAAGATTCCCGGGCCGATCACCTCCCTCCCCGCGGGACATCCGAGATCGGGATGTCCCGCGGGGTGAAACCCCCCCAAACACCCCAAACTCCTTACCTTAGTTTCGGCGGCGGCCGGCCGCCGCCGCCTCCCTCGCGCCCCTCTAGACGTGCGCATGCCCGCGCCGGCCGTCTGTGAATGGCCGGCGCGGGCACGCACGCGCGCGTCAACAGGGATGCGCGGGAGGCGGCGGCGGAGGAGCCGCTTGTCCGCGGCTTGTCCGCCGCCGCGGGGAGAGGTGAGTTCGGGGGGTTCGGGGGGGGGTTTCACACAGGAAGTGGACCAAGACCCAGGATAGTCAAAATCCTGGGTGTTGGTCCACTTTAATGTATGCCTTTACTTGCTGAACCAGACTGACTACCAAACAATACGGATGTTAGCCATTAAACATGGACAGCCCCCCTCCCCCAACTACTGAAAGAAACTCCTTGGCTGGCTTTAAATCTGGCGATTGTGGGGTGCTCACACTTTTTCACTGTTATGTGTATGGAGGGCCTTTGCATGTATTAATTTCCACTCAAATACAGATAGTCACTAGTACAGCCCTTTAAAACCCTGTCGGCAAGGTTTTGCAGGATGATTCGATCAAACGCCAATGAAACGCCAAACACAGAAGTGAATGTGCCCATAGATTGCTATGGGCAGAATTTCACAAACGATTGCAGGGTAATCACAAAAACCCTGCTTTTACCCCTGTGTGAAAGAGGCCTTTGCCTCAGCTGACCAGTTTTGAAAGAAGTGAGCTTTTCTCTACAATAAAGTTCACTCCAGCCCAGCCTCAACATGCATCTGAGCTATCAGCAATAGATGCTCAGGTACTGCATCCCCTGTAGCCAATGAGAACCTGCTTCCTCATCAGGACCACAACTTTTCACTACCAACTTCAGGACACAGTTGAGTAGTATCTTAAAATAAATATAATACATTTAACCAAGAAAGACAAAGGAGAAAAGGCAAAAAAGAGCTGCACATAGTCTCTGCAGCTTTATGTGGATTCAGGTCCACATTAAATAGTTCTACATTGAGCCTAATACTTACTATGTACTGATAAAGCAATTTATCTCAAATACCATTTTATTGTCATAGTGGAATATATAAATATACAAAAACAAGTATGATAATAAAGTACTATAAAAAGGGTGATCATTTGATACACATGTACTCGCTCTGTCTACATTTTAAATTACAAAGTGAAAGTGCTATCTATATATTAAAAGATAAAGCATTCACAACGTAAAATGTTTTTTAACACATTAAAGAAATAAATGGCTTTGCAACTTGCCTGAAGTAAACCCAATTCATAGACAGTGAATTTGATAATGTTGGGTTTGTCTTAGTGAGATATCATTGCAATTGCATAGGTAATTTGGTGTCAGGGAAGCCTACAGGAAGAGCATAGTTGCCAAGTCTGTGCACTGCACTGAATTATATCCTGTCTAGACAATTGCAAAAAAATTATCACCAGCAATCTAGAGATTCTAGAAGCATTTAACTTTGTTAAATGGAAAAAGTACATATTTAAATTACTTTAGAATACAATTTGATTTTGTAATTGCACTTAAAAGGAATTATTGATGCAAAAGGTTAAAAAGAATAAACAGCAGCTTTCCTTGCCAAGCTTTCCTCCAGCACTGTGCATCATTTCAGCTCGACACTATCAATGGAGAAATTTACTTCCTCATCTGCCCCTCCAGCCCCACTCCGTCGATGTGGGCCACCAAAACTAGTTCAAGGAAGTAGTCCAAACCACGCCCCCATTCAAGCACCGCTAAAAACACAGCCAGGGTGATGAAAATGCATGTGTCTGAAGCAAGATCTCAGGCCCTTTCAGATCCCACACATTATGCTGATTATTATGCTGCATCACAGCTGCAAGGGTCATGCCCACGTGCTTCAGAAGATAAGACTGTAAACCTTGATATCTCAACCATAACTTCTTCAATTTAAACATGGAAAACAGTTTAGGACAGTGCCGAATGTAGCCCAACACAATGGGCTAAAAATTGCCTTTGCCCGAAATATGACTTTAACAAATGGCTTTAACAAATATGCCTTGATTCATCTCTTCATTCTCTTTCCTAATGTACTTCTTTACCAATGTGTTTTGTTGCATTTGACTCATAATACTGTTTGTATTTTATGCATTCTTTGTAATAACTTTGTGCATACGACTCATCATAATGTTAAGTTGGGGGGTTAGGTGCCTTGCTGAAGAGCACTTCAATCACATCCTGGTCCTGGGACATGACTGAAGTGCTCTTGAGCAAGGCACCTAACACGGCAGGTGGAAAATCCCAGGTGGATGGGTGGGTATGTTGGTAGATGGGGGAGAGGCATATAGCGTGGAACAAAACCCTGGCTTTTGACTATCCCAGGCTTTGTTCCCTACCTGCAGGCATCCCTGTTTGGGGTGCCCTACTATGTGAAACATACAGATCATTTGTAAATACTCACCGTTCCCCAAACCTACAGTACATGCTCGGGCTCTCATCCAATTAAAGGCATTTGCATATTAATGCTTAGCTAATGGCTCTGTGCATGGCAATTGGGAGCGAAAGCGGCCACATCCCCAGACGCGGGCACCAAGATGATATATTTCAGTACCATGTACAGACTTGGCAACTATCTGCTGCTCCTGTAGGCTTCTCCGACACCAAATTGCCACAAGCCGATCTGAATGAACACATAGGCCGGCAGGCAGGTGACTGGGCAGGTAGTTAGGTATGTGAGTAGGTAAACCAGCACAAAATATAATGCTCTTAAACTACATATAGTAGAATATAAAAGCTACTTATCAGAACAGGCATAACTAGCTACAGCCAAAACTACTGTTCTATTTTTGAGCATGGTGATAAAGGGTTTAAACCATTTTATATTACTTTGGCTGTATGTAGGACCCCAGACATTGCCTCTCCATTGCTTTTAGTGAAAAAGAAATAGGTGTCAGTGGGAGCAAAGGGAAAGGTTTCTGTAACAGTGACACTTCTCTGGGTTTTGTGATATATGTTCTCTTTGGTTATTATCCTAACAACAGTAATAGCTTAAAATAAATACCCAAGGGGAAAGGGGGGCAATGCTAACACTATTAAAAATCAATGCTGACTTAGCTTGAAAAGCTAGAAAAGGTTAGATTGAGAATAAATAAAAAGCAGATGTTTCAAAATCCAGCACCAATAAGTTTACCTGCGTTTCATCAAAAGGTCAGTTAGATGAAATCAACAAGCGACATCCACATGTAAAATCATTGGCTTGACCACGAGGTGGAGCTGATGACAGACAAAATAGAAATAGAAACTTGCCAGGAAAGTGGAGCTGCAGCAGAGCAGCATAGTGGTTTGGCTGCTGGGTTACTTGGATGCCCAGTATTTCAGCTGTCAGTGTCACTGTCAGTGTTTAACTGATTAATGTTATACATTTAAATCTAGAAATGTGCTAAATAATAAGTATTTCTCATTTTGTTTTATCAGAATACATAACATTCCCTGCTAAAAGTTTTAGGCCCTTATTTAACAAGGGATAGCGCCAGGTAGCGAATGGTGAGCGAACGGTAATGACGCTCACCGCCACGAGAACGCCGGCTCCACTCCGCAATCACACATTTATCAAGCCGATCCTGCTTAGCGACTGACAGAGCTCCAGATAGCGAATCATTCATCATTATTCCAGCCTCACCCCACAGCGCCAGCGAGCGACCTTGAACAGCGACAGGTATGACCTCTCGCTACCTGGCGCTCTCCAATGCATTTCAATGGAGCAATCTTTAAATATTCTTAATTAATTGCTATTAATGTTTTTTTTTTTTTAAATGTCAAAAATTCTGTGACCACTTCTGCAATGTTAGATATTTTTTTTAAGGTAAAAAAAAAAAAAAAAAAAAAAAAAATTTGTGCAGAATTGATATTACAGGTCTGATATTAATGTATTCATATTACTATTTTTTTTTTCCAAAAATATGGTTGTTTGGGGGTTAAAAAACTACTTTTAACCCATCGTCACCAGCGCTCTGGGGTTTAAACAAGCATTTCACAGAGCGAGAATTTTTTGAGCGTGATCTGTTAATGAATATGCTGGGAGCCGTTCGCTATGGCCATTCGCTGTCATGCGCTCACATACAGCGCGGAACCTGTCAAACAGCGACTCCT
This sequence comes from Gastrophryne carolinensis, assembly GCA_027917425.1. Taxonomy (NCBI): domain Eukaryota; kingdom Metazoa; phylum Chordata; class Amphibia; order Anura; family Microhylidae; genus Gastrophryne; species Gastrophryne carolinensis. Next base: position 147,463,022 of record CM051240.1, on the reverse strand, counting down.
AACCCCGTATTCAACATTACCGCACACCGACTGAGTCGCTGTCAACAGCCGAACAACGGCCAAGCACAGCGAATACTAGCGTGCGCTGTGAAAATAACGCTACTGTCGCTCATCTGTCGCTACCTGGCGCTATTAATGAATCAGCCTCTTAGAATCTGTAGACAACACATAATCATGTCAAGCAAGTATGTACTTGGAGGTAGAATACCCATAAAGTGATGTGCCATTGAGCTTTACTGACACCATGTTTAGCCATATTAGCACATAAAAGTGCAAAGGGCATGGCATTTGCTGGGGAGACAACTTGACCCACATGATTACTCAATATCAAAGGTCAAAAACACTGCAGTTTGAATCTTTCAGAAAAGATCATTCTTACAACTGGTAGACAGTGCCCATTTTCAGCGTGGTCATCAAGTTGGTTGGTTGGTCATGAACAATTTTTACATAAAATCACACACTGCAGAATTTGAAAGCATAGGATAGCACATACACACATATATAGGTGGGTATATATATATATATATATATATATATATATATATATATATGAACAAGTCAAGTTTTAATTTCCCACCAACATTTTGATTAGGGCAATGTCTCCAATTTTACTTCAGTTTTCTTGATCTGGTGCTGATAAACCTGTTTTATATCTTATCCATGGATTTTACAATATTATTTAGCTGTATATTTTAAAAATAATGTACACCACATAGACTTTGTCAAGTTTGTAGCTTCTCTAAACTCTTCCTAGTTCATAATACATTTCTCCAAGTGCCCGATAGGACCATTTCTAAGATTTTGGAGAAAGTATATCAGTTACTGATTTTTGTGGAGGTTTCCTTTAAGACAGTTGATGTACATGACAAGCATACTCATCACAAATCCAGGCCTCACCTAACTGACAGCAAAACATATAAAGTTCAACCTAAATACAAGTATGCCCAAAGGCTGGTGATGATAGACAAATAACGTAATACCACACAGAACCGATCATAGCTAACACACATGTGAATTCCTCAGTCTTAAATATATAACACATTGTTATTTTTAGGGGGAATTCTAGATTTGTTCAGATTTATCAAACTATGGCTTTCCTTGGCTTGGAAACCATTCTTTCAGCTATAAACAATTTCTAGATACATCTTTCCTGTCTGTAAATTGCTATTAAATATAACTGTTTCAGAAATGCCTGTGATGTCAGAATACATTCCAGCTATGTAATGTACTTGGTGACAGATGAACTGATTACTGCTCGGCTTAGAGGGACAGCTATAACTGCAGATCATGATCTTGTCTAAAATTCACCTGGAGTTCTAAACTGCTATAAAGCAGGCCTAAATTGTGGTTGTAATACTCCCATTCCACCCCTTATTAAATTTTAGGTTGCTAATATGCCGTACTAAGAAGGTAACTGACATGGTAAGCTCTACCTTCTACAGGAATGTCCGATACATACTGCCCCTCTGCTCCCCATCTGATACATATTAAAGAGGAAGTACAGCATATGAGCATTAATACAAATAAATAACTGCATCTTGAATTTACTATCCCCCCAACTGTGTTGAGACCACCTCACCCACACACTCTCAAACTATCAAGATCAAGACAGAGTGATAGAAAGTTAAAGGGGACCTAAACCCTCCCAGGCAATGCTGTGCTTGCCCCATTTGTTGCCTGCAGCTCACATGCAACACCCTCTACTAAGAAAAGCAGAGTATCTGTCTGATGCAGGGCTCGCTGGTGGTGTGGGTGGGTAGGTTACGTTAGTGTCCCCCTGGACTAGGACCTATAGTTGCAAGGGTGTAGGTCTGCTTTAACTGACAACAACATCATGTGTATATTATGCAGTTGTTGGTTAATCTATAACAGTGCTAGAAAGTTAGTTGACAGGATTTTTCAAGATAAGAATTCCCAGGTGGTGGAGGAGTGTTATTGTGCCACTATGAAGATGTACACATGTTATTATACACAATCTTTGTGGTGACATGCTTTCAGAAAGTACAGGACAGAAACACTTTGTATGAATGAGTATGAATGTTGGCACCGGCACCTTGTTCCTACAGTGTCTCTCATCTGGCCGGTGATTTCTCCCCGCTTTGATGCCACGCGCGGGCCAGCCACCTCCACTCACCATATTATGCATGAGAGCATGTAAGGGCGCACACCCATGCCAGTTTGATGCTCTCTGGCAGCCCCTTGCTATTATTAGCAGGCTGGAGGGAAAACAGGCTAATGATCCCTAGGGGGGCAGTGACAGGGCTATTAGCCATGAAGAATGATCTAGACTAATCAGTCCTTGCATTGCATTGGTCCAATGAGGCTATCCCATCCCAGAAAATCCGTGCACACCTCCCCCAGTAAAGTTGACCCTGTCTATGGCCACAATGACTATGATAGTTGTAAGTTTAGGGGGTGCCTTGTACTTCTACTTCTGATATTGAGCCTTTGTTGTTGATCTTGAACTTTTGACCTTGGATTCCTGAGCTCGTCTTTGCCTGCTCCTTTGGTAGTCTATCAACTCTGCTCCTGCTTACCCATCTGCTTTGATGCCAGATTGGACATACTTCCCGTGTATGACCACTGCTACATCTGACCTCCCGTATACATCCATGAGTGCTCACCCACCTACAAGTCCAGCACTCAGTGAATACCATTTGCAACCATGTCCATTGAGGCCTGCTTGCATCCTGGCCGACGGGGGCTTGACTATACGCGAAGCTAGTGCCAGAGTGTTATTCATTGAACTGGACTGGCTAACCAGTGAGCCTTACAGACGTGATCTATAGATCCATATATTGTGTTACTTACCTTGCATTACCCCATAAAGTGACTTTTTTACTCTTTGTACTATATGTCGCCATCATTTTGGCAAGTTTGCTTGAAGGCAATAACACCTTTTATGTTAAAGCTTAGTATCACTTACAAAACATAGAAATTGTGTACAAATTGTAGTTACCCTATAATAATGAATGCTAAAATCCAGGGGCCTACATAGGTCTCAAACCATCAGTGTTACCGGTTCCTCTGCCCCTTAGTGCTACATGCCCCCCCCCTCCCTCATGTTGATATACTAGGCAAGGCTGTAGGCAGTGTGGGAGAAGGGTAAATTAGATGGGTCAGGTGACATGCAGAGCCCACTGGAGGCTCGACATGCAGTTGTTTGGCTGAGGGAAGTGGCAGCTCTGGGTTTGGTGGTCTCCTGACCCTGCTATACTGACTGGAGAAGCGGTAGGGGAAGGATCCTGCCAAATGGCATACATACTATACAGGTGGGCAGCTTGCATTGGGCATTGGTCTGGATATGACTGCTTGTGACCCCAACACCAAAACAGCCTTCACTTTCTGCTTGCACTGACACACCTAGAAATGATCCATTTAGGAAATCTTCCGGTCAGTGTAGCAAAAGGGTCTTCGGCTCTCTTCCATCTCTGTGCACAGAGGCTAAATCTTTACTAAGTGAGATTGCTGAATCATTTCAGACACCGCAGTTACCTTTCCTGACTTGCAGTCTGAAATCATATGGTAATGTTTTCCATCTGATGTTAAAGCTGACCACAACTTGCTGGGGACATATAGCATGGTAAACCAATACCTGCTGAGTTACTCTAATGTACATCACACATGTTCTTTTTCTAGGGAAAAAATCCCAGGAATCAATTACAGCTTCACCGGAATGGAATTTTATGGTGGGATAATGGCTTCCTGCTGCAGTTAGAAAGATGAATATAAATTACACAAGATGTTGAAATGCACAAAAAAAGCGGAGACACAGCAGGGCAGACTGGTGGTTTACATTTTATAGGCTATGGAATATTTGGAATTGCTTTTGTTTTAGGCATTTTAGTTTCTTTTATAAAAATATAAGTTAAATCAACATTTACTTTTAAAAGCCATTCTGTCTTATGCCTAGATGAAAGTACTTGTACATTTTTCATTAAATGCCTTAGGGAGCATTCAGATCAAGAATGGCTGATAGCAAAATCTCGCCAGACAAAAATTTGCTTTGATGAGAGCCCCAACAATCCCAAATGTCCACAAGCACAATGCAAATAATCTTGCCTGTGGCAGCGTTAGTCCCTATCATTTCCTTTCATATCTAGCAATCTGACACAGGCTGGGTGTATAAGTAGGAGCAACATGAAACACACAAGCGACAACAGCAGCAGCACTGCTACATACACCATAGAAAAATAAAAGTGCAGCTAATATGGTTCAATAAACTAAAATAATTAAATAATATTACAAAGCACATTATGGAGTTTTCTATAATATCAATAATAAACATGGTGAGAGGTTAAATTGACTGTCAAGTATTTATCACTCTCTGCAATACTACAATACAGGTCACTGGAGCAAAAAGCCCTGCTAATCTTTATGTTTCTGTTGTGACTTAAAGGGCCAGTCCAGCCCATTTTAAACCACCCCATCCTGCCACCCTTACCAAGCCCTAAAGCAGAGCTAAGGGTCTAAATAACAAACACTTACCTCGCTGTACTCTAGTGGTGAACATCGCCCGATCACTGTGCCAGGCACCGCCATCTTCCCTGGCCTGCACAGTGCCACCAGACCGGAAGCTCACTGCGCTCTGTGTGCTCCCGCCTGCCTATTCACTTGAATGGGTGGGCGGCCGCGCACATGGCGTGGGGAGCTTCCGGTCCAGCGGCACTGTGGAGCCCAGGGAAGATGGCAGCGTCATCCAAATGCTACGTTTTGTAAATTGTCACTATTGTACTAGCTAGTATGCTGCTTAGTTGCTGCTCAACAGCTGGTTATCCCTACTGACCAAATAATGTAACTAGACAGCAACAGCCTAATGCTCTATAACCTCACTGCACTATTGTACAATTGGGAATACATTATGTGCAGTTGAATTGTTTGGATCCAGTAGTCATGGTTGTGTGCTACAGGCATACAAATTGTGTTCCTTAGTGTGAGAAAACTTCCTACATTTTTTAAAGCACAAACATCCAAAGGTGTAAATAGTGGCGGAATATAGCAAAAACTTTACTAACCCCCCTGCCAGCCCATGACTAGCCAGTGACATCCAAGCTGACCCCTCACCATGTGCTTCCCAGGCACGCAGTCATTGAGTCCCCCCATCATGCAGAGGCTATAGCATTGGGAGCAATTGGGGGGTTGGAAAATCAAGAATCAGATGGAGATGGTAAAAGCTGCAGCACAGCTGGCCTCAAACTAGCCAGGGAAGCCCGTTGCCATTTTGGAGGAGAAGAGCAAATTAAAATCTGCAATTCTAAATGTATTTATTCAAACTAATGAAAACCTTGAATACATATAACAGGAATGCATATAACCAACTAATGTGATTGCTGGAGTTGCCTCTGTAAGAATTATGACACATTGAGGACTTAGCAATGTATTTTTTCTGCTTAGTTTTATAGCTTTGTGCACTTAAAGTGGACCAAAACCCAGAATTTTGACTATCCTGGATTTTGATCCTTTCCCCGGGGGCTGTGTGATCGCAGATCGCAGCCAACTCACCTTATCAGTCCCACGGCGCATCTAAGAGCAGCAGCTCTGACGGCCGCATCCTCCGCTTCCCTCTGGCAGTGCAAATAAAGCAGAGCACCGCACATAGAGTGGCTGCGGCCTATTCATGTGCCGTTGGATCGGGGGGTTTCCAGGGGAGAGGGAATCAGGCGGCCCTGGTGTCTTATAGACTCCAGGGCCGCCTGAGATGAGTTTTCCAAACAATCTGTAAGCTGAGCCAGCTACAGGGATAAAAACTAAACAGCGAACAGACAAATTACAAATTATCACGTTTCTGCTCCTGGCAGGTTATTTTCTTTTCATCTGCAACATCTGTAAAATAAATTTCCTCCTTGGAAAAATTTACAGAGTTACAAATGCTCCCCAGAGAAAGGAAGCAATAGTAAAGCAAGCTGCTTCCAGCAGACAAAATGAGACCCTGCACCATACCATCTGACAAGGCAGACATATAAAGCTGGAAATGTGTGCGACTCCATAGCAAAACCAGACAGCTGGTCCCAGTGTACAAAATATACATTCAGCTGGACACATTCAACTGGACTGAATTACGAATTGTAGAAAAGAAGGGAAATTGTAATCTGATGGCTACAATTGCATGGCAGAGGTTGTGCTGCGACTTCCCTAAATGGCTGTATGCAGGACTTTTCCCAATTTCCCAAGTATGAAGGATAAAGGCATAACGCCCAGTGTCTGCATAGTTTGATCAGACAACATCATCAACCCATTCTCTCCACTCTGAAGGAAAACATTTGTGTTTGGACCTGCCATGGACCTGTTTCTCATTCACTTGTAATAATGTCCCACAGAAAAGACATCTGAGGGCAATGAAATGTGTCAGCACAAGGAAACCTTCTCAGGCTCTATAGGGTCAGTGTTGTAGCCATACTGTAGCAGTTTGTTGCTCTAAGTCACTTGACTGGGTAAGGAGAATCACCAGCTCAACCAGTGTCTTATTCATGGGAGACAGTAATAAATAAATAGTATGTATCAACCTGTGCCTGTCAGAAGCCTCAGCCAGTTTTCTATGAGTGACTGCAAATCCAGGCCTAAGATCAAAAGAGAATATATGTACCACCCTCCCCCACTACACCCACTAGAGGATTCCCATTGGGCCTAACTAACAGTGCCTGCACTATGTCTATTGAGTGCTGGGTAGTAGCATTCAGTCTCGTTTAGTTTTACTGCTTTATTGCCATTCTTTTTTGCCATTAATTTGTAATATATAAAAGCAAAGCAACTCTTGAACATCTGGAAAATGTCTGCCATTTACTTAACAACTGGAAAAGCATTTACATTAACAGTAATGTGTTATACGAATATTACTGCTCACTATTGCTGCCATATAGCAAGTTATTGTAGCATAAAAAGGTTTATTCAAAAATAGCTGCATCCTCCACCACTGGGGCATCTCAATTTGGGATGCCCATTTGCATTACTACACTGTAAATGCCCAAAATATGGTTAAGCAACTCTATTAGTGGACTCAGAGGACTAGTTGCTGCAGACCCAGGCTTGCTGATGGGTGAGTGCAGTGCCTAATGTGATAAGATTTACAGCTGAATACAGAGGAAAAGCTCATTGTAAGCATCCTTCTTCTGGGGTTTGATGTGCTGCTAGGAAGCCTCTAATGGGCCTCTTATGAGACAGTCCTTTTCATTTGTACCTTTAGGTTCATTTTCATTTACAGTGAGGACCTAATAAAGCTCCCAAAACGTTTTCCTTAAAGTGGACCAACACCCAGGATTTTGACTATCCTGGGTCTTGGTCCACTTCGGTGGGGCACCCCCGATCGGGGTGCCCCGCTGTGTGAAACCCCCCCTAACCCCCCGAATAACTCACCTCTCCCCGCTCCCAGCGCCAACGTACAAGGAACGTCTAAGCGGCGGCCGCCGCCGCCTCCCTCGCGTCACTTTTGACGCGCGCGCGCACGCCTACAGGGGCGCGAGGGAGGCGAGTTGGGGTGTTTGGGGGGGGTTTCACCCCGCGGGACATCCCGATCTCGGATGTCCCGCGGGGTGGGGGGTGATCGGCCCGGGAATCTTATAGATTCCCGGGCCGATCACCCGTGGGTGTTGGTCCACTTTAAAGAGGAATAATCACGTGGCTGGATGGGCCCAGTGTCTAAAAGACTCCATGGCCGGTCAATTCCATACCCCAGCGTGGCATCCCAAATCAGGATACCCTGCTGGAGAGGAACAGGAGGGTAGCATTCCTGGCGATTGTGCCTCTTTAATGGGAAAGTTCACTTTCAATGCCATATTTGATGTATGTGTATATTTTTTGTACCAAAAGGATGTTCTCACAGTGCTGAGCTGATCTAGTATTTTTTCTTATGGTATCAAATGTGTGTTTTATGGAACACTTTTCATTGTCTTCTGTTGTTATTGGCAACTGTACACCGAGTGTGAGCTCTATAGACACAGAACACTGCTGCTGGGCAAGTGTGAGTGAGCTTCCTCACCTCAGTGGTGGCCATAGCAACAGAAGTGTTCTGTGTCTACAGGACTCACGACTCTCTTTTTGGTCTACAGACTTGGTGTACATTTGCTAATAGCAACAGATTGCATAAGTGTAAAATGCTTCCATAAAACATACATTTGCTCACATAAAAAATATAAAAGAAAATACTAGATCAGTTCAGCACCTTAAGAACATCCTGTTGGTTCAAAAAATATACAGTACATGTTAAAAAATGCAATCAAAGGTGGACTTATCCTTTAAAGCAGTAGTCCGGTCTGTCCAAACCCCCTGCCCTGTCCTCCTTCCACTGGCGCTGAGACAGGACTAGGATTTAATAAAGAATACAACCTGCCTGGTGTATAAAGCATCATTCCCCCCATCTCAGCACTGGGCGCGGCCATCTTGGACAGAGCAGTATTTCCTGCTTCATTTGCATTCAATTGAATGGGCAGGCACGTGCACAGAGAGGGGGATTCCGCTTTGTGTAACCTCTGTATGGCTGCCATCAGTAACGTGCATCAACAATGGATTCCCAGGACAGGTGAGGTGTTTTGTTTTTTTCAAACTGGACCTTCAGCATGATTTAATGAAAAGCCCAAACCCATAAAAAACTATTCCCCAGCATCTAAAAGTAATATATTTTAAGTTTTTAGTCACCCCACTGGGCTGCAACTCTGTTCAGGACTCTAGGATACGGGCGCCGCCATCTTGACTCAGAAGCATCACACTTACTGAGGAGTGGAGAACAGGTAAAGTACAGGGGGTGGGTTATAGCTGTGCTTTGCTCAGACAGAGCAGAGCTGGGGTCAGGGAAAGGGCAGCAATCCCAGAATGCAGAGCAGCACAGTCAGAAGACACTTCCTGTTTGCAGGCTGCCTGATGTTCCATGAGCCGCCAACTTGGATGTTTAAAGGCTCATAACATGCAGTAGATGCAGGTAGGATGATTTTTAATGTGGGCAATCTGTATGTACTGGGTGTGGGAAACATATAAGATGTGCCCTATTCAAAATAGAAAATTGCATGCCCCCATGTCAAGGAACATCAAAAGGTTGAAGAAAAATAACAAAAATACTGTAAGAACATTTGATCTGTAAAAACTTTTATTATTACCATGGGTAAACTACCATTCACATCCTGGCTCTGAGCAAACAGTATCCATTAAACTGTTTGCATGACTTTTGAACTTTGCAGGTACTGAGCTTATTTACTTTGACTTTCACCCTGAAAACTCAGCAGGCTGGAGACCAGTTAACTGAAGTGCTTATACCGTAAATGACTGCCAGGCTCTGCCAATATGAACCAACCTCTTTACCTTCTGAACCCTTTACACATTTGCTACTTACCATTTTAGTGACACTGTATCAACAGACAGCTGGTCCTGCATGTCAGTAACTTTAGAAATGTTAAAGATGCAAGTTATTGAACACAATTTTAAGAATTTACAGTTAACATAAAGTTGGATGAGGTCTCCTGAGCAGAAGCTTTCAGACAGATGGACACTAGTATTCTCCCAGTTGACCTTGTCTTTTGTAAATTGTGGAACCAACTTTGAAACACAGATCAAAGTCAATAAACTATTTGATCTCAGCCAAAAGATGTATGTTAAACAAGGCTAATGAATTCCATATGGATAGAGTAAGATGGATTTTTACAGTGAACATATGTTCACCAAACATACACACACACACACACACACACACACACACACACACACACACACACACAAAATACCGCAGAGCAACTTTTTTTAGCCCAGAAGGGGTCATATAAATACATTTCCCACTATGTGCAAGACAATTTCTCCTTGGCCTTTTTTCATTGAGTGAAGTGAAATGCTCTGCTTGATGCATGCCAATAATTTGATCCTTCTAAAACAGATTAAAGTGGACCAACACCCAGGATTTTCACTATCCTGGGTGTTGGTCCACTTCAGCGGGGCATCCGAGATCAGGATGCCCCGCTGTGTGAAACCCCCCCAAAAGCCCCAAAAAACGTACCTTTTCGGTGACGGACAAGCCGCCGCCGCTGCCTCCCTCTTACAGGGCGTGCGCCCGCGCCGGCCATTCACAAACGGCCGGCGCGGGCGCGCGCACTGCTGGAGGGGCGCGCGGGAGGCTGATCCGTCCCCGATAAGGTAAGGTTTTTTGGGGCTTTTGGGGGGGTTTCTTATAGATTCCCGGGCCGATCACCCCTGGGTGTTGGTCCACTTTAACATCACAAACACATGGTGTGTCCTTCAACATAGTTGTTAAACAAATGAGAAGCTAGTCACTGCATCGTTTAGGGTTAAATATGGTGTTTCCAGCTGAAACATAATCACCCATGCAGTAATTATCCAATGGAAGCTCTTAGCTATTTGCTTAGTTAAATACAAGGGGTAAACTTGGACTGAGGACTGTGCAGTTACTTTTAGACAATACGTAGGTAATAGTTTAAACAGGTCATTCAATAAACCAGACTGCTCCTATGTAATACATTATCTGTAAAAGGTTCACCAAGCTTTTACGAGATTCCTGTATCATGACACACCAAGATGTCAGACAGTGAATGGAACACAGGTGATCCATCTGAAGTCTGTAAATTCAAAGAGAAAAACAGATGAGGATCTGAAATCTATATGGTCTTGGCTAAGGCGAAGAATAACACTGATGACTAGTGTGATTAGGTCATCCCTCTCCTTCTGACATCATTTTTCCCTATGTCTAGAGGCCCCCGGTGCATATTTAGAAGTGGTATTTAGACGTCCACACACGCACAAAAACAGATGTTCATTTTCTAAGACAACTACCAATGGAAGATTGAATAGAGTGAGTGCCATGGGCTGCCGGTCTAGTGGGTGTGGTGGTGGCTACATCACCTAGCAATTGGTGTTTGTTGTGTGCTGCCAAGTAGGGCTGTCCAATGAGAGATGTGCCTGGCGATAGCTCACAGCCAAAGCTGCAAACTGCACATCTGTATCAAGTTATGCTCAGAAGCACACTGACCTGAAGAAAATGTAACATACCCAGTGCTGGCTGAACTAATCATTTCACTACAATCAAAGTCCAATATATTTCGATAAAATGTATACTTATGCTTTTATAGAGGAATGTGTGACTTGCCTTGTCTCCCCTACAAAACAGTACCATAATGCAAGGCACACAAAGCAATGTCATTCTTCTGTGTAATGAATAGACTTTTCCAGAAGAACTATAATCCAGCTTTACAGCTAGAACATTCATAAATCCATTACGTCATGAGACAGGAAGCCAACACTTTTATTTTTTGCATGTAAAGTTTGCAACCTCTGGCCAGCATTGAAGGCTACAGCAGTTTCCATTAACTGAAATCATTTTAATGCCTTGAATGCTATGGAATGTCAGGTAAATGTATTATTTTCTTGTTATAACCAAAGCCTAGCCTATATCTTTTTATAGAATTAAAAACATATTGTGAATTGCCCAGTAACAATAATTCTTCATAAATAATAAGGCTATTTACATGATTAACATACAAACATAAAGAAAAAGATCAGAGTAATATGTACTTATCAGTGTAGCCAGTGCAGGCCAGTACAATGCAGACCATTACATTGTAGAGTCTCACTGGCTGATCTCGAGACACCACCATTATTAGTGGTCTTTTTGGTGATAGGACTAAATATATACCAGCTGATTTGGCCAATACAATGTGGGTTGCAATTACAGTGCCTAGTCCTATAAAATGAAATATGTGCAAATTCAGATATGCATGTCAAGACAATTAAGCGCTACCAAGAATATGATTACTTGAAAAAGAACAGTCACATCACTTGCATACCTCCCAACCTTTGAAAATGTGAAAGCGGGGCAAGCCCCTCCCCCGACCACGCCCCCATCACGCCCCCGACAACACCACTACCACGCCCTGACCACACCTCCTGTCACGCCCTCCAGCAATGTCGGCTGCCTTCACCCCTGCATGCCAGCCTGCGTAAGTTTGTTTAATCCCCCCGCACACCCATGCGCCGGCCGGTGTTAATTCAGAAGGAGCCGGCGTCATTGCGGCCCTGGACACACTGCCACGGCGCAGGCCGTCCCGGGACATTTCTTAACGGTCCGGGACCGCGGGATTTTCTGCAAAAATCGGGACAATCCCGGGAAAATCGGGACAGTTGGGAGGCATGCACTTGCTTGGTAAGGTAATGAATTCAGAACATGCTAGAGCCCAATTCTAGGTTCACAGCTGGTAGTTGCACCTCCCATATGCCCTTGCACATCTGCCAATCACGTGGTCACCAGTGGGCTTCCATATCATTGTGTGGCCCTGTGAACATTCAGAAACACTGTACAAGGGAAGACAGAAGTGGTATCAGCTGGTGGTTATTGGGCTTGCCAGGGACCAGATGCACATGTGTATGCCTCCCATCACATCCCATTGCAAAATAAGAATGACTGAGCAATTTAGAGTGATTAAACACCTTTTAAAACTTCATAGCAGTGAGCATAGAGGACTCTGTGACTATGTATCTAGTGATCTTTTAGAGCTTAAGGTTATTTGAATTGGCTGTTGTAATTCTAAATAATTGTACATTCCTATTTAATGAGTAGTATGAGAAGTGTGGCTAATCATTCAATAAATAGCAGTGCCAGATGTCGTATAGACATGTCAGGCCCTTGCTTAAACACTAAAAAGTTTTTTAAATAATAAAAAAAAGTTTTTTAATAAATACAATTCTTAAATACTGGTTCAATCAAAGTGTCCATGCTCCAACCTAAAAAGGAAGTTGTTTCTCAGTAAAGTCCATTTCCATGATGGTGGACTGGCTGGGAAATCCCTTGGATTCTCCACCCCTTTATATATAGCATGGCCCTTATTTGGGCAATGACATCATAAAATATAGCATAAAAATTATTGTTTTATCAATCATTGGAAATCAGTAGGGACAATAAAAAGTTTGCAGAGGACTGGATCAAGCTTCCATTCTGCCACATCAGTTTACCTAAGTCAAATAACAGGTAAATGTAACTAGGAGCAGAAATCACTTGTCAAAGGCTTATTCAAGGCACACATCCATTAGGACAGTTTATGGTGCATAAACAATCCTGGTGTGACTTACGGTTCAGTATATCTTAGTACATGGCATCAAAGAAATGCTTGGGCCGGGTTATTGGACAAAGGCAGGAAGATATTTACTAATAAAGTGGACCAACACCCAGGATTTTCACTATCCTGGGTGTTGGTCCACTTCCGCGGGGCACCCCGATCGGGTGTGTGAAACCCCCCAGAAAGCCCCAAAAACTCACCTGACCACGCTCCCACGTGACTCGCTCCACCAATCACCGCCGACGGACAAGTGTGGTCTGTCGACGGACAAGGTGAGTGCGCCTGCCGCCGCCTCTCGCGCGTCTCTCTTACAGGGAGCGCGCCCGCCATTCACAAATGGCCGGAGTGGGTGCGTGCCCTGCTAGAGGGATGCGCGAGAGGCGCCGGCGGCCCGCGCATGCACTAGAGGGATTTGCGGGGTGCCCCCGATCGGGGTGCCCCGCAGGCAGGGAGCTGATCGGCCCGGGAATCTTATAGATTCCCGGGCCGATCAGCGGTGGGTGTTGGTCCACTTTAAGAAAAACTCACTACCCAAATCATTCAGGAGAAATCAACTAAGGTAAACTGCATGTGCAAACTATATTTCTTTGTCCATAAATGTTGACTGTTTGGTAGTGAGTGCTATAAATAGGTTGCAATAGTTTAACAACAAAATAATTGGAAAAATAGGTAATGTTTCAAAATTTTAGAAGTTAAAACCAACCCAGACCAAAATTTCTTTCAACAGCATGGAAAGGTTACATGAAATAGAATCTGACTGTGACTTTCTTGGGGGACGTATAGGGTAGCCTTCCTTTTTATGTTACTTGTCTTGAATGGCAGCAACAGACAATTCTCCTGTCCTAGTGCCACATATACAGGAGGTTTTCAGAGACACACATCCGGTTTGGTAAAAAGAAAATGTGGTCATCCTTTACTACAAGGTCACAGCCAGCCCTTTTTGCTTCTATCAAAATTAAAAAAAAAAACACATTTTGGGAAAATGTAGACTTTTTTCTAGTTGCGGTGTTCATTTGTTCATTGTTAGCAAGTTTTAAGGACAAGTCAACATCTAAGAAATCAAACAACAGCAGCAATATTGCAAAAACATTATGGACAATGGCTACATTTCTGTAAAACATTTGCCTGCCTATAGTGGTTCCTTTACTGATGCACAAAATCATGTTGTAATATTTTACAATATACATTCAAGCAGTGCCAGTATAGATCTACTAAAATCCTATCAGCACACTACTAGAACATATTTACTGCTCCATTTGCAACCTGTTACAAATTATATTACAACAATGGCTAAAAAGTTGTTACTAGCATTATGATGCAGGCATGTGAGGCAACTGCAGAGCATCTTCTTTTAATTGAAATCCGGTGACTCTAAACTTGTACCCTAGCCTATACTATATCCCTTGGCTTTGCACTTTGCAAACATTTGGTCTGTACTAGAAAGCTCAGTAGCTATCCAAATTGAATGTTAATATTGGTCCTCTAGCAACATCACATAAAACTGCCCCGCTAGATGTTTGTGTTGGACAATTGCTGTTGCCAGAAGACGAATGCTCTTTAAACAGACAAAAAGTCAAGTTAAATTATGCTTTTAGTTAAAAAGGTAAAATTTGTCATATTTAAATCAGATAGTATGTTACTATATGTCACTGCTCAAAGTTTCCACTATAACAGAAACAGTTAAATAGTGAATGCCTCTTTCTAAATCCATGACAGCCAATTCTATAATTAATGATCCCTAAAGTAGCTCTGCAGCCAACTGCTGTAATCATTAGTGCTCTGTTGTCTTTTCTGTAGGTGTGACCATATAAAGCACACATCCCCCTACTGGTATTTGAGCTTGGAGCAACAGATAGGCATGGGAACAGTCACAGATAATTCAGTCCCAACGCTGCCTTGCCATGTGTCTTTCCAAAACTTCAAAAGAGTTACTTTTATCAAATATACATTTAAGCTATACATTCATCTTTGTTGTATAATTAAGGGATACCACTGAAAATGTTATCAGCAGTGTTTTAGTAACAGACAGACTACGGGCAAAGAACCTTAAAGTTGTCCAATATCGAAGCAGCATTGTGCGGCAAATACCTATGCGTTGTTTTACTATTTAAGTCTAAAGTAAACTGTACAGTACATCAATTTGCACTAAAATGCTTTAACAGGACACACTGTGGAGGCTCACCAAGCTACCTCCTTTGTTATGTTAACCAGACCCAAGGAGTCACATTTCCTCTCTTTTTCATTAAAAACACCATAAATCTATTAACATTATATATGTTACTCGAGTACATTGCAAGTTAGTAGGTATCAACAAAATGCACAAATAAAGCTTCCAGGAAAGTAAAATGATCAAAGTTCTAATAAAAAGTAGTTGATCTTATGAAAAGCTTATACAAGACTTGTTTTCAGAAAAGAAAAAGGCGAGTGTACATGTAAAGTCAATTACAGACAGACAAGGGAATTCTTTCTCAACAAAGAAAAGCCTAAAGACATAGCAGGGACTCCACCCTAGCTGGATGGGAAGAAAGCAAAATCTGTGGAAAGTCAGTGCCCAGCACATCACTGTCCATCAGTTTCTTCTTACAGGTCCCAGGTACCACTATCCAGCTCTTCAGAGACTTTTACTGTGATAGCTTATACCTGGACCTGTGCCCTCTCCCATCTCACATGTACAGCAATGCAACCACAAACTTCACAAAGAAAACCTCTATTAAAACGAGCATCCGAGAAAAAGATGTAAAAAGTACAGTTTAGCTGCATGATCCATAATTATTAAAAGCTTATATCAAAGAGTTAAATGTTTTCGCCACTTACCACTTTCTTCATCTTGAGCTTGTATAGCTAAAAATTGCCCTATGATAACTGTAAAAAGTATTATATTCCTTCTATGTATTACAATCATCATGCCTGGTTGTTAGGCATGTGATTATTCTTTAGGGGTTAAAAAAATTAAGGACTTCTGAGCACCATGAAGACACCCGAGTATGTGTGTTCCCTCTCAGCTCCAGGACAAAGTCTGCAAACAGGACCCTTTTTGAAGTGCTGCAGCTTTAAATAGGAAGAATGCAGCCTTCGCTAGTTTTCCTGCCCCTTTCAGCTTGTGCAGGCTTATAGTCATCCAGTCCCTGCCAAGCACGCTCTGATTGATGGTAAACAACTGAATCCAAATGACTCCTCTCTTCCTTCAACTTTTCTCTGCTGCCTTGTATTACAGGAAAGTGATTAGTGCTGCAAGTGTTAATTAACAGGCTCGGCTTAATAGACTTTAACAGCTGACTGTGTTCTTGTGCCTCAATGTGAAATCCCCAGATTCTGCTTAAATTCTGCTTCCCATTATTCCCATGCTTCCTCTATAAGTGAAGAGAATCACATATAATATCCCATAACCACTTGCTTTAATTACTATAAAATAAACATAGAGATTTAAACAGTTCCCTGGTAACAAAAAAGGACCTTGAGTAATAGGACTGCAGTATTTGTTGCATAAAAATGAAAATAGATTCAAAAGATTGTATAGGGCATCTATAGGCTAGGAAAAAAAGGGATACCTTATTCTCCCCCACAGCTAATCCAACCAGGTCTGCAATTACAAAATGTGCCAATTGAATATTGAATACTTAGCCCTGGTTTTCAGACACACACCCTCTAGCTCCCAGAAAGTAGTGCCACTGCCTCAGACAGGAAGCTCTGTGTAACAGTGTCTTGCATGCCCTCTGAATACAGTGAATGGAGCTGCGTGCTACAACACTGGTACAAAGCAAAGGAGAGGTGTTAGACCTTAGCAAACTAAGGCTAGACTACAGAGATAGGGCAGATGCTCAACATTTTGGGAAGTATCTCCCTAACGGGTTCTTTTTAAAGCTGCAGACTTGGATGGTCAGGTTATAGGTAGTGTCTAGGTGGGGCTACAGCAAGATGGCTGCCTCCATATCTGGGGATATATTTTATGTATGCCACTGGAAGCATTGCTTTGGAGGCTACAGGAAAATGGTTGCTGTCCTCCCTGAGTTCAGCAGTGTGGATGCAGTAGTAAAGATGATGACAATTTGTATGAGTGAAAGACGAGTGAGATGTGTGTTTAAGGGGTTTATTTAAGAAGCGCTAGTGGCACATAGTGCCAGAACGTCAGGTGAATATCAGGTCCCAGTGCAAAAGGTGTTGTTATAAAGCCAAAAATCCAGAGCGTCTCTGATATTGGCAGGTAGTGTCCCATCTAACAACAGCACCGGCGATGGGATGAGTGTCAGCGCTGAGTTCCCTACTGTGTCGCTTACCGTGCACTGTGTGGCCTTATCGCATACATTTCAATGGGCTTGGATGGATGTAATTTTTTGGCACTTTTTTAAAATGTGTTTTTTTTAAGGCTGGTGCATGTCCCACTGGATCCCTGGGCTGTTTGGAATTGCGTTGGTATGCATTTTTTGCACTTTTATGTTGTGCTGCACACTTGTGATCTGGGCCATGCAAAACCTGTGTCATGTCTTTTAAGTGTCCCAATGCAATTTCCATTGTTTTTTTAATTTTATTGTGCTGCCATCACCCCTAAAAATAAAAAACAGGTGCTTGGAATCCCCTTTTGACAGCGCCCATATATATACATAGGCGCTGTGTATTTTCTTGTGTACTTTTTCTTGCACTTGCAGCCAGGGCTAGGGGTCACTAGCACATCGGCTTCTAACAGCCCTGTGCTAGCACCCAGTGGCTGGCTAGGAGCAATCGAACGCAGAGAGCTGTCTACCTCCAAAATATGGGAAAAACTATTTCAGGTAAAATCCTCTCTAAATACAAGGGGCACTTCTGGGGCATGTCTGGGAAAAAAATTCAATCTCCATAGACGGCAAATCTTTTTTACTGTAAGAACTATAAATCTGCAGAAAAGTCTTACACAGAAGATTGTTATGGTATCAACAGCTGACAGCTTTGAAAAGGGATCCAATGCTTTTTTTTTTAGAAGAAAATAAAATTAACTGTTACTATTAGCTGCAATCTGTTACTAATAAAACAAATAACATTCCTTAAACATGTCCCTTGGTTGCACTTGATGGACATACTATGTCTCAACAGTGCAAACAATCTAACTTTGCGACTGTGATATACCATACATATACAAACTTAGACCATTAAGATTATGTGTCATTGATCACTACTCTTGGAACATGCTTGTTTAGACCCCCTTCTGTCTTTGTACATTTAGAATTGTCCATAAACCTGCTTAGTTCAAACGTAGTTCAGCTTTTCACAGATATTTTGGAACCAAATCCAAATACCCAAGTCATTTTGTGGTGTTTTCTGAGAAGCAACGCAACGACCTAAATGACCCTAACTGCATGTGAAGACCATCATATATCTAGGGAACACTGTGCTAATTAATAAAGGGGAAAATGTGTACAGAGTAACAGTGTCTGGCACAGAAAAGCTATGGGTGTGGCTGGGCAGAGAGGCAGTGTCAGCTTAGTAAATTTTAGCAGCCTTGTATTTTTCCTTGCCAAAATACCTTTTTCAGATGTCTCCATGGTAAAAAAAAACAAAACATGATTTTCTTAGTAGTTGAGTTTCCTGGTCAAAAGCTAGCTTGCAGCTCCAAAGATGATGACCAATAGCAGACCTAGAAGCCTCATAGAATAGGGTTTTTTTGGGAAAACGTACAAAACAGAGCTTTAGGCCTGAAGAGCACAAGCTGAAGAACTTACAAAAGCGATCTGTGATCCATCATCCACTTTTAGTCCAGTCCTTCTTCTTAGCTAAGAGGAAGGACTGGACTAAAAGTGGATGATAGGCCAGAGATGCCCCCCCCCCATGAATAGAGGAGGCATTACAGGACCAGGAAAAAAGACTAAAGCAGGTCGAACTATAGCCTGCACGAGTCATGGAGGGAGACAGAGGTAGAACTTTCTGTGATGCGTGTGTGATACCACATTGGTACATGTCCTAAAAAAATTGGCTGCAATACCTCTAATCACAAGCAGCAGAGGCTACATAATGGGAATGGGTTGCCTGTGATTTCCAGTATTTGATGGGGGGTTCTGCGTATTTACCCACCTGGTGACAATATTTTTTTAGTAACAGGACTAGACTATTACATTTTTTACATTTTTCACTTCTCTCTCTAATGGCATAATATTATATATCTTTCAAGCAAAATAAAACTTGGGATTTCACTATCCTGGGTTTTTGTTCATCGCCCCTGGGAAAATCCCAATTTGGAATGCCCCTGCTATATGTGAAACCCCCAGAATCACCCATAAAACCGTAACTTTCCCCAGGCCCACGGCACATGTGGGGTTTTGTCTAATCAGCGCTGTATGCTGGCATATTAAAGATCTGCTCTATTTTGATGCAGAGCTCAGTAATAGTGAGCAGGAGTGGCCACATCCACAGGTTCCCTTTAATCATGGGCACGCCTATTTGACACGGGAGTGCTTTTCAACCCAAACATGCTGGGGGTGCGGCCAGCGTTGTTTACATTGCCGTGGGAACCAGGCAATATAACTACTCAAATGTGAGTTGTTGAAGTGAATAGTGTTTAGTGGTTTTTGAAGTGAATAGTGTTTAGTGGTTTAGCAAGGCAAAAAAAAAATACATTTTTGTGCATCTTTTACATGGTTTAGTATATACAAAAAGTGCAGTTGAGAAATGATGTGTTTACAGTACATTCAACATGTGATTCAATTGCTTAATTACTTCTTCACACCTGTTTTCACTTTTTGCTTTCACTTGCTTTTCCTTGGATCTTTAACAACCATGGTGCCAAGAAGGAGTATGGGTAAGCCATATGCCTATTTAGCAAGTATATAGCTGGCCAACCCCTCTCCATGGATGTCCTGGATGTGCAATCTGAATGGGCTAAGATGCATCATGGCTTTTGGCATCACCTAAATCTCTGTAAGTCCAGTAAAAAAATGGGAGTTACTGCTTACACCCACTTCAAGTGGATCAAAAGTCAAAAATGACTTAAACCAGGACAACACAACAGGGCTCATATGCATTTAAGTTCTATTAAAATAACGATGATAATAGTGATAATCACTATTAAAATAAGTGAAGATTACCTAAAAATTTGGAATGACCTTACCTTAAAATACAATTGATACAGATTAAAAGTGGGACACTTCTTGCAGTTATATAAGGTAAGACGAGCCCATAAGTTAACCTATGGGCGGTCTAACTACGTCTACTTTTTGTTTTTTTTCTTTATGTTGCTGTATTTTTGTGACTCTTTTGTGTTGCGTTCACGTGATACATTGTTATACTAAAACATATGTATAGACTAACTGTCTTGTGCTTTGGCTTATGGATAGATGGGAATATTGGCAATTCTATGTGTTTCAGTTCACCGTAAATTAAGGGGGCTTTAATACCCTACACCTAGACAATCAATTTGCAGCCAGTGATGATTGATAAGTCTGTCATCCCTCTTCATGTTTGTGAAGGATATTACCTCGTGGCACGGTCTCCTCGTCTTTACCAATTTGTGATCCATTCTGCACCTTATGGAAGGTACGGGAGGTCAGCTTGGCACTGTTTTACACAGACATCCCGATGTCCACATGGACACAGGGTGACATGGGGGTGAGACCGTGGTCCACATGACTTCTGGTGGGGAAACCACAAACCTCGCGGCCGAGGGGTCCTTTCACTAACCAATGGTAAACAGAGCCCTATCATCCCAGTAGGGCTGCCAGCATCTCTGTGTGATATAAACTTGGTCTTAACTGAATTATAGCAGGTCAGAAGCCTGCTCCATTAACATAAAACCTTAAAGCTGAAGCATGGACATGTGAGCTCATGGATTAATATAAAAATCAGCCCAAGGATTGTATATTTAATCACATTTAAGGGCACACTAGACAAACAATATACGTATAATGAATAGATATATAAATATAAAGGTTGGATAGGCCACTACAAACGGCAGGTACAATCAGAATTTAGCAGAATGTCAGTTACCATTCAATGTTAGGTAGCGGTGAAAAACAAACACAGGTGTCACGGACCGGACGTGGCAGAACAGGTGTGGATCCGCTGTGACTGTGTTGCTGGTAGCGGGTACCGTGTCAAGGGAACGGAGTCTAAGAGGCCACCGGTATTCACCAGAGCCCGCCGCAAGGCAGGTTGGTCTTGTAGCGGCGAGTGACCCCCAGGTCGCTACCCCCCAACAATGGCTCAGCCACACAGTTAGCCGAGGTACAGCATGGTACAAAGGAGGCAGGCAAAAGCGATGTCGAGGTTCAAGCAGAGGTCAGGGCAGGCGGCAAACTCTCGAGATCGAAGGTAAGTAGCCAAAGGTCGGGACGGGCAGCAAAGGTTCAGAGTCGGGGACAGGCAAGGTCGGTACACGGGAGAGCAATACTGGAACAACTGACAATCAGCAACCATGGAGAGACCAAGATCCGGCACTAGATGCAAAGGAAGTGCCCCTTAAATAGGGGAAGAGGAAGCAAGATTGAATGGCTGGACAGCAATCAGTGGTGTACCGGCCCTTTAAATTTTAAGAGACCGCTGCCGCGCCGGAAGCCGCGTACCCGCCGACAGAAGCGGGCGAGAAGGGGGAAGGAGAGACACCGTGAGACAGACCCACAGCGCCCGCCCGGGCAGCGGGAGCAAACGGAGGAGGTAAGGGGAGTGCCGCGAGATGGGCGTGCGGCACTTGCCCTAACAACAGGGAGGCGTGAAGTGTCTGCATGTTCCTGTTGCTTGGCTTGTTCAACACATTATCCGCCTGACCTCCCCCTATAATTAGCAGGTAGGGCATTCTCTCCCTGGATATTTATACACCTCCCCCTGGGGTGAGCCCCAATTTCCTCCCCCTGGCAGTTTCTGGCAACTTTCTGTCAGAAAGTCAAAGGAAGCCAGTTCTGTGTCAAGGGACCCAGCCGTGTTAGGGTCACACTTCGAACCCAAACATGGCCTATGCCCTTGACCATGCGCGGGCCACATCTCGCGCTTCTCTCTAGCAGGGCGCGTGCCCATGCCCGCCATTCACAGAGGGAAGCGTGAGATGCTGTCGCCAGCGTGCTCGGAGCCGCTGAGCTAAGACGTCACTTAGACATGCATAGCTCAGCGCCGAGCGCGCTTATTGGACGAGCGGCCGTGCATGCACCGTAGGAACGGGGTGAGGTGAGTTGAAGCTAGCGATCTGGGGGGTATCACATAGCGGGGCGCCCCCGATCGTGGTGCCCCAGGGAAGTGGACCAAAACCCAGGATAGTCAAAATCCTGGGTGTTGGTCCACTTTAATCTCTCAATCCCTAAGGACACTGCAGTACTGCAAACGACACAGTAGACTTTAGGCCAGATCAACGCCCACCTTACATAAAATGTGTGTGGATACACTCAGGATCCCCTCACCAACCCTGTAAATCATAAGGTAAAACGCACTTCCCCAGCTTCTTTTTGAGAACCGCTGCCCAATCACACTGACACATTTTTCCAGGGGGGACAGAGCAGTTAAAGGTAAGATTCGTAGGGTTTGCAGGGGGTCAATCATGGAAGGGCACACTGGTATTTGGATTTTTTTTCACATGTTGAGCTCCAACTATATGCAAGAAACTACACTTTTTATTTTAGTTTCCACTGGTATACTCTCTTAAGTAAGCATAACGTGAGATCAATGTCAGTTCCATTTGTGCATACTCACATTTTTAAAATATTTTGGGTTATTTTCTCTAAACCTCTTGCCTAATTATTAATTTGTTATATTGTGTTCCTAGCAATATGGGGCACATGACAAGGTCCCATTTAATCCCGGATACTTATCTGCTATTGATTAAATATCTATCTTGTCTTCTCACGGAGGGTCTGTTTTGTTACATTACCACCAGCTCGCCAGTTTTGTGTATAACCTGACCCTCCTCCAATCAGAGATCCGGCCATTTACAAAACTGCAGCTGTCCATTCAGCACTGAGAATAGACCGGCAAAGAGGTTGGGGTGCAACCTCTGATGTGCAAAAAGGAGGGTGGGGAGGCCAGAAAACAGAAGGAGGGGATGGCCCCTAATGTCCATCACTGGAGTGTGACAGAGGTGGGCAACCAAGACAAAAGTGCTCCTGTATCCAGATACTCCCAAATGCCAGATACAATAGCTTTGAACTGGTATGGGGTTCCAAGGGACTGGGGGCTCATAACTAATCAAAAGATATTTATCAATATTCAAGAAAGCGTGCTTAGGGCAAGGGCCAAATAGACACTAAATATCTTGGGGGTTATTTAGAATGGGGGATGATCAAAATTATGCATATAAGCAAGAAGAAGAAATGGGAGATGAGCTGTGGATAAATAGAACATTTATTGGCAGAGCTATTCTAAAATAACTGTTGGCAAAAGCCATAAAGAAGAATTTAAATATTGTTAAGTAAATGAACTGAGGCTAATTAATGATGGTGCACTTCAGGTCCATATGAATGCTTTTCAACACTTCAATATGTACAGTTTGGATGTAGGAAGGGAAAGGAAGGGGTTGTTAATGAGAATATATTACATATACATATTACATTAAGGGGGTCAATAAGGTCAACAAAGGCAGTATTTTAAAGTTAAAGTGATTGTCCAGGAAGATGATCACTCCTAGACTGGCACTTTAGAACTTACAAGTTTTGCACCAACCAGCTGCCTCCAATATGGAGGGCTTGCCCCCGCCATCAGTCACATTGATGCCAGCATGACCCCTCATTTCACTGCAATAAAGGGGGTATTCCAGGATTAAAAATGCCCCCTCTATTGCAGTCAATGCAATGAACATGCTCTGGACACTGTGACTGATCTGGGCAGTGGTCCATCATCGTCGAAATGGCTATGACTGAAGACTGGGTCCGGGTAGCTCAAGGTCAGGAAATATCCAAAGAACCAGAGTAGGAGCGATCATCTTTGGGGGATGAAAGAATTTGTTTGTTTTAATGCCTAGACAATCACTGTAAGCTAAGTTTAAGAACAGGAGGTATAACCTGGATCCAACAGGTTAGTTAGTGGTAAGTGAGTTTAAATATGCTTTGTAGACTGATCAGTGAATAGCAGTAAATGCGAGAAAATGTCTCAATGTGGGGCTGGAGAGGGCTGCAGGATGAGATAGTTTAGCGTGCCAAAGGTAGCAGAAGTATTGCATGTCTGTCTTGCACACAAAATTATATTTTATTAATTTCATATAGTCGATCAGCCATGGCTGAACCATTATCTTTTCCTTATGCGCATCCCCCTCCCTTTATAATGGGTTGTAAAACTAGCACCCGCCTTTTGTATATGTAGACAATAAAGCAAGACCCTTGTAAAACTGTCCTGCAACAAGCTTATCTGGTGTCACAGACCACCTATGCAGTTTATGCCAGGGGTCATAAAATCACCTGGTCATATAGAATGTTCGTCAAAGGCTGACTCCAAAAAGTCTGAGATGGCATAAAAATGACATTTGTTACCATCATAGACAGAGAGCACTTTCTTAAAACAGGAACTATTTTTATGCCGCATACTGTACAAATTAAGGATACCAGGATTTGTCCCAAGATCCTCTGCAGTAGGGGGAGCAACACAAATGATTTCTTTACATCATTTGCTATTCCCAAAGCTCCCAGAGACCACCTGGGGTGTGTGCATGGGGGGGGGATTTAAATGCTTGGGGGTAGCTAATATTTACACATTTTTTAATGAAAGCTTTTTAAGAGGCAAGAGATTGTTGTGTTAGAGAAAAGAGCAGAACTGGATGGTGGGTAAATTACCAGTTCTGTCTTTTCCACATTCAGTCTAAGTGAGCGAAATGCCATAAAGGAGGACATTTTTTTCAATTACCACCCTGTAATTTTTAATGTTTCTGTAGGAGGTGTTGGTGTGCTTCTATCAATACATCAACTTCTCATTGATCCTTCATTTAACTCCTCCCCACATTGAGTTGAGGAGGTGCTACATCTCTTGTTACTATGTAATTTTTCATATTAAACCCCACTGTGCCTTTTAGTATATGTGCTTGTCTAGTAAAACGTGTTACATATGCAATATATATATCCCTGTGGGAAGCCCATAAAGCAACCTTAAAAGGATGTATCATGCAGGTTAGGCGCACAAGAATGAAACGTATTGTTGAGTTGGAGTTGAGTTTTGAGACGCTGACCAAACAGCATATGGCCATGCCCACTCATGAAATTAGGAAGCATTTGGATGCAAGTAGATTAGTGCTAAATTTATGTTTGGCTATGAATGCTGAGAAAATAATTTGATGGACTAAGGGGCAATACTATATGCAAATAAACATAGCTCTCTTTTCGGGCGGAGGTGGGCAAATAAATAAATAAAAAGCACAAAGTTAACTCACCTCTCCATCGCTCGTGCTGTCCTGGAAGCGGAGGAGGTAGCCTTCTCCACCACAGCGCCAGACACCCAGCCTGTTACAGTGGTGGGCGGGGCTGCATCGGCTATGCCCACCGCTATACTAAGACACGCTATGCTGGAGCCACAGAGAGGAGGCAATGGGGGCAGCTGTATCTGCCACCTTCTCCGCAGCACCTGCATTGATGGGTGGCAGATACAGCTGCCCCCATCTCTGCGGTGCCGGCATAGAGTGAACACCCGTCTCAGTATAGCGGTGGACTTGGCCGACGCTCGAGCATCGGTCACGCCCACTGATGTTTACGTCCGGGTGTCTCTGTATGCTGGCACCGTGGAGAAGTGGCAGGGACAGTGCAAGCGGCGGAAGCAGCTGTATCTGTATCACACTCTCCCTGTCACTTCTCCATGGCCCCAGCAGACAGAGACACCCGGACTTATACCGCAGTGGGCATGGCTGACGCTTGAGTGTGTCTGTGTGAAGACGGCAAGGACAGCGGGGAAGATGAGTTTACTTTTTTTTCTTTTTTTACTTTTGCCTATGGGGGAATGGGAGGGGGGATGGAAATGCCACACTACATATATGGGAATGCGGGGGGGGGTGTGCCACACTGCCTATATGGGAGTAGGAGGGGGCATGCTACACTGCCTATGTTGAAATGGGAGGGGGAATGCCACACTGTCTATATGGGAATGGGAGAGAATTCCACGCTGCCAATATGGGAATGGGGGGGAATGCCACACTGCCTATGTGGGAATGGGGGGGTGCCACACTGCCTATGTGGGAATGGGGGGATGCCACACTGCCTATGTGGGAATGGGAGGGTGGGGTGCCACACTGCCTATATGGGAATGCAGGGGGGTGCCACACTGCCTATATTGGAATGCAGGGGGGTGCCACACTGCCTATATGTGAATGGGGGGGAATACCACACTGCCTATATGGGGAATGGTATGGGGGGAATGCCACACTGCCTGTATGGGGAATGGGAGGGGGGTGCCACACTGCCTATATGGAGAATAGGAAGGGGGGAATGCCACACTGCCTATGGGAGGGGGGAATGCCCCACTGCCTATGGGATGGGGGCATCCCGCACTGCCTATGGGAATGGGATGGGGGCATCCCACACTGTCTATGGAAATGGATGGCGGCATGCCACACTGCCTATAGGAATGGGGTGGGGGCATCCCACACTGCCTATGGGAATGGGAGGAGAGAATGCCACACTGCCCATTATGAATGGGATGGGGGATGCCACACTGCCCATGGGGAATGGGATGGGGGAATAATACACTGTATACATGTAATGGGGTGTTTTAGCACAACATTTGGCTTAGAATAATAAGATTTTTTTATTCTTATTTTCCTCCTCCAAATCCAGGGTGCGTCTTATGGACAGGTGCGTCTTATATGGCGAAAAATATGGTAAATGATACATTTAACTCTTCCAAGCTAATCAGACTAAAGACTCATGTTGGCATAATTGCAAGTAATCCAAGTTTGCACTGACTAATAGAAGTGACAGACAGAAAACAATAGATCCTAAATAGATCTAGATTTTAACATTCTGCAGCAATAAAAGCTATTATAAATACAAATGTAAAACTTTTTTGCTTTTCCACCCAAGTGCTTAGAAACTTCATGTGCAAGTGCTGGGACCAATCACCATATAAAATAAATGCACATACCAGATTCCCCAATATCAGTGCTCTCATTACATGCACTTCCCTTTAGCTAATCTTTAATGTAGGATATTTGCCAATCCGGGCTTCTTAAAAACTCATCAACATAATCACGTAAATTCCAATATATATAACTGGTATTTAATTTGATTTAGCTCCTCTTCAATGTAAAGTCAGCCACTCTTCAAAGGAACTTTTTAACATCAATTAATTCCAGATTTAATATCCCTAAAATTGCTCAATTTGACATGACCCGAGAGCAAAAAGGCAAAAAAGAACCCAAAATAGCGTAATACTGTTAAAATCAACTAGGGGTGTAACCTTAGGGGTGCATTATCCTTTTTTTGCGCTTTCCAAATTTAAAACTTCAAATCACATAAAAAACAACTCAGCCTCAGCTGTACAAGAGGCACCTTCCCATATAAAACAATGTGGCCAGGATGTCTCTCACCCGTCCAGACCACTACAGGCAATGACGCTATGTCCAGCGTTCGCGCTTGTCTATGTTCCCCTGGCCGTGAGGGCCAACAACGCTAAGTTTCAAACATGCTGCAAGGAAGCTCCGCCCGATGCTTATTATCTCTACGAACTTAGGCCCTTATTTAACAAGGGATAGCGCCAGGTAGCGAATGGTGAGCGAACGGTAATCACACATTTATCAAGCCGATCCTGCTTAGCGACTGACAGAGCGCCAGATAGGGAATCATTCATCATTATTCCAGCCTCACCCCACAGCGCCAGCGAGCGACCTTGAACAGCGACAGGTATGACCTCTCGCTACCTGGCGCTCTCCAATGCATTTCAATGGAGCAATCTTTAAATATTCATAATTAATTGCTATTAATTTTTTTTTTTTTTTTTTTTTTTTAAATGTCAAAAATTCTGTGACCACTTCTGCACTTTGTGCAGAATTGATATTACAGGTCTGATATTAATGTATTCATATTACAAAATGTTTTGAAAAACATGTTTTTTATTTTTTCTCTGGGGTTTAAACAAGCATTTCGCAGCGCGAGAATATTTGGAGCGTGATTTGTTAATGAATATGCTGGGAGCCGTTCGCTATGGCCGTTCGCTGTCATGCGCTCCCATACAGCGCGGAACCTGTCAAACAGCGACTCCTAACCCTGTATTCAACATTACCGCACACCGACTGAGTCGCTGTCAACAGCCGAACAACGCCCAAGCACAGCGAATACTAGCGGGCGCTGTGAAAATAACGCTACTGTCGCTCATCTGTCGCTACTTGGCGCTATTAATGAATCGGCCTCTATGTCTCTGGACTTACCGGAGCTTGCAGCTCTAATGGAAATTATAGTCTCTAAGAAGTCTAAAATGACTTCAAAGGATTAACTCCTTCAATCCTGTTCAAAAATGGCAAATCCCATCATAAAAGGCATACTTACCGTAGTTTTCGCCCTATTCACTTATTTTCCCCAAAAGGGGGAAAATGTCCGGGCCAATGTACAAAAAAGAAAAAAATGTCAACTCACCTTTCGCTCTAGCTGTCCCCGCCATCCTCACTATTTCTGCTGCCTTCTCACCGGCACCTGCACACACAGACATCTGCTTCGTACAGCAGATGGGTGTGACCAATGCCCAAGCATCGGCCATGGCACTGCTGAATAAAGCTGGGTGCCAGTGTGTGTAGGCTCCACGGAGAAGGAGCAACAGATACAGCTACCTCAGCCTCTTCTTCTCCACGGCGCGAGCACACAAAAAGAGAACACCTGGTGTTCGCTCTGCGTTTGCTGGCGCCGTGGAGAAAGAGTGGCTGAGGCAGCTGTATCTGCCGCTTCAGCTTGGCAGATACAGCGAAGACGGCGAGGACAGCGGGACGGATGGAAAGGTGAACTTCTTTTTTTTTTTTTTATTTATTTTTGCCTATATGGAATGAGAGGGGGGAGAATGCCACACTGCTTATATGGGGAATGAGATGGGGATGCCACACTGCCTATATGGGGAATGGGAGGGGGATGCCACACTGCTTATATGGGGAATGGAAGGAGGGATGCCACACTGCCTATATGGGGAACGGGAGGGGGGATGAATGCCACACTGCTTATATGGGGAATGGGAGGGGGGATGCCGCACTGCTTATATGGGGAATGGGAGGGGGATGCCACACTGCTTATATGGGGAATGGAAGGAGGGATGCCACACTGCCTATATGGGGAACGGGAGGGGGGATGAATGCCACACTGCTTATATGGGGAATGGGAGGGGGGATGCCACACTGCCTATATGGGGAATGGGAGGGGGGATGCCACACTGCTTATATGGGGAATGGGAGGGGGGATGCCACACTGCCTATATGGGGAATGGGAGGGGGGATGCCACACTGCCTATATGGGGAATGGGAGGGGGGATGAATGCCACACTGCTTATATGGGGAATGGGAGGGGGGATGCCACATTGCTTATATGGGGAATGGGAGGGGGGATACCACACTGCTTATATGGGTAATGGGAGGGGGGATGCCACACTGCCTATATGGGGAATGGGAGGGGGGATGAATGCCACACAGCTTATATGGGAATGGGAGGGGGGACGCTACACTGCTTATATGGGGAATGGGAGGGGGGATGAATGCCACACTGTCTATATGGGGAATGGGAAGGGGGATTCCACACTGCTTATATGGGGAATGGGAGGGGGGATGAATGCCACACTGTCTATCTGAGGAATGGGAAGGTAGATTCCACACTGCTTATATGGGGAATGGGAGGGGGGATGAATGCCACACTGTCTATCTGGGGAATGGGAAGGTAGATTCCACACTGCTTATATGGGGAATGGGAGGGGGGATGAATGCCACACTGCCTTTATGGGGAAAGGGAAGGGAGATTCCACACTGCTTATATGGGGAATGGGAGGGGGGGTGCCACACTGCTTATATGGGGAATGGGAAGGGGGATTCCACACTGCCTAGATGGGGAATGGGAGGGGGGATGAATGCCACACTGTATATATGGGGAATGGGAGGGGAGATTCCACATTGCTTATATGGGGAATGGGAGGGGGGATGTCACACTGCTTATATGGGGAATGGGAGGGGGGATGTCACACTGCCTCTATGGGGAATGGGAGGGGGGATGCCACACTGCCTATATGGGGAATGGGAGGGAGGATGCCACACTGCCTATATGAGGAATGGGAGGGGGAATGAATGCCACACTGCTTATATGGGGAATGGGAGGGGGTATGCCACACTGCCTATATGGGGAATGGGAGGGGGGATGAATGCCACACTGCTTATATGGGGAATGGGAGGGGGGATGCCACACTGCTTATATGGGGAATGGGAGGTGGGATGCCACACTGCCTATATGGGGAATGGGAGGGGGGATGAATGCCACACTGCTTATATGGGGAATGGGAGGGGGGATGCCACACTGCTTATATGGGGAATGGGAGGTGGGATGCCACACTGCCTAGATGGGGAATGGGAGGGGGGATGAATGCCACACTGTCTATATGGGGAATGGGAGGGAGATTCCACACTGCTTATATGGGGAATGGGAGGGGGGATGCCACACTCAGGCCCGGATTAACGTAGGGGCGGACGGAGCTGGCGCTCCAGGCCCCTACGTTAAAACAGGCCCAGCAGCCTGCAAACGAGGCCCGCATAGGTCGCCCGGCGCCTGATATCGCCGAGCAGGAGGAAAGACAGCGGCGGGGCAGGTGAGCAGGAGGAAAGACAGCGGTGGGGCCGGCGGCCAGAAGGAAAGACAGCAAGCGGGGCCGGTGAGCAGGAGGAAAGACAGGGGCGGGGCCGGCGGCCAGAAGGAAAGACAGCAAACGGGGCTGGCAGGGGCGGGGCCGCAAGCAGGCGGAGACACAGGGGCGGGGCCGGCGGCCAGAAGGAAAGACAGCAAGCAGGGGCGGGGCCGTGAAGCAGGACGAAAGACACGTGGTGGGGTCGGCGGGCGGGAGGAAAGACGTCGTGTGGGACAAGCCAGGAGCAAAGACAGCAGGCGGGGTGAGTTAAAGAGGAGCATCTGGCTCAGCTGCCTGCTTTGATCGCAGGAGGCTGAGTGGCGCTCATTGAATGCTGCTTTTCCCTGGGGCATCCTGAATCGGGATGCCCCTGCTGTGTGAACACCTGGAAAAACTCACCTTTCCCCGCTCCATCTCTCTTTCCCAGCTCTGTCCCATTCATCTCTCTCTTTTCCCAGCTCTGCCCCATTCATCTCTCTCTTTTCCCAGCTCTGTCCCATTCATCTCTCTCTTTTCCCAGCTCTGTCCCATTCATCTCTCTTTTTTCCCAGCTCTGTCCCATTCATCTCTCTCTTTTCCCAGCTCTGTCCCATCCCATCTCTCTTCTCCCAGCTCTGTCCCATCCCATCTCTCTTTTCCCAGCTCTGTCCCATCCCATCTCTCTTCTCCCAGCTCTGTCCCATCCCATCTCTCTTTTCCCAGCTCTGTCCCATCCCATCTTTCTTCTCCCAGCTTTATCCCATCCCATCTCTCTTTTCCCAGCTCTGTCCCATCCCATCTCTCTATTATCCCAGCTCTGTCCCATCCCATCTCTCTTCTCCCAGCTCTGTCCCATCCCATCTCTCTTCTCCCAGCTCTGTCCTATCCCATCTCTCTATTCCCAGCTCTGTCCCACCCCATCTCTCTTCTCCCAGCTCTGTCCCATCCCATCTTTGTTCTCCCAGCTCTGTCCTATCCCATCTCTCTTCTCCCAGCTCTGTCCCATACCATCTCTCTTCTCCCAGCTCTGTCCCATCCCATCTCTCTATTATCCCAGCTCTGTCCCATCCCATCTCTCTATTATCCCAGCTCTATCCCATCTCTTCTCTTTTCCCAGCTCTGTCCCATCCCAGCTCTGTCCCATCCCATCTTTCTTTTCCCAGCTCTGTCCCATCCCATCTATCTTTTCCCAGCTCTGTCTCATCCCATCTTTCTTTTCCCAGCTCTGTCCCATCCCATCTCTCTTCTCCTAGCTCTGTCCCATTCCATCTCTCTTCTCCCAGCTCTGTCCCATCCCATCTTTCTTTTCCCAGCTCTGTCCCATCCCATCTCTCTTTTCCCAGCTCTGTCCCATTCCATCTCTCTTCTCCCAGCTCTGTCCCATCCCATCTTTCTTTTCCCAGCTCTGTCCCATCCCAACTCTCTTTTCCCGATGTGACTTCATAGGAAGGGTCATAGGTGTGTGTATGTGTGTGTGTGTTGGAGGGGTAGCAGACTGGTGTGTGTGGGGCCCCATAATAATAATTTTGTATAATGTACTGGGGGGGCTTGGTCCAAAATTTGCTTTGGGGCCCAGCGGACTCCAGATCCATACAAGACAGAAATATCAATGGTCGTGACAATCTTAAGGATGCATATGTGAAATGTGTAGCCAATAAAATATGAGAACTCAGAACGTTGCTCTGTTTCCCGTGTTATATCAGCAATGGTTTACAGCTTTTTGTTTTTATTTTTAGCTGTGGTGTCAATGTTTGCTCTCCCAGCCGTATATGACAAGTACCAGGTAAGGACATCTTAGTTTGGTGTAGTTAGTGGCATGCTGATTCATTCTAGTTTTTATGATTTTTGGGAGTGTCAGTGGTAAGTTCTCTTCTTGGGAATTCTCACAGTATGACTAAATTAGCCATTACATAATAAAGAGTAAGTTATAATGTGCTGTTTGCTCTATTGATTCTCGTTTTGAATAATATACCCAACTGGTGGAACACTTTAGGTGGCACATTGTAATAGTATACTTCGATAAATAGGCCCGTCAAAATCTACAGCACCAGGCCCGGGATGCTCTTAATCCGGCCCTGGCCACACTGCCTATATGGGGAATGGGAGGGGGGATGCCACACTGCCTATATGGGGAATGGGAGGGGGGATGCCACACTGCCTATATGGGGAATGGGAGGGGGGATGCCACACTGCTTATATGGGGAATGGGAGGGGGGGATGCCACACTGCTTATATGGGGAATGGGAGGGGGGATGCCACACTGCCTATATGGGGAATGGGAGGGGGGATGAATGCCACACTGCTTATATGGGGAATGGGAGGGGGGATGCCACACTGCCTATATGGGGAATGGGAGGGGGGATGCCACACTGCTTATATGGGGAATGGGAGGGGGGATGCCACACTGCCTATATGGGGAATGGGAAGGGGGATGCCACACTGCTTATATGGGGAATGGGAGGGGGGATGCCACACTGCCTATATGGGGAATGGGAGGGGGGATGCCACACTGCTTATATGGGGAATGGGAGGGGGATGCCACACTGCTTATATGGGGAATGGGAGGAGGGATGCCACACTGCCTATATGGGGAACGGGAGGGGGGATGAATGCCACACTGCTTATATGGGGAATGGGAGGGGGATGCCACACTGCCTATATGGGGAATGGGAGGGGGGATGAATGCCACACTGCTTATATGGGGAATGGGAGGGGGGATGCCACACTGCCTATATGGGGAATGGGAGGGGGGATGCCACACTGCCTATATGGGGAATGGGAGGGGGGATGCCACACTGCCTATATGGGGAATGGGAGGGGGGATGCCACACTGCTTATATGGGGAATAGGAGGGGGGGATGCCACACTGCTTGTATGGGGAATGGGAGGGGGGGTGCCACACTGCCTATATGGGGAATGGGAGGGGGGATGCCACACTGCTTATAAGGGGAATGGGAGGGGGGATGCCACACTGCCTATATGGGGAATGGGAGGGGGGATGCCACACTGCTTATATGGGGAATGGGAGGGGGGATGCCACACTGCCTATATGGGGAATGGGAGGGGGGATGCCACACTGCCTATATGGGGAATGGGAGGGGGGATGCCACACTGCTTATATGGGGAATGGGAGGGGGATGCCACACTGCTTATATGGGGAATGGGAGGAGGGATGCCACACTGCCTATATGGGGAACGGGAGGGGGGATGAATGCCACACTGCTTATATGGGGAATGGGAGGGGGATGCCACACTGCCTATATGGGGAATGGGAGGGGGGATGCCACACTGCTTATATGGGGAATGGGAGGAGGGGATGCCACACTGCCTATATGGGGAATGGGAGGGGGGATGCCACACTGCCTATATGGGGAATGGGAGGGGGGATGCCACACTGCTTATATGGGGAATGGGAGGGGGGATGCCACACTGCCTATATTGGGAATGGGAGGGGGGATGCCACACTGCCTATATGGGGAATGGGAGGGGGGATGAATGCCACACTGCTTATATGGGGAATGGGAGGGGGGATGCCACATTGCTTATATGGGGAACGGGAGGGGGGATGCCACACTGCTTATATGGGTAATGGGAGGGAGGGGGCCACACTGCTTATATGGGGAATGGGAGGGGGGATGAATGCCACACAGCTTATATGGGAATGGAAGCTGGGACGCTACACTGCCTATATGGGGAATGGGAGGGGGGATGAATGCCACACTGTCTATATGGGGAATGGGAAGGGGGATTCCACACTGCCTAGATGGGGAATGGGAGGGGGGATGAATGCCACACTGCCTATATGAGGAATGGGAAGGGAGACTCCACACTGCTTATATGGGGAATGGGAGGGGGGATGCCACACTGCTTATATGGGGAATGGGAAGGGGGATTCCACACTGCCTAGATGGGGAATGGGAGGGGGATGAATGCCACACTGTCTATATGGGGAATGGGAAGGGAGATTCCACACTGCTTATATGGAGAATGGGAGGGGGGATGAATGCCACACTGCCTTTATGGGGAAAGGGAAGGGAGATTCCACACTGCTTATATGGGGAATGGGAGGGGGGATGCCACACTGCCTAGATGGGGAATGGGAGGGGGGATGAATGCCACACTGTCTATATGGGGAATGGGAAGGGAGATTCCACATTGCTTATATGGGGAATGGGAGGGGGGATGCCACACTGCTTATATGGGGAATGGGAGGGGGGATGCCACACTGCCTATATGGGGAATGGGAGGGGGGATGCCACACTGCTCATATGGGGAATGGGAGGGGGGATGAATGCCACACTGTTTATATGGGGAATGGGAGGGGGGATGCCACACTGCCTATATGGGGAATGGGAGGGGGGATGAATGCCACACTGCTTATATGGGGAATGGGAGGGGGGATGCCACACTGCCTATATGGGGAATGGGAGGGGGGACGCCACACTGCTTATATGGGGAATGGGAGGGGGGATGCCACACTGCCTATATGGGGAATGGGAGGGGAGATGCAACATTGCTTATATGGGGAATGGGAGGGGGAATGCCACACTGCTTATATGGGTAATGGGAGGGAGGGGGGGCACACTGCTTATATGGGGAATGGGAGGGGGGATGAATGCCACACAGCTTATATGGGAATGGGAGGGGGGACGCTACACTGCCTATATGGGGAATGGGAGGGGGGATGAATATCACACAGTCTATATGGGGAATGGGAAGGGGGTTTCCACACTGCCTAGATGGGGAATGGGAGGGGGGATGAAGGCCACACTGCCTATATGGGGAATGGGAAGGGAGATTCCACACTGCTTATATGGGGAATGGGAGGGGGGATGCCACACTGCTTATATGGGGAATGGGAAGGGGGATTCCACACTGCCTAGATGGAGAATGGGAGGGGGGATGAATGCCACACTGTCTATATGGGGAATGGGAAGGGAGATTACACACTGCTTATATGGGGAATGGGAGGGGGGATGCCACACTGCTTATATGGGGAATGGGAGGGGGGATTCCACACTGCCTATATGGGGAATGGGAGGGAGGATGAATGCCACACTGCTTGTATGGGAATGGGAGGGGGAAGCTACACTGCCTATATGGGGAATGGGAGGGGGGGGGGAGATGAATGCCACACTGCTTATATGGGGAATGGGAGGAGGATGCCACACTGCTTATGTGGGGAATGGGAGGGGGGATTCCACACTGCCTATATGGGGAATGTGAGGGGGAAATGTCACACTGCCTATATGGGGAATAGGATGGGGGTAATGCCACACTGCCTATGGGGAATGAAATGGGGGAAATGTCACACTGCCTATATGGGGAAAGTGAGGGGGAATGCCACACTGGCCATGGGGGATGGGGGGGGGATGCCCCTCTACCTGCAATGGGGGTATCTTGCCTATTAGTTTGTTCTTTGGGGGACGGTGTTATAGCACAACATTTGGTTCAGAATATTTAGTTTCTTATTTTCCTCCTCCAAATCCTAGGTGGGTCCTATGGGCAGATTCCCATTAAAATGACATGGGGTCTCCCCTACCCAGCATAACCAGCCTGGGGATCAGCTATGCAGGGCTTGTAGAACAGGGTGCAGGGGCCAGCTTTGGTGGCCCCCCGCCCTGCCAAGTACAATCCTGCTCCGTGTAAATCAGCCCGGGCTCTTCTGCCCCCGCTGGGCTTCGGGGAGGCAGGTAACAGGGGGGCCGGGGTTAATGGCAAGTCACCCGCTAGCCACAGGTGACTTGACAGCCCCCCAGCCTTGTGAACTGGTATATGGGTTTCATGGACTCCTTACAAGTTCACAATGGGTTAAAGTGGACCAACACCCAGGGCTGATCGGCCCGGGAATCTATAAGATTCCCAGACCGTTCTATTCCCTCCCCCCAAAATTGGGATGCCCCTCTGTGTGAAACCCCCCGGAACACCCGCTACCACTTACCTGAATCCCGGTCCTGCTATCCCTCTAGCAGGGCGCGTGCCCGCGCTGGCTATTTATGAATGGCCGGCGCGGGCACGCTCCCTGTTAGAGGGAAGCGGAGGATGCGGTCTCCAGCACGCTCAGAGTGGCTGAGCTTAGACGTCTCTTAGACGTCCATAACTCAGCCGCTCTGAGCGCGCTGATTGGACGAGCGGCCGTGCATGCACCATAGGATCGGGGTGAGATGAGTTATTGTGGCCGATCGGGGGGGTTTCACAGAGCGGGGCCCCCGGGGAAAGGACCAATACCCAGGATAGTCAAAATCCTGGGTGTTGGTCCACTTTAAATGTAAAAAAAAACACAAACACACCACACCACAAAATGCTGGAAGCCTTTTATACCTGCTGTGTAACAGGACATAAGCGGTTAATTTAAATAAAAACCCTTAAAAATCCCCTCAAAAAATGACGTAGGGTTCCCCCTACCCAGCGTTACCGACCCGGGCTAGCTATTGGGGCTTGTAGAACAGGGCGCAGGGGCCAGCGTTGGTGGCCCCTGGCCCTGCAGGCTACTAGCCCACATAGCCACTAAGTGGCCCGGGCCCTTCTGCCCCCCCTGGCCGTTGGTGAGGCAGGTAATGGGGGGGCTGGGGGTTAATGGCAAGTCACCCGCTAGCCGCAGGTGACTTGCCAGACCCAGAGCCTTGTGAACCGGTATAAGGGGTCTCATGGACCCCTTACCAGCTCACAAAGGGTTAACTGAAGCCAGTGATCGGGGCCGGGATGACGTCATTAGCGGCA
This sequence comes from Gastrophryne carolinensis, assembly GCA_027917425.1. Classification (NCBI taxonomy): domain Eukaryota; kingdom Metazoa; phylum Chordata; class Amphibia; order Anura; family Microhylidae; genus Gastrophryne; species Gastrophryne carolinensis. Next base: position 147,425,577 of record CM051240.1, on the reverse strand, counting down.
AGATGGCGGCCGCCGTCGGAGGAGCAGAGGGGAGAGAGCCTCCCGTGCTCTCTCCTGAAGGTTGGTAAGTCCTGGGGGGGGGATCGGAGGCCCCCCAGGTGAAGAGGAGGGACAGCAGGAGCCAGAGCACACGGAGGTAAGTGAATGTCATTTTTATTTTTTTATTTTTTTTTACAGTTAGCAGCTGCTGCTGCCGAAGCAGGGGTCGGCCTATTCCGGGGGCTCTCCTGGAGCCATTCGAGCCCCCACGGGGGATCGGATGGCACCAAATTAAAGAGAAGACCCGGCCGGATCCAACGAGGGGTTAGGTGAGGAGAAGCAACCACGTAAATTTCACGTGGCTGGCATTTAAAGGGTTAAATTACCTTATAGGGTATTCCCATTCAGTATAATTATATTCAAAGTTAGGAAAGGGCAACAGTAGGGAGATCCCTATATATATATGTGAGTAAATTTGATTCCTTGGCCATGAGTTGGATCTCATAATGCCTCCCAAATAGTGATCCTGTACAAGCCTGTGTCTGAAAGATGTCACAAATCTACTTCTAATAAACACATGATGTATTGAATAGTAGGACCATCTTGTTTATTTGTTACCTGTAGCTTAAATGTGGACTCCCATCTCCGGTTCTAGATGTGCCAGCTTGGGCAGACTTTATGGAAGAAAGTGAGTAGAAAACATGGATAGCTTAAGGAATCCTTCTGATGTTGGAGGCCAGGAAGAGCACAAAAATCTATGACTAGAAAATAAAGACAACTGTGACTAAATCAGATTTTATATGAATGCTGTATAGTCAATTTCTTCATTCAGACCTCTAGGGGATTTAGTTTTTATCCAGTAGAGTTCCCTACGTAGGAGTAGTTGGTTCCTATCACCTCCTCTAGGTGGAGGTTTAACCTGTTCTATGGCATTAAATCTTAGTTGTGTCACCTGATGACCTGCTTCTATGAAATGTCTAGTAATTGGGGAGTCAAGATCAGCCCTACGTATTGCACTGCAGTGCTCGCAGAAGCGTATTCTGACTTCCCTAGTTGTTTTCCCCACATATGAAAGGCCACAAGGACATCTAATCAGATGAATCACAAAACTGAAGCTGCAGTTTAAAAAGGTCCTGATAGGAAAACGTTTACCTGTTGGGGGATGTGAGAAGTGGTTGCCCCTGGAAACTAACCCGCATTGGGCACAGTGTCCCCATGGGTACATGCCTTTTACCGGGGATAGGGAGGTAAGCCAGTTTCCAGATGGTATGCTATTGGTAACTGTATTGGATTGTGCCTCGATTAGTCTGTCTCAGAGATTCTTAGGGCATTTTCTAACAAACAATGGAGGGTTACCAAAGACTTCAGTTAGGCGATCATCATTGGCCAGAATGTGCCAATGCTTCCTAATGATTGGCTCGACTCGTGGGGACATTCTGGAATATGTCAGTATAAAAGGTATTCTATTGTCAGTTTGTTTCGGTCAAAGTTGGAGTAAATTTGAGCGAGATTGATTAAATGCCTTTAGTTTGGCAACTTCAAAAAGTTGTTGTAGGTACCCTCTTGTAAGAAACTCTTGTGTAAGCGTGTTAGCCCATTCCAAAAAACTTTGTCATTAGAAATAATTCTTCTTAGTCGGATATATTGACTATATGGGAGTCTCTGTTTTATCCTAATGGGGTGGAAACTGTTGAAATGAAGGAAAGTATTTCTGTCTGTCTCTTTTTTATATAGATCGGTCATGATGTGATTGTTTTCAAGGGAGACAGATACATCCAAGAAGTGGACCCTAGAATTGCTGTGTTCCAATGTGAATTCTATAGGCTCAGCTGTATTTAGATGGGTAACATAGCACTGGAGATCTTCCAGGGAACCATGCCATAGGAAGAAAATATCATCAATGTACCTGACCCAGTATAAGACCTTGGCCAGGAAATCTGGGTCAGTGTACACGTGTTCTTCAAATTGATTCATGAAAAGGTTAGCATATAAACCAGGAGACTTTCTTACTAAAATTGGCAACCTGGGCCTACTTCCTGGATGTCTCCTCCCTGTATACATCAATACCACACAGGGCTGGAATAACAGCAGTTACACGGGCCCTAGAAAATACAGAAAATACCATAGAATTCAACCAAATTTAGATTGACCTATTAACAATAGTACTGACTAAGAATTATTTTCGATATGATAGACACTACTAATTACAGCTCCAGGGAACCGCCATGGGTTCCAACGTGGCACCGGCATATTTTAAACTTTTCATGAATCAATTCGAAGAACAACAGGTGTACACTGATCCAGATTTCCTGGCCAAGGTCTTATACTGGGTCAGGTACATTGATGACATTTTCTTCCTATGGCATGGTTCCCTGGAAGATCTCCAATGCTTTTTTACCCGTCTAAATACAGCTGAGCCTACTATTGAATTCACATTGGAACACAGCAATTCTAGGGTCCACTTCTTGGATGTATCTGTCTCCCTTGAAAACAATCACATCATGATGGTAATAGGAACCAACTACTCCTACGTAGGGAACTCTACTGGATACATACGTTAAAAACTAAATCCCCTAGAGGTCTGAATGAAGAAATTGACTAGACACCATTGTCTATATTTTCTAGTCATAGATTTTTGTGCTCTTCCTGGCCTCCAACATCAGAAGGATTCCTTAAGCAGCGCTATCCATGTTTTCTACTCCCTTTATTCCATATCGTCTGCCCAAGCTGGCACATCTAGAACCGGAGATGGGAGTCCACATTTAGCTACAGGTAACAAATACACAAGATGGTCCTACTATTCGATACAACATGTGTTTATTAGAAGTAGATTTGTGACATCTTTCAGACACAGGCTTGTACAGGATCACTATTTGGGAGGCATTATGAGATCCAACTCATGGCCAAGGAATCAAATTTACTCACATATATATATATAGGGATCTCCCTACTGTTGCCCTTTCCTAACTTTGAACATAATTATACTGAATGGGAATACCCTATAAGGTAATTTAAATATACACCTCACATACTCAGTGCAAGTGCACCTGCCTTACCCAGACTGATCCCAGTATAGAGTACACCGGAATAATTACAAGACACCTATAGATGCATATATACATATACTTTGCACAGTACTTTCTGTGACTCCATATTTCCGGTTCTTCATGTTCCAGACCCACATAGGATAGTAAGTCTCAGCAAGAAGGTACGCCGGACTATATCTGCATTATATCAGTCAGAGCATTTCATCCAAATTTGTGAGTTGAAATAAAGAAAAAAGAGAGAGAGATTGTTTTTGATTCACTTTATTAATTCTTTCTTTTGTCTTCCTGTTGTTTTCAACATAGTTAGAGATCTTTTCCCCGAGGGCAAATCTCTCCCAGCTGCTATGCATTAAAACGCTACCATATGAACACTTGCAATGGACATTGCCGCTGACTACAATGAATCACCGCAATTGTCTTGTAAACAATGTTCAATAAAGTTAATTCTATAAAGAACAAGCAGCGTTCGGTGTACGAGGCCCCGTGCACCTGCGCCGACTGTAAGCTGGCTGGCAACATCACATATGCCATCCAGCTCCGGATGTGACGCAGGTCGGGATGTCGCCGCCGGAAGTGATGTTCCGGAAAGAGCTTGTCGAGCGCTCCCGGAAACTCCACACTGGCCTGCCAGGGGGGAGAAGGTACAGGTATTTAAGCATTATTGGATGCACAGATCTTTATCGCAGCCTTGAGAAAGGGACCTGAGGTTCCGAAATGTGGGCTCCTTATTATGCGATCACAGTCTCTATATAATCTGGTAATGACATTTTGATCTATATGACGGACATCATGATTAACTATGCTTACTGATGTATATGTATGGTGCCACTAATCTTGCTATTTTTGGTATGATGTGTTAACCTATATTAGCAAGCTGACCAGAAATAGACTATTGTATTGTATCATATATCTCTCTGATGATTGTTCTCCTTAACTTGCTATATCCTGGTCAGCATACAAATTTCTCTACTCTTCAGGACCTGTGCAACAACCCCTCACTAGACTTATTGGTAATGTTTTACCTATATCATAGCCTTGCTGATTTATATACGGTAGTGTTACACTGCATATATTCTTTATTTTGAGGTGGTCCACGATCCTGGAGACAAAATACATATCTGCATACCAAAGTACCTGCATTGTATCCTTTTCTGTATAGCCTACAAATATGGGTATTATGGATTTGTGCATAATTCTTATATAAATACCTTTTTATTTGCAAATGATTCTTTGAGTTTGGTGTGCATATATCCGCCATATATATATAGATACTATATCAAGAGTCTTGGCCCCAGACAAGCCCCGTTAAGGCCTTTCACTCGCTTTGAACAGATCCCAAATAGCCGACATCTCCCTTTTAAAACAATGTATCTTAATCTCGCTTCCCCGCCAGAAATCTAGCACAGTGATTGGCCGCTGATGTTCATGTGGGCAGCACATCCCAGAATGGCAGCGCTGGATACCCACATGTGTGCAAGTCTGTCAATCGCTGCCTGGAGAGTGAGGTTAAGGTGAGATTTATGGGGGTTATATGGGAATTCTGTGTGGCTATGAGTGGGGGGACTCCAGCATTCTGGATGCTCGGCAGTCTATCTCATAGTGGTGGAAACCAACATATGCGTTGTGCGGGTGTTGGTCCGCTTTAAGCCTCGCTTTTGTAGAGAATGGGAGACAGAGCTGGGTATTAGCCTTTCTGACAAAGAATAGAACAAAATATTTTTGCTGACCCACAAAGCCTCTATATCCTCCCATATACAAGAAATAAATTTGAGCAGATAGTACCATACCTCCAAAAAACAAACTAAATTTAATGATCCCAACAGTAGACCCAAATCTTTTGAGGTTGCACAAGCAAACTGGCTAATATGCACATATACTGTACTATAAAAAGATACAAGCATTCTGGAAAGCTATATTTCCATTTACGTTGAAGTTCTTATCCCTATTAATACAGAAGTCACCATTTACCATTTAATTGATGCAGCAAAAGCAATGATTCCCATGTGGAAATCTGAAGTTGCTCCCTCTTTACTGGACTGGTTCACTGAAGTACAAAGTGTTTGGAAAATGGAAGAACTCACACTCTCTTTTCACAGCAGAGACAGTTATTTCATTGCAATTTGGATGGAGTGGGTTCAGATGCATAGAAACGGACATATGAATCATGTAGCTCAATCCTGTGAGAGCATGAGTGCTCCTATAAGGACCCTGAAATCTTCTCAATTCTCTGGTTCATCTTCTCCTCCCCTCTTCTCTCCCAACCTCCTGCCTGAGGGTTAGGTGAGAGGGTTCATGTCAGCAGCTAGGAAGGGGGGAGTTGGGTGAGGAGTTTGGGTCAGCGTCTGACAAGGGTTTAGGTGAGGGATTATGGTAAGTGGAAGGAGTGTTGGCGAGTTTCAGTGCCAATCTGATTCAACCTGGTTCTAAAATGCTGTTAATAGCTCCCATTTTTTCTAGAAGCATCATTTTTCAATATTTACATGTGTGCATGTCCTAGAATTATGCTTTTTAGGAAAATGGCACCCGTATACTAGGCTTACTTGCACTTACCTGCACACTGCCCACCTGCAAAACTGTTACAGTATACTGTCAGTATTGCTGGCAAAGCGTGGTGCAGTTTAAGTGAAACCTTTAGGGGAGGGGTTACTGGCAAACAGAATGTCCCTCTGAGCTTAGTATGCAAATGGATGTTGGTTGGCTTTAAATATAAGTTCCAGAAAAAATGACAATAATACAGATGTGTCAGCAGTTTCTGGTGGTATGAAGGACAATTGCCACAAGGGGGCAACTTAAAGAACACCAAAACCTGGGATTTTGACCATCCTGGGTTTGGTTCATTTCCCTGGGACATCCCAATTTGGGATGCTCCACTGTGTGAAGCCCCCCCTCATGATCACCCCCTAAAATCTTTCCCATGTTCCAATGGCAAATGTATAGGCTGTGATACAATCAGCACTTTATGCCATGAATATTAATGCACTGATTTCCCAGCACAATATTCGAACTTATGTTTAATTAAGTACATATCAACTTCCTATTAGTATAGCTATATAATATATATATATATATATATATATATATATATATATATATATAGTAAATCTGAATTATTTATCTGTACCTGTCTCTTCGTTATTCTGATTAAGAAAATGTTTTTAAAAAACTGATGCTGCAATTACTGAAAATTATATTTTACTGATCTGCATCAGCCTCATGTAGATAACAATACATTGCAAGACATTGCCATAGCCTTGATTCAGAGACACATTCGTCTGGACTTTTGTAGCTGTCTGTGTATGTTTTTGTGTGTATTTGTCATTTTTTTTTTGTTTTTTACGTTAGTTTTTCCATTTGTATGTTCGTTCCCGCTAATGCGGATATGCGCTTTCGATGGACGGAACTAAATCGGATCATTTGCGTTAGTTCGCATCATTTTCCCATCAAAATCTGATATTTTGCGTTCGTTCAGATAATTTACGTTATTGAGATGGGCTTGCGTCTGATTCAGAGGGCTGATTGCTTAGGGACCACCACCCTATAAAACCGTTTCATTTGTGATACACTTACGGGACCATTTTGCACTCGGCTTGCTTGCTTTTGACCATGTTTTGTGGCTTTGTGGAGGAATATGAGTGCCTCTTCCTTTTATTAATTCCTTAGCATAATTACATATATGGCCTCATGAGTTAGCTTGCAACCTAATAAACATTCCATCCACAGCTGTTAAACATGTATTTGCCGACAAATAATTTTAAACATTTTTTTTATACAGGGACCACACGTGCCAGAGTGGCACAACTGAGTGCCAGGGTCCTTCAGTTGGTGGGCGAGATGCAGGAGCTGCGCGACTCGTTGGGGACCACAGATGAAGAATAATCTTCTGGGGCCTGCAATTGCTGTGTATATAGTTTAAAATTAATTAATTAATATGGACATTTAAAAAAAAAACTAAAAAAAAAAAAGCTGACTGAAAATGACTCGTTGGCATATGAACGGACGAAGACTTTACTGAAGGCTTGCGATGCATGCTTAGAATCACTCATACACTCATACGAGAGCGTGAAAAAAAAAACAGATCAACACAAAAACGAAAGACTTTTTATGTCTCTCTGAATCAACCCTCATGTGTCAGTAGAGGTTTCCTAAAACTGATCTAATCTTTCTGTTTCTGTAATACCAGTGATAATGACACCCAAGTAAATTAGTAGTAGAAAGTAAGCAGTGGAAGACGATTGAGCTGTAGAGTGCTGAGGGGAAAGATCTAGGTAATATGCAAAATGGTGTAAAGGAGAGCTGCAGAGTGATGGAGAGAGAAAATGGTGTGAATATGCAAAGCAATGGGGAAATGGGTTTTGTCAAATAGCGATGGAAGGTGAAATATGACAATGGAAGAGTGGTAAAGGTAAGACACCTTTACAATTTCCCACTGGAGTTGTGTTGGAGTTGCAATACAGTACTTCAAATTTGGAAAGAGGATCCTGCCCGTTGCAATGCAGTGGAAGCACACAATGTAAAATGGCTAAAATAAAGAGAGAGCTGATGGTGTGGTGCAAAGAAGAGATCTGGGGGGAGTATCAAGTAGAGCGTAAGAGGGGAGGTTGACAACAAAGAAACAGTAAATTGGTTGAATGGGAGGTGGCAAGAAGAAGATAAAATTATTTTGGTGAGATTCTCATACAAAGGATGAATTATACTCACAACTCTGCTACCAGCAAGTGACCCATACACGCAGACTTTTATTGGTCAGTGAATGAAAACAGCAAGTTGCTGTCATACACCACGTAGCACCTAACATGGAAGAAGAATGCACAATAACATGGATGTGGGGATGCTGCACAATAACATGGATGTGGGGATGCTGCCTTTCTTAAATGAGCTGCCTGGGTGGCTCAGTCGGTATAATGGTGCCAGAAGGAATGAAACCATTAATAAAGTGGCATGGAGTGCCCTAGCAGCAGGCTAGACAGTGGTAGGAGACACACAATCTAAGATTTGGTGTGATTGCAGGGGACAGCCCACAGTGCAGACAGAAACAGGTAGGACCTTCCCTGCTGCCGGTTACATAAGAAGCACACATCCACTGCTGACATATGCTTTTTCTGTGGTGGGCACTCAAATGCACATCAGAGCTTCAGAGCTGGCAACACAGCAACCAGACAAGCTCAGCAAAGAAGACAATGAGAGATTGAGTCTGTGTGCTGGCATGCAAGTGTTGTTTAGTTTTTTTTTGTTTGCCTGTAAATCTAACCTATGTAATCACAGCAGCCCTCGGGTCATCCCATATTGAGACATCCATTGGCTGGAGGTCCCATATAAAGCCCAGAACTTGGGCATAATATTGACTAGTCTGTGTCCCAGCACCAGAGAGTATTTCACAAGACCAGTGGTCAAGGTCACACTCAAAGTTGCAGGCAGTCTGACCATGATGCAGCCCAGGGGACAGTCACAGCTGTCTCTTCCTATCATGTATAGCAGCTTACTGTTCTATATATAGTAGAAATGGGGCACAGCAAAATTCAACATTGGTGGTCCCCCCTCCCCCCGACTAACGCTATTGTTACCATTTAGTCCATCTAAAATAGCCTAAATGTTGAACCATATCTAACATATTTATATTGCGTTGGTAAAGGAATTCTCCTTTCAAAGTTAATTGATATTTATTAATGATGCCATTTTCGATTTAACTATGTACAAAGCAGAGCACGTCATCCTCCCTATTTATAGTTCTCTTCATTGCTTATAATCAGTAATAGTTTCTCTTCCCTTTCACTAATTGCAGGTCTGGTTGACGGCTCTGACAGTTTGAGAGTCGGCTGGGCAGGTAGATGCCGCTGCGTGCGTGCGACCATCCGTGTTACCTGCAGGTGCTCCCAAACCCACCAACAAGATGGAGGTGGGGCTCATGCAGGGCGACGGCCAAGATGCGCCTGCACACAGCACCACCTACTGGGAAGTAGTTTCAGATGCAGCAGATGCTGCATTTCATCCAGACTTGGAAGGAGGTGCTTACAGAACGATCCCTCCACCATGCTTCTTCCTCACCACGCCCTACCATCACTGGACCAGCATAAAGGAGAGGGCAACATCCAAATATGTATCAGGCAATCCTTCCATTTTAAAATCGCTCTCTCTTGTGGGATTTAAAACCACTCCTGCCAGAGCAGTAATGCTGAATTTATATCTTAATTTATTCATAGATGTGTGCTTAGTTAATGTGGCCCTGCTTTTGTCTCTGATTGACAAATGTATAACAACAAACAGATAACAACAAACAGATAACAACAAATTGTTGTTATCAATCTATAAGAATTCTCTCCCTCAGCATTAATACATGTGCCCTTTTTTTTCTTCTTGTTCCTTCATCTTATTCAATCCCACTTATTGTATATGAAAAAATAGGTGCTGAGGAAGCCTCCTCTCTGTCAAGGGAGCAAAACATGTTCACCACCTATTGGAACAACATCATGGTATAACAAACAGTCTAATGGAATCAATCATGCAATAATAATTTTAATGTTTTGCTTTGGACTATTTTAAGGAATTATATAATATTAAATATATTATTTTAAACATCTTTGGTAGTGGTGCAATTGGATCAGCCCAGATCCAAATCCCTTTCTTTGTATATCGATCTAAAATAAGCTTGATTGTAACTGCTATGATGTAAGCCAAGGGTTCTTTATTTTCAGTTTTGCTTGGTCTTTGAACATGTGTGCATTGACATTGTGGAAGTACAGTGTGGAAGAAGCAACGTATATCTTAAAATAAAAACAACAGCTGGAGTGAAAAAGTATGGTTAACCAATCCTATGAGGCAGATACATAACTTTTTTTGCCATATATGTATGCACAAACAAGACATTTGTCTCGGTGGTACTTAGCATAGCTAGTAAACAACTTTTCACCATATAAATATAAATTATATGACATATATAACATACTGTATAACTGGATTCTTGCAGCACGCAGATCTTTAGGTGATGATAGATTGTAGCCAATTATCTTCTATGATGTCTGCTTCTTCTTTTGTATTTAAGGCCACAACCAGACAGTAATGGAAGCTTGGAATAAATTCAGAGATGGCGTAGAAGTTCACCATCATTGACTATCAGGGTCATGCTAAAGAAAGTGCATATTTGGGTGTGCACTGCAACCTACATCTTGGTGAGATTTTTTATATTTAACACACCAAAAAATGCTGTAAGAAATATTTGTCCTACTTTGTATTTAAAAAATCACCTTTATCTGTGATGGGACATTTTTTACAGATTCATTCTATAATTTATTCGGTATGCTAAAGAGTTTTTTTTTTTTTCTGCATACTCCATGTTGGGCCTTCTTGGTAAGGGGGCAAAAATGTTTTGTCTCACTTGAGCCCCTGGTTGATGAAGTGGAAGGACTTCACAATGCTTACTTGGATAATTCACTGTGTGTTTGGTTTGGTTGGGCTGGGCTTTTCCAGAAAAACATAATAGTCTTCACTGTTTTATGTCACCAAATGGTGGATGGTCCACCTATAATAAACCAGGTCAGTGTGTTGTTATCCGCAAACATTTGCATACCTCCCAACCGTGCCTGATTTGGAGGGACTGTCCCTCTTTTGAGTCCATGCCCCCCATCCCTCATTGTTCATTTGTTGAAAATGTTACAACCTATCCATCTCCTATCCATCCCCCATTGAGGGGGCATGGCTTAACTTATCAACCTGAAAAGGAAGGTATGCATTTGACATTTGACAGGATGATGACTGTCCCTCTTTTGAGTCCATGCCCCCCCTCCCTCATTGTCATTTGTTGTAAATGTTACAACCTATCCATCTCCTATCCATCCCCCATTGAGGGGGCGTGGCTTAACTTATCAACCTGAAAAGGAAGGTATGCATTTGACATTTGACAGGATGATGACTGGAGGTGCAGCTGTTGGTGTACAGATGAGTATTGGGAAAGTTAACAACCTTGTGGGGAATCGGTGATGATAGAAAAGAGATGAGATATATGTTTTCCTAGCTTTTTTTGCTATTTTTTGTCAGAGGAGAGTAGAAAGCAGGCCAAAAGTATAATTGTTTAGATTGCTTTAAAAGTGAAAAATTAAAAAGGTCATTATTTAGCATTCAAACTGTTGCCGGCTCCCGGACCCCCCCCCCCCCCCGCACCAGAATCTTGCTACACCCGGGAGTATGTATCCCACAATCCTCCCGGGTGGGCCCTTTCACATCATGCCTGGGGGACAGCCTCTCACAGATAGTGGCCTGCTTGTCTCCCAGCGTGCGGCGGTAATGGCAAAAGGAGCGAGGGCGAGGAAGCGGACGGTTTTTCTCCAAATAGCAGCAGTTGCGATGGTGGTGGGAGCAAGGTGAGAGCTTCAGCGTCGGGGACCTCCAGAAACATAGCTGCGGATTGCTAGACGGTGACGTTGCGGTTTTAAATGGGTAGCTATCGGGGGGCCAGTTCTTATGGAAACTGCTAGAAGGCTGTCCAGGGGTCAGGAGTAGGTGACCTGTTGCCTCTTTCGGTGGTGATCTGAGGTGGGTGATGGTCCTTGGGTTCTTTTTTCGGTGGGCGGGACACACTTGAGGGGTTGGTGGCCATAGGTGAAGTTTGCTGGGCATGTAGATCTCACAAAAATGAAATCTTTCCCAAAAAACAGTGATCTCAGCTAGATGGCCATTTTTCGTGAATGGATCTGTTTACTATGACATCTCCAATTTCCTACTATTGATTTTGACTATCCCAAGCATCCTGCATTTGGAGCTTACAGTTGCTTCAATATCAGTCAAGCAACCGAAAACTTCTAATGCAGACTGAGGCAGATTCTACCTCATAGTAAACAGTAGTAGTAGCATAAGTGTAAGATCCATTCATAACATCAGATTCATTCATTTAGCTGCACACAATGCACAATGATGCCGATACACAATAATAATAATAAAAAAAAAGGTTAGGTCTGTTTTTTGGTAACCAGATTCATTCACACAAACAGTAATTACCAGCATTTGACATATAGCTGCTTTTATGAAATAAGCTGAATTTTGGGATGCCCCGTTATGCTAACACCCAACCTAAAATATGAAGAAAAAAATGCACATACCAATGTGAAAGCCCCTGATGTGAATTCCCCTGATTGTAAAACAGACCTTACCCCCAATCCAATGCCGCATGCTGGCTAAAGGTATAGCATAGTGCGGCTGCAGCCCGTTCATGTGCTGTTGTATAGGGGATAAGGTAGTTATTACTGGGGATTCAGGGTTTTCACCCACCCTTCTTAATATTCCTGTTAACTAAACTTCCTTTAGGTGTGTGTCAGTTGTTTTTTTTCTCCCAAAGACTCACTGCTTCATTTGGATCTTCTAGAGTAAAAGCAGCTCTGGAGAAAATGCAATGGCAGCCACTCCTATTAGATGTACTGGCCCTTTAAGGTCTGTGGATATGAGAAAAATAAATAAATAAAGATTTTCCATCAATGTTCTACATATTCCTCAAAATTATAATCATCTTTAGGTACTCTTTATTGTATAATGGTTACCTTCAAGAAAAATAGATGCTGTCGTGGTGGGGAAAAGGAACACTTTAAAATGTACCATCAGAGTAATCCCAAGGGACTTAAGGCATGTGGTATCTTCAGGCTACAGATGGAGGGGAGAAGGGGTTTCCATGATTTGAGGCTGCTGCAACAAGAGGCACAGCTCATTTTTGAGCTGGGTACAATGACTCCGTTCGACCTTAATACCGACATAGGTCTAAGAGCGTTTCTGTGACTTGATATGGGTTTAAGAGCATTTTCATGGACTTGCCCCACCCTTTAAAGTATGCAAGATTGGATATGTCGGTCCCTTTTGGGAAGCATGTTTTATGGATTTGGTTCCCTTTGCGTCCTCTTTAGTCAGCTTACCTTATCGGTTAGATATGTATATTTAGGACTAGGGGACCCAATGCTTACATGAGTAGTGGGGAAGCACTCACCGATGCGAGACCATGGGAGGACACAGAGGACAAAAAGAATTTGGTGGTCTCCGGTATACATGTGTACCTGGGGAACTATGTGTTCCTGTCCCATGTGCGGTATCCCCTACATGGATTATGAAGATGGTATTTGCTTGAGTGGTTGGTGTCTGGGAGTTCAAATGTTGAATAAATCGTGGAAACCGATGTGGGGTGCCCTGGTGTCTTGATGTTTCGCCCATATATCTTATCTCTTATATGGGATACCCCATGGCTTGGATGTTCTCCTCTATGTCTTTCCCCTGTGCCTTACCCCCATATGGTGAATAAATGAGGTATGGTTTTGAATGGATGATCTCTGAGTCCAAGTGTTGAACACATTGCAAAACCCGATGTGGGATGCCTCGATGCTTATGTCCGCAACAGGGAAATGGGATTCGTTCCCAAATACTCTTGCTGATGGAACCTGCATGTAGGTGTGCATTAAGGCGTCATGTTATGAGGACTGATCAAGATGCGAGGATATGATGCGCAGTAAACTGTGAATGATAGTATGAAGTGCCGTAAAAGAAAATGATGGCTTGATGTAAGACCAAAACAATGACCATGACTAAAGACTACATTAGGCCTGCCCTTGTTTGTTTGTGTGTATTTAGTGTGGGGTTCCCCCATAAGCATCTGAAGATCGCCAGTTGTGGACTCCTTTAACAATAGAAATGGCCAGCCTTTACTCCCAGAGTGGGAGGAGTATAGAGGTCCGCACAGCAGGCAATAATAGCAGCCGCCAAGATGCATAATGCGGCTGGGTAATCTGGATTGGCCAGCGGACCCTATGAAATGGGCGTTGCCTCGTACATTTATACTCTGGTGATCAGGGCCACCCTCCACCCTGACGATGATCTGGTGGGCGGGGTGAAACGATCGTCAGTGATGGGCCGCCCAGCCACGCCCCCTCCACACTGCGCGTGTCTCTCTTTGCCGCCTGTTGAGAAACCCTAGCTACGCGGACGGGCGATCCGCCGCCACCACCTGTCACGCTATACAGCCGGATATGAGGCTGCATGTGATCTTCAGATCTATTGGGACAGGTATAGTGCGGTGGAGCAGGCGGCTGCACGGTGGATGAGGGCTAAGTACGCTGTAGAGCCCTAGCCGTGACAGCCTGCAACTCCCACACTTAATATCAAATGTGAGATTCATTATTTACCCACTGCGCTGCGCAGCCCGTTTAATATTGGCTAACTTTCGACAGCAACTATCAATTTTGTGCAGCTGGGACTGCTCTTTGGAATAGGAGGAGGACATTAGTCGTCCCCTTAAGTGGCCAGCAGGAGTGCTTGGGAGCGAGTGGAGGGGAGCATGGTTTACAGGTTAATCTTTACTTGCTTAATGTGATGTGTTGTCTGTGCAATTAATATTTTTCTAATAAACTAGTCTTTTGGCAATTTTGCCTGTTGTCCTCTGTGCCAGCCCCACGATTAACCATTGTGTGTAGTGTTGTCATGTTTACAGGTTCCTTATAGATTAGTGAGGCGCCCCCAATATACCGGTCTATGGCTATTATCCAGCGGGGGCAGTGCACTTGGCTTCGTGATTCTGTGGGGGCTCCCTGGCATTTTATTTACTAATTTTGTTAATTTATGAAATGTCTCAGGTGGCCCACTCCTTTATTTCTAATTGACACAGTTGGCCCTACTTTGATGTACCTACAGGTACTACAGCCCCCGCATTGGAAGGTACCTTTGATCTTATAACAGACCTCTTTATTTCTTCTCATCGTAGTGGCTGTATACCAATTTGTCCTTTAAATTAATTAGTCTCCTAAATATGATTTTTGGCTCTTTAGGTATTTTAGAGGTCTGACCAATGTTTTTTGAGGATAGTTCTTATTTCCCTATGTGTTTCAGTATATGTTAATATTAGGGCTGGTCCCGGCTGCTCCTTGGGTATCCTGGGTTTATATAATAGTTCTAATCTGTCTTTTTTCCGGGCTTTCTTATATGCCTTTTTGAGAATTAAGGGGCTATATACTTTTTCAGTTAATCTGGATCTTATAGGTGAGGCTTCCTCATCGAAAGTTTGTAAGGTTAAGGGGCTATATACTTTTTCAGTTAATCTGGATCTTATAGGTGAGGCTTCCTCATCGAAAGTTTGTAAGGTAGAGCAGTTCCTCCTGGCCCTTATATACTCCCCATAGGGTATACTGTGCAACAAATGCTTTGAATGCGAACCCATAGCTCTTAGAGTGGTATTCGCTGAGGTATCTTTGCGATACGGTTTGGTGGTAATTTTTCCCTTCAAATTCTTTGATATTTCAAAGTCTAGAAAAGTTATCCTGGTTGGTCATATTACCCGGTGAATTTTAAGTTCACCTAATTTTGATTTAATCTTTTTCCAAAATCCTCCAGTTCCTGCTTCAGCCCCTCCCAGATGACCAATATGTCATCTATGTACCTGTGCCATGCTGTCACATGGCACAAGTTCGATGACATATCATCACCCGCCCACAAAGTACCAGCAACAGTTACTCCCTGTTGTTTGGGGATATGGAGGAGGCACCACTGGTGACAGCCTATGACAACAAGGCCAGTTTATCTGGGAAGCACTTTATAAAGTGTATTCCCCACATGGGTGGCAAGAGTTATCCCCAGAAGGCTTGCAGGGTGTGCAGGAAGCATGGCATCAGGAAGAATGTGCAGTACTACTGCCCCAGCCAACCTGGTTTGTGTTTTGACCATTGCTTTAAAGCGTACCACACCCAATTAGGTTATTGGTACTGTATTAGTTTCATTTTCAGATTAGACTGTAGGTGGATCCCTTCTGTGTGCTGGGATAGGTTGTTGGGTGTGGTCAGTGTAGTTTCTTTTCCTTCTAGTTTCTTTTGGTGGGTTTTTGGATGCGATAGGAAGTGCTAGAGGACGAGCAGCTGATTACTTATGGCGCATGATGATTCAAACATGGGCCCCTTTTCAGGATCTTAATAACTGAACATGATCACTGATCTTATAATCTGTTGTCACAGCTACTGTAGTCTATTTGCACCTCACATGACATTATAATTGCATCATTTAGTACCTGCAGTTTGGACCCTTGACTAATTTTTCGGGTTTGGGCCCCCGAACACGTATTACAAGTTGAAATCTATGCGCTGGTTTGGTGCTCGGCCAGACCCAGAAGAAGGCTAATTGGCTGCATAGCAGTCAGTCAGCCTTCTTCCTGCCCTAGCAACCACACCCATGCCCATTCTGGGCATTGCTATGATTGGCCGGTGACACATGACCTGTCGTATAAAAGGCAGGGTCACGTGTCCCGGCACCATTGCAGTGCTGATTTAGTTAGGGAGAGATGTCTGCTGCAGTGGTTTAAGGACAGATAGGCTCTATTGTTAAAAAAATACTGCCCTTTTCAGGGCAAACTATTATCAGGGATAGTGGCTGGTGTGAGGGCCCAGCAGGTACCATGCCGACTCCTGATCTTGGTAAACTGGTATAGGGTTCCCCTGGACCTCTTGCCAGTTCGCTCCAAGTGAAAAAGAAATAAGACACCATGCCAAAAATATTTATATTGTTCTTAATTTAACTTTTACTCACCCATCCACTTCTTCCATCTTCTGATTCCCGCCGAAAGTTGCCTTTCTCTGGTCCAGTGGGTCTTCTGCTGTTCTGCTTTGTCTCCTCTTCCTTCTTCAGGGCCCCCTCCAGCATGTAGACATGGAGGGCTGGGCCGTCACATAGGTTCCCCCACTTCTTTCATCCTTGCTACTCAGCGAGGGACTGAAGTGAGGGCCAGAGGAGCCAGCTTTTATACTTGGAGGCGTGGCCTCTTTGGAATCTCCCTGACATTGCTGACATCACAGAAGGGGATGTGATGTCCTAAGTGATGTCAGGGATATTCCAGAGACACTTGCCTCTTAATATAAAAGCTGGCTATGAGCCGAGATTTAACATTTTTGAATAACTTGAAGTTTTTCGCATGCAATCTAATTTTCCAACCAAAACGATTTTTATGTATCCGCCCATCTCAACACCCGACGGGTGACATGACGAAAAAAAATCTGTTACAATGTTGCTGTCATGCCTATTTCACTCCCTGTGATAGAGGGGGCATGTCGGGGCTCTGCATGTATGTAGAAACAGGTTACACACCCCCTCAGTTCACACACTGAGTGGATAAACCATGCTCCTCCCCTGTAAAACTGCAAAACCAATCATTACTCCTTGCTTCATTCATTCTAATGATCACACCGCTGTGCGCTACTAGACCAATGCATACGCATAAGTGGATAAGTTGTGCACCTGTTTAAAACCACTCTACCTAGTGCTATACATCTGTGCGGTGCGCGTGGACCTCACCCACCAACAAAAAAGATGAACTCCCTGCATCTCCTAGGTAGGTAATGTTAGGAAGGTAGGTGAGTGAGCAGGCAGTCACACGGGTGAGTGTGTAGGTAGGTAAGTAGATAGGTAAGTGGGCATTTAGGTGGGTAGGCATTTAGAAAGATGGGTATGTAGGTGGGGTAGTCAGGTAGGTGGGTGAGCAGGCAGGTAGGTGGGTGGGTAGGCAGATATATGGGTAGGTACTCAGATGGACAGCTAAGGGTAGTCAGGTAGAGTAATATGTACATTTGTAATATGGAATTTGGATAGGAATAGATAGGAATTCCTAATAGATAGGGATTTAAGATAGGTAGGCAGCTGGGTGAGTAGACATGTGGATACATAGGTCAGTAGGCAGAGGATGGGTAAGTAGGGAGGTATATAGTTGAGTAAGTAGGTGAGTAGACAGGAAGGAGGGTGGTTAAGCAGATAGATGAGTGGGTAGGTAGGTGGCCAGGGCAGGTAGCGAGGTTGGTGGGAAGGCAGGTAGGGAGGTGGGCAAGTGGGAAGGAGGTGGGTGGGCAACTGCCACCTCAGCTCCAGGTTCTGACAATTTTGCCTTTGCACCCAGGCTGCCAGGTGTTGCACCAGGTCCTGGGTAGGGAGGCAAGTGGGCAGGTACGTAGGTAGGAGGGTAGGTCAGTAGGCAGTTGAGTTGGATAGGAATGTAAGTTAGTCAGCAAGCAGGTAGGTAGGAGGGTGAGTGGGTAGGTGAATAAATTGGTGGGAAGGCCAGTAGGCAGGTAGGAAAGTGGGTAGGTAGGTAGGTAAGTAGTTCACTGACATCCCTGCTGATCTGGGCTGGAGATTCCTGTTGTGTGCTGTCCTCGGCACTGTCCACCGCCATCTCCAGTCCTCACCATCTCTCTGCGTTGTCCTTGGTGCGTCGAGTTGGTTGCTAGCCCCCCAAAGTCCATAGATCCAAGGCCTCAAAGTGGGTCACCCTGGGAATCGATGCACCCTGCCAAAGGAGGTCCACTTCTGAGTCCCTGTTCCCAAAGACCATGGTGGCAAGGAATGTAGCTGAGAACTTCAGCTGCAGAAAAAGCCCCATCCACGGATTTTTAGACCCCGGCTGCAACGAACAACGGTACCGGGACTTTGCTGTACCACAAATTGGATCCACATATCCTTGCATGCCACATGCCCCTTACATGGGTTTCTAGCCTCCGTAGATCCGGAGAACCGAGGCTCTAAATCACCCTGGGAATCAATGCACCTTATCCAGGATAGAACACTTCCGAGCACCAGATCTTTGGGCCTGGGGGGCAAACAACCCCAACAAAACTGGAGAGGTCATTGGAATGGAGAGGTGTCATTGGAAGGGTATACACCACTGCAAGGGCATGTGGATTAGGGCTGACTGAACCAAGTAGTATCACAAAATCCTGGTACTATTGCTCACGGGAACCTAGGTGGTACATTTTCGAGTGCAGTCATGCCACACTGGAGAAAGAGGAGAACCTCAAGCATATACTCCTAGAAGGGCATGTAATTCGAGGGTGACTGGACCAAGCAGCAGCACCGCTAAATCCCGGTACCGTTGCTCATGGGCACCAGAATGGTACTCCTGGAGATATCATTGGAAAGGGCAGAACATCAGGTACATACACCCCTATAAGGACATGTGGATCAGGGCCAACCGGACCAAGCAGTGGCACCTCAAATTCCCAGTACAGCTGCATGCGGGTGTTGGGGTGGTACACTTCTGTGTGACGGATCTCCGGACCTAGGGGACTAATGACTCATTGGAGGTGTCGTTGGAAGGGGAGAACCTCAGATATACACCTTACAAGGGCATGTGGATCAGGGCTGATTGGACAGCAGCACTGCTAGTACCCCAACCATAGCCCCAAAGTTGGTGGAGGCCCTCTTGCAGGGCAAATGGTGAAGGCCAGGGGCACACATCCCCACCCCACATTTAGATGCAAGTATCACTGGATTCTATTCAGGGTCCGTGTACTGAAACAATATGCCAAACTGCATTGTCTGTGTGTGTGCTTTTGGGATGTAATAAATTAGCTACACATAAGGGTCGATTCAGAGAAACATTTAAAAGCTTTGATTTTGTTGCCGATCATGGTATTTTTTCCGAACGCTCGTGCACTCGTATGAACTTGCGAGCGATTCTATAAACTAATCCGTTTCCTATCGTAAAATGCCCGTCCGTTCGTATGCTAGCTTCCGACCTAAGCTCTGTCATTTTCCATCGTAAATTATAGGTTGAGTGATCTATTGTTGCGACGGCAGCATATGTTTTTTCCCTTCTTCCATCGTCCACCTCTACGAATTCCTTGCCTTTCCCGATGGGTTAGTTTTTAACCTCTAATATTCGTTCGTTCGGAAATGTAGAAGATCTTGCGCATGCGCAATACAAGCTACACTCATCAAACTGTTCTGCCACAAATGTGGCCACATATATTACTCTTGCGTTTAATATAAATTTTTGGTTTCAAATGGTACAACTTTAAATTTTTAGTGTTGTTACCCACACCCTGTACATACAGATTGCTCTCCAAAGAAAAAAAAACCCAGCATCTTCTGTATGTTATGAGCCTGGAAACAGCCAAGATGGCGGGTCAGGTAATATCAGGCAGCCTGCAAACAGAAAGGGCCTTGTGACTGTGTTGCTCTGCATTCTGGGATATCTGACCTTTCCAGGCCCCAGCTCTGCTGTGTCTGAGCAAAACACAGCTGTAACCCACACCTTGCACTTTATCCCGCTCTCCTCTCCTCAGTAAGTGTGATGCATCTGACCAAAGATGAGATAAAATAATTACTACAACAATAAATCCGAAAACAAATTAAGATTCAAGTACAACAATCCAAAGATAAATAACAAAGGACATAAGTTTAAAAAAATATAGCAATTATATTGATGTGTGGCAAAATAAAGGTTTACATGCAAAGGACTAATTAAGGTCCACATTAAAATGTTTTTAGAAGGCATACATGAAATGTATTGATTCAGGTATGCATTGCTAAACAATTTATGGCCTCGGCCATGCTGATACATGCAATGCCTTGGTGCTAAAGGCGCGCAGACTCCCCCACATAGCCGCAAAACATGTTCAACAATAGCAATCCGAGTCCTCAAAGGTGTCGGAAGTGGTTTTTAAATGAAACGGATTTATTGGGTGGTAATCAGCTCTCTGATTCACATGGAAACACATATGATTAGCGGAAGTTTTCTGAACGAACGGAAAATTTCTGATTTTGATCGGAAAATTTCCGAATCTTGAAAGAGCATATACGTCTATGCCCGAACGTTCGTGCGAATCCGAAATGGCCAAAAAAAATGGAAAAAATGACTAACACCCACCCAAACTTCCGATTCCCGATCCGAAATCAATTAACTTTTGGATTTTGAATCGACCCTATAGTTCAGGTTTTAGTGATGAAAGCCCTCAATAGGGGGGATTTCCTGGTAACCCTGTGGGCAAGTTTGAGCCTGGTCATGCAAATCTTCTGTTTTCATGCAGCCAGTCCTGCTTGTGGACCTGTGTTTCAAACTATTTACCCTCATCAAGCTGGACTTGGTTATACATACAGTCATCACTTCCAGTCTTCTATTGATGATTAATCCCTGATAAGTAAATAAATCATATCCAAAAATGCTTTAAGGTTACGATTAAATGAGTCATGAGTGTGCCAAGGGGTGAATGCGAGCTATAAGCTGTACAATCTATATACATCCAGTGCTCTGTAGTTTAAGGAATATCAGCTTTTTCAAATTTTTCTAAGGTTTATTTGTGTATATAAGCATGTAGAGTTTCCTTTCCTAATATCAGTATGTCTCTAGCTGTCATGAAACAACATGCCCCAGCGTACTCTCACACCATTGTGTCATTGTATAGATATATACTTGACAGGAAGAGGGTCCTATGAATCCTGCAACACAAAATTCCAATTAATGACAGCACATATTGGTGCTTGCAGTTCCTTGATAACTGTGTGAGCTCCTGCCGCTGCTGCTTCTTCTCCAGAGCTTCATTCAGTGGGTGGACATGGCCGGCGCTTGAGTGGCGGTCACGCCCACTTGCTGAGCTGAGCCGGGTGTATGCACAGCATGTGCAGGCGCCGCTGAAGAAGATGCAGCAGCCGAGACAGTGTGAAGCATGAACAGCGGGGACAGCGAGCACGATGGATATGTGACTTTACTTTTTTTTCTTTTGCCTATGGGGAATGGGGAGGGATGCCACACTGCCTATGGGGAATGGGAGGAGGGAAATGCCACACTGCCTATATGGGGAATGGAAGGGGGGAGAATACCACACAACCTATATGGGAAATGGGAGGGGTATGCCACACTGCCTATGGGGAATGGGAGGCGGGAAATGCCACACTGCCTATATGGGGAATGGAAGGGGGGGAGAATACCACACAACCTATATGGGAAATGGGAGGGGTATGCCACACTGCCTATGGGGAATGGGAGGCGGGAAATGCCACACTGCCTATATGGGGAATGGAAGGGGGGGAGAATACCACACAACCTATATGGGAAATGGGAGGGGTATGCCACACTGCCTATGGGGAATGGGAGGCGGGAAATGTCACACTGCCTATATGGGGAATGGAAGGGGGGAGAATACTCCACAACCTATATGGGAAATGGGAGGTGAATGCCACACTGCCTATGAGGAATGGGAGGGGGGAAATGCCACACTGCCTATATGGGGAATGGAAGGGGGGAGAATACCACACAACCTATATGGGAAATGGGAAGGGTATGCCACACTGCTTATGGGGAATGGGATGGGGGAATGCCACAGTGCCTATGGGAAATGGGAGGTGGGAAATGCCACACTGCCTATATGTGGGATAGGAAGGGGGAGACTGCCACACTGCCTATATGGGGAATAGGAGGGGGAGACTACCACACTGCCTATATGGGGAATGGGTGGGTGGGAAACGAGAGGAGGGAAATGTCACACTGCCTATATGGGGAATGGAAGGGGGGAGAATACCACACAACCTATATGGGAAATGGGAGGGGTATGCCACACTGCTTATGGGGAATGGGATGGGGGGAATGCCACACTGTCTATATGTGGAATAGGAAGGGGGAGACTGCCACACTGCCTATATGGGGAATAGGAGGGGGAGACTACCACACTGCCTATATTGGGAATGGGTGGGTGGGAAACAGGAGGAGGGAAATGTCACACTGCCTATATGGGGAATGGAAGGGGGGAGAATACCACACAACCTATATGGGAAATGGGAGAGGTATGCCACACTGCCTATGGGGAATGGGATAAGGGGAATGCCACAGTGCCTAAATGGGGAATAGGAAGGGGGAGAATACCATACTGCCTATATGGGGAATAGGAGGGGGAGACTACCACACTGCCTATATGGGGAATGGGTGGGTGGAAAACGGGAGGAGGGAAATGTCACACTGCCTATATGGGGAATGGCAAGTAAGAGGGGAATTCTGGACTATTTGGTTCTTGAGGGGACAGTGTTTTAGCACAACACTTGGTTCAGAATATGGGCTGGTGCATTATATGGCGAAAATAAGGTAACCAGAAAGAATTGTTTTCTTTGCAATATAAAGGGTTGCATCAATTTCAATAGCTATGTTGTATCTGTTAAATGAAGTATGTGCTTTTCTTTTTTCTAAATAATTACACAGCGATGTACATAAAATCAAGGGGATTTTCCCCCTCAGAAGATGGTTGGACATCTTGTTTTACAGTAAAATAAGAAGCAGGCTCCTTTGGCAATCGTATTGGCAAGAGTAGAAAGCCTGCTCATTCCCTGGTTTTTCCATAAGATACAATTACAAAAATAAAATATGGAGTGAGAAATTGAGCTCTATACCTGGATTTGGCAGGCTTTCATATACATAAATATCAGTGCCAGATTATTTAAATTGGCAGCATCTTTTTATGTATTTTTTAGGGTAAAAAAAATTCCCACATCCATGTTAACCTACTGTGGTCTGACTCGTACGCTTCCCTAAGAAATACCCTTCTCAGAACCCGATCAGGCTCAAGGTAGGTAGGTCAATGGGAGGACGGGTGGCTGGTTGGTTAGGCAGGGATGTAGGTGGGAATGTGGGCTGATGAGTGGCTGGGACAGTAGGTGGGCAGGTAGGCACGCAGGTAGGTGGGCATGCAGGCAGGCAGTTGGGTATGCAGCCAGGCAGGTGGGCATGCATTCAGGTAGTTGGGCACATAGGTAGGTGGGAATACATGCAGGCAGGTGAGCATGTGCAGAAAGGTGGGTATGCATGCAAGCAGGTAGGTGGGTGGGCATGTATGCCCACCTTCTTGCAGACGGGTGGGGGGGTAGGTAATCTTAGGTTGGGCATCTGAAGGGGCAGGTGTGGCGGGCATACTTACCATAGCTGGTGCCCGGGCTGATTATGCTGGGTAAGGGGGACCTTGAGCGATTTTTTTGGGGGGATTTTTAAGGGTTATTAAAAAAATATTTAATTTTAAAAAATCGCAATATATCGTCTTTGAGACAGAATCGGGATATATCAGGATATATTGTATCGTCATACGTTTATCGCAATACTTATTGTATCGCCAGATTCTTGCCAACTCACAGCTCTAGTGGAGACCAGCATCTTAGCAAGATGGGTCTATGCAGCGACAGTGGGCCCGACCCATTCCTCTCAGCGGAGCAGCTACCGTCTTCTTGGCAGGGAAGAGTAGACGGGAGCTGGTCAACGTGTTGGCCAGACTGCTTCTTGGCAGGGCAGAGAGGGTGGGAGCTTGGCGGCAATGATGGGCCAGACAATTACTTGGCAGGGTGGAGCAGGTGGGGATGGGCGGTGACAACGGGCCAAGTATTGATCTCGGTGGGTCGGCAATCTGCTTGTTGGCAGGGCGGGGACAGCGTGGATGGGCAGAGAAAGTGTGGATGAGCGGTAACAGAAACAGCCATCTCGGTGGGGAGGCTTCTCTCCTCATCTTGATGAACTGCTGCTGTCACAACAGCTCTTAATGCCGCTCCCTGGCTGGTCTTCCCCATGCTCCCTGGAAAGTGCTTTAAAGACAGCAGTGGGAGGGAGGCAGCCTAGGTAAGTAAAAGATCATGCCTTGCATGACAAACACTACCCTGCTAAACTAGTCCCTCCAAGGATTCGGGAAAGCCCCCTCTTTCAACCCTGTATCTAGAATGCGGCAGACAGTTAACACTGTTTCTGCCAACGTGCTGGATACAGGGTTGTCACTTAGGGGGTTAATAAGGATCCACTGGGGCTTAATATAGCTTAAAGTAAACCATACCTAAACATGAGATATTCTGTATTTTTACTCAGACTCTTTCCCGCAGACATTCAGTTTTTTTTTGTGCTGTACATGTGGCAAGAAGCTTTGCAAATTGTTTCCAGACACTGTACTATTTTTATAATTTGGTAACTACCAGAACCTTCTGCTCAGCATTTTTGCAGCATAAATGTTGTTTTAGTGTGGGTTGTGTCCAGCGATTGTACATTCTACCTCACCTGAGTTCTGTGGGAGAGACACCTGTTTTCCTGACTGTGAGAGGTTAGAAATGATACACATCCAAACACAGGAAACATAAAGTCATGACTGAGGTGACAGCACTAGCCAAAATCTAGTATTTATATCTGGCAGGTTTCCAGGTATTGTCCAAGGGAAATATAAAATCATTCTACCAAAAAAAATGCTTTAAGAGTGCATTAACGTAAGACAATGAGCTAGGATATAGACAATGAGCTAGGATATATAGCAACAAAGAGAAGGCGACTACTAAACTTGCATTCATTAGTAGTAACTGCTGTCTCCCTCACTGGGCTACATTGCTCTTGAAGTCACAGCCATCTGTGGAATGGGTGGGGCTCCCTCACATCTGGCTCTCCAGATCGGGTCTCTGTCTGAATAGTTTGCTTTTCGCCCAGTCTTAAAGTGATTCTGTACCCAGGAAGGAACCTTATGACATCACATTCTATCCCCAGCCCAGTGACCAAAGACAGCCCGTGTGTACTTTTTTTTACTGAAGCCTTTGCCTAATTTATAACAACACAAACTGGATGCAGTCAGTCATATTGCTTCCTGGCCAAGCAGCCCCGTCCCCTGGTGCTTACCAGCATTGATAAACTCAGTTACAGTACAAACAGCTCAGCACTGGGGAGCACATTAACCTAACTACCATTATGTGACAGTTTGGTTGTAACTGAGGTAAAGCAGACCAAAAGCAAAAAAATAAAAAAAAACCCAGAGAACTTACTCACCTTCCGGGTCTGGATGCTCCTACAGCACGCAACCAACTACCATCAGCTGTGCAGCTGCTTTTGCCTGCCACTTCTGGGTTCATGTAGCGTGTCAAATTGTGCTGCATAAACCCATTTTAAACTGCAAATCACTGGTCATTGACGTCAGTCACCAGCCAGCAGTCCACAGCTACGTTCCTGGAGGTCCCCCGCCGACAAAGCATTCCCCTCGCCCTTGCTCGCTGGTAGAAAAAATAGCCACTTCCTCGCCCTCGCTCCCGTCATACACTGGTAGAAAAGCTGGTCGCTCTCTGTGAGAGACCAGCCCCCAGTTGTAAGGTAAAAGACCACAACTGGGAGGATTGTGGGATACATATTCACGGTCGCAACAAGATGGCGGCGCGTAAGCGAGAGGTTCCGGAGCCGACTGCCTGGTATGGTTCGTAGGTCATAAATAAGCATGCAAAAATGAGCTTTTTTTATTTTTCACTTTTAAAGTAAAAGAAAAAAAAAAACTTTCGATCTGCCTTAATGTTTTGGGGCACTGTGCTGGAGATAGAAGACATGAACTTCCTTTCTGGGTATAGGATCACTTTTAAGGATGAGGGAACCCCCCAAAGTTCGGGTCTGGCAAGTTTGACTAAACTTTGAATAAATGTTTGGGTTTGGGGACCCCAACTGAATGCAGTGTGCAGCAGTAAGCATGCTGCTCTAATTTATCTCAGCCCAATCCTCTTTCTCAGCAGTGGCGGAGTTTTTTCTAATTTGGCCCCAGCCAGGGCTACAAAAGGATGGCAGCCGGCTCCCATGAGTGAAGACACTTCTAGTGCCAGCTGCAGGGGAGGTGAGTTCCAGCAGCTTCCTGCTGTTGCAGCCTTAGGTGAAGCAGGTTGGTCGGCTGCTCAGCAGGCCATCAAGCAGAATTTCCATGTTCGGGTCGGACGCAGAACTAAAGAACACGGACATCTGGCTGAAGTCGGTTTTCTGGTTTGGGAACCTGAATTTTGTGGTTCAGTTTCACTTACCTGTAATATTTTTAATCCTTTAAACACCAAGCACATAACTCTCACATGGATGCCTCTCCTGCCATTAATCGCCAAGCACATGCGAGTTACGGACCTGGCTTTCCCCTCTGCTAGCGGGCACAAAAATTAAATAAACACTCACCTGACCTTTTGATCGATCTGGCCGAGTCTTCTCTTAACCCGGACAGCAGAAGCCAGAGTGGTCGGCATAGGACACAGAGTCCCCTCTACCAGTTCACAAGGCTTTGGGGCTGGCAAGTCACCTACGGCTAGTGGGGTGGTCTCCTGGGCAGGAATGGGGTGCTACCGATACCGATTTTTAAATAATGTTTTATTTATTTTTTACTTTTTTAACTCAAAAATATTTTTTAAAAAACTATGGAAAAATTACAGTAAAATACATTTAATGTTAAAGCCAAAAACTCCAGTAGGCTGGCAGTTAAAAGTAGCTATTCATATTGGGTATTGTTCTGTTTGGGGGACCTTGCGCTTTTAGATTTAGCTTATTTTTTCTTGTTTGCATTTTGATATTTTAGGAAAATGTGAATTCCTTGAGGGATTACTTCCAGAAAACTGTGCCCATGTCAACAAGCCTGGTATGCATGGAAAGCTTAAGGTGTGTACTTCCAGAGAATATATAGTTTGTGTGGGGTATTTCAAATGTAAAGGGTTGTTGTGGTAGAAAAAGTGCAAGGTGCGCCTAAAAGTTGTATTTTATCGGAAAATCTACTAAAGCGCTGTTTCAGCTTGGGGGAGTCTCCTGGGCAGGATATATATAACGTTCCTGGGAAATCCCAGGAAATTCCTTCACCGTTGAACGCATGTAGCACAAAATAGTGAAAAATGGCCTGGCAACAGAGGGTGACAAAATCTCTAGGCAAGCTGGCATTTAAAGATTTAAGGCTTCAAACTCCGGCTGTGGTTGTGTGTAGAACAGAGCTAGAACTTAACATAACTCTTTTAAGTATCTTCAGCCTCACTTTCTACATGTTCACCAATCACCACAGACAGGAGGCACACATTTGGGTGTTATTGGAAGTGGCAACCTGAGCAAGATATAATTTTTCTGTGCCAGTGACACCTATTGCTTTTTTAAAAATAGATACTTCTATAGGCAAATGTAGAAAACCTAAATATTTACCTGCTATTCTCATTCTTTCTGGTTACCACAGACCATGGTGAATAAGAGAACTTGATAACTTATTTATGTCACTGGCATCCTTTACGCTAAAGTCTGCCGCATACTGTCCCTCATTCATAAAAGCTGGCTCATGAGCTCAAAACTGGCTTCTTGGATGTGTGAACTGTGCAATCACACAAAGTGCCAGGGTTTGGGTGGGGGCTAAGTGTGCTCTTAGTGTCATGTACGGGGCAGAAAGCTGTCTAACAGTGCTGCTGGCTAACACTGTGTGTGGCCAGGTGCATTTATAGGCTCCAGTATAAGGGGATACAGGTAGTGCTCTGAGCTAGCCAAGACTTCAGACACTGCAGACTGCTTTTCTTCAGGCATCTGATGAGTTTCTAATAGACACAATACTAAAGTCACATTTCACATATGCTTGGTGAACCCAGTGGGCTGCTGGGGGAGAATGCTGCAGCTGTGTTTAAGGTCCCTAGGATACATAGTACTGCACTAGAGATGAGCGAACTTTTGAAAAATTCGATTCGGCTGATTCGCCAAATTTTCCGACAAAATTTGTTTCGGTCCGAATTTATTTGCGACGAATCGCTATCAAAAACGGCTATTTCTGAGCTTCCTAGAGCCTCAATAGAGTTGTTAACCATTCTGCCTTGCTGTAACACGCATAGGATGCGTGCTGGGTTAGTGAAATAATACTGTAAATATTTATGACATGCAGATCAGAGGCATCGCTATTAGAATTGCAGAGTGGCAAAATTGCAGAGAGTTGAGGTGGCATCACTATGAGGGGCCCCTATATTGCCTGAAAAACACACCCTGGAGCTGGCAGCAGCAGGAGCCCAAATATTGGCTGAAAGACATCCTGGAGTTGGCAGCAGGAACCCAAAAATTGGATGAATGACACCCTGGAGTTGCAAGCAGCAGCAGCAGGAGCCCAAACATAGCTTGAAAGAGACACTGGAGTTGGCAGCAGGAGCCCAAAAATTGGCTGAATGACACCCTGGAGGTGCAAGCAGCAACAGCAGCCCAAACATAGCTTGAAAGACACACTGGAGTTGGCAGCAGGAGCCCAAAAATTGGCTGAATGCCACCTTGGAGTTGCAAGCAGCAGCAGCAGCAGGAGCCCAAACATAGCTTGAAAGAGACACTGGAGTTGGCAGCAGAAGCCCAAAAATTGGCTAAATGACACCCTGGAGTTGCAAGCAGCAGCAGCAGCAGAAGCCTGAACATAGCTTGAAAGACACACTGGAGTTGGCAGCAGGAGCCCAAAAATTGGCTGAATGACACCCTGGAGTTGCAAGCAGCAGGAGCCCAAACATAGCTTGAAAGAGACACTGGAGTTGGCAGCAGGAGCCCAGAAATTGGCTGAATGACACCCTGGAGTTGCAAGCAGCAGCAGCCCAAACATAGCTTGAAAGACATCCTGGAGTTGGCAGCAGGAGCCCAAAAATTGGCTAAATGACAGCCTGGAGTTGCAAGCAGCAGCAGCAGCCCAAACCTAGCTTGAAAGACACACTGGAGTTGGCAGCAGGAGCCCAAAAATTGGCTGAATGACACCCTGGAGTCGCAAGCAGCAGCAGCAGCCCAAACATAACTTGAAAGAGACACTGGAGTTGGCAGCAAACATAGCTTGAAAGAGACACTGGAGTTGGCAGCAGGAGCCCAAAAATTGTCTGAATGACACCCTGGAGTTGCAAGCAGCAGCAGCGGCCCAAACCTAGCTTGAAAGACACACTGGAGTTGGCAGCAGGAGCCCAAAAATTGGCTGAATGACACCCTGGAGTTGCAAGCAGCAGCAGCAGGAGCCCAAACATAGCTTGAAAGAGACACTGGAGTTGGCAGCAGGAGCCCAAAAATTGGATGAATCACACCCTGGAGTTGCAAGCAGCAGCCCAAACCTAGCTTGAAAGACACACTGGAGTTGGCAGCAGGAGCCCAAAAATTGGCTGAATGACACCCTGGAGTCGCAAGCAGCAGCAGCAGCAGCCCAAACATAGCTTGAAAGACATACTGGAGTTGGCAGCAGGAGCCCAAAAATTGGCTGAATGACACCCTGGAGTTGCAAGCAGCAGCGGCCCAAACCTTGCTTGAAAGACACACTGGAGTTGGCAGCAGGAGCCCAAAAATTGGCTGAATGACACCCTGGAGTTGCAAGCAGCAGCAGCAGCCCAAACATAGCTTGAAAGACACACTGGAGTTGGCAGCAGGAGGCCAAAAATTGGCTGAATGACACCCTGGAGTCGCAAGCAGCAGCAGCCCAAACATAGCTTGAAAGAGACACTGGAGTTGGCAACAGGAGCCAAAAAATTGGCTGAATGACACCCTGGAGTTGCAAGCAGCAGCAGCAGCAGCCCAAACATAGCTTGAAAGAGACACCGGAGTTGGCAGCAGGAGCCGAAAAATTGGCTGAATGACACCCTGGAGTTGCAAGCAGCAGCAGCAGCAGCCCAAACCTAGCTTGAAAGACACACTGGAGTTGGCAGCAGGAGCCCATAAATTGGCTGAATGACACCCTGGAGTTGCAAGCAGCAGCAGCTGGAGCCCAAACATAGCTTGAAAGAGACACTGGAGTTGGCAGCAGGAGCCCAAAAATTGGATGAATCACACCCTGGAGTTGCAAGCAGCAGCAGTAGCAGCCCAAGCATAGCTTGAAAGAGACACTGGAATTGGCAGCAGGAGCCCAAAAATTGGCTGAATGACACCCTGGAGTTGCAAGCAGCAGCAGGAGCCCAAACATAGCTTGAAAGAGACACTGGAGTTGGCAGCAGGAACCCAAAAATTGGCCTAAAGACACACTGCAGTTGGCAGCTGCAGCAGCAGGAGGCCAAAATTTGGCTGAAAGGCACACCCTGAAGTTGGCATCAGCAGGAGCCCAAAAATTGGCCTAAAGACATAAATATGTTTTGCACCATTTGGAAAGTGTAAAACATGGCACCATGCTGAAACTAGTCGCATGCATCAGCCATTGGTGGGTGGAAATCCTGGCTGATCCATCCCTGATTCATTTTCACAAAGGTGAGTCGCTCCACATTTTTAGTTGACAGACTAGTTCTCCTCGCCGTAACTATGGCCCCCGCCACACTAAACACCCGCTCAGATGGCACGCTACTTGCCGGGCAGGACAGCTTTTCCAGGGCAAACTCAGCTAGCTGCGGCCACAAGTCAAGTTTGGCTGCCCAGAAGTCCAGCGGATCCTCAAGGTGTGTTGGCATGGTCATGTCAAGGTATGACATGACCTGCTGGTTCAGGTCCTGCTCCAGGTCTTCCTGCTGCTCATGAGTAGACTCACTATGCGGGTGTAGAAAGCTACTCATTAGCAACTGAAGACTGAGGCTGCTGCTGATGGGGCTGCTGCTGCTGCTGCTCCTGCCAACCCCCCCAGCAGCCATGGCAGTAGAAGGTGAGCGCAGAGGTCCCCCCGAGTCAGACCTGCGAGAGTATGGACCATGGCGCAGATAGGCATCGGCCAACTGACTACGTAGAATGTCTTTGTAGTAGGTCAGTTTGTCCTCCCTCTTGGCGGGTTTAAAAAATGCCCCCATTTTGTGGCGGAAGCGAGGGTCCAATAAGGTGGAGAGCCAGAAGTCATCTCGCTGACAAATGGAAACAATTCTGGGGTCACTACGCAAGCAGCGTGAGCATGCTTCCTGCCATTTGCGCAAGTGACTCGGAGGGACTACCTGTCTCCATCTCCACTGCATACTGCCACGGTGTGTCTGGGTCCTCTGTCTCGCCTTCCTCACAACCCTCTAGCTCCTCTGGCTGCTCCTGCTCCTCCTCTACTGTCCGCTGACTAGATAAACCAGCCATTTCGCCAAGCCTAAACTGTGCACTGTGCCACTCCTCCTCCAGTTCAGCTCCAACGGGGTTCATGTGGCCGTAAGATGTAGACGCCATGTCTCCAGTGCCCTGACCAGCCATGGTTACCAACATGTTCTGTAGTACATGAAGCAGTGGAATCACGTCGTTCATCCCGTAATCCTGGTGACTCACAAATAAAGTGGCTTCCTCAAAGGGCCTGAGCAAACGGCAGGTGTCACTGGTTGACATTGAAGTTACACAGGGGAGTCCCCCTATCCGCTTGGATCATCAAGAAATCCGTGATGGCTTTTCTCTGTTCGTGTAGTCTGTCCAACATATGCAGGGTGGAATTCCAACGGGTGGAAACATCGCAAATCAGACTATGTTGGGGGCTACCGTTCTGACGCTGTAGCTCAAGAAGGGTGTGCTTGGCGGTGTATGAGTGGCTGAAGTGCATGCAAAGTTTCCTTGAAGTTGTTAGGATGTCTTGCAGATGGGGGGAAGACTTCAGAAACCGCTTCACAACCAGATTGAAGACGTGAGCCATGCAGGGCGCATGGGTCAGTCTTCCTTGTCGCAGCGCAGACAAAATGTTCTTCCCATTGTCGGTAACCGTGGTTCCTATTTTCAGTTTTCTTGGAGTAAGCCATGTTTGGATTTCTTGATGAATAAATTTAAGCAGTTCCTCCCCTGTGTGACTCCGTTCGCCAAGACAAACCATGTGAAGCACAGCGTGACACCTCCGTGCCCTGCACACATGGTAGGCTGGAGGGGCACTGAGACTTGAGCCTACAGTGGAGGGTGAGGAGATGGCGGAGGATGAGGAGGCCGAGTCGCACGTTGTCACAGGCACAATGGCCTGGGAGTGCAGAGGCCGAAGCCGCATGACCTGTCCAAGTTGCTGCTGCTTCAAAGGGACCACATTCACCCAGTGGGCCGTAAACGACATGTACTGTCCCTGACCGTAGTTACAGCTCCAGACATCGGCGCTGCCATGCACTTTGCTACACACCGACAGGCTCAAGGACTGGCCCACCTTCTGTTCAACAAAAGTGTGCAGCACATTCAGCTTCTGCGCCGTAGGATGAGTGGGCGCATACTGCTGTCTCTTGGACATGGCTTCGCTGATGGATTGCTGGCGGGATGCATGACTTGGAGGAGGAGGAGCAGGAGCGACAGAGGATGGGTATGATGCACAGCTGCCTTCGGCTGAGGTGCTGGAGCCTTGGCTGGCAGAAATTGGGAGCGGCGTGCCACTTGGTGAGGAAGCAGCCTGGACCACCTCTTCGGAGCCTTGGTTCTCCCAGGCCGCTTTGTGGTGATGCATCATATGTTGACGCAGGGCCGTGCTGCTAACATTTGGGCCCTGGCCACGCTTCACCTTCTGCCTACATATCTTGCATGTGGCCATGTTACCGTCCTGCGGATGCTTGAGGAAAAACTGCCACACTGCCGAGTAGCTACTTTTCCCACCAACAGCCCGCACTGATTCACTGCTGCTGTTGCCAACTCCAGGAACCCCTGCTCCACTACCTCCTCATAAGGTAGCCTGCCGCGCAGCAGGTGCTCTACCCCGGCCCCGGCCCCGTTTGGCTCCAGGCTTTACAATTCTGCCCCCATGCTGACTGCCAACCATGCTACTAACACCTTGCTGCCTCAGCTGCTGACTCCGGGGCAACCTGCGCCCCTCTTCTCCTGATGATGAGGATGAAGCCCCTTCTGCACCCGGCTCCCAAGTGCGATCGGCTTCATCATCATCACCGAGTTGTGGCTGCACGTCACTGATGTTCCCAGTTTCCTCAACAGTGTCTGGCGCAGGAGCTGGAACGCTCGCAACAACACCCACGCCACTCTCCACATCACTATTTGTCTGCCTAGCGAAGGAAGCCACCTCCATTCCTTGGCTGGGCAGTAGCTGCTGACTGTCCTCTATCTGATCGTCCTCACTAAAGAGTGGAGCTGAAGCCAAAGCATAGGATACGTCACTGGGGGAGGGAACGGCGTAAGACAGAGGCAATGGGAGGTCAGGGACTGCTCTCGGGCCATGCCAACTCAGGGTTGTGTCAGAGGAACCTACCGACCCTAGACTGGGGGTGTCAGATGTAACTTGTGATGATGTGGATGACCGCGTTAACCAATCTACCACGGCAGATGCATTACTGGTGGAGACACGACCGCTAGTAGATACTGGCAGATCAGGTCTCTCACCGCGATTCCTGCTGCCACTCGACCCTAGTCTGCTGCAACCTCTGCCTGCTGAATCTTGGCCTCTGCCACTCCTCTTTGAACATCCTGACACTTGTCTGCCTGACATTTTTATGTATTTGAAATGCGCAATAGGCACTTAAAAAAATGTGTTTACTTTGAAAAGCAGAAGCTAAATAAAGTGAGATACTGCTTCTCTGCACCAGATACTATGAAAATTGGCAATATGGGATACCCTGCGGGCTGGTGTTTTTACAAGACGCAAAAAAACAATTCAAAATGTAATATATTATTAAAACAGAGCCTGTAGAAGCTGCTTTAGTATGCCCATGGGGCCTGGTGTTTTTACAAAACCAATTCAAAATGCAATATATTAATAAAACAGAGCCTTTAGAAGCTGATTTAGTATACCAGATAGGGTGAAATGTGCTGGTTTGGGATACCCTGCGGCCTGGTGTTTTTACAGGACGCAAAAAACAATTCAAAATGCAATATATTAATAAAACAGAGCCTGTAGAAGCTGCTTTAGTATAACAGATAGGGTGAAATGTGCCGGTTTTGGATACCCTGTGGCCTTGTGCTTTTACAGGACGCACAAAACCAGTTCAAAATGCAATATATTAATAAAACAGAGCCTGTAGAAGCTGCTTTAGTATAACAGATAGGGCCGGTTTTGGATACCCTGCGGCCTGGTGTTTTTACAGGACGCACAAAACCAATTCAAAATGCAATATATTAATAAAACAGAGCCTGTAGAAGCTGCTTTAGTATAACAGATAGGGTGAAATGTGCCAGTTTGGGATACCCTGCGGCCTGGTGTTTTTACAGGACGCAAAAAAACTATTCAAAATGCAATATATTAATAAAACAGAGCCTTTAGAAGCTGATTTAGTATAACAGATAGGGTGAAATGTGCTGGTTTGGGATGCCCATGCGGCCTGGTGATTTTACAGGACGCACAAAACCAATTAAAAATGCAATATATTAATAAAACAGAGCCTGTAGAAGCTGCTTTAGTATAACAGATAGGGTGAAATGTGCTGGTTTGGGATACCCTGCGGCCTGGTGTTTTTACAGGACGCAAAAAAACAATTCAAAATGCAATATATTTATAAAACAGAGCCTGTAGAAGCTGCTTTAGTATAACAGATAGGGTGAAATGTGCCGGTTTTGGATACCCTGCGGCCTGGTGTTTTTACAGGACGCAAAAAAAAATTCAAAATGCAATATATTATTAAAACAGAGCCTGTAGAAGCTGATTTAGTATAACAGATAGAGTGAAATATTCCGGTTTGGGATACCCTGCGGCCTGGTGTTTTTACAGGACGCACAAAACCAATTCAATATGCAATATATTAATAAAACAGAGCCTGTAGAAGCTGCTTTAGTATAACAGGGTGAAATGTGCCGGTTTGGGATACCCTGCGGCCTGGTGTTTTTACAGGACGCACAAAACCAATTCAAAATGCAATATATTAATAAAACAGAGCCTGTAGAAGCTGCTTTAGTATAACAGATAGGGTGAAATGTGCCGGTTTTGGATACCCTGCGGCCTGGTGTTTTTACAGGACGCAAAAAAACAACTCAAAATGCAATATATTAATAAAACAGAGCCTTTAGAAGCTGATTTATTATAACAGGGTGAAATGTGCTGGTTTGGGATGCCCATGTGGCCTAGTGTTTTTACAGGACGCACAAAACCAATTCAAAATGCAATATATTAATAAAACAGAACCTTTAGAAGCTGATTTAGTATAACAGATAGGGTGAAATGTACTGGTTTGGGATGCCCATGCGGCCTGGTGAAATGTGCTGGTTTGGGGTGCCCATGTGGCCTGGTGTTTTTACAGGACGCACAAAACCAATTCAAAATGCAATATATTAATAAAACAGAGCCTTTAGAAGCTGATTTAGTATAACAGATAGGGTCAAATGTGCTGAAATAGTATGCCCATGTGGGCTGGGGTTTTTACAGCATACAAAAAAAATTAAAACTAATCAAGTTAAAAGAAATGCTTGTGTGTAACAGATAGGGTTAAATATGCCACTGCCAAGATGGGATGCACAGTGGCCAGGAATATTTACAGCACAAAAGAAAGCAATTTAAAACTGATCTGGCAAATGAAGTAAAGTGAAAATAAAAAAAAAGTTTCCCTGTCACTTTCTCTGCTGTCCCTGCTTGGATCGTTCCCGATTTTTCCCTATCTGTCCCTGGCTCTCCCTGGCACTGTGTGGGTCTCTGTGGGTCTCCCTGACTCTCCCTGCCTCTCTGTTAGTTTCTCCCTGTCTGCAGCAACCTCCGTTCTGTCTGCAATGCAAGGCTGAAATGCGCACAAGCAAGAAAGCAAGATGTCCGCCGTTTATATAGCACTGTGACGTCACCGGGCTTCCTGGCTGCTGATAGGCTGCATGTGACCTTCCCATGATAACTTGCCCCAGGGGACATGTCCGGACATGTCCATCCACCATTTTACAATGGCTGTTATTGAAATAAATGGAGTTTAAAGGAAAACTTCAATCGATCGAATCGCAGGGAAATTCGGATTCGTTCAGAATCAAATTTTTCCTGAAATTCGGAACGAATTCAGGTTCGTCCGAATCGATTCGCTCATCTCTATACTGCAAAATGCAAAAGTGTTTACTGAACTGGTCCCAGTATCCAACTATTCATTTTCTGCACAGCTCATAAATTATTGGGGAGAATCTGATTGGGGGTAGGGGGAGGACAGTCTGAGTATGTTTCAAAGTAAGTTAGCGATCTCAACAAACAGGCCACAGGGGTGTGCGAGTTAATGAAAGTAGTCAACAGTCTGTGCAAGGAGATTCGCGCATTAGGATGGTGCATCTGAATTTCCTGGAGGCTGGGGGGGCTTATCTTCAGACAGCACGTGTCCTAGTCTGAGACCCTGTGATGCATCCCAGGCAAGACATCTATTTATCTCAACCCCCGGGGAGTTATCAAATGGGATAGTAAGAGGGCCAGGTCCATGGCATATGGGAATACATTTTATTATCCTGTCCCATGTAGCCAGCAGGAAGTGAAATAGATAGGATAGGGAGCTGGCACTAGACTTGAGGGTAGGGTCAGTCCAGGTCAAGGCAGTCAGGCTCAGAGGGTACAGGCTCCCTTCCAATGCAACCCGCAGTTCAACCTTTTTGTGGGTAAACCAGTCCAGTAAACCTAAGCTCTTTTTTGTGCTTAGTTACTGGTACATACCCAATCCCAGCTTTCTTATTGTTCCAGACAAGCCTTGAAAATGCTTTCTTCAAGGTCTTAAAAATACTCCTTTGGGGGTAATATGGATCATCTAGAATATTTAAAGGAAGCGAGGCAAAATATCTATCTTCAAAATGTTGATACAGCCCAGACATATATATTTGTGTTTACTATATGATTTAAGATTATCCAGAGTTTTGTTTAGAAGCAGGATATAATTTATCTTTTAACTAACCCTAACCCTAACTTCCCCATGGTAGATGGAATCTGCACTCCCAAGTATCTAATAGACTTCCTCTGCCACCTAAAGGTGGAAAGGTTGGCACAGACACATTTTTCAAATTTCCCTAGAATGGAAGGCAGAGAGATGTAAAGGAGAAGTGACATAAAGAAGAAAATCGTCAGCGAAATGGGACACATTTTATTTTCCCTCTCCGCATGTGATATCTTTAATTGAGGAATTGGCTTGGAGAGCATTAGAAATGTGCTCCATGACAATTAGGCATAAAAGGGGGAAAAGGGAACACTCCTCGTGAGTGCTATTCCTTATATTCAAAGGGGGGACAGGATGCCATTAAAGTGGACCAACACCCAGGATTTTGACTATCCTGGGTTTTGGTCCACTTCGGCGGGGCACCCCGATCGGGGGTGTGAAACCCCCCAGAAAGCCCCAAAATCTTACCTGTCCCCGCTGCCACGTGACTGGACGGTCCAATCCCCGCCAACGTCCAGGCGGGGATCAGGAACGTCCAAGCGGCTGCCGCCGCCGCCGCCTCCCTCGCGTCACTTTCGGCGAAGATCAGGTAAGCGATTTGGGGTGTCTGGGGGGGTTTCACCCCGCGGGACATCCCGATCTCGGATGTCCCGCGGGGTGGGAGGTGATCGGCCCGGGAATCTTATAGATTTCCGGGCCGATCACCTCTCGGTGTTGGTCCACTTTAAGCTTAACCCTGGCCATTAAGTCCAGATGCAATGTCGGTCACATATATCACCAGGATAACACATAAAATCACCAAATAACAGTATAGAAAAATTCTGATTGCAAGGTCCTCTCGGTATGCAAAAACATGTGACAAACTCCGGATGAGAGTCCAGACATTAAAGGATCCTTAAAAGAGAACAAGTATTGGGTTCACATATTTTAGCATCACGCTTTCAGGGGTCCCCTTGCTGTCTACCCCGACCCAGGCCCCGGACCTGGGGGGTAGAGCTCTCTCTGGGGCAGGGGGATGGGCTGAATCTCTAGCCAATCAAAAACCTGGATGGGTTTCACACCTGTTAGGAAGTTAGGAAGGTCCACTTTGCTTCTGAGGGTAAAGGTAGCATTGTCTTTCTTAACAATAAAATTGGTGTCCCTTGTAGGTGAAAGGTGAAATTGGTGGCCCCCTTATAAGTTGCTCCAGCTTCGCTATCGAAGACAGGCAGCAGGGTCCATCCCATTCTCAGAGTATGGCAGAAGACGTCCTGAAGGATCTTTATTTTTGAGCCTTTCCATGGAACCCCGCCCCTATCCCATGTTTTCCTGAGTATCTCCCCTTTGACTGTGAAAACGTCCTGGGGGTCCGCAGCAGGGTGTACAGCCGCCCTATAGATTCAGTCAATTTGTACCACAGCGGTTTCCCAAGCAAGGCAACATCTCAATTGTTGCCTGATGTAATTAGCTTGACTCCTTGGGTTACTCTGTCTATTTCTGTTTTTCAGGTCATCATTTTGTAGAAGAACTGCCGCAAGTTGGTTGTTAGTGTCGCTCCTGAGCTCTATCCAGTGCAAGAAGTCGGTTCTCATGTGTCTCTCTGGATTTCTTAAGCGCTGCTACTTTTCTCTCTAAGGCTGATGACTTCTGTTGAATGTTCTCTATCTCCCTGCGCAGTGCTCTTTCAATTATTGTTGCTACAGCCTTCAGGTTTACTTTAAAGCGGACCTTCACTCTAAATAAGAGTCTATCTTATCTGTTTCCCACACCCTGTACATACAGATTGGCCACAAAAAAAATCATCCTACCTGCATCTACTGCATGTTATGAGCCTTTAAACATCCAAGATGGCGGCTTATGGAAGCCGCCATCTTATCAGGCAGCCTGCAAACAGGAAGTGCCTCCTGACTGTGCTGCTCTGCATTCTGGGACTGCTGACCTTTACCTTACCCCAGCTCTGCTCTGTCTGAGCAAAGCACAGCTATAACCCGCCCCCTGTACCTTATCCCACTCTCCTCTCCTCAGTAAGTGTGATGCTTCTGATTCAAGATGGCGGCGCCCGTATCTTAAATTCCTGAACAGAGTTGCAGCCCAGTGGGGGAAAGAATAATAAGTTAGTGACTAAAAACGTAAAATATATTAATTTTAAATTCTGGGGAACCATTTTTTAAGAGTTTGAGCTTTTCATTAAATCACGCTGAAGGTCCGGTTTAAGCTCCACCTTAGTAGGAGTATATTGGAGGATCACCTGAATGGATGGGTTTAGTGTGGCCACGGGATTTAAGCATGCATGCTGTGCAGGTTATATCGAGGGGACTAGAAGTGACCAGCGGTACACAGGGGGGCCCTGCAGTCTTATGAGGGGTGCGGACCACCACTGCATGTGCCACACTCACGTCATTCGATATGTCAGACAACTAAGTCAGCCGTGTCCTTGCCTCCCTCTCCACGTGGCTGCTGCCCCCTCTCGGGCCCCAGGTATGTGAGGGGGAGGCTGTCTCATCGCGGGCAACATTAGGCCAATTCCGCGCCCCGAGTGGCTCGCCTCCTTCACCGAAGCCGCCCGTCCCATCCGCATGTGCCGTCCCCACACCTGATGGCCTCAGAAACTCACAAACCTCCTCCCCCGTCTCACTGGGCGGATCAGGGCTCCGGTCTCCCTCAGCTCGGGCCTTCCATCTTCACCTGCAGGTACTTACTTTCTGTGCAGCCAGGTCTCCACTCTCCAAGAGCCGCCATGTTGATTTGACAAAGCTTTGAGATGTATTGTCCAAACATGTCACGTGTGCCAGCCAGCACATTTATCCTTGGTATACAAAACATTGCCAAATCTGGCAACTACAATCCTAGCCCCCATTCTGTAGCCAGGCCCATCAGTTACAATATAGATTACAAGATTTACGCAGCTACCTTTACATGCACTAAGGAGTACTGCATATAAAATGTACTAAAAGTTATATTGATTGTTTTCGTTCAGAGATTAAATACACATGTGGAAGCCATTCATTTCTGCTCTCATGTAGGCCTGCACTTCAGTCATTTCCAACTAAACTGAGCAGAGGCTCAGTGTAGATCTACAAATGACATCACCCGATTACAATTACACACATGACAGACCAGCCAGATGTTTCCAAATGTAGCAACAGCTAGAACCGTATCCGCACTGTTTACTTAAGCAGTAAGACATTAAGAAAGACATCTTGCAGAATACAAATGATTACATTTATGAGAAAATTCAATGTTAGGGCATGGGCAAGGCAAAAACTGCTGTTTTTGCAGGACTTACTGTATGGCAGGAGAAGCAGTTTGTGCAGGAATAGGTTGGATAACGTCTCATGAGCCTGGCTCTTAAAAATATTGCAGCTTTCACTGTTGCATCAAGAATCCTAGAAGGCCTGTCCTTTAGGAAAGCCATCACTAAACCTCAGGTAGAGTGTAAATGCCCTTTCCCTGACTGGATTGTATGCGTAATGCGATCTCCTACCTTGGAAGTCAGAGCACATGTAGCGCTGAGCTTTGGACTTGAGTAGTGGTCCCATTCGACCTGAATTCAACAGTTCAACAGTAAAGAGTTTTTCCCGTGTTAATTTCAATATATCTTTATTGATTAAGAAATTTTCAGAAAATATACAAGCGAGAGAATAAAAAAAACACAAAACAATAGCAAGAGGATCCTAGGGTGAGAATGACACAGCCGCTTCAATGAAAGGGGACACCATTCCAAACTATATAAGAGGGCCCTGATAAGTCTCGATCCCGGCAGGGTACCCGAAAGGACCAGACCCAGGGTGTCCACCAGCAGACACCAAGGGCACCTAGTACATCAACCAGATCACCCCTCAGAAACAGGTACTCTTTTGCCACAGACATGTCCCTTCACCCAAATCCGATGTACAGTAACCTAGGCCATCCCCTAGTGATCCGAAAAGGAGATAGAAACAAAGAGAAAAAGAAAAAAGGGGGAGATAAAGTAAGACAAAACAAAACAGGACAAGATGAGAACAAGGACAAGAGCAAGAAGAAGAACAAGAACAAGAACAAGAACATCTGGGATTCCAACCTGCAGTCCATCCAAACTCCCCCACCCAACTAAAGTCTATTACAGTAACCAAAAGGCCCTACCCGCGCCCACTACCCCACCGCCCCAACACTCATCCGGTCTCCAATAATATCTGAAAGTCGGGGGTGACCCGAGAAACTTCCCATAATGTCCATGTCTTGAGAAACCTCTGGGTGCCCCCTTCCATCCCCTCCAAAGTCAACTCCTCCAGCCTCTTAATGCTCTCAACCTCCCCGTACCACTCCACCAAAGATGGAACAATAGTGGTACGCCAATGTCTAGGTATCACCGACCTAGCGGCCGTGAGCAAATGTCTCAGTAGCCCCTTCTTAGTTGTTGATACTGACCCGGGGATCATCGAAAGGAGAGTAACCTGTGGGGTGTGAGGGATCTTTTCAAGCATCAAATGCTCATAAATTCCCAATACTCCCTCCCAGAAGGCCCGTATCATCGAGCACTCCCACCAGATAGGTAACATAGTCCCCTGGGCCCCGCCACACCTCCAGCAATCCCCAGTGTCAGCCCCCCCAAATTTCACAAGATCCGACGGACATCTATACCATCTTGCCAAGATTTTATAATTCCGTTCCTGAGCTCTAGAAGCTACTGACAAACTATGGGTGAGTGTAAAGGATTTTTCCCAGTCATCAGGCTCGAATATCTGTCCCAGGTCCTCCTCCCACTTCCCACAATACCGAGGTGTAGCGATAACCCTTATCGCCGGAGGGCTTCACCGCCCGAGACGTCCTTTTCCCAATCGTAAGAGGTGCTGCTGGAATTCCAGAGTCGTCCGTGAGGAAACAGGAACAGCCCTTACAAGGGCTAGTGAATTGTAATATAGCGTTTCCCCCAATAAGAGACAGAACTCAGTATTGAGGGTGAAGATGAACTGAACTTTATTAGTGCCACACTGGGCCTTATATACACAAGTCTCCATTGCATGACACACACACCGACCAATAGCAGCAGGGCACACACTCCCTCAACTCTGCCGGTGACGCAATCAGCAATACAATAGACGTCTGTAATACACTCAATCCGAACAATGCCATTGTCTGTGACGTAATCAATCAATACAATGGCAGTCAGAACAATGAATAACGTAATCAATCAATACAATGGCAGTCAGAACAATGAATAACGTAATCAATCAATACACTGGCAGTCTGTAACATGCTTAAGAAAAGGAGAGTAATGAACCTGTGTAAAGTCCAAAGGGGCAAAGAGTCTGTCACAATGCCCCTTTTTTGTGGAACACCCGGCAGACCCGGATTGACCCTGTTCGGGTTAACGTGGGGCTGTCCGGACTCTTGTTATGGGCAGAGTTCTGTTTGCCGGGATAATCCATCTGCATTACCGTTTTGTCTACCGGGCCTGTATACACACACACACACACACATACAGTTGTACTCACAGGGTGCTGGTCTTGTCTTTTCCCCCCAATAAGAGACAGAACTCAGTATTGAGGGTGAAGATGATACACACACACACACACACACACACACACACAGTTGTACTCACAGGGTGCTGGTCTTGTACACACACATGTACTCACAGGGTGCTGGTCTTGTACACACATACAGTTGTACTCACAGGGTGCTGGTCTTGTGCACACACAAGTACACACAGGGTGCTGGTCTTGTACACACATACAGTTGTACTCACAGGGTGCTGGTCTTGTCTTTTCCCCCCAATAAGAGACAGAACTCAGTATTGAGGGTGAAGATGATACACACACACACACACACACACACACACACACACACACACAGTTGTACTCACAGGGTGCTGGTCTTGTACACACACTCTCTTAGCTCTGGTTGCAAGGCATTGAGAAAATGTTCTAGTAAAAACAACTGTAGGCTTCCGGGGTGACAGCGTTCCGGGCTAACAAAGCCTCCTTTACCAGATGGTAGTGTGGTAAGTCCGCATCAGGGATGGCCCGGAAAGCATCGGAAGCTTTCCCAGATAGTTTCCCTGATAATATGGTGACCCATTCCTCCGTGGGTACCCGGTGTAAAGCGCACTGCCGTTCAAAATCGGCCAAAAATCCATCACTCATCGTCACTTTCCTGGAAGGACTTAAATGCTGCAAATGGAATCTTTTTCCCCCCAGTGTAACTGAGGCTCGGAGACACAGGGGCGCTGAGAGGCTGCTGGGTTGCGAGTCGCCGATCTTCCCTTCGCTTACTGGCCTCTGCCTCCGCTGCGGCGAAGACTTGGTCGATCAGTTCTTGTAATGGATTCGGCCATAGACCGACAATCTGTTCCGAACCGCTTGAACGAGAGCAGCGTCTTCATCAGTCTCTATATTGGTTTCGGTCCTCACTGCTGCACGATCCAGTTCGATCAGCTTGGCTATCAGTTCCTGACGTGGGCGGTTGCTAGCCGACCTTCCCCGGCTCTCGAGTAGATCCTTCAGGGTCAGCCTTTTCAACTTGTCATACTGACTCTCCATCAGGGTAGCACTCTCTCTGGGTACAAAGGACCATCCCACCGCTGCCACCAATTGTAGCGATAACCCTTATCGCCGGAGGGCTTCACCGCCCGAGACGTCCTTT
This sequence comes from Gastrophryne carolinensis, assembly GCA_027917425.1. NCBI lineage: Eukaryota > Metazoa > Chordata > Amphibia > Anura > Microhylidae > Gastrophryne > Gastrophryne carolinensis. Next base: position 147,381,841 of record CM051240.1, on the reverse strand, counting down.
TCCCAATCGTAAGAGGTGCTGCTGGAATTCCAGAGTCGTCCGTGAGGAAACAGGAACAGCCCTTACAAGGGCTAGTGAATTGTAATATAGCATTTCCCCCAATAAGAGACAGAACTCAGTATTGAGGGTGAAGATGAACTGAACTTTATTAGTGCCACACTGGGCCTTATATACACAAGTCTCCATTGCATGACACACACACTGACCAATAGCAGCAGGGCACACACTCCCTGAACTCTGCCGGTGACGCAATCAGCAATACAATAGACGTCTGTAATACACTCAATCCGAACAATGCCATTGTCTGTGACGTAATCAATCAATACAATGGCATCACACGAGGCAGCTCTCCATCCTCCTCTTCGTCCCAAAGAATCTTATAAAGAAGAGAGATCACATGTTTAGGAGGAGAAGGGTCCCGCAACACCCTCTCCAGAGGCGTAAGAGGGCAGGACAGGCAAGAGTTTGGTGTAATAGATTTGATATATGCAACCAGCTGAGCGTGTAAAAACCAAGAGATACTCCTAGTTTCTCCTCGAGCCCGCATGTCAGCTAGGGAGGGGGGGCCACCCCTGATACTATATCACCCAATCTGACATCCTGAGACATATCCCATATGAGGAAGGACCGAACATGCATCCCAGGTGGAAATAATGGGTTGTCAAATAGAGGGGTAAGGGGTCCCGGCCTGAGTGACAGTCCTCCCCGCCTCAAAAATCTATCCCACCAAATTGGGCAGATCCTGAGTCCCAGGTCTGGAGGAAGGGTCAATCCAAGGCAAGGCCACCAGATTGAGAGGGGAGATGGCCTGCTCCAAGCCAACCCAACATTTATCATCTCTATGGTGAAACCAATCTGAAAGGCGGACCAGCACCGAGGCAGCGTGACATGTCCGAAGATCCGGAACCCCAAGTCCCCCCCTCGATTTAGATCTAAAAAGCGTCTCCTGCCGAATCCTGGGCTTCCCACTACCCCAAACAAATTTAAAGAAGACCCTCTGGAGGGATTGAAAGAAACACCGTTCTGGGGCCAGAGGGACCGCCTGGAACAAGTACAAAAACCTCGGGAGTAGGTCCATTTTGAGGATATTTATACGGCCTAGCCATGAGTGTTGCTTCTTACTATAGGAATTGAGGCTAGAGATCGTGGAGTGCAAAAGTGGGGCGTAATTAAGTTTATGTAGTGCCCCCAAGTCAGAGGGTATCTGAACACCCAAATACTTAATAGCCTCTCTCTGCCACCTAAAGGGAAAGTTTACCTGCAAAAGACGTTGAGTTTCAGTAGGCAGGGAGATGTTCAGGATCTCCGTTTTGGATAGGTTCACTTTGAAGTTGCTCAGTTCGCCAAAGCGTTTGAACTCCGCTAAAACAGAGGGCATGGTTATGTGAGGAGAAGTAATATACATGAGTAGGTCATCAGCAAAGAGAGAGAGTTTATGCTCCCTTCCCCCACAAACGACCCCTTTGATAGATGAATTCATCCTCAAAGCGTTGGCAAGATGCTCCATCACCAGCACATAAAGCAGTGGAGACAAGGGGCATCCCTGCCGAGTGCCGTTCCGAATATGGAAGGGACCAGACAAGGAGCCATTGACCCTCACTTTTGCAGTGGGGTCCTGGTATAGAGCCATAATCCTAGCCAACATAACCGGGCCCAAGCCCAACTGTTCCAGCGTAGCCTTCAAGAAACCCCAATGTACCCTGTCAAACGCTTTCTCAGCGTCCACTGCGCACACACAGGGATAGCCCGCGACCACGCGTACTGTATGACGGAAATCGTTTTTATGGTATTATCTCTCGCCTCCCTTCCCGAAACAAATCCCACCTGGTCTGTATTAATCAGGGAGGGGAGAAATGGCTGCATCCTAAGAGCGATAATTTTAGCATATATCTTCAGATCTACATTGATCAACGAAATAGGTCTGTAGTTTCCAGGTAGGGTGGCATCTCTGCCGGGTTTGGGTATGACCGTGATGTGAGCCTCTAAGGCCTGTCTCGGAAAGGAACAGTCGTCGGAAATGGAATTGAACATCTTAACCAGAAAGGGAGCAACCAAAGCCCCCAATGCTTTATAAAATCTGGGGGTAAACCCATCAGGGCCTGGACTTTTACCTGCAGGGGCATCCCCTATAGCCTTAAGTACCTCCTCCACATCAAACGGATCCTCAAGTGGGTCGCTGTCTTCAGGGGGAAGAGTTGGGAGGGCTGTATCACTAATATAGTCCACTATCGGGGATAGTAGATATGTAGATTCAAGGTTGTAAAGTTTAGAGTAAAAGGTTTGGAACTCCCCGGCTATCTGAGTAGTTTTGTGGAGCTCTGATCCCCCCTCCCCCCTAATCATAGGGATGAACGTACAACCCTGTCTGGGATGAAGAGACCTGGCAAGCATCCTACCACACTTGTCACTATGTTCATAAATGCGGGCCCTGAACCTGTCCCGGTACTTGAGGAAACACTGGTCATAGAGGCTCTTCAGACCCTGCCTAGCGTCCAATAACTCCCTCAAGACAGCTTGTGCGGGAGCGGTCTTGTGCGCCTCCTCCAGCTCCCCAATACGTGCCAGGGCAGCCTCGATCTGTTTCGTCCTTTCCCTCTTAAGCCTGGATCCATGCTTAATGAAGACCCCACGAAGTACACATTTAAGGGCCTCCCACTGCAACGGAAGTGGGGTCTGATCATGCTCATGATCAAGTTGAAAATTGGTTATGGAAGTTTTAATTTCAGCTAGACACATGGCATCTTTCAACAAGTTATCATTCAGGCGCCAGCTGTATTGTCTAGGGGCAACTTCCGGAGTCGGGAGGTTCAAGAAGACAGGGGCATGGTCCGACCACAGAATCTGTCCAATAGAGGTATCAGGGTCACGCGACAGCGCATGGTGACTGAGAAAGATATAGTCCAACCTACTATATGTATTATGGGGGTGGGAAAAAAATGTGTAATCTCTTGCCCCCCCATGCTGAACCCTCCAGGTATCAACTACCTGAAGGGTGCGAAGCGCACCCCGCAACTTATGCAATTTAGAGTAGGGTATCCCCGATTTACCTTGGGAAGAATCAAGCCGCGGGTCAAGGGCCAAATTGAGGTCTCCTCCCAACACCAAAGTACCCTCTGAGAACTCCTCTAGAGTACGAAGTATCCCGAGACCAACCTCCACCTGAGCCTGATTTGGTAAGTACAAGTTAGCAAGGGTGTACCTAGCCCCTGAAAGCGTAAATATGAGAAAGATGTATCTGCCATCTGGATCCGTTTTCGATTCTAATGGTTCCAGGGGGACACCCTTATGAACTGCAATAGAAACCCCCTTAGATCTGTTCTCCGGATTGGAGCTATGGAACCATCTATCGTAATACCTGTTCCTAATCTCCGGGATCTTCCCCCTGCAGAAGTGAGTCTCCTGCAACAGAAGGATATCTACCCTCTCCTTGTGAAATCTGTATAATATTTTAGCTCTCTTCTCAGGGACATTCAACCCTCTAGCATTAAAGGTACAAATCCGGATGCCCGCCATGCCAGCCCAAAACTAGAACCACAACTCGGGGGAAGAGATGTTGCGGGGACCAGTGGGACATGGGCGGGAGAGACCAAGACTGTAAAGACTAGGGCAAGGGCCGAACCCCAGGGGAACAGAGATACACAGAAAACAAAGAGAGATACGGAAAATCTGTGAGATACGAAACAAAAGAGAAAGTAGAAAGTAGAGGAGAGAAACCAAAAAAGCCCTACCTTACAGAGGAGGGCAAAGACAGAGTAGAGGGCAAGCCCTCAAAACCACGCGTACCTACCGGACGGGGTCCAATAGGGCGGCGCGGAACAGTAGTTGCGGAGGTAGCCTAACCACTCAGGAGCCACCCCAAGATGCTCAAAGTATTAATTAGGCTACCCGACTATCCGTAGAACATTGAACCTCTAATAACATCAAGGGGGTGCCCACCATATTTCTCCAACATCCCCCCCTCCTCACCTGAAAAGCCCAGGACAGACCCAGGACTGGGTAACATGCAAACAACGATTCAAAACAGCCCCAGGGGAAACCACCCACCAGAAGGAGTAGAACAACTCTTGGTCACCCCTCCCTCTAAGAAAACCCCAAATACAATGACATATCGTATCCACCTCGCCCCACCCCACGGCCAGGCCAGCAGCGCCCCCCATCCCCCGCCACAACATATGGCGGATAGGACAGAGAGGGGAGCCAGCCCACCCAGTGGGCCAAGGGGAGGGGGGAGGAGGAAAACAAGTATAAAACAGCAGGCAAAAAACAATAAACTATAAACAATAATAAACAATAATAAATAATAAACCCCCCCTAGGCGCACACCCGCCCACCGACCAGCAGCCCGATCAGAAAATCAAAGCAAAGCGCAGAAGTCACTGCATAAGTCCTTATCATAAAAGTTGCTAGGAGAAACAGTCACTTCCATGAGGGCAGGGGCGGCACATAAAGGGCCGCCGGGGGAGGGGATCCTTCATCAGGGTGAAAGAGGTATCAAAACGGCAACAGGAGAAAATGAGGATGATGGATAAGATGTGGAAACAAAAAGGGGAATGGGCGGGGCTAACGACCACGAATCGGCCCAGGGGCATCACCCCTACGACCCCTGATCATCCGGGGTCTCCGAGGCGCCCGCTGTGGCATAGGAGGAGGGGGATCGAACACCAGCCAGTCCGGGACCGGGAAGGGGTCTAACTCCAAGAAAATAAACAGGCCCGGAAGGTCCGCCTTGCTTCTGAGGGCATATGTGGAATTGTCCTTGCGGACCACAAGGTGAAATGGGTGACCCCACTTGTAGGACGCGCCAACCTCCAGTATCCGGTCAAGGAGAGGCCGCAGCAAGCGTCTCATCTGCAGGGTGCGACGCGACACGTCTGGTAAAATCGTAACTTGAAAGCCCCGGAATCCAATCTTGCCTTTCTCCCAGGCCAAGCGCAGGATCTCCTCTTTGACATGAAGAAAATGGATTCTGCATAAAACGTCTCTAGGAGCTTGAGGATCCCCGGTCGGGCGCCCCGCCACCCTATGAATTTGATCAATAATCAGCTCAGCGTCCGGCGGCTTTCCCATCAGGCCGTTGAATAATTCTGTTGCCCAAATACACAGGTCTTCCGATCTAACGGACTCCGGTATGTCTGTTCTCCTGGTCGTCCGTCTGGAGACCAACTGTTGCTGATGCACCGCCTGGTTTCTCTCAAGGCTCGCTAAACGCGCATCATAGTCCGAACGGGACTCCTCCAGTGATGCCACTCTAGTATCCAAAGCAGAAGATTTTTGCTGGAGGTCCTCTATTTCTCTGCGTAAGGCTCGCTCGATTCTTGTAGCCACAGTCTCCAAATCAGCTTTGAGCTCAGCTTTCGTCGGAAGACAGTGTAGAAGATCCCTAAGACTAGGATCAATAGGAGACTGTGGGAATAGCTGGCCAGCCGGAGCCCGAGCCGAGGGCATCCCAAATCGAGAATCGCAAGATCCCATTACAGAAGCAGGTCGCTGAGCACGCTCTGGGTCTCCTGATCCGTCCACACGAGTGCGCAACAGGGATTCGTCATCTGGCATGTCGATGTCAGGGCCAGGTGACCAGCCCAAAGGTGAGGTCTCCACAGAGGCATGCAGCGGTGCATAGATAATCCCAGCGCCCCTAGGAGTTGGATGGATATCCGCCCTGATAATCCGAGGGCTCCGTGCAGAACCGTCTCCCCAGGCAGGAGAAGTAGGTGGCAACCAGGACGGACTATCCCCCCATGCACGAGTTGCAAGCGGAGAGTGGGCTGGGGACAACCACTCAGGGGCCGAGGGGTTAAGCTGTGGGGATGGTGACTCACTGGCATGCCCCTTTAATTCTTTCTGCCCTGAGTTATCCAGAGCGCCCTGAGATGGCAGACAACTGCGTGGCAAGGAGGGCGCAGAGGGAGCTGACACACACAAGGGGGAGGGCGGGGGCTTCTCACAGTCCGGTCCCCGAGGCTCCAGCCTCGCTGCACCCACCGCACCAACCTCTACCAACGCCTCCGACGGACAGGAACCAGCTGCAGGGATGGCAGTCTCTGGTCGGGCCAACACAGATCCAGCCCGGCGCGCCATTAGCGAGGCGGCCTCCAGGCCGCAGCGAGGCTCCGCTCCGCTTATCTCAGCCTCCTCAGAGCGGGGGACATCACGGCCGCTGCTCCCGCCGCACATCAAGCACCGGGTGTACAGGTAGGCAAGGGGCTCACATGGTCAGGGGGATCCACGCGCTCCAGCACCGCTCCTGCAGCCTTACGGCGGGTCTCCGCGCGCTCCTCACCCGCACAAGGCCGGCTGGGCGCCATCTTGGATGGCTGGGCTCTCTGCCCCGTCGGATCCCGGAAGCCGAAGAAGCTTCCAATATCCTTCTTTGGGGGCTTTCTGGTGGACCCCCCGGCTTTCTTCTTCCTCCCACTCCCCATCGCGCCAAGTCAGAGGGGATTTCGGGAGCCTAAATCGGCTATATGATAAGGGGTAACAGCAGAGCTAGGAGCCGCACGTCCTCACTCCTTCATGGCCAGGCCACGCCCCCTTTTTCCCGTGTTAAATAAGTTCCTGCTGCTGGTAACTATATATATTTGGTAGTTTTTTGGCATGTTCTGTAGGATACAATTTTTACTAACGAAAAACAGCGTGACTTTTTTATTTTTTAATTGTATTTTTTCTGTTTTCAATGTTGCAATTTAACATTGAAACTCTCTGCGGGTTTATTTTTTATACTTTTTGGTAAATGTTTTGCCATTTTGTGTTAGATTAGACAATGGTTATGTTATGTTATTGCATGACTTTTTACTTTTTAATGGTATTTTTCAATTTTTAGTGTTTAACTGAATACCGCTTTTAACTGCATTCAATTTACCATTGAAACGGTCTGGGGATTTATTCTTTTATATTTTTGGGTAATATATTGGGCATTTTTATCTAATGAAGAATAGCCAGACTTTTTATTTTTTAATTGTATTTTTTCAGTTTTCATTGTTTTACTGTATGCCACTTTTACTGGTATGCAATTAAACATTAAAACTGCCTGCATGTTTATTTTTTTTATATTTTTGGGTCATTTTTGGGCATTTCTCATTTTTGGGAGGTTAAAACCTCCCCCAAACCTCACTGATCTGCTGCCCCCCCACCCCGATTTCACAATTGGGCACTATTTACTAACCTCACCGGGGGATCCATCTTCTGGGTTCATCGGATTCCGGGCGACCTTCCAACGAGCAGAACCATCTTGCAGTTCCATCAGGCACTACACACGGCCCCCTATCTTGCGCCTGCAAAGTGCAATGGATGCAATGGAGCTGCCAAAAATTCCATGGGACTTATGCCCTGCTGTCACTTACAGACAGCTATGCCGGCAGAGGGGGCAAAGGATCGGGCCCTGAAGCAGCCGAATGTACAGAAGGGGGGGATATGCCCATTTTTATTTTAGGTCTGATGTTCCTCTTTAAATGTAAATTACCCCCAAAGGCTTAAGAGGGGGGTGCAGTTTGAGCCCTGTGATTTTCATTAAATAACTTTAAATAAAATGTGTATCATTTTTTTCATTGAGGACTAAAAACAAATATTTAAAGGAGGAAGAACCCCCCCCCCCCATCCCCGATTCTCCCTCTTTATGGGGTATCCCAAATTAAGTTTCCCTGCTGTTTAAGCCCCCCTGATTGGTCACTCACCTTGCCTTTAGGTCACGTACCTGTGGCAGGCATTTCTGAATGCCCAGCATGGCCCCAGCCAGGTGGGTGGGGATGTGGCCAAGGCATAATGCAATGTGGGCTGTGGGAAAAGGCTAATCCGGGGGGTTTCCAAACAGCTGAGCATCTTAAATTGGGATGCCCCATAAAGGGGGAGCAAAGGAAATCTTAATGAAATGCGGACACTTTTTAAAAAGGGGCAAATCCCAGGTTTTTCTCTCTCCCAGATGTTGTTCCTCTCTGATTTGGGATGCTCTGCTGTATGTATTGCCATGGAATGCAGATAAAAATGACCTTTCCCATGATCCCATGGTCAGGGCCGTATTTGGTGTTCATGCTGCCCTAGGCACTTCAAGAACTGGTGCCCCCTTTTGTTAAAGAACATTGAGCAGGGCCAGCTCCCGATATATGCAGGCCCTTAGGCATATCAGTGGGTCCCTTGTGGTGTGGCATGACTCCATACATGGTGATAAAGTTGCACGTATGGAGTGAATACTGCTAAAGAACATAAGAGAGGTAAGGAACAGACGAATAGAAGGAATGACAGAAAAAATGTAAGCAGAAAAGAAAGAAAGAATCACAAAATAAGAAAAAATAGATGGAACAAAATAAAAATTAAATTAAAAGAAACATAGAATAGAAGGACTGACAAAGAAAGAAAAGCTCTTGCAATGGCCACTTTGCCCCTGGTTTACAATCCTTAATCCTGGTTACTGCACAGCACTGCATAGAGGCTGTCCAGCAAAGCCAGAATGAGGCGGCCCTCCCAATGTGCAACGACCTGGCACCTGCGTGAGTATGCCCAGTGGTGACGTCTGCCCAGATGTCACTGTCCCCTAATTTAAAAAATAAATGTGTAGAGAAGAGAGGTTTCGAAGGGGTAAAATGCAGAGGAGCATGTACTTGTATTATAGATTACCAACACACAGGAGTCACATGGCCACAGTAATAAAGGGGAGAGGAAGAGGCTGCATACTGTCTTTAACCTGTTGCGCCCTCTTCCCTCTCTATATACACACACACTGTTGGGGATCATTTTTAAGTAGTATGCAGTCAGCCCCCCCCCCCCCAGGTGGCCACCCTAGGCACAGGCCTAGGTTTGCCTAATGGTAAATACAGACTTGCCCATGTCGAGAGCAGACAGCCAATCAGTGTGCTCACTCCATTCATCTTCTGCTAGCCACTCAGAGTGGTGAGCGAGCTGAATGGAGCCGAACACACCACCAGCCATATCCCTGACAACCTCTAGATTGGGGGCATACCTATGTCAGACATTCACAAATGCCTAGCACAGGTACGTGCACCAGGTATATCAGGGATGCACCATTGGATTGCTGGCTAAGTTTGTATGCCAATTGCAGGGCTTCACACAGTGGGGCATCCTAAACTGGCCTACCAAAACAAGATGTTCCTATGAATCTGGACAAAGAGGGTTTGGAAAAGGAGCACTAAACCCGTTACTCACCAGCTTGCCTCATGGTTCACAGGGCAGGTTTGTACAGCATTGTGCATCCACCTACCTGGCAATCTCCACTGCCCATCAACAGCTATGTGAGGGTGTGATTTGGCAACCAAAACCAAAAACCAAAAAGAAAGGAATCACACAAGAAGGTAAGTAGGAGGACTCTGATTTGGGCCTGTGGGGGGGGGGGGTAATCCACATGAGCTCTTTATAGCGAGCCATTGTGTTTTTGCGATGCCTCTTCTCTATCTTCAAGCATAAATGTTTACATCTTCCTCTAGAAGATGGTCTGTCTGCAACAGGCCTCTGCTATATTGTCTGGCTACGTTTTGGACATAGCAAATGCCTTCCACATTGCCATCTTCCCATTTCCCTTCATCTGTTGGGGGGGGGGGGTCATCTTGGTGGGCAGTGAAGGCATGGCTCCCATATCCTCGAAATTAGGAAAGGATCTTAACAGGATTGGTATTGTTGCCAGGGGGGCATGTGTAGGTGAAGGATTGGTCCCTGTCATGTAATAAAAGTGTTAATTCCTCCATGTCTTGGATACCTCGAATAGCCAATCATTAAAGACATTCTGCAGACAAAAAAACTAAAAACGCTCAACCTTCATCCCCCACAGACGATTGCTGCTAGTCCAGTGTTCAGACACTTCTCGGATTGTGTGATTCAGTTCCATGCCATTTGTCACAGGAACTATGGCATGTCAATAAAATGAAGGGGGTGGGCTATAGTTCCAGTGATGAATAGCGCGGGGAGGTCCATTGCAATTGCACGGAGATGAAAGCACCTTGACAATGAAGCCGAGGTGGGGGCGAGATCACACAATCTGGCGTGGCCACACACATTGGCTGGCGTAGCCATGGACATTGGAAGGATGTGTACCCCTGAAATTCTATTCATCTTCCCAAGCAGCACATAAATATGCACGCTCAGAGAAGTTGATTGGAGGAGAGCCCCGCCTGCGCCGTTTGCTCATTGGAAAGATATGAAATTCGAGCCACTGGTGGGGTTTCAAGCAATGGGGTCATCCCGATTTGAGGGACAAACCCAAACCCAGGATAGTAAAGATCCAGGGTTTTGGACCTTTTTAAAGGGATTTTTAGGCAAAATTAAAAATTGCAATGTGAGCAATGTGAATGAGAAAATACACCCTCATTTGCCGCTCCAGCCGCCCCCCACCAATGCAGTCCACTGATGCTAGCTCAAGGAGCTAGTCCATAAAACACCCCCATCTCTACTGATGTCTTGAATGGTGCTCTCATTTAGACACTGCTAAACCCCAGCCACGCCCTCTGTAAGCAAACTATCTATCCATGTGGCATTTGAAACTACAACTTCTAAGCATACAGGCTAGTTGCCCTACATTCGAGTGGTGTAAACAATTGAGGGTATGTTGGTAGATTTCTCACATACCAGCTCAAAGGCACTAATTCACAATCTGGCAACATGAAATAGGTGCTGCAGTTTCATTCTTCCCAGCTTAGAGTAATATCGGTCAATCAAATTGATTATACTTGTTTGGTCCAGTTATTAGCTGTTCCTGCCCACTGTCATCCTTTTCTCTTGTATGAAACATATTTGGATATTTCATGTTCATATGTACTGCATGTTGCTTTTCATCTTCTGAAAACAGAGAAATCTTGGATCTATGGAAATCACACGATCGATAAACTTGTTAATGATATGCAAATGATTTAAATAAAATAATCGAAACATCACAATGTATTGGGCTGGGAGTGACTTCATGTGGGCTGCGGGGTGACTCCATGTGGGCTGGGGGAGTGACTCCATGTGGGCTGGGGGAGTGACTCCATGTGGGCTGGGGGGTGACTCCATGTGAGCTGGGGGGGTGACTCCATGTGGGCTGGGGAAGTGACTCCATGTGGGCTGGGGGAGTGAATCCATGTGGCCTGGGTGGGTGACTCCATGTGGGCTGGGGAAGTGACTCCATGTGGGCTGGGGGAGTGACTCCGTGTGGGCTGGGAGAGTGACTCCATGTGGGCTGGGGGAGTGACTCCATGTGGGCTGGGGGGGGACTCCATGTGGGCTGGGGAAGTGACTCCATGTGGGCTGGCGGAGTGATTCCATGTGGGCTGGCGGAGTGACTCCATGTGGGCTGGGGGAGTTACACGATGTGGGCTGGGGGAGTGATTCCATGTGGGCTGGGAGAGTGACTCCATGTGGGCTGGGGGAGTGATTCCATGTGGGCTGGGGGAGTGAGTCCATGTGGGCTGGGGGAGTGACTCCATGTGGGCTGGCGGAGTTACTCCATGTGGGCTGGTGGAGTGACTCCATGTGGGCTGGTTGAGTGACTCCATGTGGGCTGGGGGGGTGACTCCATGTGGGCTGGGGGGGTGACTCCATGTGGGCTGGGGGAGTGAGTCCATGTGGGTTGGTAGGGTGACTCCATGTGGGCTGGGGGAGTGACTCCATGTGGGCTGGGGGGGGTGACTCCATGTGGGCTGGGGAAGTGACTCCATGTGGGCTGGGGGAGTGACTCCATGTGGGCTGGGGGAGTGACTCCATGTGGGCTGGGGGAGTGACTCCATGTGGGCTGGCGGAGTGACTCCATGTGGGCTGGCGGAGTGACTCCATGTGGGCTGGGGGGGTGACTCCATGTGGGCTGGGGGAGTGACTCCATGTGGGCTGGGGGGGTGACTCCATGTGGGCTGGGGAAGTGACTCCACGTGGGCTGGGGGAGTGACTCCACGTGGGCTGGCGGAGTGACTCCATGTGGGCTGGCGGAGTGACTCCATGTGGGCTGGGGGAGTGACTCCATGTGGGCTCTGGGGAGTGACTCCATGTGGGCTGGGGGAGTGACTCCATGTGGGCTGGGGGGGTGACTCCATGTGGGCTGGGGGAGTGACTCCATGTGGGCTGGGGGAGTGACTCCATGTGGGCTGGCGGAGTGACTCCATGTGGGCTGGGGGAGTGACTCCATGTGGGCTGGGGGAGTGACTCCATGTGGGCTGGGGGAGTGACTCCATGTGGGCTGGCGGAGTGACTCCATGTGAGCTGGGGGAGTGACTCCATGTGGGCTGGGGGAGTGACTCCATGTGGGCTGGCGGAGTGACTCCATGTGGGCTGGGGGAGTGACTCCATGTGGGCTGGGGGAGTGACTCCATGTGGGCTGGGGGAGTGACTCCATGTGGGCTGGGGGAGTGACTCCATGTGGGCTGGGGGAGTGACTCCATGTGGGCTGGGGGAGTGACTCCATGTGGGCTGGGGGAGTGACTCCATGTGGGCTGGCGGAGTGACTCCATGTGGGCTGGGGGAGTGACTCCATGTGGGCTGGGGGAGTGACTCCATGTGGGCTGGGGGAGTGACTCCATGTGGGCTGGGGGAGTGACTCCATGTGGGCTGGGGGAGTGACTCCATGTGGGCTGGGGGAGTGACTCCATGTGGGCTGGCGGAGTGACTCCATGTGGGCTGGGGGAGTGACTCCATGTGGGCTGGGGGAGTGACTCCATGTGGGCTGGGGGGTTGCTGGCCACTTATGAATGCCTCTAGTGCAGGCACTCTGTGTGGTCACGCATCTCTCACACCTCAAAGGCCAATCCTGTGACAGCTTTAGGTTATATGTTATCCTGTGCAAGATTTCAGAATGGCTAGAGACGGATGGAATGTGGGAGAAGAAGAATAAAGGGGAGAAAGACTCAGCAGATGTAGAAAACAGAAAGAAAAAGAATTAAGAGAGAAGGGGAGAACATGGATAAGAAAGAAAAAGAGGATATTTAGAGGACAGCTATACAAAAAGTGAAAGAGAGAAGGAGAGAATCTGAAACAGAGAGTTGGAATAGGGAAAAAAGGATAAAAGGTACAAAGAATGTAGAAAAGAAGTAGAAGAGAGCGGAAGATGAGAAGATGTGCGAGTGTGTGAAAAATATGGGGTAGTGGCAGATGTGGAAACGAAAAGGAGTGGGGAATGTGAAAAACAGAATGAGAAGGGATGTGAAAAGTGTGTGGATAAGGAAAGAAAGAAAGAACGACAGAGAATTAAGTAACGCTCTTTAGGGGTTCCTGGCACCCACCTTAAAGTAAATTTGGGATGGCATCCTGTGTGATCAACAATGAAGAGAATGGTGTCTGGCACAAGTTGCATTGCTGCATAAAACTGCCATTTAATAGCGAATCCTTAAACACATTAGACATAGCAGGTCTATTTTCTTCATTGTCTATTGCTTGAAATCTCCAGTTCTGGCACGTTGTCATTGCTTTGGTTTAATTGGGTGAGCATTGCATGGGCCTTGTGCCATTTTCTGTATACCCTGTGCGATGAGACAGCTCACACATCACCCTATGAAGGTCTTCCATGCTAGCACGACAAACCACAATGGCCTCCCAGCTGTCACTGACCACAGCAGAACATGCTGTGCTATGCTAAGCCCTTCCCAGCTCATGACACATACATTAAAGCAGCTTCACGCAGAATACATAATATATTTTACATATAATTTGAGATGCTTTGAAATGCCTCATTTTCCACAGTCTCTAAGTGGGATAATGTAGCATTACTGTAGTTTCAAACTTCTACTTTTTCTTTTCTGTCCTCAGCTAGAAAACGATTTGTCTTCCAAGTGGTTATGAATAGCAGTAAGCAGCCAATCTAGAGGCAGCCGGAGAGGGCCAGCTTGTGACTCACAGTGAAAATATCCAATGGGGGTGGGGAGCTCTTTTACTACAATGGGAACGGAACATTATGTTTAGACAGTGCAGCAAGAGAAAAGCGGGCAAAAAAAATGAAATTAAACAGCTCTTTACTTTACGTTTACCAACACAATATAACCGATCCTGGAGATAGTTCTCTGTGTGCAAGTAAGCTGCTGCTGCTTCCAAAATGAATTTCATATGTCATTTGCTGTCTAAACAGTAAAGCAGCTGTTTCGTGTTAATTTCCCAGCTAAAGGTGCCTCCCTTTTTGGATGGACTTTATGTGCAGCACAGTTTTGAGACATCATTTATGTTGCTCTCCACAGGTCTCCAGATTAATATTTCCATATAGGTTACTTAACAAACATATCTGAAGTCTTAAAGCAGAACAAAATCCAACCTGGCTGGCCTCTGTGTGATACTCCCTACCCCACCCAGGTCACCAAAAAACTAACTTTTTCCTGCAATTCCCTCGGTGATGCAAACAATAGAGAGTGAGAGTGGCTGCATCCCCAGCATCTCTGGGCTGAGTTGTGCTCCCGTGGCCATGTCTGGGGTGTGGTCACTCTCACTCTCTATTCCTGTAAACAGAGCTGTTTGTCAAAGCATTAATATGCACGGCAAACGGCTCTGATTGGACGATAGCCTGCACATCATGCACTGTAGAACCGGGGAAAGGTGAATTCGTATTGGCGATCTGGGGTATTTCACGCAGCAGGGCATCCCAAATTTGAAAAAATCTTGGGTTTTGTTCTGCTTTAAAAGGTTTCTCTAAGCAAAAAAAAAGCTATAGTTACTTGACCTCCCACACACATGATCCCTTGCTGCTTTTAGCTTAGAAACTGACATCTAGTTCCCAATCGGATCTGAAGCCGAAAGGCATCTCAGCAGTGGATGGTCACATAGGGGTCGATTAGGAGAGAAAACTGCCATTGACTTTGTCTACTGTTTGTAAATTTTCACCTGGCTCTGAATCAGCCCCCAGATAGACAATGAAAGTCAATGGAAGTTTTCTCTCCTAAAAAAGGAGTACAGAGCTTTTCCTTGACCTATTTGCTGAAAGAAATTTACTCACAAAAACAAATGCATCCCATTTCGACAACCACAAATCATGCGGAAGCCCAATCGCAATTTGGCGTACAAAATAGCGCATGCAAAGTCACCGGCGGACGACCATAACTTGACCAATCGAAGTGTTGTTCCAAAAGCCTGGTACCTGTCTGGTACCATATGCATTTCTGCAGTAGTACCACAAAAAATGTCTATCAATGGAACCTCTATGAACCCATTCACATCTCTCCTGTGCGGCAGAGAGGAGAGAACTGGGGCCGCAAAAAACGCAAAATATAATTCCTACCGCACAACCAGACAGGTGTGAATCTAGCCTAAGTCTGGCATGAAAATCCAAATTCCCACTCCTCATGAGACCGGAAGAACTGGACAATGGGGGCTTAAAAAAAAGTGACAATTATTTTAAAGGTGTAGAGTAACCCTTCACAAGGTTACCGTCCGACTAACAAAGCATATATGCTGGTACTCCTTTAGCAGGGAGATCTCCCAAGAAACCCCCTCCCCCCATGATGCCCTGCAGCAGTTACAACCCCCCCCCCATTAATCCTCTTTCTTGCAGGGTACCAGGATGAAAGTTTAAAGGCTTTTGCTTCTTTAACGTGGACCGAAAGCCATATTGATGCCCCTCAATCCCCCCAGTGCATGTGTGAGATGCCCTGCCAGGTAACTGAGAGGTAAAGTGACATAGTGTGAGCTCTGCTGTCTATTGCTCCATGCCGTGGCACTTTGCGGCACCCCCTGCTACCCTAGTTAGGCACACTCTTGCCTGCAGACATTTACGTTTGTCGTGGCACAGAGAACGCACAGCAAGAAAACTGGGACCAAGCTTTGCATACGCCATGGGTTCCAGGAGCAAAGTGAGAGAATGTGTGAATTTCACAGGGCTTCACACAGCGGGTGTATCCCAAATCATAATCCCAATCAGCATTCTAGGGGCGGTTTCAGGCCACTTTAATCAGCAGATTGAAGAACAGAATTATAGAAGACAATGGTTTGAAGATATGAAGAGAAGAAGAATTGTAAGTAGAAGAAAGAAGATGCAACAGTACAGTTTGTTAGTAACATATTAAACAATTTTCACTGTGTGTTTGTGTAATGTCTGTGATTGGGTAAGAGAGAGACCACGTTACCAATCCAGAAAGCAGGGTTTCAAAACCCAGAGTTACAAACTTCTCCTTCGCCTTATCAACATCGAATCCTGGGCAGGGGAGATGTTTCAAAACCTGCTACCCATTAATATCAGGCTGCTATAAAGTTTCCTGGGAAATAACTTGCATAAGCTAAAACAACTATGGGCTAAATATTAGCAAGCTGCTGGTGGTGCTTCCACATGTCAATCAGCATGCTTGGTAATTGGGATCATAGACCTTGTAATCTAGAATTGTGGCAGTAAGGGTGCTACAGTCATGCAAATCAAAAATGGCAGCTCTAGCCCTTCCCTGCATGGCCAAAGAAGATGCCAAACTTCTAGTGTAATCCAAGAAAGTGATGGGCAGCGAGGAATGCAGTATAAAAACTTCAGATTTCATAGCTAGCCCCTCATCAGCTACGCCCCAAAACACGTAGACATTCCAGGATATTTTCTATGGACGCTATGTTTTTATGGTGAGCTGAGATGCAATTGATTGGATCTTTTTAATCTGAAATGTAATAATGACAACCTTTTTATACTATATTCCTCAATGGCCATCACTTGCTTGTAGTAGGGAGGTTGCCTGGATTAATTGTAATTTATAGCAAAAGGGGCTGAAGCAAATTCATAGACTCTCGCCGAGGCATTTATGTCCGTTTTTCCCTTGAAAATTTCAGGTTTTTGGCCTTTTTTGTTCTTGTGCAATCCATCCATTTTTGGGTGATACAATTTTTCAGTTTTTTTTTTTTTTCATTTATCAGGATTTTTCATTTGGGGATTTTATTGCAGGAAAAACGGGTAGAAAAACTTTTTTTTGCTGTCGTAAAATTTCGCTTGTAACCCAGGGCTCAGAGGCCGCACTGTTGGCGACCTTTGTTCCTGCAAGTTACAGCCTTGGGCATCCCTGAAAGAACCCCATGCTCACACCAATAAGCACCGGGTTCTTCTTCACCCCAGATGTCCCAAATGGGGGTGCAGCTAATGTCTTACTTTACTGACATTGCACCTGCCGAGTGCAGGTGACATACTGACTCCGGACCAGATTACCCCAAGATGAATGAAATAAACACACCACATACATAATTTTATTATTCTTAATTTAACTTAATCATCTTCCTCCTGCGGTGGGACTCCTCTTCCTCTGGTCAACCATCAGAAGCTGACTGCTGCGCCTTCATTTGGAAGAAGGAGGAACATAGGTCGCCCTTGTGTGGAACCTGTGTTCCCCTTCATTCTAGCAGCCTTAGATGCCCCACTAGTATAAGTTTAAAGGAACCTGTGCTGGAGCCCAGATGGAGAAGGTAAGTATATTGTCAGGATCTGGGCTGCTAACAGCAATGATTCAGGAAACAGTTCTTTGTTGAAATAATAAGCGGTTTGTTGAAGACAAAATCCTACAGAAAAATCTCTTAAATTCAGAGTATAATGCAGGGTACAAAGTCAGCGGTTTCCTCACCAGCTTTAGCAATGTCCAGTTTCTGATAGGTACAGAGTATTGCAAGTCCTCGATATCACAGGTCTACTTTCAGGGCATACTAGGTTTTGGGAGCAGCAAGGCACGGGCTCCTTATCCCAGTCCCTCCTTCTCCACACTGGAAGCCTCAGCAGCTCCTTTTATTAGGCTTCCCTCCTTCAATTAATCTAATCACGACCTGGGAGTAGGGAAAAAAAACGTAAAGGACTGGGGATGTGGACTGGAGCTCTGTTATCCAGGCATGGATTGTACCTGGCTGAAAAAAACAAGGGGAATATAGACACGATCCACCACTTTTCCATACACTTTACCATGTACAATATGTTAATTTAGATTAATAAAGACATCTAAAACAAACTTGTGTTTTTTTAGTTTCACTTTCACTTTGAACTGGACCCCTATTTTTCACTAAGATGCACTCTCGCAGGCAAAAAACTTAAAGACTCATCTTGAAAGCTTACACCAAGCACTTTCACTGGTGTTTGCACTAATCTTGCAGGCAACTGAGAATCACACAAGCATTTGGGAATTCACGCCACACAATTTTGCTTTCGCACAAATACGAGCCTTTACGTGGAGGCTCTGAATCAGGTTTTATCAGTCTTTCCTCTGATTGTACCAGGACACATCTTGCAGCATGGCAAGTATCTACCATCATTTGCAGTCAATGAGTTTAAAGCTCAGCTCCAGCCAAAATGTGTTTTTCAGATAAAGTGGAAAAAGGGCTATAACCTATATGTTATCATTTAACTAGGGGCTAGTCATGGATTGAATGTTCCATGCAAACCCCCTTTCCTCTCTCGCAGACCAATACTCTCATCATCATCATTATCATCATCATCATCCACCTTCTGTTCCCCTGTCAAACCCATAATCCCTATTACTGCTTGTGTTGAATGTGAGTATAGCAATACTTTCTGTTGAGGATTGATTTTGGCCCAGCAAGCCTTTTTCCTATGTTTGTCAATCCTTGTCCAGCTGTGAGCAAGTTATCCTTATTACTTTTCCAAAAAAAAAGTAAGGATAGGAAATTAAGATTTCTGCAGATTTCTTTAAGCACTGAAAAGAGTTCCTCTGAAAATGTTTCCTGTGTTTTCTATCCCTACATTTTAATTTTAACCCTAACCAAAATCTGATGTGCACCAAAGACCTTAAAATGGTATTTCTCTTAAAATAAATTCCAGTCACTATGTGAAGAAGTCAGGCAGAAATACATGGAGGGAAACACAATACCTAAATATTACTATATGCCACTAAATCTAAAAATCCACAGTCGTGGGCACCCCTGGAAGAACCCTGTGCCCAAACCATTATGGGTACTGTGCTCTTCCGCACCCCCGATGCCCCAAATGGGGGTGCGTGTAATATGGTGGACTACCACCTAGTCCGGCAGGTGCCATGCGGTGAACTGCTATAGGGGTCCCTTGAACCGCTTACAAGTTCACCCCGAGTTTATGTGAAAAAAGAGACCACACAAAAATCTTTAAAGAGGGTTAAAACCTCCCCCAAACCTCACCGGACTGCTGCCCACTCTCCGGTTTTACATTTGGGCCATTTTTACTCACCTCACCAGGGCATCCATCTTCTGGGTCCCTCGAATTCCAGGCTACCTCCTAACGGGCAGCACCATCTTGTATCCCGTGAGACACTGCGCGCGTCCCCCAATCTTGCACCTGACCATGAATGGGATGCAAGGGGAGGCGCTGAAAAGCCACAAAACTTGGCTGAGCAGCACAGGACTTTACAGAGCAGGGCTAAAGCTGTGCTGTCATTTACTATATCTATCGTCACAGCGGAATGGAGAGAGGCAACTCACAATTAAAGACATTCTGCAGGCAGTAAAAAGGAGCTATATCTCCCGCAGACAATCGCTGATCACCTGACGCTCAGACGCTTGCCCAGATCGCCTGATGCTGCCGCTCACACTCCATTCAATGCCCGATGGATTGCCCTGTGTCACTCTGCACAGGCATTAAGGCACTCCCCCTCTACTGCCATGAATGGGGGGGGCATGCTCAAGTTCCTGTGATGATGCCCTGGGGAGGTCCATCAGATGTTGAATGCACGAGCGGCTTGTAGATGGCGGCGTCAGAGGAGGCAGCTCGGGACTTGATCAGGTGAGCCATACATGTCTGAGCACCAAACTATCAGCGAACGCTGATACATATTTCAATATTCTATACTCAGGGCATGTGGAAAATAGTCATATCATTGTACAGAAATGCACTGACTGGGAAATATCTAAGGAATCCAGAAGACATATTGGCTCCAGTACTGTACAGGGAATTATCAAAATCACCTGAGTAAAAAGTCTGGTTCTTTATCTACTTTTGTGCTCGGGCAGAAAGAGGGAGTGGGGGGCGTTGGTGGGCCAAAAAGGGGTTTCTGCCACTTTAAAGAATACAGTAGCATATCAGTTGCACTGTATAAAACAGGCAGAAGACTAAAGGATGCATCATTGAACTAGAAAATTGGGAACATTTGCTATAATTGACGTTATCCAGCTTGTGCCAATATCACATATCTTTCTTCATTAATGCTAACAAGGATCTATGTTTGAACATGAGCAGCTGTTACATTAAAAAAATCTCAAATAATAAACATTGCAAACACAGCTTAATTTTAGTAAAATGATGATGTCTAAAGGCAAAAGATGTAGCTCAAGAAATAAAATTAAAAAATACAAGATAAATAATGTGCCAATCAGTTTTATGGTTTATAAAATTCAACTTTGTTCCATTATTCCTAACTGAAATTCCTGATATTATCAGCCTGGCCTGTCCCACTAAATCTACCTTATTGGGTATTCTATACATGGTCCTACCTAAAAGAAGCATGGCATTATAAGATATTCCTTAGGGGGAGATGCAAAGTCTGCTGCTCTAGTTGGCAGGGAATTTCATAGACACGAAAGCAAGGCAGATGTAGAAGTGCAAAGGTAGTGAATTTGAATTAAAATTTTTAATTAAACATGTTTTTATCTAAATAATAGGAAAGGTTAAAGTGATTGTACAACCTAGGATTGTACAGCCTAGGAAAAAAAAACAAATGCTATACTCACCCTTTGTCCTTCACAGATAAATAGTGCTAGTCTGGTGCTTTGTATCTTCTCTGCTCCTCAGATAAAGTCCTGGGCCCCATCCTTAGTCACAGGCACCTCTGCCATCAGTCACAGCGTCCATGGTGCAGCAAAGTGCTGATAAATGAAAGATTCAGCCCCTAACAACCAGCATGGGGCAAGCAGAAATCAGCCCATTTAAACTGTTACTTTTAGGCAGACAGGTTAAATTATTTGGATGGGTAAATCTAAATGTCAGGCAGCGCACCTTGGAGAGAGGCAGTTGGAACAAATTAGGGATAAAAGCTGTGGCCTTGCCGTCTGATTTATTATTATTAAATCAGTATTATGAGAACCACTCATTAAATTGTACAGAAGAAAAATAATAACTGGGTTAGTAATCGTCCCAAGGTAAGTCCACTGTTAGAGGAGGGGGTCCATCTACCTGGCAAGCCTTCACATGAGCTCCCCTCCTCTCCTACCTATCATATGTTATTCCAATCAGAAGAGACAGCAATGCTCACCTGACCACAGCATGGACATTTAGGGAGGACTCTAAGGTTTTACAATATTATTGACAAATAATTACTATCTTTGTCTGGATTACACCTCATGCCAGCATACATCATATTTAAGCATCCCCGTGGCCAGGGGCGGACTGGGGCTAAAAAACGGCCCGGGACTTTTTGGGGCACACCGGCCCTGCTGTACTGTTCCTGGTCCAGTATAGAATCCTAATGTCACATTATATATAATCCTTATTTTTCGTTCCACAGCACGCACCCAGGGTTTAGAGGACAAAATAAGAAAGAAAATATTCTAAACCAAATGGTGTGATAAAATCCCCCCATTACAGGCAGTGTGCAGAATCACCCCATTACAGTCAGTGAGTGGCATCCCTCATTACAACCATTAAAGCGGTCTTTCACTCTGAATAAGAGTCTATTTTATATGTTTCCACCACCCTGTACATACAGATTGCTCACATTAAAATTCATCCTACCTGCATCTACTGCATGTTATGAGCCTTTACACATCAGGCACATCAGGCACCCTGCAAACAGGAAGTGCTTTCTGACTGCGCTGCTCTGCATTCTGGGATTGCTGACCTTTTCAAGATGGCGGCGCCCATATCCTAAAGTCCTGAACAGAGTTGCAGCCCAGTGGGGGAAACAATAATAAGTGACAAAAAACTTAAAATATATTAATTTTAGATGCTGGGGAATCGTTTTATAAGGGTTTGGGCTTTCCAATAAATCATGGTAAAGGTCCGGTTTAAGTAGCATCCCTCATTACAGCCAGTGGGGGCATCCCTCATTACAGCCAGTGGGGGCATCCCTCAGTACAGCCATTAAGTAGCATCCCTCATTACAGCCAGTGGGGGCATCCCTCAGTACAGCTTACAGCCAGTGGGGGCATCCCTCAGTACAGATTACAGGCAGTGAGGGCATCCCTCAGTACAGGCAGCTGGGGCACCCCTCAGTACAGCCAGTGGGGCATCCCTCAGTGCAGCCAGTGGGGCATCCCTCAGTGCAGCCAGTGGGGCATCCCTCAGTGCAGCCAGTGGGGGCATCCCTCATTTCACTCCCTCCCCCCTACGCTGGACAATATTAAAGCAGCAGACTGGCATGGTAACCGGTTCATGCCTGCCACTGCTGTTACCCCCTCCCCCCCCCCCCCCCAGCTGTACACACACACACACTCATACTCACCCTGGTTCTCGGTGGGCGGAGGGCCGGTCTGCCCTTCACTGCTGTGCTGCCGCTGTCACCGAAGCCGTGCATAGGCTGCGAATGACAGATGCGGGTGGGCAGCAGAACATATAAGATAGGCTCTTATTCAGAGTGAAGGACCGCTTTAATGCACGGCAATCTTTTATGGAAGGCACCAGCCACCAGAAATTCAGACACACTTGCTGGGCGTGCTCACGCTGTATGTAGGGGTGTTGGGGATGGAGGAACAAGGTAAAATTGTGGGTGATCACACAGCAGGGCATCCCAAATGCTGGATGCCCCTTGGGAGGGATTGTAGCCAGCTCTGGTGTCTTCTAGACTCTAGGGCAGAGTGGACAGGGTTTGAACTTGTAATGAACATTTAGTCAAACTTAAAATGACCCGCATACAGTACAGGCAGAGAACATGACACGGGGAGGCACATGGCGGCACTGCCATTTGCCCACTTTCTCTAGAGAAGCTTCTGGCAGCCTCACTGCAAACGCCCAGTAATAGCAGAAGCTGAAACAGTAACAGGGTGACGGACTGCCAGCCTCTAACAGGGCCACCTGTCTGAGGTAAAGTCGCCATTCGCAGGCTTCTGCTGCCTTTACTGCACTAGATCTAGTCACCTACCAGCATAGGTGCCGCCATGTTTAGCACAGTCACGTGACGCGAAATGGGCGGGACGGGCGGACCTGACGTCGCTGGAGCTCCAGCCTGCTATATCAGGCTGTCACTGCTGCCTTGGGGTGGGCGGGGTGTGCTGAGCGTGTGAGGGGTGAAAGTTGCTTGGGGTATAACCCCTATTATGCAGGAGGGTGGGCGGCATCTGCCCCTCACTGCTGTTCCCCCGGCCACTGCCGCCGCCGCAGCTCCCAAAGACACACATAGCACACAAACATACACATGCTTACCGGCACTTCCTGGTCCGTGGACGGGCCTCAGATGGACGCCGCCCATAGACGCCCACTGCGTAACAACCAGGAAGTGCCGGTAAGCTTGTGTATGTGTGTTGTGTGTGTGAGTGAAAGCGGCAGCCGGGGAACAGCAGTGAGGGGCTGCGAATGGCAGATGCCGCCCACCCTCCCGCATCTGTCATTCGCAGCCTTTGCTAGTGCCGGCCTACCGGGATTTTGCCCGGTATGCCCTATGGCCAGGCCACCCCTGCCCGTGGCACTCGGCAAACAGTCATGAAACCATTTACTCATGCTCAGCAGAATGAATCCTCCCACCCACTGATGAGGTCCACTGGCAAAATGCATCAGGGCAGTGAGAGCCATTGGGTGCTTCACAACAGGGAGAAACATTTCCCTAGTGAAGCAGCTAAGGACCCCTCCTCTCTAACACTGGACTTACCGTAAGAGTATTACTATCCCAGTTATTTTTTTTCTGTACAATTTAATGAGTGGTTCTCATAATACTAATTGATAATATAAAGATTTTGTACAACCCTTAGCTCTACAACAGCTATAACCAGAGGGTGAGGCAAGCTTTTATTATTCATTCATTTAACCCTGTGCCTGGAATGTCCCTTTAAGGTATTTGAAGTAACTGTATTACAATAAATATGCTTTATGTTCTAAGTAGCCTTATTATATAATGCTGGGAAAAAGCCTGATGTTACCATTTTACTACAGTAAATGTATTACAAATTATTGGCCATATATGAAGTAGTCAGGCTTTCGCTTACCAACACCACAGCCCTGAATGGTACAACTTTTTGAAATAAAATCTGACCCACCAACATATCAAGCTGTATGAACAAACACTTGCACAAAAAGTGCTATTTGTCCAGCACCACCCAAAGAATAATATTAAAGCAGACCTGCTGTGCCACAAAGATACCCCCAATATGTACCAGTAAGCAAACAAAGTCGGTGGTACCAGTAAACCACCCAAAGGGAACAAGTACTTAAGGGCACCAGCTATCTGCTAACCATAAAAGACACTAATAGTTCATCAAAAATAGATTTATTAATCCATAACTGTATAAAACATCCACATACAACATACAAAACAATCACCTACATTTAAAATCTACAAACATATAGTTATCATCCAGCAGGAGTGACCCTATAGCAATGCTACCTACCTAAACAAAAAATATACAAAATGAAAAGAAATCTCTAGAAAATTCATCATATCCTAAGACCAAAGTGCTATAGTGCAATGAAAAATAAAGTGCTGAGTGCTGGGTAAATATGTGCACTATGTGTACAAATATAATGCCAGGCCGACAAGA
Organism: Gastrophryne carolinensis; assembly: GCA_027917425.1. Taxonomy (NCBI): domain Eukaryota; kingdom Metazoa; phylum Chordata; class Amphibia; order Anura; family Microhylidae; genus Gastrophryne; species Gastrophryne carolinensis. The sequence continues at coordinate 147,357,346 of CM051240.1, read as the reverse complement.
CCGACCTGCACCTCAGTGTGATAAGCTTTCTCACCCCTGCTGGACGGATCCAGGGATCTTTCGCTTACCAACACCACAGCCCAGAATGGTACAACTTTTTGAAATAAAATCTGACCCACCAACATATCAAGCTGTATGAACATGTTTGAATTCGTTACTTTTTCACTCTGTGACCTTTTAGATTAGCTGTCATACTCATCTATGGACAATGTCAAGCTCTCTGCTATTTAGCAGGCAATGATGACAGACAAAGCGCAAATACAAGCCATGATGACAACAGCGAAACTGACAGCAATGGATAATTCAGAAATTCCAAAGACTAGGATTTACAGTACAAGACAGTAAGACTGTGCTACAACTACAGGGTCTTAAATTATCATCTTGATAATGTGCTCTAAGCATAGCCTGGGCTGTATTTGGCATTCATGCAGCCCTAGGCAGTGTCTGAGCCCCCTTTTGCTAAGTTAGTTCATGGTCCGTATAATAAAAAAAGAGGTGGGAGTGGGTTCTAAGGCGTAGTTAAGTGTATGAGTGCAGGGCATAAAGAGTGCAAGGTGGGAAATGCATAGGAGCCCTAAGCCACATAGGAACTGTGTATGGAGGAGGGTGAGGGGACAAGGGGGTAAATGCAGTTTGCAGCCAGAGCACCTTCCCACCGCTGTTGTGGCCATGTGACTACTGTGTGTCGGAAACAGGAAAAAATCACATGGGCACAGCAGTGATGGGGAGATGCTTTGGCTGCAAACTGCATTTAACCCTTTGTCCCCTCACCCTCCTCCATACACACAGCGTTTCTCTGTGGCCGGCGGGTGCTTGTTGGGAGACAACTGGTGCTGTCTATGGACCCTTGTTGATAGTATCTTGGGTCACTCCTAAAGGAAACAGAGAAGGAACCTATAAATCTTTTGACAGCAAACAAAATGGGAAATACATAAAATATTGCCTAGAGGCAGATTCTGTGTAACATGGTGCAGTTTACAAAAATTAAGGCAGGAAGGCTTTATTGGCCAAAGTGTAGTTCACGAATTGCAAATCACTTTATTTGTACAATTGCTGATGTCCAATGAATACATTGTGGCTGGTTACAGTAAGAGGAAGCAACTGGAGAGAAACTACATAATGACTAATACCATACACACATAACAGTAACTATCATAGAGTAATATCTACATAAACATATGTCTATATCAATTTATAGAGTGAGCACATCAGTAACTTACAAGATAATCCTTCCAGTTTAAGGGCATTCCCTCATATTTCCAGTCGCTGTGAACAAAGCCAGAACCAGCATTCATAAACTGGTCAGGGTAAGTCCCCAGGCTTAGACTGGCTCCCCAGGGAAATTCACGGTGGGCTTTGGCCCAAAAGCCTGAAAACTCCACATGATAGGCTGTGTGGGACTCCTGTGGTGCATTGTGTTTTTTTTGTTATTTCGAAATACCTAATACTGCACTACCAGAACATGCCTATGTGTGGCAAAAGGTTACTAGGCAGTGACAGAGATGAGCCGTAAAATTCTCAAACAGAGGGTTTGCACACAGAAGACCCCATATCAAATACTGGCCAAGCAGAGGCAGAAGGATCTGTGATTCTGCCAAGGGAGACAGCCAAGGGGGCAACAGTGGAATGGTAATGCAAGACCAACCGAGGCTGCAGCAGCTAATGAGGCTAGAGCTAAAGATGAATATGTGCGGTGGCGAGAGTAAAGGTGAGGACCATGGGGAATGCAGCAGGTAAACTTTGGGCCATGCAGAGTCTTCCTGCAGCTCCCTCCAGTTTGTGCTGAGCTTCTGTTCTGCCCCCTCATTATTTCCATTGGTTCCCATTGGGTGTTTTTTGCAGCTCCATTCCTCAACATCCCAGGCCGCTTCCACCTGCTGGGTGCTCCATGTAATTCCCCCTTAAAGCAGAACAAAACCCAGGATTTGGACTTTCCCAGGTTTTGTTGTGTTCCCCAGGGACATCCCGGTTTTGGCATGCCTTGCGTTGTAAACTCTCCCTGGTCTGCACAGTAAAGCTCACCTATCTTGGTCCAATGGTGCATGCCTGTTTTTTTATGTCTTTCGGCAAACGGCTCTCATTGACTATAATCTCCTGCCTTCCCGGCAGTCTGTGTGCTCCCGCCCCAGCCTATCTAAATGGGATTTGAATCTAAATCTAAAGGGATTGTCTAGAAAAAGCTAAAAAGTGGGGGGCATCCGATGTGTGATGGCAGGATGTCCCTCTCCGCATACCTATGGGAAAACCCAGCAATTGGACCTGGGACCCACCTACTTTCTTGTGCCCATACAACTTTGTGACCAACTGCTGCCAGCCAGTGAAGTTTACAGAGGAGTGTGTGTGCCCTGCCATTGGTCACAGGAGACTATGATCCAGCAGCTAGGACAAGGTATCACATAAGTAGGCAACAGGGGTTCAGGCTTCCCTCCCTGGTATGTGGAGGATGGCATCCACAAGGCTCAGAAGACCAACTGTCATTTTTGGTCCTGGCTTTTTTACCCACTCCTGCAGCAGGGGCATGAGTTTCAGCAGTGATTGTGTGACAGTTGGGTGACAGTTCATCATCCAATCACTTCAGCAGCATGGTAATGTTCATGATTATAAGCCCTAAAAATATATACATCATATTTGCATGTAACTCTAGGGTGGCCCCCACTGTTAGTTCTCCTGGTGGGTACATTCTTTTATAATGACCATGAAGCTAAACAGAGAGCAAGCCTACATCCTAATGAAATAAACTCAAGAGCAAACTAGAACCTTAAACATATTTGTACCTATAAAGTGTACCTAAACCATGGAAGAAAGGCACCAAATAGGCTGATTTCAGCTAAACATTTAACATCCAGCTCCATAGATTAATCTCATCTTAAAAAATACAACTCTGTGAAGTACTCACCTGTAGAGTTGGTATTATACGCATACAGCACGTCCTGCTCCAATAGTAGTAATAACATGTGGGTAGTCCTCCGCCTCCGGCGCCGTGTACTGCAGACATGTAGACAACAAGCTCCTCCCGGCACTTCATAGACCTCCCACAAATCCCCAGCATTGAAAAGCAGTGAGAAATATAGACCAGGAGAAAGCAACCACCCAAAACTGGCAAAAAATATCAAAGATAACAATCACCAACAGGGGATCCAGAACAAGGTGAAACAGGGTGGGGTGGAGCAGGACGTGCTGTATGCGTATAATACCAACTCTACAGGTGAGTACTTCACAGAGTTGTATTATTCTAAGCATACAGCACGTCCTGCTCCAGTAGTAGTAATAACATGTGGGACATCCAATAGCAGTGTCCATACAGAAGGGTGGGATCCCCAACAGAAGGCAACAGCAAGCAGTCTAAACTACTGCCGCCTGCAGAACCTTGCGGCCAAACACAGTGTCAGCTGGGGCCCGAACATCAACCTTGTAAAACTTAGTAAAGGTATGTACAGAAGACCAAGTAGCGGCCTTGCAAACTTGTTCAACAGAGGCCTGGTGCTGAAAAGCCCAAGAAGCCCCAACAGCTCTAGTAGAGTGAGCAGTAAGATGAAAGGGGGGAGTCTTCCCCTTGGCAGTGTAGGCTTGAACAACAGCCTGACGTATCCATTTACTGATGGTAGACTTGGCGGGAGCCAAACCCTTCCTAGGCCCATGAGGCACAACGAAGAGAGCATCCGTCTTCCTAAAGGCCTGCGTGGTAACCAAGTAAGACTTGACACACCTGACCACATCCAAGGAATGCAAAACCCTTTCCTTAGGGTTACTAGGATTGGGGCACAAGGAAGGAAGTACGATATCTTGATTCAAATGATTCAGTCTCTCAAAGTAGGGAGGCTGAATAGACAAGGCAGCCAACTCCGACACACGTCTGACTGAAGTAATGGCTACCAGGAAGACAACCTTGAGCGTGAGCACAGCTAGGGCGGCCTCATGGATAGGCTCAAAAGGAGCCCCCTGCAGGGCCGACAACACCAAGTTCAGGTCCCAAACAGGAACCATAGGTTTCCGAGGGGGGCGCACATGAGTGACCCCCTGAAAGAAGGTCTTGATAAGTGATGGGCAAAGGTCTTCTGAAAGAAGATGGACAGGGCCGAAACCTGGCCCTTCAAGGTACTGAGCTTGAGACCTAAGTCTAGGCCATGTTGTAAGAACTCCAGCACCCTGGAGACTAAGAATTCCCGGCAGGGAAGAGACCTGGATTCACACCAGTCAATGTAAGCCCGCCACACTCTATAGTAGATGGCAGCAGAAGTCTTCTTCCTGGCTTGGACCATGGTAGCCACAACAGACGCAGACAAACCTTTTTTCCTCAAGATGGCGGTTTCAATAGCCAGGCCGTCAAAGCCAGCGTTAGTAAATTGGGATGGCGCAGAGACCCTTGGGTCAGAAGGTCTGGTAAACTTGGCAGATCGCACTGATCTACTGCCATTTGAACCACGTCCACGAACCACACTCTTCTTGGCCACCTTGGGGCCACCAGAATCGTGGGTACCCCTTCCAGAGCGATCTTGCGCAGCACTCTGCCCAGAAGGGGAATTGGTGGAAACACATACAGGAGCCGAAACTCCTTCCAAGACATTGACAGGGCACCCGTGGCCAGAGCCAGAGGATCCTGAGACAGGGATACAAAGCTCTGGAGCTTGTGATTGTGACGTGACGCAAAGAGATCCACGTCCGGTACACCCCAACGGTGACAAAGCGACTGAAATACCCTGTCGCAGAGGGACCATTCCCCCTGATGGGACGACCCCCTGCTCAGAGCATCTGCTAGCAGATTCTCCGTCCCCGAAATGTAGACAGCCGATATGCATTGTACATTGGTCTCTGCCCAAGTTAGAATCAGAGACACCTCCTGGAGAGCACCCTTGCTCCGTGTTCCTCCCTGATGATTGATGTAGGCTACGGCCGTCCTGTTGTCTGAGTGTACCTGAACCGCCAGACCCTTCAGGTGCTGGGTCAATCATTCCAGCACCGAGCTGACCGCCCTGAGTTCCAGGACATTGATAGGAAGATGGGCCTCCTGAGGGCTCCACCTCCCCTGGAAGCGCAGGGACTTCCAGAAACCCCCCCAGCCCGAAAGACTGGAATCCGTCGTGACCGTCTCCCAGGAGGGAGCCAGGAAGGATTTGCCCCTTGTCAAATTCCTGTGGTCCAACCACCATGCAAGGGATTGTCTGACTGAGGGGGGAATCACCCAGCTGTCGTCCAGAGAAGCTGGGTCCTTGTTCCATACTGACAGAAGGTGAGGCTGCATAGTTCTCAGATGAAACTGGGCAAAGGGCACCGCCTCGAAGCTTGCCACCATCGAGCCCACCAACTGCATTCCCTGCCGGATGGAGGGATGAGGGTTCGCGAGCAGGGATCTCGCCTGGGTTGTCAGAGCTTCCACCTTCTGCGGAGGAAGGAATATCCTTGACTGAACCGAGTCCAGAATCATCCCCAGAAATGGGGTCCCTGAGGAGGGGGACAGAGAGGACTTTGGGTAATTGATCACCCAGCCGAAGGACTCCAGGGTGGACACCACCAATCGGGTGTCCAGCTCGGCCTGCCGCAGAGACCGAGAGGTGATGAGAATATCGTCCAGGTAGGGCAACACGCGTATGCCCTTTAGTCTTAAGAGAGACATCACCCCTGCCAGCACCTTGGTGAAGACCCTGGGGGCCGACGTGAGGCAGAATGGGAGGGCCACGAACTGATAGTGCTGATCCATCAGCGCAAATCTGAGGAACCTTTGGTGCCCTGAGAACACCGGCACGTGCAGGTAAGCGTCCTTGATGTCCACAGATGTCATGAAGTCCCCTGGACGCAGCGAGGCAGTGGCCGAGCGCAGAGTTTCCATACGAAAATGCCTGCTTCTGACAAACTTGTTTAGTCAGAATGGGTCTGACTGACCCATCCTTTTTGGGCACCGTGAACAGGTTGGAATAAAACCCCAAGCCCCTGTCTCTTAAGGGGACCTCGCAGATGACCCCGAGCTCCAAAAGGTCCTGCACAGCCAGCATCAAGACCCGAGCTGAGGCAGGATCCTGCAGGATCCGAGACCAGACGAACCTGGTAGGGGGCAGCACCGCAAATTCTATCTTGTAACCGGAGGATACTACCTCCTGAATCCACCGGTCTGGGATGAGGCGTCTCCAGACATGCTCAAAGTGCTGTAGACGTCCCCCCACCCTGACGGGCGAGGGTGCCCCTTCATGCTTGGGGGGTCTTGGGGGGGGCTTTGGGCTTGGGCCCCCAAGAGGAGCCGGGATGGCGTCCTCTGTTCTTGTTCCAGGGTTCTGAGCGCGACCAGAGAAGGACACCCCTCTACCTTGCTTGGTCCCCCGGTAGGGGGTAGAATGGGAGCTTGGACCACGAAAGGGCCGAATCTGACGCTTGCGCTGGGGCAGCTTGCTCCCCTTGGCAAAGATATCTAATCTTTCTCCAAACAGGCGCAGTCCTTTAAACGGAAGCCCCGTAAGGGCCTTCTTGGTGACATTGTCAGCAGCCCACTGGCGTAACCAGACCGCACGGCGTATGGCTACCACCAGAGCAGAGGATTTAGCACTCAGCTTAATAGCATCGTCCGATGCAGATAGGATATAATTCACAAAGGTCTCACAGGTGGCCAGAGCATTGGCGGTATCAGAGGGCAAGTCATCCGCCCCTTCCAGAGCAGTCTTAACCACAGTCCTGAGCGCCACCGCCGTGATGGCTAAGGTGCAAACCGGGCGGAGCGACGCTCCCCCGAATGCAAAGGCGTGACATGCCAATTGATCAACTCGCCGATCCTCTAGATCCCGCAGCGTAGTAGTGTCAGGGGAGTGCATAATAGAGGTATTGAACAGACTCAGAATCGGGGCATCGACCTTGGGCGGCGATGTCCAGCACTTAACCAGATCGGCAGGAAATGGATACTTCTTATCCACAGCCTTGGGAATCCCCTGGAGTTTACTGGGATGTTCCCATTCTTTCAGCACTAGGTTATTAAAGTGAGTTTGTTCGGGAAACTCCAACCGCACCCTAGCGGTATGAAACAGATCGCCCCGCTGCCGAGGTGCCGCGGGAGGGGGAGAGAGGGATAAAACATCAAAGATCTGAGACAACAGTCTGTCAATGTCGTCCTGGGACCAAAGATCAGAGCCAGACTCCTCCTGACTCCTGGACTCGTCCTAGTAGGATCCTGAGTCAGACAGCAGTTCCCCTTCCTCTGATGGGGACTGAGCATAGGAAAGCAGCAAATCATCAGATTCTACAGGGAGAATAGTAGCTTCAGGGTTCAAATGACGCTTCTTGGCAGTAGCCTTGCGCGCCAGGGAGCCAGCAATAAAGCTTTCCACACTGGCCAATCTAGAGGCCAAATCAGAGTGAGAATCCCCACTAGTATTGGGGGTTATGCTCAAGCTAGGGGGAGTAGGGGAAATAAGGCGAGGTGCGGGCCTAGCCTCGGAAGAGGTGGGGAGACCGGCTAGTGCCTGTTGAGCACAAGGTACGCAGACCCGTGAATTGTCACTGCTGCTAGGTGAAACCCCACAAGCTGCACACAGACGGGCTTGTGCCAGGGGGACCCCGTTCGCAATGTCCTGGGATGCCTCCATATGGTGATTATTAACTTCAATGTGCCAGTAGGGATTGACGCTTTAAGCAACCCTGGATGCCCCTATGACCTGCTGGGAAGTGGGAGTAAAATCTGAAAAATGGTCTGGACCAGGCGCTACGTCAGACTAGGGGAAGCCACCGATGACCGCTGTCTGAAAGACACAAGGGGAAACAGGGATGTCAGAGCCGAGCGCGAGGAAAAAAGCTAGAAAAAAGGGCACTTACAGTCTGCGAGGGGAGGACCGTCTTCACCACGCACATGCGAGAAGTAAATGGCGCCCAGCGAACCTCGAAGGGCGGGCAATAGCGGTCGATGACGCGGAACGCGCCAGGCCGAACCACGCCTCCCCCCCGGCGCGAAGCTAGAAGACGCGCAGCCAATCAGGAGAGAATGTAGCTATGTCAGCATCCCTTCAGAGAAGAGGTCTGACGAAGTGAGCAAGGGAAATTGAAAAACGCTGTAGCTTCCCCAAAACGTGCTGCTGTGTGCGCATAAGGCACAGTAAAACGCTGCGGTCAGTTTAATATTAAGCAAGTGAAGCGCGCTCTGACACCCTGTAGCGGTAAGAGTCTAAAGTGTACTTAGGGCAAGGAGTAGGCCATCAACACACAGCCCCCCCCCCTCTTTTTTCCCCCACTAACGGGAGAATCTGGGAAGGAAGGTGACCCGAATAGAGGGTTCGCCGTTAGATGGGGCATGGGGGCACTAGTGCGGGAGGGGCATCCACTGAAGGCTCACCATTCGCCTTAACTGCCTACCCTATGGAGGGGGATTGCGGTGGAGACTAGCTCCGTAAGCACACTAGGTGCTGCCTACCTTCACCCGACCAACGCAGCCAAGGCTGGGAGGCATATTCTTAACGAGAAGAACGGGTGGAAATAGTCCCGCAGGGCCTCGGGCTGTCAAGCCCCACTCGCCTGCGAGAGCGTGATACTTCATGTCTTCGCAGTTCCAGCACTGCAGAGAAATCTGGGGATTTGTGGGAGGTCCCTCGGTATATGAAGGGCCGGGAGGAGCTTGTTGTCTACATGTCTGCAGTGCACAGCGCCGGAGGCGGAGGACTACCCACATGTTATTACTACTACTGGAGCAGGACGTGCTGTATGCTTAGAATACATAATATAATGCAGGATAGCCTAGCCCAACTTCTTCAATGTTTTATGTGAAAGTGCTGCTACATTTGGGTCACCCTGACATAAATCAAGTGGCACAAATACTAAGCAACATACATTTCAGGCCCCTATATATTTATGTTTTGTGTGTATTGTACAATATATCAACTGCTATAGTATTTCTCTTTTCAACACATTCTTATTGAAGGTAAAATGAAAGTGAGGTGAATGTCCCATGGTATGGGCTTTTCTCTTCTGCACTGGCCAAACGTCCAGCAATGCCCAATGAGAAACTGCAGACCTCCACTGACTGACCTCACCTCATCTGCAGCTTTCATCTTGTGCTGCCTCCCCCCAGCTCACACGGATTTATTCATGAATCAATGCAACCAGCGCACATGCTTGTGATATGATGCAGCACCCGGGAGGATTGTGGGATGCATACACATCCAGGGTGCAGCAAGATGGCAGCGGAAGGAGCATGGAAAGGCGAGACATTAATAAGCATGCAGAGGTTTGCGTGCTTATCAATGAGATCTTTTTACAGTATACAATATTTAAAAAAAATACTGCTTTAAGGATAGCCCTGAATGCATTAACTCCTGTTACCTTCCCACCCCATTTTCAATAACCATGCAGACTCTAATTACATCATTTGTCTCATGGAGTTTGGATCACATCTTGATTTGGATCCTATAAGCTTAAACATTATGAATATTGTTTAAAGGTTATAGCTGTAGGCAATAGGTTTTAACACATTTACCAAAGAATCAATAATAACTGTAAATGAATTTATAGCAATTCTTAATCTAAATTACCTCTAATTGCATAAAAAAGTTGGGATTAGTGGTCAGTCCATGATATGCTTGTTAAGTTTTAAAGAAAACATTCATTTCAAGTCACATCCCAGACAGTGATGTGGTCGGCTTGGAATTTAAGAGACAGACAATGCAGCGAAGTGCAAACCACATTCCATCCATGAAACTTTGCTGGAAAACATAAGCACCATCAGAAATGTGTGACTACAGCTTGCTCAGCTTTAATTGCAAACCAAATCCTAATACTTGAAACTGTCCAGTATGTCTGTCCAATAATGTCTGTATTTTCATTGTATAGCGTCTCTATATTCACTGCTCACTAAAAGAAGATATAAAACTGGTATGGGACTTGTTATGTCTTCTTCCCCTTAACATCACCTTCTTAATATGGATTATTATACTTAGGAGGTGAAGTTAAAGCTGACCAATACTTGCCTTTTTGACTAATATACCATCCCCTCGATTCAAAGAGCAAAAGTTAAGTGATTTCGTATCGAGAATCGTAAGTTTGGGTGGGTGTTTGTCATTTTTTCTTGTTTTTTTGGCCATTTCGTATTCGCACGATCGTTCGCACATAGACGTATATGAACATACACATTTCGTACGATAATCGTATAATTTGCGTTAGTTCGTGTGTTTTTCCCGTCCAAATCGTATTATTTGCGTCCGATCCTATTTTTTACGTCCTTCACATGGGCTTGCGCCCAATTCAGAGAGGTGATTGCTAATTGTTTTGAAGCCCATTAAAGAGCTGCTTTACGAAATGTTTGCCGGCAGCTATTTGGCCTCGGGAGTAGGATGGAGCGGAGCGAGTTTGTGGCACATCAAGGGCTTATGCTTTTTGGCATTGAGTTGATCGAGATGTCTGAGAGCAGATTGCCCCTGCGTCGTCGCATGAACATCGATAGCATGAATGATGTTGAGCTGTTCGAGCTGACCAGGCTTAATCGCGCTTCCCTCCATAAATTATATAGTGAGCTGCGGCCATGGTTAGCCCGCACCACAAGGAAGGGGCATGCAATTTCAGGTATGACCAAGATGCTTGGCTGCCTGCAATTTTTGGCGAACGGCTCGTTCCAGAGGCTGGGTGCCCTCTCTGTGGGGATGTCACAGCCTACGCTGAGCCGCGCACTGTCTAAATTTTTGGAAGGCATGGCTGCCATAACTCAAAAATATATTTTTTTTCCAGATGATATGGCAGCCAGAAACGCCATTAAGCTTGGTTTTTATAATGTGGCCGACATGCCCAACGTTATTGGTGCAATTGACTGCACACATGTGGCACTCGTACCTAGGGCAGCCGACGAGTATATATATAGGTATTGAGATTGGTTATTATGTTGCCCAACGTGTCATGTAACCTGTTTTCCTTTGCGGCAGCATATTTGTTTATCCCTCATTTGTGTAGCTGCTTTATCTCGGCTTTTCATTAGTCTTTCCCAATAGAGTGCAGACATGTTTTGTGGTTAATTTATTAGTTTGGGTCAAATATCAATTACCCTTTTTGTATGTTTTTTCCTTAAGGAATCGTAAAATGGGACACTCACTTAATGTCCAGGCCGTGGTTGGTCCGGATATGCGGTTTATGAGTGTCCTTGCCGGCTACCCCGGATCGTCCCACGACTCCTATATCCTCCGGCGATCTGGGTTGTTTCGGAGATTTGAGGCAGGTGAATTTTCGGGGGCATGGCTGCTTGGTAAGTGTGTCCTATTTGTGTGTTATTAAATGTGGCATTAATCTTGTATTTGTTGATATGTTTGTTTTGGAAAACTTTACAGAAGCGTCCAACTGCCTTTTTCTTGGCTCATATATTAGGAACTTACCCAAAAAATCCTTGTCTCGCTGTGGCCTTCAGAATGTTTTCCCTTTAGTTAGGATGTCTGTAAGTTCCTTGTGCCTAAATATATTGGTTTGGAGTTTATACCCAAGGATCTTTGACCTTTGGCTCCTTTTGTACTATTGGTCGTTAAATGTCAAAGTGGACTTAAACTGCATACATTGTAGTTTCCAGTGAAATGTGGATAGGGATCTTTGACCTTTGGCTCCTTTTGTACTATTGGTCGTTAAATGTCAAAGTGGACTTAAACTGCATACATTGTAGTTTCCAGTGAAATGTGGATAGGGATCTTTGACCTTTGGCTCCTTTTGTACTATTGGTCGTTAAATGTCAAAGTGGACTTAAACTGCATACATTGTAGTTTCCAGTGAAATGTGGATAGGGATCTTTGACCTTTGGCTCCTTTTGTACTATTGGTCGTTAAATGTCAAAGTGGACTTAAACTGCATACATTGTAGTTTCCAGTGAAATGTGGATAGGGATCTTTGACATTTGGCTCCTTTTGTACTATTGGTCGTTAAATGTCAAAGTGGACTTAAACTGTATACATTGTAGTTTCCAGAGAAATGTGGATAGGCCCTCAGCAGCATCCTAATTGTAACATGTCTGCAAACTACAAATATATGTAAAATACAAATACCCTTGGCCGTGCAGATGTTTGTTAATTAATTGGTATATAGAAGTGCCATTTTTATTTAGGTTATACCTTAGTGCAATTTTTGGGGGCCCTAATGTGCCGTGTTTTTTTTTGGGAACACTTTACCTTACATCATTATGATATCTGTGAAATTTTTGGTGTTGGTTGTGTTGCCTTTTTAATTTTGATTACATTTAATTCTCTGTTTAAGGTGATTCCGGGTACCCACTTCTACCCTGGCTCATGACGCCTGTGCTGCGGCCCCAGGATGCCTCTCAGGAAGCGTATAACCGTGCGCATCGCAAGACCCGGGCTGTTGTGGAGAGGGCCTTTGGTCTGCTGAAGACACGTTTTCGTTGCCTTGACCATACTGGGGGGGCCCTGCAATATGATCCCAAGAAAGTGATCGACATTATAATGGCATGTGCTGTTTTGCACAATTTTGCCATCATGGAACGTGTCCCACGTTATGTGGACAGCCTGCCTTCTTCAGCCGTCGAGGATGAAGTCGAGAATTTTGAGGGGCCCCCCAGTGAGTCTGGCCAATCTGTTCGAGCCAACCTGATCAGCCAGCATTTTAGTTAACTTTTTTCCCTGTCTCACCATTCTGTATGTCTGTGTTATCCTTTTTGTTACATATGTTGTTTTGCCGTAATGTGGCATTACCTCTAAGTAAAACATTTAGACCTTAATTGTTGCCTAATGTATTTCATGTAGTTTCCTTAGCTTTAGCTTTGCATTGTTACACCTCTTCAAACCAAAATTATCTGGTTTAGCCCAAGCTGTTAAAAATGTCTTCCCACTAAAAACGCCACAAGTATTGTAAGTGAATTTTTTGTTTTACTTTGAAAATGAAAAATTATAGTGGTTAACAGAAATCAGTCCACATACATCTGTGGTAACAAATGGATAACATTAAAAAAAAACATCGAGCACATCTACACCTGGAAGTGAGTGGCACAACCAAACAAGGACACCCAGTCCAAAGGCCAGCCTAGTCCAGTCATTAATATTGCCTGTGCCCAGGGATATTTGGGCATGGCCATAATGTCACACAAACATGTCTGCAAACAGGAGGAGCACCAACCAAATACATAGGTAAAGCCATAAGTGGCCAGATAAACTCCACATAGACCTATGGCATTGGCTAGTGGCCTTAAGCATTACTCTAAGGAGCTATATGGGAGCAAATACAAAACACAACCTGCCAGAGCAACACAAAATGGATTGTTTGAAACCTCAAAGGACAAGTAAATACAGTGGGGGTTAAGAGAAAAGATGTCCCACACACCCATGGCTTAATAGGGTGGCTGCCCATAATACCCAGGTGGAGGTCCAGGTGGAGGTCCATGGGAATGGGACCTAGCCTGGGCCATGGCAGCATTGTGAATTTGAAACTGCTCCACAATGTTTCTCTGCATATTGGTCATCTCAGCCATGGCTGACTGGATGCCATTACTTGCATTGGCCACGTTGCTGTTGAGGGTACGCAACTCCGCGAGGATGCCCTGTAGACTGGTATGGATGTTGACCATGTCGGCATGCCTTTGCTCACGCTCTGTAACGAGCTGGGCGTCATAAGAGTCCCTTTGTTGGGTCCATAATTGAAGCAGGGCACTCTGCCTCCCCTGGGAAATTGTGGGGCGGCGTAATGGCGTCCGCCGCACAATTACCCTGGCTCTTGGGCGTGCCCTGCCGCGTGGTGTCGTACCCTCAACAGCAACCGGCCTGCTTTGCAAATCCTCAGCAGCAGAGTGAACACTGGGGACTGTAGTGTCAGTCTCCCCATGTGCAAGCACAATGGATGGAGATTCACTCTGCTGCTGAGGATTGGCCAGAGAAACATTATGGAGCAGTTCCAAATTGGGACCCAGGGGGAGTTCATCCGACGTGCCCTGTACGGAGACATCATCATCTTCCTCCATGTCCTGGATCTCTTCCATGAGTGTGCGGGTCTGTAGGGACATATCAAAAAAAAAAGGCTAAGTTTGCGTCCAAATTTTGGATTTCAACAGTTTAACACATTCTTAAGCACTTGTTAGTATTTATGCTACTAAATTAACTTACCGAAAATCTCTGATCTGGGCTCCTATGCTGTACGGACCTGGTAGGCATAACCAAACTGGGGGGTGAGTTTACCCTTGCTGAGGGATCATGCTGGGCTGAAGAAGAGAAAAACAAACCACGTAAACACACACACATAACCTTTTTTAGGATAGGTAATCAAATATAGCTCTATTTGTAATATTATTCAACTCTAGAGCAATGGTGACCTTTGTTCAAACACACGCAAGTTTACATAGGTGCAATGGCTCTGAAAAACTGCTAAGTGACCTCAGTTCTAAGTCATGAAGTGTACCCAGTCAGCATACAACTTTCAAGGCACATTTTTGGATTTAGCCTACCATTCGCTAGGTCCGGGGTACTCAAACAATTGTTTGAAACGCCCATTTAAAGGTATGTGGTGAGAGGTGAATGTCTGGCCATGGTGCTGACGCAGGGGGTGTCTAGTTAAAAATAAAGACACTGGTGGAGGGGCTGGAGATTTCAAAGTGCCAACTAATAAAGGCTGCTTGCCCTTGCTGGGCTGGATGGGCCAGAGCTGAGGGGACAGGGATTGGATGGCTAAAGGGGGGAGTTAACGTATTGATGGTGATGGGATGGATGGAGCCAATCTGTTACAAATGTATGGGGCTTATGTGGGGGGGGGGGGCATGGGGGGACTGTGGCAGATGGGCCAGAGCAGGGGCAGCGGGACACGATTGTGGCCAGAGAAAATTTAAATAAGTTACTGTGTACCTTGCAATGCCACTTCCTGGGCAGTACTTCATATTGCAATGCTATGTTTCACGGAGCCATGACATTGGGCAGGAGACCAACCACTACATGGCCGATCAAGGGGGCAGCTCTGAGCACGTCAACACAGAAGTAACTGAGTGCAGGGCTGTCTGGGCAGGGGTCCTTGAATGTGGTGCCAAGGTCCGCATTGGGACCCCGGGCCGCCAGTTGAGTCTCGCTGCTCTAGGTCAGATATGTTTGTGGGTGGCTAATTAAATTGTTAACTCAAACACAACTCACACAACCAAAAGGCAACCCATACATAATGATGTGTGTTTTGTGATTGATTCAAAATATCTCACTTATCTTGCGAAACTTCATGACTTTAACAATCCAATTGGACATTTGAACTTTGCCATAATGGCTGTGGGCCTAAATGTGTGATTCCCAGGGACAAAAAGAGGACACAAACAGCCACAGTAGTGCGAGGCCAAGCAAGGCAAACCATAGGGGCATCCCGTTAGCTTGTTACTAGTGAACTGTAGATTATTTAGCAAACAGGCAAACATGCAGATTTAAGAGTACTCACCGTGGGTACGGGTCGGTGAGTCTGTGTCCCTTAGACCAGCATGTCCACCGACCGCGACCGGATGGAGAAGTCCAAGCACAATCTCCTCAGCAGGGGTAAACTCCAATTTAGATGGAAAGCCACCGCCAGTTTTCAGGCTGAAAAGAGAAAATCGTTTGGTACTCAGAAAAGGTGCATACAGTACATCCAAAACATTAGATTTAGCGTAAACATTTAGTTACCTGTAATTATGCCTTTTAATTTCTTTTTGCCGTACAGCATACTTCAGATCAGAGATTTTCTTCTGAATTTGGGACACATCTTTCCTCTCTTCCCCCGCTGCATTTACTTGTCGGAGGATGGTTTCAAACAATTCCATCTTGCGCTGCTTGGTGGTGTGTTTGGATTTGCTCCCATATAGCTCGTCATAGTATAATGTAAGGCCACTAGCCAATGCCATATTTTGGTCATGGGAGAATCTCCCACTCAACTGGCCGCGGCGCAATGTGCGGCCAGATGGTTGGCTTGGCTGCTCCTCCATGTGTGCAGACACATGTGGTGACATTATGGCCTGGGGCTGGGTAGGGGAATGGCCGGATTGGTGGCTTCCCAATGACTGGACTGGACTGGCCAAGGGACTGGGTGTTCTTGCGTGGCTGGCCACCGAACTTCCAGGTGTAGATGTGGTCATGGGGGCAATTCGGGGCCCTCTTGGGGGGCTAGGTTCCCGGCTGGTGCCAGGTCGGGGGCTCTGTTCCCGGCTGGTGCCAGGTCGGGGGCTTCTGGCCCTGGATTGGGTTCGTCGGGCCCTGTAGGGGCTTCTGGCCCTGGATTGGGTTCTTCTGGCCCTGTAGGGGCTTCTGGCCCTGGATTGGGTTCTTCTGGGCCTGTAGGGGCTTCTGGCCCTGGATTGGGTTCGGCGGGCCCTGTCGGGGCTTCTGGCCCTGGATTGGGTTCGGCGGGCCCTGTCGGGGCTTCTGGCCCTGGTTTGGGATCTGCGGGCCCTGTAGGGGCTTCTCGCCCTGGATTGTGTTCGGCGGGCCCTGTCGGGGCTTCTGGCCCTGGATTGGGTTCGGCGGGCCCTGTCGGGGCTTCTGGCCCTGGTTTGGGATCTGCGGGCCCTGTAGGGGCTTCTCGCCCTGGATTGTGTTCGGCGGGCCCTGTCGGGGCTTCTGGCCCTGGATTGGGTTCGGCGGGCCCTGTCGGGGCTTCTGGCCCTGGTTTGGGATCTGCGGGCCCTGTAGGGGCTTCTCGCCCTGGATTGTGTTCGGCGGGCCCTGTCGGGGCTTCTGGCCCTGGATTGGGTTCGGCGGGCCCTGTAGGGGCTTCTCGCCCTGGATTGTGTTCGGCGGGCCCTGTCGGGGCTTCTGGCCCTGGATTGGGTTCGGCGGGCCCTGTCGGGGCTTCTGGCCCTGGTTTGGGATCTGCGGGCCCTGTAGGGGCTTCTCGCCCTGGATTGTGTTCGGCGGGCCCTGTCGGGGCTTCTGGCCCTGGATTGGGTTCGGCGGGCCCTGTAGGGGCTTCTCGCCCTGGATTGTGTTCGGCGGGCCCTGTAGGGGCTTCTGGCCCTGGTTTGGGATCTGCGGCCTCTGGATGGGCTTCGGGGCCTGGATGGGGTTCGGGCCCTGGATGGGGTTCGGGCCCTGGCTGGGCTTCGTGCCCTGGATTGGGTTCTTCGCCCTCTGGCTGTGCTTCGGGGCCTGGATGGGGTTCGGGCCCTGCTGCGGGGCATGGGTTTCCGAACTGCCCTACTTGAAGGCATGGCCGGTGTGGGCTCACTGGTGCTGCCTGTTCTGGGGGCAGAGGTGGTGGGTGCTGCAGTTGCCAGCTTTTTGGCTGCAGGAGGGGCACGGGGCTTGGGGCCCCTTTTTTTGGTACCTGAGGGTCCAGGGTCCCTTGGTGGGGCCGAGGTGGGAGTCTTGGCTCTCAGTTTTCGGCCAGCTTGCTGGGACCTTGTTGTGGGGCCCTCCGCGGTCTTGCTTGCCTGGGGTCGCTTGCTCATCGCCTTTTTTGGTGCCATCGTACACAAATGCTCAAAGAGAATGAGCTTTGGGTGCAGGGACCTTTAAATAATGAGCCCAGCGTGTGACGCCTATGCGCACGACTACGCGCTCGTACGAACGTACGTTCGAGCGGAACCAGGAAACCGCTGGGGTTTCACTTATCTGCTGCCTGGAAGAAGCATAAAGATGGCGCCCACTATCTTCACCCGTCAACAGGAAGAGATCCTCATGCTGGTAAGTGGCTGCCTGTGCATTTTAATCGAATAGTCAATGATGGCCTAAATGTAAATGATGCGTTTGGAACTAGTTTGGGGTATCTTAATGTTTAATCACTGGCTCCTCACACTTCATCCTCAAGGGCCGAGCCTGGCCACGTTTTCAACTGTCTATGCTGATGTCCTAATTCGGCCAATTGCTCCGGCTTAGCAACAGTTAATTAACCTGTGGAGTAGCGGGGCGAGCTGGCAAACCTGGCCTGTCTCGGACCTTGATGCGGATGTTTGAGGAACACTGTTTTCCTAAGCCATAAAAACACAACGGGAAGCCACACACGTGGTCCAAAAGCCTAAGCATTAGGCTACATCTTGGATGTTTAAACCATCCTAACATGCCATAGATGCAGGTGGCCTGATTCTTGATGTTGGCTATTATCTGTATGTACATGGTGTGTGATACATATAACATAAGACCAGACTGTCAATCACAGTCAACGTCCTCTTTAAGGCACTCCCCAAAAATGGCGGCCACTCGAAATGTGTGTGTTAATGACATTAAATTCTCAACTTGTGATGCAACACATATGGGTCTGTGTGTAAAAGTAAAAGCTCTGTGTCCATTATGTTTTTCAGATCATGCTTCAGCGCCGGTATGACTTCGCGCCCAATGTGTGCGAGAAAAGGGACATCGCCCGGGAGATCATCGCCGAGATCCACCGTGTGACCAGCACCACCTTCACTCACACCCAGATAATGCAGCATTGGTCGGACCTGAAACGTCTGCACATGCCCGGGGTGCGGAGGTATTTTGGGATCCATTTCCCAAGTAAGTACAAAGCAATTGCATGGTATATGTTCCAAATGTCTAAGTTATGCCTTTATTTATAATGACTTTTCTTTGGTAGTGTTGGAAATGGATTTCAGAATTCGCCGCACCCGGAGACGTACAGGCCGACCAGTGCTGCATGACTCTGCATCTGTGAGTGAAGGTGGTGGATCTCCCGGGCGACGGACCTACCCCTCCTCTGTGGCCTCCTCAGACCAGCCCCTGGACCTTACCACAGAGGAGGGGCCAAGGCGCGTGGGCGTGGAGTCATACCTGGCCACGCATGGGGAAGGCTCTGGTATGTCACTCTTCATGTATAGGCACAAAGATATACATGGCAGGCCAAAAACTAAGTTATCCTTTATTATGTATTTGTAGAAGCTTCAGGAGCGGGTGAGATAGTGGAGGAGGAGGCAGCAGAGATGCTTGAAGTCGATCCTGGCGAAGGTGAGTGATGTCAGCCAGACTGGGAGCCAGATATGTTGGGAATAGTGACTCTCTACAAGTACTAACCAAATGTCACATGTTTCTCCAGGGACTTCTTCACAGCAGAGCCAGGACCAAGGGCAGCCTGTTGGCCCCAACCAGCCATCTGTCGGCCACCAACTCCGTAAGTCTCCATGCCATTATTCATATTAATGTTTGCTTAGCTAATAACACACACATAACTAAAGGCGTAGCCAATGTGTAGTTCACACTTTAATGTGGGCACTTCGTTAGCTTAAAGAGGACCCTAACTTGTATTAAGAACCAAAGACTTAGCCATCACACTGTACCTACAGATTAGAAACATGGAAAAACACCCTTCACCCATCTAATGCATGTTATTAGACTGAACAAAACCAATATTGGGGAATATGGAATGCACAATATTTACAGGCAGCATGGGATACAGATTGAAAAAAGGAAGGTGCTGCCATGCATTGTGTGAGTGATGACCTTTCCCTCAACCCAGCTATGCTCTGGATTCCCAACGCACCACTGTAACCTACTCCCCTGTACTTTATCCAACTCTCCACTCCTCATTAAGTGTTATGCTTCAGAGTCCAGATGGCGGCGCTGTAATCCCCAAAAAACCCTAAATAACTTTGAGGTGGTGCAGAATCATTTGTGAATAGTTATTGGTTTTCATTAAATAATGTTGAAGGTCCGGTTTAAGGAGTTTAAACACTTACCTGTGGGAAATGCATTAACTGTATCCCTTTGAAGAAGGACATATGTCATGCATTTACATGTATTTGATTAACCCCAAATCTATTTCCAGCATACAAACCGGTCTGGGACTCCTATTTATGTTTCTTTCTCTATTGGTTACAGGGATGATCCCCCAAACCTTGGCGGGAAAAAAAAAAAGAATTAAGGAGTTGGTGGCCGAGCTGCTGGCCATACAGGCGACGTTGGGGCCAACAGATGAAGAAGACGAGGAGGATTAGTGCCCTTGGTCCTGGCTCCTTTATTCAAGTTGTTTTTAAATTTTTCCAAATTTTAAAACTTGTTTTATCTTTTTGGTTAAAAACCAAAAAATTTGTTTTTTAAAAAAAACCAAAAAAAAAAAAAAAAAAATGTGTTTTACTGTTAAAAAAATACAAAATATTTTTATGTGTTTTTACTTGACAAAAAAAAAAAAAAGGTTTACCAAAAAAAACCAAAAAAAAAAAAAAAGTTTGGACAATTATTCCAAAAAAAACTATGAAAATATTTAAAATAAATTATATTTTAAGCCTTCCGAAATGTGTCTTTTCTAATATGCACACACCCAAAAAATTACACAAAACAGAAACAACACACTTAGAAACATATAGACATATGTAAATTATGTGATATTCTTACGTTTTATGGACCGAGAAATGAAGTGGGATGCAGCCGCTACGGGGTTTAGGTAAGTTTGAGGGACCGAGAAATGAAGTGGGATGCAAGCGCTAAGGGGTTTAGGTAAGTTTGAGGGACCGAGAAATGAAGTTGGATGCAGCCGCTAAGGGGTTTAGGTAAGTTTGAGGGACCGAGAAATGAAGTTGGATGCAAGCGCTAAGGGGTTTAGGTAAGTTTGAGGGACCGAGAAATGAAGTTGTATGCAAGCGCTAAGGGGTTTAGGTAAGTTTGAGGGACCGAGAAATGAAGTTGGATGCAAGCGCTAAGGGGTTTAGGTAAGTTTGAGGGACCGAGAAATGAAGTGGGATGCAGCCGCTAAGGGGTTTAGGTAAGTTTGAGGGACCGAGAAATGAAGTTGGATGCAGCCGCTAAGGGGTTTAGGTAAGTTTGAGGGACCGAGAAATGAAGTTGGATGCAGCCGCTAAGGGGTTTAGGTAAGTTTGAGGGACCGAGAAATGAAGTTGGATGCAGCCGCTAAGGGGTTTAGGTAAGTTTGAGGGACCGAGAAATGAAGTGGGATGCAGCCGCTAAGGGGTTTAGGTAAGTTTGAGGGACCGAGAAATGAAGTTGGATGCAGCCGCTAAGGGGTTTAGGTAAGTTTGAGGGACCGAGAAATGAAGTGGGATGCAGCCGCTAAGGGGTTTAGGTAAGTTTGAGGGACCGAGAAATGAAGTGGGATGCAGCCGCTAAGGGGTTTAGGTAAGTTTGAGGGACCGAGAAATGAAGTTGGATGCAGGCGCTAAGGGGTTTAGGTAAGTTTGAGGGACCGAGAAATGAAGTTGTATGCAAGCGCTAAGGGGTTTAGGTAAGTTTGAGGGACCGAGAAATGAAGTTGTATGCAAGCGCTAAGGGGTTTAGGTAAGTTTGAGGGACCGAGAAATGAAGTTGGATGCAAGCGCTAAGGGGTTTAGGTAAGTTTGAGGGACCGAGAAATGAAGTTGGATGCAAGCGCTAAGGGGTTTAGGTAAGTTTGAGGGACCGAGAAATGAAGTGGGATGCAGCCGCTAAGGGGTTTAGGTAAGTTTGAGGGACCGAGAAATGAAGTTGGATGCAAGCGCTAAGGGGTTTATGTAAGTTTGAGGGACCGAGAAATGAAGTTGGATGCAAGCGCTAAGGGGTTTAGGTAAGTTTGAGGGACCGAGAAATGAAGTGGGATGCAGCCGCTAAGGGGTTTAGGTAAGTTTGAGGGACCGAGAAATGAAGTGGGATGCAGCCGCTAAGGGGTTTAGGTAAGTTTGAGGGACCGAGAAATGAAGTGGGATGCAGCCGCTAAGGGGTTTAGGTAAGTTTGAGGGACCGAGAAATGAAGTGGGATGCAGCCGCTAAGGGGTTTAGGTAAGTTTGAGGGACCGAGAAATGAAGTGGGATGCAGCCGCTAAGGGGTTTAGGTAAGTTTGAGGGACCGAGGAATGAAGTGGGATGCAGCCGCTAAGGGGTTTAGGTAAGTTTGAGGGACCGAGAAATGAAGTGGGATGCAGCCGCTAAGGGGTTTAGGTAAGTTTCTGGTTGAGGGTGCGCATGCGCAAGATCTTATAAACATACGAACGCACGAATCTAAGAGGCCAAAAAACAATGAAAACCAGAGGCTAACGCAAGTAATTGGAAGAGGTTGACGATGGAAGCAGCCGAAAAAACAGGCTGCCGCCGCAACAGGTGAGCACATGAACGTGATTTTTACGATTGGCAACTGACTGAGGCAAGTTCGGGAGATATCATACGAACGGACGTATCTTTTAGGATAGAAACGTATTTGCTTATTGAATCACTCGCAAGTTCATACGAACGCACGAGCGGACGTGAAAAATAGGATGATCGTGAGCAAAATCCAAGCTGTTACATGTTTCTTTGAATCAACCCACATGTGTCCCTCACCCCTCAGGCAGTAACCTTTAGATTGTTTAGTAAACCAGCCTTCTCTCTTTTCCCAGCAATAGATCCAGCCATTTCCTATTCCCAGTTTGAAGGGGGTTTGAGTGGCTGGGGCAGATTTTTACCTAGCTCCTGAGATTTAAAGTAGAACAAAGCCCAGGATTTTGACATTCTTGGGTTTTGTTCCATGCCCTGCTGCCTCCCACCCCCCCCCCCCCCCAAACCAATCAAACTCACTTTTCCCCGGTCCTATGGTGCATATGCTGGCTCTGGTCCAATCAGAGCCATTAGCCATACATATTATGCTTGGGAAACCGTTCTGTTCACATGCAGGGCTTCAGCAAAAGGAGAGCCAAATCCCAAGGTGTGTGCACATGCTCCCATCCACAGCCTATCATCTGGTCCTGGGAGCGGGCACACAGCCCATCGTTTACATCGAAAGCTAGAAAGCAGGTGATTGTTGCGGCGCCCTGGGGGTTCGCACAGTGCGGCATCTCAATCAAGGTAAGGCCAGAGGCTACTAGGGCTTTGTTCTACTTTTGTTCAAAATGGCATCCTCTTCAAGACTGGTCTGTAAAAGTTCCACAATGATGATGATGAAGATGTGGAATGCCTGTAGCATAAAGTTGGTACAACAAATAGCACAGTGTTGTCTGCATCTTAAGCTGATTCATTTTCCTGGAAAATATCCAGAATGGGGCTCATCATGTCTTTGAATGGAAATGGCATCAGGTCTCCATGGTCACAGACATCAGGCCACTGGTCTGCAGTCAATTATACCTGTGCTAAAAGTTTTTCTGGAAACCGGAGAGCTAGTGGCAAGTCTTGAAACATTTTTATCCTTTCAAAGTTTTATAAAGTAATCATGTGATAATTGTGGAGCACATACTTTCAGAAATAAGGTTGATATTCTATTGAAAAGATGGCTGCACACCTTCACAAGGTGAAAAGTTACTCAGATGGATACAGATGGCAGAATATATAAGCAGGCCAGAGGGTGACACCAGAGGTGTGGGAAATGGGGGATTCTCGAACCCTGTGGTCTCCTATATGCCACTTGTTGGATTGTTCACTTGCCTCTACACACTCTTGCAAGTGTACAGTATAAACTCAGTCCCAGACAGGACCTCCTAATGAATGTTCCACTTACTTTATCAAAGGGTAACTATGACTTCACATCAGGTATCAAACCATTCCAGCAGGATACTTAAACAGCGGTTCAGCACTGTTGGGTCTGGTGCCTATAGCGGATCCGTGGCCACTGCGCGAGTTTTATGACACAGGTAGCACATGACTTGTGTGACTAGTTCAGCCAGTAAGTGCATGGTAAGGTGCAGGGCCAACAGTCAGCCTGATAGGCTACTCACAGTCACTTGGTCCATGGATCATGAAGGAATTATGTATCAATTACTATTTTCTCTGGCGTTTGAGGGGGCAAACCTGCCAATTGTCTAGGGTAAACTGACCAGACACCCTAGTAACAGCAGGGCAGTCCCGCTTGGAACAATTTTTTCCTGCTCTCCCCCAGAAAACTTTGGGGACATTTAAAGTGGACCAAAACCCAGGATTTTGACTATCCTGGGTTTTAGTCCTTTCTCCGAACTGGGGTGCCCCGCTGTGTGAACCACCCCCCCCCCCAGATCTCTGCAGCCAACTCACCTTATCCTGGTCCCACAGCGCGTCTAAGAGCAGCGGGTCTGACGGCCGCATCCTCCGCTTCCCTCTAGCAGTGCGCGTGCCCATGCCAGGCATTTGTGACTGGCCGGCGCAGGCACGCTACCTGGGAAAGGAACAAAATCCAGGATAGTTAAAACTTTTGACTATCTTGGGTTTTGGTCCACCTTAATATTCTGCGGCAAAGGCTGTCCCACCAAGCCTGGGATTATTGTTTGGGTTATGTCTGCTATTGTTCACGGAGGGGAGTGCGGGGGTGCCAGTAGCAGCTGTAGAGTGTGCAGATGGGGCATGCTGTTATACTTACAGCCTGGCTTCTGTATGTGTCTCCCTGGCCTCTGCTTGATGACACAGGCATGCGGCGTTGACACTCAGGTGATGCTATGTCATTATGCTGAGTCTTAAGAAGGGCCCAGGCAACAAATACAGGAGCCATGCTGTAAGTATGCTGCTGATACTGGTGCTTATGCAGTGGCCATAGGGGTGTTACATTTTCAATAGTGGCACCTCCAAATAATATCCAGAGAGGGGGTGAACATGATTTTGTGTGCTTGCCATGCAGTCCCCTAAATTCCTGGGTCCCTCCTGCACCCCCAAGATCAAAGGTAGGACCCCCCCACATAAGACTGTCCACCGCACCCCCACCCAAGTGTCTTGGCATGCCCCCCCCCCCCCTTTATATTAATATTTGGGTAAGGGAACAGTCTTCTGGCACTTTGCATATTAATATTTGGGTCAGGATCCAATTCCGATTAGGATGGCCCATTGTGTAACCCCCCCCCCCGCGACTGTCCGTTGCACTCCCCTGTTTCCAGAGCCCTTGCTACATCTTGGTGCCCCTGCCACATCCTCGCCTCTAGCTGCAGTGTGTACCCACACCAGTCCTTTCTGAATGTCTGGTCTGCCAAGAGCTAGAGGTGAGCAGGGATGTGGTCGGCAGCTCGCTAAGCTCCGTTCGGATTCATTCTGGTCCTTGTGTGATGTGTGGGTACATATCAAATCATGAGGAACACTACCAGGGAGAGTGAAAATCCCATGTGTTGTTCCTCTTTAAGCAGGGGGTGAATCAGCATCCACAGCTGATGTGCTATTATTGGATGATGCACAGATGCACTGGGTGCCGATTGGGGGCATATAGCCTGAAGAGTATACAATGAAAGTAAGTCAGGGCAGAAAATATTCAGGAAGGCAGAGGAACTTATTGGATATTTTAGGGTACTAGCTTCTCTCACAACAACAAGAAAGGGGATTCTTTAACTTATATAATAAAGTGTCCTCTGCCTTCTTCTTTCCTTAAATATTTTATACTTTCAAAAAGGTGCAAGGAGATAGTCGCTGCTCTGCCATTCCAATATTATACTACCCCTATTCCCCTATTCCTTTGAGATGCGAGGAACTAACTATAAAAAAAATAAAAAATATAAGAAAAAGAAAGTAAGAACCCCCTCCATCAAATACGCTTTACTCTTTTTCCCCTTTTCTTCTCTGCCTCTCTACTCCTCCCTCTCTTTCTCTTCCTTCTTTAGATCTCAAATGAAAAATGTACAATTTATAGTTTATAATTTGTAGCTCATTGATTATAACTTACAATTTGGGAGGGTCAGCTCCACCACCTCCCCCCCCCCCCTCAAGATCTACCCGTACCTCTCAGATCTCTTAAGCTCAAAAAGTAATCATCCCTGCCTATAATGATGCTGTCAGCTCTTCCATTTCCATACCTTGTGTCTCAAATATCCAATCTTTTGATATGTTGGAGGTTTGGTATTAATGCTCTAGCCACATTAAGAATCTGAAATGAGTTCTCATACCAATTTATATAAGTCATTGTGATATAACAATATCGTTACTGGCTCTTCTATTTTAAATTCTCGAATTATCATATTTCTTCATTCAGTACATCTGATTCATATATTTAGGAGTATAATGTCATCTTGTAAGGTCTTGGATTTTTACTGACATCAGTTGAGGGTCAAAATCTTTTCTTCTGATAAATCATTCTTCAAATCTCTTCCCCATCCTCTAAAGTAATAGTACCTTCAAATGTCTCCATATTTTTATATCATTTTTAATAATAGGAGTATTAGCCATTATCATAGATACAAAGGTTCTGATGCAGGCCACAGGTAAGATGAGCTCTGTGCTGGGGCAGCCCAGCTGCGCCCAATGAAGTACGGCCCTCAGGAATGTATATATTATTTTAAAACAAAGTTATTTTCCAGTTAATGAGGACCTGAGTGTTTTGTAATGAGGACCACAGTGTTACTGTGAGCCAGAAGACCAACCCCATACCAATAGAGAACTACTGACTTCAAATTAACCCTTTAACGGACAGCCTACCTAGAGTTTTTGTCACCCTCTTTTGCCATTTTTCACCATTTTGCCCCATGTATATTCAACTGTGATTTTTAAGGGATTTCCAGTGATTTCCCAAGAAAATTATATACTGTTTTTTTACTTTAACATGAAATGTCTTGTTTGCCATTTTTAAGTGTATTCTCAATATTTTTGGGTAAAATTTATTTTTGGGTTGAAAATTAAAAAATGGCATGGAATCCCCCCTTCCCAACAAAACCAGCCTGGGGACCAGCTCCTGTCCTGCTCTTCATAATGACTATTTACCTCAACACACCTGGACTTAGATAATTATAATTCTTGTTCAACCCAGTTAACTGGCTAAGACCAGATGTGTTCAGGAACATGGTCAGTACTAAGGGCAGGACTGGAGAGAAATCATACTGCATGAATTGATCAGGTTGGTGTTTCTGCATTTATATGCATAAATACAGTTTCTGTTTTTTCCTACTCAAGAGGCATAAGACACCTCTCCCAGTCACAAACTCACCCCTTCAAGTCAATATTAGTCTAGTCTAACTTCTCCTGTAAAATATGGCTTCTGCCACACAAAGACACAGAGCAAATAAAAAAATCATTTTGGGAGGGGGGTTGATAAATAGGAACTGTTGTCACGGGCCGATGAAGACAATAGAGAGGCAGGGAAAAAACCTGCAGCTACCCAGTTGTGTTGGATGCTTCAATCTCAGCAGCTGTCAAACTTATTTGCATATCAGAGATGCAGAGTAAAAGCCCCTTACCTAATTCAAACAAGTTTGCCGACAACTAGTAAACTTGTGCAAGTTGCAGCCAGTGTTGAAATCCTCCGCCGCCTTGGTGCCTGGGGCCCCCAGCTGGCTGGATTTTTTATTTGGAGGTCTGACCAAAAATAAATAATCCCCTATATGGTCCCCTAATGGTAAAGTCAAGTTGGTTAGGGAGTCTAAAAATTAGGAAATATGTGTAAAAGTTTAAATTTGCATTTTGTATAAAAAAGGATGACAATAAGAAATAACTAGTAACATACCCATCTGGTTTTACCATTTGGATGATCTGTCTGTGAGGTCATCACACTGTCTCAGTACATTTAAGTAACAATGAGTCATTTTAAATATAACATTTTGAGACATGGAAAATGTGTATGTGAGCTGTAGGTGTGCTATGAGTCTGCAGATGTTTACTGCTGACCTGTGCTGTTTAAGAAGTGATTTTCTTTTAGGAAGTTCTCTTACAAGACAAATCACAAATTATATATATTGACTTTCCCAGCTACTGTGTCCTCAAACGGATGTGCAAAGGGGAGAGTGTACTCACAGCTTGGATCATTTCTCTTACAACTAGTTTGCATAAAAAGTCTGGATACATTAGCAGCTAATAGAAGTATTTTTCATTGTTGGAATTCATTAAGAGGCCATATCGGAGCTAGACATACACAACTCTTTGCCAGGTAGGCTCCAGGTCTGCAAGGACTTTAACCCACCTACAGTACTCCAGATGACTTTGATCCTGGAATTTAGCGGATACAATCCCCTTTCTCAAGGAACTTTGAGATGTGGCTCTCACACATGTGCATGGGCATGTTCTGATGTTGGTATTTTAAACATGTTTGAATGATGTCACCTTAGTTAATGAGGTATCTCATGGGTAAAAAGCATTTGGAACTGAGAGCATAGAAGAAAAAAAACATGGCAAAAGTTCCATACAAAAAAAAGGACAAGACAATGATTAGGTTCCACCACAAAGTGATTTAGTGATCCCCAATTTTACATGGTCACTGTGTTTGATTTTAACATTAAGTGGAAAAGTGTCCTTTTTAAACATTTTGAGAGTGAGTGAGAGTAAAACATCAAGAAGAATTTGACTGGTTCCTCTAGTACTTTTTCCTTTTCTTTGTTTCTCCCCTTTTTATGTTTTTATTAATTGTTTTCTCCTCTTTTCTCAAAGGGTCCCATTAAATGCTGTTGGGGGAGGAAAATCCAGAATAAACTGGGCTAAAGCCAGATTATCATTGGTGCAACGGGGCCCCGATCCACAACCCCAACACTACCCAGTGATACATTGGTGAATCACATCATCATTGATGGTTAAGTGTAGGAGGATGACAGAGGCATGCAGACAAAAGAGAAACAGGAGACACAAGGAAGACCAACCCCGGAGAAGGAGAGAAACAGGACAGAATAGATAGAAATACAGAAGTGTGACAGACAAAAGAGAGTGAAAGACTGCAAAGAGACAACAACAGGAGTTAGACAGAAACAAGAGGGCAAAAAAACAGGAGAAAGATGTAGAGATAGAGAGAGAGGAAGAGAGAAAGAAACTGAGACAAAAAGAGAGCGAGAAAAAACATTGAGAGGCAGCAAAAAGGGAGAGAGACAAAGACAGCAGAGGGACACTAGAGAGAAAAACAGGAGATAGCTAAAAACAGGAGAGAGCTGGAAACAGGAGAGAGACATGCACAACCAAGAGAGAAAATCAGAGACAGAATAGAAGTTAGATTGACTGAGAGGGTGTGGATTAGTGTGGGAGGGGGCAAACAAGAATACTGCTCTGTACCATGGACACCCTCGATCTGACCCTGACCATAACACTGTTCCTATCCAACTGGCTACACATCAAGTATCGTGACAGCCCACTAATATGATCAGATGCGGCTTATTTTGTAACAATGAGGATGTCATAATTTTATTGTATTCTGGAAAAAACAAAAGAAACTAATGTAATTTATATAAAGTAGAGAAAAGGAAAAGTAACAGATGATTGGCTCATTTGCATCAGTCTTATATTACAATTCTTTTGGCTGCTAATTGGAGAAAAGGGCAGAAATATGAACCTTACAACTAGTATTGCTCAAATATTGTTTGGTTCAAGAGCAGTTCAATCAAACTTGTCTTGTCATCCTAAGATGGAAAAAAGACCCAAACAGGCCATATAGTAACTGATTGACCCTACAGGGGAAGTTCTCCTCCAACCCTTATTATGGGGGCATAGATGGCTTTTATAAGCTTGCAAACACATTGAAATTTTTCCTCCAAATTTAACCCATCCGTGCAGTGAGACAAACAAAAGAAGTGAGTGTACACATGCCCGGAATGGTGGGATGCCCTAATTATGGCAGTTGGCGGACCACATTAGTCAACCCTCCGGTCACAGGATTGCTTATTTATCTCTTGGCCATGACTGCTTGTTTACCTTTGAGGTAGTTGTAGCACTAAGGATGTAATATCAATTAAGTCTGGAAAAGTTTAACTTTCTTCATGTCATTTAGTTATTTAGGCCTATGGTTCCATGACCTTCTCAGCCCCAACCTGCCCTCCTCAAGCCGTAACCATTTAGACAAAACCCTTAGCC
This sequence comes from Gastrophryne carolinensis, assembly GCA_027917425.1. Lineage (NCBI taxonomy): Eukaryota > Metazoa > Chordata > Amphibia > Anura > Microhylidae > Gastrophryne > Gastrophryne carolinensis. Next base: position 147,327,896 of record CM051240.1, on the reverse strand, counting down.
CCTTTTTGTAATGTTTTAAAACTTAAAAAATTAAGAATGCATTGGTCTATGGAGTGCTGCCGGGTGTCAAAACCCCTAAAGAATGCATTGGTCTATGGAATGCTGCTGTGTGCCAATACCACCACCTAGCAGCACTCCACCCATCATTGTCCTGCCATGCCTAATGCTCTCTTTCACCAGCAACTCTGAGGAAAAGCAGGGTGAACCAACTTAAAGAGGACCAAACCCCATTTCCCTGTCTAGGGCAAAACACCTTGGTTTCCCTGTATACTCGTCTCGACCCTAAACCCCACTATGCATACACAGGCCACTGGTGGCATCCCTGCTCTGCACATTTGCCACACTTGGTAGAGTTGCATGTCTGTTGGTGTGGATGCACTAGCCAGAGAGAGAGATGCAGATGGGTGCTGACAGAGTGTGGCAAAGCTTTGCAGTAGCCATGGGATAGAGAACTGAGGACAGTATTCAAGGAAAACGAAAGGTTTTACAATCCAGGGCACCTCAAATTGGCTTGCCCCTAGGGAACTCTATTTAAAAGGGTAATATAATTTATATGAGTTTTTATCTATTTTAAGACTAAAAATATTTTGCCTAAAGAATGCTTTAATATCTGAAAAAATTTATATCATGTTTTTTAACTGTGCAAAATGGAACATATTTGGAATTGCACGTAATAAAAAAAAAAAAAAACACAGTAGAGATCGGTCTTTAAAGCAGACCCAAAGTCCAAAAATAAGAAGAGGCCTAATTAAAGGAAGAAGATACAACAAAGTTGCCAGTGAACGGGACTTTGGGTGGCTATTTGCACTAAAATGGACTCCCCGGGACTTCTGAAGCTGAAAGATTACTCATACTAGCATGGACTGTTAAAGCCTGTGGACTTCACTAAGGGACCCAAGAGCCAATATACATATTTTATTCATATCTATTCATTTTAATCACGCTGCAGTCTGAGAATAAAGTGCTGTGGCATTCCAAGTAAATTCAAGCAGTGTCCATAATGGGACCCAGCGGCAGGAAATACCCCATCAATAAAAATGGAACGGTGCACAACATAGTATTACCTACTATCAACAGATATAGGACCATGGTGAGATGAGGATGGATCACATCCAGCAGAGTCCAGGGATTTATTATTGCAGAAAGCCCGTGCAATGGCAGGAAGTTGTTCATATTTATATTATAGAGTGCACTATAACATATCGTTCTACTGTTTACAGGAAACAGAATGAGGCCTACAAAGAAAAGAACAGAGCATTTACAGTCAGATATGGTGGAGGTTCAAAGATATTTTGGGGTTGTCTTGCCGACTCTAGCACTGGGAGTCTTGACTATGAGAAAAGGATCATGACATCTAGAGTTTACAAAATTACAAAATTATTTTAGGTCAAAATTTGGGGCCCAGTGTAAGAAAGTTAGGTCTGCATTCTAGGTCATGAGTCTTCCAGAAGGACAATGACCCCAAACATACAAGAAGCACCCAGAAATGGATGGAAACAAGGCCACGGGGAGTCTGTATTTGTTGAGGGATCTTAAATCTGGTGTTGGGAGATGGCAACCTTCAAATATAAGAGACTTGGACCAGTTTGCAAAAGAGAAGAAATCTCCAGTTGAGAGGTGCAAGAAGCGTTTTGATGGTTATAGGAACCAACTGATTTTCAGTTATTTATTCCCAATGAGGCACAACCAAATATTAGGTTGAGGCTGATCATTTTAGGAGTTATTATATGAATTATATCATGTTTGCTTTCTTTTCATTATTTGTTGTGTTGCTTCAATAAACACAGATAGAATAAACATGTGTATAACAAAACATGTTACACAGAGAAAAACTGAATTTTCTGGAAAAACGTCCGGGGTGCCAACACTTGCAGCCATTCCTGTATATTTCTTTTCTAGAAACCTGAAAGTTTATATAGATTTATTTAAAAGGGTTGTTTTCAAATATTTTAGACATAGGAACTTCTCAGAAAGCTTCTGAGCACCTGAACTGACAAACTGATTTCAGTCCATGAAAATGAGTTATGGATCAGGTCTGTTCATGCTTCTTAATAACCTGAAATGGAAATCACACACCGCATTTCTAAGTGTGTTCTGGCTAAATGCCAAGTCAACTATTTTACTGCAGTTTCTATAAAGTTCTTATTTAAAGCTTGTCTGAAAAGCAATTTCCTGAATGCACGCATAAAGCAATTGTAATAAACAGAGGAAAACAGATCATTTAATTAGTCTAATTCAGTCATAGGTGGAAGACATGGTGGCCCTTGTGTAGGCTGGCCTAATGCACAATACCTTGAAACTGTGTACAGTATATGCAGAGGTGTAACAAGACTTTCTAGCAACCAGGACAAAGATTCAGAAAGGTGTACCCCCATAAAGCTTAGCACCCAGGACAAAGATTCAGAAAGGTGTACCCCCATAAAGCTTAGCACCTGGGACAAAGATTCAGAAAGGTGTACCCCCATAAAGCTTAGCACCCAGGACAAAGATTCAGAAAGGTGTACCCCCATAAAGCTTAGCACCCAGGACAAAGATTCAGAAAGGTGTACCCCCATAAAGCTTAGCACCCAGGACAAAGATTCAGAAAGGTGTACCCCCATAAAGCTTAGCACCCAGGACAAAGATTCAGAAGGGTGTACCCCCATAAAGCTTAGCACCTGGGACAAAGATTCAGAAGCACCCGGGACAAAGATTCAGAAAGGTGTACCCCCATAAAGCTTAGCAACTGGGACAGAGTTTCAGAAAGGTGTACCCCCATAAAGCTTAGCACCCAGGACAAAGATTCAGAAAGATGTACCCCCCATAAAGCTTAGCACCTGGGACAAAGATTCAGAAAGGTGTACCCCCATAAAGCTTAGCACCTGGGACAAAGATTCAGAACGGTGTACCCCCCATGAAGCTTAACTTCATTTGTTACGCTGCTCCCCCAACCAAAACTGTTTAAATCTTGTTTTAATATCCTTTTGTTAAAGAGGAACTACGGTCAGGAATGCCCAGAGTCCCACTCTAATATGCAGCAGCGGGCAGCCTGGCCCAGGCGCTGTGCATCTCACTGCCAAAAGAAAGCCTATCAGCGCAGCCGGTGCTGGTTATGCAAGCTGATAGGCTGCTCCGTAGAAGGATCCCTGAAGGGCTGAGTAGGCAGCCTGGGCTATCTCGCTGCATATTAAAGAGGGACTCTGGTCATTTCTGACAATAGTTTCTATTTAATAGCCGCTTTGCCGGCTGCCGAGAGAGAACAGGACTCATGACCACCACCAGCCAATCAAATAACTTCATTTCAAAAGGGGGGCATGGTGACAGGTAGGATTTAGGGGATTTTCAGGGGGGGTTGATCAAGGAGAGACCCCTTAAAATCAGGATGCCCCCCGGTGCAGACCAAGCAATTTAAGTACTTAATGATGAGGGTCAGTCAAGTTACTGCACACATTAGTGAAGCCTGTCTCCTATTAGATAAGCTGTAGATTCTGCACATGTGTGTAGCTATTAAATGCCCCCAATGAATGCAGCTCTGCTAGGTATAGGTCAGTATATCTCCACCACCCCCTCATCGCCATCACACCTTCTATGACATGCTCCCCAAGTCACACACTGTTTGTTGTGCGCTGTTCCCTGCCATCGGCCACTCCATTTATTGTAATACCACAATAAGATGCACAGCAATCCAAATGACTAATAAGTAAACCTTATAAAGTGAAATTGGCAGTGTGCCACAACCCGAGTATTCCTAAAGCAGAACAATTTACTAACCCAAACCCAGGGTAAAAAGCGCACTAATGCCAAATATTAAAGCGGACCTTCACCCTGAATAAAAGCATATCTTATATGTTTCCCACACCCTGTACATACAGATTGTCCACATTAAAAATCATCCTACCTGCATCTACTGCATGTTATGAGCCTTTAAACATCCAAGATGGCGGCTTATGGAAGCCGCCATCTTATCAGGCAGCCTGCAAACAGGAAGTGCCTCCTGACTGTGCTGCTATGCATTCTGGGACTGCTGACCTTTACCTGACCCCAGCTCTGCTCTGTCTGAGCAAAGCACAGTTATAACCCGCCCCCTGTACCTTATCCCACTCTCCTCTCCTCAGTAAGTGTGATGCTTCTGAGCCAAGATGGCGGCGCCCGTATCCTAAATTCCTGAACAGAGTTGCAGCCCAGTGGGGGAAAGAATAATAAGTTAGTGACTAAAAACGTAAAATATATTAATTTTAGATGCTGGGGAACCGTTTTTTAAGAGTTTGGGCTTTTCATTAAATCACGCTGAACGTTCGGTTTAATTTAAATTACATACATTTATTGAAAGAACAAAACCAAAACAAACAGCTGTTAAAAAAACATGTCTGCACAGCTGATAATAAATAATCCTAGGCCATCCCAAAAACGATTGATACAAAAGTTAACCCTAACACCCAGACCTGGTATAGGAGCATGCGCATCTGCTGGAGGGAAACCAAGGATGTCGCAGGTCTCCACTATTTATGCCAAGCTCCGTTGTTTATGGCGTCAGAGCGCTGATTGGACAAGAGCCCGAGCATACACTGTGGGATCACTGTAAAAGTGAGTACACCAGCAACCCCAGGGGATTTCACACAATGAGGAATGCCAAATAGGACTGAAGGGCCCACTTATTTATAAGCGGGGTATGCTGAGATGGGATGGCCAGCTCTACAAAGCTGTACCAGAGTGAGAAGCTTGAACCAGCTTGAGTCCATGCACTTACCAACTTCTGTGAGCTTTCTTTTTGACTGACAAATCACTCCCTCACATAGCTGGTGATGGGCAGTGGGGATGATGCACTGATGCACAGTGCTGTGCTAACCGGCCCCATGACCCTTGCAATCACATAATACCACGAGGCTGAGGAGAGGCGGTTAGTAATGGCCTGGGGGTTTAGGGTTCCTTTTCCAAATCCCTCCTGCCTTGTTCAGATTTACTTTAAATACTAACATATGTGTTTTGTGCAGGCCTGGAGTTTAAAAGTGTCCAAATATTTACGGAAGCTATACAGTTAGGTCCATAAATATTTGGACGCTCATGCAAATTTTGTTTTTTTTTACCTGTTTACTGAAACACATTCAAGTTATAGATTTGATAGGTTGATTCAGAGCCAGGTGAGAATTCTCGCTCCTTTTTAAGCAGATTTCTCTCCTGAAAAAAAAGAAGTAAGAAGTAATATACTGGAAATAAAGTCCAAACTTTCAGCTTTCATTTGAGAGTATCCATATTAAAATTGAATGAAGGATTTAGGAGTTTCAGCTCCTTAACATGTTAACATGTGAAATCCTGTTTTTAAAGGGACCAAAAGACAATTGCCTCATTATGTCATTCTCAGTTAAGCAGATATAAGGCTTGGAACTGATCTGAGGTATGGTGTTTGCATTTAGAATAATTTACTGTGAGGAAAACATGAGGGCACAGGAGCTCTTCATGCATTGAAACAAGCCATCCTTAAAGCGGACCTTCACCCTGAATAAAATCTTATATAATTCCCACACCCTGTACATACAGATTGTTCACATTAAAAATCATCCTACCTGCATCTACTGCATGTTATGAGCCTTTAAACATCCAAGATGGCTTCTCATGGGGCGTCAGGCAGCCTGCAAACAGGAAGTGTCTTCTTACTGTCCTGCTCTGCATTCTGGGATTGCTGTCCTTTCCCTGACCCCAGCTCTGCTCTGTCTGTGCAAAGCACAGCTATAACTCCACCCCCTGTACTTTATCCCACTCTCCTCTCATCAGTATGCGATGTTTCTGAGTAAAGATAGCGGCGTCCGCATCCTGAACACAGTTACAGCCCGGTGGGGGAAAGAATAAGGAAGTGACTAAAAACTTATATTAAAAAAATATATTAAATTTAGATGCTGGGGAATAGCTTTTTAAGGGTTTGGGCTTCTCATTAAATCATGCTGAAGGTCCGGTTTAAGCTGCAAAAACAGTAAAAGCACATCCAAGAAATTGCTACAATATTAGAAGTGGCAAAATCCATAGTTCGGTACATCCTGAGAAAGAAAGCACAAGTGAACTCATCAATGCCAAAAGATCTGGACGCCCACAGAGGACAACAGTGGTGGATGATCGCAGAATAATTTCTATGGTGAGGAGAAACCCCTTCACAACAGCCAGCCAAGTGAACAACACTCTCCTGGATGTAAACGTATCAATATACAAATCTACCATAAAGAGAAGACTACATGAAAGTAAATACGGCACTGCACGGTACAAGCCACTCATAAGCCTCAAGTATAAAAAGGCTGGATCGGACTTTGGTAAAAAAAAAAAAACATTTCAAAATGCCAGCACAGTTCTGGAAGAACATGGACAGATGAAACCAAGAGGCCGATTCAGTAATAGCGCCAGGTAGCGACAGATGAGCGCCAGTAGCGTGATTTTCACAGCGCCCGCTAGTATTCGCTGTGCTTGGCCGTTGTTCAGTTGTTGACAGCGACTCAGTCGGTGTGCGGTAACGTTGAATACGGGGTTAGGAGTCGCTGTTTGACAGGTTCCGCGCTGTATGGGAGCGCCTGACAGCGAATGGTCATAGCGAACGGCTCCCAGCATATTCATTAACAAATCACGCTCAAAAAATTCTCGCGCTGTGAAAAGCTTGTTTAAACCCCAGAGCGCTGGCGGCGATGGCTTAAAAGTAGTTTTTAACCCCCAAACATCCATATTTTTTGATTAAAAAATGAAACAAGTTTTTCTAAACATTTTGTAATATGAATACATTAATATCAGACCTATAATATCAATTCTGCACACATTTCTTTTTTTAAATTTTTTTACCTTAAAAAAAATATCTAACATTGCCGAAGTGGTCACAGAATTTTTGACATTTAAAAAAAAAAAAAAAAAAAAAACATTAATAACAATTAAATATGAAGATTTAAAGATTGCTCCATTGAAATGCATTGGAGAGCGCCAGGTAGCGACAGGTCATACTGTGATGGGATTAGCAGCGGCGCTGTTCGTTGCAGTCCACTACATGATGAATCCCGCGCTAGCCGACGCTCTCGCCGGCGCTAGCCTCATTTAGCGTGATAAATGCGTGATTGTGTCCGCCGCCTGGCGTTCTGGAGTCGGTAGCCGCCGATAGCTGGCGATACCTGGCGCTAGTGAGACACTACCTGGCGCTATCCCTTGATAAATAAGGCTCCAAGATCAACCTCTACCAGAATGATGGAAAGAACAGCAAAGGTGTGGTCCAGCTGTTGATCCAAAGCAGACCACATCATCTGTAAAACACAGCAGAGGCAGTGCGATGGCTGGGGCATGCCTCCAGTTTACAATAGTTCACATTAAAACAAACATTACTAACCTGCAGAAATGTCATGGATGTCAGAGTCAGGTCTGCCAGAGAAGCCCTCTAATGGTACGGGGTGTATAAAAGTCAGGAACATTTCTTCAGCTCTGGTATATTGTAATTTGGTGGAGAAGCCTCCGCCAGTTTGAAAGCTGGAAAATAGAGGTTAACAAATATTTTCCATTGTGGTCACTACAACAAGCAGCAAAATGCAAACCTAAAAGATATACCTGTGATTGCGCCGTTTATTCTGCTTCTTCCGTACTGCATACTTCAGATCAGATATTTTTCTCTGGATCTGCTCCAAATCTTTCCTCTCGTCCCCCGCTGCATTCACCTGTCTGATGAGCTCTTCTCAGATTTGGTTCTTTCTCATTTTGCTGGTTGCTTTGGAATGGCGCCCAAATAGCTCATCATAATGAAGTGTGAGGCCACTTGCCAAGGCTAGGGTTTGTGCCTTCCCAAACCGGCCGCTCAACTGGCCTCGCCGCAATGTTTGGCCTAATGGTTGTTCTTCTGGCTCATCTCTGTTTGGTGGCAATTCAGGGGACATTCTTGGCTGGCTGTGTGGTGATGAATCGGGCGTCACGTGGCTGGAAAAAGTCTGGACTGGACTGGCATTAGAACTGGGGGTCCTTGCCTGGGTGGGCACCGAACTTCCAGGCGTGGATGTTGCATAGGTCTCGCTGGTCTCCACCTGTGCCGGTGGCAAATGTGTCCGAGGAGGAGAGGGTGTGCTTGGGGGGCTGGGGCTTCGGGCCCTCTGCTTCTTTGTGCCCTAGGAACTTGTGCTCCGTTTATTATGAGATGTGGTTGCGCGGGGAGCAGGAGAGGGTGTTCTTGGGGGGCTGGGGCTTCGGGCCCTCTGCTTCTTTGTGCCCTTGGAACTTGTGCTCCGTTTATCATGGGATGTGGTAGGGCGGGGAGCAGGACAGGGTGTTCTTGGGGGGCTGGTGCTTTTGACCCTCTGTTTCTTTGTGCCTATGGAACTTGTGTTCCGTTTATTATGGAATGTGGTTGCGCGAGGAGCAGGAGAGGGTGTTCTTTGGGGGCTCGGGCTTCTCGCCCTCTGCTTTCTTTTCCCCTTGGACGTTGTCGTACCTTGCTGTTTGGATGTGGGTGTCCTCTTCTTTGAGGATCCTTCCTTGCTTATGCTTGCGGTTTTTGATGGGCCGGGATTTGTGGGCAATGTCACCTTGTGGTGGCCACTTTTTCTCCGCGTTTCATGCACCTTTGGAGCAGATTTGTGCGACCGAGTGCTCGGTCTGGAGGATGAAGTGTCCTCATGCCGCTGTGGCCCTTTGGTCTTGGCCTCCTTTGCTGCTGGTTGCTTTGCGCTAGCTTTTTTGGGTGCCATGATGACAATCTCAAAGAGAATGAGCTGTGTGTCCATTACCCTTTAAATACTAATGACTGGGTATAACGCTTACACGACCGGCCGTGCAGAACCCGGAAACCGCTGGGGCATTACCTATCTGCTGTGGACAAGAAGAAAGATGGCGCCCACAATCTTCACCCGCCAACAACAAGAGCTTATTATGCTCGTAAGTGTATTGTAAGGCCGTTGATTTGCCATCTAAATGCATGGCTAGGTCTTAAGGAAGCGCAGGAAGAAACAGTTGTTTTTAAAAGTGATTTAAACTCCGTGCCAAACAGAAGTTAGTGCGCACATGTGCGAACCAACTCACTTGCATCTAGAAGGATAGTTTAAGGCTAGAAATGTGTTTGGGAATGTCATTTAGTCAACAGATCTAATTGTGACTGATATTTGTATGCTGTTTGATCTAACAACTATTTTGTTTCTTGTGTTTTTTAGACTATGCTTTAGCGCAGGTATGACTACCTGCCCAACACATTCGAGAAGAGGAATCTGGACCTGGAGATCGTGGCCCGGATCCAACGGGAAACGGACACCACATTCACCCATAAGCAGATCATGCAGCACTAGTGGGACCTTAAACGACTACACATGTCCCGGGTGCGGCGATTTTTTGCAAACCATTTCCCAAGTAAGTACATACCGATTGCATGCTAGATGTAATTAATACAGAAGGTAGGCCTTTAGTTATAAATGCTTTTCTTTTATAGTGTTGGAAATGGACTATCGCATGAGATCCACCCAGAGGCGCGCAGTCTGGCCAGTGCGGCATGAATCTGCAGCAGCAAGTAAAGGTGGTGGATCTCCAGGGCCAAGTTCCTACCTCTCCTCTGTAGCTGCGTCAGACCAGCCCCTGGACCTTTCTACAGAGGAGGAGCGTCACGGCGTGGGCAGGGAGTCGTACCAAATGACTGAGCCATTAGCCTCTGGTATGTGACTCTTAATGCAACCCCACACACATACATGCTATTTAAACCAAAGCTGATTCCATTAATCTCTTTTTATAGATGAATATGTAGCGGGTGAACGATCTGAATCAGAGATTGCAGCAGATCGTGCCCTAGAGGAACATGGAGAAGGTGGGTGAAAAGGGTCATTTGCTTACTGTTGAATCAGACATTAGAAGTGAGCCTATTTTAAATGTCTCTACAGCCTCACATTCCCAGCAGTGGCAGGCCCCAGACCGTAGGGTGGTCCCCCAAGCAGAGGTCACCCACCACCTAAGTAAGTTGTAATGTAAATATTTGGAATATGTGTAAAATAACATCATCATCAATCAACCTAAATCCATTGTCAATGTCCTTAGCATAATGACATATGTCCTCTTCCTTTAAGAAATGCCTTAGCATAATGACATATGGCCTCATGAGTTAGCTTGCAACCTAAAAATCATTCCATCCACAGCTGTTAAACATGTATTTGCAGAACAATATTTTTTTTTTTACTTTTTACAGACACCGCACATGCGAGATTGGCACAAATCAGTGCCACGGTGTTTCAGTTGATGGGCGAGATGCAGGAGCTGCACGATTCATTGGGCACCACAGATGAAGAATAATTATCTGGGGCCTGCCAATGCTTTGTATATTGTTTTATTGTTTTATAAAGTTTTACAAAAATGTAAATATTTTTAAAGTTTTAAAATTTTTATAAAAAAAAAAAAAAGTTTTGTACTTGCAAACATTTGCAACAATTTAACAAAAAAAGGCAACAAAAATTGCCAGTTGCTAGTAAAAAAAAAAACATAAAACTTGTTTCTGTGTCATTTTCTTTGCAAAATACATTCATTAAGGGTTGGTTACGGCAAACCGTAGGAACAACCCAAAACTAAAAAATGAAGATTATCCAGACCACGATGTGATTTAGGTAAGCATTAGGTGCGCAAAGGGAAGAAGAATGAAACCGCGATGTGATTTAGGTAAGCATTAGGTGCGCAAAGGGAAGAAGAATGAAACCGCAATGTGATTTAGGTAAGCATTAGGTGCGCAAAGGGAAGAAGAATGAAACCTTGATGTGATTTAGGTAAGCATTAAGTGCGCTAAATGAAGAAGATGCAGACCACAATGTGATTTAGGTAAGCATTAGGTGCGCAAAGGGAAGAAGAATGAAACCGCGATGTGATTTAGGTAAGCATTAGGTGCGCAAAGGGAAGAAGAATGAAACCGCAATGTGATTTAGATAGGCATTAGGTGCGCTAAATGAAGAAGATACAGACCGCGATGTGATTTAGGTAAGCATTAGGTGCGCAAAGGGAAGAAGAATGAAACCGCGATGTGATTTATGTAAGCATTAGGTGCGCAAAGGGAAGAAGAATGAAACCGCGATGTGATTTAGGTAAGCATTAGGTGCGCTAAATGAAGAAGATACAGACCGCGATGTGATTTAGGTAAGCATTAGGTGCGCAAAGGGAAGAAGAATGAAACCGCGATGTGATTTATGTAAGCATTAGGTGCGCAAAGGGAAGAAGAATGAAACCGCGATGTGATTTAGGTAAGCATTAGGTGCGCTAAATGAAGAAGATACAGACCGCAAATTGATTTAGGTAAGCATTAGGTGCACAAAGGGAAGAAGAATGAAACCGTGATGTGATTTAGGTAAGCAATAAGTGCACAAAGGGAAGAAGAATGAAACAGCGATGTGATTCAGGTAACCATTAGGTGCACAAAGGGAAGAAGATACAGACCGCGATGCGATTGAGGTAAGCATTAAGGGCGCAAAGGGAAGAAGATACAGACCGCGATGTAATTGAGGTAAGCATTGTTGCAGAAGTGAGTGAATAAAATATGGAGACAAGCACATTAATGAGTTAATTTTGTTGTGCGCAGGCGTACGGTCGTAACAATTTCCGTCTGGATGTTTATTTATAGAAAAAGGCATTCAGAATCTAACGAGAAGCGTAAATCATTCGCTCGAGGCGACGGAAGCCTACGTTGTTTCATGAGTAACCTAAAAGTAAAACGAAATCTGAAAAATTCTCGTTGGCATATGAACGGACAAAAAAAAAAAAAAAACAGATCGACACAAAAACGAAATTCTTTTTATGTCTCTCTGAATCAACCCTAGAGCTCTGTGTACAAAACCAGCCGAATGCAGCCCGATAGGTCGACGTTTCATAATACAGATGGACAATGACCCAAAACATAAAGCCAAAGCTACCCATAAGTTTATTAAAGCAAAGTTGTGGAATATTCTTGAATGGCCAAGTCAGTCACCTGATCTGAACTAAACTGAGCATTTATTTCACAGACAGAAAGGCCCACAAACAGCAACTGAAAACCGCTGCAGTAAAAGGCCCGGCAGAGCACTAAAAAGGAGAAAACACAGGGTCTGGTGATGTCCATGAGTTCAAGACTTCAGGCCCTCACTGCCAACAAAGAGTTTTCAGCCAAGAATTAGAAATCACCATTTTATTTACAGTTATTTAATTTGTCCAGTAATTTTTGAACCACTAAAATGAAGGGATTGCATTTAAAAAAGGCTTTAGTTCCTCCTATTTTTATGCAAACTATTTATTTAACCCACTGAATTAAAGCTGAAACTTCAACTGCATTTGAATTGTTTAGTTCAAAATACAATGTGGTAATGTACAAAACTAAAATTAGAAAAATGTTGTCTCTGTCCAAATATTTATGGACCTAACTGTGCCTTAAGATGGTGCAAGTAACTTTTCCAGGCATTTATGAACGGCTGTCACAGGTTTGTTCACTACATATAGCAAGGCATCCCAAATTGGAAAGGAACAACACCTCCTTTGCCTCAGTGGTCTCCCATTTTATGAGGCTCACAAAGTGGGATGCATCACTGTTTGAAACCCCTGGATTCACCTTTTCCTAGAGCCCACACCGCATTATGCAGTGGCCGCACTGGCCATTCAGAAATGACTGCCACGGGTACGTGACTCAGATATAGGCATAGCGGGGATGCATCTATGGCTTTAATAAGGTGTGGGCTTTATGAAAAGGTGAGTGGCTGACTCAATTTGGGATGCTGCATAAAGTAGGAGACTATAAAAACAGGGCTGGGGTGTTCCTCCTCCAAAAAAATGTTTTTAGTTCACAATAAACAATACTACATTTTATTACTAATTTCATAAAATATTTAATTAAAAAGAAAAGTTGCCATAAGAGCAGGTCGCAGGTAACCATACAAGTATGATAGAGGTGCTGCTTTAGGTCCTCCTGAGGGTTACTTGTAGTGACTGACTACTTGCATAGGGTTAATGTATAGAGCAAGTATACCAGTGTCATCCTTCTGGCTATTAGCACCCTGAACAAGAGTCTGGCTTCCAAGGCCTGTTCGGACAATTTAAAAATCCATGTTGCCTCTACTTTCGGAAGTTGTTTCAGATATCACCTTCCCTACAGTTGGAGTGGAATTGGTATCTAGTCAAGAATAATTAACCCACAAACAGGTTACTATGGTTCCAAAATCATTGTGCCATGCCATATACCAATGAATAAGGTTACAAAACCACAGATAGATAGCTGTGGGTACAAGAAACCCCAAAAACCCACATTCCCCCCCCCCCCCATACCCAAAAATCTATTTAAAAAACAGCCAACATTTCATAGTCAACTTTTTACATGAAACAAGGTACACATTATTAGAGAAAACTATCCCAAGAAAGCAATGTTTGACCTGCAGCATACACTTTAAATGAATCCATGAATGCCATAGAAATAAAGGCAACATGGACATCTAGTGTTTTCGCCGAAATAACAACTCTGTAACCATGTGGCTCATGTCTATGCTTGATTGCGTAGCATTGATGGAGACAATCAATTTGACAGAGAAGGGGCTCGTCAAGAGATAACCTGCTCTCCATCCCCAAAGAGTTGCATCCAGGTCTCTGTAAGCTTTTAGGATAGGGAGGTTGTTCAAGACAATTATCCTGATATCAAATTCCTCATAGCATGTAGTGACCATAGTAACAGGAGCAGTTTTCTGCTGATGTATATAAATAAAAGGTTTGTAGATCTTCTAAGGTTTCAATGTCTGGAAATCAAGGTCAAAGGAGCATGAATGTATGAGTGGGTGAGGGTGGAGAGCATCCTAACATCTTGCAGAGAGGGTGCCACTGACTGGAGGCACAGCAAGTCACTTTGTTTGGAAACCACACAAATTGATCAATGATATCTAATGGTCGAAGGGGAATGTTGTCATTTTGTCTCTATGGCTCATTATATACATTGCATACTTATAATTATATTGCATTTTATACTAAGTAAAGTAAACGTATCATCCAAACATTATTTTTAAATGTACCCAAATCCCAATCACCTCTGTCTCTTCTCATTATTTCTTTTACTTGTAAGTTTTATATTATATTATGATTTTGAAAGCAGGGGGGAGGGGTAATGACTGCATTTGGCCCATCATTGTTGTCCCTTTAGATTTGACCTTACATGGCAACATGCACACAAAAGAAAGAGGTTACTATATAAGCCATAATATACAGTATATATTATGGTCTGTCATATAGGCTGTAAAGTATCATTCTGTGAGCCACAGGAGCGCCTTCTGTGATATATATATACAGTACAGTATGTTATATATTTATCATCTTTTTTTGCCTTTGCTCAAAGTATTCCTGTATTTGTGGCTAATTTAATCCCTTATTATAATACTGCTGCATAGGTCTGTCACTTTTACACAAGTCTCAAATGCTAATAAAAATGTGAAATGACATGGACACACAGGTGATACTGGGTGTAGGTTGATATATGATATAGTACAGTTCAGGACTGCAGGTATCCAACTGTCTAAAATAATTACCTGGAGCAAGCAATAGCTGTTGTAGCTAAAAGCGTGTACTAATCATATACATTTTGACAGAATTTTATTAGCAAAATATTTCCCCGAAGGAACAATTCTTGTCTAACAAATGGAGGTCTTTACGTAAAGAGGTTATCCTCTTTTAACTGTCATTAGCTGTAAATGCTGTTGTATTTTGGAGGGGGGTCCAATTTGTCACAGGAAAATACAAAGGACGAACATAACAATTAAATGTCATCGCTGCTTATGGCAGCTCAGACAATTTCTGAAATATTTTTGCTACAAAAAATAAAGTGAAATGAAGTAAATAAACCGGCACTAAAATATGTGCACACAAAACATGTTAAGAACTGGCACAAGCACTAGCTTAAGTGAAATGTGATTTTAAGATCCTTAAAGATAAGTTGCCTTCAAGCACTTGACATTCCCTACATGCATATATATAGGAGGGGATTTGCCCCAAGCCCTATCCTAGCCTGTGTGCTTGTGTATGTTGTGGCTGCCGAGGTGAGTGGCGCCTTGCCCCTCCCTATCTTTAAGGCAAGGTCAGTTGTGGCATCTTATGTATATAACTTTTATTGTACAGAGTGCAGTGATGACCAGCAAAACTGCATTTGCCAGTGTTTTAATTGGATTGGTGGGATAAGGGTGTGGAAAACTGCCAAGCAGTCTGTAACATTATTTGATTGGTTGCTACAAACTTTTAGCAGCCACCCAACTGAGGCTTAATTATTTAGCCAAAATAGTTTTAGAATGGCTTCACAAGGTCTGACAAAGCTGAATTCTTGAGGGTGAGGATGGGGGGATCTCTCTATCCTCGTACAGTTGAGGATGTGTTCAGTGGATTAGATGAAGCCAGGGAATCACCCAGATATCAGTAAGCTGTGGAATATACTGTAGCTTATTATTATAAGTCACTTTAGCTACCATCCTGGAGGAGACTATAAGACGCATTAGTCTTTTATTCTCTCTGAGGGCATTGGCTACATAGCTGGCCACACTGAAGGGACCAATATCAGATAGATGGTAGATGAACCACAGACAGGCAACAGGTGAAAGAGGTACAAACTGGGAAAATAGGGCCACACGTATTGGGAATAGGCAAAAGTGGCACATGCTGGAAACAGACAAGAGAGATATTGGTTACGAACAGATGAGAGAGGCACAAGCTGGGAAAAGAAGAGATAGAGAAAGGCTTAGAGTAGCTGAGGCGCATAGAGAGAAACCAGAGAGGCTCACTACAATGTGGTCGGTGCAGGGCTTCCCTGCTTCGTGTAGCCAAGCCCCCAGATAGTGGAGATACACAGGCACTGGATAGTCTTCTGGTGCCACTCTGATGGTGCAGACCTGGGAAAGAGAGGGTTGAAAGGTAGGTAACCGTACCAACAGGAAAAAGATTAAGAGGGAAACACAACTACAGATAGCAGATAGAGAGTTAGGAACCCAACATAGCAATCAGAAGGCCTTAAGCCCAACACAGAACAGAAGGCTTGGCACCAGCACAGGCCTGAAGCCCAACCAGCAACAGAGGCTGGATTTGCAGCTGCTTGGAACACTTACACAATGAACTAGCAAAGAGGTAAGAACAAGCATATAAACTAAACCCAGAAGAGGGGTATAACAAACACCTGTGGGTTGGTGGAGAGCAAGAGACTGACAACACAAGGAAAAGGCCAGATAATCACAAAAAACAAACAGGGCCAAAAATAGCAGCCTAGATAACACACCAGACTCAGAAAGTGCCAAGCCTCATATTTAATATTAAACAGCATTGTATATGGCATTTCTATTAAAGCTTGGGTTCTCCATTTAACATAAATAAAATAATAGTGATTAATAAAGTAATAAATAATATCAGTGACCACAGCAAAAGGTATATGTACCTTATCACCTAAGGCTTGGTACCTTGGAATCCTGCAGAATAAATCTGTCACAGTCTTGTGCTGTCAGCCCTGTTGCAGACAGTGTTCTTCTGGTGTACATTGGAGTAGACACTGCTGATACAAACAGCAGCAATGAACAGTAACTTGATGTGTGCCCTACTGCGAATCAATGAGACAGCCTGCTCCCTGGTGACTGGAAGTAGGATATGTACAGAAGCCATGCAGGGAGCATACTAGAGCAGCGCATAGGGCTCGTCAGCCCACAAGACTCCAGGAAAGACAATAAGTTGAAATATTGGCCCCTGGCCTGTTGTCTTGAGGGAAAAAAACATGATTTAAACGTAAAGGCTAAACTTTCTGTTTTGTGTAGCAGCTGCCATCAAGGCCGAGCTTAACATAATATCTACCCGACAAGGACACAAACAAGTCAATTAAAAAAAAACTCTGTTGATTGTATTCCTGATTTAGCAATCTTGCAAAGTAATTTTATCTTGAATTTATCAGATTTCATTTAGGAATGTGGGTGAATCCAGAGACTATTGCCACTACTGCTTTAATAAGAAGAGGTGCTCAAGAGTGTGATAAGATCATTAGTTTCATTTTCTCGGGCCCCTGCACATCTCAGAAAGTTGTGTCAATATTAAGAAATATTATGCTCTCTACTACAGGCACAACAGTGACATCTGGTGTTTATTAAAGACAGAGATACTCTTCAGTATAATTATCAGTTAAGGTATTCAACTTAGTAAGCTCAAAATAGTTCAGTGCACCTACAGAAGAAAATCACAGCCAAGGAGGTACAGAGGTTCTGTTGGTGATTTTTGTGAATGCTCCCCTCTACACAAATCCAGTTGTGTATAAGGTTGGCGTTCATGAGGCATACTCTAGGAAGTGGACCTCCAATGTTCCTCCTTAATCAGACAAATTGAGTTTTAGTGCTCAACGAATCTCTATTTCATTAAATAATAAGCAGTCAAGAGAAAGAAAACAAGCAACAAAGATTTCACAGCTTCTCGGGGCCAAAATTATGAGGAGAACGCAAGGGGCATGTGCCCCAAGGCCTCCACCACTTGCCCTGCAAAGGGGGCCTCCGGTTATGGTCTGGTCCAGAAGGCTTTTCAATCTTTGATCTGACGGTCCGCAGCGCCGGAAACTAAGCTATCAGTGACAGTGGGGCCCCCCGTACTTAGGAAAACCTTTTTTTGTTTTTGCAAAGCTGCAGCCGAAGCCACCATGGGTGGATGCAGAGCTGTCAATCTGTGGTTGCTTACTGTGCATTATTCACCAAGCACAGCCGCTGGCAGCTCAGTGCAGGGAAATGTTTTCTGCTTGACCAGCTGGGCGACTACACTACTGCCATTCCCCAGAGTGCAGGAGTTCCCCAGCACGCACCCGCACAATCAGTTACTGGGCTGGATTATTATTTTAGAGGAAAAAATACGGTATCTGGGGCCTCCACCAGATTTTGTGTCCTGGGGTCTCCATCACACTTAATCTGGCCCTGCAACTGCTACAATTGTAACTTTATAGTCATACAAATTGTATGTACTGTGCTTACACAGTAAGCGTATAACAGGTTCCTGCTATGGCACTTATCTGTTCTGTGTTTGTGGTTTGAAATAATGCCTGGATAGCATTGTAACTGATGAACAAATGTTAGAGGGGCTCAGCTTTGGGTCCCGATTCCAGCCTTAAACTAGAAAAAGCTCATAAAAAGAAGAATCTAAATTATTGAGGGATCTGATGAAGCTTAGTTATGATAGGGACAATTTTGAAATGAATTATATAATGTATTGTAGCATAACCCCACTTTATGGAATCACAAAAACAGCTCGGTGTGGTAGCCGAGGGTAAGGTAGATTGGACACAAGCATGTGGTGAACTTATAATGATAGCTAAGCAAACACAGACTCAACTGCAAGACAGCAGTGAAAGAATCCACTTGCTTTATCGTTGCATGAAAAAAGAAAATTGACCCACTTCACAGTTAAATGCAGTTTACAGTGTAATGGAAAAATCATCTTGCACTATTCTAGGCAGAGGACACAGGCACACTTGCTTTATACGACCATTCCGTGTATAGACTAGACAGTTTGTCAGAAAATACGAGAGAACGAGACACTTGCTTCATCAGAATGTTTCAGCATAATCATCATTACAATCAACTAAGGTGGCTAAGGGGGCACCCCCCCCACTTCACAGGACCCACTTCAAACAGTAACACTTCCAGGAAGGTTCAGAGGACCCATTAGCACAGGGGGGCCCAGTAGCCTTTAAAATTCCGGGCACTTCAATACCCGTGGCCCCAACACAGGGTGTCGGCCTGTCCCATATGACTATCTATGCACTTTGGGTCCAGTGAATGATGACCCCAGTCAACTAGGGCCACTACAGTATGGGCCAAGAGCCAGAGACACAATCTTGTCTTTTCCCACCGGCAGTCGGTCCTTGCAGAGTTCCAGTCTTGCTCCTCCTCTCTCCCCCAGGACAGCTTCTCTTAGCTTCTATCCTCTCGCTAGGTTTAACATCTTCTGGACCTCAGACGTGGTTCTTCATAACCCAGGATTCTATGCCAGAATGTATTTATATCACTCCATTTGTGGTCTTACACTACCATCCAGTGTCCAAAGTTGAAACGGAAACTGCATTTTAGTTTCAATGGGCAATTGACAATATATTCCTTACCCACTTCTAGTATACTGGTCTGCTTACCATACTCAATAATAACCCCATTGTTTTTATGCAACCTCAGCAATGTGTGTTGGCTTGATGTAGTGCTCTGTTCTACTGTGATACAGTAATCAACTACAAATTGTTATAACATTTAAAGGGACAGTCCAGACAAATCAAAAAATGAACTTAACTTACCAGCCAGCCCATAGACTCAATCCCTTGTAGTCCTGTGGGCTGAGCCAGTCTGGTTGCAGCCCCAAAGCTGAGAAACCACGTTTCAGCTACCCTACTATATATATATATATACAGACACTTGAGAGTCATTGTTATTGTGGCATCGTTATATAGACGATGTTATGATACTATGATGATACTATGGCAGAGATCTGAGTCTTCCTTCAGGGACTTCTTCCAACATATAAACTTGAATAATTGGACTGGATTAGATGGAAGACATAAGCATGAAGGAAATGCACTTTTTTGACCTTCCAATTATTAAAAAAAAAGGCAATACACTAATTCTGACTACAGATCGAAATAGCTATGTCCCATCAGGGAGTTTCCACCACCCCAGTTGGTTGAGTGGCACCCCAAATTTTCTAGGATCAGGAGGAATAACACTAGAATTGAGGGGTATCTGGATCAGGCAAGGATTCTGGAGGATCAATTTCTGGAGAAGGGATTCTCCAAAAAGGAACTGGACCTACAAAGATGGTGTCAGTATCCACTTACCTGTGCCCCGTTCCTGCGGCGTTCCCCGTCCCGCTGCGCGGCTGTCTGTTCGGCGGCCGCAGCGGGCGGGGGCCTTTCTTCTGCCTGGCGCGCGCGCGCCTCTTCCTGTGACAGCCGGCGGCCCCGGCTCTAGTTCTCGTGCTCGCGCACGTGCGCGAGCACGTCACACTTATACCCTCCAGCGGCGCTGCTCTCAGCGCGGCCGCCGGAGGAAGAATTAATTAAATTACAGGTGTGGGATTGGGGCTGGGGTTATTATTACTGGCCAATCTCCTTCTGGCCTTTTAGACTCCTGGGCGGTACGCCCTGTGTTGTCCTATTAGATGTTAGGTTCTAGTTGCACCAATCATCAGGCTCTCTCCCCTGGTCCAATCATACCTGCTTCCTATTTAATCCCTTTTCAGCCAGTTGGTCATTGCCTGTTATAGCGCCTAGACCCTTGTAGCTGTTTATCCTCGATTTTGATCCTGATTCCTGTTGCCGACCTTGCCTGTTTTTGACTATCCTCGATCTCCGTTCCTGTTGCCGACCCTTGCCAGTTTGACCATCCTTGATCTCCGTTCCTGTTGCCGACCCTTGCCAGTTTGACCATCCTTGATCTCCGTTCCTGTTGCCGACCCTTGCCAGCTTGACCATCCTCGATCTCCACTCCTGTTGCCGACCTTTGCTTGCCTCTGACCATCCTCGATCTCCACTCCTGCTGCCGACCCTTGCCTCGAACCTAGACCACGATCTGTCCATTGCTATTGTCCTGTGGCCTCCTCTGGTCTCCTGTTACCAACCTCCAGCCTGTCCTTGGACTTCCTCCTTACGCTCAGTTACGGGCTACCCGATTCCACTTCCAGCCGCGGGCTCTCCAGTCCTCTGTACCGTAAGACCTCATCCTTTGAGCCATAAAGTCCTGGGGGCAACCGACCCCAGCAGGCGTGTTCTGCGTCTCGGCAAGCGGGGGCTCCTATAGGTGAAGCTGGCTGCGGAGATTGGGGGTTGAGGTCCTTACCAAGAGAGCTGGAGTTGTCTAAGTGGTTAATCGCGGTACCCGGAGCGTGACATTATAACAGGCCCAAAAAATATTATTATGGAAGACCTGGTACAGCAAGTTCAGGCGATGGCCACCGCTATCAATCAACTTGCCCAGAGGGTGGCCAATCAAGAAACCCGCCAGACTTCAACACCCGCTGTATCACCTCATATTCCTGAGCCTAAGGTTCCTTTACCTGAAAAGTTCTTTGGAGACCGGGCCGGCTTTTCGAATTTCAAGAATTCGTGTGAACTCTACTTTAGGCTGCGGCCTTTATCTTCTGGCACAGAAACCCAACGGGTGGGTTTAATTATCTCTTTGCTACAAGGAGATCCCCAGTCATGGGCTTTCAGCTTGCTCCCTGAAGATCCTGCCTTACACTCCGTGACATCCTTTTTCTCAGCTATGGGAGTGTTGTATGCGGATCCAGATCGTCAGTCCACGGCGGAAAACAGGCTTCGGGCCCTGAAGCAGGGTCGGAATTCCGCCGAGGACTACAGCGCCGAGTTCCGGCGCTGGGCAGTAGAATCTACCTGGAACGATCCAGCCCTATGTAGCCAATTCCGCATGGGGCTATCCGAAAATATTAAAGATGCCCTGGTCAACTTTCCCACTCCCAAAGATTTGGACCAGCTTATGCAGGTCTCCATCAGGATCGATAGGCGTCTTAGGGAGAGAGCCAGGGAAAGGGTTAGGGTTACTACTCCCTTTAGACCTTCACAAACTCCCAGCCCTTCAACTCCTGGTGGGGTAAACTCCTCCTCCCCCTCTCAAGAGGAGCCAATGCAGGTTGGCAGAGCCCGTCTTTCTCAGGATGAGAAGCAACGAAGACGGTCTTTGGGTCTTTGTCTCTATTGTGGGTCCCCGGGGCATTTTGCCAGGTCTTGCCCTAATAAGGGATATCCGGCGGGAAACTTTCTCGCCTAGGTCAGGAAGAGGGTACTGACCTAGGTGGATGGAAGCATTACTCTCACCATGATAAGATGTTAATCCCTACAGAGCTTTTCTGGGGTCTTTCCAAACAGGCAGTATCTGCTTTTGTCGATAGTGGAGCTGCAGGTAACTTCCTGGATCGGAACATAGTCTCCATCCTGGGAGTTCCACTGGTACCTCTTGAAAAGTCTCTCCAGGTGTTGGCAATAAATGGGAAGGCTATCCAGGGAGGACCGGTCAGTCACAAGACCCCTCCTCTCAAATTAGTGGTGGGCTCTTCTCATTCTGAATTTATAGAATTTCTGGTGTTTGATTGTCCAGAAACACCAGTAGTTTTGGGATACCCATGGCTAAAGCTCCATAACCCCATATTTAACTGGCACTCTGGTGACCTGGTGAAATGGAGTAATTACTGCAAGGCACATTGCTTTTCCACTGTCCTTAGGAGTGTTCAGATTTTGCCCCAGGAATTACCTCTGCCTTATTCTGATTGGGCAGATGTCTTTTCTGAGCGATCCGCTGATAATCTTCCCCCACATAGACCCTATGATTGTCCCATCGACCTACTTCCTGGAACTATTCCTCCCAGGGGCAAGATCTATAATCTGAATCGAGCTGAAGAGCAGGCTATGAAAGAATATATTTCTGAAAACCTGAGTAAAGGCTTTATCCGCCCATCAACATCACCGGCGGGTGCCGGCTTCTTTTTTGTTGAGAAGAAGGATGGAGGTTTAAGGCCTTGCATAGATTATAGAGCCTTGAATAAGATCACCGTTAAAAATCGTTATCCTCTTCCCTTAATAGGGGATTTATTTAATCAGGTAGTGGGGGCTCGAATTTTTTCTAAACTAGATCTAAAGGGGGCCTACAACTTGATCCGTATTCGGCAAGGGGATGAATGGAAAACGGCGTTCAATGTTAAAGATGGTCATTATGAATATTTAGTGATGCCTTTTGGCCTTTGTAATGCTCCTGCGGTCTTTCAAGACTTCGTTAATGACGTGTTTCGTGACTTTTTGGGTAACTTCGTTGTGGTTTATTTGGATGACATCCTCATTTACTCTAAGAACCTTTCTGAACACAGGCAACATGTAAAACTGGTCCTTCAGAAATTGAGAGAGAATAATTTATACGCTAAAATCTCTAAGTGTATGTTTGAGGTCACCTCCGTTCCCTTCTTGGGATATATTATTTCTAGTCAGGGGTTGGAGATGGATGGGGGAAAAGTTTCGGCAGTACGGGATTGGGTGCAACCCAAATCCTTAAAAGAATTACGCTTTTTAGGTTTTGCTAATTTCTATCGACGTTTTATCAAGGGTTTTTCTAGTATCGTTGCGCCTCTCACCAATCTCACCCGCAAAGCCGCGTTCACTGTTAACTGGTCGCCATCAGCTTTGGAAGCCTTCCGTGTCCTAAAACCGGCTTTTACTTCGGCGCCAGTTTTAGTGCACCCCGACGTCAACAAACCTTTTGTTATTGAAGTAGATGCGTCTGAATTAGGTGTTGGAGCTGTTTTATCGCAATTCTCCGGATCTCCTGAACGTATGCATCTGTGTGCCTACTTTTCCCGGAAATTTAATACCGCAGAACAAAATTATGATGTCGGCAATAGGGAACTATTAGCTATTAAACTGGCATTTGATGAATGGCGTCATTGGTTGGAGGGTTCCTTACATCCTATCACTGTATATACCGATCACAAAAATCTCGAGTATATAGGCTCCGCCAAGAGGTTGAATTCTCGACAGGCCCGTTGGGCATTGTTTTTTTCGCGTTTCAATTTTATTATTACCTTTAAGCCGGGCGTGAAAAATACTAAGGCCGATGCTCTGTCGCGCATGTTTGGTGAGTGTAAGGATCGGGGGGATACTGGTGAACCTATCTTACCTGCAGGTTGTGTAGTCGGGGCCTTGCTCCCTGATCTCTCTAATGTTTTGGCGCCGTTCCAAGATGAATCGCCTGTAAACGCACCTATAGGATGTCAATTTGTACCGGCGCATTTGCGTTCTGATGTTATTCGTGAATTCCACGACGCAAAGACTGCTGGGCATCTGGGAGTCCGTAAGACTTTTATTTTAGCTCGGCGCCACGTATGGTGGCCTTCTATGAGACGTGATATCACTACCCTTATCGAAGCATGTCCTGTTTGTGCACGAAGTAAAGGGGTACACAAGGCCCCTAGTGGGTATCTGATTCCGCTTGAGATCCCTAAAGAACCATGGTCTCACATCTCAATGGACTTTATTGTTGATTTACCTCTTTCGCATGGGAACACTGTGGTTTGGGTAGTCGTCGATAGATTCAGTAAAATGGCTCATTTCATTGCTTTACCCAAGCTACCCTCGGCTCCTGAACTTTCGCGCTTATTCATCTCGCATATTTTTCGGCTTCATGGTATTCCAGTAAATATTGTTTCTGACCGGGGTGTGCAGTTTATATCACGATTTTGGAAAAATTTTTGTTCACGTTTGGGGATTCAGGTTTCTTTATCCTCCGCATATCATCCCCAGTCTAATGGGCAGACTGAAAGAACAAATCAAAGCTTAGAACAATATTTAAGATGTTACATCTCTGACACTCAGGAGCAGTGGTCGGAATTTATTGACTTTGCCGAATTTGCATATAATAATGCGCCGAGTGACAGTACAAAAATATCCCCTTTCTTTTGTAATTATGGAAAGAATCCTAAAGCTTCCTCTATTTCTGCAGCACCTTCTGATTTTCCGGTCTTGGAAGAGTGGCTTCAGAAAAGGAAAGATGTTTGGGCACGCGTCCAGGAAAATTTAGTAACTATGCGCGCTAAGTATAAAAAATTTGCTGATCGTCGTAGATCCCAAGAACCCATCTTTCAGTGTGGAGACCTTGTTTGGGTTTCCACTAGAAACATTGCTCTCCGCCAGCCTTCTTATAAATTGGGTCCTAAATTTATTGGCCCTTACCCCTTGTTTGGGTTTCCACTAGAAACATTGCTCTCCGCCAGCCTTCTTATAAATTGGGTCCTAAATTTATTGGCCCTTACCCCATTATCAGGAAACTTAATAATGTTACTTATAAGGTTCGGCTCCCTCCTACTATGAAGATCTCCGATTCATTTCATGTTTCACTGTTGAAACCTGCTAAAAACTCCCCTCCTGTTGGTCCTCCTCCAGTTTTAGTAAATAATGTGCAAGAATATGAAGTAAGCAAGATTTTGGATTCTCGTAGAATTCGTAATACGATACAGTATTTAATTGATTGGGTTGGTTATGGTCCTGAGGAGAGGTGCTGGGTTTCATCTAGGGATGTTCATGCCAGGGCTCTGGTGAAGAAATTTCACCGTGACAATCCGGAAAAGCCTGGTGAGGGTCCGGAGGCCCCTCGTGAGGGGGGGGGTAATGTCAGTATCCACTTACCTGTGCCCCGTTCCTGCGGCGTTCCCCGTCCCGCTGCGCGGCTGTCTGTTCGGCGGCCGCAGCGGGCGGGGGCCTTTCTTCTGCCTGGCGCGCGCGCGCCTCTTCCTGTGACAGCCGGCGGCCCCGGCTCTAGTTCTCACACTTATACCCTCCGGCGGCGCTGCTCTCAGCGCGGCCGCCGGAGGAAGAATTAATTAAATTACAGGTGTGGGATTGGGGCTGGGGTTATTATTACTGGCCAATCTCCTTCTGGCCTTTTAGACTCCTGGGCGGTACGCCCTGTGTTGTCCTATTAGATGTTAGGTTCTAGTTGCACCAATCATCAGGCTCTCTCCCCTGGTCCAATCATACCTGCTTCCTATTTAATCCCTTTTCAGCCAGTTGGTCATTGCCTGTTATAGCGCCTAGACCCTTGTAGCTGTTTATCCTCGATTTTGATCCTGATTCCTGTTGCCGACCTTGCCTGTTTTTGACTATCCTCGATCTCCGTTCCTGTTGCCGACCCTTGCCAGTTTGACCATCCTTGATCTCCGTTCCTGTTGCCGACCCTTGCCAGTTTGACCATCCTTGATCTCCGTTCCTGTTGCCGACCCTTGCCAGCTTGACCATCCTCGATCTCCACTCCTGTTGCCGACCCTTGCCTCGAACCTAGACCACGATCTGTCCATTGCTATTGTCCTGTGGCCTCCTCTGGTCTCCTGTTACCAACCTCCAGCCTGTCCTTGGACTTCCTCCTTACGCTCAGTTACGGGCTACCCGATTCCACTTCCAGCCGCGGGCTCTCCAGTCCTCTGTACCGTAAGACCTCATCCTTTGAGCCATAAAGTCCTGGGGGCAACCGATCCCGAGCAGGCGTGTTCTGCGTCTCGGCAAGCGGGGGCTCCTATAGGTGAAGCTGGCTGCGGAGATTGGGGGTTGAGGTCCTTACCAAGAGAGCTGGAGTTGTCTAAGTGGTTAATCGCGGTACCCGGAGCGTGACAGATGGTCAGTTCTAGATCTTGACAGAAAAAAATTGCTGAATAAAAGCTTTAATGCACAAAAGATAATAGAATAGAGTTTGCATTCATTACAAGCTTTAGCTTACAACATAAACAGATTCGTAAAATACTTAATAAACACTGGCATATCTTAAAAGAGGATAAGACATTGAGTATTTTTTTTACCTGATAGACCTCCAGTTGTGTTTAGGAAAGCTAGGATAACTAGGAGTTATAAAGACCCTCCAATTAAATTAGCCACAGGTGAGCTGAATGGTTTCACCAAATG
Source organism: Gastrophryne carolinensis (assembly GCA_027917425.1). Taxonomy (NCBI): domain Eukaryota; kingdom Metazoa; phylum Chordata; class Amphibia; order Anura; family Microhylidae; genus Gastrophryne; species Gastrophryne carolinensis. The sequence continues at coordinate 147,301,534 of CM051240.1, read as the reverse complement.
TGGCAAATGTAAAGCTTGTAAGGTTGTGGCAGACCAAACTAGGAGACAGAAACAAGTATGAAAACCAGGCAGGTCTAAAACATAAAGAGTGTAATTACATGTAATACATAATTCGGTGTTTATTTATCGTGTTTGTTGTCGTGTTCCTGCAAGTTGCAGTATGTAGGGAGGACCACTAGGCCACTGATAACACTTATGCAAGAATATCTATATAATAACGAACTGGGTCTAGAGACCCATAGTGTTCCATTAGATTTTAAGAACATGATAGCAACCCTACGGGAATGAGGTTTGTGGGTACAGAGAGAATAGCTGGCCACTGGAGGGGTTCTAATTTACTAAAAATGGATTCAGAGCAGCGACGGCAAGATGGCGCTGCCTGACGGAGACGGCGCAGGGCTGAGGGATGTCGGAGAGAGATGTGACCGGAAAGGTAAGTTTAATGTAAAATGTGAAACCGGAGGGGTGGGGGGGGGAGGGGCGAGCAAGCCAGGTTTGGGGAGTCTTTATTAACGCCGCAATACCTGAAATAATCCTCTTTAAAGTGGAGTTTGATCTAACTGCTTTTATCAATACATATTAAATTTTTGGCAATAATACATAAAGATATTTAAATTAGGCCTTCATGAATGTCCTTTTGAATATATGATTTTCCTTTTTTACCATCCCCTTACCTTATTATTAACTTTCCCTTTCAGTGATTAAGAAGCAGAGTAGGTTTTTTTACTACCATTTGGTTGCTTGGTAATACTGATTCTATTTTATCCCTCTTTAAAATTTGTATTGAATGTATTTATATATTTTTTTATTTACATATTTCTGCCCTGATCCTTCCTCCTTAGTATATAGGTGCACCTAAAAATCAGTCGAGGAGACCAGGGTGTCCCCAGCAGCACATTTCCTATTGGTGAGGTTTTTCTTCTTTATAAGCAAACTCTGGCAGGGGAACACCTAACAGTCTGGAAAAAGTTTCCATAGGAACGAAATGCGTCAATGCTGTAAGGTTTGTTCCTGAAACCTGCTTACATTTTGAAAGGATAGTCAGAGACCTTCTTACACCTGATGGCCGGGGTTTGGAAGGAACTCTGATGTTTGAACTTGTTGCAGCCTGCCTTATCTGTGATATCTATGCGCGGTTTTATGGAAATATTGTGAGTGCATTTCTATTCATTAAATCTAAACTTTAATATTACTGTATTGCACTATGTGTGTTTTATACCTTTGATCACATCCCACCCCACAGTGGATTAGGATGGCTGAATTGTTGAGGTGAGAGGAAATATTTGATTTTCCTTGGAAATACAGAAGATCCGCTGCTCCTGTGATTGTGAGAGATAAGCGCTATTTAATTGGCAATTCAGTAAGCACATAGGGTGCATACATTTGGTGGTGGAGGTCATACTGACGATTTTATTGGAAGATTTGAGAATAGAATAGAGACTTTCTATTTTAGCTCTATGCTTTTATATGATTATTCACCCCATGGCCACTACTTGACCCCCCACCCAGTGTCAATAGACAAGGGAGCCTGCTACCATGCTAAAGCAGGAATGTGCCAAGATGACAGTAAAGTCCGAACCACTGCAGCCCGTAGAACAGGGTACGTGGGATCAGGTTTGCAGGCTGGCAGATGCTTGAAGTTTATGGACAGGAGAATCATGTTTTACAGTTAGGTTGTGGCATTTTAACTAAATTCATGTATATAAAAAGAAAGTTCAGGCATTGTCCTTTTAAATTATTTTTGCTTTCAGCCATCACTGAACAACTTTTTTGTTTAAAATTTTCAAATATGGCATGTGGCCCTTTCTTTAGTAATACTTTTGGATTGCTTCTACTAGCCCAATGAGGTTGTTTTTTCTTTTAGTGACATATTGTACATAAAGCGGACCTTCACCCTGAATAAGAGCATATCTTATATGTTTCCCACACCCTGTAAATACAGATTGCTCACATTAAAAATCATCCTACCTGAATCTACTGCATGTTATGAGCCTTTAAACATCCAAGATGGCGGCTCATGGGACATCAGGCAGCCTGCAAACAGGACGTGCCTTCTAATTGTGCTGCTCTGCATTCTGGGATTGCTGACCTTTTCCTGACCCCAGCTCTGCTCTGTTTGAGCAAAGCACAGCTATAACCCGCCCCCTGTACTTTATCCCGCTCTCCTCTCCTCAGCAAGTGTGATGCTTCTGAGTCAAGATGGCGGCACCCGTATCCTAAAGTCCTGAACAGAGTTGCAGCCCAGTGGTGGAAAGAATAATAAAGTAAGTGACTAAAAACTTTAAATATATTAATTTTAGATGCTGGGGAATCATTTGATAAGGGTTTGGGCTTTTCAATAATTCATGGTGAAGGTCCGGTTTAAGTCAATATGGTTTGTGTTTAAGAAATATGAGAACTTACAATTTTTTATATTTTTAGACCCAGGTAGTCATATACAGACTAGATATATATATATATATATATATATATATATTATATACATATAGAAAGAAGTTAATAAATAACATTCTTCATACTACTGTGTATGAGAATTTTTAATACCCAATACACAGAAGCTGCCAACCTGATTGGTGTCAAATAGGAGGTGAGTAGGAGCCTGGACAGAGGGGCGGCTGTAGATATAGTTCTGGATTTTGCAAACGCATTTGACATTGTCCATCATAGACGCTTATTGGGTAAATTGAGGGTTGGGGAAGCGATTTAAAAGGTTTTTGTTAGTGTTACAGCAAGGGTCAGCGAGCCAATAATGAGGTTGCCCCCCCCCCCCCCCCCCCTCACATGCAGGGAACAACACCCATTTTGTTTGTTCAGTTTACATCCCTGCCTTTCTTTGTTTTATACTTGTCTACCTAGAGGTGTGAGTGAGCTTGGTTGTGAGTGACAGTGACAGACTTTGAGCTTTATTCAGCACACACAGTGCAGCACAGCCAAGGACAGTGAAGCAAAAACATGGATTGTATCAATGTTAACAACATATATTACTGGAATGGTAGTGGTTAGGATCATCATTGGAGAGGCCTGCATACTCAAGGAGCTGCATACTCAAGGGGCTGCATACTCAAGGAGCACATGCACATATCAGGTCCAACACATGCATGTACATCAACACAATGGAAAGCACCAGAGTGCACCAAGGCCCATAGGTGAATCTCCACTTGCATCTGCATGGAGAGCGTATACACTGTGTTTAGGCTCCTACCTTTATTGTTTTTTTATTAGATTCTAAAGTCTCTGAAATCCTTGTGCACTTTGATCCTATGTATAGGGTGTTTCCCCAGCCCAGTCTACCTTCATCATTAGGGCGTCTAGTTAAAACTTCTTGGATTCTTAGATTCTGGGGCCTAGTAAGCCTAGGATTTTAGGTAGGTCTGCCAGTTGGGCTCAACCAGCTTCCAGAAGAGACTGCTATTGGCAGTGGTTTTACAACCTAATTCAGCAGTCCCCAACTATACTTTCCATGAGAGTCACTTTTAGCAGTATGAGATGCTCAGCAGCCACATTGAAAGTGAATAGGAGCCATTCAGAAGTGGTTCAAAAAGGGAAGCCTTGGAGCCCCTCACTTGTATGAATACTATGTGGCAGCGCAAGTGGCTTCCTTGCTCCCCCTACACTCTTCAATAAACACTCTGGGCTGGGTGCAAATGATTTCCGGCAGTGTGGCCCCGGTTTCAGTCGCATCCTTGCTATGGATCCCTAGGGGGCTCAGGCCGGGGGAACTCCCACAGTTCTTGACCCCCCCTCTCGACCTTTGGGACAGGAATGTGTCGAACCTAGGGTGGCACTCACGTCACATCCCAGCAGCCCCATTGTTAGGTAATCCCCTGTTTATGCCAGGGGTGGAATCCAAACGCAACTTTAGATGGTGGGAGAGGCAGGGCATCACTGGTGGGAGTGGCGCATTGGAGAGGAGAATGCCGGCACTCTATCACACTTAGGTCTGCCATCCAGCCAGGTGAAAGATATAGAGGGTTGCAGCTAACCCATTTCATCAACAAAGTGACTCGGGGTAGCAGACTCCCCCAACTCCCTACCAATTTTGAGCGTAGATGTCTGCAGGAGCCTTTGGCTGGGGGTGCCATATCTGAACTTTATGCCACCCTAGTGAAGCTGGGCAGTGATCCACAACACTCCTATATGAAAAATTGTTCAATTCTGCTGACTCACTTTTCAGGGGCCCCAAAATGAATTGATTTCTGAAGGGATCCTCACATTAAAACATAAATCATCTGCTGCTGAGGTGGACCTGCAGAAGGGATAGCGTTCAGTGGGAGCTATTGAGGAATATAAAGCATAAGATGAAACCCCCTAAAAGCCAGCATAAGAAGAACAGATCGAAGGCTAATTTAACCCCTTGCCTGGTATGTCCCTTTAAATAATGCTGAGGAAAGAAACAAAAACATAACCTACAATACATACATCTGAATAATAACTTGTGGCTTTGTTAATAACTGACAATCATGATGCATTAGAAACAAGCTGCAGAAGCCATTCTTTCTGAATCGGTCATGGTCTACATATTAATTATTAGTTAGGTAGACATTTTATTTTACTAATAAATGTAAATCAACAAATCTAACCATGGGAAAATCAAAGCAATCCCACACCCTTGGAAGCCGCAAGAGGAAGTCTGCCTCTATAGGGCAGGCCGTCCCTAATCCTACTAAGCCTTTCCTTTTCTTTAACCCTTGCTGTAGTGAAGTTACTTCATTCAGCCCAGGAACACTTAAAACATTTTACAGAGAGGCCGAATTTTCTTTAGGCTTCTATGGAAGTTTAAACCATGTGGAGTAGCTTATTTGGAAAATATTAGCCAGTAGAATGAGCATCGTTTTCCAGATATCAGAATGGAAAGTACAGGACGTAACAGCCAGTGCTGACAGCAGTTGTAATTTCGATATTTCAAATAGCATGGTTAGATTCAGTGACCACCAGTTAGAGAGATCCAAATCACTGCTGAAACTCAAGCTATTAAAACCTTACTTGGGGTTTAAAACTAATCACACACATATGCTATTATGATATAATACAGAATACTAATGGCAGACTATACTATAGCATAAAATGTGTTCTCTGGGTCAGTAACCAAAATGATATTAGGTCATGTACTGAAAAAATCCTTCTGTAAGGGAGGACATGCCCAGCTGGGCTTTACACAATTCCCTAATGCCCTTTTTCCCAGTCACAGTTTTTCCACCATACATCTGTCTGCTGACAGCTCTTACTGAGCAAGCTGAATAATTTCAATAGGAAAAAGCCCTCTCATCTGTTTTCTTTTCTGGATTGCTCACCCTAAGCTACAACAAACACAGCTGGATACTAAGAGCCCCCCCCCCCCTGCTCTATATCTCCATGTCTATATCTCATACTCCATTTTTGTCACGCTCTCTGTTTCTCTCCACATCACTCTATCACATCACTCTATCACTCTCTCGCTCTCCATCTCTGTCTCTCTTATGCTCCCCATCGCTGTCCCTCGGTCTCTCTCTCGCTCACTCACTTTCCATCTCTAAATCTCTCTCCACATTCCTCTGACTTTCTCTCGCTCTCCATCTTTGTCTCAGTCTCTCTCAATTGCACAAACTTTAGATCCACCGCTTAGTCTGCAGGACCTTTAAAGGTTATTTCAAAAAAAGATGATGTACAAAACAAAAGGGAGGCCCACATGCCATAGCATTCTGTAGGCAAGTAATACAAAATCCGCATTTCAGGAAAGAGAAAATAGCATTGTTACTGGCAAAGAGTGACTCCAAGTGAGTTTAATCATAAGGTTTACAGACTACTTGCCTCCTTCAACACACATATGCCATGTTAAAGTGTTTGAAAAGGCAAAAACAAAAATGTAGCAGTTTGTGAAAATGGGCCCCTGGCCATGTGCACAACCAAGAGCACTCCGGTGGCATCCTCAGGCAGTCCCACATCAGTCACAACAAGGAGCACTAACAGCTCTCTTTACGACAATTAATTGCTAGGGCGATGTCTGGCAAGTCCCCTCCATTGCAGTGATTGAAGCTGGGTATGCTCCTGGCTGTGATGTGGGGCAGTGTGCCCGAATGCCAAGGCAGAAATTTTGGTAAACCGGAAGGTTTCTGATCGTTGGACAAGTAGAAAGCAGCTGAAGGGTGTTGCAGAGTGTAAGTGCTGGGTGCGGCGGAGTCAAATCCAGATAGACATTTGTGGTTTAACCCTTTAACTGCCAGCTACATAAAATTCACGTAGCTGCCTCTCCTGTCCTTAAACGCCGGGTCTCCTCTTCAAGATGGTGGGCTCCGATCGTCGGTCGGACCTCCTCCGGCTGCAGGGGAGGGCCCGGAATAGGGTGCCCCCCCCCCATTTCATCTGCCTCCGGCTTTTCCCTAAAAAGAAATAAAAATGAGACCCCTATACCAGCTCACAAGGCTCTGGGTCTGGCAAGTCACCTCCGGCTAGTGGGTGACTTGCCATTAACCCCCAGCCCCCCCATTACCTGCCTCCCCAGCGGCCAGGGGGGGCAGAAGGGCCCGGGCCACTTAGTGGCTAGGTGGGCTAGTAGCCTGCAGGGCCAGGGGCCACCAACGCTGGCCCCTGCGTCCTGTTCTATAAGCCCCCATAGCTGGCCCGGGCTGGTAAAGCTGGGTAGGGGGGACCCTACGTCATTTTTTGGGGGGATTTTTAAGGGTTTTTAACCTGGGAGGGGGGACCCTATGTCAATTTTTTTTAATTAACCGCTTATGTCCTGTTACACAGCAGGTATAAAATGCTTCCAGCATTTTGTTGTGTGGTGTGTTTGTGTTTTTTTTTACATTTAAAGTGGACCAACACCCAGGATTTTGACTATCCTGGGTATAGGTCCTTTCCCCCAGGGCATCCCGATCGGGGATGCCCCGCTGTGTGAAACCCCCCCAATCGCCCACAATAACTCACCTCACCCCAGTCCTACGGTGCATGCGCGGCCGCTCGTCCAATCAGTGCGCTCAGAGCGGCTGAGTTATGGACGTCTAAGAGACGTCTAAGCTCACCCACTCTGAGCGTTTCACACAGAGGGGCATCTCGATTTTGGATGCCCCGGGGGGAGGGAATAGAACGGTCTGTGAATCTTATAGATTCCCGGGCCGATCAGCCCTGGGTGTTGGTCCACTTTAACCCATTGTGAACTTGTAAGGAGTCCATGAAACCCCTATACCAGTTCACAAGGCTGGAGGGCTGTCAAGTCACCTGCGGCTAGCGGGTGATTTGCTATTAACCCTGGCCCCCCTATTACCTGCCTCCCCGAAGCCCAGGGGGGGGGGAGAAGGGCCCGGGCTGATTTAGGCTGTGCGGGCTTGTACTTGGCAGGGCGGGGGGCCACCAAAGCTGGCCTCTGCGCCCTGGTCTACAAGCCATGCATAGCTGATCCCCAAGCTGGTTATGCTGGGTAGGGGGGACCCCATGTCATTTTTATGGGAATTTTAAGGGTTTTTAACCCTTAAAATTAAAAAAAAAATGGGGATTACCCCCCCCCCCCCCACTTGGAAGGGGAAACCCATGCCAATTTTTTTCTTGATTTAACCCTTTATAGTGTGGATTGTAGTTGTATTTTATTTTTAGATGTTATGAAGTGTTCTTTTCAGTTTGGGGGGGTCTTCTGAACAGTAGCGGGGGGCTACCGATACATATGTGGTACCGTTGTAATCGGGAAAAATGGGGCTTTCACATGCAATATGGTTTGACTATCCTGGGTATAGGTCCTTTCCCCCAGGGCATCCCGATCGGGGATGCCCCGCTGTGTGAAACCCCCCCAATCGCCCACAATAACTCACCTCACCCCAGTCCTACGGTGCATGCGCGGCCGCTCGTCCAATCAGTGCGCTCAGAGCGGCTGAGTTATGGACGTCTAAGAGACGTCTAAGCTCACCCACTCTGAGCGTTTCACACAGAGGGGCATCTCGATTTTGGATGCCCCGGGGGGAGGGAATAGAACGGTCTGTGAATCTTATAGATTCCCGGGCCGATCAGCCCTGGGTGTTGGTCCACTTTAACCCATTGTGAACTTGTAAGGAGTCCATGAAACCCCTATACCAGTTCACAAGGCTGGGGGGCTGTCAAGTCACCTGCGGCTAGCGGGTGATTTGCTATTAACCCTGGCCCCCCTATTACCTGCCTCCCCGAAGCCCAGGGGGGGGGGAGAAGGGCCCGGGCTGATTTAGGCTGTGCGGGCTTGTACTTGGCAGGGCGGGGGGCCACCAAAGCTGGCCTCTGCGCCCTGGTCTACAAGCCATGCATAGCTGATCCCCAAGCTGGTTATGCTGGGTAGGGGGGACCCCATGTCATTTTTATGGGAATTTTTAAGGGTTTTTAACCCTTAAAATTAAAAAAAAAATGGGGATTACCCCCCCCCCCCCCCACTTGGAAGGGGAAACCCATGCCAATTTTTTTCTTGATTTAACCCTTTATAGTGTGGATTGTAGTTGTATTTTATTTTTAGATGTTATGAAGTGTTCTTTTCAGTTTGGGGGGGTCTTCTGAACAGTAGCGGGGGGCTACCGATACATATGTGGTACCGTTGTAATCGGGAGAAATGGGGCTTTCACATGCAATATGGTTTTCTTTAAAAAAAAAGGCTTTATTTGAAAATATTTCTAAAAAATATTTTTTTTATTTTGTTTTGTTTAATTTACTTAAAAATATTTTAAAAAACAGTAAAAAAATGACAAACAAGACATTTCATGTTAAAGCCTAAACTCTGCCGCAAAAATAAAATATATAATTTTCCTGGAAATTCCTGCAAAAATCACACTTAAGCATAGCGCAAAATGGTGAAAAATGACCTGTCAAGAGAGGGTGACAAAACCTCAAGTAGGCTGGCAGTTAAAAGGGTTAAAAGTAGCTATGCATGTTGGGTATCGTTCTGCTCGGGGGACCTTGCGCTTTTAGATTTAGCTTGTTTTTGCTTGTTTGCATATTGATATTTTAGGAAAACTCATTTTTTATTTTGCTTTATTATACATTTTTTAAGGAAACCCTGTGCGACCAAAGAATTCTTTGAGGGATTACTTTCAGAAAGATGGGCCCACTACAACATGCTGGGTACGCTTAGAAAGCTTATCATGTGTACTTTCAGGGAATGTTATGTGGTATGGTTTGTGGGGGGTATTCCAAATGTAAAGGGTTGTTTTGGTAGAAAAAGCGCAAGGTGCGCACTTTGTCTGCAGAGCTGAAATTTTCAAGCAAAATTACCATTGTGCACATGCTTTACTTTGGGGTGTTTGGCAACTTTTCTTTTGACAGTACCTATGCATGTTGGGTATCGTTCTGTTCGGGGGATGTTGCTTTTTCAGATTAACTTGTTTTTTCTTGTTTGCATATAGTTTTTTTTAGGAAAATGTGGCTTTGATCCTGCTTTTTTTATCCTTTTTTAGGGAAGCTCTGGGTAACCAAAGAATACATTGAGGGAGAACTTCCAGAAAACTGTGGCAACATCAACAAGCCTGATACGCCTAGAAAGCTTAAAGTGTGTATTTCCAGAGAATATATAGTTTGTGGGGGGTATTTCAAATGTAAAGGGTTGTTTTTATTAAAAAACTGCAAGGTGTGCATAGCGCTTAGCATATCTGTATTTGATCTAAAAATCTCTTAAAGTGCTGTTTCAGTTTGGGGAAGTCTCCTGGGCAGGAAAGGGTGTCTACCAATACATATGTGGTACCGTTGTAACCGTGAGAAATTGGGATTTCACACGCAATAAGATTTTATTGACAAACCTACATTTTTTATTACAAAAAAAAACTACAATTTGTAAAAAAAATAGATTTTTTTTTTAATTTTTTTGCACATATTTCACCCCAAAATATTAAGAATACACTTGACAAATGACAAACAAGACATTGCATGTTAAAGCCCAGACTCTGCTGAAAAAAACAATATATAATTTTCCTGGGAAATCCCTTCAAAAATCACAGTTGAACATGCATAGCGCAAAATAGTGAAAAATGGTCTGGCAACAAAGCGTAACAAAAACTTCAGGTAGGCTGGCACTTAAAGGGTTAATAGGAACTGACTTTACTGGAACACGAGTGCAGTAAGAGAATGTCATGTGGCATGGGGATAACAAAATGCAAGTTCTAACTGCACCTGAACTACAACAATGTTGCCCAGAGTAATGGAAAGCTGCACACACAGCAGTAGTAGCAAAAGATCCCACAGTAAATGTTTCTGAAACAAGCAACTTGCTACATGACCCCTTTTCCTACCGCACCCTAGATTGGTGGAAAAGAAAAATAACAAAGTGCTATAAGCACTCCACCAACTCTACTTAGTAGACTTAGAATGGGGGCATGGAAACCCTATAGGCTGGGGAGAACTTTACTCTCCCTGCCAAGTTTGTCCCAGGGAGGACACAGGTCTGTTGTGAGCTAAACTTTGCCTTTTATGCTAGGGTAACGGCAAAACATACTGCAGTACCTGACACCCCCTCCAATTGGAGGAATCAGTTGCTGAAGCACAGCAATTCCACTGTTTCCTGCCTAAAGGGTGCCCCTAGAAGAGAAAAATACCATTTTGTGATTACTCACCTGTAAAATGGGTATTATAAGTATGTCATACACCCTGCTTCCAATATTCATGACATGTGGGTTATGGCCAGTAGAGGGCGAACTTTGCAGAGATGACAGGAAAAAAAGGAGCCCCTCCCAGTCCATAAATACCTGGGACGTCCTACACATTCCCCAGTATAGGACAGCAGTAAGGGGACCAGGAAGAGCCAAATCATAACACTAAAAGGTTCACCATATAAAGGATCCAAAAACCAATAAGGGCGGGATGAAGCGGGGTGTGTGACATACTTATAATACCCATTTTACTGGTGAGTAATCACAAAATGGTATTATTCCGAGTATGTCACACACCCCGCTTCCAATATTCATGACATGTGGGACATCCAATAGCAGTGTCCATCATGGGTGGGGATCCCAATACGGCAAAAAATGCAGCTTGCAGAAACTTGCGGCCAAAAACAGCACATCAACCTTATCAAACTTGGAAAAAGTATGAACGGCGGACCAAGTAGCAGCCTTACAAACTTGTTCAACAGAAGCCTGGTGCTGAAAAGCCCAAGAAGCCCCAACAGCATGAGTCGAATGAGCAATGATCTGAAAAGGGGGAACCTTCCCCTTGGCAGTATAGGCCCCAACAACGGCCTGGCGTATCCATTTACTAATGATAGACTTGGCGGGCGCCAAACCTTTCCTGGGCCTGGAGGGCACCACAAACAAGGCGTCCGTCTTACGAAAGGGAGAAGTAGCCACCAAATAGTACTTCACACAACGAACCACATCCAAAGAGTGCAAAACCCTCTCCTTGTCATTGCTAGGCTTAGGACACAAGGAAGGGAGAACTACATCCTGATTGAGGTGGAAGGCAGAAACCACCTTAGGAAGGTAATCTGGCTTAAAGCGAAAAACCACCTTGCCCTGGTGTCTCTCAAAGTAAGGGGCCTTAATGGACAGAGCCGCCAACTCAGAGACACGCCGAACAGAGGTAATAGCCACCAAAAGGGCAACTTTTTGAGTGAGCATAGAAAGTGCAACATCCTGCACCGGCTAAAAAGGAGGCCCCTGGAGGGCCGACAGAACCAAATTCAAATCCCAAACGGCAACAAAGGCTTTCTAGGGGGCACATGAGTAACCCCCTGGAAAAAAATCTTAACCAGAGGATGCAGAGCAAAAGACCTTTGAAAGAAGACAGTCAGAACATAGACCTGCCCTTTCAAGGTACTAAGCTGGAACCCCAGGTCCAGACCGTGTTGAAGAAACACCAAAATCCTAGAATTAGAAAACACCCTGCAAGTCAAGGCCCTAGCCTCACACCAGCCAAAATAGGACCTCCAAGTCCTGTAGTATATGTTAGAGGAAGATCTCTTCCTAGCTCTAACAAGAGTCTGAATCACAGCCTCAGACAAACCTTCCTCCCTTAAGATGGAGGTTTCAGCAGCCACGCCGTCAAAACCAGCGTTTGTAAATTGGGGTAACGTAGTGGACCTTGAGAGATCAGATCCGGAAACAGGGGCAGCCAGTACTGATCTACCGCCAGCCTTACGACGTCTGCGAACCAAGCCTGTCTTGGCCACCAGAATTGCTGGCGCACCCTCTAGAGCCAGCTTGCGCACCACCGTGACTACCATGGAGAAGGGGGGAAACAGGTACAGGAACCCCAGATCCCTCCAGGCAAGAGACATGGCGTCCACTTCCAGGGCCAGAGGATCCTGAGACAGAGACACAAACTTTGGGAGCTTGTGATTGTGACGTGAGGTAAAGAGATCCACCTCCGGAAACCCCCACTTGTGACAGAGGGACCGGAATACCTTGTGGTTGAGAGACCATTCCCCTTGGTGAGAGGATCTCCTGCTCAGGGAGTCCGCCTCCGTGTTTTCCACTCCCGGAATGTACACTGCTGAGATGCATGGAACATTGCTCTCTGCCCATGCAAGAATCGGAGAAACTTCCCTGAGGGCACTCCTGCTGCTAGTCCCTCCTTGGTGATTGATGTAAGCTACCGCAGTTCGATTATCTGATCGAAAGCTGAACCGGTAAGCCGTGTAGGTGATGCGTCAAGCATGACAGAACCAACCGAATAGCTCTCAGCTCCAAGACATTGATGGGGGTGTGAGCCTCCTGAGGACCCCACAGCCCCTTGAACTGATGCGTCTTCCAAAAACCTCCCCAGCCCGACAGGCTGGCATCCGTCGTCTCCCAACATCTGCCCCTCATCAGATTGCTTGGTTTCAGCCACCAGTGAAGGGACTGCCGAACCCGGGGAGACATCATGAATGATCCAATGACTGCGGACATCTGTCCCAGGCCAACAATAGATGGAGCTGGAGCGACCTCATGTGGAACTAAGCAAAGGGAACTGCCTCGAAGGAAGCCACCATCAATCCCACCAGTCTCATCCTTAGCCGGATAGAAGGACGAGGTTTGGACAGGAGAAGACGTATCAGATCCTGAACCATCTGCACCTTGGACTGAGGAAGGAAAACCCTGTCCGAATGGTATCCTGATTCATGCCCAGAAACGAGATCTCCCTTGAGGTGGAGAGAGAAGACTTGGGATGGTTGATCACCCAGCCGAACCTCTCCAGCGTCGCCACCACCATACCTGATGTCCAGCTCCGCCTGACTTAGAAAGGATGCCGTAATGAGGAGGTCGTCCAAATGGAGGAGGAAAGGGAGGACCACAAAGTGAAAGTGCTGATCTCCCACCACAAACCTGAGAAATCTCTGGTGTGCTGGGAAGATTGGTACATGAAGGTAAGCATCCTTGATGTCTATGGATGTCATGAAATCCCCCTGACGAAGGGAATTGATGGCTGAGCGCAGAGTCTCCATGCGGAACTTCTTGGTTCTGAGGAACCTGTTGAGAAGCTTCAAATCCAGAATGGGTCTTATGGATCCATCCTTTTTGGGAACCATGAAGAGGTTGGAATAATAGCCCCGGCCTCTCTCTGAGAAAGGCACCGGGCATATGACATCCATGACCAGAAGATTCTTTACAGCCAACGGGAGCCCCTGCGCAGCCCGGGGATCCGAGGGGACCCGAGACCTTAGGAATCTGGGAGGAGGCCGGTACTCGAACTCCAGTTTGTACCCGGAAGAGACCACTTCCAAGATTCATTTGTCTGTGACCTCCTGGGCCCAGACCAGGAAGAAGTGCCGCAGCCGCCCCCCCACCCACAAGGGTGAGGGTGTCCCCTCATTGCTGAGCTGTCTTGGCAGCAGGCTTGGGACCCCAGTTAAGGCCTGGACGTGCGCGTCCTCTGCCTCTGTTCCAGGAATCACCTCTGAAAATAGAGTAGGCAAAGCCCCTGCCTGCTCTGGCACCGCGAAAGGGGCGACGCTGCTTCTTACGCTGAGGTAACTTTCCACCTTTCGCCACTGAATCCAATTTATCTCCGAAAAGCCTTATACCCAGGAAGGGTAGCGCTGTGAGTGAGTTCTTAGCCGCAATGTCAGCCGCCCACTGGCGTAACCAGACCGATCGCGAATAGCCACCAGCAATGCCAAGGTTCTACTACACATAATAATTGCATCATCCATAGCAGATAAAACAAAGGTCATAAATAAGTTACACCGCTTAAGGGCTGTGAATTAATCACTGGACGGGTCAAGCTGGGAACCACCCAACAGGTCCCTAACCACAGACCTGGTAGCCACAGTCGCGAGCGCCGAGGCACAAACAGGCCGCAAGGCTGAACCCACACTGGCATTGTGGCATGGCATGGCATGCCATCTGATCAAAGCGTTTGTCCTCACCATCTTTAAGAGAGGTGGCGTCTGGAGAATGTACAACGGAGGTGTTGGACAATCCCAGAACGGTTGTGTGGAGAATAGGTCAAATATTATAGTGCACCTGTGAAGAAACGATTAGGGAACCCCACATATTCCCAGTCAGAAACCCCACATATCTTCTATATTCCCCCCTGTTTTTATGCACAAGTCTGGATCTCTCTTCTTAAGCATATGTCTGCCATTACAAGCCCAGCAGGAAAAGGATGTCCATATATGGGCAGGGGGTCTGGACACTCAGGAAAGGCAGTTTGAGCTTCAAAGCTCCCCCCTGCTGCTTTCCTGCTGTTTTCCCAACACCTTACTGAGACACAGAGGAGCCTGCCTGCTTCTTCCCTGGAAAGGTGTGAGGGCCTGGTGCTTCAAAGGGATTATCCAGGATCTCTGTCTGTGAGAGTGAAGGGGTGGAGGGGCAGAGACCGTGCTTAAAAGTAAGCCAAGGGGATGAGACCAGTGTCACTTCTAGGGGGGCTGTGAGCAAACACACTGGACGTGTCCATCATCATCATCATCATAAGCCCTGGCATACCCCTTGCAGGGGCTTCTCTCCACTCTGCATGCTTAAGGTAACTTATTGCTTATTGTGTCTCTGTGTATTGCACTATAACCTGTAACCATCTCAGAATTGCATATTTGTATCATCTGCAACAGTTCATATTACCTAATAGTTAAATGCTTGTTAACTCTGCCTAGTTTGCTTATTAGCATTAAAACTTATATTTAATTTGAGCGGTCTGCTTTGCCTTAAACCAAGAATCGGTGTGTCCGAAGGCTGTGAGCCGGGTATCCCTGATAGGAGAGGGATCGGACAAAGTGTTTTTGGGCACGGAGGTCCCTGGTTGTAGTCGGACCTAGTGACGCCCCGGTTCCCTGACAGGGGGCATTGACCACGGGAAGGGACGACCAGCGCTTCACCGCGTCCACCGAGAAGGGATACTTCCTATCCCATCCCTGAGGAACACCAGGGAGCCGGCTAGGCCTCTCCCATTCCGAAAGAATTATGCAATCAAAATGATTCTGATTTGGGAACTCCAAGCGGGGCTTAGAAGTCTCCAAAAATTCCCCCTTCTGCGGGGGGGTCTCTGCTGGTGGTACCTCAATAGATGGGCCAGGATCTTGGGGGAATCCACGGCATCCCCCAGCGCATGCCCAGTATCAGTATTAAAAAACTGCGGATCCTCAGCATCAGATTCCTCAAACAATTCCCCCTCCTCAAGTGGGGAATAATCAGACCAGTCAAGGGAATCATAGTCATCAAAATCCAGTACCCGCGTGGCCGGCGACAGATGCCTTCTCTTAGCTGGGGCTTTTCTGGCCGCAGAGCTAGAAATCAACTTTTCGATGTTGGCCAGCCTAGCACAAACATCAGCTTGCGACTCCCCGCTAATGACAGTGTCACTTGGGGTACGGATAAGGCGGGGTGGGGTAGGTGATGAGGTCGGCAGCACAGACCCAGACGCCTGGGACCCCGACTGCCGTGTAATGGCCTGATGTGCACATGGAATGCAAATAAGCACATTATCCCCCGCAAGGGATGACCCACAAACCACACACTGCCGGGGTTGCCCCGAAGGGAGCCCAAGCCCGGTATCCTGGGAAGCCTCCATATGGTGTTTTTTTATGGTAGTCGCAATGACCAGTGGGAATTACGCTAGTAAGCTACCCAGGATGCCCCTTAACGTCCGTTAGTGGGAGGATTTGTAAAGCCCCAATTTGAGTGAAGGACCTAAAGCCACAAGCCATTACAGCAATCATACTTCAAAATGTCAACGCAGGCATAGAATATAAATGCATAGCCTAAATTTATATAGCAGGATAATGCAGCATAAAATGCACCCTCATAAAAACGAGAAATAGTAAAAAGACGAGTCCCGCAGGGCACTCACAGTGAGAAACAATATGGCGACCCGGGCACAAGAGACAGCAGCAGCAGCATCTTAGAGAGAAGGAGAAGGGGGTGGGCCAGCGCAGAGCGCGTGGCCCCGCCCCCTTCTGCAGAGAAGGGGAACCACAGTTCCCAGCGATTTGCTGGGAACCTCCTTGGGTGCCAAAGAGCCAAGAGAGCCAAGCTGAGGAGAAGGAAGAGAACCCCCTTTACAATGGCCGCGCTCCCAGCATCTGCAGAGCCGGCCCGGACTCCAGGCCACCTGGCATAACATCGCGGCCTGGCCAAGTGAAACAAACATGCACACCAACACTCCATCAAGCAACTGACAGTAAGATCAAGGTGAAATAAAAAGGAGGGACAGGCCCCCCCCATGATCCAGGGACAGGGAGCAACGGACAGGGGGGACACCCCAGCCACATAATGCGGCGCAGGGACTACACGGACAGGGCATCCCAAACCAGGATCCCGAACCTGGTATCCGCCTACCCCTAGGTGGGGGTCTCACGGAGGAGCATAGCTCCTAATTAGTACACCACTAGGGTGTCACCTACCATCGCCCACCTACAGCCGAGGCTGGGAGGCATAGGTAATCAATAAGACAAGGTCCGGGCAGAAATAGAGGAATAAAATGGCTGGGTGTAAACCCGGCTTACCTGCAAAGAAGGAGACAGCCATCTTCTGACTTGCTCGCCCTCTGCAGAGACGATTACTGGGAATGTGTGGGAGGTCCCAGGTATTTATGGACTGGGAGGGGCTCCTTTTTTTCCTGTCATCTCTGCAACGTTCGCCCTCTACTGGCCATAACCCACATGTCATGAATATTGGAAGCGGGGTGTGTGACATACTTGGGCTGTGGGTGGCAGAAAGGTAAAAGGAATGCTCAGAGCAGACCTACTTCCTGCTTGGGACAAACTATATTTATACTATATTACCCTCCGCACCCTACAGAGTTTCTCCCTCTATAGTAAATTCACTGTAGAGTTAATGGCATGTTTAAAGACAATTTTCAGCACAATTAGCCCAACTGACAAAAATATATGCTAGCAATGAAAAACTGAGGTGATGCCCTAATGTGAACAGTTAAATCAAAAAGACCTGCCATATTATGCCCTGCATTATCGAACTTGTTGGTTCTATGGGACGTTTCCAGTAAGCAATATAAATGGTCATATGCACATAAACCAGTAGCCCCTCTGGAGGGGGACCCTACATTTTGGACTCAAAAGGGACTATATAGAATTGCGGATTTCCTCTCTCCCATGATTTCCCACTTTAGGGAACATTTCTTAGATCCCGAGTAAAGAGGAATTTACATATAAGCAAATAGTGCATTACATTAATTCTCTGAAGGCATCGAGGAGTGAATTTACCAACCCCACTATTTTTTAAAAAAACTTTGCCTAGATTCCCCGGGCCATTTCAATCTTGTATAATCAGTCAATTGAGACAGAAGGGAAATTGGATTATATGCATAAATGGGAAAGGATTTACAGCAGGACATAGATTTGGAGGAGTGGTATAAATTGGGGGAGTTAAGTACTAAAGGTACCTTGAATACTTCCTTAATAGAAGCAAGTATGAAGGTGACCCTTCGGTGGTACATGGCCCCAAGCAAGTTAGCTTCTATAAATCCTAATGTACCATTGACATGTTTTAGAAATTGTGGACAGGTGGGGGACGTTTACCCTACATGTCCGAAGGTGGCACGATTTTGGAATCAAGTATTCGGTATCATGAGTATGGTTACAGGAATTGGGGTCCTAAAATCACCCTCTAAAATAAACCAGCTATAGGGATTCCCAAAGCGGTCATGAAATTTTATCATTTTTGTCTGTATTGACCATAGCCGAGGCATAGAAATAACATACGTTGAAGATACAACACCATTTTGAAAAGATTAACTAGGTAATAGTGAATAACAAAATGAGTAGTATACTATGGGCTCGATTCAATAAAGGTAGAAAATTGGATTTTTCGTGTGTTTTGTGCATAAAAAGTTGCGATTTTGCAATAGTTATTTTTACGAGTGATTCAGCAACCTGGAACCATTGTAAAACACGAGTCACTCGAATTAAATTCGATTGCGATTGTAAAAGTGCGAAATAAATAAGTGGATCGAAAAATGTACTACTGCATTTTGCGATTTGAAAATTTTACTACTGATTCAGGTGGACTTGATAAGCCACACACATGATATAAATTAGAGTGTTTCACACTAGTTTTTTGATGCAGCTTTCAGCAGGAGAAAACTCATTTTGCTGTTTCTCACAATGGACCCCTTCTACTTTCTTTGCAATGGTAGTAAACTCTAATGGTAGTAAAAAATTCAATTCATAAGAAAAAAGCCTGAGAATTCCACTGTTTGTGAATTACTAGTTAGGAAGACAATGAAAGTCAATGGTACTTTTTTACTCCTGAAAAAAATATTGAACTTTTTACCCCTTTTTACTAGTAAAAAGTTCCATTAGAACAGGGGAAGGTACATGGCAGTGGTTGACCTTTGGGTTTTTACACTGCGGGGAACCAAAAACCAGAATAGTCAAAATCCTGGGTTTTGGTCCACGTTATAGTGTAAGCATAAGAAGGTTAAAGCTAGCAAAGAGCTGCACCCTGCACCCAAGGACATGTGGTGCTATGTGAGCAAGCTTGTAGAAAAAATGGCCACATTTCTACATTAAAGGAAAAAGTTTTAATTTTAATTTTTAATACAGGTCCCTAGCAATCCAACCAAACTCCCCCCCCCCAAAAAAAAACAACATACATAACATACATGCCTCTTACAAATATTACTGTTTAATTAGTACTTCCACTACAGCAAACCTTGCCTCTGTATTACATGTATCCGCAATGTTAGCCATGTACATACAGCTACACAGGCAACTTAAAAAGTTGAAAAAAATTATGCATTTACATTTACCCATTAAAAAACCTTACAACACCATGCAACAGCCAGAAAACAATACTAAACAATAGAAAAAAAATTTGAGTACATTTTCCAATAAATTTCGCTTGCGACAGTCTTTTTAAGCGCATTTAGAAAATTTTACGAGTGATTCGAAAATTTTACAATCGCATTTTCGAGTGCACGTATTTAATTCAACCCCTTTTCCGAATCACTCGAAAAAGTTAAAAATTTACGCATGCGATCCGATTTTTTGAGCGACACAAATTTATTTCTATCTTTGTTAAATCGAGCACTACGAGATCGAGAGATTCAATTCCTTCAATTCCAGGACATCTGGAATCATTGGATTCCATTCTGGGGGAATAGGGGGCGGGGGCGGGGAGGGTCTATTTCTTTCTTTCTTTAACCCTTTAAGTGCCAGCCTACCTGGAGTTTTTGTCACACTCTGTTGCCAGACCATTTTGCACTATTTTGCGCTCCCCATGTTCAAATGTGATTTTTGAAGGGATTTCCAGGGATTTCCCAGGAAAATGATATATTGTTTTTTTCAGCAGAGTCTGGGCTTTAACATGAAATGTCTTGTTTGTCATTTGTTAGGTGTATTCTTAATATTTTTGGGTGAAATATGTGCAAAAAAAAAAAAAAAAACTAAATTTTTACATATTGTAGTTTTTTTTGGAATAAAAAATGTAAGTTTGTCAATAAAATCTTATTGCGTGTGAAATCCCAATTTCTCCCGGTTACAGCGGTACCACATATGTATTGGTAGACACCCTTTCCTGCCCAGGAGACTCCCCCAAACTGAAACAGCGCTTTAGGAGATTTTCAGATAAAATACAACTATGCTATGCAATATGCGCAACTTGCGTTTTTTCCAGAAAAACAACCCTTTACATTTGAAATACCCCCAACAAACTATATATTCTCTGGAAGTACACACCTCAGGCTTTCTAGGCGTACCAAGCTTGTGGATGTGGCCATAGTTTTCTGGAAGTAATCCCTCAACGTAATCTTTGGTTGCAAAGAGTTTCCCTAAAAAAAGGATAAAAAAGCAGAATCAAAGCCACATTTTCCTAAAAAAACTATATACAAACAAGAAAAAACAAGTTTAATCTGAAAACGCAACATCCCCCGAACAGAACAACACCCAACATGCATAGGTTCTGTCAAGGGAAGAGTTGCCAAACACCCCAAAGTAAAGCATGCGCATAACGGTAATTTTACTTGAAAATTTCAGCTCTGCAGACAAAGTGCGCACCTTGCGATTTTTCAACCAAAACAACCCTTTACATTTGGAATATCCCCCATAAACCATATATTCCCTGAAAGTACACACGTTAAGCTTTTTAAGGGTACCCAGCTTGTTGTAGTGGGCTCATCTTTCTGGAATTAATTCCTCAAAGAATTCTTTGGTTGCGCAGGGTTTCCCTAAAAAATTTATAAAAAAGCTGAATAAAAAACACCTTTTCCTAAAATATAAATATGCAAACCAGAAAAAACAAGCTAAGTCTGAAAGCGCAAGGTCCCCCGAACAGAACAATACCCAACATGCATAGGTACTATTAACCCTTTTAATTGCCAGCCTACTTGAGATTTTGTCACCCTCTGTTGACAGGCCATTTTCCCCATTTTGCGTCATGTTTTGCGACATGTTTTGCGCCATTTTTGCTGTAACTTTCAGAAAAATTATATATATATTTTTTGCAGCAGAGTTTAGACTTTAACATGAAATGTCTTGTTTGTAATTTTTTTTTTTTTTTTTTACAATATTATTAAGTGAAAAAAAAAATAAATAAATAAAAAATTTTTTTTAGAAAATTGACTCCTTTATTTTAAATAAAAAATGTATTTTATTAAGGAAAATCATATTGCATGTGAAAGCCCCATTTCTACCGATTAGAACGGTACCACATATTTATCGGTAGCCCCCCCGTTCCTGCCCAGGAGACCCCCCTAACTGAAACAAGTATTTTATAACATTCACAAAAAAAATACAAATACCATACACACTACAAAGGGTTAAATCGGGAAAAAAAATGACATAGGGTCCCCCCTCCCAGGGGAGGGAGACCCCATTTTTTTTTTTATTTTTAAGGGTTAAAAACCCTTAAAAATCAAAAAAAAAATTGACGTGGGGTCCCCCTTACCCAAAGTAACCAGCCCGGGACCAGCTATGGGGGCTTGTAGGCACAGAGTGGGGGGGCCAGCTTTTGTGGCCCCCCCACCCTGCAGCCTACGAGCCCACATAGCCCATGTGGGCCCGGGCTCTTCTGCCCCCCCCTGGCCTTTGGGGAGGCAGGTAATGGGGGTGCCAGGGGTTAATGGCAAGCCACCCGCTAGCGCAGGTGGCTTGCCATCTCCCCAGCCTTGTGAACTGGTATAGGGGTCATGGACCCCTTACCAGTTCACAAGGGGTTAAAAGGAAATAATGACACAGACACACATAAAGAAAAAAATATTTTATTAATTTTTTTTTTTTTTTTACACTGTACTCACCTCCCATCCATCCTGGAGCACTCTGTCCCTCGGCGATCACTGGCTTCTGCTCACTTGCTAGAAGCCTTTTATAGCTGCTGGATGACAGATTACAAAGGGTTAATCAAAAAAAAAAAATGACATAGGGTCCCCCCTCCCAGGGGGGGCGGACCCCATTTTTTTTTGATTTTTAAGGGTTAAAAACCCTTAAAAATCAAAAAAAAAATTGACGTGGGGTCCCCCTTACCCACAGTAACCAGCCCGGGACCAGCTATGGGGGCTTGTAGGCACAGAGTGGGGGGGCCAGCTTATGTGGCCCCCCCACCCTGCAGCCTACGAGCCCACATAGCCCATGTGGGCCCGGGCTCTTCTGCCCCCCCCTGGCCTTTGGGGAGGCAGGTAATGGGGGTGCCAGGGGTTAATGGCAAGCCACCCGCTAGCGCAGGTGGCTTGCCATCTCCCCAGCCTTGTGAACTGGTATAGGGGTCATGGACCCCTTACCAGTTCACAAGGGGTTAATATTAAAAAAAATGACACACACACAGAGAAAAAAAAAATTTTATTTTTCTTTTTTTACACCATACTCACCTCCGATCCGACGTCCCTCGCCGCTGTCCCGCGCCGATCACCTCACTGACAGATGCCGGTGGTGATCGGCGCAGGGCGGGTGACAGGCGAGGGGGCTCCGATCGGAGCCTCCTCACCTGACATCCGCCCTGCTCCGATCACCACCGGCATCTAGCTCGGAGGGGGTATAGGAGGAGCGGGATGACGTCATCCCGCTCCTCCCACAATGGGCGGAGCTAAGCGGCGGCGGCCATCGCCGCCATTACAAGAGGTGAGGACCCGGAAGAGGGTCCTCACCTGAAGACTGCGCAGCCCAGGGGGGGGATCGGGCCCCCCCCTGGTGAAGAGGAGGCCCGGACAGAAGGCTCGGGCGCGGAGGTGAGTAAATGACAGTTTTATTTTTTTTTTTTTTTACAGCGGCGAGTCAGCGCTGGAAACGGGGGGGGGGGGCGGCTGGTTTCGGGCCCCCCCCTGAAGACGGAGGACGACGGGGGGGCGATCGGATGCCCCCCCAAGGAAGAGGGGACCCCAGGCTTCACAGGGATACCGGAGGTAAGTGATTTTTTTTTTCTATTTTTTAACTGTTTGGGGGAAATGCCAGGCACGTAGTTTCTACGTGCTTGGCACTTAACGGTAGGAGAAGCAACCACGTAGAAACTACGTGCTTGGCATTTAAAGGGTTAATCAACCTTATTTTCAGTCCCCTTTCTCATTTGAAATATGGCCTAATTATATGGGAGAGAAAGTAGGGATGATTTATTTTTCTTTTTTGCATAACTATAAGTGTAATGGTTGCTAATGGATAACTGCTATTAATTGTTGTATACATCTGAATGTACTTCATTGTTCATTTTTGCAAAATTCAATAAAAATGATTGAAATATAAAGACAATTTTTAGGCAATTTAAAATAAAATCTATACTTACCTTTTCTCCTACGCAGACCATTGTTCCTAGTCTGGGGCAGCAGCGCTCACATGAAAGGCTGGATGTAGGTCCCTCGCTGCCCAGCACCTAGCGCAGCACTGCTCCCTCATCAGGCTTCCCATTCTGTCTCCCTTTGACGTGGCGACGCCCCCACCATTAGGTGGGGGCGTCGTCACGCCAAAGCGAGGCAGGAAGAGAAGGCTGACAAGAGAGTGTTTTTTAGTTGCCTAGTAATGTACTTTGGAATGAGTGTGATGATACAATACTTTCTAATGCAAGGAGGTGTAGGCTTTTTGGTAACTACTAGGATGTAGGCCCTCTGTAATGTTTTAGTTTTCTATTTATTTAACTGACTTGTTACATTACTGCCTAAACCTAAGCAAAAAAGGCTAGTTTAATACATAAGCTCTAGACCACACTGGAGGTTTCCTGGTATTGTAAACCACTACATCTGTGCTGTGCTTTTTTTATACATTTTTCTAGCAACATAAAACCTGGGTTCCCAGCCATTTGCTTATTTTGGTTTTAATCCAATGTACTGTATATTGATCTTACTTTGGGTATACTTGTAACATTATACACTGACAAAATGTTATAGGACAACTGTATGCAAAAATGGAGATCCTGCATTCATGGCTTATTAATAAAACCAGGAATGTTGTTCTGAATCTAGTTCTAGTTTGCAATGTACATATATTACATACATACAAGTCATTGTGACAGGAAGGCTGACCTATTCCAGTTCATTTTCTAATCTATAAACAAAAATTTATTCTTGTATAAAATACATAGGATTTAAATATGTATAACCCCTGACTTTAGGATCCTGCATGCATCAACTAATTGGAAACTATAGTTATTTTACAGAAAGAGTAGTAGATGCTTGGAACAAATTTCCAGCAGAGGTAGTTGAAAAATCATCAATCAGTGAATTTAAATTTGCCTGGGATAAACAGACATCTATCTTAAACCGGACCTTCACCATGATTTATTGAAAAGCCCAAACCCTTAAAAAACAATTCCCAAGCATCTAAAGTTAATATATTTTACGTTTTTAGCCACTTATTATTCTTTCCCCCACTGGGCTGCAACTCTGTTCAGGACTTTAGGATACGAGCTCTGCCATCTTGCCTCAGAAGCATCACACTTACTGAGGAGAGGAGAGTGGGATAAAGTACAGGGGGGCGGGATATAGCTGTGCTTTGCTCAGACAGAGCAGAGCTGGGGTCAGGGAAAGGACAGCAATCCCAGAATGCAGAGCAGCACAGTCAGAAGGCACTTCCTGTTTGCAGGCTGCCTGATGTTCCATGAGCCGCCAACTTGGATGTTTAAAGGCTCTTAACATGCAGTAGAGGCAGGTAGGATGATTTTTAATGTGGGTAATCTGTATGTACAGGGTGTGGGAAACATATAAGATAGACTCTTATGCAGGGTGAAGGACCGCTTTAAAGTGGACCAACACCCAGGATTTTGACTATCCTGGGTTTTGGTCCACTTCAGGGGGGCACCCCGGGGTGCCCCGCTGTGTAAAACCCCCCAGAAACCCCCCAAAACTCACCTCACCACGCTCCCACGTAGCCACGGACAAGCGGGTGACAGCTGCGGACAAGACAGCGCGTCCGCCGCCGCCTCCCGCGCGGGCCATTCACAAACGGCCGGCGCGGGCTCACGCACGCCTAGAGTTTTTTGGGGCTGTTGGGGGGGTCCCGGGCCGATCACCCCTGGGTGTTGGTCCACTTTAAGATAAAGAGAACATACAGTGTACACATAAGGGCAGACTAGATGGGCCGTGTGGTCTCCTTCTGTCGTCAATCTTCTATGTTTCTACTATGTTGAGTTTCTTATGCAGTATTATTTTGGCATACAGAATGTGTGATGTGTCATTTGATTATTCCAAATTAGAATCATTTTTATACCCTTCCTTTTGTAAACATATTCAACTTGCAAAGAAACAGGTCTAGGAATGAAATATGTATGCAGGTACTGTAGCATAAATTGCTGTAGAATAGCTTTTGTTGAATAATAGCACCCTTCACATTAATAAATCCAGATTATTTCTATATCAGCTGGGGGTTAAAAAAGATCTTAGAATAAAATAGCTCAATTATAAAAATCCATACAAATATACTAGATGGTGAGAAAGAAGGAGGGTCACTTATGAACCGGGATCAAGAAATATCCAGCCAGGCTTGTTTCTTTCTTTTACCCCTTTAAATGCCAAGCACGTAGTTTCGATGTACTCGCTTGTACAAAAGTTAAGAGCCAAGCATGTAGACGTGCTTTCCATTTACCCCTGTTACTGTCAAAATAATTAAAAAAAAACTCACCTCCAGTCTGGATTAACCCTTTCGCTGCCAGCCTACCTGCAGCTTCTGTCACCCTCTGTTGCCAGACCATGTTTCACTATTTTGCACTACACATGGTCAACTGTGATTTTTGAAAGGATTTCCAGGGATTTCCCAGGAAAATTATATATAGTTTTTTTCAACAGAGTCTGGGCTTCAACATGAAATGTCTTGTTTGGCCTTTTTTTAGTGTATTCTCAATACTTTTTGGCGAAATATGTGCAAAAAAAAAATGTTAAAAATCTATTTTATGCAATTTGTAGTGTTTTTTTGTAATAGAAAATGTAAGTTTGTCAATAAAATTGTATTGCGTGCAAAACCCCAATTTCTCCCAGTCACAGCAGTACCACAAATGTATTGGTAGACACCCTTTCCTGCCCAGGAGCCTCCCCCAAACTGAAACAGAGCTTTAGGAGATTTTCAGATAAAATACAACTGCGCTATGCGCACATTGCAGTTTTTCCAGAAAAACAACCCTTTACATTTAAAATACCCCCCACAAACTATATATTCTCTGGAAGTACACGCCTCAAGCCTTCTAGACGTACCAAGCTTGTTTATGTGGGCTTAGTTTTCTGGAAGTAATCCCTCAATGTATTCTTTGGTTGCACAAAGTTTCCCTAAAAAATAATAAAACGGAAGCATCAAGCCACATTTTCCTAAAAAAAACTATATGCAAACAAGAAATAACAAGTAAAATCTCAAAAAGCAACATGCCCCGAACAGAACGATACCCAACATGCATAGGTACTGTCAAGGGAAGAGTTGGCAAACACCACAAAGTAAAGCGTGCGCATAACAGTAATTTTACTTGAAAATTTCAGCTCTGCAGACAAAATATGCACCTAAACAACCCTTTAAATTTGGAATATCCCAGATAAACCATATATTCCCTGAAAGTGCACATGTTAAGCTTTCTAAGAGTACCCAGCTTGTTGTAATAGGCTCACCTTTATGGAAGTAATCCCTCGAAGAATTCTTAGGTTGCACAGGGTTTCCCTAAAAAAAATGAATAAAAAAACTGAATAAATAACATGTTTTCCTAAAATATAAAATACAATTCTGTGAAACACTCACCTGTAGAATTGGTATTATTAGTATACAGTACGTCCTGCTCCAGATATAATACTTACACTTGGGTTATCCTCCACCAGAGGGCGCTGCGCTGCAGAGACATGGAAAAAACAGGCTCCTCCCGGCCCTTCAAATACCCAGGGACCTCCCACGAATCCCCAGCATTGAAAAGCAGTGAACAAGAAGCCGGGAGAATCAAACCACCCAGAACAACTGGTAAAGATAACCATGATAACAATCACCATACAGGGGATCCAGAAAAATGCAACAACAGGGTGGGGTGGAGCAGGACGTACTGTATACTAATAATACCAATTCTACAGGTGAGTATTTCACAGAATTGTATTATTCTTAGTATACAGTACGTCCTGCTCCAGATATAATACTTACACTTGGGACATCCAAAAGCATGTGTCCATAAAGTAGGGTGGGATCCCCAACAGCAAACGACCACAGCAGACAGTTTAAAGCACTGTCACCTGCAGAACCAGACGGCCAAGACAGCATGAGCTGTCAATGTCAACCTAACATCAATGTTGTAAAAAACCTTGCAAAAGGTATGAGCCGAAGGCCAACGGTAGTGGCCTAACCAATCAGTTCTACAACAAAACCGGTGCTGAAAACCCAAGAGGCATCAAGCACGCGTAGGAGGGAATCAAGGCAACAAGGGAGGATATTCCACTTGCCTGAATAGGCCTGAGTAATAGCCTGACAATCCGATAGCTAATGAATTTGGCAGAAGCCAAGGCCAAAAAACAAGGTACCAAGAGTAACGTCCATTAAGGTAACAACCAGGACCAAACCGCCCAACTCCCGAGAGCAGGCGAGATCGAGCACATTCAGGATGTAATGACCACAAGCCCCAAGGAACCTCAGTGACTCAGTGACTTCTAAAGAAAAAACTGCCAACACCTGAATAAGGAATGCAGAACCACTTCCTCAAAGATGCAAGGAAGGGGGACAGCCGTGGAAAACAATATTTCGGGTAATTGAACATACGACACCTACAGATGTAGAGAATCCGGCTTCAGGCGGAACTCCCTTTATCCTGGTGTATCTCAAGGAAAGAGGGCTAGGTAGACCGAACCGCCCGCTAACACACGCCTGACCAAGGTAACAGTCACCAGAAGGACCCCCTTAAGGGTACGGACATCCAGACAGTGTCCTGAATAGGACCAGGAGACAACCTGCAAGCAGACGGAATGAAATCAATTCCAATCCCAACAGGGGCCATAGGAGTACATGGAGGGCGCATATGGGCACCCCCTGAAGGAAGTCTTAACCAAGGAAGACTGAACCAGAACTGTTAAGGCAAGGTGGACAGGGCAGAGCCTGACCCATCAGAGAGTAGAGTTAGGGGACCAACTCTAATTTATGCTGAAGGCCACACTGGAGTCCTGGAACGTCCAACAACTAAGAGGACTAGACTCGTCCCAATAAATGTGGGTATGCCAAACCCTACAACAATAGAAGAAGACGCAGAGGAGGCTCACTCCTAGACATCCCATAGTCACAACACCGAGGCAGCTAAACTTGCCTCCATCAAGATGTATGCCTCAGCAGTCAGATCCACTTAGGCCAGGGACCATGAACTATAGTGATGTAAGGGGCCCTGAGTGATCAACTGGCACTGCTGGCAAGGTGCAGAACTACTGACCACAGTACCATAACTGCAACCACACAATACTGGGTCAACTGGGGGCCACCAGCATTACTGGTCCCCTACCAGAGTAATCTTCCGCATAACCCTGCCTAGCAGAGGGAATGGAGAAGGGCATACAGAACCAAAAGTCCTGTCAAGACGGTACTAAGGCATCCGGACCACTGAGACAGGATCCTGGAACAGGGAAACAAGGCCGATAGCCTGTAAAGGTGACAGAACCCAACAGATCCATGATTGGATGGATTCCATAGCGACACAGGGATTAACACATCCTGTTGCAGAGGGGCATAGCCGGAGCTAATATCACTAACATGCAGGGGGCATTGTCTCCGCCGAGAAGGGAACATAGACACTCCCTGGAAGGTCCGCCAGCTCCAGGCCCCTTCCGATGGTTAATGTAGTACGCCTGTCATCAGAAGGACCGAGCACCCCCAGCCTGGCAATTCCGGAAGGGGAACGGTCAAGCGAGAAGAGCCAACTGAAAAACGCTTACTGCTTAGACTACCATAGTCGTAAGGACCCTCTAAGGGCCCCACCAACACCAGAATCGCAGGGAGTTTTTGGAAGAAACCATCCCCTTCAACCTGAAAGGTTGGCATCCATGATGGCCGTTTCCAGGAAAGCAAGAGGTCCCTCGAGTTCATCCATTTTCAAGAGAAAACCACCATACAGGAGGGAAGGCCACCGGCCCTGCTCCAGGGGTGCTGGATCCCTGACCTATGCGTACCACTAGAAGTCACAGATGGCTCAAGGGAAACTAAGCATAAGGGACCACTTTCGCTGCTCGGGCTACTGCCAAGCAAGTTAACAACGGCCCACCAGTTGCATCCCTGCCTGGTGTTAAGAAACCGGGACAGTAGTGAGGGACTGGGCCCATGAAACCAGAATGCCCACCTAATTGCTGAAAAGGGGGGAAATCTGTTTTGAAACTGAACCATCATTCCTATTAATGGAGTCACCACATTAGGGAAACGGCGAGGACTCGAGGTGATTGACACCCATCCAAATGACTCCCAATGGCCCACCAGCCGGGTATCCAACTATCCTGACTCAGAGACAGGGAAGTGAGGAAGGGCGTCCCGGTAAACATCGCGCGGACGTCCCTTGGTCTCATCAGAGACATCACCCTCGGCAGCACCTGAGTGACACTCTAGGAATTGAAGAGAGGCCAGATAGCAGGGCCACAATTAACAGTGTTGGACTTCCAACACAAACCTGGAGAGCCTCAGAGATCTGAGGGCACAGGGATGTAAACATAAGCATTGAAGAGTGCCCCGGGCGTCAAGACGCTCACTGGGCGCAAGGTGCTGATAGCCAAACTCAAGAGTATCCATACAGGAAACTGCCTGTAATTAGAGAATTGCTGTGAATCCAGAATGGGCCACCTGACCCATCCTTTGGGGGGCTGTGGGAGGTGGTATAGCGGCCCTTGCCTCTGCCTATTATGGGCAATCTGCAAGAGACCCTCAGACCTTGCAGGCCTACCATGGCCTGTGCCGGCAACTGAACAGGGGCAGGGACCAGGCGTACCTGGGGTCTGATAAAAAAAACTGGGGAAGGCAGAGCAGCATACTCTATCCTGTATCTGGAGAGCACAACCTCCTGATCCGTCAGAGTGAGGCGAAATGCCTCCTGATAAGAGCAAGGTGCTGCAGCCATCCCCTCACCCAGACGGGCGAGGGCGCCCCATCATGCTTGAGGGGGTTTGGTGGAAGATTTAGGCTTAGCCCAGCCGGAGGGGCCAGAGCGTTGTCTGCTGCTCGTGGGGCAGGAGTCTGCACGAAGACTCCGGAAGGACACCCCTGGTTCTTGTTTAACACTATGGTATGGAGGGGGAGGGGTGTCCCTGCCCCGAGGGGGCCGAGACGGCCGCCTGCGTTGGGGTGATTTGCCCTTTTTACCAAACAGGTCCAGACGGGCCCCAAACAGGCGTTGCCCTTTAAAGGGAAGCCCAGTCAGAGTCCTTTTAGCAGCATCGTCAGCACCCCACTGTCGCAGCCAGACCAAGCGACGAATAGCCACAAGGGCAGAAGTCCTCGCACACATTCTAATGGTGTCATCCAGCGCTAAAAGGATACATTTTACAAATACATCACAACTGGAGAGTGCATTAAACACCTCCCAGGGAAGATCCTCAGGGTGATGCTCAAGCATCTTTCTGATGAGGGTTCTGGCGGCCACTGCAGTGATGGCCGCGGCACAGACCGGGCGCAGCACCGTTCCTGCACAAGAAAAGGTGTGGGAAGCCAGCTTATCAATGCGCCGGTCCTCGGCATCCCGAAGGGTACTATAAGCAGGGGCTGCAATAAAGGGGGGGTTAGGAACCCCAATGATCGGTGCGTCCACCACAGGGGGCGATGACCAACAATTAACCACCTCAGGGGGAAAAGGGTATTTCCAATCCCAGTCCCCTGGGACCCCTGGAAGTTTACTGGGGAGTTCCCATTCCTCGAGTACAAGAGCATGGAAGTGAGCCTGCTCTAGAAATTCCAAGCGCGGTGTCGCTGTATGGAAAAGCTCCCCTCTCGGCTTGGGAGCCGCACTAGGGAGAGAGATAGACAGGGCCTTAAAGATCCTAATCAACAAACCAATGGTGTCAAACTGGCTCCAGTCTTCCTGGCCAGAATCGTCATGACTCCTCGGCCTCTCATCAGATGAGCCTGAGTCAGAGAACAGCCCTCCTTCATCAGAAGGGGTACAGGCACGCGGAGTAGAGAACTCCTCAGATCCCATAGCAAAGGCAGAAACAGGGGGCGTCGAGGACTGCTTCTTACCAGGGCCCAAGCGCTTTGCCAACCCCGCAATAATCTGGTCAGCCGTAGGCAGTCTGGAAGACACAGCCGGCTACAACTCCCCACTTGTATGCGACTCAGCAGGAGTGAGATTTAAGCCTGGGGAAATAGGAGTATTGAAGCGAGGTGCAGCCACTGGCAATCCTGATTGCAGGGCCAGTACTTGCTCGGCACACGGTGCACAGACCCGAGCCCTGTCAGCATCAGAGTGGGGATATCCACACGTTATACACAGCCGGTCTTGTCCCAGAGGGACCCCGGTCACATAATTCTGAGATGCCTCCATATGGTGATTATCTAGGCACAATATGCCAGCAGGGATTTATGCAATAGGCAACCCTGGATGCCCCAAGACCCGCTAGGAATGTGGGAGAATTATTTTACAAGCCCGCTATAATTTGTGTCAGGCCGAGGGCAGCCACCGGAGTCTTTGACGTCTGAAAGACATAAAGATAATAAGAGGTGTTAGAGCCATGCGCAGCAGGAAAAAAATGTTCATATTGAAAACACCCGCGAGGGCACTTACAGGCCAAGGGAGGAGGAAAATCGCAACCACACGCGCGCGAAGATCATCAAAATGGCGCCAAACGAACCTTGAAGGGCGGGCCCGATCTGGCCGTGATGCGGAGCGTGCCAAGCCAGGTCCCGCCCCCCCCCAAAGAGCGTGAAGCTCCGAGGCAGCAGTCAAAACTTGGCCAGCAAAGGATAAGATACACTTAATATAAGCCTTTGCTAATGGAGACGCCGCCGCCCAGCGCAGTACACTTTAGTAAAAAGAAAAGACACGCGCACAGTGGCAGCCAAAAACTATGAAGAGCAAGCAGCGCGGCTCTGACACCCAGTTACAAGTCAAGGGCAATACTAAGGCCATAAGCGTGACAATACAGTACACTGAGACTGCCACACGCATACCCCCCCTTTCTTTTCCCCTGAAATACGGGGGAAACGAGGGAGGATGGCGACCCTTTACACAGGGTTCACCGCTACACGAGCATGGGCAATAATGCGGGAGGGGCATCCACTAGAGGCTCACCATCAGCCTAAACCGCCTACCCTTTGGTGGGGGACTGCGGTGGAGCATGGCTCCATAAGCATGCATGGTGCTGCCTACCTTCACCCGACCAGCGCAGCCCAGGCTGGGAGGCACATCACGAAAAGGACGGGTGGGAATAGTCCAACAGGGCCGCAGGCTGTAATAGCCCCGCTCACCTGCGAGAGAGTGAAACTTCATGTCTTCGTAGTCAGCACTGCAGAGAAATCTGGGGATTCGTGGGAGGTCCCTGGGTATTTGAAGGGCCGGGAGGAGCCTGTTTTTTCCATGTCTCTTCAGCGCAGCGCCCTCTGGCGGAGGATAACCCAAGTGTAAGTATTATATCTGGAGCAGGACGTACTGTATACTAAGAAACAAGCTAAATCTGAAATAGCAAGGGCCCCCGAGCAGAACAATACCCAACATGCATAGGTACTATTAACCCTTTTAATTGCCAGCCTACTTGAAGTTTTGTCACCCTATGTTGACAGGTCATTTTCCCCATTCTGCACCATGTTTAACCGTGATTTTTGACGGAATTTCCAGGAAAATTATAGATATATATTTTGCAGCAGAGTTTAGGCTTTAACATGAAATTTTTTGGTTGTAATTTTTCTACTGTTTTTTTATATTTTTGTTTAAAAAAACAAAAAAAAATAAATATTTTTTAGACAATTGTCTCCTTTATTTTAAATAAAACATTTACTTTATTAGAGAAAACCATATTGCATGTGAAAGCCCAATTTCTCCCGATTACAACGGTACCACATATGTATTGGTAGCTCCCCCCCCCCCATTCTTGCCCAGGAGACCCCCTAAATTAAAAATAGCACTTTATAACATTTACAAATAAAATACTACTACTATCCACACTATAAACATAAGGGGTTAATTTAAAAAAAAATGACATAGAGTCCCCCTCCTGGGGGGGGGACCCATTTTTTGGGGAATTTTAAGGGTTAAAAACCCTTAAAACTCCCCAAAAAAATGATATGGGGTCCCCCTTACCCATCATAACCAGCCCTGGACCAGCTATGGGGGCTTGTAGAACAGGGTGCAAGGGGGCCAGCTTTGGTGGCCCCCCCCACCCTGCAGGCTCCAAGCCCACATAGCCATGGCCTGGGCTCTTCTGCCCCCCCCCCGGGGCTTTGGGGAGGCAGGTAATTGAGGTGCCGGGGGTTAACGGCAAGTCACCGGCTAGCAGCAGGTGACTTGCCAGCCCCCCAGCCTTGTGAACTGGCATAGGGGTCTCATGGACCCCTTACCAGTTCACAAGGGGTTAAATGTAAATAAAACACAGAAACAAGCAGAAAAAATTTTATTTATTTATTTTTTTAATACTTTTTAATACTTACCTCCCATCCATCCCTGTGTCCCACGCTGACCAATCTTGCTTCTGCTCTCCTGCTGAAGCTGGAAGCCTTTTTTAGCTGCTGGGCGACAGAACATAAGGGCTTAATTTAAAAAAAAAATGACATGGGGGGACCCCATTTTTTTTTTGAATTTTAAGGGTTAAAACCCTTAAAAATCCCCCCAAAAATTAAATGGTGTCCCCCTTACCCAGCATTACCAGCCCGGGACCAGCTATGGGGGCTTGTAGGAACAGAGTGGGGGGGCTTTTGTGCCCCCCCCACCCTGCAGCCTACAAGCCCACATAGCCTATGTGGGCCCGGGCTGTTCTGCCCCCCCCTGGGCTTTGGGGAGGCAGGTAATAGGGGTGCCGGGGGTTAATGTCAAGTCACCTGCGGCTACCGCAGGTGACTTGCCAGCCCCCAGCCTTGTGAACTGGTATAAGGGGTCTTACCAGTTCACAAGGGGTTAAATGTTTTTTTTTTACTTTATTCACCTCCGATCCTGTGTCCCCTGGCGATCTCCGATGACAGCTGACAGTCTGCTCGGGTGTTTGGAGAAGAGAGCCTGGGGAGGAGGACGGGATCCCAGCCCTCTCCCCCTCCCCACCTCTTTCCTTCTTTCCTCCAACCACCCGAACAGACTGATTCTTAGTCTCGGGTGCTGGACTTAAAAAGCCGGCTGCTGGTGACATCACAGTGATGTCGCCCGGCCCCGCCCACCGGGGGGCGGGTCTAGCAGTCGCGATCCAGGAAGTGGGGGGAGAGGGCGATCGGAGGCCCCCCAAGTGAAGAGGACACCCGTCGGGAGACAGCGCGGCCTCGTGTAAGCAAATGTCATTTTTTTCTTTACAGTTAGCAGCTGCTGCTGCCGAAGCGGGGGGGGGGGGCCTATTCCGGGGGCTCTCTCCGGCCGGATCCAACGAGTGGTCAAGTGAGTATTTTTATTTTTAATTTTTTTAACTAGCAGGGGGGGAAAGTCAAGCACCTAACACCTACGAGCTTGGCACTTAAGGCACAGACATGCAAGCACGTGGGTGTTACGTGCTTGGCACTGAAAGGGTTAAAAGCTGAGGGTCTCCTCCTCCTCTGGGTAGCTTTCGCTCCCCACCCTGAGGTCTCCCGGCTTCAAGAGAGTGCCAGAAACAGGCCTCCCCTTCCACCACCAGTGACAATTGCAGCTGTAAGAAAAAAAAAATTACATTCAGTCACCTCCTTCACCGATCCCTCTGGCCTGGTCTTCTCTCTGCACCAGGGGGGGCTCCTACCCCCCGTATCCGCAGGCTTCAGGTGAGGGTCTGGGACAGGCTCCCCCCCCCCCCCCCACTGCTTCTGACGGTGCCGAACGCCACCTCTAGCCACTCCTTTTTGTGGGAGGAGCCCGCTCTCCATAGTTTCCAGACTAGTGCAGAGCGGGTGTAAGGCCAGGGGGCTCTGATCTGCCTACTAGACACCCTGCTCCGATCACCACCGGCAGATGTCATCGGCACGGGACAGCAGCGTGGGACACAGGATCGGAAGTGAGTAGAGAAAAAAAAATTAATAAATAAATGTCATTTTTTTCTCTGTGTCTGTGTTCTTTGTGAACTAGTGAAGGATTCATGAGACCCCTATACAAGTTCACAAGGCTGGGGGCTAGTGGATGACTTGCCATTAATCCCCAGCCCCCCCAAAGTCCAGGGCGGGCAAAAGGGCCTGGGGCCACAGAGGCTTTGTAGGTTTGTAGCCTGCAGGGCGAGGGGGCCACCAAAGCTGGCCCCTGTGCCCCGTTCTACAAGCCCTGCATAGCTGGTCCTCCACTTTTTTTTTTATATGTTTTTAACCCTTAAAGTTTCCCCAAAAAAGGGGGCTCCCCCACTTATGTCATGTTTTTCTTTCATTAAACCTTTATGTCCCATCACTCATATTTTTCTACCTGTGTGGTGTCTTTTATTTTACATTTCATTTAACATTTCATGAACTGGTGAGGGGTCCATGAGACCCCTATAACAGTTCACAAAGCTTAGGGGGCTGGCAAGTCCCCTGCAGCTAGCGGGTGACTTTCCAGTCCCAAGTAGGGTGGCAGTTAAAAGTACCTATGCATGTTGGGTATTGTTCTGACAAAGAATTCTTTGAGGGATTACTTCCAGAAACATGTGCCCACTACAAAAGGCTGGGTACACCAAGAAAGCCTAACGGTTTGTGGGAGGTATTCCAAATGTCAAAGGGTTGTTTTGGTTGAAATCGCACTTTGTCTGCAAAGCTGACATTTTCAAGTAAAATTACCCTTACATCCATGCTTTACTTTTGGATGTTTGACAACTCTTCACTTGATAGTGCCTGGTGTTGTTCTGTTCAGGGGGGCTTGCTTTTTCCACATATGTGGTACCGTTGGAGCCAGAAGAAATGTTTTACATTTCATTGCTTTTTGCTCTAGAATATTCAACCCCCTGGCACTGAAGGCCAATTTAAAAAAAACTTACTATACATAAACTTGTATGATCCCAACAGTAAAGGAATAAGAAAACTGTTTAACTTAAAATGGACCAAAGACTGAATCCATACACAAAGACAGCAAAAGGGTTTCAAACTTTTGAATTTCAGGATCCATATCTCACTATCCATACAGCGTCGGACCTGAGCCTACCATCATTTTTTAGACAACCATTTTGGATTTTGCAAACACAAGTTAGACCTGCAATTGTTAATATATGATCAGTTATGCAGATTATTGCCATATAACTGCATTGCTACTGTTTAGCTTCTGGTGATAGAACAATCTTTTTCTTCTTTATTACAAATTACAACCTGCTATCACAATCACTAATAGCTCAGTGTGTTATTGTGCTGATTCCCAAATGAAAAATCACTAGTTCAAATAGAGGAGCAGCCATAAAGATTTCCCAATAAAAAACAAACCGTATCATCCAGCTCATCGATATTGGTATCTCTGGTGAAAAAAAGCCAAACTACTTCATGTAAGTGCCATGACAGTTGGAAGAGCACAAAATTAAAGGTAATTAAAAAAGTTAATTAAAGTTACTTCAACTTTTGATGGCATTTTAAAATGTTCCAATTTTGTGTGGCAAAATAAGATCTTCAATGTGCTGAGCTTATCTATCTATCTATCTATCTATCTATCTATCTATCTATCTATCTATTTGTTTGCAACTCTGTGCTATAAAAGAAAAGTTTTCCATACCAACAATGTGTTTACCTTAGCTATGTACACCAAAGTAGTGATTTCAAGTGCATATCATAAACTTACACTAGCTTGCTTATCACCTGATTGGCTAAGGTGTGGGTGACATGTTTAACCTATTCTGCTGAAATTTACCCTCTATGGCTTGAAAGGATCACATTCTTATGTTCTAGCAGCAAAAGGGTTAATGGCCGAGTTCTCAGCTGCATAGGCCATTAGGCTGCTTAGACTTAGCCAAAGCTGCTAAAGAGTTGACCTATTACATTGAAAGAATTGTGGCCTGTGCCGGTGCGTGTTGCAGGTGCTGATGGGCCCTGCAGCCCGCACTGTCCTGGTCGCAGGTCGGGGCATATTGTCGTTTAGCATTTGCTGCATTCCCCTTGCTCCATCTTTATATAATGCACTTTGTAGAACGTTAATTAGGTGCGGTTAGGGCACGACTCTATGTAAGACAGATTGCAACTTTTTACCTCCCCTGCGTGGGATGGTTATATTGTCTGTATGTCCGAAAACTTAATAAAAATATTGAAATGAAAAAAAAGAATTGTGGCCATTGTTTTTACTCAAGGCCATGAAAACCACTCCCACTGTAGCAAAACAGAGTCCCAGGAATATGAGAATCATGGAAACGGCATGCTGAGGCACACATAGAGGCACACTCCTAACAAAAATGTTTATTTTACATTCCATAAGAGGAAAACAATAAGACAAAACACCAAAGACCTGCCAAAAAGGGAGTTTTTAGAATCTATCTATTCCTGGACCTCCATCAATATCGTCATAAGAAGTGTCAGCTCACGTTTGCAAAAAAGTACAAAATGTGGGCAGCTGAACATTGTAAAAAAGAGTGATTTGGTGTGATGAGAGGATAGTCAGTAGACTGGGCTTTGATAAGTGCAAATACACCTGGAATAAACAAGGGGGTAAGGGATAAAGAAATTGAAGGAACTGTCAAGTTTGGTGGAGAAAGCCTGATGGTATTTCACAGTATTTCACAGCCACACAGCTACCAGATACTTGACCACGATCGATGTGGTCTCAGTGCTGAGCTATATGTGAGTATTCTGCAAGATGGGTTACTTTGTATACTTGAGTATTATGGGTATGAATAGGACAACATATAAGGCTCGATTCAGAGGCACATTTGTCTGGACTTCTGTAGCTGTCTGTGAAAGTTTTTGTGGGTGTTTGTCATTTTTTTGTTTTTTTCCGTTCATTTTTCATTCGTACGAACGTTCGGGCAAATGCGTATATGCGCTTTCGATGAACGAAAGCAAATCGGAACATTTGCGTTAGTTCGGGTCATTTTTCCAACCAAATCTGATATTTTTTGTTCGTTCAGATAACTTACGTTATTGCTATGGGCTTGCGTCTCATTCAGAGAGCTGATTGCCGACGGACCACCACCCTATAAATCCGTTTCCTTTGCGATCCCCTTACGGGACCATTTTGACCGCAAGACTAGCAGCTATGGACGACTCTAGTGCATTTGGATGCATGAGGATCTTCAGCTCATGGATATAGAAATTGTCCAGAGGGCTGAGACCAGATTGCACCGGCGACGCATGCACATCGATGGCATGCATGACGTTGAGCTGTTCGAGCTCACCAGACTTAATCGTGCTTCCCTCCATAAATTGTATAGTGAGCTATGGCCATGGTTAGCACGCACCACAAGGAAGGGGCAAGCAATTTCAGGTATGACCAACATGCTTGGCTGCCTGCAATTTTTGGCGAATGGCTCGTTTCAGAGGCTGGGTGCCCTCTCCGTGGGGATCTCCCAGCCTACGCTGAGTCGCGCGCTGTCCAAGTTTTTGGAAGGCATGGCTACCATTACTCGGAAATATATTTGTTTTCCTGGCGACATGGTAGCTAGAAACGCTGGCATTTTATAACATCGCCGACATGCCCAACGTCATGGGTGCCATTGACTGCAGCCATGTTGCCCTGGTGCCTCCGGCAGCCGACGAGTGTATCTACAGGCAAGTAAAGTCATATTTTTTTTTTATATATATATATATTTTTTTATGGAATAACATTTTTAAAAAGTCCCTCTGTGTAAAATGTCCCTCTTTATAATTATTCCCTCCTTGTAATTTATCCCTCCTTGTAAGTTATCCATCCTTTTAAATAATCCCTCCTTGTAATTTATCCCTCCTTTTAAATAATCCCTCCTTGCAATTATTCCCTCCTTGTAATTATTTCCTCCTTGTTATTAATCCCTCCTTGTAATTTATCCCTCCGTTTAAGTAATCCCTCCTTTTAAATAATCCCTGCTTGTAATTTATCCCTCCTTGTAATTTATCCCTCCTTGTAATGCATCCCTCCTTTTAATTATTCCCTCCTTTTAATTATTTCCTCCTTGTAAAGAGTCCCTGTGGAACCATGGACCGTATTTAGTTGCATATAAATTTCCCGTGTGTTCACCAAGGAAACATTTTAATGTGTACCTGAAATAGACACTTGAAAGTTAATCTTTCCTTTTTCAAACATACATATTCTTTTTTGGCTAAACAAAATACTTATGTACTTGTTTATTGCTATTTTTATTGGGCCACAGGTTTTGCTTAGGGTGCGATTAGTGAGTGTTTCACTAGTTTTCCTTGCCTTGCTATTGTTTTTTTGTTTGTTTTTTCATCCCAGGAACCGCAAATGGGCCACTCAATGAATGTCCAAGCAGTGGTGGCCCCGGACATGCGGTTCCTTAGTATGCTCGCCGTGTTCCCAGGCTCATCCCATGATGCCTACATTCTTCGAAGATCTGGATTGTACGGTCGGTTTGAGTCTGGGGAATTTTCCGGTGGATGGCTCCTTGGTAAGTTGACGCCAATAACATCCTTTTTTTTTTATATGTATGGCTATGAATTTAGTTTGTGTCCCATGTATGAAACTATGCCTATTTGAACACCTTGTTTATATGTGAAACACGACCTTAACCATTAGATTTTTCTAACAACAAAGCCTTGCCAAATGTTAGTCATGCATTAGCAAAATGTTAAAATTGAATTTAGAGTAAAGTAAGAATTAGAGGCCGATTCATTAATAGCGCCAGGTAGCGACAGATGAGCGCCAGTAGCGTGATTTTCACAGCGCCAGCTAGTATTCGCTGTGCTTGGCCGGGGTTTGCTTGTTGAC
The DNA here is from genome assembly GCA_027917425.1 of Gastrophryne carolinensis. Classification (NCBI taxonomy): domain Eukaryota; kingdom Metazoa; phylum Chordata; class Amphibia; order Anura; family Microhylidae; genus Gastrophryne; species Gastrophryne carolinensis. The sequence goes on along the minus strand of CM051240.1, from coordinate 147,261,911 downwards.
AGCGACTCAGTCGGTGTGTGGTAATGTTGAATACGGGGTTAGGGGTCGATGTTTCACAGGTTCTGCGTTGTATGGGTGCGCCTGACAGCGAATGGCCAGAGCGAACGGCTTGCTGCAGATTCATTAACAAATCACGCTCAAAAATTTCTCGTGCTGTGAATTCCTTGTTTAAACCCCAGAGCGCTGGCGGCGATGTGTGTAAAGTAGTTTTTAACCCCCAAACAACCATTTTTTTTTTAATGTAAAAATTATACAAGTTTTTCTAAACATTTTGTAATATGAATACATTAATATCAGACCTGTAATCTCAATTCTGCACATATTTTTTTTAAGGAAAAAAAAAAAAAATTATCTAACATTGCCATAGTGGTCACAGAATTTTTGACAGTTAAAAAAAAAAAAAAAAAACATAAACCCCATTAATTATGAATATTTAAAGATTGCTCCATTGAAATGCATTGGAGAGCGACAGGTCATACCTGGCACTGTGATGGGATTAGTAGTGGCGCTGTTCGTTGCAGTCGGCTACATGATGAATCCCGAGCTAGCTGACGCTCTCGCCGGCGCTAGCCTCATTTAGCGTGATAAATGCGTCATTGTGACCGCCGCCGGGCGTACTTGATTCGGTAGCCGCCGTTAGCTGGCGGTACCTGGCGCTCGTCAGACACTTCCTGGCGCTTTCGCTTGATGAATAAGGGCCTAAGTCTTCCCCACACTCTGTTAAATTATGTCCTTGAATTTATAATAGGGTCTGCGCCATCTTTGATTAGATGCATTACACTTACTGAGTAGAGGAGAGCGGGATAAAGTGCAGGGGGCGGGTTAAAGCTGTTTTTGACTCATACAAAGCAGATACAGGGTCCTGAAAAGTTAAGGCATTCAAGAATGCTGAGCAGCACAGTCCGAAACCAATATCTGTTAGCAGTCTGGCTGATTGGCCCTCATCCGCCATCTTGGATGTTTAATTTGTTCCCACATCTATTTGATGTTTTGTGGGTTTTTTTGGCCTGTGCACTATGTATGCTCATGCTGTGTAGCAAATGTGACCTAGCCTGTTAGTCATGTTGATGGGCCGTTTTGGGGATGCCATTTATTGAGTAATGTGTAATTTATGTTTTTTATAATACATTTTGGCAGGTGATTCCGGCTATCCACTCCTTCCGTGGCTGTTGACGCCCGTCCTCCGGCCCCAGAATGCAGCCGAGGAGGCATATAATAGGGCGCACAGGAAGACCAGGGCTGTGGTGGAGAGGGCATTTGGCCTATTGAAGACCTGTTTCGGATGCTTGGACCATACCGGGGGAGCACTTCAGTATGACCCCAAAAAGGTCATAGATATTATAATGGCCTGTGCAGTGTTGCATAATTTTGCTATATTGCAGCGTGTCCCCCGGTATGTGGATTTGCCCCCCTCTCCACCCACCGATGATCCAGAGGAGGACTATCGTGGCCCACCAAGTGCGTCTGCCCTAATTTAATAGAGACACATTTTGCTTAATTTGGTGTTCCTTTGTTTGTTTTGTTTCCTTTATTTTTTGTTAATTGTGTTTTTGGACCTTTGTGTTTGTATATTTGTTTCTTACTTTTACAAACAGTAACTATTTAATTACAAACAACCTCACACATGATTTTAGACTCTTTTTTTTTGGTTGTTCCAAATTTGTTAGTGCCTACTTTAAGTCATCTTTATTCACCAAAAACATAAAGGCATAAACTTAGTCAACAACAGGTTAATTACAATTTTATGGTGTTTATTTCAAAAGCAAACATTGGAGTTGATGGTCACTCCCATAGTTCCTGAAAATACAAGGTCAAACCACAAATGAAAGTTTTGCCAAATCAGGCCACATAGCAATTGGCCAGAGGCAGGAGTTTTTAAGTAAGGCACTCCTGTCCCAAGTTTCAAACAAATGAAAACTACAAAAACATATGTGACAAGCATTGCCATGTCCAGATGTGTCAGCAAACAAATAGGCCCACAGACACACCCTCTCCTGCTTGGCGACACAGGCACAGGTGTAAAGCAGCCAAACCTATGCCACATCTACACCTGTTACTCAGTGGGCCACCCAAACAAGAACCCCCAGTCCCAATCCAAGTCCAGTTCAATCTCAGCCAGGGGTCAAGGTAGTAGTTTGCCAGGCCAGAATGTCCCCCAATCATGCCTACAAACAGGAAGAGCCCAAAATGTTCACTCCCGGAATGTATACTGCCAAGATGCAAGGAACATTGCTCTCCACCCATGTCAGAATCAGAGAGACTTCCCTGAGGGCACTCCTGCTGCGAGTCCCTCCTTGGTGATTGATGTAAGCTACCGCAGTACGATTGTCTGATCGAACCTGAACCGGTAAACCCTGTAGGTGAAGTGTCAGACGCAACAGAACCAAGCGGATAGCTCTGAGCTCCAAGACATTGATGGGGTTGTGAGCCTCCTGAGGACCCCACAACCCCTGTAACTGATGATCTTTCCAGAAACCTCCCCAGCCCAACAGGCTGGCATCCGTGGTAACCGTCTCCCAACGAGGGGCCAGGAACGATCTGCCCCTCATCAGATTTCTTGATTCCAGCCACCACTGAAGGGACTGTCGAACCCTGGGAGATATCAGAAATGACTGATCCAAGGACTGTGGACATCTGTAGCGACCTTATGTGGAATTGAGCAAAGGGGACTGCCTCGAAGGAGGCCACCATCAAACCTACCAGAGTCATCCCTAGCCAAATGGAAGGGTGAGGGTTGGTCAGGAGAACACGTATCAGATCCTGAACCCTCTGCACCTTTGGCTGGGGTAGGAACACTCTGGCCTGAATGGTATCCAGATTCATGCCCAGAAAGGAGATCTCCCTTGATGGGGAGAGAGAAGACTTGGGGTGGTTGATCACCCATCCGAACCTTCCCAGCGTCGCCACCACCGTCCTGGTGTCCAACTCCACCTGGCAGAGGGAAGAAGCTGGTCATCCAAATACGGCACAAAGGCGAATGCCCTGGGCTCTGAGCAGGGCCATTATGCCCACCAGAACCTTGGTAAACACCCTCGGTGCCGAGGTCAGCCCGAACGGGAGGGCCACAAACTGAAAATGCTGATCTCCCACCACGAACCTGAGAAATCTCTGGTGTGCTGGGAAAATTGGTACATGAAGGTAAGCATCCTTGATGTCTATGGACCTCATGAAATCCCCCTGACGAAGGGAACCGATGGCTGAATGCAGAGTCTCCATGCGGAACTTCTTGGTTCTAATGAACCTGTTGAGAAGCTTCAAATCTAGGATGGGTCTTATGGAGCCATCCTTTTTTTTGGGAACCGTGAAGAAGTTGGAATAATAGCCCTGGCCTCTCTCTGAAAGAGGCACCGGGCATATGAATGCCATGTCCAGAAGATTCTTTACAGCCAACAGGAGCCCCTGCGCCGCCCGAGGATCCGATGGCACCCGAGACCTTATGAATCTGGGAGGAGGCCGGGACTCGAACTCCAGTTTGTACCCAGACGAGACCACTTCCAATATCCACTTGTCTGTGACCTCCTGGGCCCAGACCTGGAAGAAGAGCCGCAGCCATCCCCCCACCCGCAAGGGTGAGGGCGCCTCCTCATTGTTGAGCTGGCTTGGCAGCAGGCTTGGGCCTGGAACCCCAGGTAGAGGCCGTACGGGCACGTCCTCTATCTCTGTTCCAGGAATCACCTCTAAAGCCAGAGTAGGCAAGACCTCTGCCCCCTCTGGCACAGTGAAAGGAAGGCCGCAATGCCCGCCGCCCACTGGCGCAGCCAGACCCATCGTCGCATGGCCACCAACAGGGCCGAAGTTCTACTACACATGGTAATAGTGTCGTCCATAGCCGACAAAACAAAATTCATGAACAATTCACAACTCTTAAGGGTTGTGAATTCAACGCTGTCCGGGTTGAGCTGGGACCCATTTAACATGTCCCTGATCTCCCACCTGGTGACCACAGCCACGAGTGCCGATGCACAGACAGGTCGCAAGGCAGAACCCACACTGGCAAAGGCATGACATGCCATCTGATCAATGCGCTTGTCCTCGCCATCCTTAAGGGTAGGGGCGCCAGGAGTATGTACAACGGAGGTGTTGGACAATCCTAAAATGGGTGCATCAACCTCAGGAGGGGAAGACCAGCGCTTCACCACGTCCACCAGAAAGGGATACTTCCTATCCCATCCCTGAAGAACACCATGAAGGGGACTCGGCTTCTCCCATTCTCTAAGAATCATGCTGTCAAAATGATCCTGATTTGGAAACTCCAAGCGGGGCTTAGAGAACCCAAAGAATTCCCCCTTCTTCGGAGGGGCCTCCGCTGGTGGGGAAATATCCAGAACCTCTAACAGATGGGTCAGGACATTGGGGGTATCCACAGCATCCACCAGCGCCTGCCCGGCATCAGAATCAAAGAACTGCAATTCCTCAGTCTCAGATTCCTCAAACAATTCCCCCTCCTTAAGCGGGGAATAATCCGTCCAGTCAGGGGAGCCATAATCATTAAAATCAATTACCGGCGTAGCCGGTGACAGATGCCTTTTCTTAGCAGTGGCCTTTCGGCCCACTGAGCTAGAAATAATTTTCTCGAGGTTGGCCAGCCTGGCACATACATCCGGGTGCGACTCCCCACTAATGACCGTGTCACTTGGGGTACAGATGATGCGGGGTGGGGTAGGAGAGGCGGGCGGCACTGACCCAGATGCGAGAAGAGAGAGGGAGGGAGAAGAAGGGGTGGGCAAGCGCGGTTCGCGCGCCGTGCCTGGCCCCGCCCCCTTCCAGCAATGCGGTTGCCAGCCAGAAGATGGGCCCGCAATGGCGCCAAACAGAAGGGGGCGGGCCGTGGCAACGCGAGCGCCCGGCCCCGCCCCCTTACAGCCTGAGGGGGAGAAGCTTCCCAGACTGCATGCAGAGCGCAAGGCGGCAACGTGATAAGCACACAAGCACACTCACACACACACACGTCAAGTGAAAGAAATAGCAGAACAAAGTCATCCCCCCCCCCCCCTGGAGGGTTAGTGGAGGGCACCCAGAAGGGGGAGAACCCTTCACCGTAAAGTGTAAGGGAAGTAAATGGGGACAGGGCATCCCAAACCAGGATCACCAACCCGGATACCGCTTACCCCCTTGTGTGGGGTCTCACGGGGGAGCATGGCTCCCTAGGCACCTATTAAGGTGATTCTTACCCTCACCCGGACCTGCAGCCAAGGCTGGGAGGCTAGTAAAGGGCTTAAAATATAAAGGTCCGGGCAGAAATAGGGCAAAAAATGGCCGGGTGCAAGCACGGTTTACCTGCAAGGAAGAGCAGCATACATCTTCTGACTTGCTCGCCGTCCTGCAGAGAAGGAACTGAGGAATGTGTGGGAGGTCCCAGGTATTTATGGACCGGGAGGGGCTTCTTTTTTGCTTTCATCTCTGCAGAAGTTCGCCCTCTACTAGACCATAACCCATATGTCATGAATAGTGGAAGCAGGGTGTGTGACATACTTGGAATATTCAGCCTGCCTTGACACCTGTGCCGGTGGAGAATGTGGCCGAGGAGGAGAAGGTGTTGTGGAGGAAGTCGTGCTTGGGGCCCTGTGCCTCTGTGGGACCCATGCCCCTTGCAGGTAGACGGCCGGTCCAGGGGTGACCCAGAGCTTGGGCTTCAGGGCCTGTGCCTTGCCCTCTTGGCCGCTGATTTTGACACCTGTGCGAGTGGGGAGGGCGAACTCGGACTTCAGGGCCTGTGCCTTGCCCTCTTGGCCGCTGATTTTGACACCTGTGCGGGTGGGGAGGGCAAACTCGGACCTCTGGGGCTGTGCTTTGCCTTCTTGGCATGAGTCTTGTGGCCCCGTGCGGGTGGTGTTGATGGAGAGGTTGAGCTGCTGGGGCTTCTTTCCCGGTGTCTCTGTTTTGTTGGCTTGCCATGGTAGCCACGTGGGTGGGGTGATGGTGACCTTGGGGGGCTGGGGCTTCGCACCCTCTTGGTCCCTTTTTTCCCCTCCGTTGGGGTTGGCTTTCTGGCCTGTGGCTTCCGTTTTCCAGCGGCCTCCTTTTTTTGGGTAGTTGTGGTGGGTGCCTTTGGCTGGGCAATGCGGGTTGGCCGCAACTTTGTTTTGGTCATCTGTGACTGAGTCTTGGGCCCTTCAGCAGGCTTCTGCCGTTTGGCTGGCTGTTTGCTGGTGCCCTCCTTTGCTGGTTTTTGTTGAGATTTTTTAGGTGCCATTGCTCATGGACTCTGAAAGAGAATGAGCTGTGTGTCCAGGACCCTTTAAATAAGATTGGCGGGGTCTCACGCTACGCCTACGCGTGCATACGGCCATTCATCCGGCCGTGCGGAGCCCGGAAACCGCAGGGGCATAACTTATCTGCTGCAGACAAGAGGCAAGATGGCGCCCACAATTTTCACCCGCCAACAAGAAGAGATCATCATGCTTGTAAGTGTCTTTTAATGCCTTTGATTTGCCTTATAAATGCACGCCTAGCCCTTAAGGAAGCGCAGAAAGAAACTGTTTGTTTAAAAAGTGTCTAAAACTACGTGCAAAACGGAAGTGAGGGCCCACACGTGCGAACCAACACTGAGGCCAGCTTCAAGGATTGTATTAGGCTACAAATGTGTCTGTTAATGTCATTTAGTCAAATGATCGATTGTTGACAGATATTTGTATGCAGTTTGAACTAAATCCTATGTTTATTTTGTGTTTTGTAGACCATGCTGGAGCGCAGGTACGACTACTTGCCCAAGTGCACCGTCGCCCTGGAGATCATTGGCAAAATCCAACATCAGACGGACACCACCTTCACCCACACGCAGATCATGCAGCATTGGTCGGACCTGAAACAGCTGCACATGCCCCGGGTGCGGCGGTTTTTCGGAATCCATTACCCTAGTAAGTACATAGCGATTGCATGCCAGATGTAACTCATGCAGAAGGTAGGCATTTATTAATAATTGTTTTTCTTTTCTAGTGTTGGAAGAGATTACCGAATCCGCCGCACCCAGAGGCGCACAGGCCGACCAGTGCTGCATGAATCTGCAGCTGAAAGTAAAGGTGGTGGATCTCCAGGGCGACGGTCCTACCCCTCCTCTGTTGAGTCATCCGACCAGCCCCTGGAACTTTCAACAGAGGAGGGGCGGCGCGCCGTGGGCAGGGAGTCGTACCCAGCGACGCAGGCGGGAGCCTCTGGTATGTGAGTCTTCATGTAACCGCACATACATATACATGCAATTTCCACCCAAGCTGATTCCCTTAATCTGTTTTTGTAGATGCTTCTGGAGCGAGTGAAGATGCGGAGGCTGCAGCAGATCTCGCCCAGGAGGCACAGGGAGAAGGTGAGTGATGTGACACACACATTGAAAATTACATTTGATTACTGTTGACTAAGACATTATAAGTGACCCTATTTGCCATGTCTCGACAGCCTCTACTTCACAACAGTGGCAGGGCCTAGGACGTAGGGTTGTCCCCAACGAGGCATCTGTCGGCCACCAACCAAGTAAGTTGTAATGTCATTCTTTGCAGTATGTGTTAATTGACATGATCACCCAGATACATCAACCATAGTCAATGGCATTAGCAGAATGACCTGTGCCCACTTGCTTAGATTAATTACTTAGCAGACTGACCTGTGCCCACTTCCTTAGATTAATTACTTTGCAGACTGACATATGTCGTCCTGATTTATGTTGCCAACTAAAAAAAACATTCCATCCACAGGTGAGAAACATGTATTTGTCTCTAAGTAATTTTTTCACCAAAATTTGATACAGGGACCACACGGGCAAGAGTGGAAGAAATGAAGTTGGTGGCCGATATGCAGCAGCTGGTTGACTCGTTGGGGACAACAGAAGAAGAATAGTGTTCTGGGTCCTGTTTTTTTCTGTAAATAGTTTTTAATATTTTACATTTTTAAACATTTTAAAGTTTATTACATTTTGTAAAATCTTATAGATTCCCGGGCCGATCAGCCTGGGTGTTGGTCCACTTTAAGGCCATCTGTGGGCAAAAATATAAAAACATCACCTCACACAGCTTTCATCACCAGCAGTCAAGTGGGGTAACAATTAGGCAGACAACACAAGGTATGGTAGAAATAGGTATCAGAGCAGGGGTTTCGGGCTCCCCTGTCAGCACCCCAGTGGTCAGATGCAAGGGCTATTGCTGCAGGGCTCAGAGAACAGGAGTCGTTTTATGTCTATATTGTACTTACATATAAAAGTAAAATTTTTTTGCCAATTAACATTGTGTATGAAATAAGAGAAAGCACTATAAAATATAGGCTAATGTCAGTTTATACGCGAGTACAAATGCATTTTTAAGTTTGAAGTGCTGGGGAGTTAGGATGTAAAACTTACACAATCTGCAAATTTCCAGCTGGTTTATATCACAGATAAAGGTCACACAAACAAAACCATGGGAATGTCAAAGAAGTAAAAGCTTTTCAAACACAAACAGTCCCTGTAGCAACAGCGCCCCCATGTGGTTATTCTGAACCACTGTGGCTTTTTTAAATAAATGTAAGTTAGTGTAAATTTATACTGTTTGGAAATGTGGGAGGTGAAGATGTAAAGTTTACACAATCTGCGTATTTCCAGCTGGTTTATAACACAGAGAAGGGTCGTATAAACAAAACCATGGGAACCAAATGAGCAATAGAATTTCAAACAAAAAATAATATTTGTGGCAACTGCACTTCCATGTGATCGTGGTAAACTACTTTTCTCTATAGCATAATAAAAGCCTGTGGAGCTCCAGGGCCTGGTTTATGAACTGTCAACATTCAAGGTTATCCCCAGTGTTTTCCACATTCAAAAAGAAAATGTGCCATGTACACATGTGTATTTATTTCTAGTTTAGCGTAGTTAGGCGAAGTCCAGCAAACACTTTAGCTGACATACCTCCCAACTGTCCCTGATTTGAAGCTACTGTCTTTTGAGTCCATGTCCCTTTGTTTGAGTTTTAATATGTATATCTGCATCAATAAATGCTTCATTCTTTTATTTAAAGTGATTTTATTGTTGTAACTGTTACACCCTATCTCCTATCCATCAATCAAACAATGAGGGGATGTGGCTTAATTTAACAAGTGTCCCTCTTGTCCACACTGAAAAGTTGGAAGGTATGCTTTAGCAGCTCTTCAGCTTGTAGCAGCAAACCCCATTGGAATCAATGTTTTTTTCCTTACTAAGATTGTCTCTTTAGAACACTTTCGCATCTGCGCCTGATATTTTGCTTGAATGTCAAATTAAAGTGGAACAAAATCCACCAGCAGCCCAATCTAAAACATTCCAGGGCCGGACACTGCCTTTCCTCCAAGGCACCCTGAATCCAGATGCCCTGTGTGAAACCCCCCAGGGCGCCAGTAATAGCTTACCTCTTGTCCAATGAGAGCCATCTTCCATGGCTATGCAATTTGGCAAATGGCTCTTATAGTTTTCAAAGGGCAGCGCATGCTACCGCATCCCCAGCAGCGTGTGTGCACTACCGTCCCAGCCATTCATATAGGGCGAGTCAGTAGTGTGCACGCCGCTGGTGATGCAGAGATGCGGCAGCGCACCTGCTCTACTGAAGACAATGAGATTTGCTGAAGGATAAAAACATGGCAAATAGCTTTGATTGGCTGAATGCACGTGGATGTGCCAAAAGAATGAAGAAGAGGTGGGTTGTACTGGCACATTTTTCAAAAGTTCTTTATATAACGCTTTTAAAACCCCTGAGACATCACACATCGATTCTGAGACCCATATCATGCCGTCCTAATAAGTAATAGTGGGTTCATCAAAAGTTCCTAATATTTTTCTTAAAGTGGACCATCAACCCTCCCGTGATCGGCCCGGGAATCTATAAGATTCCCGGGCCGATCACCTCCCTCCCTGCGGGACATCCGAGATCGGGATGTCCCGCGGGGTGAAACCCCCCCAAACACCCCAAATCCCCTTACCTTGTCTTCGGCGGCGGCCGGCCACCGCCTCCCTCAAGAGTGAGGCGCGGGAGGCGGCGGCGGAGGAGCCGCTTGTCCGCGGCTGTCAAAACGCTTGTCCGTCGGCGCTGGGAGCGGGGAGAGGTGAGTTTTTCGGGTGATCGGGGGGGTTTCACACAGCGGGGCACCCCGATCGGGGGTGCCCCACCGAAGTGGACCAAGACCCAGGATAGTCAAAATCCTGGGTGTTGGTCCACTTTAACAAAATTGGCCACAGCCCCCCATATCTACTTCATTCATTACAATAGAGCCAAGTCGAGGCAGTACACAACTTCCATTTCAATGAATGGAGTAGGGATGCTGGGGGGCATGAAACCAGCCTGAGCCCGCCGCCATGTCTGCTTGGTGCTGGAGAAAGGGAATTGCTCAATCTCACTCAGCAGTAAGTATAAAGACGTTGGCACAGCATGGAGAAGCTGCAGGGGTAAAAAGTTGACGGTACACTTTTTTTTAATGCCTGTACAGGGATTTAAAGTGGACCAACACCCAGGATTTTGACTATCCTGGGTTTTGGTCCACTTCAGGGGGGCACCCCGATTTGGGGTGCCCCGCTGTGTAAAACCCCCCAGAAAGCCCCCTCAACACGCTCCCACGTGGCCACGGACAAGCGGGTGACAGCGGCAGACAAGACAGTGCGCCCGCCGCCGCCGCCTCCCGCACGTCGCTCTGACAGGGCGCGCGCCCGCGCCGGCCATTCACAAACAGCCGGCGCGGGCGCGCGCACGTCTAGATGAGGTGAGTTTATTTGGGGTTTTGGGGGGGGGGCCCTCACCGCGGGACATCCGAGATCTTGTAGATTCTCGGCCCGATCACCCCTGGGTGATGGTCCACTTTAAAGCCATGGTGTAGCAACTGGCCAGTATTAGGTTGCACACAAAGTTATCAGCAGTCCAGCAGTGCTTCATAGCAAACTGTGTGGTCCTGGCAGGGGTAAGGGTTAACATTGTGCATCAAAAGCATTTAAAAAACTGTCCTACACTAATTATCGCTCTTAGTCTGGCGATTTGACCATTACCTGATTAGAATCCCATACCACCCACCCTGATCTCCAGCCACATCCACATTATAGAGGAACAACACACAGGAAGTTCACTTTCTCGTGTTGTTCCTCTCGGGGGGGCATCCCGAATTGGGATTATGGTATCCACCATGTAGCCCCATACACTACTTCCTTTTGCTCCCACGACACAGACTCGGACAAGAGTGAGTGCACCGATTGGCTGAGCAACGCTATTCTGACTCAGAAGGTTGTGATAGCGATTCTTTCCCTTGTAAGAGCAGTGCCAACCCGTGTAAGTTAGAGAAACGCTGGGGACGATCCTTATCAGATAGCTGAACTCACCAAATACTGTGTTCATCCACAAAGCCGATTTATTCAGTCCATCACAACAGTGGGATACAGCAAAATGAATGGATTTCAGTATCATGCGGCGGTCAAAAGATGATGCTTTGATCAGAGTAGCATGGAGAATACACATGTGTGCCTCATAAGGCAGAAAGACAATGAGCAATAAACCAGGAAATGCTCCCTGGAGAAGATGGGAGTGGTTTAGATGAGTCATAGCTCTGACCTCAATGCAATACACAAAAACGACCAGAGGTGGCAGCATACTGACTATAGAAATGTCCATAGAACAGCAATACAGGAATTAACTATATATATATATATATATACCATACATAATTATGAAATATTAACTGTGTAACAGCACTCTCCCGGTTGAAAAATGTCACTATCTAAACCATAACGGTAGTTATGCAATGCAAATGAATAACAGTGCAATTTGCTTGAAATCTTGAAAACCTGAAAAACATAAAGAGAACATGCAAAAATGCAACAACTATAATGCAAGACTTCAACTTCTTTTCTTGAAGTAGTAGGAGGGATCCAGCAGTCTACGTAAGAAAGTTCATTCTCCAAAAGGCAAGAGCACAATACGTTCCGTGATAGGTCTGAGGAAGGTCTTTACAGTCCCTTTAATCCAAAGGCCTGCAGCTCTTATGGCACCCTCTGTGAAATGTCTACCTTGGTGCTTAACCCCTTCGTGGTAGTGCCGTATGAGGAGAGTGGTAATGTGGTGGCGAGCAGGTATGATGAGAGGATTTCGCTCTTGTCCTCCCAGCTCAGCCTTGTTCAAGCGTCCACCAACTCTTAACATGCAATCATTGTCAATGAATGGGTTCAGGTTAGCAATGGGACTATTTTTTGGAATGTCCCTCTTGTCAAGGATACATTTCATTTCTGGGCCAAAGACTTCCTGCTGTACAATGAGCATTATGATACTTTCACCTTCAGCAATGTTGTTTGCAGAAAGAAGCTTTTGACACATGTGCCAACCTTGACATTGGATATCAGTGGGCTTTGTGTGGAAGCAGCGTGCAATGTGAACTAACCTTGCCATGGTGCGTACAAGTCTTGTCCACTTAGAAAAACGTTCAAAGCGATGGCAGCCCAAGCCAAGTCCTTGCTTAGTATGGGTGATGAGGGTTTTAACTTCTGGACGAATCTCTGGATCTTTGTCAGGTTCTAGAAGACTGAAGACATCAGTTGTGGTCTCGTCTGGATCATCCAGCAGGAATTCAGGACCTGTTATCCAAGAAGAATTAGCAAAAGCACTTGCAGACACTGGCCTGGTGGCATGATCTGCAGGATTAATTTCAGATGGGACATAATGCCATTGTTCAGGCCTAGATGATTTCCTGATTCTTTCTACACGGTTACTGACATACACATAGAAACGTTTAGTCTGGTTGTATATGTAGCCCAGGACAACTTTGCTGTCTGTGTAGAATTTGGTGTCATCTATCTGAATGTCTAGCTCACGCATTATGAAATCAGCAATTTCTACAGCCAACACAGTCCCACAAAGTTCAAGCCTAGGAATTGTGTGCTCAGGTTTAGGTGCTAACTTAGCCTTCCCAAAGAGAAACCCTATGTGAGTTTGATTGGAGGAGTCTCTTACCTTGAGGTAGGCAACAGCTGCTATGGCCTCAGTAGATGCATCCGAGAAGATATGCAGCTCCTTCCTCTGACTCGTAGCAAGGGAAGTTAAAGTGTAGCAGCGCGGTATACAGATTTCATTTAAGTCATGTAGAGATTTTCTCCAGGCCTCCCACTTTAAAAGCTTGTCTGTTGGCAGCGGAGCGTCCCAATCTTTAATCATCTCTGAGAACTGTCTAAGCAAGGATTTTCCTTGTATGGTGATGGGAGCCACAAATCCCAGTGGATCGTATAGACTGTTCACCACTGATAGCACACCACGCTTAGTGAATGGCTTGTCTGTAGAGCTGGCTTGAAAACCGAAGGTGTCCTTTAATAAGTCCCACCGTAGGCCTAGACTTCTCTGTACAGGTGGCATGTCCATCCCCAGGTTTAGGTCTTTAAACCCTGGGGCGTGATCGCCAGGTTGAAAGGCTTTCATAACAGCAATACTATTTGAAGCAATCTTGTGTAGCCTGAGGTTAGCCTCAGATAGCATACCTTGTGTTCTTTGAAGCAGATCTATAGCTTCTTCCTCTGTAGGTAAAGATTTAAGTGCATCATCAACATAAAAGTCTCTCTCAATGAAGTGTCGAGCGTCTATTCCATACTCTTTTTCTCCACTAAGGGCAGTCCTTCGTAAACCGTATGTTGCAATGTTGCAACAGCGGGTGAGGGGCTATTTCCAAAAACATGTACCTTCATGCGATATTCCATAATCTCATCGTCCATGTTGTTGTTACGGTGCCACACAAACCTTAGGAAATTTCTGTGGTCTTCACGTACAATGAAGCAATGAAACATTTGCTCAATGTCAGCAGTTATTGCAACTGGCTCTCTTCTAAAACTCATCAGTACAACTACAAGGTTGTTGGTTAGATTAGGACCAGTGAGAAGAACATCATTCAGGGATATGCCTTGATACTTAGCGCTGGAGTCAAATACTACCCTGATCTGTTTAGGCTTACGTGGGTGGTACACTCCAAAGAAAGGTAGATACCAGCACTCCTCTTGTTCTTGAAGTGGTGGCGCTGGTTCGGCATGATCATTGTCAAAGATCCTTTTCATAAAGGCGATGAAATGTTCCTTCATTTCTGGCCTGTTCTTTAGGGTACGTTGCAATGAGTTAAACCTGGATAGAGCCTGTTCACGATTGGTTGGGAGTTTGGCCCTTGCAGCACGAAGAGGCAGTGACGCAACCCAGCTGTTAGACTCATCCTGGAAGAATTCTTTGTCCATTATTTTGATGAACTCTCTGTCTTCAACTGACAAGGCTATTTTGTCGTCATCACTTGTAGTACTAAACACTGCAGTACCTAGGTTGTCGTCAAGAGTAACTTGCCTTACTTGGAGGATGTCAAGGGGCTTCTCCTTCACTTCATAATGGTGAGGGCATCGTTTGAAGTGGGATGCACGTCCGTTTCCCAACACGTACGTTTTGAAGGAGTGGATCTCTGATGACACACAAATCCTGTTCAAACATACATCGCCCACTATTACCCAGCCTAGGTCAAGTCTTTGTGCGTAAGGAGCATCGTCTGGCCCATCATATTGTTCGCGTACTTTATGCACTCTAAGAATGTCTCTTCCTAGTAGGATCAAAATTTCAGCACTCATGTCTATTGCAGGAATCTTATTAACCAGGTGTCTTAAGTGAGGATGGTGATATGCAGCTTCTGGAGTGGGAATTTCCTCCCTTTCATCTGGTATCTGGTCACACTCGACTAAGGTTTGTAGAAGTATGCCCTCCCCCTCCTTGATATGAGAGACCATGAACCCGTCGACTCTTCTGCCAAAAGTCTCTATACGACCAGAACAGGTTCTGAGAGTATATGGTGTGGCGTGACCCTCTATGCCAAAGACATCAAAGAATTTGGGCTTCACCAGGGATCTGTTGCTCTGTTCATCAATTATGGCATACATCCTGACGGCCTTCTCAGGATAGCCCTTTGGGTATATGTTCACTAGGCAAACCTTAGCGCAGCATTTGTGATCCAAACCCTCTCCACAGACTTCTGTGCATGAAGAAGAAACATTATCCTTCGGTGGAACAGGGCCTCGTTGCTCCCCGCCATGATTTGAGGTAGGGACGGAGGTAGGTAGCTGCTGTGGGTTGTCAGAAAGTGGAGTAGGATGCATAACTGTAACATGTCTGTCGCTACCACATTCTGTACACTTGATAACAGCCTTACAGTCTTTAGCGAGATGGCTATAAGAAGCACAGCACTTGAAGCATATTCCAAGTTTCTGGAGAATGTCCCTGCGCTCATGTAAAGTCTTTGCCCTAAGCCCACGACATTTCTTAAGGGGGTGAGGCTTCTTGTGAATTGGACACTGACGATTAGGGTCTTTATCTTTATCATCAGCAACGCCTCTATCGCTAGGTGTACTAATGGTGGGTGAGATGTCTGTTCTCTTGACAGATATTGCTCTATTAAAGTCTCTACATTTAGTTAGCACATTATCATACCTTGTTGATGATACAGCAGGCAAGGTGGTTTCACTGAAGCTGAAGCTGGGATCGTTTCTCATCCAGGCTTGATCGCTAATGAACCTGCAAAGGAATGAGAATGGAGGAAAGGATACGTTATTGTCTCTTTTGTACCTTGATCCTTGTTGTGCTCACTTCTCTTGCAAGCTGTATGGCAATTTAGATACCACTGGGTTGACACCATGAGCGGTGCCCAGGAAGCTTAGTCCAGGTAGACGTGGGTCTGTCTTTGCCAACTCTAGTTCCATGAGGAGGTCACTTAGATCTTGGAGCTTGCGATAGACTTTGTTTCCTAATTTTGGGAAGGTTTGCAGTCTCTTGAATAGAGAACTTTCTATGGCTTCAGAGCTACCGTAGGTTTGCTCGAGTCTTGCCCATGCAGCAACAAGACCTGGATCTGGGTGGTCAACGTGTACTGTTCTCAGTCTCTTAACACGATCTGCGGACTCTGGTCCCAGCCACTTTATGAGCAAATCAAGTTCTTCTTTAGTAGTAAGATTGAGGTCAGCAATAGCAGCCTTGAAGGTTGATTTCCAGGCCCTGTAGCTCTCTGCACAATCGTCAAACCTTGAGAGGCTAGTGTTAATAAGCTCACGGCGTATCATATATCTGGCAAAGTCATTCAAGTCTGATCTCTCACTCTGTGGTGCCAAAATAACTTGTGGAACCACTTGGGTGTGAAATTTTTCTGGTGCTGTAGGGTGAGGTCTACCAGGGTAGAATGATGTTGCATGAGCGTTTAACCGTGGTTTAGTCTCTAAGACTTGTGCTGGCGGTGGCTTGAATTGTGTCTTGCCGCTGGACGTTACGTTGTTGGCAGGAGCTGATGTGGTTTGCTGTGTCGCTGCACTTGCGTTGAAGACTTGAAGAGGCTTAGGCATATGGAGTTGAGAGGTCTCTGTGTCGAGAGTCAGAACAGTGTCGTTAGTAGGGGGCACAGGAAATAACTCTGTATCCTTGCAAACGTTATGTTTTAGTACGTAGTCACTGGTGCGTTCAACTGGATCTTCCAGTTCTGCTGGGATAAGACAGTCTGAATTAGTACTTTGTCCTATTGCTCGTTCAAGGACTTTGAGCCTTGCCAGGGAAGCTGCTTCCTCCCCTTCCATTTGTAGAATCTTTATTTGCAAGTCTGCTTCTGCTTGTTGAGCAGCCATTTGCGCTTGGAGAGCTTTGCTCTGGGCTTCTATCTCTGCTTGCTGGGTTACCATCTCGGCATGGCGAGCTGCCTTGCGTGCTTCTATCTCTGCTTCCTTTTTGGCAAAGGAGCCTTGTACCTTTCTTGATTCGGCGTCAGCTCGGGCCTCTATTAGCTTGTCGCTTAATGTTGAACCCCTGGAGCGGGAGGATCTAGAAGAGTGTGCAGTGCGCTTGCTTGATGTGGATCTGTGAGATCTGATCTCCTCCAGTTGAGTGATGCGGAGTTCTGCCTTACACTTAGCGCTTTGCACTGCGAGGTCCCTTTGTTGGTTCAATGTATCAATCCTTGTCCGTTCTGCTGAAGAATCTCTAGTATTAGAGTCCTGCACAAAAGCTGAGTACTTTGCAGACAGCCGCTGGTAACGTTCATATGCAGCATGTAAGTGATTTATAGAGTCTCTCAATGCGGCTGGTTGATTATTAAAGCGTGACATAACTGACATGCAGTGTGAGGTTCTGTCCCAGAGGTCTGATAGATTAATGGAGAAGTCAGTTTTAGTGGCTTCATAGTTTTCCATGACTTTCTGTGTGGGTTTTATTATACGTTTGGGTCTTACGCTCTGCTCAGTGATATCTGCAGAATCTGCTCCTTGCACATCTGCTGGTTCGGGGTCATGCTGTTTCTGCATTGGTTCTTTCATAAACAAATGATCAGAGCCTGGTCTAGACATTTTTATAAGTTTTGCAACAATGGTACCGTCTCTTTAAGAAGTGGAGCTGCAGCTTATGGCAGGTGAGGTAACACAGTTCTATGTATAGAAACATCCACATGAAGTGCAGTAAGCTTATGCGACATGTGCTTTCACAAGATGGCGGATGGCACTGAGTTTGATTGCAGATTAGGCACACACATATACACAACACGCTGTGGGGATTCTACACATCTTTTGACTATTCTGACTCAGAAGGTTGTGATAGCGATTCTTTCCCTTGTAAGAGCAGTGCCAACCCGTGTAAGTTAGAGAAACGCTGGGGATGATCCTTATCAGATAGCTGAACTCACCAAATACTGTGTTCATCCACAAAGCCGATTTATTCAGTCCATCACAACAGTGGGATACAGCAAAATGAATGGATTTCAGTATCATGCGGCGGTCAAAAGATGATGCTTTGATCAGAGTAGCTTGGAGAATACACATGTGTGCCTCATAAGGCAGAAAGACAATGAGCAATAAACCAGGAAATGCTCCCTGGAGAAGATGGGAGTGGTTTAGATGAGTCATAGCTCTGACCTCAATGCAATACACAAAAACGACCAGAGGTGGCAGCATACTGACTATAGAAATGTCCATAGAACAGCAATACAGGAATTAACTATATATATACCATACATAATTATGAAATATTAACTGTGTAACAGCACAAACGCACTCAGCCAATCAGCACGCTTGCTCTCACTCGGCTCCCTTCAGTGCCGATGACGGCTAAGCACCTGAGCGGTGCTGAAGGGAGCCAAATGCTTCGCCAGTCGCATCCCCGCTCACCTTGCAGCTGTGGCATGCCTGCACAGAGACCAGACAAGGGCTCAGGAGAAGGTGAGTGGATCTGGGCATCTGGGGGGTTTCACACCAGACATCTAAATTCGGGAAGCCCCAAGGACAGGAACTCGGATGGCCCAGGAGTCTTTTAGACTCCAGGGCCTCCAAAGTTCCTCTTTAACAATGACACATTGATGAGTAAAAGTTTTTTACTTTGAGATGCAGTTACATTTTAAGTAAGAGCTCCCTGGAGGCTCCATTAAATAATATAATAAATAATCTTCCCCAAGTAAGTAATAATTAACACAAAATAGGACAGCGTGCAGCTACAAACAGATTTAGACGTATGGACAGTAAAATGGCAAATGACAGATAAACAATAGGTTATGCACATGGGCAGAAGCAATTTGTGCCATGATTACACACTAAACGTGCAAACATTAGGAAACACTGTGTAAAACTACAATGGAAAAGGGACCTGGATGTTTTAGTTAACATTAAACTTTACTGTAGTGTTCAATGCCAGGCAGCAGCTGCCAAGACAAACAGGCTCATGAGGGCATCAAGAGGAGCATAGGTACCCATGACCAAAGCATAATTCTACCCCTCTATAAGTCACTGGTCAAGCCCCATATGGAATATTGTGTACAGTTGCAAGAAGGACATTTCAGAACTGCAGCAAGTTCAAGAACGACTCGAAAGCGTTCAAGAACGTCTTATCAGAACGGAAGCCCGTTCAAGAAGGACATATCAGAACTGGAGCCCGTTCAAGAAGGACATATCAGAACTTGAGTACATTCACAGAGGGGCAACTAAATTAATAAATGTATGGGGGAATAGAGTACAATGATTGTCAAAATTAGGTCTATTTAGTTTGAAAAAGGGTGATCTAATACCTATGTATAAAATATATCCAGGGTCAATACAAATATCTGACACACTGTCAGGACTGGCATGGACAGGAACAGTGACCCACCATTTATGATTGCTCAAAGTCTGCTGCTCTTATCAATGAGCTACCTGGCCTTCATCATCCTGTGAAGGAATATTGTGGACAGTCCCAAGAAGGACATATCAGAACTGCAGCAATTTCAAGAAGAACATATTAGAACTGCAGCAATTTTCAGGACATATCAGAACACGAAAGCATTCCAGAAGCACATATCAAAACTGGAGCACGTTCAAGAAGAACAAAACATGGAAGGGAACAGCAATCAACCATCTATCATCTCTAGGGATGAGTGAACCACTAAAGTTCAGGTCCAGCTAGTTCGCTGAACATTGAATATACATACATTGAACATTGAATAAATAAAAAGTGTGAGGACACTTCTAGCGCCAGTTGGCAGTTCTTTCACTAGAAGTGTCCTCACTCATGGGTGCCAGCAGCAATCTTTTTGTAGCCATGGCTGGGGCCAAATGCAAACGCTTCTGCTGCCCTGCCCCCACTGGAGGCTGAGGCAAGTGCACCCTCAGATGAAGCGGTTTGACTGGCTGCTCAGCAGCCCATTAATCGGCTTTTCTGTGTTTGGGCCGGAAGCCAAACTCAAACACGGCCTTCTGTCTGAAGTTGGTGTTCAGGAACACGAACTTTGTGGTTTGGATTCGCCTAATCATCGCTCCAGGTCTGCTGCTGGCCTTCATCATCCTGTTGCATTTCTAATAAATGCATGTGCCTGGCCCCGCCTTGCATGTTTGATCATGGATCTATAGTCTGTGCTGTGTCTTTGCTGGGCCCATGGCCCTCCATTGTCTGTGCCATATCTGTGTTGGCCCTACAACTCTCCATTGTCCGTGCTGTGTTTACACTGGACCCACAGCACTCCATTGTCTGTGCCAGGCCACAGCCCTCCATTGTCCATGTGTTGTCTGCACCAGGGCCCACAGCCCTCCATTGTCTGTGCGGCTTCTGTGCTGTACCCAGAGCCCTCTATTGTCTCTGCCGTGTCTGCACCTGAGCCTAGGGCCCTCCATTATCTGTGCTGTGCCTGTGCAAGGCCAACAGCCCTCCATTGTCTGTGCTGGGACCTGTTACGTTCAAGTCACTAAGCGGACTTGGTCTGGCTTCTGTTGTCCGATTCCCAATTACTATATTCTAAGAGAAATCAATACACGCGACAAGGTGTGTAGCAAAACCTCAGAGAAACACACTGACCAGGGGGAGCTTCTGACCCCTGTTTTATTGAAAACTTTCATAGTTAGAGCATGCGCAGAACAGACAATTACCTAAATTAAAAATAATGAGAACAGAATATTTATTACTATGTACAAGGTTGAGTTCAGGGAGTATTTTATAGTTTTCTCAGTTCCCAGAGGCCCCTATGCGAAGCAGCACATTCCTTAGATAAGGAATAAGGGATAAGGAGAAGCCTTGCAAAAAGCAATTACAGAAAAGTCCAACGTTAAAGCGTTACTCTAACATACAGAAAATAAACCATAGTCTTTCAGAACTATGTTTCTTAAATCTGGATCTTCTCATTTCCCCCCTTTGACATCTACATCTGTCTTTCCTTTGACTGTGTCCACTTCGGAAGGTTTATAGCCAGTTCAGTCACTCAGGTACTATCCCAGGCCGGCGAGTTGCCTAGGGGAACACAGGTCTTCTCCAACTGGTTCCATCCCCCAAGTACTTGAACAGCATCCTTCCAAAGAAGAGTCTCGAATTTTGACAGATGATATGTCAATTCTAAAGGAAAGAAACATAGTTACTCACTTAGAAAGCGCATTATCTGCAATCAAGATAAGTTTATGTGTTACTTTAGGTGTCTTGATCTTGGCTACAAGGCAAAGAGCTAGTTTTACTAGAACATAAATCATTATGCCCAGAAGGCACAATGACAAAATATTAATCAAGATATTCTTGATCCATTGTAGTGGACCACTCCAGTTTCCCAATCTCCAAAAGGAGACCAGTATTTTGCAAATGTCCTGATTTTACTCTGTATCTTTTGAACTTCTTCTCTATGACCTATTATTACTTCATAATAATCAGGTATCTCTAATGAGGTATTATGTATCCAAGTACAGCACTCGTAATCCTCTGTCATTTCACAAAGTTATTTAACAAACTCTCTTTACAAGTAGATGCTCCTATATGGGTGTGGTTTTTATTTCCTAATAAGAAGCATCAATCTGGTCTATATGCTCTTCCCGTTAAATGGTAATTTATCTCATTAGCAGAACTATTGACTCTCTCATACTGTAATTGAATAGGGATGGCTACGAGGGGTACCCGGGAAGACGAAGGATGTAACTTACTACATATGCAACATTTGTCAAAACCAGTTTGTCTAGCAAAAGAGTATTTATACTTTAGCAAAAGTAACTTTTGATGATGAGTGCCTATCTCCCTTCTATTTCTTATAGGTGCAGGGGATGAAATATTGAGGCAGAAAGCCATTATCATTGTTAAGAGGAAATATTTAATTTTCCCTCTGGACCTGTAACCTTTTTACAATGACTTGCGTGTATCCAAGTGGATTTTCCTTCAAGTTTCACTGAAGTAGGCGTTGTCAAAAGAACTTGAAAGGGTCCTTCAAACCTTGATTCCAAAGATTTTCTAGAATGTTTCTTTACATAGACAAAGTCTCCTGGTTGGAGATTATGAGTTCCTGTTATCTGGTCGGGGTCTGGAAGAGAATCAAAAACACTTTTGTGCAGTTTAGTGAGATGTTTCTGCAACTGTATCACATAATCAGTCAATTCATCACATTTTAGGGCAAGATGTTGTGGAAAGTACAACCCAGTTCTGGGAGCACTTCCAAACAAAATTTCATAAGGTGACAACCCTGTTTTCTTTGTAGGGGGGCATCTTATTGAAAATAACACAATTGGTAAACAATCTATCCATGGTTTACCTAATTCCTTCATTGTTTTCTGTAACTTCAGTTTAATGGTGCCATTCAGTCTCTCCACACTCCCAGAACTCTGTGGGTGATAGGGTGTATGGAAGGACTGTTGGACACCTAGCATTTGCATCACATTTTGCATTATTTCACCTGTAAAGTGCGAGCCACGGTCACAAGAGACCAAAACATGGTATTAATTCTGTGATTAATTTCTTAGCCGTGGTTTTAGCTATTGCTGATTTTACTGGGTAAGCTTCTGGCCATCCCGAAAACAAGTCAATACACACAAGTACATACTCAAAGGGTCCACTCTTAGGGAGTTGGATGTAATCAATTTGAAGCCTTTGAAATGGATAGAGAGACCTAGGTTGATGTCTTACCGGTGTCTTAACAACCTGTCCTGGGTTCTCCGTCAAACAGATAGAGCATGCTGCACAGTATTGTCGTGCCATGCTACTAAAGCCTGGAGCATACCAAGTCTGATTGGTACTCCTTACCATAGAGTTTGCACTCTGATGTGTAGGCAGATGTGATACCTGTGCCTGTTCTGGGTATAGGAAGCTAGGCAAGCACAATCGGCTTCCTTTGACCCATAATCCATCATTTTGCTGGGCTCCTGCTCTGAGCCATTTTTCCTTTTCCTCAGGCATCACTTTGTCCTGAAGATTTTTCAGCAGTTCCATACTTACCGCCGATTCCTGGGTAAGATTTACACTTACACTCTCTATCTTCTTCAAAGCTGCTTGTTTAGCTGCTAAGTCAGCTTTTTCATTACCTTTAGCCTCTTTGGTTGTTTGTTTTGTGTGGGCTGCTACTCTTACAATAGCTACCTTTTTGACATTGTTCAGGTTGGTCAGAATTTCTTTAACTAAATCAGCATGTCTAATGGGGGTTCCTGCAGCTGTTAAGAAGCCCCTTGCTTTCCACAAGTGGGCGTAATCGTGGGCAATACCCCAAGAATAGGCGGAGTCTGTCCAGATCGTGCCTGTAGTGTCTTTTAGCAGCATTAATGCCCTAGAGAGGGCTGTAAGTTCTGCTTCCTGAGCAGACATATGAGGTGGTAATGGCTCAGCTTCTACCACTTCATGTTCAGTTACTATTGCATAACCTGTATGAAACTGTCCTTTTTCATCAGCATATCTGCTGCCATCTACAAAAAATTCAAATTCTGGGTTTTCTAGAGGTGTATCATGCACATGTGGTAAACCCATTGTTTCTTGCTTCATAAGTTCAATGCAGTCATGTGTGTCTTCAGTATATTCAAATTCTAAAAAAATTCTCAAAATCTTCACTATTACTCCCCCCTTCAGAATCTGAAGAAATTGGTAACAAAGTCGCCAGATTCAGAGAAGTACATCTTTGAAACTTAATTGTTGGGGGTAGTAAAAGGGTACACTGCAGCCTAAGCTGTCTAGCCATTGACAGGTGTTTGGGATTTACCTGTGATAATATCCCATGAATGTCGTGATTGGTAGACACAGCTAATTCATTATCAAGTACAATTTCAGAAGCTTTGTCTACCAATAGAGAAACTACTGCTACACGAATAATAAGCAATAGGTCTTTGTTTTGTGCCATGTGCCTGCCTTAAAACTCCTGTAGCGTGTCCTTGTATTTCAGTAGCCATGAGTGTAAATGGCTTAGAATAATCAGGAAGACCTAAAGCTGGTGCTTGTGTGACTGCAAGTTTAAGTTGGTCAAAAGTATCTCTTGCTTCTGGTGTTAGGCAAAAAAAAAAGTGTGACTTTGACACAATCATACAGTGGTTGCATAAGTGAACTGGCATGCATAATCCACTGTCTACAGTAAGAGATGAGTCCTAGAAACGCTCCTAACTGTTTGTGTCTTAGGAGGTGACATGTTCTTGACTATTTCCACTCTGTCTTTAGTAAGGTGTCTAGTGCCTTGTGAAATGCAGTGACCTAGAAAGGTAACTTGTGTTTGGCAGAATTGTAGCTTTTCTTTGCTAGCCTTGCAGCCATTCTCAGCCAAAAATGTAAGAAGAGACAAAGTACCCTCCTCACATGTGATTTTGTCTGGGCAGCAAAGAAGCAAAACGTCTACCTATTGTAGAAGTACACAATCTGTTGATGGTTTCCATCCTGCCAAGACTGAAAAGCGAAGAGGTGGTAACATTCAGGTGCTAAAGGAACCGAAAAGAAAGCTCCCATTAGATCCACGCAAGAAAAATACATGCTTGTACTCGGTATTTGAGAAAGCAATGTATGAGGGTTTGGAACCACTGGTGTTATTGGAGCCAAAATGTTATTAATGGCTCTAAGATCTTGTACCATCCTGTATTTCACAGGCTGTCCTGGTTCCAAAACCTTTTTCCTGACTGGATACAAAGGAGTATTAGCCCCTGATTGCATCTGAATCAAAGCACCCTTGGCCAAAAGCTCGTCAATTTGTTCTCCTATAGTTTGTTCTTGTGCAGCACTCAAAGGGTACTGCTTAAGCTGTGGTAGGGTAGATCCTGGTTTGATATGGACCTCTACTGGTGAGACAGGGAGAAGTCCTATATCAGACCCTGACTTAGACCATAAATGGTCAGGTACAGTTCTTAGTAAATCTTGATCATTCTCTGTAAGTACATTAGTGAGTTCAAAATCTTCAAGAGCTTGTACTTGCATACAATATTCTAAATCATCAGGATGGTCAGGCAAAGTTAGAACAACTTGACCATCTTCTTGAAAATCAATTTTTGCTTGTAACTTTGTTAAATTATCCACACCCAATAAGTTGTAAGGAGCTGACTCACAAACTAAAAATTTAGAGATAAACATGTGTGGACCAAGTCTGCCCTCTAGTGGTTTAGATATGGGCATAACTTTAGGCAGACCATCGAAACCTGAAGCTATAGTTTGGGCTTCTGACTGCTGTTTCTTACTTAAAACTTTATTACTAATGACAGATTTAGTCGCTCCTATAGCAATCAAAAATTCAAGTGTTTTGCCATCAATTTCAATCGGTATTATGTGTGTTTTGGCTGGTACTGTGAATGTTACTGCCGATAGTCTTGTTCTTTACTTTTAGATGATGACTTATTGGGGGCTGTTCCTTGATCAGCAGCAAACTTTCTACAATTCCTCTTAATGTGACCAGGTTTGTCACAGTAGTAACATTTTAAAATTTTACTCTGAAAATTACCTTGAGATTTAGGTCTCACATCAGTGTTAACCTGGGCAACCATACGCACCTTGGGCTTGTCATGCATATCCATTTCAATATCCTGTGCTTTAGCTAACAATTGTGCCATAGTATGGTTAGTTCCCCAATCTGGGATAGAAGCCTTTAACTTTTCCTTAATGGTTGGTTTTAAACCATCAATATAGGCTCTAACAAACAACCTTTGAACTCCAATATTTCCAACATCTAAGCCTTCATCAATATATGTTTGTTCAAAATAAAAAATCAGTTCTACTGTCCCCAAGTCTAACATTCTGTGGTACATGTGCTCTCATATAATCAGTAAATTGATGAAACATAGTAGGGGACATTTTCATCCTACAAAGATCTTCTCCATCCAACCAGGTGGCATTATGTGACTCCATCATTTGTACTACATACCTGCCAAACCTAGAAGGGCTAGTACGGGGATCAGGTGCATTCTGCAACAAAGCCATACATTCAGCTGGAGTCCATGGCTTATAATAAGGGGTTTCTTGGTTAATAAATTGACCTGCATTTTGGGCATCTGGAATCTGCCTGGTATGGGTAAACACAGGCGCAACTAATTTATAAGTGTTGCTTCTAGGAGGGGGTCCTGCAAGCATATAAGTTTTGCATCTTGGACAATGTGTGACATTATTTGGGATGCCATAAGTCATACAATGTTCACAAGTCCAAGATTTTTCAGTAACTATATTGACATTTTTCTTTCTTGTACTAACTCCATTTATTCTCTCACCTGGATCCCCTCCTTGCTGATCTGCTCCACAAACATTACATTCTTCTTGTTCTAAACCCATCCCCCTACAACCACAAACTTTACATTTCCATGTTCCTTCTTCATTTACCACTTTATCCTGCTCCCTTACTTTACACTGGGTACACATTCTGTCCCAACCCTTATTTATCATTCCACAATAGCATTGCCATAAGCCGCTATCGCCATCATCTGGTCCTGGATCTGGACCATACGTACTGTTACTGGCCAATGGGGAGTCTAGGATACAACTTACTAGTTTCTTTCTTTACTGTCTTTTCATATGGGGGTGGCGGTACTGGGTTTGTTGGAGCATCAGGTATGGGGTCTACTTGGGGATGAAGCAATGGTGTAGTATTCCATTGGTTTCTATGTGGACTGTACGTCCAGCCTTCCTTTTCTGCTAAACTTGAACGTTTCAGAGCACATTCCACTTGATGATCCCATCCTTTGTCAAAAATAATTCCATGTTTCCCTTTAGCTATCTGTTCCCATTTCCCTAAATCTAATTGTCATTTATGAACTAGCTTAAATTCCTTCCAAATCTTTTTCAAATTCCTAGTGGCATCTAAGCCACACCTTTCCCTGGTGATTTCTTCTAATGTCTGCCACTTCTCTTCCTGGGGTATCTCTTTGGACTGTTCTTTTCCCACCTTCCTAGCAACCTGCCTCAGGTACCGTATTGGGGTCTAACCTCTCTGTGGGCTAGCCTTCTTTGGCTTCCTCCTAAGGAACTAGGAACTGGAGTACCTCTCTGTGGGTCTCTCCTGGTAATGTCTAGTGATCCTACACGCTAACCAAATAGCAACACATAATCCAAGACAAACAATTAGGATCACAAACAACACATCACCTATCATATGGGTGACAGTCCTAGATACACTAATTGTATCTTATTCCCATCCCAGTAATATTGGCTTTAATTTTCTGAAATCACCACAAACAACACATCACCTATCATATGGGTAAGTGACAGTCCTAGATACACTAATTGTATCTTATTCCCATCCCAGTAATATTGGCTTTAATTTTCTGAAATCACCTATCGACTAGTCCTGGTCTTCTAACTAAGCCTGGGAACTGTGGTTCTTATAACTTAACAAAGTCAAGATCGGCTGGCATGCACCGTGAAGGCGCCGTCAAATCCGGTCAACTTGACAAACTAGCTCACGCCTAAATGAGCTATGGAACCATACAGGGTAAAATTTTTATCTAAAACTTCTTCTGGTCACCACTTGCGTTCACCGTCACTGGGTTATAGCGGTTTTACCCTCGCCAGTGGGATGGGGCGTCTAATGACCTTCCAAAGTTTTTAACTAAATGCCAGGCTCATAAAGTTTTTTATCACACTCTCAAAAATAACAAATTCTTAAGGGAACAGACAGACAAGACAAATACAAACAGACAAAACAAATGCAGACAACAGAAGCGCCTTAGGATTCTTAAAATGACCCTCTTTCGCAGAGGCTGGCTATGCCTATCTTACCTTAGAACGGACCCGCTGATGCCTCACAGGGAAGAGCAGAGTATAAGAGTACATAAAAGCTGTCTCTTACCTGGCCAGGTTTTGAAGTCTGCTGTTCCGAGGTGGCATCAGTTGATGTTCCGTTCGGCGGGTGCGATACCCCTTGCGACAAAATAGAGAGTCTCTGTTCGGAGCGCCACGTAATGTTACGTTCAAGTCACTAAGCGGACTTGGTCTGGCTTCTGTTGTCCGATTCCCAATTACTATATTCTAAGAGAAATCAATACACGCGACAAGGTGTGTAGCAAAACCTCAGAGAAACACACTGACCAGGGGGAGCTTCTGACCCCTGTTTTATTGAAAACTTTCATAGTTAGAGCATGCGCAGAACAGACAATTACCTAAATTAAAAATAATGAGAACAGAATATTTATTACTATGTACAAGGTTGAGTTCAGGGAGTATTTTATAGTTTTCTCAGTTCCCAGAGGCCCCTATGCGAAGCAGCACATTCCTTAGATAAGGAATAAGGGATAAGGAGAAGCCTTGCAAAAAGCAATTACAGAAAAGTCCAACGTTAAAGCGTTACTCTAACATACAGAAAATAAACCATAGTCTTTCAGAACTATGTTTCTTAAATCTGGATCTTCTCAGACCACAGCCCTCCATTGTCTATGCTGTGTCTGCACCAGGGCCCATCATCTGCACACGATTGACTACATTGGGGCCCAGACCCTCCTTTGCCTGTTACCTGGGACCCAGACCCTCCATTATCTGCACTAGGGCTCAGATCCACATTTGTCTGTTCTGGGGCACATACCCTTCATTCTCTGCGCCAGGGCCCATATCGTCTACTCTGTGCACTGGGACTCAGGTTCTGCATTGTCCACACTGGGGAGTAGAACATCCATTCTTTGTCTTGTTCCACTCCCCAAGTCTGCAACCACCACAGTACAACCTGAGCAGAATCGGTTGCTTGTCACTTTGCTGAGATCACAATATGTTTGTCATGGATTTAAATTATTTTCAATAAAGCCTAGAAATTTTAAGAAGCTTGGAGCCGGATTGTCTTTTCTGTAATAGTCAAGGCCTTGCCATCTAAAATCTAGAGCTCAGCTCCTTCAATGGCCACTGTTCCAGAGTGTGAGATTGCACTCATTTATAATCGGGGAAGAGCTGTCTATTTATGAACTATTGCTGTATGCAAGGTTGAGCTTCACTGTTTTTCAGTATTGTGCATATGATATCACCCATTATCTATTTTATTTTTTATACATCCTGGTCGATCCAATGTAATGATCTCTACATCCATGGAGAAGAAGGCTGGCTCCAAGATAGGCCACATAAAAATTAGACAAATCGTGATAATTTTATCTGCCACTAATGATTTGAAGAAATGAATTGCAGGATGTGGCCACACAGGAATTTAGACTGTCATCACAGCTTTTCATCTCCCTGAGGAAAGACCCTGTTGGATATTCATGTACCCAGCTGCTGGAGCGTTTCTGCTCGACGACTTTGTGATTACTATACTGGTGTGCATTTAGATACTTCTGCTATGATGGGCACTGTGGTAATTGCGTCTGTGCCATTCTTGAACCGGACCTTCACCATGATTTATTGAAAAGCCCAAACCCTTAAAAAACGATTCCCCAGCATCTAAAGTTAATATATTTTAAGATTTTAGTCACTTACTTATTATTCTTTCCCCCACTGGGCTGCAACTCTGTTCAGGACTTAGGATACGGGCGCAGTCATCTTGACTCAGAAGCATCACAGGAGAGGAGAGTGGGATAAAGTACAGGGGGTGGGCTATAGCTGTGCTTTGCCCAGACAGAGCAGAACTGGGGTCAGGAAAAGGTCAGCAATCCCAGAATGCAGAGCAGCACAGTCAGAGGGCACTTCCTGTTTGCAGGCTGCCTGATGTTCCATGAGCCGCCATCTTGGATGTTAAATGGCTCATAACATGCACTAGGTGCAGGTAGGATGATTTTTAATGTGAGCAATCTGTATGTAAAGGGTGTGGGAAACATATAAGATAGACTCTTATTCAGAGTGAAGGACCGCTATAAGTTGCTTAAAGCAGACCTTCAGCCTGATTTATTGAAAAGCTCAAACCCTTAGAAAATTATTTCCCAGCATCTAAAATTAATATATTTTAAGTTTTTAGTCACTTACTTATTATTCTTTCCCCCCACTGGGCTGCAACTCTGTTCAGGACTTTAGGATACGGGCGCCGCCATCTTGACTCAGAAGCATCACACTTACTGAGGAGAGGAGAGCGGGATAAAGTACAGGGGGGCTGGTTATAGCTGTGCTTTGCTCAGACAGAGCCGAGCTGGGGTCAGGAAAAGGTCAGCAGTCCCAGAATGCAGAGCGACACAGTCAGAAGGCACTTCCAATTTGCAGGCTGCCTGATGCTCTATGAGCCGCCATCTTGGATGTTAAATGGCTCATAACATGCAGTAGATGCAGGTAGGATGATTTTTAATGTGACCAATCTGTATGAACATAAGATAGACTCTTATTCAGAGTGAAGGACCGCTTTAAGTTGCTTAAAGTGGACCAACACCCAGGCTGATCGGCCCGGGAATCTATAAGAGTCCTGGGTCGATCAGCTCCCTCCCCGCGGAGCATCCGAAATCGGGATGCCCCGCTGTGTGAAACCCCCCCGGACGCCCACAAACCTTACCTTCTCCCGTTCCAATGGCGCATGCGCGGGCCGCCGCCGCGCGGGCCGTTTGTGAATGGCCGGCGTGGGCGCGCTCCCTGTAAGAGGGACGCGCGAGAGGCGGCAGCCTCAGCTTGTCCGTCGCTTGTCCGTCGGTGGTGAGGTAAGTTTTTGGGGGCTTTCTGGGGGGTTTCACACAGCGAGGCACCCCCGATCGGGATGCCCCGCAGAAGTGGACCAACACCCAGGATAGTGAAAATCCTGGGTGTTGGTCCGCTTTAAGGTGAACTGACTATTGGGGCCACCACGTGGCCAAAATAGGTATTACTACTCTCTAACTATTAGACATACAGACATATTATCTGCTATGTATGCATTATCTCTATACTATTCTGTGTTACCTGAATATATATATATATATATATATATATATATATATATATATATATATATATATATATATATTGCAAGTCTCTAATAACTATATGTAATGAAATGGCCAAATTTCAATTTACCATTTACAATTTTTCTATAACTGTCGATTATTACCTCCGGTACTGCAAAGGGGGAATTATTGTATATAATTGTTTTTCTTTTTAAATCACTACCAATACACTTATTTAACTGCAAACCATAACCCCTGAGTAAGGTGTGCATTTCATCCAATCTTTGTGGTATTATATAGGATCAAATTGATCCTGGGAGTTTATTGCACCCATCTATGTATACATATGCTGGTATATTTTTTGTCGCACTGTGGTGTGCGAGATTTCAAAATTAACTTCTATATCAAGACTCTATCTAAAAGTATATACAAGAAAAGATGGTTCGAGAGGCCTTAGGTTGAGAAAAATGCCAACTTTTAATTTCTCTGACTTTTTTGTGATTGAATGGAGTGATGTTCTGAGTGATACCTCCATTCAATTGATGGAATTTAATGTGAAATATGAGGCAATATGAGACAGCATGTCTCCAAGAAATGAGTCAAAAAATTACTGTGGTACGCTCAGACTTTGAGAAATATAAAAGTGAGGACAAACAGAATTTATGCAGAAGATGCGTACATCTATTAAAAAAATGAGATAATGCTTGTGAAAAAGTAATAAAGTGTATAAGTAATAAGTGTATAACTGGAAAAGATCTAACATTAATAAGAATGCTAATTTGTGGAGCAAACATCAGCATTTTTTTCAAGAACAGGATATGTAGACAATAGAATTTTGTATTTGGATTTAGATTTATCAGTGTATTCCGATTCTTTTGAATTGAGTGATTTGATTAATGCACCTACCTCCCTGCAAACGGTCGACAATATGATGCTGACCAATGCAGGCATGGGAGACCATTGGGTTGATTCAAAGAAACATGTAACAGCTTGGATTTGGCTCACGATCATCCTATTTTTCACGTCCGCTCGTGCGTTCGTATGAACTTGCGAGTGATTCAATAAGCAAATACGTTTCTATCCTAAAAGATACGTCCGTTCGTATGGCAGTTCGGGAATCAGACCTATGTCAGTTTCCATCCTGAATTTTCCGTTTCATTTCTCAGGTTGCAACATTGGTTTTGCCCTTTTTCCTTTTTTGTCTGGACGTAAATCCTTCTGATCTTGCGGCTCCGCAGTACAAACTTACCTCATTAAAGTGCATTCTAAATATTTGGTCTTTTTCTTTATTTCATTCATTTTGTAGTAACCAACATGAATGCATTTGCATAAGTAAATCTTACTTTGTTTAATTTTTAGTTAACTTGCATTTTTTACTTGTGGATTTAATTTTAATATTTATGCTTCAAATGGTACAACTTTAAAATTTTTGTGTGGTTACCCACACCCTCTACATACAGATTGCTCACAAATATTAAAAAACACCCAGCAACTTCTGCATGTTATGAGCCTAGAAACAGCCAAGATGGCGGCTCAGGTATTATCGGGCAGCCAGCAAACAGAAAGGGCCTTGTGACTGTGTTGCTCTGGATTCTTTGATTTCTGACCTTTCCATGCCCCCAGCTCTGCTGTGTCTGTGCAAAATACAGCAGTAACCCACATCCTGCACTTTATCCCGCTCTCCTCTCCTCAGTAAGTGTGATGCATCTGCCCAAAGATGTGCTTAAATAATTAAACAAAGCAAAGGTAAACAAATACACCAATAAATGCAATCTAAAAATATTATTCTAGTACCTCAATTTTAAAATAAATAACAAAGGACATAAGTTTCTTTAATTAACGCAAATATATTGCCAAATAAAGGTTTACATGCAAAGGACTAATTAAGGTCCACATTAAAATGCTTTTATAAGGCATACATGAATCAGGTATGCATTGCCATACAATTTATGGCCTCGGCCATGCTGATACATGCAGTTCATTGGAGCTCAAGACGCGCAGACTCCTCCACATAGCCAAAAAACCTGTTCACGAACAGCAATCCGGCTGCTAAAAGGTGTCGGCTGTGGCTTTCTTTTAAAACGCGTTTAGAGGTTTCTCTGAATCACACCTAAACACATCCAATTAACCTAAGTTTTACGTTTTGATCCTAAGTTTTAGGATTTGATCCTAAGTTTTACGTTTTGATCCTAAGTTTTACGTTTTGATCCTAAAATTTAGGAACGGACTTCCGCTGATCGTAAGAGCATATACGCATTCGTACGTAGGCTCGTGCGAGTCGTAAATGGCCAAAAAAACAGGAAAAAATGACTAACACCCACCCAAACTTACGATTCTCGATACGAAATCAATTAACTTTTGCTCTTTGAATCGAGGGGCATGAGTTGAATAATGTTTCGGCTATAAAGGTAAAAGATAAACCAGCAAACTTGACAACCACTTACCCCTCTTTTTATCCGGTACAGGCACAATCAGTAGCAATTGAAATGTTCCAAAATAAGGTCAAACAGGATCTAATCAAATTCAATGAGAACATAAAATTATAAGAAGTGCCATAACGTGTCTAAAAAAGAAAGAGAAGCACTAAAGTGCATTAAAGAAAAATTTGTGATACGACAAGCAGATAAAGGGGGCAGTGGTGGTGCTTAACCGACAGGAGTGGCGGAGGCACATAGACAAATGAATGATATTATGCTTCAAATTAAGAAACATACTAATACAAGGATCGACATTAAGGATACATGGCTTAGAATTTGAGGCTGTAGGAAATGTGGTAAGGCCAGGTGAGGTATTTGTAAAAAGGAACAAGGCAATACAATATTATCTACACATACTGGTAAACAATATCAAATCAAACAGTTTTCCAACTGGAATACGTTTATAATTTATTTGATCACATGTAGCAGTTGTCGACTTCAATATGTGTGGTGCACTGGGAGACTAGCCAAGATATGTATATATGAGCACTTGGGTGGTATAAGATCATTTGCCACAAATATTTCTCAGGTGTCTAAACATTGGAGGGAGGTACACAAGGAAGACACACAACATATGGAAATCCAATAAATAGAACAGGTTCATCTAGGCCCCAGGGGGGTTACTAGACACAAGCACCTGTCGGGTAGAATTGATTCTTGCTATCAAGTGTAGGAGGATTTTTCTTTTATTGGGGAGATGAGTCCCCAATGGTTTAAACCAAAAATGGTTCAAACAGAGAGTTAATAATTAAGATAGGAGTGTTTATGTGATAACAATAAAGATCCTACCCAGATTCCTAAGGTATTAATGTTTGATTTAGTTCACCAGGGCATGACTGTTAGGCGCCGGACACCCTTCTCTCTTAAGCCAGATAATCCCCAATCTCCACCGCCTCTTCTGCCTTTAGACAAGTCCCCGCTCGCAGGAGACGCGGATTGTGCCTCTCCAGACTCGGTTACCCCCAGGACTTAGTTGGCGCAAAGATTACCGGCTTAAGGTGGAGACGGGTGAACGGCGGGGTATCCCGAATATGGATGCCGGGATGTAAATGGGATTACAAACGGAGAGTCAATCAGAGAGGTCCAGAAACTAGCCAAGGTCAAGCCGGGTGGTCACAGAGCGCGGTATCCAAGGGGTCAAGCGAAGAATAGTCAAAAACGAGCCGAGGTCAAACCAGGTGAGCACCAAAACGCAGTAACAGAGGGATCAGGCACAAGCGGAGTCAGGACAGGCGAAAAGGTCAGGACGGGCAGCAGACAAGGATGGTCAGAGACGAAGCCGAGTTGAACACAGTAAACGCAGACTATAACGCACACCCTATTAACCAGAGGCTATAACGGGCACTGGACAATAGGGCAGCAGGGTAATAAAGGGAGGACTGTCCTATGGGAAAAGGGGAAAGGAAAGGAGAGGGAAGTGTGGTGATTGGTGCAAACAGACCCAATGGGAATGGTCCCAGGAACTGGACCTGCCCAGGCCAGACGGGTTATCCAGTCCCTGGGCCCATCTCCCATCAGGACAGATCAAAACTAATTAGAAACTCGCCCCCCGGCGGATGCGCTGGGAGCAGCGCCGCCTGGGGGCATATACAGAGCGTGAATGGCTGGGCGCGCTCCTGGCCGGGAGAAGCGTAGCCGCGCCAGCCTGGGAATCCCTGGGGCCGCCTGCCCCCGCCGCACAGCCCGCAGCGAGGCCGCCACAACCCGCCGCCGCCATGCCGGGGTCAGAGAGGCGCCGAGGACCCGCAGCAGGACGGGGCCGTGACGCGCCGCGGGACCGGGGCCGGAAGGCAGGTAAGATCCTTACATTACCCCCCCCCCTGAGGAGGGGCCACTGGACCCTCCAAGCTGGGTTTCTGAGGATTCTCCTTATGGAATTTTCTCACCAATCTCTGTGCATGAACTTCCCTAGCCAGAACCCATGACCTTTCCTCAGGACCGTAACCCTTCCAATCAATCAAATACTGAAGGGAATTACGAAAAAAGCGAGAGTCCAAAACCCGAGCAACCTCAAATTCCTGTTGCCCGTCAACTAGAATGGGATCCGGAAGATTATCAGGTTCAAAGTTTCTGGCAGGTTTCAAAAGGGAGACGTGGAATGCGTTACAAATCCTCATAGAAGGTGGGAGATCCAGGCGATAGGTAACCCGATTGATTCTCTGCAGTATGGGGAAAGGACCAATAAATCTCGGACCCAACTTGGCAGATGGCTGGCGTAAGGCCAGATTTTTGGTCGAAAGCCACACCAAATCGCCGACCAAATAATCAGGATTATTATATCGCCTACGATCAGCAAAATTTTTTTGTTGGATCACAGCCTTAGACAGGTGTTGCTGAATTTTATCCCATAACTTTGGCCACTGGGACACCCATTCATCTAGAGAAGGCACTCTAGAAGGCTGGTCCGACAAGGTCGAAAATTTCAAATCTTTACCGTAAACACAACGAAACGGAGATACCCCCGGTGGAGGAATGTGTGGCATTATTAAGGGCAAATTCAGCAAATGGAAGAAACAAGACCCAATCCGTCTGGACATCAGAAATGAAACAGCGTAAATATTGCTCCAAGGATTGGTTCGTTCTTTCCGTTTGCCCGTTGGACTGAGGATGAAACGCAGATGATAGGGAGACAGTGAAGCCCAACTTGACACAAAAAGCCCTCCAAAAACGGGAAACAAACTGGACCCCCCTATCTGACACAACATCCTCCGGGATACCATGGATTTTAAATATGTGTGTCACAAAAAGTTGGGCCAGGACCTGAGCAGTAGGTAGCTTTTTTAATGGGATGAAATGAGCCATCTTACTAAACCGATCTACCACCACCCAGACGACAGTGCACCCTTGGGAAGGTGGAAGATCGGTGATAAAATCCATGGCCAGATGGGTCCAGGGGCGGGAGGGAATGGGCAATGGAAGTAGAGAACCCTCAGGAGAGTGTCTTAATGATTTACTCCGGGCACAAATCTTACAGGCTCGCACGTACTCTTGTGCGTCTTTTCTAAGGGACGGCCACCAAACCTGGCGAGACAGCAAGGAGATGGTTTTCTTGACACCAGGATGACCTGCCAACTTAGAGTCATGGAACTGATGCAAAACCGCAGCACGATAGGCAGCGGGCACAAATTGGGCATGACTGGGTTTTTCGGGCGGGGCTTCAGACTGGAACTGGGTTAAATCAGGAAGCTCTGGCTGGATAGCAGCTACTACCAGAGCCTGGGGCAAAATGGGTAAGTTTTTCCCTTCGGGTACAGTGGAAGAGGAAAAACTACGTGACAAGGCATCAGCCTTCACGTTCTTGGATCCCGGTTTATAGGTAATAGAAAAATTGAACCGGGAGAAGAACAGAGACCAGCGAGCCTGCCTTGGGGTCAATCTTTTAGCGGATTGAATGTACTCTAAGTTCTTATGGTCAGTAAAGACAGTAATGGGAAATTGAGCCCCTTCCAGCCAATGTCTCCATTCTTGAAACGCCAATTTAATAGCCAATAGTTCTCGATTCCCAATATCGTAATTTCTCTCGGCAGAGGTAAATTTTTTGGAGAAGAAGGCACAGGGATGAAGGCGCTCAGGGGAACCGCTATATTGCGAAAGCACTGCTCCTACACCGAGTTCGGAGGCATCCACTTCCACAATAAAGGGTAATTGGCAGTCCGGGTGCACTAACACAGGGGCGGAACTAAAAACTTCTTTTAATTCCCTGAAAGCCAAGACGGATTGCTCTGGCCAAACAGCAGGATACTCCCCTTTCTTGGTGAGATTAGTGAGGGGGGCTACCAGGGAGGAAAAGTTTTTAATGAATCTCCTATAGAAGTTGGCAAACCCCAAAAATCTTTGTAAACCCTTAAGATCTTTGGGTTGTTCCCACTCTAGTACCGCTTTAACCTTGGATTGGTCCATGGAAAGGCCGGTATTAGAAATGATGTAACCCAAGAAGGGAACTTCAGTAACCTCAAATTGGCATTTTTTCAGTTTGGCAAATAAATGATTCTCCCTGAGCTTCTGTAAAACCAGACGAACATGTTTACGATGTTCTGATAGCGAGGAAGAGAAAATCAGAATATCATCCAAATACACTACAACAAAACGGCCCAAGTATTCCCTAAAGATTTCATTCACAAAATCCTGAAAGACTGCGGGAGCATTACACAAGCCGAATGGCATTACCAGGTACTCATAATGCCCTTCATGGGTATTAAAAACTGTTTTCCATTCATCTCCCTGCCGAATCCTAATAAGATTATAGGCCCCGCGGAGATCTAATTTGGAGAACACTTGGGCCCCAACCACCTGAGTGAACAGCCCATCAATTAAAGGCAGGGGATACTTATTCTTAACCGTTATTTTGTTTAAACCCCAGTAATCGATACAGGGCCGGAGTCCCCCATCTTTTTTCTCGACAAAGAAAAACCCTGCCCCTGCCGGAGAAGAGGACGCCCGTATAAAACCCTTCTTTCTGCGATATACTCCCGCATAGCAAGATTTTCGGCTCGTGTTAAATTGAAGATTTTCCCCCTAGGCGGCATAGTACCCGGGAGAAGCTCGATGGGGCAATCCCAAGGTCTATGAGGGGGAAGTTTATCAGCCGCTTTTTCAGAGAATACTTCAGAAAAATCTAGATATGGGCTAGGCACTTCTTCAGGGGATAACTGAGTGGCTCGCACTGGAAGTTCCAGACAGGAATGAAAGCACAGAGGGCCCCATTTAACAATTTGCCTAGTTACCCAATCGATTTGGGGATTATGTTTCTGTAGCCAAGGTAGCCCAAGAACTAGAGGGGTAGAAGGCATTTTTAGAACTAAAAGGGAAATTAATTCAGAATGCCCCGCTCCCACTCTAAGCAGGACTGGTGAGGTTCTATATTGAATGAGCCCCCCCGCAATGGGTGTGTTGTCAATGGCAGAGACCCGAATGGCTACAGGAAGGGACTGGAGCGGAATTCCTAGGCTTTGAGCTAAATCAAAGTCAAGGAAGTTCCCCGCTGCACCACAATCTAAGAGAGCTTCCAGACTGATACATTCTAGGTCAAGTTTTACCTGGACCGGAATCATAAATGGAGACAATACACGAGGAGATACCTTACAGCCTAGGTGGGTCCCCTCGATTCCCCCTAGGCTCTGAAGTTTCCCGACGGCTTCTTGGGGCAGGCTCTGACCATGTGACCTATTCCGCCACAGTAAAGGCAGAGACCTTCTGACAAGCGCCGACGTCTCTCAGCTTCAGTGAGCCTGGTGGCGCCCAGCTGCATGGGCTCCTCTGAGGAAGGCAAGGCTGGAACTTCGGCTCTCAAGCTGGAGTCGGGATGTGACCCTTTTTCCAGGCGTCTCTCCCGCAGACGTCGGTCAATGCGAATGGCCAAATGCATGGTTTCGTCCAAGGTCTGAGGAACTGGATAATTCACAAGAATGTCCTTGATGGAGTCAGACAAGCCTAGCCTGAACTGACCGCATAGCGCTGGATCGTTCCAACGTGAATCAACCGCCCATCGTCGAAACTCTGAGCAGTATTCTTCCGCTGGCCGTCGTCCTTGGCGTAAGGTACGAAGCTTTGCGTCTGCTGTGGCCCCTCTGTCAGGATCATCATATAAAATCTCCATAGCTGAGAAGAAACTATCTTCTCAGACTGAAGGCCCATGATTGTGGATCCCCTTGGAGGAGGGAGATAACGAGACCCACGCGCTGCTCCTGTGACCCGGACGAGGTTGGTCGAAGATGAAAGTAGAGCTTACACGAGTCCCGAAAATTTGCAAATTTGGTTCTGTCTCCAGAGAACTTATTTGGAAGTGGAATTTTGGGTTCCACTGATGGTGCGGCCGAAGCCCCTTGAGGGCTGGTGTTAATCGGAGCTGGACGGTTCTCCTGGGCCGCCACGCGATGGGCCAAGTGCTCAACGGCCGCGGTTAAGGCCTGCACCTGCTCCAATATCTGGTCCATTCTTCTGGCCCGTTATACTGTTAGGCGCCGGACACCCTTCTCTCTTAAGCCAGATAATCCCCAATCTCCACCGCCTCTTCTGCCTTTAGACAAGTCCCCGCTCGCAGGAGACGCGGATTGTGCCTCTCCAGACTCGGTTACCCCCAGGACTTAGTTGGCGCAAAGATTACCGGCTTAAGGTGGAGACGGGTGAACGGCGGGGTATCCCGAATATGGATGCCGGGATGTAAATGGGATTACAAACGGAGAGTCAATCAGAGAGGTCCAGAAACTAGCCAAGGTCAAGCCGGGTGGTCACAGAGCGCGGTATCCAAGGGGTCAAGCGAAGAATAGTCAAAAACGAGCCGAGGTCAAACCAGGTGAGCACCAAAACGCAGTAACAGAGGGATCAGGCACAAGCGGAGTCAGGACAGGCGAAAAGGTCAGGACGGGCAGCAGACAAGGATGGTCAGAGACGAAGCCGAGTTGAACACAGTAAACGCAGACTATAACGCACACCCTATTAACCAGAGGCTATAACGGGCACTGGACAATAGGGCAGCAGGGTAATAAAGGGAGGACTGTCCTATGGGAAAAGGGGAAAGGAAAGGAGAGGGAAGTGTGGTGATTGGTGCAAACAGACCCAATGGGAATGGTCCCAGGAACTGGACCTGCCCAGGCCAGACGGGTTATCCAGTCCCTGGGCCCATCTCCCATCAGGACAGATCAAAACTAATTAGAAACTCGCCCCCCGGCGGATGCGCTGGGAGCAGCGCCGCCTGGGGGCATATACAGAGCGTGAATGGCTGGGCGCGCTCCCGGCCGGGAGAAGCGTAGCCGCGCCAGCCTGGGAATCCCTGGGGCCGCCTGCCCCCGCCGCACAGCCCGCAGCGAGGCCGCCACAACCCGCCGCCGCCATGCCGGGGTCAGAGAGGCGCCGAGGACCCGCAGCAGGACGGGGCCGTGACGCGCCGCGGGACCGGGGCCGGAAGGCAGGTAAGATCCTTACAATGACAGAATGATCCAACCCATCCATACCAGTTTTCCTGGCGTGCGCTAGTCTGATCTTAGCCACAAGATGCCAGCAGGTGCATCTGTTCTACAGACTGACAGTTCCACAGCTACCACAGACATGTAAAGTTTTGTTTCCCCCTCTTCTATTTTTTTTTTGGAGCCTTTTATCCTGCAGACACCCATGACAACCTGGAGTCATGGAGGTAGCTTATTTTCTTCTTGAAAATGATCTGATGATCTGTATGTATTCCTGAGACAGAGTTTGCTGACCTCAATCTGACTGCAGCTTCTCCAGCCCAGAAATCAGAAACTCCAGCTGAGCCTATTGCCTATGGGTCTGATATAGAAGACCAGGTTGACAGTGAGTCAGATCCTGGACTGATATGTCTGAAGTAGAGGATGAAGATGACAGTGAGCCAGATGCCTGGACTGATACAGTATATCTGATACAGAGGATGACAGTCATCCCTCTATTGTTCTGTTCTCTGTCTAAGTCTCAGTCAATTCTCATTAACGCATGCCAGTGACCCCAATAACTCAACCCAAACCTGTTACTCTAGTGACTCAATACAAGGCTGTAACCCCTAGTGACTCAACCTGTCAGTGAGTTCATTTCTCAATCTGAGCCTGCTGTTGAGTCTGAGCCTGCTGTCGCATCTTCAGCCTACTGACAAGTTTGAGCCAGAGCCTAGTGAACTGTCAGTAAACCTCTTGGTCAACTTGTCTCTGAACCTCCCTGTGAACTCATCCCTAAACCTCCCTGTAAACTCGTACCTGAATCGGTCTGTGACCCTGACCCTATGCCTGCCTCTGAGCATGCTGTTGATGTCTAGGATTTGAAAGGGTTTCCTAAAGTCACAGAAAGGTCTGGTTCTGGTTACCTAGACTCTGGTTTTAAGAAGTTCTGTGCCAAGGGTTTCGTTCTCAAGAACCAAAATCATGAACGATCCCCTGGGTGCTGTCGTGAAGGTCCCGGTCCCCCTGAGTGCTGCTATGAAGGTCTCCTAGGGTTCTGTCTATAACCAAGAGTTCACTTTCAACTTTGACCCTGGAGGGAATACTGGAGTACTACAAGCACCAAACCACTCCACATGCTCTGTTTTAACCCAAAAGTGTTAGGATGCAAAAAGCTCCAAAAAGGTACCAGGAAGCTACCTTACAAAGGTGGGGTAATGTCAGGACTGGCATTGACAGGGTCCTGAACCAGCAATCCTCCATCTATCAGGTCCACTGCTCTTACCACTGAGCTTGTGTGTCTGCTGGATATGAGGTTCTCCCTGGGTCATAGCCTCATTTGCTTTCCCTCACCTGCCCTTCCTAAAATGCATGTGCCTGGTCCTGCCCCCATGTTGGATCATTGCATTGCCTCTCTGAGTATAGCCATGCTTTCCAACTCTCTGTACTGGGGACAGAGAGACTATTCATTGTATAACATTCTGCCCTCTAGAAGCCTAACCAGGTAACTGCACCAAGTTTTTGCTTTATTGCCTAAATATAAATAAACCAAGCTCTGTTTGTCTGGAAGGGGGAATTTTATTGTCCCTACAGTTTCCACCCCACCATGAGGATAGTCCTA
The DNA here is from genome assembly GCA_027917425.1 of Gastrophryne carolinensis. Classification (NCBI taxonomy): domain Eukaryota; kingdom Metazoa; phylum Chordata; class Amphibia; order Anura; family Microhylidae; genus Gastrophryne; species Gastrophryne carolinensis. The sequence continues at coordinate 147,220,538 of CM051240.1, read as the reverse complement.
CAGTCTCGGTAGAACACCCTGGTCTTCCCTTGTCAAACCTTTACAAAGAACGCAGGGTATACTGTGTTCTGCACATATATTTAAGCAGGCTGCTGTCCTTCCCCCAGGGCTTCCCAATTTGGTATCGTGTGACCCCCCCCCCCCTCAAGATGCCGGTAATCACTCTCCTTTCCCTGCTCCAGCAGCAGATGTGCAGGCTTTCATTCAATCAAATTGATTCCCCCTTTTATTTACTCACTGGCAATGATCAATGTATTAATACTGAGCCTGTATTACCATATTTTTCGGGTGTATAAGACGCACAAAGCTCCACAGGGAGGGCTCCACAGGGCCCCCAATACTCAAGTAAAAATCTGCACTACTCTAGATTAGGTACACATATAAATCTTTTATTAATTCATATACAAAACAACTTGTTAAAACAACTTAAAAAAAACATGTAAACACATAACATGACACTAGAGGGCGCTGGTGGCTCAACAAGTAATACCACAATGTTCATCTCCATATATGTCCCTATGTATATCTCACTGGGTCCTATCTATCCCCAAAAAGTGCAAAGTGCAATTAATAAACTTATACAAAAATGATGCAATTAATCCAATGTGCTAAAATGATCAAAAATAATCAGGGTACATTTGTGCAAACTTTAAAGCATGATGACAGTGAATAACAGCATAATATAACTGGCACAGTTCTGCCAAATATCATATTTTTCACAGCATGCAGTGTACAGAATCTTCCCCCAATCACCCCTAACAGGCTTCATGCAAAACTCCCCCCAATGCCATTTAAAAAGCAGTGTGGCAGAATCCCCCTATAACAAGTAGGGTGTAGAATCCCCCTAATTCTATATAACATGCAGTTTGCAGAATCCCCCAATTCCCTTATAATAGGCAGTGTGGAAGAATCCCCTTAGTCGTCCTATAAGAGGCAGAGTGGCAGAAACTATCCCCCCCCCCCCCCATAACAGGAAGTACGTCAGAAGACCCCCAATCCCCCTATAACAAGCAGTATGCAGAATCCCCTCCCAATCCCCCTATAACAAACAGTGTGGCAGAATCCCCCCCCCCCCCCATCCTTTATAATAGGCAATGTGGAGGTATCACCTAGGGTTTAGAGGATAAAAATGAGAAAAATATATACTAAACCAAATGGTGTGCTAAAATATCAAGAATCTAACAACTGGGAGTTGCAGAATCCCCCCCCCCCACTCAACCCATAACAAGCAGTGTGCAGAATCCCCCTATAACAAGTAATGTGGCAGACCCCCCCAATCCCCCTATAACAAGCAGTGAGCAGAATCTTCCCTATAACAAGAAGTGTGCAGAATGCCCCCCTCCCAACCCGCCAAGTCCGGTTTAAGTCATTACATTGCTAGGTCTCCATAATGGTTAGTGCTGAAAGCAGTTGGTTCTCAAGATCATTCATTCTTTGTTTTACCTCCAATAATCATTTTTTTTATGTTGGAAGCAAATTAAATGGTGTGTCATGCAATTTCTGGACAGTAGTAAAAGTTTAGAAACTTCCATTGCTGTGTAATCAAAGCCATCTTCTTCAAGGTTTTTATTGTGATTATCTGAATTTCAAGCCTCCTAGGACCTAGCTGAGCATTGAGAGTTAAATGAGTTTGAAGAATCCTTTTTTTGTTGTCCTCGGGCATCAGTTTGGGATTTTTTGTATTAACCACATTTGGTTGTAAAAATACAATTCTGTGATTACTCACCTGTAAAATTGGTATTATGAATATACAGTACGTCCTGCTCCAGAGAGAATACTTACACTCGGGTACTACTCCGCCAGATGGCGCTGTACTGCAGGGACATCGAAAATAGACTCCTCCCGGCCCCTCAAATACCCAGGGACCTCCCACAATCCCCAGCATTGAAAAGCAGTTAATGAGAAGCCGGGAGAATTAAAACAACCCAAACTAGAAACTTTAACAATGATAACACCATATCACCATACAGGGGATCCAAGATAATGCAAAAACCAAGGGTGGGGTGGAGCAGGACGTACTGTATACTCATAATACCAATTCTACAGGTGAGTAATCACAAAGTTGTATTATTCTTAGTATACAGTACGTCCTGCTCCAGAGAGAATACTTACACTTCAGAAATCCAATAGCAGTGTCCATAAAGTAGGGTGGGATCCCCAAAGGTAACAGCAGACAGTTTAAACCACTGCCGCCTGCAAAACCTTGCAGCCAAAAACAGCATCAGCTGAGGCCCTAATATCAACCTTGTAAAACTTTGAAAAGGTATGAACAGAAGACCAAGTAGCGGCCTTGCAAACTAGTTCAACAGAAGCCTGGTGCTGAAAAGCCCAAGAGGCACCAATAGCACGAGTAGAATGAGCAGTAAGGTCGAAGGGAGGATTCTTCCCCCTAGCAGAGTAGGCCTGAATAACAGCCTGACGGATCCATTTGCTGATAGTAGATTTAGCAGGAGCCAGAGCCTTCTTAGGACCAGAAGGGACCACAAAAATAGCATCAGTCTTTCTGAAAGGTGCAGTAGCCACCAGATAGTACTTCAGACACCTAACCACATCCAAAGAATGCAAAACCCTCTCCTTAGCATTACTAGGATTAGGGCACAATGAAGGAAGAACAATGTCCTGATTCAAATGAAAGGCAGACACTACCTTAGGCAGAAAATCTGGCTTGAAGTGCAACACCATCTTGTCCTGGTGTCTCTCATAGTAGGGGGGCTGAATGGAAAGCGCCGCCAACTCAGACACACGCCTAACAGAGGTGATAGCCAGGTATCAACAACCGAGGTAGACAGCCCCTTCTCCATCAAGATGGAGGTTTCAGCAGCCAGGCCGTCAAAGCCAGAGTTTGTAAATTGGGATGGCGTAAAGGGCCCTGAGTGGCACCATGGGTAGAACGTACTGATCTACTGCCAGCTGCACCACGTCTGCAAACCACACTCTTCTTGGCCACATGGGGGCCACCAGAATTGCTGGCACCCCTTCCAGAGCAATCTTGCGCAGAACCCTGCCCAGCAGGGGAAATGGAGGAAAGACATACAGGAACTAAAAGTTCTGCCATGACATTGCTAGGGCATCCGTGGTCAAGGCCAGAGGATCCTGAGACAGGGAGACAAAGGCCGGGAGCTTGTGATTGTGACGGGACGCAAACAGATCCACATCTGGTTGACCCCAACGGTGACACAGAGATTGGAAAACCCTGTTGCAGAGGGACCATTCTCCCTGGCGAGAGGTCTCCCTGCTCAGAGAATCTGCCAGGAGATTTTCCGCCCCCGGGATGTACACAGCTGATATGCAGGGAACATTGGCCTCCGCCCAATTCAGGATCAGAGACACTTCCTGGAGGGCCCTCTTGCTCCGGGTCCCTCCCTGATGATTGATGTAGGCAACTGCCGTCTGGTTGTCCGAGCGCACCTGAACAGGCAGGCCCCAAAGGTGAGGAGTCAACTGAGCCAGAACTAACCTGATCACCTGCAGCTCCAAGACGTTGATAGGTGTGCGGGCCTCCTGAGGGCCCCACCTCCCCTGGAACCGCAGAGACTTCCAGAAATCCCCCCAACCTGACAGACTGGCATCCATGGTGATCGTCTCCCAGGAGGGGGTCAGAAAGGATCTGCCCCCCAGCAGGTTCCTGGAGTCCAGCCACCACGAGAGGGACCGCCTGACCAGGGGGGAAAGCGCACAGACCCGGTCCAGGGACGCTGGGTCCTTGTCCCATACTGACAAGAGGTGGAGTTGCAGAGGCCTCAAGTGGAACTGAGCATAAGGGACTGCCTCGAAGCACGCCACCATCAGGCCCACCAGCAGCATTCCCTGCCTGATGGAGGGATGATGACAAGATAGCAGGAACTGGACCTGCGCAATCAGACTGTCCACCTTCTCTAGCGGAAGAAAAATCCTTGCATGAACTGTATCCAGATTCATTCCTAGGAATGGAGTCACCAAGGAGGGGGACAGAGAGGACTTGGGGTGGTTGATCACCCATCCAAATGACTCCAGGGTGGACACCACCAGCTGAGTATCCAATTCTGCCTGATGTAGAGACTGGGAGGCGATGAGAATGTCGTCCAGATAAGGCAGCACACGGATGCCCTGAAACCTGAGCAGAGACATCACTCCAGCCGGCCCCTTGGTGAACACCCTGGGAGCTGAAGTGAGACCAAAGGGCAATGCCGCAAATTGGCAGTGTTGATTCTCCAGAGCGAACATGAAGAATCTTTGATGACCTGGAAATACAGGAATATGAAGGTAAGCATCGTTGATGTCCACAGAGGTCATGAAATCCCCTTGGCGCAGGGAACTGATGGCAGAGTGCAGAGTTTCCATGCGAAAGCGCCTGCTCCTGACAAATTTGTTGAGGATCTTCAAGTCCAGGATGGGCCTGACTGACCCATCTTTTTTGGGCACTGTGAAGAGGTTGGAATAGAAGCCCTTGCCTTTTTCTCTTAAAGGGACCTTGCAGATGACCCCCAGCTCCAGGAGGCTTTGCACTGCCTGCACTAGATCCTGAGCTGACACAGGGTCCTGAGGAATGGGGGTCTGATGAATCTTGGGGGTGGCCAGGCAGCAAACTCTATCTTGTAACCGGAGAACACTACCTCCTGAATCCACCGGTCAGTTGTGAGCAAAGTGCTGAATCAGTCCCCCCACCCGGATGGGTGAGGGCGCCCCATCATGCCTGAGGGGGTTGGGAGAGGACTTAAGCTTGGGGCCCCAGGAGGAGCCAGGACGTCCACATCCTCTGCCCCTACCACAGAAGTCTCCCCGGGCCCCAGTAAAGGGAACCCCCCTCCCTTGTCTAGCACCACGGTAGGGGGAGGAAAAGGAGCCCTGACCCAGAAAGGGCAGAGACTGCCGCCTGCGCTGGGGTAACCTGCCTCCCTTAGCAAAAAGGTCCAGGCAGTCCCCAAACAGGTGTAGTCCTTTGAAGGGAAAACCAGTGAGGGCCTTATGGGCAGCGTTGTCAGCGGCCCACTGGCGCAGCCAGACCGAGCGGCGTATAGCCACCACAAGGGCAGATGTTCTGGCACACATTCTAATGGTGTCATCCAAGGCAGAGAGGACAAAATTCACAAAAACATCACAACTAGAGAGTGCATTAAACACCTCACAAGGCAAATCATCAGGGGCACTATCAAGGATACTTCTGAGCAGGGTCCTAATAGCCACAGCCGTAATGGCCAAGGCACAGACCGGGCGCAGCACCATCCCCACACATGCAAAGGCATGGGACGCCAGTTGGTCAATGCGCCGGTCCTCAGCATCCCGCAGGGTAGTAGAGTCAGGGGAGTGCATGACAGAGGTGTTAGATAACCCTAGGACCGGGGCATCCACTTCGGGAGGGGATGACCAACACTTTACCACATCAGCAGGAAAGGGATACTTTCTATCCCAACTCTTAGGTACACCGGAAAGTCTACTGGGACGCTCCCATTCCTTGAGCACAAGATTATAGTAATGTGCTTGCTCAGAAAATTCCAAGCGTGACTTAGCAGTATGAAAAAGTTCCCCCCTTTGCCTGGGAGCCAAAACAGGGGGAGAAATGGACAGAACCTCAAAAATCTGGGTCAGCAATCTATCAGTATCATCCAGGGCCCAGGGGTCAGAGCCAGAATCGTCATGATCCCTGGGCCTCTCATCAGATGATCCTGAGTCGGAGAATAGCTCCCCATCGTCCGAAGGGGTATAGCCACACAGATGCAAAAACTCATCAGCTTCCATAGGGAAAAGGGTGACATCAGGCGTTAAGTGCCTTTTTTGCAGGGGCCTTACGCGCCAAGGTATTAGCAATTAACTTCTCAACACTAGCCAGTCTAGAAGACACATCAGGCTGCGAATCCCCACTTGTATGCAACTCAGTGGGAGTGAGATTTAAGCTTGGGGGAATAGGTGAAGTGAAACGAGGAGCAGGCCCAGCCACTGGAAGGCCGGATTGCAGCGCAAGCACCTGCTCAGCACAAGGTACACAGACCCGTGCATTGTCAGCGCTAATAGGGGACACCCCACAAGCTACACACAGCCGGGCTTGTCCCGAAGGAACCTCGGTCACATTATCCTGAGATGCCTCCATATGGTGATTATAGCGGCACAATAGGCCGATAGGGATTAACGCTATACAGCAACCCGGGATGCCCCAATAACCCGCTAGGGAAGTGGGAGTAATTTCACTAGGCCTCACAAGTTAACCAACTAATAGAGGGCCGGGAGAAGCCAATGGGTTCGCCCGTCTGAAAGACATAATAAAAGGGAGCCGTACGCACACAATAATTGAAAGGTAATAAAACTGCCCGCAAGGGCACTTACGGACCGCGGTAGGTAGAAGCACGTCACGCAGAAGCCAAACAAGCAGACAAAATGGCATCGGCATACCTCGAGGGGCGGGCCCGCGCAAGCAATGACGCGGAACGCGTCAGAGACAGGCCCCCCCCCGAAGAGCGCGAAGCCAACACGTGACAAGCAGCCAATGACGGTGCACCGAAGCCTGAGGTAACGCCGCCGGCAAGCGCGGAACACTGTAAAAAACGCGCGCGGCGGCAATTTCAAGTACAATAAAAAGTAATACAAGTCAGCGCGGCGGCTGACACAAAGTATAATGTAATGAAGCATAAGCCAATACACGTATATACATACATACACACCCCCCCCTCTTTTCCCCCGCATGCTACAGGGAGAATGAGGGAGGACAGCGGCCATCTAACATAGGGACACCGATAGACAGGGGCAATAGTGCGGGAGGGGCATGCCATAGAGGCTCACCATATGCCTGTACCGCCTACCCTTTGGTGGAGGAGCGCAGCCAAGGCTGGGAGGCACATTACTAATGGAACTGGTGGGAATAGTCCTACAGGGCCACAGGCTAATAGCCCCGCTCACCTGCGAGAAGAGAGACCCATATTCTTGTCCTTCTGGGGATTGTGGGAGGTCCCTGGGTATTTGAGGGGCCGGGAGGAGCCTATTTTCAATGTCTCTGGAATCCAGCGCCATTTGGCGGAGTAGTACCCGAGTGTAAGTATTCTCTCTGGAGCAGGACGTACTGTATACTAAGAATATGGTATCTGTCTGTGTCCTTTGGAAATAATCTTAAAGAGGAACTTTGTGGGCCATGGAGTCTAAAAGACTCCTGGGCCGTCCTAGTTCCTGTGCTGGGGACTTGCCAAATGGGGATGCCCCAAAGTGTTAAACCCCCCCAGATCCACTCACCTTCTCCGAGCCCTCGCAGCGTTTCTGTGCTGTGGCCGCATCCCCGCTCACCTCTAGCCATGCACATGCCCGGCCTTTCTAAATGAGTGGTGCAGGCACCCACGGCTGCAAGGTGAGCAGGGGATGTGGCTGGCAGCGCACTTGGCTCCCTTTGGCTGTCCAAGGAGCTGAGGGACAGCAAGCCCTCTGAATGGCCGAATGTGCTCAGCTAATCAGCGCACCCGCTTGAGACTGCATCGTGGTAGCGAAAGGAAAGTGAGTGTATGGGACGACCAGGGGGTTACACAGCGGGGCATCTGAATTTGGGATGTCCCTGCCCCAAGAGGAACAACACATGGGAAAGAGAAATTCTTGTGCGATGTTCCTCTTTAAAGGCTGTTTCAAAATTCTATTGAATTTTTAAAAGTATGTATTTTTGTGTGGCAAAATGATGCCTTAACGGTGCTGTGTTGATCTAGCATTTTTACATTTTTTTCTAATATTAGCAAATGGAAGCATTCTGTAATCTGTTGCTATTGGCAACGTACAAAAAGTGAAGACAGTGTACATTGCCAATAGCAACAGATTGCAGATAATTGCATAGAACACGGTTGCTGGCCACGAGCTCCCTTTACCTCAGCAGTGGCCATAGCAGCAGTGTTGTGTGTGTACAAGGTTCACTTCTCTCATCTTGGTGTTGCCCATAGCAAACAGACTGCAGCTACTGAAAACTGCTTCCATAAAACACACATTTACTAACATAGGAAAACATTTTAAAAAACTGGATCAGCTCAGCACCTTCAGCACTTTCAAAGATTCAATCAAAAATGGACTTACCCTTTAAGCCCGTTTCCTTGAGGCTTTTTTTAGCTTTGGCCACTGTAAGCTCCCAGGACTTTCATACACCAGGGGTAAATATAACTTTATTTTTCAGTCAAAGTTAAATTATTCCAAGTTCAGATGGACCCCCAGGCCTACTCACAGTTCATATAAAGGGCACTTCTGGCTGTCGACTGATGCACTCGATTTGGCAGAAGGCTTCTAGCTGGCCCTGCTTCCCCGCTGCCGCCTGCACCCTGTAGCCCACACCACTACCTGGCTGAAAACTTTCCCCACCCTGATCATCCGCAGTGCACTCCAATGCTCGGCTGCAGGTGCCACATGCACCTCAGCAAAACCAGCAGCAGCCCTCACCTGTGGATCATCAGTCTCTCTAAAGGCCTTCTGGCTTGGAGCACTGAATTGGAGTGTGTGGCTAGCAAGACCCAACCAGCTTCTCATGCTGCCCAGACTCCACGACCCTATAGAGTGCTTTTCCATCTGCCCATCAAAAAGCCAGTACCCAGAAAAATACTCACCCCTGGATTCATTTTCCACTTCAACCCAGTCCTCCATCTAAAAATGGCCAAATAAGGTATTTTTATATGATGTGGCAGACACCCTGCCACACTCCCTTATCTTAAAGTTATACTAAAGGCGAGCGCCCGATTGTTGTCTCATTCTCTCTCGGGCTGAACATTGCACTGTCCCAAACGTCATCCATAGTTCCTAAATTATTTGTATAAGTATTAGAGCATTGAAGATGCAGAGAAACATTAAGGAGAAACAGTGGGTGTGATAAAAGCGATGTGATGCTTCACATATTCATAATGGGCGGTCTCCAACGCGTGTGCCCGAGACCACTCTATATCATAGTAAAAAAAAATAAGTGCATTGTTTTGTCTCTAGTTATTATTGCCAGCACATAGTGTGAGGAGATAAGGCGGGTGAAAAATTCTGCAGAGGACGGAGAAGGGCAGGGTTTCCTAGCTGTAGAGAGAGGCAGCGACTCAGGACGCTTGGGCAGGGAGGGGGGGTGTTTCCATTCTTAGTCCCCGAAGGTTGGTTGGTGAAACACATTGGCGGGGTGGGGAAGGAAACCAGAATGATTAAGTGATTTTCCTCACTAAGGAAGCAGACAGGAGATGAAGAACACCGCTGGAGCCACTCAATGAAAGGTAAGATATTGATTTTATTTTTACTTTTGACTAGCCAATCACTTTAAATTTGGATAAAGAGGAACTAAAGTTAAGTTAGCTGATTCTACTTCCTTCTTCTCTTGTATGGCGGCTGTCAATCACGTGCCTAGCTGAAAACCAAACCCATCCGGCAAACCAGATTGTTTACGTTCTTGTGATTAGCAGCCATACAAGAGGAAGTGGAAGTGGTTAACAGCTGATTTGACCTTGGTTCCTCCACAGCTGATTGGTGCTACTCCAGCGATTAGAAACTCCTCTGATTCCGACGCTACCTGGGTTAGAATTTAAGTCACAGGCATTATAGGGGTGCGGCCATGCCCTCTCCATTCACTGCATTAGAGAAGGTATGTAAGACCTAGGCACACCCTGCTCCACTGCAAGTAAATGGAGAGGGCATAGTAACAGCTATGTGACTGATGGCGGAGGGGTGCAATTCTAACAAGGAAGCACTTGTAACTGGGGTTCCAGCCCAGCCGGAGCAGAGTGTGATCCAGCGAGTTGCTAACCAGATAAGTAGGAACAATCAGCTGGGGGGGGTACACTTTTGCTTTTTTATTTGGCTGGTCACCTTAAAGACTCCAATTCATCATGAGTTGCATACTGCAATCATATGCCTAAAAGGCTTCATATAAATAAAATCCCTGTCTTTCAATAAAATAGGTTATTGTTCATAACACAAAATGAAAAGCCGGTCATTTTGGGAGACACATTTTACAATGTTTACAATAGCTAAGGTCACATTTGTAGTAAGCAGTTCAGAAACAATGAATTAGCATGTAGTACTGAAAAACAATTGGTGACCGTCAATAATATGCAACAACAATCAACCCTAGTGGTTCTTGAAATAGCACTACACTCAAAATCCGGCATGGAACATTATATAATGGGGGATGGAAGATGTAGCTCACTGCAATGACGCATATCTCTCTTTGGGGAAATGCAGCTGCTGCATGGGCGTGCAGCTATTTCCCGTCCCCATTAGATGGAGCTCCGTCAAGTATCTCTCTGTTGCTGGCCTCACTGATGGCATGAGGGAGTAGGTTAGGTTAGGTTACTTTCCCTGTGAACAAGACGCCTTTAATGAAGATTGTATTACTAAAGAACACCAGTAGATAGCAGCATAAGCTAAGCCATTCTGAAAAATTGAAACTTGAGTCCGTAGTGGTTAACAAAAAAAACATCTTGTTATGATATTCTGGTGCTTTGATCCCATAGTCATTGAGCCATAAACAATATCCCTGCTGTAACATGCACTTTGCCTGATCCATATACTACAAACTAATGGCTGGTTTTATTAATATAATCTACCATGACAGATGAGCTATTATATCTGCTGAAACCTGACGATGTGGTTCTAATAAGCACTGAGCAAGCTTTAATTTTTAGTGTAGACTTGTAGACTTCACCCCCCAAACCTATGAAGTCCTGATCCTGCTAAAAACCAATACAATAGGAACTTCCACACATATAGCTGTAGCTACACTATACTCACATCAATACACCTGCATCTGCAATGTCCACAACCCCTTGATGGAGGATAGTATAGTGGCTGTCAGTTTGATAAAGTGGACCAACATCCCGGGCCGTTCGAATCCCTCCCAGCAGGGCATCCAAAATTGGGATGCCCCGCTGTGTGAACCCCCCCAGGACACCCGCTGCACTTACTTAACTTTTTACTTGCGATCTGGGGGGTTTCCCATACCGGGGTGCCCCTGATCGGGGAAGTGGACTAAAACCCGGGATAGTCAAAATCCTGGTTGTTGGTCCACTTTAAGTCAAGTTACCTTGAAGCAGACCATTCAATAGTGAAAAAACAAAAATACAATTCTGTGATTACTCACCTGTAGAATTGGTATTATATGTATACAGCACGTCCTGTTCCAGAATATTCCTTACTTCTGGGTAATACATTCACAAGATGGCGCTGGACTGCAGAAAACAGCTTGTGGCTCCTCCCGGCCCTATATAAGTCAGGGACCTCCCACAAAATCCCCAGTATTGACAAGCAGTTAACAAGAAGCCGGGAGGACAATAAGAACAAGAATGAACAATCACCATACAGAGGTAATGATAACAAGGGTGGGGTGGAACAGGACGTGCTGTATACAAATAATACCAGTTCTACAGGTGAGTAATCACAGAATTGTATTATTCTAAGTATACAGCACGTCCTGTTTCAGAATATTCCTTACTCCCGGGACATCCAATAGCAGTGTCCGTAAGGTAGGGTGGGATCCCCAAAAAGTAACAGCGGGCAGTTTAAACCACTGCCGCCTGAAGAACTTTGCGGCCAAAAGCAGCATCAGCTGAGGCCCTAACATCAACTTTGTAAAACTTGGAAAAAGTATGAACAGAAGACCAAGTAGCGGCCTTGCAAACTTGTTCAACAGAAGCCTGGTGCTGAAAAGCCCAAGAGGCACCAATAGCACGAGTAGAATGAGCAGTAAGGCGGAAGGGAGGTTCCTTTCCCTTAGCAGAATAGGCTTGTATCACAGCCTGACGAATCCACTTGCTGATAGTGGACTTAGCTGGAGCCAGATCCTTCTTAAGTCCAGACGGGAGCACAAAAAGAGCATCAGTCTTCCTGAAGGATTCAGTAGCCACCAAATAGAACTTCAAGGTCCTACCCACATTCAGAGAGTGTAAAACACGCTCCTTAGGGTTACTAAGATTAGGGCACAGAGAAGGCAAAACAATGTCCTGATTGCGATGAAAAGCAGACACAACCTTAGGCAGAAAATCGGGCTTAAAACGAAACACCACCTTGTCCTGATGTCTCTCAAGTAAGGGGGTTTGATGGAAAGCGCCGCCAACTCAGAAACACGCCTAACAGAAGTGATGGCCACCAAAAAGACTACCTTAAGCGTCAAAATGGACAAAGAGGCCTCACGCAAGGGCTCAAGGGAGACCCCTGCAAGGCAGATAAGACCAAGTTCAAATCCCAGACTGGTAACATAGGCTTACGTGGGGGACGCACATGAGTAACCCCCTGGAAAAAGGTCTTAACCAGACGATGGTGAGCAAAAGATCTTTGGAACAAAATGGCCAAGGCAGAAACATGACCTTTAAGGGTACTAAGTTGAGACCCAAATCCAAACCATGTTGCAGAAATTCCAGAATCCTAGGGACAGAAAAATCCCCGACAGGGAAACGACTTAGACTCACACCAATCAATGTAAGCATGCCATACCCTATAGTAGATGGAGGACGAGGACTTCTTCCTAGCCCTAATCATGGTATTAACAACAGAGGCAGGCAGCCCCTTTTCCATCAAGATGGAGGTTTCAGCAGGCAGGCCGTTAAAGCCAGCGTTTGTAAATTGGGATGGCATAGCTGTCCCTGAGTGAGCAGGTCTGGATCCTTGGGCAGGGCATACTGATCCACTGCCAACTGCACAATGTCTGCGAACCACACTCTTCACGCAAAGGCATGACAGGCCAATTGGTCCAAACGCCGGTCCTTGGCATCTCGCAGGGTAGTAGTTTCAGGAGAATGCATGACAGATGTATTGGACAACCCTAGAAATGGCGCATCCACCTCAAGAGAACATAACCAACGCTTAACAACATCAGCAGGAAAGGGATACCTCTTGTCCCAACTCTTAGGCACCCCTGGCAGCTTGCTAGGCCGTTCCCATTCTTAGAGCGCTAGATTATTAAAGTGAGTCTGCTCAGGGAACTCCCAGCGTGGCTTAACCGTATGAAAAATCTCACCCTGCTGCTGAAGATCCAGAGGGGGGCGCACCCCCAGGAATAACAGACAGCTCAGACTGCAGCACAAGTACCTGCTGGACACAGGGTACTCACACCCTGAAATTATCACTAATAGGGGATACCCCACACACAACACATAGCCGGGCCTGTCCCGAAGGAACCCCATGCCCATTATCCCCAGAAGCCTCCATATGGTGATTTGAATGGCACAATAGGCCAGTAAGGGTTAACGCTGAAGAGCTACCCGGGATGCCCCAAGAACCGCTAGGGAAGTTAGAGTTAGTGAGGGAAGATGGCCAGGAGAAACCACAGTACTGAAGTTTCCACCCGCCTGACAGACATAATCAAACATTCCCATGAGAATAAGGCAGAGAAAAAACTTTAGAAAAAAACCACCCCACCGGGGTTACTCACAGACCGCAGACAGCCAGCAGCACGCAGCAAGGAGACAAAATGACGTCCGCAGACCTCGAGGGGCAGGCCGTGGAGTTGTGAGGTAAAATTGCATCATCCACAGAGCCTGCCCCCCTGAAGAGCAGGAAACGCGCCGTGATCCGGCCAGCCAATAGCGGCCCGGCAGCTCTGAGGTGAATGGGGCTGCCAGGCTCGGAGCCCAGTACAAAGCGCGGTGGCGGAGTATTACAAAGTTACAAACGCTAAAATATGTCAAGAGTGAAAAACAGTATTAAAACACTAGACGACCACCCCCCCCCCCCCCCCCCCCCCGGAGATCTCCCAAGGGGAAAGTGAGGGAGGATAACACCAGAATTTCCAGGGAAAATGGCACCCAGAGGACTAATATGAGAAGTGAGGGTGGAGGGGGAAATATATATGTGAATAGGGTTAAACTGCACAGGATAACCTGGCAAAACCCATGAGGCAGTGGGGGCATCCCAAAAAGGCTCACCATTAGCCTAAACCACCTACCCTGTTAGAGCAGGGACTGCGGTAGGAGCCTAGCTCCTCAGCACCAATGGTGCTAGCTAACCTACCTTCACCCGAACCTTATCAGCCGAGGCTGGGAGGCAGTAAATGGAACGGAACGGGTGGAAATAGTATTGCAGGGCCGCAAGGCATATAAGCTCCACTCACCTGCGCCACAGAGAGCTATCTTCTATCTTCTTAGCGCATACTGCAGAAAGAACTGGGGATTTTGTGGGAGGTCCCTGACTTATATAGGGCCGGGAGGAGCCACAAGCTGTTTTCTGCAGTCCAGCGCCATCTTGTGGATGTATTACCCAGGAGTAAGGAATATTCTGGAACAGGACGTGCTGTATACTTAGAATAACAATGATGTTACACTGCTGGATGGTGCACTGGGCAACTCCAGGGCTGGACACCAGCATCAGATATACAGATATAGTGAATATGCAAGTAAATATTTTGTGTACTTTTTAATATGGCCTTTCCCCGGAAGTGTCGGTGGCAGTAAGTACAGCCTTCTTACCTGAGGACTCTGCTTATACAGTATATTAGATAGCACTCACCACGCACCACCACTATACCAGGACACTATAAACCTCTTTACAGACTTTCTGCTTATACAGTATATTAGATAGAACACACCCCGCACCACCACTATACCAGGACACTATAAAGCTCATTACAAACTTTCTGCTTATACAGTATATTAGATAGCACTCACCCCGCACCACCACTATACCAGGACACTATAAAGCTCATTACAGACTTTCTGCTTATACAGTATATTAGATAGCACTCACCCTGCACCACCACTATACCAGGACACTATAAAGCTCATTACAGCCTTTCTGCTTATACAGTATATTAGATAGCACTCACCGCGCACCACTATACCAGGACACTATAAAGCTCATTACAGACTTTCTGCTTATACAGTATATTAGATAGCACTCACACCGCACCACCACTATACCAGGACACTATAAAGCTCATTACAGACTCTCTGCTTATACAGTAAATTAGATAGCACTCACCGCGCACCACTATACCAGGACACTATAAAGCTCATTACAGCCTTTCTGCTTATACAGTATATTAGATAGCACTCACCGCGCACCACTATACCAGGACACTATAAAGCTCATTACAGACTTTCTGCTTATCCAGTATATTAGATAGCACTCACCGCGCACCACTATACCAGGACACTATAAAGCTCATTACAGACTTTCTGCTTATACAGTATATTAGATAGCACTCACCCCGCACCACCATTATACCAGGACACTATAAAGCTCATTACAGACTTTCTGCTTATACAGTATATTAGATAGCACTCACCGCGCACCACTATACCAGGACACTATAAAGCTCATTACAGACTTTCTGCTTATACAGTATATTAGATAGCACTCACCCCGCACGACCACTATACCAGGACACTATAAAGCTCATTACAGACTTTCTGCTTATACAGTATATTAGATAGCACTCACCCCGCACCACCACTATACCAGGACACTATAAAGCTCATTACAGACTTTCTGCTTATACAGTATATTAGATAGCACTCACCCCGCACCACCACTATACCAGGACACTATAAAGCTCATTACAGACTCTCTGCTTATACAGTATATTAGATAGCACTCACCGCGCACCACTATACCAGGACACTATAAAGCTCATTACAGACTTTCTGCTTATACAGTATATTAGATAGCACTCACCCCGCACCACCACTATACCAGGACACTATAAAGCTCATTACAGACTTTCTGCTTATACAGTATATTAGATAGCACTCACCCCACACCACCACTATACCAGGACACTATAAAGCTCATTACAGACTCTCTGCTTATACAGTATATTAGATAGCACTCACCGCGCACCACTATACCAGGACACTATAAAGCTCATTACAGACTTTCTGCTTATACAGTATATTAGATAGCACTCATCCCGCACCACCATTATACCAGGACACTATAAAGCTCATTACAGACTTTCTGCTTATACAGTATATTAGATAGCACTCACCGCGCACCACCACTATACCAGGACACTATAAAGCTCATTACAGACTTTCTGCTTATACAGTATATTAAATAGCACTCACACTGCACCACCACTATACCAGGACACTATAAAGCTCATTACAGACTTTTTGCTTATAAAGTATATTAGATAGCGCTCACCCAGCACCACCACTATACCAGGACACTATAAAGTTCATTACAGCGTTTCTGCGTATACAGTATATTATATAGCACTCACCCCACACCACCACTATACCAGGACAGTATAAAGCTCATTACAGACTTTCTGCTTATACAGTATATTAGATAGCACACACCGCGCACCACCACTATACCAGGACACTATAAAGCTCATTACAGACTTTCTGCTTATACAGTATATTAGATAGCACTCACCCCGCACCACCACTATACCAGGATACTATAAAGCTCATTACAGCCTTTCTGCTTATACAGTATATTAGATAGCATGCCTCCCAACTGTCCCGATTTTCCCGGGATTGTCCCGATTTTCGCAAAGAGTCCCGCAGTCCCGGAACATTAACAAATGTCCCGGGACGCCCTGCGCCGGCAGTGTGCCCAGGGCCGCAACGACGCCGGCGCAAAGATACTAACTTCCTGCCGTGTGGGGTGAGAGAGTGGGTGGGCGCACGGGGGTGGGTGGGCGGTATGCTGGGTTGGGGATAAAAAAACTTACGCATGCAGGGGTGAAGGCAGCCGAGCTGGAGAGCGTGACAGGGGTGTGGCCGGGGCGTGACGGGGGTGTGGCCGGGGCGTGACAGGGGTGTGGTCGGGGCGTGACGGGTGTGTGGTCGGGGCGTGACAGGGGTGTGGCCGGGGCGTGACAGGGGTGTGGCCGGGGCGTGACGGGGTGTGGCCGGGACGTGACGGGGGTGTGGCCGGTGGCATTGCTTGTCCCGCTTTCACATTTTCAGAAGTTGGGAGGTATGACATAGCACTCACCACCACTATACCAGGACACTATAAAGCTCATTACAGACTTTCTGCTTATACAGTATATTAGATAGCACTCACCGCGCACCACCACTATACCAGGACACTATAAAGCTCATTACAGACTTTCTGCTTATACAGTATATTAGATATCACTCACCGCCCACCACCACTATACCAGGACACTATAAAGCTCATTACAGACTTTCTGCTTATACAGTATATTAGATATCACTCACCGCCCACCACCACTATACCAGGACACTATAAAGCTCATTACAGACTTTCTGATTATACAGTATATTAGATAACACTCACCGCGCACCACCACTATACCAGGACACTATAAAGCTCATTACAGACTTTCTGCTTATACAGTATATTAGATAGCACTCACCGCGCACCACCACTATACCAGGACACTATAAAGCTCATTACAGACTTTCTGCTTATACAGTATATTAGATATCACTCACCGCCCACCACCACTATACCAGGACACTATAAAGCTCATTACAGACTTTCTGCTTATACAGTATATTAGATATCACTCACCGCCCACCACCACTATACCAGGACACTATAAAGCTCATTACAGACTTTCTGCTTATACAGTATATTAGATAGCACTCACCCCGCACCACCACTATACCAGGACACTATAAAGCTCATTACAGCCTTTCTGCTTATACAGTATATTAGATAGCACTCACCCCGCACCACCACTATACCAGGACACTATAAAGCTCATTACAGACTTTCTGCTTATACAGTATATTAGATAGCACTCACCCCACACCACCACTATACCAGGACACTATAAAGCTCATTACAGATTTCTGCTTATACAGTATATTAGATAGCACTCACTGCGCACCACCACTATACCAGGACACTATAAAGCTCATTACAGCCATTCTGCTTATACAGTATATTAGATAGCACTCACCCCACACCACCACTATACCAGGACACTATAAAGCTCATTACAGACTTTCTACTTATACAGTATATTAGATATCACTCACCGCCCACCACCACTATACCAGGACACTATAAAGCTCATTACAGACTTTCTGCTTATACAGTATATTAGATAGCACTCACCCCGCACCACCACTATACCAGGACACTATAAAGCTCATTACAGACTTTCTGCTTATACAGTATATTAGATAGCACACACCCCGCACCACCACTATACCAGGACACTATAAAGCTCATTACAGCCTTTCTGCTTATACAGTATATTAGATAGCACTCACCGCGCACCACTATACCAGGACACTATAAAGCTCATTACAGACTTTCTGCTTATACAGTATATTAGATAGCACTCACTGCGCACCACCACTATACCAGGATACTATAAAGCTCATTACAGACTTTCTGCTTATACAGTATATTATATAGCACTCACCTCGCACCACCACTATACCAGGACACTATAAAGCTCATTACAGACTTTCTGCTTATACAGTATATTAAATAGCACTCACCCCGCACCACCACTATACCAGGACACTATAAAGCTCATTACAGACTTTCTGCTTATACAGTATATTAGATAGCACTTACCCCGCACCACCACTATACCAGGACACTATAAAGCTCATTACAGACTTTCTGCTTATACAGTATATTAGATAGCACTCACCCCGCACCACCACTATACCAGGACACTATAAAGCTCATTACAGACTTTCTGCTTATACAGTATATTAGATAGCACTCACCCCGCACCACCACTATACCAGGACACTATAAAGCTCATTACAGACTTTCTGCTTATACAGTATATTAGATAGCACTCACCGCGCACCACCACTATACCAGGACACTATAAAGCTCATTACAGACTTTCTGCTTATACAGTATATTAGATAGCACTCACCCCGCACCACCACTATACCAGGACACTATAAAGCTCATTACAGACTTTCTGCTTATACATTATATTAGATAGCACTCACCCCGCACCACCACTATACCAGGACACTATAAAGCTCATTACAGACTTTCTGCTTATACAGTATATTAGATAGCACTCACCCCACACCACCACTATACCAGGACACTATAAAGCTCATTACAGACTTTCTGCTTATACATTATATTAGATAGCACTCACCCCGCACCACCACTATACCAGGACACTATAAAGCTCATTACAAACTTTCTGCTTATACAGTATATTAGATAGCACTCACCCCGCACTACCACTATACCAGGACACTATAAAGCTCATTACAGACTTTCTGCTTATACAGTATATTAGATAGCACTCACCCCACGCCACCACTATACCAGGACACTATAAAGCTCATTACAGACTTTCTGCTTATACAGTATATTAGATAGCACTCACCGTGCACCACCACTATACCAGGACACTATAAAGCTCATTACAGACTTTCTGCTTATACAGTATAATAGATAGCACTCACCCCGCACCACCACTATACCAGGACACTATAAAGCTCATTACAGCCTTTCTGCTTATACAGTATATTAGATAGCACACACCCCGCACCACCACTATACCAGGACACTATAAAGCTCATTACAGCCTTTCTGCTTATACAGTATATTAAATAGCACTCACTGCGCACCACCACTATACCAGGACACTATAAAGCTCATTACAGCCTTTCTGCTTATACAGTATATTAGATAGCACTCACGGCACCACCACTATACCAGGACACTATAAAGCTCATTACAGCCTTTCTGCTTATACAGTATATTAGATAGCACTCACTCCGCACCACCACTATACTAGGATACTATAATTACAGCCTTCCTGGGGCTATTAAAATCAACTCAAAAGAAGCTGCAGGTCCCATGTTTTCTGTTATTAAAGAAAACTAAAACCCAATCAGGATGGCCCACTGTGTGACCCCCCCCCCTCCCGAGTCCCCTAAAAACCTTATCCCTGATCCAATGGCGCAAGAGCAAGCCCCGGCTCCATTAGATATACCTTTAGCAATGGGCCAGGCATTTGTGAATGTTTAAAGTGGGCCAAAACCCAGGATTTCGGGTTCCCTGCTGTCTTCCCGGTCCTACGGCGCATGCGTGACCGCTTGTCCAATCAGCGCACTCGGGGGCTCTGACGTCACGTTGTCTAAGGCCAGCAGGCGCATCCCCCGTTTCCATCTAACAGGGAGCGTGCCCAAGCCGGCCATTTACAAATGCCCCCTTCGTCTAGCCAAGACTAAGGGGTTTATTTATCAAGGGCTAGCGCCAGGTAGTGTCTGACGAGCGCCAGGTACCGCCAGCTAACGGCGGCTACCGACTCAAGTACGCCCGGCGGCGGTCACAATGACGCATTTATCACGCTAAATGAGGCTAGCGCCGGCGAGAGCGTCAGCTAGCGCGGGATTCATCATGTAGCCGACTGCAACGAACAGCGCCGCTGCTAATCCCATCACAGCGACAGGTATGACCTGGCGCTCCCTTGCGTTGTCCAATGCATTTCAATGGAGCAATCTTTAAATAATCATAATTAATTGCTATTAATGTTTTTTTTTTTTTTTAATGTCAAAAATTCTGTGACCACTTCTGCAATGTTTGGTTTTTTTTTAAAGTAAAAAAAAAAAAAAAATGTGCAGAATTGATATTACAGGTCTGAAATTCATGTATTCATATTACAAAATGTTTAGAAAAACTTGTATAATTTTTACATATAAAAAAAAAGGTTGTTTGGGGGTTAAAAACTACTTTTAACACATCGCCGCCAGCGCTCTGGGGTTTAAACAAGGAATTCACAGCGCGAGAAATTTTTGAGCGTGATTTGTTAATGAATCTGCAGCAAGCCGTTCGCTCTGGCCATTCGCTGTCAGGCGCACCCATACAACGCGGAACCTGTGAAACATCGACCCCTAACCCCGTATTCAACATTACCGCACACCGACTGAGTCGCTGTCAACAAGCAAACCCCGGCCAAGCACAGCGAATACTAGCTGGCGCTGTGAAAATCACGCTACTGGCGCTCATCTGTCGCTACCTGGCGCTATTAATGAATCGGCCTCCCCGCTGATATTGCCGAGCGTGTGCATGTGCCGTAAAAGTGGGGAAAGGTGAGTTTTACAAGGCAATCTGGGGGGTTTTGCAATGTGGGGCATCCCAATTTGGGGGGGGCAAAGACTGAAACCGGGGATAGTCAAAATCCTGGGTTTCAATTCACTTCAAAGCCCAACATATGACCAAACATTGTCTTATTTTGTATAGAGAGGAACAAGTTTAGAACCACTTTAATGTTCTTTTTGCTGACTGTGACTCCATTGTGCATAGAGATGAGCGAACCGATTCGGACGAACCGGAATTCGCTCCGAATTTCAGGAAATATTCGATTCGGCACGAACCCGAATATTTTGTGGTTCGTGCCGATCGAATTTTTCCTGAAATTAAAAAAAAAAAAATGCCGGCATGGTGGGAGCGGGCCGGCCGGTTCCGAAGCCGGCCCGCTGACAGCGGAGCCGGCCGGCGGGCCGGTAGAGCCGGCCGGCCCGCTCCCAACATTTAAAAAACAAAAACAAAAAAAAAAAGCATTTTTGCCGGCATGGTGGGAGCGGGCCGGCCCGCTCCGCTGTCAGCGGAACCGGCCGGCCCGCTCCGCTGTCAGCGGAACCGGCCGGCCCGCTCCCACCATGCCGGCATTTCAAAAAAAAGCAAACACTTACCTGCAGGTCCGGAGCGTGGAGGCCGGCGCCGCTCTCAGCTGTCATCTGAGGGCGCGTCACGCTGACAGCGGAGCCGGCCGGCGGGCCGGTAAAGCCAGCCGGCCCGCTCCCACCATGCCGGCATTTAAAAAACAAAAAAAAAAAAAAAAAAAGCATTTTTGCCGGCATGGTGGGAGCGGGCAGCGGACAGCTGACAGCGGAGCGGGCCGGCCCGCTCCCACCATGCCGGCAAAAATGCTTTTTTTTTTTTTTTTTAAAATGCCGGCATGGTGGGAGCGGGCCGGCCGGCCCGCTGACAGCGGAACCGGCCGGCCCGCTCCCACCATGCCGGCATTTATGATGGGGAACTTCGTAAAAGTTCGATTCGGCCGGACCCGAATTTCTTTGTGAAATTCGGCGAATCGGCCGAATCGAACTTTTCAAAAGTTCGCTCATCTCTAATTGTGCACATACAGCCTCACCTGTTGCCTGCAGTGACCAAACAGAAAGAGATCTATGGGTGTTCCCCAGACCCGGCATATCACTGGCACAGGGCCCTAATTGGGCTGTTTGTGTGTGTCACCCCCTTTAAAGCAGACCAAAACCCAGGTTTTCCGCTCACATGGGTTTTGGTCTTCTGGTCCTGGGAAGTTTGAGCATTCTTATCTCACGGTGAGTGCCCAGCCTCTCCACCAATCAGTATAGATTGACCGGTGATGTCACTTGACAATGTAATCTTAAAACGGACCAGAACCCACATTTTTAACTAGCATCCCCTGAACTGCTCCCCCCATGAAGAGTACCTTTTGCCAATATTCAGTGCTCCTACTTCAATCTAATCCCAGATAATGGCGCCTGTTTTAGCTGTTCGCCTCCTCCATTCATTGCCACTGTTGTGGCACTACTTCAAAAAGTGACAATATCCATTTCTAGTTCTAGACCCTAAAAGAGTATTGGTAGGGGCTTTGGCCAAATGTATTTCACAAGCTCAGTGGGTTTTGGTCCGCTTTAAAGGGTAATTCCACTGCATTTTTTTTTTATAGAATTTTTAAAGGTTTCCATTATTGTGTGCCAATATGATGGAATCAATGTGCTATGCGTATCTGTTAATTTGTTTTGTTTTATATTTGTTTGCAACTCCCCTTTATAAAAGAAAACATTTTTCAGTAGCAACATTGTGCTTACCTTAGTAAAGTACATCAAAGTGGTGTGTTAAAAGTACAGATCAGAGACTTCCTGACTCTAAAATGGTAAGCATCTGATTGGCTGAGGCAGAAGCAAGAGTATGGACCCCTTCTGCCCTAATTTAACCTCTTTAGATGGGAGGAAAACAATATTGTGTTTCAGTAGCTAAAGGGTTAATGGCAGTGTTCATCTGGGGAGGTAAATTACTGCTGTTCTGTTTAGCCAGAGCTGCTAATGAGCTCACCTGTTACAATGGAAGCATTCTGGGAGTTGTAGTGAGAAACTATACTAAGGCCTTTATTAAATGGCAAGAAAGCAGCTCCTTCTTTACTATGACCGAATCAGATGAATATAGGAAACGTGGACACAGCATGCTGATAAGTAAATCACAGGTATGGGGGCACAATCCCAACATAGATGTTTATTTTACATTCCAGAAGAGAAAATCAGGCAGAGCACCAAAAACCTGACATAAATTTTAAAGGGTAATTCCACTTTCAATGGCATTTTTAGGTTTCCATTATTGTGTGCCAAAATGATGTCCCAAGGTGTTGAGCTTATCTGTTTTTCTTTCCTTCTTTGCAACATTGTGTTATTAAAGAGAAAATCTCTTTAAATGTAGGGACTACAATCTTTTGTTCCAGTAGCATAAGTTACTGTTTTCACCTGGGGAGGTAATTACTGCTGATGAAGTCACTTGTTACAGTGAAAGTCAGGAAAGCCACCTCCACTTTAGCAACACAGAGCCACAGAAATATAAGAACATAAGAAACGTGAAAACAGCATGCTGATAAGTACATCACAGGTCTAGGGGCATAATCCTAACACAAATGATTATTTTACATTCCAGAAGAAGAAAACAATAAGGCAGAACACCAACAAAACTGACAACAAAAAGGGAGTTTTCCTTTAAGTCTTTAAATGAAACCCTCCTTCCAAGACAACCCTACTTTGCCATATTAGATAAAAAAATGCTTACCTGGTCTGTGCAAGGGGCTCTTTCCTCCACAGGAAGGTGCCATATGCTGATGCTACAGTGACTGGGTGATATAAAGGCTGTCCCTTTTTTCTTCTAATGTCCCACATTTACGCAAATGGAAGGGTGGAGGAGGGGTTAGAGGATTTTCAGCTACATAGGCATTTTCGCATTGGTCCACTTTGAGAAAGATCTACACTCTCGGTGGGTGCTAAATTTCCTCTAGCAGGAGCCCTGGGCACACGCCCCTGCACACACCCTCCAAAGGGGAATGTACCCTACAATTATTGGCCTAAAATTATTTTAATTTATAATGAATTATGAGCCTTGGATCTGGGCCGGCACCTGTTGTCACTGGTGGGTGGCATGTCGGATAATTTGACATGGTTCTTGCTGGTAACTTGGATGCCTGGGGAGGTGGCAATTTTGTGGACTTGTCCTAAAACTCCAGGGCTGGGCAGTGACATGTAGCAGTAGATGATTTGCTTACCTTACCACCGTTGATCATCCAGTTTGAGAAGCCAAGAGCTGCACTTCCAGGTTTTGGTGGTGTGTGGGCATGGCTTGAGTAAGGCTGGCTCCCACCTCAAACAATGGGTGCCTCTGTACACCAGATACTTCTGTGTGCCCCATATAGTGCCCCATGTCACTGCCAGGCCCTGGAGTCTTAGAAAAAGTCCCTGAAACATTTCCTTTAAATAAAGATTTCATGAATTAAAGATTTAAACCGGACCTTCAGCATGTTTTAAAGTGGACCAACACCCACGGGTGATCGGTCCGGGAATCTATAAGATTCCCGGGCCGATCACCCCCCACCCCGCGGGACATCCGAGATCGGGATGTCCCGCGGGGTGAAACCCCCCCAAACACCCCAAACTCCTTACCTTATCTTCGGCGGCGGCCGGCCGCCGCCGCCTCCCTCGCACTCCTGTAGGCGTGCTCGCGCCCGCGTCGGCCGTCTGCGAATGGCCGGCGGGGGCGCGCGCGCGCCGAAAGTGACGCGAGGGAGGCGGCGGCGGCGGCTGCCGCTTAGACGTTCCTGATCCTCGCTTGTACGTCGGCGCTGGGAGCAGGGAGAGGTGAGTTTTTCGGGGGGTTAGGGGGGGTTTCACACAGCGGGGCACCCCGATCGGGGGTGCCCCACCGAAGTGGACCAAGACCCAGGATAGTCAAAATCCTGGGTGTTGGTCCACTTTAATGAAAAGCCCAAACCCTTAAAAAACTATTTCCCAGCATCTGAAATTAATATATTTTAAGTTTTTAGTCACTTATTATTCTTTCCCCCACTGGGCTGCAACTCTGTTTAGGACTCTAGGATATCGCCATCTTGACTCAGAAGCATCACATATGGAGGAGAGGAGAGCGGGATAAAGTACAAGGGGTGAGGTTATAGCTGTGCTTTGCTCAGACAGAGCAGATCCGGGGTCAGGGAAAGGACAGCAATCCCAGAATGCAGAGTGACACAGTCAGGAGACACTTCCTGTTTGCAGGCTGCCTGATGCTCCGTGAGCCGCCATCTTGGCTGTTTAAAGGTTCATAACATGCAATAGAGGCAGCAATCTGTATGTACGGGTGTGGGAAACATATAAGATAGACTCTTATTCAGAGTGAAGGTCTGAATAGTTACTGACAGATCTCAGATCAGCTTAGGATGACAAAAATGAATATGTAGACCACAAGCAGTCATGGCTAGTTTCAGCTGGAGTTGGGAGTCAGTAAAAATATACCAACTCTGATTCCTACATAAAAAAGTAAATCTTTGAAATATTGCATAATTATTGTAACTTTAGAAATGTTATTCATAAATATATTTATATATAAAAGGTCCTTATACATAAAAGCAGCAGCAGGATGTTATAGTTGGCATAGAAAATAAATTCTCCAATCTCCTATGTCCCTTATACTTAGTATCGTTGTGCAGACAGACAGAAAAGTGGAAAGGTGAGTTTTTTAATGGTGATCTGTGCGGTTCACACATCGGTTCCAAATTGGGATGCCCCAAGGACAAGAAACAGAACACAGAACAGTCCAATGTGCGGCTGCATATCCCAAAACAGGACGCCCCTGGGAGCACTGGACCTAAATCTTATAGTGTTTGTTCAACTGTTTGATTAACGACGTATGTGTAAAGCTGCCCTTTCCGCAGCGTACCAGCAGCCAGGCACCACACAGGAGGTGGACACAAAGCACACGTACAGACATAAATAATCGATCGCCTCAGCTCAAGAGAACGCTGAGCTCTGCTGCCTTTATGGATCACATGACCGGAAGTTCGGCTAATCTGGTCTGGCGTGCTCAGGTTTCCGCAGCGCCAGTTCAAATGTCCAGGAAGTAAAATGAGAGCTGGAGGAGTGAATGGTGGATCATGGAGTTGGCGCAGCACTGCTTGTGTACTGCTCATACACTGCGCCTATGTGTGTGGCCAGCAACCCCCGGGTAAGCTGTGTGCGCGTTATGTCTGCCTACACTTACCATACGCACAGCAAATGGCCAGAACATCTCTCTAGCCCACCATATTGTGGCTCCGGCCCCCAACCCCCCTCCAGTCTACGGTATGGTCGCACTGGCTTGTGTGATTATTAGGGACCCATCAAGGTATAGTGTGCTGCAGCCTGATAGGCAGGTACCGTGTGAGCATAACCACAGGGGTGGAAAGCCATGCATTGGATCCCTTACCAGTTCACAAGTAGGACCAAAATCCACCCTGGAGTCTGAGACTCCAAGGCAGGCATACTCATACAGGAATACAACCCCGGGGCACCCTACTGCAGATGTTGTTCCCGATCCAACGTCACATGAGCGGGCAGCCGCATCCTGGCTATCCCTTTAGCAGAATGGGTGCCCGCACCGACCATTCACACACTCCCTGTTAAAGGGTAGCATGAGATGCGACCTCCAGCGTGCTGGGATGAAGGGGCTTCAGCGGATCTGAGCATGCTGATTGGGCGAGAGGGCTGTGCATGCGCATAACGGCCTGGGGGTTTCACATAGCGGGGGCAAGGACCAAATCCCAGGATAATCAAAATCCTGGGTTTTAGTCCACTTTAAAGTGATACTGCAGGCAATGTTACCTCATTGTGTTGGGCTACATTTGGCATCCCAATTTAAATTGAAGAAATGGCCCGAGATATTTGGGTTTATAGGTTCAGCCAATGGCATTCTCTTTTTCATCCTGTCGCCAGCTCAGTAGAGTAGGATTTCTGGTCCCTTCACGTACAGTAGGGGATCCTGATTCAGGATGCTCCAGGGGAAACCCACTGGTGGAATTTGTTATGTTTTAAAGTAAACAGAAAAAATGTCCACATTGCAAGTTTTTTTTTTTTTTTTTTTTTTATCTGGCATTGTACCATACCCCCTCACCATCTTCTCCTGTGCCAAGGTGGCTCCCAGCGCTCTTGCGGCAGAGTCCCTCAACAGTGACGCAGGGATTTTTCTTAAAGCAGCACAAGCCCCTTTGGCATGGCTGCTTGATTATGTAATTGAACCATCGGTGATGAAGCAGAGAGAAAGGACTGAAAGAGGAATGATTGGCCGATTACTTGTCCCTGGGCCATTCGATATGTGAAATCCATTAGATCACTGTGTATACTCACCTCGCCTGTGATCTCGGGGTGCAAGCCACAGCCCCAGGGTTCTGGCTGATGTTCTACCTCTGCCAGGCTGGCACAGCTCACACTCCTTTCAGTTTTACTAAACTGTTTTGATGTCAGAGTAGCTTAGTAGTCTCTGATTGGACGGGAAGCCCATGCATGCACCATGGTGATGCCCCACAGGAGAGGAACAATGAACAAAACCCCAGGGGGTATCTTGATTTAGAGAGACATGCTGAGTTGATTGGGGGCCCAACTTGAGGAAGTGGGTTTGCTATTGCAGCGGAACGTGTGATAGCTTTACATCTCCCTGTAGTATCACTGCCTGGTCTTTGTGCTTGTTCTGTGTTCTGTTTCTCTCTCACCTTACATCCCAGCAATCTTTGGTACATAGATAATTTTATTCAATGTGTATCTGGATCCTGGGGACAATATAGATAGATGGATTTGATAAATACAGATTGTATATAATGAATTATTGCTGGATAACGCCTGATAACACCTGAATGCATGGTGGACATGTCTTTGTCGTGTGTTTAAGAGTTTTAAAGCATAACAAAACCTGGGAATTTAACTTTCCCAGCTTTTGTTCCATTCCCCAATTTGGGATGCCCCGCTATGTGAAACAGCACAGTAAAATTTACTTTCTTTGCTCCAATGGGGCGCATGCGTGGGTTCAGTCACAGGAGTCCTTTGCCCTGTTTACTTCCTTTTGGCAAAGGGCTCTGATTGATTTCAGTGGGGATTGCATGCTGCCGTATCCCTGGTGGCACATGCGCTCCTGCCCCTGCCTATCTGAATAGCTGGAGTGGGAGCGTGCACACGCCACCGCTGCACAAGCTCGCCATTGAAAACAGCTATTTGCCGAAAAGCAAAAACGACTCTGATTGGAGCCCACTCATGCGCCGTCGGGGTAAGGTGAGGTATTACTAGTACCCTGGGGGGGGGGGGGGGGGTTACACAGCATCGCGATTCGGGATGCCCCTGGGAAAAGCCAGCGGTCAGGCCTGGTGGGTTTTGTTCCGCTTGAAGGTGTAACTTATGTATGTGGTGGTTATAATAAAATTATATGGGATTATTAATTGAAAATTGTTATTATGACGGTTGCGGCTATTGGGGGGACCCAAAAAGTGGCACTAAAATTAAAATGCTTCCATGCGGCAGCTTGTGCAGTGTCTGGCACTTTAAAACGTACAACTTTTTGGGTAACTGAACATTGTGCCAACTTCTTTGTTTTCCTCAGTCATCCCCCAGGACAGCACCTATGAGAGATGACTCACCCCATAAAAGAACTTCCTGTTCCTGTAGTCGCTCAGTATGGTGTTTCCTGGCAGGTTGGATCATCCGCTGTTGTTTTTTTTTATAGGGGGACTCAGGCCTGTTGGCAGAGTTTCCCTTCTGTTCCTGTTTTGTTAATCTTAATATTATATAATATATACATTCATTTATGCAGGTATTTACAGTTGTTGATGTATTATGTTGCAAACTCATTCTGTCTTTGGTCTGCGGGAGGAAGGGGACTGGCTTGTAGGGGGTTATATGTGGTGCACATGGCCCTCTATTGCCTTTTTGTATGTGCAAAATTAATCTGCCTCTAATGCTACTACAGTAATTCTATCGCAAAAGGCAGTTTTGCAGCCCGACCCCCCCAGGTGTGGATACAGGGTCCAGGATGGTTTGCTCCATTAGCGAATTCCACATCCGTGACCATAAGCCTGCAAAGAAGAGCTTAGCAGCAATGGCAGTAAGTCACCTGCTGCTTGGGTCTAGTATCTCTTTATACCTTAATACTGTTGCAGAGTGTGAGTGCTGGGTGCAGCTTAGTCAAATCCAGATAGACATAAGAACTGGCTTTACTGGAACATAAATGCAGTAAGTGGATGTCACCTTACGTGGTGGCTAACCCAGAAAGGAAAAAGAATGTACCATAGGTCAACCGGAAGTGCAATAAAATGCATAGACTCTACAGTAAAGCATTGGTCACTTCGCCATCTAGTGTCATAACTTGTTATAACTGCAGTAAATCTAGCAAAAGTCAACTAATCACATTTAAAGACAAGCTGTTGCAAAGTATTGTATCTCCAACAAATACATCTGCTTTTTTTTTATGCTACTCCGGCTTTATATTTGGTTGGTTGCTGCAGCCCTATCAGGAAGACTTCCTTTGTTTTTCAAAGCTGTCCTGGAAGTGTAAACGTGCTCCTTACCACTGAGATATTAAGGTCCTGCCCCAAGGTAGGAACACATGATCACCAGAATACACCAAAGCTTAAGCTCCTCCTCCAGACACCAGTTCTTTATGCTTTCCTTGCTGGGGCAGGAGCCAGACCATCGGCTCCTGAACCATGGCTTTAGGTAAGTAAACTGGGTCGCTGTGGGTCTGGTGGGGTTGACCCATTCCCTGGCTGCGGAGGCATCCTGCCAGGGACCCTGGGGATAGGCCAGATTCCCCTTTCCCTGACTCTTAGCAGGGGGGGGGGTCTGGACTAGCCTCAGACCAAGTATGCTAATGGTTTGAGGCATTGTGGAAATCGCAGGAGGATTTCTGGGACCCCTTCCCACCACCCCCTCACTCCTTCAATAACATATGGCGGCCAATTGGCTTTTGAGGCTCCGGATGTATTACTGTGGGCGGACGGACTGAATTATGTTTTTCGCCCACTGGTGTTGAGCTCGCCGAAGGCCAGGCTGTGGTATGCGCATTTCTCTTCCGCTTTTTCAGCCTGATGGAAGGGGGGAGGGGGGTTGGGTCTGCTGCAGGGTGGGGTCTGGTGTTGCTGCAGGGTGTGGTCTGGTGTTTCCTGTTTCTGAGTGGGCAGGGTCATCTCTCAAAGGTGCTGTCCTGGGGGATTTCTGTAAAATGAGTTTAACAGGTAAGAATAACTATGATTTTCCATCCTTTACCATACAGTTCGATGTGTTTGGCTTCTTGCGTGGTTACTGCGATGCTTGGTGTTCTTTATATTTGATGGAACTTTGTAAAACCTACCATAAAAAAGACAAATGTTTACCTATGGGCTAGAAATGATCTGCAGCTGATTTGTTTTGTTACCTACCAGTTATAGACTTCCCCTGCATATTTATTGTTCTGTATTCAATTTGAAGATACGTCTGAATTTTTTTATTTATTTGTAGATAAGACGTGTCAATATCTAAACCATGGACCTTTGACTGAAACCAATGATAAATGCTTCTGTTATAAGACTGAATGGAATCTGAAGAAGGCATGGTCAACAGTTCGGGTACTATGCTTCATTATCTTGTTTTGTTTTCCTATTGTACTGAGGTTTGGAAGAATTAGTATCTCATGCAACCACATTGTCATTGTATACTTAAAGAACCAGGATGCCCCGCAAACCCCCCATGTCGCCTGAAAACTCTTCTAGCAAGACACGTGCCCGCGCCAGGCATTTGTGAATGGCTGTTAAAGCGGACCTTCACCCGAATAAGAGTCTCTTATATATTTCCCACACCCTGTACATACAGATTGCTCACATTAAAATCATCCTACCTGCATCTACTGCATGTTAGGAGCCTTTAAACATCCAGGATGGCGGCTCATGGAACATCAGGCAGCCTGCAAACAGGAAGTGCTTTCTGTCTGTGCTGCTCTGCATTCTGGGATTGCTGACCTCCTGACCCCAGCTCTGCTCTGTCTGAGCAAAGCACAGCTATAACCTGCCCCCCTGTACTTTATCCCACTCTCTGCTCCTCAGTAAGTGTTATGCTTCTGAGTCAAGATGGCGCCCATATCCTAAAGTCCTGAACAGAGTTGCAGCCCAGTGAGGGAAAGAATAAGTGACTAAAAACTTAAAATATATTAATTTTAGGTGCTTGGACAGCGTTTTATAAGGGTTTGGGCTTTTCAATAAATCATGGTGAAGGTCTGGTTTAAAGGTTAGCGGGGGATAAGGCTGCCAGCGTGCTCGGATCTACTCGCGTTAGACGAGCTCCTGTAGCAGATCCGAGCATGATGATTGGACGGTGCTGCACATGCGCCTTAGGCCCTGGAAGCATAAGAGAGATTGGGCGACCTAAAGACCAAAATCCTGGGTTTTGGTCCACTTAAAATACTTGTAGCGGTATAAAATGAATTGTGCACATTCTGTTCTTATTTATGCATTTCCTTTATCCTGGGAATAATGCAGCCAGCCCAGTGCTACCTACAACTGGCCCTGGTTTCTGGTGCCAGGGCTTTTATTTATTTTCACTTTGATCACTTGCTCTATTTACTGAAATTGCTAACTGCTAATGAGTGTATAGGTGCCAGGGCTCTTTACACCCCCGCATTGTAATAGATATTGATCCATATTGCTGGAAGCCACCATGTCTGCCCAGCGATCAAGAAAGGAATAGATCTACCTCGTTGGTAGTTACATTGATGAGCTGTGGGGGAAGGGCAGTATAGACTTTTATGTTGTTGCCTGGACAGGAACTTTAAAGGGACATTCCAAGGCAAATAGTTAAATTTGCCTGTTTTCTGCTCTCCATGCTGAATTTGAGGGGCTGCATCTTTTATTCAGCCTGCTTTATATTTCTTTATAAGCCCTATTGAACTTCCTCCCTTCTGCTGGACCTTCTAAGCAGTAGAGGATGACTTATCCATGCTTTCTTTAGCGTAACAGTCCCCTCCAAAGTGAATTCATTTTTGGAGAGTGAGAAAGATGAGTCAGCAGAAAGGAGCAAGTTCAGCAGGGTTTATCAGGGAATACAAAGTGCTTGTGAATGAAAGACGCCGCCCCTGATAGCCAGCATGGGGCAAGCAGAAAAACTAATTTAACCCTTTGCTTGGAATGCCCCTTTATTATATGTACAGAATTTGTATTCCAAAGATTGTGCTTTATGTTCTATATTAGTAGCTCTTTTGCTTAAATACTGGTAAGAAAAGGCCAGATGTTACCATTTTACTACAGAAATGTATTAATAATTGTTGGCCATTTATTTAAGCAAATCTACAGTCAAACTATGATACCCCCTTGCACTTTATCCACGCTCCATCCTCCTGAGCCTGGACAGTTCCCACAAGACAGTCACATCCCCCATGTCTGTGCTTGCTTCTGCCGCTGATTCATTTAAATGGGTGGACGAAAGCGTGCCCGAGTCGGGGGATGAGGGGATCGGTTTCACCAGTGAAATTCCTTTTTCCTCCAGAGGATTTCCCATATCTCCTGCATATGGTTCATCTTTCTATGGGCATTGAGGATAGGAGTTGCACCCCTAAACATTTTTTCCTGATTCCCCTATGACCTTACCCTTTAATAACTCAATTTAGAAGTTAAGAAGGTTTGTAGACCAGGGGCTTGTAGGAGGCGTTATCTGTTCATTGAGGAAGACTCACATATTTGGGGTAAATGCCCCAAACTTGATGCCCCCTTTTCTAAGGTCTCCAAGGGGGTGTATTTAGCCTTTGGTGTATTTAAAGACCCTTTAGACAGGATGATGGATTCCCTCTTGAAGAAAGCATGGCAGGCTGAATCTTGTACTTTCAAACCGATTCTAGCCTCTTCTTGTGTTGTCAGGAATCTTAATTATTGGCTTCAGTAGCTTAAATCCTGTCTCTTGAAGCAAACGGATATTGAGATTAAGAAAACTTTACAGATTCTCGTCTCAGTGGCCTCTTTTCTGTCTGATGCCACAGCAGAAGAGGTGAGATCTTTGGCCCGGGCCGTGGCCCACAGCAATTTGATGTGTAGGGCTTTGTGGCTGCATCCTTGGTCAGGGGAATTCCTCATTGGCCCAGAACTAAAGAAGGTATAGACAGGTCTGCTGATAGAAATAAGTCTCTTCCCACTAAGTGTGGGGATTTCAGGAATAGCAATATTCTTTCCTAGTCAGTCTTCTTATAGAGGAGAGGCAAATTTAAAGGATCCACTCTGTTTGATACCAAACTGTCCCTAAGGAGCAATGACGCCGGGTCCTTAATAGGTGCCCAATTTTTGGTGGGAGACTCACTGGATTGCCACTACTTTCCCAGGGAAATGAGGAAGGGCTTCTTAATAGAATTAATTCATGTCACTCCCAGGGACTCTTGTTACTCCTCTCCCAGGGGGCCGGGAAGAAAGACTGGCCATTTGCAGCAGTCCAGATTCTATGTTGGATATGGGAGTGATTTGTCCTGGTTCCCCGGACTATTGCTGAGTCCCATATCTTTACAAAGAAGCTAATTACCCAAACCCGTCAGCAGGTCTTCCCGCTTAATGACTAAATAATATTCAACTTTGGAGTACAACTTACAAATCTTACATCATGATTAAACATGTTCAACAAGATAGTTTAGATAAAACTAATCAAACAGGTTGCCAACAGATAAGCATCATTAAACAGGGTTTCAAACACAAATGAGTAGTTGCACATCTCTGTAAACAAGTTAGTTGATACCCATTGTCAGATATATAATATAAACCTTTCTTTAAATATTCTAACAATAGACTAAGACAAAGACAGCAGAAAAGCAGTCTTCAAGGTTTCACTAAGCTAATTCAACACGGTATAACAATAGGTACACATCTTCCCCTTATTTCAATGACAGGTCTCTGTTTTTGAATCATAAAAGTCATCAGTTTATACGATGTCATTTTTCAATAAAATATATACATTTGTATCTCAAAACTCTGTTGTATAACAGATGGATGCCGCTTCGTGGTGTTGGGGGGCCCATTGCGGATCCCCGACCGCTCAAGGGAAATGGTCCAGAAGACTGAGCCTATACTCATTGAATCTTTGATAGCTGTGAAGGAGGCATTACTAGCCTTCTCTCCTCACCTGAAGGGTCATCACATACAAATCAAAACAGACAATGTGACTATTATGGCAAATCTGAATCGTCCCTGCAAATCACAAAATCATCCACCCTGCAACACGCAGCAAAGGAAATTCTGATCTGGGCAGAACTGAACATTTTATCCATATAAGCCATCCACCTGAAAGTTTGCTGAAATCAGGTGGCAGATCTGAGTTTCTCCCTGCTCTTCAGAAGCAGAATGGTCACTGAACCAGTAGGTATTCAAGCAGATTTGTGCCCCGAGAGGAACTCCAGAGGTGGATCTTTTCGCCTGCGGTTGAAACGACAAGCTGAGGAAGTTTTCCTCTCTGATCAAGCTCCAGGAATGGACGCCCTTGCTCACCAGTGGTGCTTCAGTCTGGTTTACGCATTTCCTCCAGTTTGGATCCTCCCTCCGTTTCTAATCAAAATATCTTGCCAGTTATTCTGTGCTATTGCTGCCCCCCATGTTGATCGAAGAGACCATGGTTTTCAACTGAAGATACTCTTGGTCCAAGAGCCTTGAGAGCTTGCAGTGAGACCAGGTCTTCTATCCCAGGGATCAGTGCTTTGTCAGGATCTGCAGAAGTAGCACCTGATACTTTGGACCCTGAGATCGTAATGCTCCTGAAAAGGGTTTTTTTTTCCAGGGTGGTGATCAAGACTCTGCTGTCTAGCAGAAAGGAGGCGACAAGGATGAATTATTTGAAAATCTGGAAAACTTTACGCACCTTCCAGGTGTTAAATCAAAGATCCCCTTCTAGTTACTTACAGTACTTACTCTAGTTACTTACAGTCGTATTGGATTTCGTTCTGGAAGGAGTTTCGGCATCAGTACCCTGAAGGTCCAATTAGCAGCCCTTTCGGTTTTTCTGGATAACTGGAGACTTTCATCTTTTGTGGAATGGAAGGCTCTTTTTGGTTGCAATACCTTCGGCCAGAGAATCGGTAATATCCAGGCTCTATCCTTCTGTCACCCCTTTCTCCAAGTTTTCCAGGATCGCATAATATTACGGGTGGATCCTTGCTGCCTTCCTAATATCTCTTACGAACCCAAGAGATTATCTCTCCATCCACCGAGGTTCTGTAGATAACTCTTTGGATGTCAGGGCCTGTTGGCTGAAATACCTTCGCCGAACAAAGGATTGGAGGAAGGCCACTTATTTGTTTCCTTCTCGGGTCACAGGAAGGGTCAGCATGTTTCCAAAGCAACACTGGCCCGATGAAGAGCACTGTCAGTTTTTCTTACAACGGATCTCCTTCTCCAGGGCTGATTACAGCTTATCCAACAAGAAGTATTTCTACATCTTGGGAGGGGCAAGCTTTTGAGTGGCAACCTGGTCTCCAGCTAAGAAGGTTATTAATCGTTATCACCTAGATCTGATCACCTTGCAAGATCAATCCTTTGGCAGGAGTGTGCTGCGGGCAGCCTTTCCCGCCCAATAGAGATAGTATCTCACTTGTCCTCTCAGTGGCATGCTGCCTTAGTTAGTTACCTGATAACTTCTTTTCTAAGCATCCAAAAGCGCAGCATACAGGCTTCTCTCCCTCAGGCTATGTTTTATATTATTGATATACCAGTGGGTGCTTTGTCTGTCTTTGTTTTTTAGGTCTCTCAAACTTAAACTGGTGTCTGGAGGCGCAAAAGCTTTTGTGTATTCTGGTGGTCATGTGTTCCTACCTTGGGACGGAGCTTAATATCTCAGTGGTATGCTGCCCCTTAAAATGTTTTAAAAAGTAACCAGGTGACTGGCGTGTTTTTCAGTTTGTAACCACCTACCTCCGGCCTCAGTGCCAGAGTAGGGTGGGGTCATAATTTGACTGTAGTTTCACTTTAAGGAGTCTGAGCTGGGGGGGGGGGGCTGAAAATTGCGGAATCTTTGGCTTACCGTCTCCACAGCACTGCTTGTAGCCTGTATGCATGTACAGGTACATCGTGCCAGCATTGGATGACATGGTGTGTCTGGTGGCTAGGGGTCTTGCCTTGTTAGTCACCTTGCGGTGCACGGGCTGACTGAAGCAGTGATTGGCTGACGCTGCCTCCAAAAAGGTGCTTACTGCCCTCTGGATAACCTGGTCAGGAAGTCCACAGGAGGGAAATCGACTAGACTTCCGCAGGAGCAGGGGACCTCGTTTTAGGAAGTTCGCCAATTCTCATCCCTTACGGAGGTTTGGAGGATCTCCTGACTCCAGGCGCTGCAAGGACAATTCAGGGAAGAGGAAACCACAGAGAAAGCCCAAGTCCACATTGAGCAACAGATCCAAGCCCCCTCTGGGTTGACGGGGCACCAACACCCAGCTGGGTGGGGGGAAGGCTGCTGAACTATGCCCAAGTGTGGAGGGATCGCATATATGGCACCTGTGTCCAGGAAGTGGGCTTCCACACAGGTTTCCCGCATGGTGGAAAGGACGGCGGCTCACAAAAGCGCAATAAATCTCATGCTGAACAGGGGAGTTGTAGTACCTGTGCCCCCATCAGAGCGGGCCGCGGCTTCTGCTCAGTACTCTTCATCATCCCCAAGAAGGATGCATCCGTTTGGCTGATCCTGGCTCTCCTATATCTGAACAGTTTTGTTCAGATGCAGAGGTTCCACATGGAATCTCTAAGGTCTCTAAGGAAGTCACTGGAACAGGAGGATTTTCTGGCCACGGTGGACATAATGGATAAAGGATGCTTATCTGCATATCCTGATTTCCAACCCCCCTGTCATTTGCATGGGGTACCCATTATTTCCAATTTGTGGTGTTGCCGTTCGGCCCCACTGGTGTTCACGAAAGTCTTGGTCATGGCGATGGAGCTCTTGCTGAGTCGCATCACTGTCCGAAGCGCTGCAGGACGTTGGGACAGTGCTGTCCACGCTACGCTGGAACTCCTCGGGTAGATTATCAACTACCCCAAGTCCCAGGTGGTCCCCTCCAGGATGGCAACTTACCTGGTAATTATATTGTATACTCGCCTGGCCCGGGTCCTCTTTCCGGTGCAGAGGTTCACGGCTCCACAGGAGGGGGTGAGGTCTCTTTTTGGTGGACTACCATCCCACGGTCCGTCAGGGTATGCGTCTCCTAGGCATAATAGTATCCATCATCGAAGTAGTTCCGTAAACCCAGTTCCCCACCAGGCATTTACAGCGCCTGTTGCAACATACTAGAACAATAGACAGTACAGACTTTGGGATGTCGCTTCACCTTGACAGACTTTGTCTGGCCCTCTCTGAACCTGTGGCTGGAACAAGTTGGAGGTGGGTCGATCCTTTCTGCTGGTTCAGTGTGTCCTAACCACAATCGCCACTATGACTTTCCAGGATCGCTGGGACCAGCGGGGACCCGGTCTCCAGATCAAGTATCCAGATCAAGTCGCATTATGAGGTGGAAGGTGTTTCAGGTTCCGTGAATCTCTGCAATCCACAGAACGATGGGGGGGGGGGGGGGTGCCGGAAGTGGACCTTTTTGCATCTTGGCACAACTGGAAGGTCCAGAGGTTTGTGTCAAGGGTGCAAGACCCTCTGGCCATAGCTGTCGACACACTGGCCATCCACTGGTTAGGGTACAGCTTGCTGTATGCATTCTCACACATACCGTGCTGCTTCTTAAAAAAGGTGAACACATTCCCATCATCTTAATCACCACTGGCACGGAAGGGTGTGGTTCCCGGATCTGGTAAGCCTAGCAACGGATCCCCTGTGGCGATTCCCCAACCATCTGCATTTTCTACAAAAGGGTCCTCTGCTGCACCCCAATTCCCAAGCTTTGGCTGTAGCTGCTTGGCTGTTGAGACCAGCATCCTGCAGGAAAGAGACCTGTCTACTGCAATAATTCGAACCTTGATTCGGGCATCCTCCAGAATTTACTACAGGACTTGGAGAACCTTCAGGGCTTGGTGCAAGTCGAAGGGCTACTCCTGTAGGAGGTTCTCATTGCCCAGGATACTGGAATTTCCTCAGAAGGGCATGGACCTTGGCCTGCAGCCCAGCACCTATAAAGGCCAGGTCTCGACTTTGTCCAGTTTTTTCCAGAGGCCCTTTGCGGAGAACAGATTGGTCCGTACATTCATGCAGAGTGCTGCGCATGTTTGCTTGTTGTTCCCGTCCTGGGATCTCAACCTGGTCCTATAGGCGCTACAGGGGCTCCCCTTTGAGCCCATGGCGTAGGCCTCACTGGTGACGCTAACTTTGAAGGTGGTTTTTCTTGTGGAGATCCCCTCCATCCGGGGGGTTTCAGAGCTGGCTGCACTATCAAGTCACCCTTTTTGGTGCTGCACGAAGACAAGGCCATGTTCCTTGGATTTTTTTGCCCAAGGTGGTCTCTTCCTTCGTCTAAGTCAGGAAATCATACTGCCCTCTTGGTGTACGTGTCCCACTCATCATAAGGAGCGACTCTTGCATTCCCTGGATGGAGTCAGGGCATTAAATTACTTTGTTTTTCTTGCAGTCCCCGTCTACGGCTGAGGTTAACCCACACGTTGCTGATGGTGGTGCCCCGAAATGGAAGATGACCAGGAAAGGAATTACGGGGAGCACACAAATTTTTTGTGGCCTTTGAACACAATATAATCGTTAAAAGGTTACTTAGACTGAACCACAAATTTCGTGCAGGTCTCCAACCTTTGCTCTTTTGGTCTCCTTTCCTAGTAAATGGACTACCTGCCTCTGACTAAACAAGAAATTAGGCTAGTTGTCCCCAATGGAAACAAAGGCAACCAGATGACCTATAATATGGTTCTCACCCCACTACAAAAAAAAGCAAAGCACGTGTGGCCTGTTTGGCACTTGTTTCTTCCTGTTGGCAACTGTGTTTTGAGTGGTTGCAGCCTTGTACATGGGTTGTTGCTAATTTTACCTTGTGGCCATCCTTAACACTTTTTGTTTTGTGATTTCTTACAAGTGAAGAATTTTCCTTTTGATGTATGAAGTAGAAACATTTTCAGTGTTCTTTCAACATGTAGGTTTCATGTTTTTTTTTTTTTTTAATTTACTTCAGGCCCTCCTATGGTTACTGCTTCTGACGGTTGTAAATGTTCTAATTTTTAAAGGAGCACTATCACGAAAAAATGTCCCAATGATAAAAACCCATATAAATATGATGAATGTCAGGAGAAGGGGTCACTTATACACCCCGCATCAAGATATATCCAGCCAGACATGTTGTTTTTATGATGGAAGGAAGAGAACATCTGGGGTGACAGGTTCTGTCACCCCTCATAGACTAAACCTGTCACCCTTGGATATTATTCCTACCAGGAGAACAAAACCATAAGCTTGGCAGGAGTTTTATTCAGTTCGGGTGTATGAGTGACCCCTCCTCCCTTTAGCCAAAGTGTTTATATGAATTTTTAATATTACACAATTTCGCGATAGTGCTCCTTAAGTGTCACATGCTCAAGCTGAAATCTTATGACATGGGTTTTCTCTGAAGAATGTCAGGAAATCTGACTCAAATTCAATAAATAGTTTTTTTTTATGCATTTTACAGATATTCGTACACGGCACAGAAGCAGTTGCTGTTTCACATCATCTACAAGTGAACTGCATTCAACCAGAGAACATCTTTGTTTATTTTACCTGTTTACTACATCCTCTGTGGAAACCATCAGTGTCCAAGCAAGTGTATCTTGATGTCAGCAGTCTAGACCAGGACTTTTGCTTTAATGTAAAAACGTTTGGCGAACCAACATCTTATACAGTGACATCTGAGAACATCTGTAAGTATTTTGGTGGCACAAAGCAGTATAGAATACACTTCTTCTGTGAAATTGTATTTGTGCATGTGCAAAAAGTGCTAATTGCCCTGCATAACCTTGGCACTGCTGAGGATGTGGGTCTTAATACGCGGCTGTAGGCAAACCCTTTTATAAGGCCAAACATTAGTAAAGACGCTGCTGCTTTTAATGCCTACTTGTATGAATACTTTCTCTGTAATCTTTGGTTTATGGCAGCATGAGTGACCCCAAGGCTAACCTCTACTTCAGTCCAACAATACAAAGCATTTATTCTTAGTATACAGTACGTCCTGCTCCAGATATAGTACTTAAACTTGGGTTATCCTCCACCAGATGGCGCTGCACTGCAGAGACATGCA
Source organism: Gastrophryne carolinensis (assembly GCA_027917425.1). Taxonomy (NCBI): domain Eukaryota; kingdom Metazoa; phylum Chordata; class Amphibia; order Anura; family Microhylidae; genus Gastrophryne; species Gastrophryne carolinensis. Next base: position 147,180,467 of record CM051240.1, on the reverse strand, counting down.
AAACGGGCTCCTCCCGGCCCCTCAAATACCCGGGGACCTCCCACAAATCCCCAGATTTCTCTGCAGTGCTGACTGCGAAGACATGAAATATCACTCTCTCGCAGGTGAGTGGGGCTATTAGCCTGCGGCCCTGTTGGACTATTCCCACCCGTCCTTCGTGTAATGTGCCTCCCAGCCTGGGCTGCGCTGGTCAGGTGAAGGTAGGCGGCACCGTGTGTGCTTATGGAGCGCTGCTCCACCGCAGTCCCCCACCAAAGGGTGGGCGGTATAGGCTGATGGTGAGCCTTATGGGATGCCCCTCCCGCATTATTGCCACATTCCCCGTGTAGCGGTGGGTCCTGTACAAAGGGCCGCCATCCTCCCTCATTCTCCCCGTAGCCTTCAGGGGGGGAAAGAAGGGGTGGGGGGTGTGGGTCAGTGCGTATAGTGATTACGTGTATGACTAGATATGTGGTGTCAGGCGCCGCGCTGACTTGTCTATTACATGGCCGCCGCCACGCGCGTCTTTTCCCTCATTTGGATGTGTGCGCCGGACGGCGGCGTTGCCTCAGACGCGGTGACAATGCACGGGTCTGTGTTCCTTGCGCACAGCAGGCGCTAATGTTGCAACCCGCCCCTCCGGTGGCTGGGCCTGCACCTCGTCTCACTTTACCTACTCCCCCAAGCTTGAGTCTCACCCCCAATACAAGCGGGGATTCTCATCCTGATGTGTCTGCTAGACTGGCCAGTGTTGAAAAATTGATTGCTAATACCGTAGCGCGTAAGGCCACCGCTAAAAAGCGTCACTCAACCCCTGATGCCACTCTTTTTCCTACGGAGTCTGACGAGTTGTTGCATCTATATGGCTATACCCCCTCGGACGAAGGGGAGCTGTTCTCTGACTCAGGGTCATCTGGTGAGAGACCCAGGGGTCATGACGATTATGGCTCTGACCTCTGGACCCCGGATGATACTGACAGACTGCTGGTTCAGATTTTTGAGGTTTTGTCCATCTCTCCCCCTGTTGCGGCTCCCAGGCAAAGGGGTGAGCTTTTTCATACTGCTAAGGCTCGTTTGGAATTTCCTGAGCAAACCCATTTCAGTAACCTCGTGCTTAAGGAGTGGGAACATCCCAGTAGCCTTCCCAGTATACCTAAGATTTGGGACAGAAAGTATCCCTTTCCTGCTGATATGGTCAAGTGCTGGTCATCGCCCCCCGAGGTCGATGCTCCTATTCTAGGGCTGTCTAACACCTCTATTATGCACTCCCCTGACACTACTACGCTGCGGGATTCTGAGGACCGGCGCATTGACCAATTGGCATGCCATGCCTTTGCATTTGTGGGGGCGGCGCTGCGCCCGGTTTGCTCCTCGGCCATTACGTCTGTGGCGCTCAGGGCCCTGATCAGAAGTGTACTTGAAGGCCCTGATGAATTGCCACCTGATACGTTTAATGCACTGTCTAACTGTGATGTGTTTGTACACTTTATCCTATCTGCCTCGGATGATGCCATTAGGATGTGTGCCAGATCTTCTGCCTTGGCGGTAGCTATACGCCGCGCGGTTTGGCTGCGCCAGTGGGCTGCTGACAATGCTGCAAAGAAGGCCCTTACTGGGCTTCCATTTAAGGGGCTACGCCTGTTTGGGGACCGCCTAGACCTCTTTGCTAAAGGAGGTAAGTTACCCCAGCGCAGGCCAGGGCCCCCTTTCACTCCCCTACCGCGGTGCTAAGCAGGGAAAAGGGGTGTCCTTCGCGGGGACTCGTGCAGATTCCTGGCACAGGAGTAGAGGACGTCCTGGCTCCTCCTGGGGGTCTAAGCCCAAATCCTCTCCCAAGCCCCCTCAGGCATGATGGGGCGCCCTCGCCTGTCAGGGTGGGGAGATGGCTGCAGCACTTCGCGCACGTCTGGAGGTGCCACGTCTCAGACCGGTGGATTCAGGAGATACTGTTCTCTGGTTACAAGATAGAGTTTGCTGTGCAGCCTCCCACAAGATTCATCAGGTCCCGGATCCCCCAGGACCCTGTCTCAGCTCAGGTCTTGGTGCAGGCCGTGCAAGGCCTTCTGGATCTGGGGGTCATTTGCAGGGTCCCCTTAAACCGGACCTTCAGCATGATTTAATGAGAAGCCCAAACTCTTAAACTGTTCCCCAGCATCTAAAATTAATACATTTTACGTTTTTAGTCACTAACTTGTTAGTCTTTCCCCCACTGGGCTGCAACTCTGTTCAGGAATTTAGGATACGGGCGCCGCCATCTTGACTCAGAAGCATCACACTTACTGAGGAGAGGAGAGTGGGATAAGGTACAGGGGGGCGGGTTATAGCTGTGCTTTGCTCAGACAGAGCAGAACTGGGGTCGGGTAACGGTCAGCAGTCCCAGAATGCAGAGCAGCACAGTCAGGAGGCACTTCCTGTTTGCAGGCTGCCTGATAAGATGGCGGCTTCCATAAGCCGCCATCTTGGATGTTTAAAGGCTCATAACATGCAGTAGATGCAGGTAGGATGATTTTTAATGTGGACAATCTGTATGTACAGGGTGTGGGAAACATATAAGATAGACTGTTATTCAGAGTGAAGGTCTGCTTTAAGAGAAAGGGGCAAGGGGTTCTATTCCAACCTTTTCACAGTGCCCAAAAAAGATGGGTCAGTCAGGCTCATTCTGGATTTAAAGATCCTCAACAAGTTTGTCAAGAACAGGCGCTTTCGCATGGATAAGGTCAAGGGGCATACGCGTGCTGCCCTACCTGGACGACATACTCATCGCCTCTCGGTCTCTACAGCAGGCAGAGTTGGACACTCAGCTGGTGGTGTCCACCCTGGAGTCCTTCGGCTGGGTGATCAATCACCCTAAGTCCTCTCTGTCCCCTTCCTCGGTGACCCCATTCCTGGGAATGATTCTGGATACGGTTCAGTCACGGATATTCCTTCCTCAACAGAAGGTGGAAGCTCTAACTGCGCAGGTGAGGTTCCTGCTCTCGTGCCCCCAGCCCTCCCTCAGGCAGGGTATGCAGTTGGTGGGCCTGATGGTGGCGTGCTTCGAGGCGGTGCCCTTTGCTCAGTTCCATTTGAGGCCTCTGCAACTTCACCTTCTGTTAGTATGGGACAAGGACCCAACGTCCTTGGACGGGGTCTGTGTGCTCCCCCCCCCCCCCCCCCCCCCCCCCTTGGTCAGACGGTCCCTTTTGTGGTGGCTGGACCACAGGAACTTGCTGGGGGGCAGGTCCTTTCTGGCCCCCTCCTGGGAGACGGTCACCATGGATGCCAGTCTGTCAGGATGGGGGGGATTCTGGAAGTCCTGCGGTTCCAGGGGAGGTGGAGCCCTCAGGAGGCCCATTTACCCATCAACATTCTGGAACTACGGGCAGGTTGGTACTGGAGCAGTTGACCAATCACCTGAAGGGTCTGTCTGTCTGCAGGTGCGCTCGGACAACAGGACGGCGGTTGCCTACATCAACCATCAGGGAGGGACCCGGAGCAGGGGGGCCCTCCAGGAGGTGTTGCAGATGCTGACATGGGCGGAGGCCAATGTTCAATGCATTTCGGCTGTGTACATCCCGGGGGCAGAGAATCTACTGGCAGACTCTCTGAGCAGGGGGACCTCTCGTCAGGGGGAGTGGTCCCTCTGCAACAGGGTATCCCCGTCCCTGTGTCACTGTTGGGATCTACCAGATGTGGATCTGTTTGCATCCCGTCACAATCACAAGCTCCCGTCCTTTGTCTCCCTGTCTCAGGATCCTCTGGCCTTGGCCACAGATGCTCTGTCCTGGCATGTCATGTCATGGCAGGAATTTCGGCTCCTGTATGTCTTTCCTCCATTCCCCTGCTGGACAGGGTCCTGCGCAAGATTGCTCTGGAAGGGGTGCCAGTGATTCTGGGTAGCCCCCAGGTGGCCAAGAAGAGCGTGGTTCGCAGACGTGGTGCAAATGGCAGTAGACCAGTACGTTCTGCCAGGAGTGCCAGATCTGCTCACTCAGGGCCCCTTACGCCATCCGAATTTACAAACTCTGGCTTTGACGGCCTGGCTGCTGAAACCTCCATCTTGATGGAGAAAGGCTTGTCTGCCTCGGTGATTGAGACCATGGTGAAAGCTAGGAAGAAAACTTCTTCTTCCATCTATTATAGGGTATGGCATTACCTATATTGATTGGTGTGAGTCTAGGTCTCTTCCCTGTAGGGTGTCCTCCATCCCAAGGGTTCTGGAGTTTTTACAACATGGGTTGGGGTCATGTCTATAACTCAGTACTCTGAAGGGTCAGGTTTCTGCCCTGTCTGTCTTCTTTCAGAAGTCTTTTGCTCAGCATTCCTTGGTCAAGACTTTTTTCAAGGGGTCACTCATGTGCGTCCCCCACGAAAACCTATGGTCCCTGTTTGGGATTTGAACCTGGTCTTGTCTGCTTTGCAGGTGCTCCCTTTGAGCCTATTCAGGATGCTGCTCTGGCTGTTCTTACCCTCAAGGTTGTCTTTCTGGTGGCTATTACTTCGGTCAGGCGTGTGTCTGAGCTGGCGGGCTCTGTCTATCCAGCCCCCATACTTTGAGAGACACCAGGATAAGGTGGTGTTCCGCTTTAAGCCAGACTTTCTGCCTAAGGTGGTGTCTGCTTTCATTTGAATCAAGATATTGTTCTTCCTTCATTGTGCCCTAATCCTAGAAACGCTAAGGAAAGGGTTCTGCATTCCTTGGATGTGGTCAGGTGTCTGAAGTATTACCTGGTTGTCACTGCGTCCTTCAAGAAAGCTGATGCTCTTTTTGTGGTCCCTTCTGGTCCTAGGAAGGGTTTGGCTCCTGCCAAGTCTACTATCAGCAAATGGATTCGTCAGCTGTGTATTCACGCCTATTCTTCTAAGGGGAAGGAACCTCCCTTCCGCCTTACTGCTCATTCTACTCGTGCTATTGGTGCCTCTTGGGCCTTCCAGCACCAGGCTTCTGTTGAACAAGTTTTCAAGGCCGCTACTTGGTCTTCTGTTCATACCTTTTCAAAGTTTTATAAGGTTGATGTTAGGGCCTCAGCTGATGCTGTTTTTGGCGGCAAGGTTTTGCAGGCGGCAGTGGTTTAAACTGTCTGCTGTTACCTTTTTTGTTGGGGATCCCACCCTACTTTATGGACACTGCTATTGGATGTCCCAAGTGTAAGTACTATATCTGGAGCAGGACGTACTGTATACTAAGAATAATACAATTCTGTGAAATACTCACCTGTAGAATTGGTATTATAAGTATACAGTACGTCCTGCTTCACCCCACCCTGTTTTTTTTTGCGTTATTCTGGATCCCCTGTATGGTGATTGTTATCATTGTTATAGATACCAGTTTTTGGTGGTTAAATTCTCCCGGCTTCTTGTTTCACTGCTTTTCAATGCTGGGGATTTGTGGGAGGTCCCCGGGTATTTGAGGGGCCGGGTGGAGCCTGTTTTGCATGTCTCCGCAGTGCAGCGCCATCTGGCGGAGGATAACCCAAGTGTAAGTACTATATCTGGAGCAGAACGTACTGTATACTTATAATACCAATTCTACAGGTGAGTATTTCACAGAATTGTATTGTTGCTTTTCTACTCCTATAAGGGCAATGAGCCACCTTTTCTGGTCCTGGCACAAAGCCTCAGAACAGCTCTGCCAAGCAACTATATTTTCAGTGTTTCTCAATCCTGTCCTCAAGTACTCCCAAAATGTCATGTTTTGTGGATTTCCACTTGGACAGCTAAAGCTCTAATTAGTTTGCCTTTATATCTGTATGGATATCTACAAAACATGGCCTGTTGTGGGTACACAAGGCCAGGGTTGAGAAACACTGCTGTACCAAAAGTGGAACAAAACCCAGGAATTTGACTTTCCTGTGTTTTGTTCCATTTCCCTAGGGCAGCGGAATTGGATGCCCCACTGTGAAACCTCCCAGAACGCCACTTTTCACTCATCTCTTCCTGGTTCCAATGGCGCATGCACAGGCCTTTGTCCAATGAGTTTTTTTCCGTGACTGTCACTCACCAAATGTCTCTCATTGACAGCGATGAGAGCTGATGGCCGAATGACAGTCATGGAAGATGGCTCTCATTGGACGAGAGCCCATGCATCTGCCATTGGAGCTTACCATTGGGATAAGATTCATGTTTACAGGGGCGCCCAGGGGGGTTTCACACAGTAGGGCATCCCGACCCGGAGGGGTTGGAAGGCCAGCGGCCTAAGAGACTCCATGGCCAACCCGGGGGTTTGTTCTGCTTTAAAGTTCCAGTCCAGCCAGACATTTATAAAAAAAAAACAAAAAAAAAAACGGTTTACCTTGCCTGCAGTCCAGCGCTGACCATAGGTCACTCTGAAAACTGTCTGTCACCATCTTTCCTTCTATTACCCCTGTTCACTTGAATGCGACTCAGCCAATCACAGTGATCCTCACGGCCATCATGCAGTCTCTTCCTGGGTTTCTCAGGCGCAGCGATGCACCACCATCAGTCTCTGTGAGCTACCACACCACTCATTGCAATGGAGGGTGGCATGGCAGCTCACAGTGACTGATTGCGGGGGCATCACCATGGCTGACGAAGAGACCGTACGATGAGCGACAGGATCAGAGTGATTGGCTGTGTTGTGCTGGATGCAAATTTAACAATGAGGTAAGCCCTGAAGCCCCGGACTAGCAGCTATGGTATAAGTGGGACTTAAAGCGGACCTTCACCCTGAATTAGGGCATAACTTATATGTTTACCACACACTGTATATACAGATTGCTCACCTTAAAAATCATCCTACCTGCACCTACTGCATCTTATGAGCCTTTAAACATCCAAGATGGCGGCTCATGGAGCATCAGGCAGCCTGCAAGCAGGAAACATAGAAGGTTGACGGCAGAAGGAGACCATACGGTCCATCTAGTCTGCCCTTATGTGTATACTGTATGTACTCTTTATCTTAGGATAGGTGTGTGCTTATCCCAGGCATGTTTAAATTCAGTTGACTGTTGACTGTTGATTTTTCAACTACCTCTGCTGGAAGTTTGTTCCAAGCATCTACTACTCTTTCTGTAAAATAATATTTTCTAACATTGCTCCTGATCTTCCCCCCCAACTAGCTTCAGGTTGTGCCCCCTTGTTCTATCATTAAGCTTCTTCTTAAAGTGTCTTCTGACTGTGTTGCTCTGCATTCTGGGATTGCTGTCCTTTCACTGACCCCAGCTCTGCTTTGTCTGTGCAAAGCACAGCTATAACCCTGCCCCCTGTACTTTATCCCCCTCTTCTCTCCTCAGTATGTGTGATGCTTCTGAGTCAAGATGGCGGCGCCCGTATCCTAGAGTCCTGAACAAAGTTGCAGCCCAGTGGGGGAAAGAATAATAAGTGACTAAAAACTTAAAATATATTAATTTTATATGCTGGGGAATAGTTTTTTTTTAAGGGTTTTGGCTTTTCATTAATCATAAAAGCTGAAGGGCCGGTTTAAGGTGAGCATATTGGTTTTTTCCCAAGGTGTCTTCGAGGACAGCTATCCACTCACTTCCTCCCCTAAACAGGAAACACAAACTGACAAGAGTATTAAAGCCCGGCCCTTACCCTGTGATGGCGTATGTTCCTGGATTGAGGGTTGCTGGCGGGTCTGGATCCCTTTGGTGTCTGTGTGTTCCCCCTATTTTCTATTACAGAACCTCAGCTAAGTCAGGTACACGCTGTAGGTTTTCTCTGTACCTCTATGGGGGGCAGAACATTGTGGGTACTGTCTCCTCTTTCCTGCACCCCCCCCCCTTATATACAGTGTAGGTCCTGGCTGTATGCCAGGCTCCTTACGCAAATGCTCCAAGGTATGATGTTCCCTGGCATGTGGCAGGGCGGGGGATGTTGGACAATGGGCACTACTGTGGAAGGTGGGTCGTGTACCTGGTTCGCAGCAGTGTCAGGGTGCTTCCGTCCAGGAGGGCAATGAGCTGGAGGCGCTTCCTTCTGGTCTGTGACCGCGCTGGAGGCGAGATGCATGTGACATCACTTTGGGGGGAAGAGCAACATTGTGCAAGGTGCGCATGACATCATCCTTAGGCATCCAAAATGGTGCTGAAGAAAGGAGCACTGCCAATCTTTTTCCCGAGTCTCTCTGCTGTGTTTCTCCCTTCCCCCTTCTGCTTGGCACACAGCAGAGAGACTCGGAAAAAGATTGGCGACAGTATTAAAGGATCACTATCGCGAAATTTAGCTTGAAACACATAGTAATAAGAAGGCCATATGTGTTTCCAAAAAAGTTGTAGATTGTGCTGCTGCAGGATGGCAGCTGTTTTAAAATGTGGCTGACTGACGGGCTCCTTCACTTCAGGTGCTGTGCGGGGGGAGAACAGCTCACTGCCACTGCTATGTAAGGAGCGACACTGTGTGTGTCTTTGCTGGCCGGCTGGGAGATGGCTGATGTGACTGTGTGTCTTTGCTGGCCGGCTGGGAGATGGCTGATGTGACTGTGTGTGTCTTTGCTGGCCGGCTGGGAGATGGCTGATGTGACTGTGTGTGTTTTTGCTGGCCGGCTGGGAGATGGCTGATGTGACTGTGTGTGTCTTTGCTGGCCGTCTGGGAGATGGCTGATGTGAATGTGTGTGTCTTTGCTGGCCGGCTGGGAGATGGCTGATGTGACTGTGTGTGTCTTTGCTGGCTGGCTGGGAGATGGCTGATGTGACTGTGTGTGTCTTTGCTGGCCGGCTGGGAGATGGCTGATGTGACTGTGTGTGTCTTTGCTGGCCGGCTGGGAGATGGCTGATGTGACTGTGTGTGTCTTTGCTGGCTGGCTGGGAGATGGCTGTTGTGACTGTGTGTCTTTGCTGGCTGGCTGGGAGATGGCTGATGTGACTGTGTGTGTCTTTGCTGGCTGACTGGGAGATGGCTGATGTGACTGTGTGTTTGAATGGTGTCCGGCCAGGAAATGGCTGGTGTGTGTGTCTTTGCTGGCCGGCTGGGAGATGGCTGATGTGACTGTGTGTGTCTTTGCTGGCCGGCTGGGAGATGGCTGATGTGACTGTGTGTCTTTGCTGGCCGGCTGGGAGATGGCTGATGTGACTGTGTGTCTTTGCTGGCCGGCTGGGAGATGGCTGATGTGACTGTGTGTCTTTGCTGGCCGTCTGGGAGATGACTGTTGTGACTGTATGTGTCTTTGCTGGCCGGCTGGGAGATGGCTGATGTGACTGTGTGTCTTTGCTGGCCGGCTGGGAGATGGCTGATGTGACTGTGTGTCTTTGCTGGCCGGCCAGGAAATGGCTGGTGTGTGTGTCTTTGCTGGCCGGCCAGGAAATGGTTGGTGTGACTGTGTGTGTTTGCATGGTGTCCGGCCAGGAAATGGCTGGTGTGTGTGTGTGTCTTTGCTGGCCGGCTGGGAGACGGCTGATGTGACTGTGTGTGTCTTTGCTGGCCGTCTGGGAGATGGCTGATGTGACTGTGTGTGTCTTTGCTGACCGGCTGGGAGATGGCTGATGTGACTGTGTGTGTCTTTGCTGGCCGGCTGGGAAATGGCTGATGTGACTGTGTGTGTCTTTGCTGGCCGGCTGGGAGATGGCTGATGTGACTGTGTGTGTCTTTGCTGGCTGGCTGGGAGATGGCTGATGTGACTGTGTGTGTCTTTGCTGGCTGGCTGGGAGATGGCTGATGTGACTGTGTGTGTCTTTGCTGGCCGGCTGGGAGATGGCTAATGTGACTGTGTGTCTTTGCTGACCGGCTGGGAGATGGCTGATGTGACTGTGTGTGTCTTTGCTGGCTGGCTGGGAGATGGCTGATGTGACTGTGTGTGTCTTTGCTGGCTGGGAGATGGCTGATGTGACTGTGTGTGTCTTTGCTGGCTGGCTGGGAGATGGCTGATGTGACTGTGTGTGTCTTTGCTGGCCGGCTGGGAGATGGCTAATGTGACTGTGTGTCTTTGCTGACCGGCTGGGAGATGGCTGATGTGACTGTGTGTGTCTTTGCTGGCCGGCTGGGAGATGGCTGATGTGACTGTGTGTGTCTTTGCTGGCCGTCTGGGAGATGGCTGATGTGACTGTGTGTGTTTGCATGGTGTCCGGCTAGGAAACGGCTGGTGTGTGTGTGTGTCTCTTTGCTGGCTGGGTGGGAGATGGCTGATGTGACTGTGTGTGTCTTTGCTGGCCGGCTGGAGATGGCTGATGTGACTGTGTGTCTTTGCTGGCTGGGTGGGAGATGGCTGATGTGACTGTGTGTGTCTTTGCTGGCCGTCTGGGAGATGGCTGATGTGACTGCATGGTGTCCGGCCAGGAAACGGCTGGTGTGTGTGTCTTTTCTGGCTGGCTGGGAGATAGATGGCTGATGTGACTGTGTGTGTCTTTGCTGGCCGGCTGGGAGATGGCTGATGTGACTGTGTGTCTTTGCTGGCTGGGAGATGGCTGCTATTTGTGTGTGTTTGCATGGTGGCCGGCCAGGAGATGGCTGGTGTGTGTGTCTTTACTGGACAGCTGGGACGAGAGGAGAGAGATAGTGACTGCATTATGGAACATTGTTTCAGAGTTGTTACCATAGTTTACGCTCAGCAGGTAGATCATTTAGATATGGTACAGAGAGTCTAAGGTTTGATTCCAGCTCAGAATCGTATCTTTTTTCTTTTTTCTACAATTGGATTTTTCTATTTTTATCTTGTTTTTCTTGCTTTACAGATTATTTTGCCAGTTTTTCCTTCCTTTTACCTCTGCTGCTGACTGCAGTCTCTTTCCATTTCCCATTTTCTTTTTTTCTACAGCTTTGTGTGTTTCAAGCAGAACAAAACCTAGGATTTTCACTAACCCCAGTCTTTTCTTGCCCCAGGGGCATCCAAACTAGGTGAACCCCCCCCCCCCCCCCCCCCCCCCATCAGTTCAGCTGTTAAAATATACCTTTCCCTGTCCCACTGGGCATGCACAGGCTGTCATCCAATCACACCCAGAGTTTGGCAACGAGAACCTGGAGCGGCAGCATCCCTGGGCACCCAGCCTATATGAATGGCTATCCGTGGGAGTGTGTCTCATCCCCGAGATGCTGAGGATGCAGCTATTTACATCCCATGAGAGCCAGGGAAAAGGTGGGTATTGCGGTGACCCGGGCAGTGTTTCACACACTGGGGCATTCTGAATTGCGATGCGCCAAGGGAAGGCCAGTGGCCAGCACTGGATTCTTTTAGACTCCAGGGTTGGCCACTCGGGGTTTTGTTCCATTTTAAAGTGGACCAAAACCCAGGATTTTGAGTGTCCTGGGTTTTGTTCCTCAGCCCCGGGGCACCCTGATCAGAATGCCCCGCTGTATGAATTCCCCCCAGGTTGCTTGATCTCACACTTTCTCAGTCCTACAGTGCATGCGCAGCCTCTCTTCCAGTCAGCAAGCTCGGATTCGCTCCCGACCCTTTGTGTAAGGCGAGCGGATCCGAGCACACTGGCTGCCGCATCCCCTGCAACTCTTTAAAGTGGACCAACACCCAGGACTTTGACTATCCTGGGTCTTGGTCCACTTCGGTGGGGCACCCCCGATCGTGGTGCCCCGCTGTGTGAAACCCCCCCCCCCGAACCCCCCGAACAACTCACCTCTCCCCGCTCCCAGCGCCGACGGACAAGCGGCTCCTCCGCCGCCGCCTCCCGCGCGTCCCTCTTGACGCGCGCGTGCCCGCGCCGGCCATTCACAGACGGCCGGCGCAGGCGCGCGCACGTCTAGAGGGGCGCGAGGGGCCCTTAGATAAGGTAAGGAGTTTGGGGGGGTTTCACCCCGCGGGACATCCCGATTCCCGGGCCGATCACCCGTGGGTGTTGGTCCACTTTAACAGGGTTGCCTGCGGGCACTCTCCCTGCTAAAAGTATACGAAGATGCAGCCGCTGCTCTCGCATGCGCCGTAGGACCGGGAAAGAAGGTGAGTTTTCGGGTGACCTGGGGGATTGTATGCCTGCCCTGGAGTGTCATAGACTCTAGGGTGGATTTTGGTCCACTTTAATACATATATGCACAGTCATTCAAAATAGATCTTTTTATTCAGTCAGTTTATTTAGTAGAAATATAAATATATATGTCACCTGATGGTCTCATCACAGAAGCAGCGCCTCACACATACAGAGCTGTTACTGCTGTGTACATTGCTGCCCTGGGAAGAAAGCTGGAGCAAGTTTACTGCAGCTGTTGCTAGGAGACCAGTGGCCTAAATGTTGCGGCTCTCAATCACCGCGCTGAATAAAACCAAGAAGATCCCCCCATTCAGCAAATGGACTGAGCCATTTTCATTTTACAATTTAACCCTTTCAGTGCCAAGCACGTAACACCTACGTGCTTGCATGTCCGTGCCTTAAGTGCCAAGCCCGTAGGTGTTACGTGCTTGACTTTCCCCCCCTGCTAGTTAAAAAATAAAAATACTCACCTGACCCCTCTTTGGATCCGGCCGGGTCTCCTTTTTAATTTGGTGCCATCCGATCCCCCCGTGGCGGTAGCCGCAGGTGACTTGCCATTAACCCCCGGCACCCCTATTACCTGCCTCCCCAAAGCCCGGGGGGGGGGGGGAGAAGAGCCCAGGACCACATAGGCTATGTGGGCTTGTAGGCTGCAGGGTGGGGGGGGCCACAAAAGCTTGCCCCCCTACTCTGTTCCTACAAGCCCCCATAGCTGGTCCTGGGCTGGTAATGCTGGGTAAGGGGGACCCCATTTCATTTTTTGGGGGGGGGGGATTTTTAAGGGTTTTAACCCTTAAAATTCCCCCAAAAATTGGGTCTCCATGAGATCCCTATACCAGTTCACAAGGCTGGGGGGCTGGAAAGTCACCTGCGGCTAGCCGCAGGTGACTTGCCATTAACCCCCGGCACCCCAATTACCTGCCTCCCCAAAGCCCAGGGGGAGGGGGGCAGAAAAGCCCGGGCCATGGCTATGTGGGCTTGTAGCCTGCAGGGTGGGGCCCACCAAAGCTGCCCCCTTGCACCCTGTTCTACAAGCCCCCATAGCTGGTCCAGGGCTGGTTATGATGGATAAGGGGGGCCCCATATAATTTTTTGGGGAGTTTTAAGGGTTTTTAACCCTTCAAATTCCCCAAAAATGGGTCCCCCCCAGGAGGGGGGACCCTATGTCATTTTCTTTTGTATTAACCCCTTATGTTTATAGTGTGGATAGTAGTAGTATTTTATTTGTAAATGTTACAAAGTGCTATTTTCAATTTAGGGGTCTCCTGGGCTAGAATGGGGGGCTACCAATACATATGTGGTACCGTTGTAATCAGGAGAAATTGGGCTTTCACATGCAATATAGTTATTCTAAGTATACAGTACGTCCTGCTCCAGATATAATACTTACACTTGGGTAATCCTCCGCCAGATGGCGCTGTGCACTGCAGACATGCAAAAACAGGCTCCTCCCGCAAATCCCCAGATTTCTCTGCAGTGCCGACTGCGAAGACATGAAGTATCACTCTCTCGCAGGTGAGCGGGGCTATTACAGCCTGCGGCCCTGTTGGACTACTCCCACCCGTCCTTGATGTGATGTGCCTCCCAGCCTGGGCTGCGCTGGTCGGATGAAGGTAGGCAGCACCATGCGTGCTTATGGAGCCATGCTCCACCGCAGTCCCTCACCAAAGGGTAGGCGGTTTAGGCTGATGGTGAGCCTCTAGTGGATGCCCCTCCAGCATTATTGCCCCGTGTAGCGGTGGGCCCTATCAAAAGGGTCGCCATCCTCCCTCGTTTCCCCCCGTAGCTCGGGGGGGGGGGAAGAAGGGGGGTGTGTGTGGCGGTCTCAAGTGTACTGCTATTACACGATTATGGCCTTAGTATTGCCCTTGACTTGTAACTTGGTGTAAGAGCCGCGCTGTTTGCTTTTTTATTGTTATCTGCCACCGCCGCGCTCGTCTCTTTCCTTATTGGATGTGCTGCGCCGGGCTGCGGCGTCTCCATTGGCAAAAATCATCTATGCTATGTGTGTCATACACTCTGCTTCTCTTTACAATATTGACTACTGCCTTAGAGCTTCGCGCTCTTCGGGGGGGCGGGGACCTGGTTTGGCGTGCTCCGCACCACGGCCTGCTCTGGCCCGCCCTTCAAGGTTCGCTTTGCGCCATTTTGATGTTAGTCGCGCGCGCGTGGTAACGGCCCTCCTCCTACCTTGGTCTGTAAGTGCCCTCACGGGCGATATTCTCAGTGTGTCACACACCCCGCTTCCCCTTTAATTCTGACGATAGGGTTAACCTCCAGCAGGAGGCGACGTTGCAGAGAGAAGTCTTGAAAAACGAGCCCCTTCCGGCCTATATATACCTGGGACCTCCCACTTAACACCCAGTGTTTTCTCTCTGCAAGATGCGACAAGACAGAAGAAAGAAGTCAAACCCTGGCATTCCCCCATGGTCTATTTCTGCCCAGCTACTTGCCACAGAGAGGGCACTCCACAACAGGCCAGCGAAAGAGCTCTGTCGGGCAAGTTTTCTTTTTTCTTTATTTTCTGTGCTGCGCATGCATATTTAGTATTTTACCCTATGGTGATATGGCCAATTTGGATGTAATTCCTCTAGATTGGTTGCACTGATTTATTACTGTGCTGCTGCACTCTTGAGCCCATTGGGGGTATAGAGGGCTGCATATTGACTTGTGTATATATATAATTTTTTTTTTTTTTTTCTTAGGTGATTGCCAGTATACCTTGGGTATTTTAATGTTTAGTACTGTTTGTGTGTGTGTGTCTGTTAACGCTTGCTGCATACCTTTTGTACTTTCTGGAGGCTGATTGTGGTCTCTTTCTTACAGGTCCGGGGATTTCCGTGCTGCGGTGGGTCTCTCGGTATGATATACCTGGCTAGTCTTATTTAAAAAATAAAAAAATAAATCCTCCCTCTCCCGGGACTTTAATTATAAAAGGGGCATCCCGGGTTGCTTAATGCGTAAATCCCTGGGTTATTGCGAATGCCATAATTTCACCATATGGAGGCTTCCGACATTACCGGAAATGGCTCTTCGGGGCTATCCAGGCTGTGTGGGGGTTGTGGGGCTCCGCTCCCAGGCGATGTCATAATATGTATTCCATGTGCACAGCGGAATATTGCGCGCCAGTCCGGCACTCCGGCTTCTGGCTCCTCGCAACCTCCGTCATCTCCTACACCCCCCCACCTATTCCGGACCCCGTGTGACGTTGTCAAAGGTGGGGATTCGCAATCCGAGGTGTTTGCACGGTTGGCCAGCCTTGAGAAAATGTTCGCCGCCGCGGTGGCTCAGAAGGCTACGGCTAAGCGGAAGCACCTTTCTCCGGCATCGCCTGTTCCGGAGGATGAGGTGTTGGAAGTGTTGGATTGGTCCGATTGTCCCCCGGCTGAGGAGGGGGAGCTCCTAGAGGAGTCGGACGAGCCTGCAGACCAGCAATTGTTTGGTACCACTGGCGATCAGGCTGCGGGGGTGTTCCTTGACACTCCTTCCATTTTGGCTCAAATGTATGAGATCTTGGCTTTGGATCCGCCTGAGTTGTTTGATGTGCCCAAGCCGTGTTTGGTGTTTCCCAGACAACACTTTGTGAGGGTTGTCCTTAAGGAATGGGAACAACCTACGCGCCTTGTTGGGAGTTCCTCCTAGTTGGAATAAGCGTTATCCCTTTCCGGAGGATTTGGTGAAGCTTTGGTCGGTTCCCCCTGACGTCAATGCCCCCGTGTTGGGGCTGTCTAACATGGCTGTGTTGCACTCCCCTGACACTACTACCATTAAGGATGGTGAGGATCGTCGGATTGATCAATTGTCTCGCCATGGTTTTATCAGTGCTGGATCGGCACTGCGACCGGTTTGTGCTTCGGCGCTTCTTTTGATGGCTGTCAGGTCCATTGTTAGAGATTTGTACGCAGATCTTGATCCCACTTGTGATGAGTTCCTTTCTCTCAAGCAGTGTGAGTCGTTTATTTCATTTGTCATGACCGACCAGGATGATGCACTTGCGATGTGTAGCAGGACCACGGCCCTGTTGGTTGCTATTCGTCGGTCGGTGTGGCTACGTCAGTGGACGGCGGACTTTGGCTCTAAGAAGTCGCTTACAGCTCTTCCTTTTGTGGGTTTGCGCCTGTTTTGGCGATAAATTGGATTCGGTTACCATGGGTGGTAAGTTGCCTCAACGCAAGAGGCCGCGTCGTTCCTTTCGGGGAGCGGTTTCTTTTAGTCCCTCCTTTCGGGGAGCCAGAGCGGGCAGAGGGGCCTCCTTTCCCGCTTCCAGGGGTGCAGGTTGGTCCCGGTCAGTCCTGGGGCCCCAAGCCTGCTGGCAAGCCCGCTCAGCAATGAGGGGGTGCCCTCACCGGGTGCGGGTGGGGGGACGATTGCGACACTTCTCCCAGGTTTGGGACCAGGAGGTTCCGGACAGATGGATCCGGGAGATGGTGTCGTCTGGTTACAAGCTGGAGTTCGAGTCTAGCCCTCCTTCACGGTTTTTCCGGTCTCAGGTGCCCACCGATCCTTTGGCCGCGCAGGGGCTCCTGGCATCGGTGAAGAATCTTCTGGAAATGGCGGTCATCTGGCCGGTGCCGCACTTGGAAGTGGGCCTCGGGTATTACTCCAATCTTTTCACAGTCCCCAAGAAAGACGGGTCAGTTCGCCACGTTCTAGATCTGAAGTTCCTCAACAGGTTCATCCGTACACGGAAGTTTCGCATGGAAACTCTGCGATCAGCCATCGGTTCTCTTCGGCAGGGGGACTTCATGACGTCCATAGACATCAAGGATGCTTACCTTCATGTTCCCATCTGCCAGGCTCATCAACGTTTTCTTCGGTTCGTGATGAAGGATCAGCATTTTCAATTCGTGGCACTTCCGTTTGGCCTTACCTTGGCTCCAAGAGTGTTCACCAAGGTGCTGGCAGAGGTGATGGCCATTCTCAGAACTCAAGGCATTCGCATCGTACCTTATCTGGACGATCTTCTCATCATGACTCCTCTCAATCAATCGGAGACGGACACCAGGACGGTGGTCTCCACGCTGGAAAGCTTCGGTTGGCTGATCAACTATCCCAAGTCCTCCCTCGCCCCGGCCAGGGTGGTGTCCTTTCTGGGAATGCGGTTGGATTCTTGTCAACACAGGGTGTTTCTGCCCCAGTCCAAGATTTTTCTGATTCAGGAATTGGCTCGGTTCCTTCTTTCCAATCCTCGACCGTCCATCCGTCTGGGGATGAGACTGGTAGGGTTGATGGTTGCTTCTTTCGAGGCAGTTCCTTTTGCTCAATTTCACACAAGGATGCTTCGGCTTCATCTGCGTCTTGGGACCGGCGACCACGGTCGTTGGATCGGCCCTTCCAGTTGTCCTCCCGGGTCCGGCAGTCCCTTCAATGGTGGTTGGTCTCGACCAATCTCTTGAGGGGCAGGTCCTTTCTGACTCCTCTTTGGGAAATCGTCACCACGGACGCCAGTCTTTCGGGATGGGGGGGATTCTGGAAGGATCTTCAGTTTCGGGGGCAGTGGGGGCCTCGAGAGGCCCACTTGCCCATCAATGTTCTGGAACTGAGAGCCATCCGTCTGGTTCTTTTTCATTTGACTCAGCATGTTCTGGGCCTTCCGGTTCAGGTTCGCTCGGACAATCGGACAGCGGTTGCTTACAACAATCATCAGGGAGGGACTCGCAGTCTGGGTGCCCTCAGAGAGTGTCCCTGATCCTGACCTGGGCAGAGGCCCATGTTCCTTGTCTCTCGGCAGTTTACATTCCAGGTGTGGAAAACAGGGAAGCGGATCTGTTGAGCAGGTGCTCTTCCCGTCTGGGGGAATGGTCTCTCCATCCTCAAGTTTTTCGGTCTCTGTGTCTCCGGTGGGGGACACCGGAGGTGTACCTGTTTGCCTCTTGTCACAATTGCAGGCTTCCGACCTTCGTGTCGATTTCTCAGGATCCTCTGGCTCTGGCGGTGGACGCCATGTCTCTGAGCTGGGGGGAACTGGGGTTTCTGTACCTTTTCCTCCGATACCCATGCTAGGCAAGGTGGTACGGAAGCTGGCTCTGGAAAGGGTGTCCGCCATTCTCGTGGCTCCAAGGTGGTCAAGGCGAGTATGGTTCGCAGACATCGTTCGGCTGGCGGTGGATCAGGTCGTTCTGCCTCTTCGGCCCGATCTGCTCACTCGGGGTCGGCTGTGTTACCCCAATTTACCACTGCTGGGTTTGACGGCTTGGCTGCTGAAACCTTCATCTTGAAGGAGGAGGGTCTTTCTGACTCGGTTGTTAACACTCTGGATCTGTGCCCGAAAGAGGTCTTCTTCTACCATCTACTATAGGACTTGGAGAGCCTATATCGCTTGGTGTGAGGTTAGATCTTTGCCTTTGTAGGGTCTTTTCGGTTTCCAGGATTTTGGATTTTCTGCAATCACGGCTGGACTCTGGTCTCCAGCTGAGTACTTTGAAAGGGCAGGTTTCTGCCTTGTCTATCTTTTTTCAGAAGCCTTTTGGGCATCATCCTTTAGTCAAAACCTTTTTCCAGGGGGTTACGCATGTGCGGCCTCCCAGGAAGCCATTGCTCCCGGTTTGGGACTTGAATTTGGTTCTTTCTGCTCTTCATTCTCCTCCCTTTGAGCCCTTGCAGGATATGGCTCTTTCTACCTTGACTCAGAAGATTGCCTTCTTGGTGGCTATCACTTCGGTTCGGCGTGTCTCGGAGTTGGCGGCCTTGTCGATTCAGGCGCCCTACTTTGAGAGGCATCAGGACAAGGTGGTTTTTCGTTTCAAACCGGACTTTCTTCCTAAGGTTGTTTCTGCTTTTTATTTGAATCAGGATATTGGTCTTCCCTCCTTGTGTCCTAAGCCTACGAATGACAAGGAGAGGGTTTTGCATTGTTTGGATGTGGTACGCTGTGTTAAGTACTATTTGCTTACTACTTCTCCTTTTCATAAGACTGATGCCTTTTTTGTTGTGCCCTGTGGGCCTAGGAAGGGGTGGGCTCCGGCTAAGTCTTCCATTAGCAAATGGATTCGTCAGGCGGTTGTTGGGGCCTATTCGGCCAAGGGGAAGGTTCCCCCTTTTCGTATCACTGCTCATTCTACTCGTGCTGTTGGAGCGTCTTGGGCTTTTCAGCACCAAGCTTCTGTTGAACAAGTTTGTAAGGCTGCTACTTGGTCTTCTGTTCATACTTTTTCTAAGTTTTACAAGGTTGATGTGCGGGCCTCAGCGGATGCTGTGTTTGGCCGCAAGGTTCTGCAGACTGCAGTCGTTTAAGTTATGCTTCATTTTGCTGTCGGATACCTACCCCTTGTGGACACTGCTTTTGGATGTCCCTATCGTCAGAATTAAAGGGGAAGCGGGGTGTGTGACACACTGAGAATAATACCATTTTGTGAGTACTCACCTGTAAAATGGATATTGTCAGTGTGTCACACACCCCGCTTCACCCGCCTTTTTTGGTATCCTGGATCCTCTATATGGTGAAGCTTTCCTTTATTTTATTTTGAGGTTACCGTTGGATTTCCTGGTACCTTGTCTTACTGCTGTTTGAATTCACTGGGTGTTAAGTGGGAGGTCCCAGGTATATATAGGCCGGAAGGGGCTCATTTTTCAAGACTTCTCTCTGCAACGTCGCCTCCTGCTGGAGGATAACCCTATCGTCAGAATTAAAGGGGAAGCGGGGTGTGTGACACACTGACAATATCCATTTTACAGGTGAGTACTCACAAAATGGTATTTTTCATGATTCTTATTACTGCGCATGGCTCTGACACCCTTTATTCCTATTATGTCTTTCAGACAGTTGAATCCAGTGGCTTCCTCGGCCTGGGTTAAATTATAGCGGGCCTTGTAAAATTCTCCCACCTTCCTAGCGGGTCTTTGGGGCATCCAGGGTTGCCTATTGCGTAAATCCCTGCTGGCATATTGTGCCTAGATAATCACCATATGGAGGCATCTCAGAATTATGTGACCGGGGTCCCTCTCGGATAAGACCGGCTGTGTATAGCGTGTGGTCAACCCCATGCTGATGCTGACAGGGCACGGGTCTGCGCACCATGTGCCGAGCAAGCACTGGCCCTGCAATCAGGCTTGCCAGTGGCTGCACCTCGTTTCAATACACTTATTTCCCCATGCTTAATTCTCACTCCTGCTGAGTCGCATACAAGTGGGGATTTGCAGCCTGCTGTGTCTTCCAGACTGCCTATGGCTGATCAGATTATGGCGAGGTTGTCAGGGCGCAGGGGCCCTGGTAAGAAGTGGCCCTTGACGCCTCCTGTTTTCTGTTTGTCCTACGGGAACTGAGGAGTTGACTACCCCGTGTGACTATACCCCTTCTGATGAAGGAGAGCTGGTCTCTGACTCAGGCTCATCTGATGGGGGGGCGAGGAGTCATGGCGATTCTGGCCCTGAATACTGGGGCCAGTGTGAGATTTGTTGATTAAGGTCTTTAAGGTCCTGTCTATCTCTCTCCCTGGTGAGGCCTCCAAGCCGAGAGGGGAGCGTTCCCATACAGCGACAGCGCGCTTGGAATTTCTAGAGCAGGGGTCCCAGGGGACTGGGATAGGAAATACCCCTTTTCCCCCTGAGGTGGTCAATTGTTAGTCATCACCCCCCGTGGTGGATGCGCAGATCGTAGGGGTTTCTAACCCCCCCTTTATTACAGCCCCTGCTTATAGTACCCTTCGGGATGCTGAGGACCGGCGCATTGATCTGTGGCCTCCCACGCCTTTTTTTGTACAGGGACGGTGCTGCGCCCGGTCTGTGCCGCGGTCATCACTGCAGTGGCCGCTAGAACCCTCATCAGAAAGATGCTTGATCATCACCCTGAGTATCTCCCCTGGGATGCGTTTAATGCACTCTCCAGTTGTGATGTATTTGTAAAATTTATCCTATTAGCACTGATGACACCATTAGAATGTGTGCAAGGACTTCTGCCCTTGTGGTGGCTATACGTTGCTTGGTTTGGCTGCGACAGTGGGGTACTGACGATGATGCTAAGAAGACTCTCTTACTGGGCTTCCCTTTAGAGGGCAACGCCTGTTTGGGGCCCGTCTGGACCTGTTTGGTAAATAAGGCCATCCTGGCCCCTCGGTGCAGGGTAGCCCCTCCCCCTCCCTACCATAGTGTAAGACAAGAACCAGGGGTGTCCTTCCTGGGGGCTCATGCAGACTCCTGCCCCAGGAGCGGCATATAAAGCCCTGGTCCCTCTGGCAGGGCTAAGCCTAAGTCTTCCACCAACATCCCCTCAAGCATGTTGGGGCGCCCTTGCACGTCTGGGTGAGGGGGCGGCTGCGGCACCTTGCTCATGCCAGGAGGTATCACGCCTCAGACTGGTGGATTCAGGAGGTAGTGCCCTCCGGATACAAGATAGAGTTGCTGCGCGCCTCCTCCAAGATTATCGGGTCCCGGGTGCTCCTGGTCCCTGCCTCTGTTCAGGTGCTGGTGCAGGCCATGTAAGGCCTGCGGGGTCTGGGGGTCTCTTGCAGATTGCCCTTAACAGGCAGAGGCAGGGGCCGATACACTAACCTTTCCACATTTCCCCAAAAAAGGATGGGTCAGTCTGGCCCAATTTGGTCTCACAGATTTTCAGCAATTTGTCAATTAAAGGCGGTTTCTGCAATGGAAACACTGCGCTCGGCCATCAGCTCCTTGCACGTCGGGGGCTTCTTGCCGTCTGTGGAGCTCAATGCTGCTTATTTTTACTTCCCTGTGTCTTCTGGACACCGAGGTTCTTCAGATTCGCATTGGTTGACCAACACTGATAATCGTGACCTTGTCATCTGGCCTCTCTTCAGCTCCCAGAGTGCTCACCAAGGTGCTGGGAGTCATTTGGAGGGGTGATCAAACACCCCAAGTCCTTATTGTCCCCTTCATTGGTAACTCCATTCCTATGAATGAATTTTATACAGTTCAAGCAAGGATCTTCCTTCCTCAGCAATAAAGTGGATAATCTGGTTGTATGGGCTCAGTCCCTCTTAGCTGTCCCCGTCCCTCCATCAGGCAGGGGATGCAGCTCGTGGGCCCGCTGGTGGCGTACTCCGAAGAGGCCCCTTATGCTCAGTCCCCCCTGGGGCCTTCTGCAACTTCTCCTATTTGTCCTACAGGACAGGACCCAGCATCCCTGGAGCAGGGTATGTGTGCCTTCCTCCCTGGTGAGGAGGTCCCTCTTGTAGTGGATGAACTCAAGGAACCTGCCTGAGGGCAGTCCCTTCTTGCCCTTTCCTGGGTAGACAGTCACCATGGATGCCGATCTCTCAGGTTGAGGGGGGTCTTCTTCTGGAAGTCCCTACGGCTCCAGGGGAGGTAGGGCCCTTAGGAGGCCTATCAATGTTTGAATCTATGAGTGTTCAAGTTAGTTCTAACTCTCTTGCCTGCTCCTCTTCAGGGCCTGCCTGTTCGGTGGAGCTAGGCCTAGCTGACGGCCTTGGCCTACATTGAATATTCAGGGAGGGACCCGATGCAGGAGGGTCCTCCGGGAAGTGTCTCTGATCCTGATCTGGGTGGTGGACAATGTTCCCTGGTATTCGTTCCGGTGGAGGTCCCTCTGTGACAGGATGTGCTAATCCTTGTCACTATGAGGTCCAACCAGTGTGGATCTGTGTGTGCCCCATCACTATCACAAGCTCTCCGCCCTTGTTTCCCTGTCCCAGGATTCTCTGGCCGTGGTCATGATGATTTAGTATTGTTATGGCAGGGCATTCTGTTATGTATGTCTTTCTCCATGCCTCCTGCTAGGCAGGGTTCTGCGCAAAATTGCTCTGGAAGGGGGAACCAGTGATTCTGGTGGCCCCCTGGTGGCCTAGTGGAGTGTGCTTTGCAGACGTGGTACTGAGGACAGTAGATCTGTGCGTTCTGCCAGGAGTGCCAGCTCTGCTCACTCAGGGCCCCTTTAAATCACCCCGATCTACAGACTCTGGCCTAGACGGCCTGACTGCTGAAACATCCATCTTGATGGAGACAGGCTTATCTGTCTTGGTGATTGAGACTATGGGAAGACTAGGAGCAAGCTTCTTCTTCTTCTTCCATCTATTATAGGGTATGCGTACCCATATTGATTGGTGTGAGTCCAGGTCTCTTCCCTGTCGGGCGTTCTCTGTTCCCAGGGTTCTAGAGTTATTACAGCATGGGTTGGAGTTGGAATTCTCCAACTCAGTACTCGGAAGGGTCAGGTTCTGCCCTGTCTGCCTTCCTGTAGAAGTCTTTTGCTCAGTTTCCTTGGTTTCTTTCAGGGGGTTACTCATGTGCGTCCCCCACGTAATTTTATGTTCCCTGTTGGGATTCGAATTGATTCTGCTTGCCTTGCGGGGTGTTCCCTTTGGACCTATTCCGGATGCTGTCTGACTGTTGTTACCCTCAAGTTGTCCTTCTAGGGACTGTTACTTCAGTCAGCCGTGTGCCTGAGCGGGCGGCTCTGTTTAGCTAGCCCTCGTTCATAGATATATACACCAAGATGAGGTGGTGGTCCGCTTTACGCTGGACCTTCTGCCTAAGGTGGTGTCTTATGCTCATGTATTCAAGACTTTGTCTTTCTTCTGGGCCTTATTCCTAGTATCGCTGAGAAAAGAGAGTCTACATTCCCTCAACAGGTGTTGGAAGTTTTTTCCTGGATTGTCTCTCGTCCCTTAGGGGGACTGTTGCCCCTTGGAGTTTGCAGGCGTCTCCATCCTGTATGTGCCTGATTTCGTCTGATTCCAGGGGTTATGCGGTCTTTGACCTGGTCTTTATTTGGAAGGGTTGTCCCTTCTGGTCCTAGGAAATGTTTCGGCTTCTGCCAAGGCTACTGTTAGCTTTTGGACATGTACACGCTGTTACTCAGGCCTGTTCTTTTAAGGGGAAGAATCTTCTTCTCGCCTTACTTCTGATTATACTTGTGCTTCGGTATCTTTGGGCCTTTCGGCACCAGGTTTCTGTGGAACAAGTCTGCTAGACCGCTACTTGTTCTCTGTTCATACCTTTTTCAAAGGTTTTTATGAGGTGACGTTAGAGCTTTGCTCATGTCACTCTTGGTAGCAAGGTTTGCAGGTGACAGTGCTTTTAACTGTCTGCTGTGCCTTTTTGTTGGGGATCCCACCCTACTTTATGGACACTGCTATTGGATGTCCCAAGTGTAAGTAATCTATCTGGAGCAGGACATACTGTATACTTAGAATAATACAATTCTGTGAAATACTCACCTGTAGAATTGATATTATACGTATACAGTACGTCCTGCTCCACCCCACCCTGGTTTTTGCATTATTCTGGATCCCCTGTATGGTGATTGCTATCATTGTTGTTATTACCAGTTTTTGGTGGTTAGTTTCTCCCGGGCTTCTTTTTCACTGCTTTTCAATGCTGGGGATTTGTGGGAGGTCCCGGGGTATATGAAGGGCCGGGAGGAGCCTGTTTTTGCATGTCTGCAGTGCACAGCGCCATCTGGCGGAGGATTACCCAAGTGTAAGTATTATATCTGGAGCAGGATGGTACTGTATACGTATAATACCAATTCTACAGGTGAGTATTTCACAGAATTGCATTTTCTCTAATAAAGTAAATGTTTTATTTAAAATAAAGGAGACAATTGTCTAAAAAATATTTACTTATTAATTTTTTTGTTTTTTACACAAAAATATTAAAAAAAACAGTAGAAAAATTACAAACAAGACATTTCATGTTAAAGCCTAAACTCTGCTGCAAATTATATATCTATAATTTTCCTGGAAATTCCGGCAAAAATCACGGTTAAACATGGCGCAGAATGGGGAAAAATGACCTGTCAACAGAGGGTGACAAAACTTCAAGTAGGCTGGCAATTTAAAGGGTTAATAGTACCTATGCATGTTGTGTATTGTTCTGCTCGGAGGACCTTGCTCTTTCAGATTTAGCTTGTTTTTTCTTGTTTGCATATTTATATTTCAGGAAAACATGTTATTTATTCATTTTTTTAGGGAAACCCTGTGCAACCTAAGAATTCTTCGACGGATTACTTCCATAAAGGTGAGCCTACTACAACAAGCTGGGTACTCTTAGAAAGCTTAACATGTGTACTTTCAGGGAATATATGGTTTATTGGGGATATTCCAAATGTAAAGGGTTGTTTTGGTTGAATAATTGCAAGGTGCGCACTTTGTCTGCAGAGCTGAAATTTTCAAGTAAAATTACTGTTACGCGCACGCTTTACTTTGTGGTGTTTGCCAACTCTTCCCTTGACAGTACCATGTTGGGTATCGTTCTGTTCGGGGCATGTTGCTTTTACTTGTTATTTCTTGTTTACATATAGTTTTTTTTTAGGAAAATGTGGCTTGATTCTTCAGTTTTATTCTTTTTTAGGGAAACTTTGTGCAACCAAAGAATACATTGAGGGATTACTTCCAGAAAACTAAGCCCACATAAACAAGCTTGGTACGTCTAGAAGGCTTGAGGCGTGTAGAGAATATATTGTGGGGGGTATTTCAAATGTAAAGGGTTGTTTTTCAGGAAAAACTGCAAGGTGCGCATAGCGCAGTTGTATTTTATCTGAAAATCTCCTAAAGCTCTGTTTCAGTTTGGGTCTCCTGGGCAGGAAAGGGTGTCTACCAATACATATGTGGTACTGTTGTGACCGGGAGAAATTGGGGTTTCGCATGCAATAAAATTTTATTGACAAACTTACATTTTTTATTACAAAAAAACACTACAAATTGCAAAAAACAGATTTATTTTATTTCTTTTGCACATATTTCGCCAAAAAGTATTGAGAATACACAAAAAAAAAGGCCAAACAAGATATTTCATGTTGAAGCCCAGAATCTGTTGAAAAAAACAATATATAATTTTCCTGGGAAATCGTTTCAAAAATCACAGTTGAACATGTGTAGCGCAAAATAGTGAAACCTGGTCTGGCAACAGAGGGTGACAAAAGCTGCAGGTAGGCTGGCAGCGAAAGGGTTAAAAGTAAGGCATTCATGTTTTTTCTTTTCTATCGCCACATTATTTATACACGTGCTAGAAGCTATTGTGTGGCTATTTAATTATTTATCTTTTTGATTGCAAATGTTCGCGATAGTGGCTACGGCCACAATTCAGCTAGGTGGATGGTGGTGATTCTCAGTAAGTGTTAATTGCCATGGGGTGGTTAATGGTGCAGGAGGAGTAGGTCCTTAGTAAATTACCTTATGATGTTCCCTTTCAGGCTAATGAGGGAAACGAGAAGCACGACAAGCCTACAGGAAATAAGGATGTTAAATTGGACCAAAACCCAGGATTTTGACTATCCTCGGTAATAGTCCTTGCCCCTTGGGCACTCTGCTATGTGAAACCCCCCAGGTCGCCGAAACCAACTCCCCTCTTCCCGGTCCTACGGCGAATGCGCGGCCGCTCGTTCAATCACGCGCTCGGAGCTGTCACATCGCCCAACCTTTTGTCTCTTAAGGATTCCTTGTATCTGGTCTTTAAGGATCCTTAAACACCTATGTTTTTTGTTCATTACTCTATCAAGAAGATGGTTTTAAGGAAGTGGAGGAACCCAGAAGCAAGGTTCTTCTTCCCAAAAACATTAAAACACAGATTCCCCTTTGAGGTAGCGGCTATGGCTCCCAGAGTGGATGCTCCACTCTCTAAAAAGTCTGACCTGTCCTTCGGAGACATGGAGAACCTATGGATAAACGGGCAGATATTCTTCTTAAGAGTCTGGGACACTGCTGCATTTCTCTTAAAGCCTGTAATTGCCACGGGCTGTGTCTTAGTCGTGACCTTATTTAGGGAGCCCCAGAGGAGGAGATTTTAGATGCCATACCTTTTTGTCTCATCTTTTATTGTGAACGCTTCTGTGGAAGCAGTCGGAGCAAACGTGAAAAAGCATGGCACTCTTAACAATGCCAGGAGACCAGGCATCTAAGTAACAGCTTTGTGGGCTTCCCTTTGAAAGTAATCTTTTTGGCACAGAGTTACACTCCATTTTTTCCCATTCTTTGGAAAACGAAATAAGTTTCCTATTAAAAGAAGGGCACCAGGGCCCCCTCATGGGGTAGATAACAAAAAACAAGGTATTCTCAGCAAGAGATCAAAAGGCCTGAAAGTAGAAAACCTTGGCAGACCTCCAGGGGCAGGTAAAGGGGAACTCCTTTATTTAGCTTCACTCAAGTACCAATGAATCAGTCCTAATATCGCGGGTGGGGGGAGACTCTTCTATTTTACTTAATTTTTTTATCCTGCCTGGGAGATATCACAAAACCCCTTCATTTTAAGAACCATCCAGGAGCGTTACCGTCTGGAATTTTCTCGATTGCCACAGGACCGTTTTCTGTTTACCCAGTCCCCCAGGGGCAGGGTCAAAAGAGAAGCACTCCCGTTCATCATTAACGAACTCTGTTACAAGGCAGTGTAATGAAAATTCTGCATGATTTTAAATTTGAAAAACCTAATTGGCAATATAAAATACAAAAAAAATTCAGGATGGAATCCATTTATTCCATAAGGTACATCTTACAGAAGGAGGCACTGATGGTGTCCGTCGACTTACAGGATGCCTAACTCCACATTCCTATCCATCCTGCTCACAGAGGGTTTCTGGTCCTCAATCCTGCTAGAAGGCAAGGTGAAGCATTGGCAATTTCAGGCTCTGCCATTTGGCCTTTCTTCGGCACCCTGACTCTTTACAAAGATACTATCAGAAGCAATGGTCCACCTGAGACTTCATCAGGTGAACATCATAGCCTATTTGACAACCTGCTTCTCTTTGCATGGGACAAGGTCCTCCCTTCTAGCAGCCTTGCAGAAGACATAACTTTGTCTCCAACTATTAGGTTGGATATTGAATCTGGAAAACTCAGCCTCATCCCTGAATGCAGATGCACATACCTCGGATACGAGATAAATACCCTGACCCAGCGTATTCTCCTTCCCAGGGCCAAAAGTTGGCAGAGCATGTGAGACAAGTTCTCACCCACCAGTCAATCTCTGAGGCAGTATTCTGGCCATACTCGGTATAATGACCTCCTCCATACAAGCACCTCCATCCCTGGGCCCAGCTTGATTCTTGGCCTTTGCAGGCCTTCTTTCTGGACGCATTGGACAAGGATCGTGCCTTCCTGGAATGGTTAGTTGCCCTACCAGGGCAGGTAAGGGAGAGTCTGGTGTGGATGACCTTGTCAGAGAATGTCGCAGGAGGGGAAGCCTTGCCGCCAGATAGAACCCATAGTGGTAACGACAGACGCAAGCTCCTGTGGCTGGGGAGCTCATTGCCTAGGGCAATACTTTCAGGGGAGGTGAAGAAGAGCTACAGCCCAGAAGCCCTCAAACTTCAGGGAACTCCTAGCTGTAAAAGAAGCCCTGAGGGAACTAGTCGTAAGTACTGGGCAGAGACATCCAGATTGTCTGACAATATAACAATAGTTGTCTTTGTAAACCACCAAGGAGGAACAAGATTTCGGGATCTTTCTAGATTGACCAAAATCCCTGTTGGAGAGCCTGGATGGGAATGTCGGGTCCATCCAGATGATCCACATAAAAGAGGAATTGAATGTAGAGGCAGACTTCTTGAGCAGAGTAAGAACAGACCAGGGAGAATGGGTGCTACATTACCAGGTGCTTGCCGAGATAGTGACTCTGTGGGGGCAGCCAGATGTAGATTTATTTGCCAACAACCAGAACACAAAGTGCCGGGATTATTTCTCCCTCAGGAGGGATCCAGTGGCTTGGGGTCTGGATGCATTCAGCAATCAGTGAGGAGAATTTAGCCTTTGTTATGCATTCCCCCGATGAGACTGTTACCTTTAGTCCTAAGGAAGGAGGAGACCTAGAATTTTCCCCTCTGTCCTGTATGTTGGTAGATCCTCCTTGGCTGCTTCTGGAAATTCTAGATCTCATTTACCAGGTTTCAATTCTCCATCCTTGTGTCCAGTCCCTAAAATTAGCAGTGTGAATGGTGCTTACTAAGACAAAAGGGGTTATCGCCTAGTTATTTACACCCTGTTGGAAAGCAGAAAGGTAGTGACACAAAAGATCCTACTGTAAGGTGTGGAAAAGATACCAACCCTTCACCTCAACTTGGTCCTTAAAGACAGAAGAGGTAGCTTCGGTTTTATACTTTCTACAGGAAGGTTATGAGTTAGGCCTAGCCTTAAGCACTCTTAAGGTTCAGACTTCGGTCTTCTGCAGGAACGTCTTAGAGACGATAAGCCGTTTCTAGGAAGCAACCCTTTAAGGCCATAATGTTTCCAGTTGGGGTTTGTCTTTGGTTCTTCAAGGACTAACGTTACCCCCCTTTTGAACCCATTAAGGACGCAACATTAAAGATGCTATCCTTTTAAAAATGACCTTTTATCCTAGCAATTACATCGGCCTGGTGGGTTAGTGACCTAAATGCCCTGTCTATTTAAATAACCTTACCTGAGAAAGTTGCCAGACAGAGTTCTTTTATGACCCGATCCTTTATATTTACCTAAAATTACCTCAAAATGTCACCGGTCAAAGCAGGTCGTGTTACTGGCAATAGTCCGATCAGGGGGACAGGTCGTTAGGTCATAGATGCCAGAAAGCTTGTTCTCCTGTATTTACAGATTACAGCAGAATGGAGAAAGTAGGATCATTTATTGGTCTCCTTTGCGTGGAAGAGCTAGGGGTTGCAGGCACCCAAAGCATTCATAGCAAGATGGACCAAAGATGCTATAGCTTTGGCCTATCAAGCAATGGGTGCCCATTGCACTAGGGCAGTGTCGGCTTCTTGGGCTTATAATGGCGGCATCTCCTTGGAGGAAATATGTAAGGCCGCCACCTGCTATTCACCACCCACCTTCCTGAGACACTACAAGGTAGACTTGTAGAAGCACGACTAGCAGAATTTCATAAAGACTGTTCTTTAGGCAAGTCTGCACATCCTGAGGTAGGGCGCTGTGTGTTTGCTTGCCTTCTGTGGCTAGCCATCCTAGAGGACGCCTGGAAAAAACCCCAGGTAATCTTACCGGTAACGGTATTTCCAATAGTCCTCCAGGACTGTGTCCTACATCCCACCCCATTTTTTAATATCTATCCTGGCTTGGTTGCACGGGTGTTGCTTCTTCCCTATCTTTTTCCCTTCCGGCCTTCCTGTATGTTTGCCTAAAAACACTGAGGGGAAGGGGTGGGGTTTTAATACTTTGTTTGTGTTTCCTGTTTGGGGGGAGCAAGTGAGTGGCTAGCTGTCCTGGAGGACTATTGGGAATAGAGTTACTGGTTACCGGTAAGGTGTTTTTTTTCTTTTTACTATTATTGACTGAAAAATAACTTTAAGTTTTAAAATGCTGCGTTGGTACACTTTAAAGCAGACTCATTCTTAATGTAGAGGAACACACAGGAATTTTACTTTGCCGTATGATGTTCCTCTGTGCGGCGGTATCCTGAATTGGCGTGCTCCACTGTGTACCCCCCAAGGTCACCCTGTTCAACTTTACAGAAGCTGGGGATTGCACGGACGCCAGCGGGGTTTCAATAGTCAAGGAGTGGAACTCGGATCAGTCCTCCGATGTTCCTCTTTAACTTTGGTAGAGCTCCAATTTTAGCTTTTATTGAAAAAAATTGAGCTTGGCCCGTCTAGTTTAAGTTTAGGTAACTGTATGCAGGAAAGAACTTTAAAACTGGCCCAGAGGGGTTTCTGCTTGCCAGAAGTTGATCAGAAGCATAATGAGTGGCTTAAAATAAAAAAGGTGTCCTCTTTCACTTAAACAACCTTGAGGTCTTTAACATTAGGGTTTTAATGTCTATTTTGCGTCTGATGCCCTGATGTATACACACAGTATACATCTGACTACATTTTAATTTATTGTATGTATGTAATACTTTTAATACTTGGTTTCTGTTCTGTTTGATTCAGGGTTTAATCCTCGGCTAATTGCTTTGTTTCTAACTGGCTTTTTATTGTTTTGCTTTGCGAGTACTTTGAGCAGGTATGTAAAATGATTTTTATTTTTCCCACCAACCATAGGGCCATGTAGAATATATTCAATGGTTTTCTTAATTATGTATTTCTGTACTATTTCTCCAGGACATCTGCAGCTTTTTATGGTGCGGGTCTTACATTTGGTACAGTGGCTTCCCCTTTATTGCTTTTATTGATATTAAAAAAGTATATTTCTAAGGTAGGTACAGCAGGAAGTTTTAATATTATTTTGGTGGCTCATTCTATGTTTTTTTTTTTTTTCTTCATAAAAAGGCTTATGATCCTGCTGACGCACAAAATTATTAAGCCTTTATAGTCCCGTATCCTGTGATGGATAGAGCGATAGATATATTGTGGAATTTTGTACATCAGGTAGTGATTGTGTCTCGTCATCTAATATACGTTGATCATTCACTTACCAATGTTGGACTAGATGGGCAATTCTTTAAAGCAGAACAACCCCCTCCCCCACCTCCTTGGGGCATCGCAAGTCTCACCTTCTGGCGTTTCCCTTGGTGTTGTAAACAATTGGAGGGGGGCAGAGAGTGGTCGCATCACCAGTTCCACTTTCACTTCACCCCCAGCTGCCAGAAACCGGGACATTTGCTGAACATTAAATAAGCGCAACAAGAGAGCAGGGGCAGGGAGTAGTCAAAATCCTTGGTTTTTTTCTGCTTCAACAATTTTAATAGTTTAGTTTATGTTCCAAATGAACTTGGTGGTGGTCATGCTAATTAGCAAGGCTATAAAATCAGAGTGGGAGCTAGTTTTAGCTGGAATCGGTAGAAATGTCCATACTCCTAATCGGCATAAAAACAAATCTCTTCTTAATATTGTGTAATGAATATAACTTTCATAGAAAGTTTAGAAACATTAATCATTAATTTTTACTTTGTTATTCCAGTCTAAGGCCCTTGTTTATAGGAATCCGTGATCAGCAGCAGCTGGGAGTTCTCCAATTTGCCCTGTCCCTTATACTCGGTATCTTCATGCTGCCCCAAGGTCCTTAGTTTAGTTACATTGGCTGAAACGTACAGTAATGTAAAGGGGGTGTCAAGGCAGAAGCAAACGCCTATACTCTCCTTTTGTCCCCTGCAGCTCCTACATGCAGGCCCAGTGTTCCCATGCATCATTATACTTGCCTGTGGTGGGGAGCCAGCTGTTCTGTCTTCCAGTGCCAGTAGCCTATCATGGTGGCATCCACAGAGCCTTGTTTTGCTCCCACACGCCTACTCCATTCACTGCAAGTTCAGCACACATAGAGTGCGAGTGTGGGGTCGCAAAGCCATGTTGGTCACCACTATGTCTGAATGATGATAAAGATGGAATCTCTCGTTCTCCCTCATTGGTAAGTATGAAAATGTCAGTGCCTAATGGAGGAGCTGTGGGGGACAAGAGGTGAATGTAGACCTTATTTTAATGGTAAAATAGAACTGGTGAAGTACCTAGTCCAAGAACAGATGCCCAAAATAATGGAAGGGGATCTATGCTGGAAGTTTAAGGTTAGGGATTATGTCGTGGGTAGAAGAGGAATTCCAAGGATCATTGTCACAGGCAGCTGGCGCAACCAATATATTCATATAAATGTGCAAAGCGTGGACCATTCTAAATAATGCTTAAAGGAGCACTATCGTGAAATTGTGTAATATGAAAAATCTATATGAACACATCGGCTAATGAAAGGAGAGGTCACTCATACACCTGAACTAAAAAAAACTCCCACCAAGCTTGCGGTTTTCTTCTCCTGGTAGGAATAAAATCCACCAACCTTGTGGATTTCGTCTCCTGGTAGGAATAAAATCCAGGGGTTACAGGTTTAGTCTGAGGGGTGGCAGCCTGTCACTCCGGATGTAATTTTCCTTCCATTAAAATAAAAGAAACAAGCCTGGCTGTATATTTCTTGATGCCGTGTGTATAAGTGACCCCTCCTCCCGACATCCAGCATAATTATATGGATAGTGCGATAGTGCTCCTTTAAAGGGATATTCCAGGCAATGGCATACGCAGCTGACCTTTTGTTGGTGCCACGTGTCTTGGAGCATACAACATGAGTGAGTCCAGCAAGCCACAGTGGTTATACAGCTGGCTCTGACCACAGCTGAGTTTGTGCATGACTCTTAAAGGTGCGGTATAAAATGCTCTTTCCCACTCGGCCACACCCAGGAATGGTAGCAAAGCCAGAAACTTTGTTTAGAATGCATAAGTTATTCACATATTATGCTTGCCATTTTCCTATTTTAGCCCAGTCCCTGCCATCCTCTTCTTTCTGTGCCTAGTTCCTGCTAATCTCATGTGCATATGTGCCTAGTCCATGACTCTTATTCTTTGAATTTAAAAGAATACAGGTCCTTCCCCTGGGGTATCCCTAATCAGGATGCCCCACTGTGTGCCCGCTGCTGGGGATGCGGACTCTCTTGTTCCCTTGCCACAAACAAGCAGTTAGCCAAACATTATGCACGGAAATCTGCTCATGTTGGAAATGAGGCCACATTTACAAGGTGTTCTGGGGCGGAGGGGGATTCACATCACAGAGAATCCCAGCTTGGGGTGCCCTCAGGGCTCTGAACAAACCCTACGTTTTTTTTCTGTCTACTAGTCCAGGCTAAAATAAAGGTATACTTGGCTTTTGTCCCTCTGCAGGTGAGGGCTCCTAGTCCGGTGCTTGGGTGCCTTACCTGATTGGCTGATTTGAAGTCCTACAGTACCTTCCCTCAGAACTCCACCTGCCTGTGCCCCCCAATCAGAGATTTCTTCCTGATCTTTGATGGCACCAAAGGCCTAGTAAAGTAAGATAAAGTAAGTAAAGATAAACGATAAGTAAAGATAAAGGAGCATGGTTCTCGCACAATATGAAACAGAATTGTAAACAGATCTGCCTTTCCTCTGTGGCTACTGTAGCACAAAACAGGGAGTGAAGATACCTTGTCCTAAATGAAGCTTTGGTCTCTTGCCCACTGTACTGGAACCAAAAACAAAAAGGGTTTAGCTTGAATTATTTTTCAATGAATGCACTATTTTTTATTGTAATTGCAGAGCAGCACATTTTGGCTTTTAGTGAGCATATTCTTCTTTTTAACTGCATATGCCCTACACTTCCTAAAAGAGAACATTGGTTGGATTTGGACTGACAACAAACATTATGTGCTGGGTAAGATTTCCACATACTAAAATTAAGAATACAGTATGTTCTGAACATTATGTGGCAATTACAAAAATGAATGTCTAAAGGGGAAAATCCAGC
Source organism: Gastrophryne carolinensis (assembly GCA_027917425.1). Taxonomy (NCBI): domain Eukaryota; kingdom Metazoa; phylum Chordata; class Amphibia; order Anura; family Microhylidae; genus Gastrophryne; species Gastrophryne carolinensis. The sequence continues at coordinate 147,146,566 of CM051240.1, read as the reverse complement.
AATAATGCAGCAAATAGCTCACCTGAAGCCTGTGCCATTTTCCTCTCCTCTATGTCCTGCAGCACAGTGTGGATGCAGGTCTCTAAAATGTGCCCCACCTTTACATTTTACTATAATTATGTTTTAGGTCAATAAACTATAAAGGAGTGGTAAGTTTTTGGGCCATGCTATGCCATCTATACAATGCTGCAGGGAATGGAGGACAGACTTAAGGTGACCTCCTGTCTTTTTATTGCCATTGCCTAGACCAGTGATGGCAAACCTTTTAGGGACAGTGCCCAAACTGCATCCCAAAACTTTTAAGAGCCGAGCCAACTAGATGGTTCTGGTGCCTGAGGGGGAAATTTTAAAAAACAAAATGTGTGTACTAGAAAGATAAAGGCTAGTCCCAGAGAAGGCTCCAAATGCTGCCTCCGGCACGGGTGTCATAGTTCGCCACCACTGGCCTAGACTGTCCCTTTAAAATTTAATGGCGTTCATACAGCCAGTAATCAGTCTTATCTAAACCACAATGCCAACTGGAGGATACCAAGCCACTATAAGTGGGGGTGGTACTCATGTGGAATTTTACAGTAATTCCTTTTATAAAATAGACAATATGACTATTCAGTTGTCTGGCTGTATAACAATGTCTTTTCATTTGTCAGGATACATCGTAACCGTTGGATTGTTGAGCTTTGTAGCCTGCTACAGACATGGGGCACTGTGCAGTGAGTGGCATTTTGTGCTATTTACCTGGACACTGAAAACCATAGCCTGCTTCCTCATTTACTTTGGCCTGGCCATTCCAAGGATTGCCTTCGCAATAATTGCTGTGCTTGTCTCTTGTAAGGGTTTCTATGGTTTCTGCAAATTTTTTCACAATGTGCACAGGTTAGTACATATTATTTTACTATATATCTCTGGTGTTGTAATAAGCATCAAATGTAAGTGAGCATGAAATCCGTATTTATACACAAAGTATTAGCGCGATCACCACTTGCTTACAGGTCTCAAGCATGCAGATTCTCCTCAAATATTCCAAATGTGGTCCTCAATACTATCAAACCACCAAAACAGCACAGAGCCCAATAGTTAAATATTCAGAATGGGCAATTCTCTCTTGAACTTCTGGATTGCAGCACTAACCACCTGATGATTAGCTAAATAATCATATCTTAGAGGAACATTAGACCTTTTCTGATGTTCCTCTCTAAACATTCCCCCCCACTGCCTTTTGAATGTCTGCATTATCCGAAACATTGACATCCGGCAGTATTTCTGGCACCTTTCCACCCCCTCCCCTGCTTAGCCAACTCAGTGAAGGCTGCAGGCTTAGCCGGCCTCTTTTCAAATGTCCCATGCTGCTCCTCGGGTGGTCAAGCCAGGTCTGGGGAGTTTTTATTAACTCCCCATGACCAGTAATGTTCCTCCTTTAAATTATAATATAATATCAATTATACACATATAACATAAAACTACATATTTTATATAAAAACAATCCTGAATAATACACATGGGAGGCGACAATTGCCAAACCGAAATCCAACAACTAAAGTGCCTAGTGCTATATATAACCACTATAAAAGTGTAGATCCTTTTATCAAAAGAAGTGGGGTGATCCCAATACGCAATCAAGGTAATCAAGAGTGAGAATAAGCCCCTATCCATTCAGGATGCCATGTATAAAATTCTTGGAGAAAAAATCCAAGACATTTCCTGTCCATTCAGCACTTACGGATATCTTAAGTCTGAATGGAAGTACCCAGAATTTTTTTTTCTTTTATGCCAGGCTCACTTAAACATAAGTTTCCCTTCCAGGAACAGTATATGGTGCCTTGGACCAAATTTCCAAAATTAGATGCACCGCTGGGTCAGACCTCCATAGCAGCAGACGTAAGTTTTGAGGATATGGGTAGCAATGCATGACCAAATGGTTTGGAAGAACACTCCTAAGAGTGTATTCGTGGCCATCAGGGCCACGGCTCAGGCAACCGCTCTATTAGCCTGTGCCAGAAGGGCACGTTGGCTAAAAACATAGTCAGGCGACCTGGTTTCTAAGGCAATAAATATCAACGTTCTCTTCATAGCTCCATTTTGGGCGAGAAGATCCTGGTTTTAAAGTGGACTTTGACTGTCCTGAGTTTTGGTCCTTTCCCCCTGGGGCACCCCGATCAGAGGTGCCCCGCTGTGTGAAACCCCCCCAGGATGCCGAGACCAGCTCACCGGTTCCGTGGCACATCTGAGAGCAGCGGCTCTGATGGCCTCATTCTCCGCTTCCCTCTAACAGGGAGCGTGCCCACGCCTGCCATTCACAAATGCGTGGTGCGGGCACGCGCCTGCTAGAGGGTTATTGGGATGCAGCCACTGCTTTTAGGTGCACCGTGGGACCGGAAAATGAGATAAGTGAATGGGGCAACCTGGGGGTTTCACACAGCAGGGTATGGCGTCCCGATTATGGATGCCCCGGGTTGGGGGGGGGGGAATCATTAGCCCGGGAATCGTATAGATTCTCAGGCCGATCGAGCTGGCTTTTGGTCACTTAAAGAACTGAAAATAAGGGGCCATGGCTTCTACCACGTATTCTGAATTTGCTTCATCGGGGTCCCATTCTGCATCCGGAGCTAGTAACGCTTCAGCTGACGGCATGAGTCTTGAAGGGGCCATCTTAGAGAAGAAAGGCTGTTTGGTCAGAGTGATTAAAACTCTATAGGACAGTCGTAAATGCTAGGTTTGGAAGTGTTTCTCTTCATTTTGTCAGACTCACAAACTGAAGAAAGTATATACCCACAGTCCTCTAATTCCTGCAGGAAGGGTTTGAGAAGGGTCTAGCAGTCAGTTCTTTAAAGACTCAGACTTCAGCATTAGATGTTTTTTCTCAAAACATCCTTCGGGCAGCATACGCCTGAGACCTCCGGGCTCCTCCCATCGAGGGGAACACATGACCACCAGCAACAAATAAAAGCTTGACTCCTCCCTCTGTTCCCCAGTTGTTTCCGTGTTCCTCCTCGAGTAGGGAGCCAGACCACTAGCTCCTGGATCGTTAGGTTCAGGTAAGTATTTTTCCGGTACTATGGGCCTGTAAACAGAGGGTCCATTTCTCGGTCCCGAAGATGACATTTTATCTGGGGCCCGGGATACCCTATGGGATTATTGGGCAGATCCCATTCTTTTGAGATTTTTTTCCCAAGAGGGGGGTAAGTAAAAATTTTTTTCCCTCTTCCTGAGGATGATTTTAAGGAAGAAGCAGGGGTTAACGGACCCCATTCAGTGTTTTTTTGAAGGGGGACCTAATTTTGGGAACATTGGGAGTAATCCCTCAACGTTTGGCCGCACTGGTGACATTTTTTTATATCTTTTTATATTGTTTTAGCTTAAATCTTTTTCTTGGTAAGTTGCCTTTAAGAGGCGGGGAAGAGAGGAGAATGACATTTTCTCTCACTCTCTTCCCCGCCTGTCGTTGCTTCCGCATTCGGCTTACCTGTGGTCTAGCAGCCGGCGGGGGGAGATCAGTGCTCCGCTGGAGGCCGGGGAGGGTTCAGCGCCAGGCGGCGATCCTTCGGTGGCGATGTCCAGCGGCGGCGCCCCAGGCAGCAGATGAGGAGCTGACAAGCGCTCCAGCAGGTAGGCGCCATGTTAGTTTTTGCGTGCGTGCGCGCCGGATGATTTTTTAAATAAAGATATTCCCGGAAATTGGGTCACTCGCTTCTTCCTCCCGGGGCTGCTGACGTCACATCCTGGCGCCCAAGGGGATTTCCTGTTTTTTTTCCACAACACGTGTTTCATCTTAAAGTGATAGCACAGTGTTTTGGGTACATACATATTATGGCCTCCCCTTCTATTTTAAACATGAAAGGGTTAATGTTCCGATATGCAAACGTTCCCTACCCTATTTATGTGGCCTATGGGAGTTTGTTTTTTGTGCCTCTATCCAGAATTATGGCAGAACAGGCGCAAGATGGTTGTTTGGATTTTATTGAAGATTCTTCCACTGAAATTACTTATGTGGTATATATTTTATTTGGGGTATTCAGAGAATAGGGTTAACTGACGTTCCTATTCTCACTTATATTTTTTTAGTCAAAAACCCCGGACAAGGCTACAAAAGCTGTATCAAAATCCTCCTCTTCAGGATCAAATTCCAGTAAAAAGCATAGAAGATATGCACGGATAAAGTGGTTAATAAGGAGCATAATGATGATTTGATGAGGCTGATGAAGGAACTTAAAGACCAGATCTCTTCCTCCCCTAAGGTTCAGGGGGTCCCTGAGATTCCGGGTAACCAGATGGGCTTTTCTCATCCAAGTCTGGGCCACTTTGATCCATCCTTTTTTTTCTGGGCAAATTGGGAATCCCTCCTTTTTCATCTCTCAGGAAACTTTGGTTCCTGACGATGAATCAGAAGAAGGTGAAATTTCTTCCCCGGATGAGGATGACGACCTAGCCTCAAGCTCTTCGTTGGTAAAAAACAGATTTTTATTTCCGCCTGGTGATCTTCCTTTTCTCTTACACATGATTAACCTGTCTATGGGTATTGAGGAAAAGGTGGCGGGCCCTAAATCTAAACAGGATAGCTGCTATCCAGATTTGGCTCAGGATTCTTCCTACTCATTTCCTTTACATGGCTATCTTAAGGATATGATTTTGGAACAATGGAAAGCCATCTAAGAAAATCTTTACTTCTAGGGGTCTCAAACGTAGATACCCTTTTGCAGAAGAAGATTCTCAGTTTTGGGAAAAGTGTCCCAAATTAGATGCCCCTTTTGCCAAGGTTTCCAAGGGTACGGGTTTAGCCTTTGAGGATTTTGGGGTTCTTAATGATCCCCTAGATAAAGAAGGCCTGGCAAGTGGAATCCAATTTATTGAGGACTGATTTGGCTTCTAATTGTGTCATTAGAAACCTGGGGTTTTGGCTTCAACAACAAAGACTGTCTTTTAGAAAAAACTAGTCTAGATAACATAGTAAGGGCTTTACCTATTCTCTTTTCGGCAACGGCATTTGTTACAGATGCCATGGCTGAGTCGATTAGATTTTCAGCACAAAATCTGGCAGTGACCAACTCTGTGTGCAGGGTTCTTTGGTTAAAGACCTGGTCTGGCGATGTTGGTTCTAAAATTAGATTATGTGCTATGACCTTTAAGGGTGAATTTTTGTTTGGATCAGACTTGGGTAAAGTTTTGGATTTGACGGCGGACAGGAATAAATGTTTTCCACCTCGTCCTAGAGCTGCAGCCAATAAGATGTTTTTCCCTAGGAATTCTTTTAAGCGTCCCTTTCTTAACAAGGGGGCCGCTAAAAGAACTAGAGGGGCCTCCTCCTCTTCCAATTTTTCAAGAAAAGGCAGCTTCAAAGGTTCCACCCTGTTTGCAACTTATCAGGCAAGACCCAAGAAGCAATGACGCCAATATCATTATTGGCGCCAGGCTAGGGAGGTTTTGCACAGCCTGGCAAGGCCTGTTGGATTGCCCTTTCATTGTAAGAGTTATTACGGAGGGGTTCCACATAGAATTTTCTCAAACACCCCCTTCAAGATTTTTGATTTCTTCTCTCCCAAAGGGCAGAGAGGAGAGAGCTGCAATTTTTGGTATTTTGACAGACATGAGAACAAGGGGAGTAATTATACCAGTCCCTCTGCCTTCTCAAGGGAAAGGCTTTTATTCCGGCATTTTCCTTGTAAAGAAGAGTTCAGGAGGCTTCAGGTTTATCCTGAACTTAAAGAATCTCAACCTTCTAGTCCAGTACAGACACTTCATGATGGAGATTATTTATTCTGTGAAGAACATACTTCGCAGAGGTGTCTTCATGGCATCAATAGATTTGAAGGACGCCTATTGGCAGGTTCCAATGAGCCCCCTGGCTCAGTCTTTTATGAGATTCGCAATAAAGGACGGAGACCAGATTTTGCATTTCCAATTTGTCGGCCTTCCCTTCGGTCTGGCATCCGCTCCAAGAATTTTTACAGAAGTTTTGGCCGAGCCCTTGGCATTTCTGAGGCGCAAAGGGATAGGGGTGGTCGGCTATTTAGACAACCTTCAAAGGACAGACTACTAGAAAATATTCAGTTTGCCATGAATCTGTTGGCTCACCTAGGTTGGATGGTGAATTACAACAAATCTTCTCGAACGCCCTCTCAGACTGACCTACTTGGGATTCGAGATCAATTCGGTCCGTCAGGTCCTTACTCTTCCTCATCAGAAAGTCCTTGCTCTCCAAGAGGCAGCTTGATCTATCTGCTCAGAAACGATTCCTTCGGTAAGACAAACAATGAGAGTACTAGGGTTTCTGACATCCTCCTTTCCGGCAGTGAGATGGGGCCAGCTTCACTCCAGATGCCTGCAAGGTCATATCCCGAAGAATTGGGACGGTTCCCAGCAGGGATTGGATCTACAACTACCAATAACACAGGAAGTAAGAGATTCTCTGACTTGGTGGTTGGAGGAGGATCGGTTCCTAAGAGGCTTGCCTTGGGGAGATACAAAGGAGATGACAGTGACTACAGATGCCTCTGCTTGGGGCTGGGGGGCACATTGCGGGTCATGGACAGCTCAAGGGAGATGGTCAAAAGCTCTGAGTCAGTCTTCATCCAATCTAAGGGAATTGGTGGCAGTAAAGGAAGCCTTATGGTCCCTGAGGTCACACCTATGAGGGAAGCATGTGCAAATCCGATCAGTGGCTTACATAAACCATCAAGGAGGGACAAGATCCTCAAAACTGATGGCTATAGCACTGGAAATAATATCATGTGCGGAGATCAATTTGAAGTCTCTGACAGCGATCCACTTGAAAGGAACTCTAAATCAAGTGGCAGATTTTTTAAGCCTACCACAGATCAAGGAATCAGATTGGTCCCTAGATCCGACTGTTTTCAAGACGATTTGCGTACTAAGAGGCATTCCAGAAGTGGATCTAGTTGAGTCAGCAAGCAACCACAAAGTAGAGCAATTTTTTTCTTTAAATCCGAGAGATCGGTCGCTGGGAGTAGATGCACTAGCTCAGCCGTGGCAGTTCAGTCTGGCATACGCCTTCCCTCCGGTTCGTTTAATCCCAATGGTACTGAAGAAGCTGGTGAGGGAACCAGCGACAGTGCTCCTAATAGCTCCATGGTGGCCGAAGAGATCCTGGTTTTCAACTCTGGTGGAACTGTCGATTCAGGACCCTTGGGAAATACCGGTGACCCCTCATCTCCTATCTCAGGGTCCGGTATTTTGTCAAGACCCCCAATGGTGGAGGTTAACAGTTTGGACCCTGAAGTCTCCTTACTGCAAAAGAGAGTTTTTTCAGCTTCAGTGATTAATACTCTACTCTCTAGCAGGAAGACCGTGACCAGAAAGATTTGCCTTAAGGTATGGAAAACCTTTTTAATTCTTGGAGGACAGAGAATAGCACGACCTTTTTTAAAACACCGGTTATTCTGGACTTTTTACAAGAGGGGGTAAACAAGGGCCTAAGTGTTAACACACTAAAAGTTCAGTTGGCGGCCCTGTCGGATAGGAAACTTTCATCCATTTCGATCATTAAAAGATTTCTGCTGGCGGTCAAACGTTCCAGGCCTGCTCCATGTAGAGTTATTCCACAATGGGACCTGGCAAAAGTCTTATCAGTATTAAGTTCTCCTCCATTCTATCCAAACAAGAATTTGGATATCAAGTTGCTTACTTGGGAAGGTGTTGTTTTTAGTGGCAATTACATCAGCAAGAAGAGTCAGTGACATTCAAGCCTTGTCGTGTCGTCACCCATTTCTCCAGGTTTTTACAGACCGCATTGTTTTGAAAGTAGATCCTTGCTATCTTCCTAAAGTTGCATCAGATTTCCATAGGTCACAAGAGATCATCATTCCTTCCGTCGCGAAAGAAGATCCAGAACTGATTGCTTTGGATGTCAAATCTCTTCTATTACAATATCTGAATCAAACCAAAGGATTCAGGAAGGCTGACAGCTTGTTTATCGCCTTTTTCAGGGCCCAGGAAGGGTTTGAGAGTGTCAGACGACATTGGCTAGGTGGATGAAATACCATTAACCCTTCTATTGCCAGCCACGTAAAATTTACGTGCCTGGCTTTGCCCCCTGCTAGCGCCTGCAAAAGTTAAAAAAAACACTTACCTGACCCCTCATTCGAACCGGCCGGGTCTCCTCTTCACCCTGGGGGGCTCTGATCCCCCGTCGGGGCTCTTCCGGAGGAAGGGGAGAGCCCGGAGTAGGCCCCCCCACGTTTTTGCAGCCGCTGGCTTTTCCTGTAAAAAAAAAAAAAAAAATTATAAAAATGACATTTACTCACCTCCATGTGCGCTCGAACTCGCCGGCCCTCCTCTTCACCCGGAGGGCCTCCGATTTCCCCCCCCTCCCCCAGGGCTCTCTATCTTCAGGAGAGAGCCTGTCAGGCTCTCTCCCCTCTTCCTCCGACGGGCGGGGGCCTCTTCCTTTTGGGGGCGGGGCTTATGACGTCACTTGGCCGGCATCATGACAGCTCCAGGCCTCTCAGCTGTCAGATGCCAGTGATCGGTGGTGAGAGAAGGAGGGGACAGGAGATCCTCTGATCTCCTGCCTCCCCCCCTCCTCTGGCTGCCGTTCACCGGCATCTGTCATCAGATCAGCGAGGGACACAGGAGCTGTCGATCGGAGTTGAGTAAAGAAAAAATATATATTTTTTTTAAATAAAATAATTTTACTCTGTGTGTGTGTGTGTGTGTTTATTTTACTGTTAACCCTTTGTGAACTGGTAAGGGGTCCATGAGACCCCTGTACCAGTTCACAAGGCTGGGGTCTGGCAAGTCACCTGCAACTAGCGGGTGACTTGCCATTAACCCCCGCACCCCCAATTACCTGCCTCCCCAAAGCCCGGGGGGGGGGGGGCAGAAGAGCCTGGGCCCACATAGGCTATGTAGGCTTGTAGGCTGCAGGGTGGGGGGGCCACCAGAGCTGGCCCCTCCACTCTGTTCCTACAAGCCCCCATAGCTGGTCCCGGGCTGGTTATGACGGGTAGGGGGGACCCTACGTCATTTTTTTTTTTTTTAATTTTAAGGGTTAGCCCCGGGAGAGGGGACCCTACGTCATTTTTGTTTTACATTTTTAAGTGGACCAACACCCAGGATTTTCACTATCCTGAGTGTTGATCCACTTCCGCGGGGCACCCCAATCGGGGATGCCCCGCTGTGTGAAACCCCCCAGAAAGCCCCTAAAATCTTACCTTATCGGCGCCGGATAAGCCGCCGCCTCTCGCGCGTCGATCAGGGGTGGGTGTTGGTCCACCCCCCAGAAAGCCCCTAAAATCTTACCTTATCGGCGACGGACAAGCGCCGGATAAGCCGCCGCCGCCTCTCGCAAGTCCCTCTCACAGGGTGCGCGCCCGCGCCAGCCATTCACAAACGGCGGCGCGGGTGTGTGCTCTGCTAGAGGGACGGGCGAGAGCCGGCGGCTTATCCGACGCTTGTCCGTCGCCGATAAGGTAAGATTTTAGGGGTTTCTGGGGGGTTTCACACAGCGGGGCATCCCGATTTTGGATGCCCAGCGGGGAGGGAGCTGATCTCAGGGGTGGGTGTTGGTCCACTTTAAGGGTTAGGGTTAGCCTAACCCTAACCCTTAAAATTCCCCCCAAAAAGAGGGTCCCCCCCCCCGAGAGGGGGGACCCTACGTCATTTTAAGGGTTAGGGCTAGCCCTATGTCATTTTCTTTTTAAATTAACCCCTTATGTTTATAGTGTGGATAGTAGTATTTTATTTGTAAATGTTATAAAGTGCTCTTTTCAGTTTGGGGGTTCTCCTGGGCTCGAATGGGGGGGCTATCGATACATATGTGGTACCGTTGTAATCGGAAGAAATGGGACTTTCACATGCAATATGGTTTTCATTAATAAAACAAATGTTTTATTTAAAATAAAGGAGACAATTGTCTAAAAAATATTATTTTATTTTTTTTTTTGTTTTTTACACAAAAATATTTTAAACTGTAGAAAAATTACAAACATGTTAAAGGCTAAACTCTGCTGCTGCAAAAATATATATATATTTTCCTGGAAATTCCAGCAAAAATCACGGTTAAACATGGCGCAAAATGGGGAAAATGACCTGTCAATAGAGGGTGACAAAACTTCAAGTAGGCTGGCAATTAAAAGGGTTAATAGTACCTATGCATGTTGGGTATTGTTCTGCTCGGGGGACCTTGCGCTTTCAGATTTAGCTTGTTTTTTTCTTATTTGCATGTTGGTATTTTAGGAAAAGGTGTTTTTTATTCTGCTTTTTTATACATTTTTTTTGTGAAACCCTGTGCAACCTAAGAATTCTTCCAGGGATTACGCCCAGAAAGATGAGCCCACTACAACAAGCTGGGTATGCATAGAAAGCTTAAAATGTGTACTTTCAGGGAATATATGGTTTATGGGGGATATTCCAAATGTAAAGGCTTATTTTGGTAGAAAAAGCACAAGGTGTGCACTTTGTCTGCAGAGCTGAAATTTTGAAGTAAAATTAACGTTACGCACATGCTTTACTATGGTGTGTTTGGCAACTCTTCCCTTGACAGAACCTATGCATGCTGGGTATTGTTCTGTTCGGGGCATGTTGCTTTTTCAGATTTTCTGTTTTTTTTTCTTGTTTGTATATAGTTTTTTTAGGAAAATGTGGTTTTGATTCTGCTTTTTTATTCTTTTTTTAGGGAAACCCTGTGCAACCAAAGAATACATTGAGGGATTACTTCCAGAAAACTACACCCATGTCAACAAGCCTGGTACGCCTATAAAGCCTGAGGTGTATACTTCCAGAGAATATATCGTTTGTTGGGGGTATTTCAAATGTAAAGGGTTGTTTTTCTTGAAAAACTTCAAGGTGCGCATATTGTATAGCATAGTTGTATTTTATCTGAAAATCCCCTAAAGCGCTGTTTCAGTTTGGGGGAGTCTTCTGGGCAGGAAAGGGTGTCTACCAATACATGTGGTACCGCTGTAAACGGGAGAAATTCGGGTTTCACACGAAATAAGATTTTATTGACAAACTTACATTTTTTTATTACAAAAAACACTACAAATTGTAAAAAATAGGTTTTTTTTTTGCACATATTTCATCCAAAAATATTGAGAATACACCTAAAAAATGACAAACAAGACATTTCATGTTAAAGCCCAGACTCTGCTGAAAAAAACAATATATCACTTTCCTGGGAAGTCCCTTCAAAAATCACAGTTGAACATGGGGAGCGCAAAATAGTGCAAAATGGTCTGGCAACAAAGGGTGACAAAATCTCAAGGTAGGCTGGCGGTTAAAGGGTTAAGCTGGCATATGGAGATGTCAATTTACCAAGAGGAGTTACAGCTCATTCCACTAGGAGCGTATCCACGTCTTGGGCAGAGCAAGCCGGGGTCTCCATTGAACAGATTTGTAAGGCAGCCACCTGGACGTCGGCTAAGACCTTTTCGAAACATTACCGTTTGGATCTCTTATCTCAGGAAGATCAATCTTTTGCAGAAGCGTGCTTGGTGCGGTTCTTCCCACCCATTGAGGTAGTCCTCGCCTATCTCTCAGGCGTATGCTGCCCGAAGGATGTTTTGAGAAAACTCAAGTTAGTTACCTGGTAACTTTTTTTCTAAACATCCGTAAGGGCAGCATATGCCAGCTTCCCTCCCTAATATTTTTTTTTTAACTGGGAGATGTTTTGCTTATAGCATTTATTTAGAGAATTTGTGGATCTGTGTCTTTTCTCTCTCTTTTCAGATCTCTACAACAACTGGGGAACAGAGGGAGGAGTCAAGCTTTTATTTGTTGCTGGTGGTCATGTGTTCCCCTCGATGGGAGGAGCCTGGAGGTCTCAGGCGTATGCTGCCCTTACGGATGTTTAGAAAAAAAGTTACCAGGTAACTAACTTGAGTTTCTTTTTCCTAGACTACCAGTTGACACAGGATCAACTAAACAATTGGTTCTTTAAGGCGATTACCCATAAAAGGCCCCCTTTTTAAAGGCTTTCCAACATGGGACATAACAATCGTTTTGAAAGGACTACTGGAACCTCCATTTGAGCCACTGGAGGAATTACCAGAAAAGCGGTTGTGTTGGCTTTCACATCAGTCGGGCGGATAATTGAGCTGCAGGCTCTATCGATGAAGGAATCCTGCTGCACAATTCTTCCAGATAGTGCCATTCTGAGACCCTATCCTTTTTTTTTTTTTTTTGCCAAAGATTTCTACTTCATTCAATAGGTCCCAAGACATAGTGCTCCCGACTTTACCTGCTATGGCAGGAGCAGAGGAAGATCTCTCACTATTAGATGTGAGAAGAGCTGTAATCATTTATTTGGAGAGATCTAGAGAATAGAAGAACAGCTTTTGATAATTTTCAGCGGAAAGAGAAGAGGCCTAGCTACTTCTGAATCCACTATTTCCATGACCCGCTTTGTGATTCGCCATTAAACTCGCCTGTCCAGGCTCCAACTGCGCATGTGCGTCTTCTGCAACTAAGTCATTCGACAGGTGACTCTCATTGACTTGAATGGGAAACGTGCACTGTGATATCCCCAGCCATGTGCCTATTCAAAACAATGCTGTCTGCTGAATGACGTAGTCACAGCAGACGGCACTCATTGGACAAGAGCCTGTGCATGTGCCGTTTGAGTATGGGAAGGTAGATTTCTATGGGCTAACTGGCCGGCTTCATACAGCGGGGCATCCTGATTCTCTATTCCCTGGGGAAAAGCCAGCAGCCGGCCCTGGAATATTTTAGATTCCAGGTCGGCCATTGCTGGGTTTTGTCCTGCTTTAAATTTGACCAAAAGCAGCCCTGAAGTCTATAGAACTCCAGGGTCTCCTTATTCCCTCCGCCCAAGACATACAGATTTGGGATGCCCTGCTGTTTAAAACCCCCCAGGTAGCCCAGTAAACTCGCCTTCTCCCTGATCCAACGACACATGCACATGCTGCGGGGATGTGGAGGCTGGCATGCTCCTCTCTCCCTGGCCCTTGGCCGAGTCTTAGCCGATTTGACGGGGATGCAGGCCAGCACGCTGATTGCATGAGGGCTAAGCATGCGCCGTAGGACTGGGTAAAGGTGAGTTTCCTGGACAATCTTGGGGGAGGGGGGTTTCCCACAGAGATTGGTTTTCTAGCAACTTTGCCCGATTGATGGAGAATGGCACTGTGAGAGTTTCTGAAGAGGTAGGGCCTCTGTGGTTCCTTCCCAAAAAGGGCAAGTGGTCCACCAAGTTGGAAGAGTCAGACAGACATATATGGAAAGTAGTTGTATTACCCTAGTTCATATACAGCAAAAGACTGTTAGCATTTGGGAATGGTATTGTAGACTGCTAGCTGGTCCATGGGGACAATTTCTGATGAATAGTCAGCTAAATTTTCAACTAGTGAGATGAAACTAGTGGTAAGTCAGGAGGTTATATAATCCAAGGTGATATTGGCAATACTAGTGGTAAGTCAGGAGGTTATATAATGAAGGTGATATTGGTGAACTAATTGGTAATTGGTGCTGTATTCAGAAGGAATAGGTGTTGCAGAAGACTAGTATTCTAAACTTGTTAAAGGTATACAGCTCGTAGTAACTGATGTTCCACATGGGCTGACCTAAAGGCAGTGTCTGGCTTACTATCCTGTGTGTGCCTAGGAGTAGATCCGGGTATTTGCATCCCTGTCAGGTTAGGCTGCATGTGGAAGGCCTAATGGGGCTTGCTGTGGGAGGTCTTTCAGGTGGGGAGGGGTGGCCACCCACATGCTACCACGCTCCAAGTTGTGAAAGCAAATGAGAAGCTGGTGGTGCCACCTGTTGGGAGAAGACAACTTGCTCAAATGCAAATGAAGTGGGGGCGTGATCACAGTAAATTACTGTACAGAGCGCAAAATACCCTGAGCATAACCTCACAATATAACCAGTGAAGCTATTCTTAGTATAGAGTACGTCCTGCTCCAGAGAGAATACTTACACTCGGGTACTACTCTGCCAGATGGCGCTGGACTGCAGAGACAATCGAAAATAGGCTCCTCCCGGCCCCTCAAATACCCAGGGACCTCCCACAATCCCCAGATTTTCTCTGCAGTCTGGACTGCGAAGGACAGGAATATGGCTTTCTCTCCTCGCAGGTGAGCGGGGCTATTAGCCTGCGGCCCTGTAGGTCTATTCCCACCCGTTCCATTAGTAATGTGCCTCCCAGCCTTGGCTGCGCTGGTTGGGTGATGGTAGGCAGCACCGCTGTTAGGTGCTTGGGAGCGCTGCTCCACCGCAATCCCCCACCAAAGGGTAGGCGGTACAGGCATATGGTGAGCCTCTATGGGATGCCCCTCCCCCACTATTGCCCCTTGCCCCTGTCTATCAGTGGGTCCTATGTTAAGTGGCCGCTGTCCTCCCTCATTCTCCCTGTAGCATTCGGGGGGGAAAAGGGGGGGGGGTGTATGTATGTATATACGTGTATTGGCTTATGCTATATTACATTATGCCTTGTGTCAGCCGCCGCACTGACTTGTATTACTTTTATTATACTTGAAATTGCCGCCGCCGCCGCGCATGTTTTTCCCCAGTGTTCCGCGCTTGGCGGCGGCGTTACCTCAGGCCCCGGTGCGCCGTCATTGGTTGCTTGTCACGTGTTGGCTTCGCGCTCTTCAGGGGGGGCGCGGCCTTTCTCTGGCGCGTTCCGCGTCATTACTCATGCGGGCCCGCCCCTCGAGGTATACAGACTCCATTTTGTCTGCTTGTTCAGCTTCTGCGTGACGGGCTTCTACCTACCGTGGTCCGTAAGTGCCCTCGCAGGCGGCTTTATTACAGTTTTTAATTATTGTTCGCTTACGGCTACCTTTGATTGTCTTTCAGACGGGCGAACCCATTGGCTTCTCCCGGCCCCTCTATTAGTTGGTTAACTTGTGAGGCCTAGTGTAACTACTCCCACTTCCCTAGCGGGTTATTGGGGCATCCCGGGTTGCTGTATAGCGTTAATCCCTATCGGCCTAGTGTGCCGCTATAATCATCATATGGAGGCATCTCAGGATAATGTGACCGGGGTTCCTTCGGGACAAGCCCGGCTGTGTGTAGCTTGTGGGGTGTCCCCTATTAGTGCTGACAATGCGCGGGTCTGTGTACCTTGTGCCGAGCAGGTGCTTGCGCTGCAATCCGGCCTTCCAGTGGCTGGGCCTGTGCCTCGTTTCACTTCACCTACTCCCCCAAGCTTAAATCTCACTCCCACTGAGTTGCATACTAGCGGGGATTCTCAGCCTGATGTGTCTTCTAGACTGGCTAGTGTTGAGAAGTTAATTGCTAATACCTTGGCGCGTAAGGCCCCTGCAAAAAAAGTGGCACTTAACGCCTGATGTCACCCTTTTCCCTATGGAAGCTGATGAGTTTTTGCATCTATATGGCTATACCCCTTCGGACGAAGGGGAGCTATTCTCCGACTCGGGGTCATCTGATGAGAGGCCCAGGGGTCATGACGATTCTGGCTCTTACCCCTGGGCCCCGAATGATACTGATAGATTGCTGGCCCAGATTTTTGAGGTTCTGTCCATTTCTCCCCCTGTTGCGGCTCCCAGGCAAAGGGGGGAACTTTTTCATACTGCTAAGTCACGCTTGGAATTTCTTGAGCAAGCACATTTCAATAACCTTGTGCTCATGGAATTGGAATGTCCCAGTAGACTTCCCGGTGTACCTAAGAGTTGGGATAGGAAGTATCCCTTTCCTGCTGATGTGGTAAAGTGTTGGTCATCCCCTCCCGAAGTGGATGCCCGGTCCTAAGGTTATCTAACACCTCTGTCATGCACTCCCCTGACTCCACTACCCTGCGGGATGCTGAGGAATGGCGCATTGACCAGCTGGCGTCCCATGCCTTTGCATGTGTGGGGACGGCGCTGCGCCCGGTCTGTGCCTCGGCCATTACGGCTGTGGCTATTAGGACCCTGCTCAGAAGTATCCTTGATAGTGCCCCTGATGATTTGCCTTGTGAGGTGTTAAATGCACTCTCTAGCTGTGATGTTTTTGTGAATTTTGTCCTCTCTGCCTTGGATGACACCATTAGAATGTGTGCCAGAACATCTGCCTTTGTGGTGGCTATACCCCGCTCGGTTTGGCTGCGCCAGTGGGCTGCTGACAACGCTGCCAAGAAGGCCCTCACTGGTTTTCCCTTCAAAGGACTACGCCTGTTTGGGGAGCGCCTGGACCTTTTTGCTAAGGGAGGCAGGTTACCCCAGCTCAGGTGGCAGTCTCTGCCCTTTCGGGGTCAGGGCTCCTTTTCCTCCCCCTACCGTGGTGCTAGACAAGGGAGGGGGGTTTCCTTTACTGGGGCCCGGGGAGACTTCTGGGGTAGGGGCAGAGGACGTGGACGTCCTGGCTCCTCCTGGGGCCCAAAGCTTAAGTCCTCTCCCAAGCCCCCTCAGGCATGATGTGGCGCCCTCACCCATCCGGGTGGGGGGACTGCTTCAGCACTTTGCTCACGTCTGGATGCTTCATGTCTCAGACCGGTGGATTCAGGAGGTAGTGTCCTCCGGTTACAAGATAGAGTTTGCTGTTTGCCCCCCCAAGGTTCATCAGATCCCGGATTCCTCAGGACCCTGTGTCAGCTCAGGATCTAGTACAGGCGGTGCAAAGCCTTCTGGAGCTGGGGGTCATCTGCAAGGTCCCTCTAAGAGAAAGGGGTAAGGGCTTCTATTCCAACCTCTTCACAGTGCCCAAAAAAGATGGGTCAGTCAGGCCCATCCTGGACTTGAAGATCCTCAACAAATTTGTCAGGTGCAGGCGCTTTCGCATGGAAACTCTGCGCTCTGCCATCAGTTCCCTGCGCCCAGGGGATTTCATGACATCTGTGGACATCAAAGATGCTTACCTTCATATTCCTGTATTTCCAGGTCATCAAAGGTTCCTCAGGTTCGCTCTGGAGGATCAACACTACCAATTTGCGGCATTGCCCTTTGGTCTCACTTCAGCTCCCAGGGTGTTCACCAAGGTGCTGGCTGGAGTGATGTCTCTGCTCAGGTCTCAGGGCATCCGCGTGCTGCCCTACCTGGACGACATTCTCATCACCTCCCAGTCTCTACATCAGGCAGAATTGGATACTCAGCTGGTGGTGTCCACCCTGGAGTCATTTGGATGGGTGATCAACCACCCCAAGTCCTCTCTGTCCCCCTCCTTGGTGACTCCATTCCGGGGAATGAATCTGGATACAGTTCAGGCAAGGATTTTGCTTCCTCAACAAAAGGTGGACAGTCTGATTGCGCAGGTCCAGTTCCTGCTATCTTGTCATCCCTCCATCAGGCAGGGAATGCAGCTGGTGGGCCTGATGGTGGCGTGCTTCGAGGCGGTCCCTTATGCTCAGTTCCACTTGAGGCCTCTGCAACTCCACCTCTTTTCAGTATGGGACAAGGACCCTACGTCCCTGGAATGGGTCTGTGCGCTTCCCCCCTGGTCAGGCGGTCCCTCTCGTGGTGGCTGGACTCCAGGAACCTGCTGGGGGGCAGACCCTTTCTGACCCCCTCCTGGGAGACTGTCACCACGGATGCCAGTCTGTCAGGGTGGGGGGGTTTCTGGAAGTCCCTGCGGTTCCAGGGGAGGTGAGGCCCTCAGGAGGCCCACACACCTATAAACGTCTTGGAGCTGCGGGCGATCAGGTTAGTTCTGGCTCAGTTGACCCCTCACCTTCGGGCCTGCCTGTTCTGGTGCGCTCGGACAACCAGACGGCAGTTGCCTACATCAATTATCAGGGAGGGACCCAGAGCAGGAGGGCCCTCCAGGAAGTGTCTCTGATTCTGACCTGGGCAGAGGCCAGTGTTCCCTGCATATCAGCTGTGTACATCCCTGAGCAGGGGGACCTCTCACCAGGGAGAATGGTCCCTCTGCAACAGGGTTTTCCAATCTCTGTGTCACCGTTGGAGTCAACCAGATGTGGATCTGTTTGCGTCCCGTCACAATCACAAGTTCCCGGCCTTTGTCTCCCTGTCCCAGGATCCTCTGGCCTTGACCACGGATGCCCTAGCAATGTCATGGCAGGACTTTCAGTTCCTGTATGTATCTCCTCCATTCCCCCCTGCTGGGCAGGGTTCTGCGCAGAATTGCTCTGGAAGGGGTGCCAGCAATTCTGGTGGCCCCAAGGTGGCCAAGAAGAGTGTGGTTCACAGACATGGTGCAGCTGGCAGTAGATCAGTACGTTCTGCCCAGGGTGCTAGATCTGCGCACTCAGGGCCCCTTACGCCATCCCAATTTACAAACTCTGGCTTTGACGGCCTGGCTGCTGAAACCTCCATCTTGATGGAGAAGGGGCCGCCTACCTTGGTTGTTGATACCATGATAAAAGCTAGGAAGAAGTCGTCTTCTTCCATTTATTGCAGGGTTTGGCATGCCTACATTGACTGGTGTGAGTCTAAGTCTCTTCCCTGTCGTGTGTTCTCTATTCCCAGGATTCTGGAGTTCGTGTAGCATGGGTTGGAGATGGGGCTCCAACTCGGTACTCTGAAGGGTCAGGTTTCTGCCCTGGCTGTTTTCTTCCAGAAGTCCTTTGCTCAGCATCCTCTGATCAGGACTTTTTTCCAGGGGGTTACTCATGTGCGTCCTCCACGTAAGACTATGGTGCCTGTTTGGGATTTCAACTTGATTTTGTCAGCCTTGCAGGGTGCTCCCTTTGAACCTGTGCAGGATGCTGCCCTGGCCATTCTTACTCTCAAAGTTGTTTTTTTGGTTGCTATCACCTCTGTTAGGTGTGTGTCTGTGTTGGCGGCGCTTTCCATTCAGCCCCCCTACTATGATAGACACCAGGACAAGGTGGTGTTCCGCTTCAAGAAGATTTTCTGCCTAAGGTAGTGTCTGCCTTTCATTTGAATCAGGACATTGTTCTTCCTTCATTGTGCCCTAACCCTAGTAATGCTAAGGAGAGGATTTTGCATTCTTTGGATGTGGTTAGGTGTCTGAAGTACTATCTGGTGGCTACTGCACCTTTTAGAAAAACTGATGCTCTTTTTGTGGTCCCTTCTGGTCTTAGGAAGAAGTCTGCCATCAGCAAATGAATCCGTCTGGCTGTTGTTCAGGCCTTCTCTGCTAAGGGGAAGAATCCTCCCTTCCGCCTTACTGCTCCTTCTACTCGTGCTATTGGTGCCTCTTGGGCTTTTCAGCACCAGGCTTCTGTTGAACAAGTTTGCAAGGCCGCTACTTGGCCTTCTGTTCATACCTTTTCAAAGTTTTACAAGGTTGATGTTAGGGCCTCAGCTGATGCTGCTTTTGGCCGTAAAGTTCTGCAGGCGGCAGTGGTATGACCTGTCTGCTGTTACCTTTGGGGATCCCACCCTACTTTATGGACACTGCTATTGGATGTCCCGAGTGTAAGTATTCTCTCTGGAGCAGGACGCACTGTATACTAAGTATAATACAATTCTGTGATTACTCACCTGTAGAATTGGTATTATGAGTATACAGTACGTCCTGCTCCACCCCACCCTTGGTTTTTACATTATCTTGAATCCCCTGTATGGTGATTGTTATCATTGTTAATGTTACTAGTTTGGGTTGTTTCATTCTCCCGGCTTCTCGTTAACTGATTTTCAATGCTGGGGATTGTGGGAGGTCCCTGGGTATTTGAGGGTCCGGGAGGGGCCTATTTTCGATGTCTCTGCAGTCCAGCACCATCTGGCGGGTGTAAGTATTCTCTCTGGAACAGGACGTACTGTATACTCATAATACCAATTCTACAGGTGAGTAATCGCAGAATTGTATTTTTTCATCCTTCGCTCCAATCTCTTGATACAGCAGAACTATATCCTATTTATCCTGAGTTACCATCAGTGCACTATTTTTTTTCTTTTCCTCAGAATAATATTTCGTAAGAAGCATGTTGTGAAATTACTCACAGAAGATGAATACATTGAGCAAGCTGAGATAGCGACCGCAAAGGCTTTAGAGGAGCTTCGTCACTTTTGCAACTG
The DNA here is from genome assembly GCA_027917425.1 of Gastrophryne carolinensis. Taxonomy (NCBI): domain Eukaryota; kingdom Metazoa; phylum Chordata; class Amphibia; order Anura; family Microhylidae; genus Gastrophryne; species Gastrophryne carolinensis. Next base: position 147,126,719 of record CM051240.1, on the reverse strand, counting down.
CCCTGACTTTGATTCTTGGCTTGTTGTGTCTAAACTATCCTCGCCTAAAAGGTATATTAAGCTGCTGCCTATGGTCTGTGGGGCTTTGGATGCATTCATTTGTATGTAGATTAATTACCTTCCTTACATTACTGTGGTACATGGGCTTCCTAATATTTCATCACCATACCTGCTTATAGAAGACTAAAGTACAGATGGGCACTCTGGAAGAAAAATGGCTTTCTATAAGAGAATGGAATAACCAAAAGATGATGTAACAACCCTAAGTTAAATGTTGCTTACAGTCGTCATTTCAGATGTAAGATAAGGTAAAGAATGCCTAGGTTTATGGCTTCACTTAAAGGCATCCAGATCAACATGCTCCCTGGCAACTCTGTCTGAGTGGGGCCTGCTTCCCAAGGGCAAACTCCCCATAACCTCCCCCCTCACACCATAAGTTTACAGTAAAATAGTGAGAGGCTTGCAATCCCATGCGGGGGCAGGAAATGCTTTAATAGGAGACAATTATTTTCTGTCCCACTATTGCACAGGGTACCATGCCCGACATGGATTTTCTAAGGACTGGTAAAGCAGACCCCAGGACAGACCTGTCTCTCTGAAACACTCTACCCCTTGGGTGATGGCCAAATCGACTTCCCGTGGCTGATGGCTGACGTAAGTGCTTATCAGCTGGAGGGCATTTATTTAAAATATCTTGCCGGTTGACACATTCTATTTGGATTGTCTGGCAGCCTATTCTGATTGCAGGAGAGTTTGTGCATGTGTCGTGGAATTGCAGGAGAGTTAATACCAGATGAACTGTGAGGTTTCACACAGGTGAGTAAAAAAAATGGTCCGCTTTACCCGTAGAGGCATCCCAGTTGATCCTTTGGGGTTAAAAAAAAAAAAGGGGGCCTAAAGTGATTTTTGACTTGAGGTCATCTTTAAATATGAAATGTGCTTTTGCTTAAAGTGGACTGGAACCTAGCATGCCCAGCACTAGCATCTAAAAGACTCCAGAGCCGGGCCACAGCTTTCCCTAGGGGCATCCTGATTTAGGATTGCCTGCAGTGAGGAAGCACCCTGGTTGCCCTGCTGTCAGATGCCGGGTGGATTATTGGCGGGGGCAACCCGGCTTCCGACGATCATTTCCGGCTGACGGTGATTAGTGATTGAATCGAGGTAAGTAGAAAAAGAAATGACTTTCACTGTTTATTTTTTTTACATCTCTTCGTGAACTGAAAAAGTGTTTTTTGAGACCCCCCATACCAGTTCTCAAGGCAGGAGGGGCTGGCAAGTCAACTGCAGCAAGTGGGTAACATGCCATAACCGACCCATTACCTGCATCACCCAGGGGAGTGCAGAGGAGCTACTGACAATGTGGGCTGGTAGCCATCAGGGCCGGGGGCCAGCTGCTCGGCCTCCGCCTGGTCTACCAACCCCCATAACTGGTGCCCGGGCTGGTTTTGCTAGGGGGACCTCTTTAACCCTTGATAGTGTGCATAGTAGTTGGGTTTTATTTTACAATTTCCTTAAATGCCTTTTTGAGAGTATAGTCTCCCACCTGGTAGAGGAAACATAATCTGGACGACATTAAAAAGCCTGCCCCTTCATCTCTGACCTCCATGTTTTGTGTTTCCTCTCCTTGGAAACAGGCTGGAAGACGACGTATCAATTTTTTGTTTTTCATTGGGGAGAATGGCTGGCCCAGACTCCCTCCTCTCTCCCTGACAGAACTTAGTGGTGCCCCGGGTGACCCACTGCTGTCATGGTTAGGGATTCCCCTCCCCTCTCCTCTCTCCTCCACAGTTTCCCTGGGAGTTCCCTTCCCTGGAGCTTGTCCGGGTGGCAGTCTCTAGGACCCATATTCCAAGTATGCAGCACGCCCTGCTCCAGTAATGATTCATTACGTCTGGGATATAGTCCACAAGAGGGCGCTTTACTGCAGAGATGGCAAAAAAAGAGGCCCCTCCCGGTCCTTATATCCCCAGGACCTCCCACTAAATTCCCCAGTTCATTCTCTGCAGTCGGGCTGCGAAGGTCAAGATGATGGCTTCTCTCCTCGCAGGTAAGCCGGGCTGCACAGCCCCTGGCCCTGTGTCCTATTCCCATCCGTTCCATTCTTTACATGCCTCCCAGCCTTGGCTGTGTGGTCGGGTGAAGGTAGGCAGCACCTATTAGAGGTGCTTTTTAATGGAGTATTGTTCCACCGCAAATCCCCCACCAAAGGGTAGGCGGCACAGATTGGTGAGCCTGATATGGGATGCCCCATCTCCCGTTGCCCGGTTAGTTGGGGGGAGGGGGGGGCAGTTGCTATTGGTATGACTGATGCTTTTGTGTTTTACTTGTGACACTGTACTGCGGAGCGCTGGCACTTAGGCTCAGCGCTCCTTCCTCCTCTCCTCCTGTGCTCTTTCGCATATGCGGCGTTTGAATGTCCCGCACGCTCGGCTGCGGGCCGGTGACGTCACAAGGCCGTGATTGGCTTCCTGGCCGCCTGTGCTGGCCTGTCCCCGCGTTCCTGGAGGGGGCGGGGCCTAGCGACGTGCGCGTTCCGCGGGCGGCCCGCCCCTCCCGAGCTGGTGAGCGCCATTTTGCCTGCATCGCTGTCCCGTGGTAGAGCAGATCGCTAGCTCTGCAGGACGTCCGTGAGTGCCCTCTGCGGGCTTGTATTTAATCTCCTTATGTATTTTTATGGTTATACATTCTGACTGTGTGTTTCTATGTTATGTCTTTCAGGCGGGACAACCTAATTAGAGGTTTCTCCCATTGGGGGCTTAATTGTAAATCCTCCCACTAGCTGACTCTTAAGGGGCATGCGGGGTAGCTGCACAGCGTAATTCCCATTATTCATTGTGATTTAAAAAAAATTCACCATATGGAGGCTTCTCAGGATCTGGTGCTTGGGGTCCCCTCGGGGCAAGCCCAGCTTGGCGCCCGGCAGGCGCCTGCGTGGCAATCTTGGCCCTGGGTGCCTGGGTCGGCACCCACGGTCTCACCCCCCACGCCACCTCACTTGATTGTGTCCCCTAGTGATATTAACACTAGCGGGGATTCTCAACCTGATGTTTCCACCAGACTGGCCAACATTGAGAGACTAATTGCTAGCTCTGCAGCCCGTAAGGCTCCAGCTAAAAGACGGCATGTAGTGCCTGCTGCGCCGGCCTTTACTATGGAACAAGATGATTTCCTTGATTTGTCTGACTATACCCCTCTCATGGAAGGGGAATTATTTTAAGATTCCTATCTGTCTGACGATCAGCATTGCCTTGGCGCTGATGCCGGCTCAGAGCATTGGGATGCTGATGACATCCATGGACTTTTGACTCAAATCTTTGAAGTACTTTCCATTTCCCCTCCTGCAGCAGCTCCTAAGCAGCAAGGGGAATTGTTTGGTACCGAAAAACCACGTTTGGAATTCCCAGAACAGACGCATTTTAATAATCTGGTTCTCAAGGAATGGGAGCGGCCTGGCCGGCTCCCCAGTATCCCTAAGGGGTGGGATAGGAGGTATCCATTCCCCTCGGATGTGGTCAAATGTTGGTCAACTCCCCCCGAGGTGGATGTCCATGTTTTGGGGTTATTTAACACTTCGGTGGTGCATTCCCCTGATTCCACTACCTTAAAGGATATTGAGGCCCGGCGTATTGACCAACTGGCTTCCCACGCTTTTGCCTGTGTGGGTTCGGCCTTGCGCCCGGTTTGTGCTTCCGCTATTAGGACCCTGATCAGGGGCCTTCTGGACGGCTCCCATGTGGATCCTTCTAGTGCTGAATTTAGTGCCTTGTCACAATGTGAGATGTTCATCACCTATGTTCTTTCTGCCTTAGATAACAGCATTCGGATGTGCAGTAGGAACTCGGCCTTGGTTGTCTCTATCCGCCGTGCGGTATGGTTGCGCCAGTGGGCAGCTGACAATGCCGCTAAGAAGGCACTCCCCTTTAAGGGGTTGCGCCTGTTCGGTGATCGTTTGGACCTTTTTGCTAAGGGAGGTAAATTACCCCGACGCAAAAAGCAGCCGCGACCTTTTCGGGGCTCCGGGTCCTTCGCTCCCTCCTTTCGTGGGCCTAGGTCAGGTAGGGGGTATCCTTTGCGGGGCTAAGGGGAGATTTCTGGGGCAAGGGCAGAGGCCGTGCCCGGCCCGGATCCTCCTGGGGTGCCAAACCCAAATCTACTGCCAAGCCCGCTTAGCAATGAGGGGCGCCCTCACCCTTGCGGGTGGGGGGGGCGGCTGCGGCTCTTCGCTCAGGTCTGGGCTCAACAAGTCTCAGACAGTTGGATTCTGGAGTTTGTCTCCTCCCAGCTGGAGTTCGCGGACTGGCCTCCTCCCAGATTTCTCAAATCACGGGTTCCTACGGACCTGCGGGCAGCCCGGGGTCTGTTTTGCCCATGGGGGTCATTTGTCAGGTCCCGCCGGGAGAGAGAGGTCAGTGTTACTATTCCAATCTCTTTACAGTACACAAAAAGGATGGTTCCATCAGACCCATCCTGGACCTAAAACTTCTCAACAAGTTCATCAGGACCAGACTCTTTCGCATGGAGACGCTGCGCTCTATCAGCTCCCTGCGCCCGGGGGACTTTATGACTTCAATAGACATCAAAGATGCTTACCTTCATGTGCCGGTCTTCACAGGGCATCATCGGTTCCTCAGGTTCGCAGTAGAGGAACAACGCTACCAATTTGTGGCACTTCCCTTCAGTCTCACCTCTGCCCCCAGAGTGTTCACCAAGGTGTTGGCGGGCGTGATGGCCCTTCTCAGAGCCCGGGGCATTCGCATTCTTCCTTATCTGGACGACCTTCTCATTACGTCCCAATCACTCCAACAGGCAGAATTGGACACCCGGACGGTGGTGGCGACCTTGAAAATGTTCGAATGGGTGATCAATTATCCAAAATCCTCTCTCTCCCCGTCTCGGGTGACCCCCTTCCTGGGTATGACCCTGGATACCATTCAGGCCAGGATTTTCCTCCCTCAGCAGAAGGTGGACTCTCTCCAAGCTTTGATTAATTTCTTGCTGTTCAGCCCTCATCCATCCGGGCAAGGGATGCAATTGGTGGGACAGATGGTGGCCTGCTTCGAGGCGGTTCCTTATGCTCAATTTCACATGACACCCCTTCAGCTCCATCTTCTGTCGGTCTGGGACAAGAGTCCCCTGTCTCTGGATCAGGCCTTTGTTCTATCTCCTCTGGTCCGGCGGTCCCTCCGGTGGTGGCTAGACTCGAATCTTCTGGGGGGGCAGATCATTTCTGACCCCGTGTTGGGAGACGGTCACTACGGATGCCAGTCTGTCAGGTTGGGGGGCTACTGGAGAGCCCTCCAATTCCAGGGGCTGTGGGGCCCTCAGGAGGCCCATTCCCCCATCAATATTCTGGAGCTGAGGGTGGTTTGGTTGGTGCTGGCGCAGCTGACGTCTCACTTCCAGGGCCTGCCGGTTCAGGTTCGTTCCGACAACCGGACTGCGGTCGCTTACATCAATCATCAGGGAGGGACTCGGAGCAAGAGTGCCCTTCGGGAGGTGTCATTGATCCTGTCTTGGGCCGAGGACAATGTCCCGTGCATCTCTGCGGTTTACATTCCGGGAGTGGAGAATCTGGAAGCAGATTCTCTGAGCAGGGGGGCTCTCGCCCGGGGGAATGGTCCCTCAACAGTGGGGTCTTCCTATCCCTTTGTCACAGGTGGGGGTTACCGGACGTAGGTCTGTTTGCTTCTCGCCACAATCACAAGCTGCCAGCGTTTCTCATCGTCCCAGGATCCTCTGGCTCTGGCGGTGGATGCCATGTCTCTGTCCTGGCAGGGGTTCGGTCTCCTGTACCTCTTTCCTCCGTTTCTCCTTCTGGGCAAGGTTCTGCGCAAGCTGATTCAGGAAAGAGTGCCAGCTGTTCTGGTGGCCCCCAGGTGACCAAGACAGGTGTGGTTCGCAGACGTCGTGCAGCTGGCTGTGGATCAGTAACCTCTGCCCCTGGTTCCGGATCTTCTTACTCATGACGGCTCTGTTACCCCAATTTACAAACGCTGGCTTTGACGGCCTGGCTGCTGAAACCTCCATCCTAAAGGAGCAAGGTCTGTCTGATTCGGTTGTTCAGACTGGTCAGGACTAGGAAGAAATCCTCTTCTACCATCTATTATAGGAACTGGCGGACTTACATTCACTGGTGTGAGGCTAGGGCCTTTCCCTGTCGGGTGTTCTCCATCCCTCGGATACTGGAGTTCCTTCAGCATGGTCTGGATTTGGGTTTTCAGCTCAGCATGCTGAAGTGGCATGTTTCCGCTTTGGCTGTTTTCTTCCAGAGGTCTTCCAGGGGGTCACTCATGTGCGCCCTCCCCGCAAACCCATGTTACCGGTTTGGGATTTGAATTTGGTATTGTCTGCCCTTCACGGTCCTCCTTTTTGAGCCTGTGCATGAGGCTGCGCTGTCTATTCTCACTTTGAAAGTTACCTTCTTGGTGGCTATCACTTCTGTCCGGCGTGTTTGAGTTGGCGGCTGTCTATTCAGGCCCCTACTTCGAGAGACACCAGGACAAGGTGGTTTCCTTGACTTCTTGCCTAAGGTTGTCTTGCCTTTCACCTCAATCAGGACATTGTGCTTCCTTCCTTGTACCCTAATCCTGGTAATGACAAGGAGAGGGCCTTGCATTCTCTGGATGTTGTCAGGAATTTGAAATACTACCTGGCTACAGCGCCTTTCAGGAAGACTGACGCCTTGTTTGTGGTACCCTCAGGTCCCAAGAAGGGTTTGGCGCCTGTTAAGTCTACTATTAGTAAATGGATTCGTCAGGCCATTATTAGGGCCTATTCTGCTAAAGGGAGGGATCCTCCTTTCCGAGTCACTGCTCATTCTACCCGTGGTGTTGGGGCTTCCTGGGCCTTTCAGCACCAGGCTTCTGTTGAACAAGTTTGTAAGGCCGCTACTTGGTCTTCTGATTCTACCTTTTCCAAGTTTTACAAGGTGGATGTTCGGGCCTCAGCGGATGCTGTTTTTGGCCGCAAAGTTCTGCAGGCGGCAGTGGTTTGAACTGCGCATTGTTGCCTTTTTGGGATCCCCCACCCGTTTGTTGGACACTGCTATTGGATGTCCCAGACGTAATGAATCATTACTGGAGCAGGGCGTGCTGCATACTTAGAATAATACAATTTTGTGAATACTCACCTTGTAGAATTGGTATTATAAGTATGCAGCACGCCCTGCTCCATCCCACCCTGAGTACTTATTCTTGGATCCTCCATATGGTGAACGTTCCTGGTTAATGTTAATCTTGTTATTGGCTTCTCCTGGTTCCCTTACTGCTTTTTATACTGGGGAATTTAGTGGGAGGTCCTGGGTATATAAGGACCGGGAGGGGCCTCTTTTTTTTTTTTTTTGCAATCTCTGCAGTAAAGCGCCCTCTTGTGGACTATATCCCAGACGTAATGAATCATTACTGGAGCAGGGCGTGCTGCATACTTATAGTACCAATTCTACAAGGTGAGTATTCAGTGGTAAGGTGGGGGCTGCTTGTTAGCCACCAGGGACATGGTGGCAGGTGAGTATGTATTTTTTTTTAATTGCTGGGGTGATGTCCCGGCCGGTCCAGGAATCTACTGTCCGGGAATCTCCTCATCACACACGGCTTGGTGGCTCTGTGCGCTTCCGGGTCAAGGGGGGGGGGGGGGGGTATCCTCAATTTAAAGCGGTTAAACCTGCGCATCAAGTACAAGAGATTCCAGATGGGATCTGTTTTACCCCGAGGGACATACTGTTTCAAATCATCTGGATGGTCTCAATAGCCCTCCAAAACGTTCACATCCCCATCTTCCCTTCACACAGAAGGTATCTGAGGTTTGCGTTGAAGATGGACAGGGTTGTCCTTCACTGGTAGTTCGAGCAATGCCTTTCGGTTTTTCATCCACACCTCGGATTTTCACAAAGATACTGGCAGAACCTATGCCTATCTGAGACTCCATCAGATAGGTATTGTAGCGTATCTAGATGATTTGCTCCTTTTTTGCACCGGCGTTTACCTATCTGGGCTGCCAAATAGACAGCTTCCTAGAAAGGACCTTCTTACTGCTGCCGAAAATGGAGAGGATCGCCTTCCCGTCCTGCTATGTTCAGGGACATCCTACTATGTCCCTAAGGCAAATTCTGGTGCTTCTAGGACTCATGTCATGCACAATACCTGCATCTGTGCCCAGTTAAATAAGAGGCCTCCAGGCCTTCTACCTCCAATCTTGGGATAGTTGACCATTTCAGAGTCAGTCTGTCATTCTCTTCAATGTTGGACTTCTCCAGGGAATATTTACCGTGGAAAACCTTGGCACCAGAGGAATCCAGTCCAGATCACTACGAATGCAAGTTCCCTTGGTGGGGTGCTATGACTCGCCAAAACCAAGGTCGGGTAACCTGGTCCGATCCTTTAAGAGAATTGATGGTAATTCAATTAGCTCTAAATCACCTGGAGGAAGAGATAAGAAGGGGAGATGCCCTGATCATTTCAGACAGTGCCACTGAGGTGGCTTATCTGAACCATCAGGGATTTACCAGATCCTTCCCTCAGGTCTCTGGCTGTAAGGATTTGCTCCAGACTGTAAAAGTTTCCTTACGAGTTGTCCATATCGGGGGAGAACTAAATGTGGTAGCGGACTTCTTCAGCTGGGTAGAACTTAGAGTTAGTCAGGCAGTCAGAGTGGCAATTAAACCAGGAAGTCTTCAGCAACCTGGTAAGTCGCCGGGGTTCATCAGAAATAGATCTTTTTGCCAACAAAGCAAACTCAAAATGCAGAGTCGTTATTTCTCTACTGACGAATCAGGGGCGCAGAGGATGCCCTGTGCCAGAGTTGGAGTTGATTCAGTCTTTGCTACACATTTCCTCCCTTCCAAATTCCTCCCCTGGCCATAAGGAAGATCATGGTGGATCAGGCTCAGGTAATTCTCATTGCTCCCTGGTGGCAAAGGAGGCTGTGGTTCTCGTTACTCCAATGATTGGCAGTAAGACCTCCTATATAGCTACCACTTATCCCAAATTTGTTGCTTCAGTGCCTGGTGTCTCACCTGCAGGTTTGAAACCTCAATGGAGGCTAGGAAGCAAAGTGATTAGGACCTTGCTCCAAAGCAGAAAAGAGGTTACTTGTAAGATTTACTGGAAAGCTTGGAAAAGGTTTTCTTCCTTTCGTTCCCTTCATAACCTGGTTCGGTCTAGACTTCCGGACGTTCTGGTGTTCTTTCAGAAAGGGGCTAATTGGTCTGGAGTCTCTTTGGAGGATATATGTAGAGCAGTCACATGGGCTTCAACACACACCTTCCTGAAACACTACAGAGTCAACCGAAAGAAAGCAGGAGTTCGGCAGGAAGATTCTGTAGCCCATCTCCCCACCCTGAGGTAGGTAAGTAGAGCAAAATGGTCTAGCAACAGAGGGTGACAAAATTTCTAGGTAGGCTGGTGCTGAAAAGGTTAAAGTTCCAAAACTAATCCTTTACCTCAAGCACTTCTGTAATAGAGTAGGGAGTTGGGATTGGGACCTGTCCTCTGGCCTAAATAGTGCCTCTCCTGAAAGACTGGTTCCACCAGAATGTTGGTGTATTTTAGAAAGCCGTCAGGTCACTGGCAGGCAAATTAGCACATGTTCTGTAACATTGTGCATGCAAGAACACATTAGTTGCTTGCCCTCTACTACCACCATATAATACTCTTAGAGAATCAGTTTAAAATGGCTGATCTAAGGCTAATCAGACTAAATTAATGGTGTTGGATTCCTCCATCGAGGAGGATTCAACTCAGCCCCCTCCCATGGCACTAAGGCAGGATTTGTGGGGGGAGGGGGGCACCACAGACCAGAGAATGCCGCTCTCCCTGTGGTGCGGCTATCTTGCATCTGTGCCTGGGGAGGGGATAATATGAGACTGGACTTTCGCTTTGAAGTGGTCCAAAATCGTCCCTGGAATCTATCCCTTCTTGCCTGTGCTCAGCCACATGCTGCCGACGTGTATGACTAGGGATTCCAATCGGCTTCTCTAGCTGAGCATTAATATGCGCAGCCCGAGAAGCTGATTGGATAAGTGGTCGTGCCTGCACCATGGGCTCGAGGAGAAGTGAGTAAATTCGGCGACCTTGAGTGGGTTTGACACAGCAGGGTGTCCAGTGAGGACCAAGATAGTAGTTTATTAAATTTCGCTCTCTGTCTAGTTAGATGTACCCAGGTAGATACAGAAAAGTAGTTTAAAGACACAATAAATCCCCACTACCCAGGGCATACTAGGGCAGGGCTTTGTGAAGCTGCTCATTAACAAGCGTCATGAAGCCCAAAAAAGGAAATGATTCTGGTTCGCATGCTCTTACACATGTGATGCACTTATGGTGTATTCTTAGTATACTGTACGTCCTGCTCCAGATATAATACTTACACTTGGGTTATCCTCCGCCAGATGGCGCTGCACTGCAGAGACATGCAAAAACAGGCTCCTCCCGGCCCTTCAAATACCCAGGGACCTCCCACAAATCCCCAGATTTCTCTGCAGTGCTGACTGCGAAGACATGAAGTATCACTCTCTCGCAGGTGAGCGGGGCTATTAAAGCCTGCGGCCCTGTTGGACTACTCCCACCCGTCCTCTTCGTGATGTGCCTCCCAGCCTGGGCTGCGCTGGTCGGGTGAAGGTAGGCAGCACCACGCGTGCTCTTGGAGCCATGCTCCACCGCAGTCCCCCACCAAAGGGTAGGCGGTTTAGGCTGATGGTGAGCCTCTAGTGGATGTCCCTCCCGCATTATTGCCCCATACCCCGTGTTGCGGTGGACCCTGTTCAAAGGGTCGCCATCCTCCCTCGTTCCCCCCGTAGCTCAGGGGGAAAGAAATGGGGGGGGGGGGGGTTGTGTGTGTGGTGGTCTTAGTGTATTGATTACACGTTATGGCCTTAGTATTGTCCTTGACTTATACACCTTGGTGTCAGAGCCGCGCCGTTTGCCTTTTATTACTATCGGCCGCCTCAGACGCTGCGGCGTCTTCTTTGGCAAACCCCTGTTTTTTTCTAAGTGTGTCATACACTCGCGTTTTCTTGTCTGCGTTGACTACCTCAGAGCTTCACGCTCTTCGGGGGGGGGGGCGGGGACCTGGCTTGGCGCGCTTCGCGTCACAGGCTCGCTCTGGCCCGCCCTTCGAGGTTCACTTGGCGCCATTTTAGATGCTCATCGTGCACGCGTGGTGACGGTCGTCGTCCTCCCTAGGTCTGTAAGTGCCCTTGCGGGCGATTTTCTTCATTCTTGCTCACTGCGCATGGCTCTGACATCCCTATTCCCATTATGTCTTTCAGACTGTCGAATCCAGTGGCTTCTCCCGGCCCGGTGTAATTGCCAGTTGGACCTAGTATAATTACTCCCACTTTCCTGCGGGTCTTTGGGGCATCCAGGGTAGCTTATAGCGTCAATCCCTACTGGCCATCCCTACTGGCCTATTGTGCCTATTAATCACCATATGGAGACATCCCAGGATATTGTGAACGGGGTTCCCTTGGGACAAGCCCGGCTGTGTGTAGCTTGTGGGGTCTCACCTATCAGCGGTGACAATGCACGGGTCTGCGTCCCTTGTGCGCAGCAGGCGCTAATGGTACTTCCCGCCCCTCCTGTGGCTGGGCCTGCACCTCGTTCACTTCACCTACCCCCCCATGCCTGAGTCTAACCCCCAACACAAGCGGGGATTCTCATCCTGATGTGGCTACTAGACTGGCCAGTGTTGAGAAATTGCTTGCTAGTTCTCTAGCGCGCAAGGCCACTGCAAAAAAGCAGCACATAATCCCTGATTCTGCTCCTTTCCCTACGGAGTCTGATGATTTTTCGCATCTATATGGCCATGCCCCTTCGGATGAAAGGGGAGCTGTTCTCTGACTCAGAGTCATCTGATGAGAAGTCAAGGGGTCATGATGATTCCGGTTCTGATCACTGGACCCCGGATGATACTGACAAACTACTGCTTCAGATTTTTGAAGTTTTGTCCATCTCTCCCCCTGTTGCGGCTCCCAGGCAAAGGGGTGAGCTATTTCATACTGCTAAGGCTCGATTGGAATTTCCTGAGCAAACCCATTTCAATAACCTCGTGCTGAAGGAGTGGGAACATCCCAGTAGACTTTCCGGGATCCCTAAGAGCTTGGACAGGAAGTATCCATTTGGTGCTGATATGGTCAAGTGCTGGTCATCGCCCCCCGAGGTCGATGCTCCTATTCTAGGGCTGTCTAACACCTCTATTATGCACTCCCCCGACACTACTACGCTGCGGGATCCTGAGGACTGGCACATTGACCAATTGGCGTGCCATGCCTTTGCGTTTGGAGGGGCGGCGCTGCGCCCGGTCTGCGTTTTGGCACATTACTGCTGTGGCGCTCAGGGCCATGGTCAGGAATGCACTTGACGGCCCAGACGAGTTGCCTACTGATACTATTAATGCACTGTCTAACTGTGATGTATTTGTGAACTTTATCCTGTCTGCATGATGCTATTAGGCTGTGTGCCAGATCTTCCGCCTTGGCGGTGGCTATACGCTGCGCGGTATGGCTACGCCAGTGGGCGGCCGACATTGCTGCTAAGAAAGCCCTTACTGGGCTTCCATTTAAGGGCCTACGCCTGTTTGGGGACCGCCTAGACCTCTTTCCTAAAGGAGGTAAGTTACCACAGCGCAGGCGGCTGCCTCGGCCCTTTCGTAACCAGGGCCCCCTACAGAGGCATTATGCAGGGGAAAGGGGTGTCCTTCGCGGGGGCTCGTGCTGACTCCTGGCATAGGAGCAGGGGCGACGTCCTGGATCCTCCTGGGGGACCAAACCCAAAGCCCCTCCCAAGACCCCTCAGGTATGATGGGGCGCCCTCGCCCGCCAGGGTGGGGGGGCGGCTACAGCACTTTGCACACGTCTGGAGGCGCCAAGTCTCAGACCGGTGGATTCAGGAGGTAGTTACCTCTGGCTACAAGATCGAGTTTGCTGTTCGGGCCCCCTCAAGATTCATCAGGTCCTGGATCCCCCAGGACCCGGTATCAGCTCAGGTCCTGATGCAGGCAGTGCAAGGACTTCTGGATCTGGGAGTTATTTGCAAGGTTCCCTTGGGAGAATTGGGAGAGGGGTTCTACTCCAACCTTTTCACAGTACCCAAAAGAGATGGGTCAGTCAGGCCCATTCTGGATTTAAAGATCCTCAACAAATTTGTCAAGAACAAGCGCTTTCGCATGGAAACTCTGCGCTTGGCCGTTGGCTCTCTGATGTCCACAGACGTCATAAAATCCCCTGGGCGCAAAGATGCTTACCTTCACATCCCTGTGTTCCCGGGACATCAAAGGTTTCTCAGATTCGCGTTGAACGATCAACATTACCAATTTGTGGCCCTACCGTTTGGCCTCACTTCAGCTCCCAGAGTGTTCACCAAGGTGCTGGCGGGGGTGAAGTCTTTGATAAGGTCAGGGGGCATTCGAGTGCTGCCCTACCTGGACAACATCCTCATGGCCCCTTCAGCAGGCGGAGCTGGACACTCAGCGGGTGGTGTCCACCTTGGAGTCCTTCGGCTGGGTGATCAATCATCCCAAGTCCTTTCTGTCCCCTTCGTGGGAGACCCCATTTCTGGGGATGATTCTGGATATGGTTCAGTCACGAATATTCCTTCCCCAACAGAAGGTGGAAGCTCTGACTGCGCAGGTGCGGTCCCTGCTCTCGTGCCCCCAGCTCTCCCTCAGGCAGGGAATGCAGCTGGTGGGTCTGATGGTGGCGAGCTTCAAGGCGGTGCCCTTTGCTCAGTTCCCTGCAGTTTCACCTCTCAGTATGGGACAAGGATCCCGCGTCCTTGGATGGGGTTTGTGTGCTTCCCCCCATTGGTCAGAAGGTCCCTCTTTTGGTGGCTAGACCTCAAAAACCTGCTAAAGGGCAGGTCCTTTCTAGCCCCCTCCTGAGAGACGGTCACCACGGATGCCAGTCTGTCAGGTTGGGGGGGATTCTGGAGGTCCCTGAGGTTCCAGGGGAGGTGGGGCCCTCAGGAGGCCCATTTACCCATCAACATTCTGGAACTACGGGCGGTCAGGTTGGTTCTGGAACAGTTGACCAATCACCTGCAGGGACTGTCTGTACAGGTGCACTCAGACAACAGGACGGCGGTTGCCTACATCAACCATCAGGGAGGGACCCGGAGCAAGGGTGCCCTCCAGGAAGTGTTGCGGATTCTGACATGGGCGGAGGCCAATGTTCAATGCATTTCGGCTGTTTACATCCCGGGGGTAGAGAATCTCCTAGCAGACTCTCTGAGCAGGGGGACTTCCCGTCAGGGGGAGTGGTCCCTCTGCAACGGGGTGTTCCAGTCCCTGTGTTACCGGTGGGCCTACCGGATGTGGATCTGTTTGCATCCCGTCACAATCACAAGCTCCCGGCCTTTGTCTCCCTGTCTCAGGATCCTCTGGCTTTGGCCACGGACGCTGGGCAGGGTTCTGCGCAAGATTGCCCTGGAAAGGGTGCCAGTGATTCTGGTGGCCCCAAGGTGGCCAAGAAGAGTGTGGTTCGCAGACGTGGTACAAATGGCGGTAGACCAGTACGTCCTGCCAGAGGCGCCAGATCTACTCACTCGGCTCCTTACGCCATCCCAATTTACAAACTCTGGCTTTGACGGCCTGGCTGCTGAAACCTCCATCTTGATGGAGAAAGGCTTGTCTGCCTCAGTGGTCGATACCATGGTACAGGCCAGGAAGAAAGCTTCTTCTGCCATCTATTATAGGGTATGGCGTTCCTACAAAGACTGGTGTGAGTCTAGGTCTCTTCTCTGCAGGGAGTTCTTCATCCCTAGGATTCTGGAGTTTTTACAACATGGATTGGAGTTGGGTTTAAAACTCAGTACTGTGAAGGGTCAGGTTTCTGCCCTGTCTGTCTTCTTTCAGAAGTCTTTTGCTCAGCATCCCTTGGTTAAGACCTTCTTTCAGGGGGTCACTCATGTGCGTCCCCCACGTAAGCCTACGGTCCCTGTTTGGGACTTGAACCTGGTTTTGTCTGCCTTGCAGGGTGCTCCCTTTGAGCCTATTCAGGATGCTGCTCTGGCTGTACTTACCCTCAAAGTTGTTTTTCTGGTGGCTATCACTTCAGTCAGGCGTGTGTCTGAGCTGGCGGCGCTGTCTATTTAGCCCCCATACTACGAGAGACACCAGGACAAGGTGGTGTTCCGCTTTAAGCCAGATTTTCTGCCAAAGGTGGTGTCTGCCTTTCATTTGAATCAGGATATTGTCCTTCCTTCATTGTGTCCTAATCCTAGCAACGCTAAGGAAAGGGTTCTGCATTCCTTGGATGTGGTCAGGTGTCTGAAGTATTACCTGGTAGTCACTGCGGCCTTCAGGAAGACTGATGCTCTTTTTGTGGTCCCCTCTGGTCCTAGAAAGGGTTTGGCTCCGGCTAAGTCTACTATTAGCAAATGGATTCGTCGGGCTGTGATTCAGGCTTACTCTGCTAAGGGGAAGAGTCCCCCCTTCCGTCTTACTGCTCATTCTACTCGTGCTATTGGTGCCTCTTGGGCCTTCCAGCACCAGGCTTCTGTTGAACAAGTTTGCAAGGCCGCTACTTGGTCTTCTGTTCATACCTTTTCGAAGTTTTACAAGGTTAATGTTAGGGCCTCAGCTGATGCTGTTTTTGGCCGCAAGGTTTTGCAAGCGGCAGTAGTTTAAACTGCCTGTTGTCACGTTTTGTTGGGGGATCCCACCCTACCTTATGGACACTGCTATTGGATGTCCCAAGTGTAAGTATTATATCTGGAGCAGGACATACTGTATACTAAGAATAATACAATTCTGTGAAGAACTCACCTGTAGAATTCATATTATAAGTATACCGTACGTCCTGCTCCACCCCACCCTGGTTTTTGCATTATTCTGGATCCCCTGTATGGTGATTGTTATCATTGTCAGTTACCAGTTGTTCTGGGTGGTTTAATTCTCCCGGCTTCTTGTTCACTGCTTTTCAATGCTGGGGGTTTGTGGGAGGTCCCTGGGTATTTGAAGGGCTGGGAGGAGCCTGTTTTTGCATGTCTCTGCAGTGCAGCGCCATCTGGCGGAGGATAACCCAAGTGTAAGTATTATATCTGGAGCAGGATGTACTGTATACTTATAATATCAATTCTACAGGTGAGTTCTTCACAGAATTGTATTTTTAGAATCATGGATGTATTAAAGCCTAATTTCAGGCTTCCTATAAGTTGGTAAATGAGTGTGGATTAAATGGCGTTAAAAAAGCAACAGTGGTGTGGGTAAGTTTTACAGCAGTCCTGGGATTTCACACACAGGGGCATCCCAAATCTGGATATCAAAACCCAGTGGTGCAAAAGTGGACACTGGTCTGGTTTAAATTCTTGTTTTTGTCCACAAAATGCTCTGATTCCCTTCATCCTTTTTGCTTTGCAGGTTTGCTGAATTTATCTTGGGGTCCAGCCATGTGTCTCCAGTGGAGGTGGCTGAACATGAAGAGCAGTATGGACTGGGCAGTTGTTTCCTGGCAGAACAGTTTTTTACCCAGGACAGAGAAGAGCAGCAGGACCAAGACAGGCACCCGTTATCTGAACAGAACCAGATGAATTCATTTCTTGATCAGTCTGACCATGAGGCCGGTTTACTGCTGCAGTGATTTTTATTAGTGACACTAGTGTGCTGGACATTTGTAAATGTGAAGATTGGGGTTATTTCTGTAAGAGTGACTATATTATGAATTATTTTTCTATGATAAGGGGGACTTGTCCAATCACTATGTATTGCTGTGATGTGTTCTCCCAGACCATTGATACAAGACTCTTGCTGCTTATTATGGAAGAAGGAACAAAGCCACCTAAAAGACTGCTCCCCATGTCACAGCATGGACATGTGGCCAGAGATGGTTCTTCTCAAAACAAAGGAGGGAGAGGTTGCTTGATTTTAATGTCATCAATTTAAAGCCAGTACAATGTCCCACATTTCATATTTATCACTTAAGCTGCTGTGATTTTGATGAAGCTCCATGGTTCAGTTATACTTTAAGAGGCCCATGTTAGTCAAAAGGTTGAGCACCACTTGTTTAAACTGGAACACCACCATTTTTTCAGAAAAAGGAGGGTTGTTCCTGGTGAGGGGCATCCCAATTGCTGATTCTCCCCTAGCCCAGGTAAACCAGAAAAATCTTAACTTTACCCTTGGTCACCTGGCAAAATTGACCAGGGCCATTGGCCACCACTGTCACATGGTCCACAGTCTTCTTCTGGGTTTCCGGTTGCTGGCTAATCTCAGTTCTCAATTTTACCAGGGGACCAAAGAGATGGGTAAGATTTCTCAGGTTTGATGGGGTTAATGGAGGGTCACTAATAACTGGGATGCCCCCTGTGTTTGGAAGAATACTTATTTTGTGTTTTGGAAACTGGTCACGGGCCCCAATGAATAGGTATAGAATTGTTTCTTCTTGATCATCTTCATTATGCTGTTAAATCAAGATACCTCCTGATTCAACAAATGCTATACCAGGTCCTGCCACTGCACCACCCCATTACCACATTCATATGTAACAATCCTCACATGCTACCACCATGCTTGCTGATTGGCTTACCTCTCCAAGTATATGGGACTTACAGCCTTTTCCCATCTGTCACACATCTTAACCATGATCCTAATTCTCAGCTGTCTAAACTTCTGCCAATGTGAAACATATCATTGATAAAAAAAAGTATTAGTGAATTTGAAGGAGCAGACATGGCCTAGGAATTTATCTTGTAATTGTAGTGTTGCAGGTTTCATTCTCAGCCAGGATAGGACTGAAGTGCTATTATGCAAAGCACCTAACCTCCCAACTGCTCCCCAGGCCAGCATGTGTGCACTCGCTGCTTGTGTTTGTCTAACTGCTTGGATGGGTAAAAATGTGGAGGAAAAATTCCTGTGTGTGTAAGCATACAATGGCCGTCTATGCAAAAGTATCCAAATTGTGCCAAAGATTTTACCGTTCCTCCAAGCTACTTCTGCCACAGCTATTTGCCAATGTGCTCCCCACCATATCACTCTCTGTGTGGCCCTCCCGTCTTTACTGTGCCCCTATTTAACTACCTTTACTCATCCATTTTATTTATCCCTTCCACTTTCCCCCACAGCATGTCGGGGTCCACATTTGGCCCCTAGGCTGCATGTTGAGCATGTGATCCTGTCACCAGGAAGGCTTGGGGTGGCAGTTGGAGGCTTCTGTGCATGTGGCAGAATGAGATCAATAGGCTGGCCTATTGCAGATATCCTGGAGCGGGCCCCATTATAAAATAGATGTTACCCAGGCAGGTGTGGGCGGATATTCAATATGTATTGAAACTTTTCAGCAAGTCACATTGAGTGACAGGAATCCTTTAAAAAAATCGATTTTTCCATACAAATCAAGTGGTAAAAAGATTCTGCAATTATTTGCTGTGACATTATTAATGTATAAAATCTTTGTACTTTTTTGTTTGGTATATCTGTTGTTATTAACTGGCATTCTTGTTTTATCAGATAATCTAATTATCGCTAGATTCCACCAATATCCGTGTCATTGCACTTCTCAGCAAAAACTCATCAAATCAAGTTTTATAAAATGTTATTTTAACTCTTCATTAACATAGCTAAGATACGTGTGCTTCTAAAGTTCCTTATTAGTACAGTTCCACTATATTATCCAGCGCTATTAAATATTACCGGGGGGGGCGGGGTTGTGCCTCCCAAATGTCTTCTGTGAGTGTCAAGGTGCATGAGGGAACATTTTGTGCAAATCATAGATTGATAGAGAAAAAGAGGGAAGAGTAAAACATCGATAAAGGAGGGGAGGGGTTCACCATGCTCTGGGTCAGGACACACATGCAGGGTTACTGGTCTGTCACTCCATGACTTGTTTGTACTGGCTTAGTAGCCAAGTGAGGGCGAGTGTAAGTCCTTCCATCTCGAAGCCAATCTCTGTTTCCAGAATCTGGGTATACACAGTTTCCCCTGAAAATAAGCCCTTCCATGCTTCAGGATTTTTGAGGATGTTTTAAATATAATCTTTACTCCAAAATAAGCCCTAGTTACAGGGGAAAATAAGGCAGTTGTCTTGGGCACCAAAAGGCCACTGTCTGGGCCATTTCTTGCCCAGGGCACCAGGTACCTCTGCACACTAGCATCCCACCTCACCAATATGACACAGGTGTCACATGACAGCAAGTCTCATATTGTGTAGCTGTGCAAAATGCCGGGGAGCTGCATGCAGAAGCCAGGAACTCACTCTGTAGCGCCACCTGTCTGACCCCAAGCCCACTATAGGCACAGTAGCACCTGTAGAAAATATTCCCTTTTCTATGGCATGACACCCACTAGGAACATGGGGGGGGGGTGGAGCTGCCATATTACAGTAGCTACACATGTAAAAGGGGAGATACATCCCCTGAAAATAAACCCTAGCACCTGTTTTGGAACATATATTGATAAAAGACCCTGTCTTCTCGGGGGGGAAACACAGTAACTGACCTTGCTGCATTGATCAGTGGTATATTTGGCTAATATCACATTACTATGATGCAGTAGTTATATTGCGGGGCCAGGCAGTTGATGACCAAGTTCTTAATATTTGGGCAGCTCCAGAAAATATGAAGTAATGGGCTTTTCCTTGTTGCCCCCTTTTAATATTAAGGTGCATAATATGTTTGCTTGTTCATGTCTTGAAGATGGGCAGCTCAATCTTTAAAAGGTGGTTCACAATGGCTGCCTGTGTCTGATAGAACCCGGCATAATCCCAATGCTTGTTCTATTACAAATATTCCAGCAGTCGGTCAATAACTGGATTGTGGGACTTCATGTCGGTTTCCCAGGGAGCCAATGAAATGTGATGCTCTGCACTTTTCCCTCTCATGGCTTTTTTGTTAAAATAAAAGATTTAATCATAGGAGGTGCACAATGTGATCACAGGCAGAAAAAGGAAAGTGCATACTTAGGTTTAGGGTTTTTTTTTTTGCAGGGATTTTCTAGGATTTGGATATTCTATAAAAATCCCAGTGGCTGCTGAATCTGAATGAGTAAACATGCAGACTTTCCAAATATGCATCAAACATCTGAATGTTGTATATAAAATTCCTGTGACTAAGTCACCTATCAGTGTCAATAAGCATGCAGGTCCTTCATTTGTGCACCCATCATCAGCACGGCCTGCTTACCGAATATACCTATGTAATGTACATCCAATAATAGCCTCTGGTCAGAGGTTACTTTCAGGCAACATCAACAGACCTCATAGATCCTCTCAGAAACGTGTTTACTGCCACCACTATTTATCTCTGCTATTTCAACCTTGTATCAATAAAATGAGAAGTGCAAAGCCCCACATAGCATAAAATGGTTCAAGTATATGTTAAAATGAACCAAAACCTACGCACCAACCTTGTTTAAAGTCCAGAAGGACAAAACACAGGTGAAGACGCATGCAGCAGTGAAGTAGACACTGCCCATGTGAGTGCCGGGCAGCCAATTGCGGGAGCGAGAGAAAGGTGAGAATTATGTTGGGGGGGGGGGGGCAGCATTCTGGATGCACCCCCCCCCCGATTGTCCTTTGCTGCTCCGCTGGTTGGAATAGCCAACTCCTGTGTAACTTGCAGCATTGTCAGTGTGTTTTAGCTCCATTTAATTTGAGCATTGACACGTTTCAATGAAAATGGAATTACATGGCGCCGTTTCTTTTCCCTGAGTTAGTGTTTTGACAATATTTTTAAGTGAAATGTGGGGAAAAAATTACATTTTGAAAATGTTAGTGATGTCTTATCTCAGAAAATGCATTTCACATAACAACCACTAAGGAGCAGGCTTCATTCAGTTGCAAATAAAGTAAATACAGTAAACACGGGGCGAATTCCCAATTCCCTGCTGTATCTATTCCTCCTGCTGATTTATTGCATTGTCATACAATCGATGAAACTCTTTTTTTTTTTTTTTTTTTTTTTTTTTAAACTGCAGCCTCCTTTTAAAGCAGACCTAAACCCTGTCTGAAGCTCCTTGACATTCATTTAAATAGGAGCAACCACCATCCTAGAGTCTTGGGGCAGTGGTTTCCCTCTTTATGGGGCTTCCCAAATTGGGGTGCCTCATTGTGTGAGACTCTGGGAATCACCCAATAAACTGAGTTTTGATTTGTTAATATGCACGGCCTACAGTGCGGATTAGACAAGAGCCTGCACATGCGGCATGGGTCCAGGGGAAATGTGAGTTTTTGGGTGTTTCACACAGCAGGGCATCCTAAACCAGGATGCCCCTGGGGCAAGAACCATAGCCTAGGATAATGGAAATCTCGGGTGTTGGTCAACATTAAATGAAGTGCAGATGGGATGCTGCAGTAAAGCAGACTGAAGGGGGGTGTTGCTCCTCTTTAAAGTGAACCAACCACTGGTTTTGGCAGCCCTAGAATATAAAAGACAAAAACATGACAATATAAAGAGGTACGTTTAGGGGCAAACTGGGGAGGGTTTCTCACAGCGAAGCATTCCAATTCGGAAGATAGCTTGTGCATGCACCTTGGGACTGGTGGAAAGTTTTTAGGTTGAATGTAAACCATTAGCTTCCATTTCTTTTCATTCTTCAATGTGCACTGTACAAAAAGATATCTGAAGCGAGAGCAGTGGGAGATCATAATGGTGGTGTTTCTGTACCGTACCTAAATGCAGGGTGGGGTTGGGGTCACTGACTGTTAAAAACACAATAGGAGCATTTAACTAATAACTAAGGTGAAAAAAGCTCTCAAATCCCCTCCCCTCAGTCATTGGCATGCTTTTTTTTGCTGAGTGCTGCCCAAATCAGGCACCGGGGAGAATTTTTCGGGTTAGGTGCCTTGCTCAGAAGTACTTCAGTCATGTTCCATGGCCGGAATTCAAACCTACAACCCTCGCAAGGCCACTTCCTTACGTCTAGGCCACGACTGCCCCACATACTAGTGCCTGACTGTATGTATGTGTGTGGTTACAATCAATGAATCATTTTTTTCTCATCTCTTCCATTCTGAGGCACCACTAGTAGCAACGTGTGGGTTAATCTTAGCCGTAGGAGGGGACTGCAAGATAAAAAAAAATAAAAATAGCCCCCCCCTGCCTATATAGGGCAGGCTGTGGCAGGATATCCCCAGTTATTTTCTTGCTGTCGCAAGGGACTGTGAAGATGTCTGGATTTTTTTGTTTTTAGTACAGTGCTGAACATCCATCGGTCTACCAGCCCTCACCAGCTGCAGCGTTCCTATGGACCCCCGATAGATGCCTGAAGTCCGTTTCCAAGCCAATAGCACGAGAAGGTCAGGCAGTTTTTTTCCCAGGCTTGTGAATAAGCTTCCATCTCCTCCTAAGGTCCTGGCCACCAAGAACCCCTTTCCAGATGAGGCGCTCAAGGTTTGGTCTTCACCACCTGAGGTTGGCAAACCAGTGTCAGGTCTGGTTCGCCACACCCTTATCCTACTTTGGATAGTGCAGCCTTGAGAGACCTGGCAGATAGGAGGTTGGACCAGCTGTTATTCTCCATGGTGGGGTCGGCCATCTTTTTGGTGAGCATCTGGATGACCTGGCCTGGAAAGCCATGGGTGAGAAGTCGACTAAGCTTCCACAGGAACAGAAAGCGAGGACCTTGTTTCACAGATGCTAAATATTCCAAGTATGCATCACGCCCTGCTCCAGTAATAATCATTACATCTGGGATATAGTCCACAAGAGGGCGCTTTACTGCAGAGATGGCAAAAAAGAGGCCCCTCCCGGTCCATATATACCCGGGACCTCCCACTCATTCCCCAGTTTAGTCTCTGCAGTGGGCTAAACTGGTCAAGATGATGGCTCTCCTTGTAGGTAAGCCAGGCTGCACAGCCCCCGGCCCTATATCCTATTCCCACCCGTGCCACTATTCTAAGCAGACAGCACGTCCTGCTCCAGACATAGTCCTTACATGTGGGTATACCTCCGCCTTCAGCGCCGTGCACTGCAGAACATGAAGAAAACAAGCTCCTCCCGGCCCTACATATACCGGAGGACCTCCCACAAATCCCCAGATTTCTCTGCAGTGCTGAAACTGCGAAGACATGAAGTATCACGCTCTCGCAGGCGAGCGGGGCTTGACAGCCCGAGGCCCTGCGGGACTATTTCCACCTGTCCTCAGTGTGAATTAATGCCTCCCAGCCTGGGCTGCGTTGGTCGGGTGAAGGTAGGCAGCACCCAGTGTGCTTATGGAGCTAGACTCCACCGCAATCCCCCTCCATAGGACAGGCGGTTAAGGCGTATGGTGAGCCTTCAATTGGATGCCCCTCTCCCTGTGTAGCGGTGAACCCAGTATATTGGATCACCTCCCTCCCTAGTTTCCCCCGTTAGTGGGATTATCCTTGCCCTAATCACACTAGTTACCCATATTATTAATCGGATACTGGAGTCAGAGCCGCGCTTCACTGCAGCTTTCTGCTTCCTACAGCGCTTTCTTTGCATTTACTCGGTGCGTACGTCGGCCCTATTCGATTGACGCTTGGCGTTCTATCACGGTATTCACTCTGTCAGATTTCTCTGAGGTGATTCTCCCTGACAATATCTGTTGTTTCTGATTGACTGCGCGCCTTCGAGCTTCGCGCTCTCCAGAGGGGGGGGCGTGGCTTGGTTTGGCGCGTTCCACGCCGTCGTCTGCTCTGGCCCGCCCTTCGAGGTTCGCTTGGCGCCATTTCCCTCTCACATGCGCGCGGTGAAGACGGTCCTCCCCTCGCTGTACTGTAAGTGCCTCATGGACTCATGGGCGATTCCTTTCCTAGCTTTGGCTCCTTCGCGCTTGGCTCTGACATCCCTTTTCCCCTTGTGTCTTTCAGACCGCGGACTTCGGCGGCTTCTCCCGGCTCGGCGTAGCATCCGGTCCAGACCATTTTAAACTAATTACTCCCACTTCCCAGCAGGTGTTTGGGGCATCCAGGGTTGCTTTACAGCGTCAATCCCTACTGGCATATTGAATATAATAATCACCATATGGAGGCATCTCAGGAGATTGTGAACAGGGTTCCTTCGGGACAAGCCCGTCTGTGTGTAGCTTGTGGGGTCTTACCTAACAGTGGTGACAATGCACGGGTCTGTGTCCCTTGTGCCCAGCAGGCGCTAGCTGGCCTTCCCACCTCTTCCGAGGCTGGGCCCGCACCTCGCCTTGCTTCCCCTACTCCCCCAAGCCTAAGTCTAACCCCCAATACTAGCGGGGACTCTCATGCTGATTTTGCCACTAGACTGGCTAGCGTGGAAAATGTAATCACTGGCTCCTTGGCGCGCAAGGCTACCGCCAAAAAGCGCCACTTGAATCCTGAAGCCACTATTCTTCCTTTAGAATCTGACGATTTACATTGGTCTTACGCACATTCCCCCTCAGAGGAAGGGGAACTGTTTTCTGACTTGGGGTCCTATGACGATGAGTCCAGGAGTCAGGATGAATCTGGTTCTGATCTTTGGTCCCAGGAGGACGTTGATAGATTGCTGGCCCAGATCTTTGATGTGTTATCCCTCTCTCCCCCGCCTGCGGCTCCTCGACAAAGAGGTGACCTGTTCCATATCGCTAGGGTGCGGTTGGAGTTTCCTGAACAAACTCATTTTAATAATCTCGTCTTAAAGGAGTGGGAACATCCCAGCAAACTCCAGGGTGTTCCTAAAACTGTGGATAAGAAGTATCCATTCCCTGCTGACCTGATCAAGTGTTGGACTTCGCCGCCCGAAGTCGATGCCCCGATACTTGGTCTGTCCAATACCTCTATTATGCACTCCCCTGACACTACCACGCTGCGGGATCTGGAGGATCGGCGGGTTGATCAACTGGCATGTCATGCCTTTGCATTTGGGGGAGCCTCGCTCCGCCCGGTTTGTGCTTTAGCCGTCACGGCGGTGGCACTCAGGACTGTGGTGAAGACTGCCCTTGAAGGGGCGGATGACTTGGCCTCTGACGCCGCCAACGCTCTAGTTACCTGTGAGACTTTTATCAACTATATCCTGTCTGCATCGGATGATGCTATTAAACTGAGTGCTAGATCCTCTGCTCTAGTGGTAGCCATACGCCGTGCGGTCTGGTTACGCCAGTGGGCCGCTGACAATGTCGCCAAGAAGGCTCTTACAGGACTTCCATTCAAAGGGCTGCGACTGTTTGGAGAAAGGTTAGATATCTTCGCTAAAGGTGGCAAACTGCCCCAGCGCAAGCGTCAGATTCGGCCCTTTCGTGGCCCAAGCTCTCCCTCGACCCCCTATCGTGGGGCTAAACAGGGAAGAGGGGTGTCCTTCGCCGGAGCTCGCACAGATTCCTGGAACAGGAGCAGAGGACGCCGCCCCAGTTCTTCCTGGGGACCCAAGCCCAAAGCCCCTCCCAAGACCCCCAAGCATGAAGGGGCGCCCTCGCCCGTCAGGGTGGGGGGACGTCTACAGCATTTTCAGCATGTCAGGAGATGCCACGTCCCAGACCGGTGGATTCAGGAGGTAGTGTCCTCCGGTTACAAGATAGTTTGTTGTACTGCCCACTACCAGGTTCGTCGGGTCCCGAATCCAACAGGATCCTGCCTCAGCACAAGTCTTGATGCTAGCGGTGCAGGACCTTCTAGACCTCGGGGTCATTTGCAAGGTCCCCTCAAAGGACAGGGGCGTGGGGTTTTATTCCAACCTTTTCACGGTGCCCAAAAAGGACGGGTCAGTCAGACCCATTCTGGATTTAAAGATCTTAAACAGATTTGTAAGAAACAGACATTTTCGTATGGAAACTCTGCGCTCGGCCATTGCCTCGCTGCGCCCAGGGGACTTCATGACATCTGTGGACATCAAGGACGCTTACCTGCACGTTCCGGTGTTCCCAGGGCATCAAAGGTTTCTCAGATTCGCGCTGCTGGATCGGCATTACCAGTTTGTGGCTCTGCCATTCGGGCTTACGTCTGCCCCCAGGGTATTCACCAAGGTGCTGCCAGGAGTAATGTCTCTAATGAGACAAAAAGGCATACGAGTGTTGCCCTACCTGGACGATATTCTCATCTCTTCTCAGTCTCTGCGGCAGGCAGAGCTGGACACGCGGTTGGTGGTGGTCACTCTGGAGTCCTTTGGCTGGGTAATCAATTACCCAAAGTCTTCTCTGTCCCCCTCCTCAGTGACACCGTTGCTGGGGATGATTCTGGATTCAGTTCAGTCAAGGATATTCCTTCCTCCACAGAAGGTGGAAGTTCTGACAACGCAGGTGAGGTCCCTGCTCGCGAGCCCTCATCCCTCCATCAGGCAGGGAATGCAGTTGGTGGGCTCGATGGTGGCAAGCTTCGAGGCGGTGCCCTTTGCACAATTTCATTTGAGAACTCTGCAGCTTCACCTTCTGTCAGTTTGGAACAAGGACCTAGCGTCCTTGGACGAGATCTGGGTGCTTCCTCGGTCAGACAATCCCTTGCGTGGTGGCTGGACCACGGGAACTTGACAAGGGGCAGATCCTTCCTGGCTCCCTCCTGGGAGACGGTCACAACGGATGCCAGTCTCTCGGGCTGGGGGGGATTCTGGAAGTCCCTGCGTTTCCAGGGGAGATGGGGTCCTCAATGCATCTCGGCTGTGTACATTCCGGGGGCGGAAAATCTGCTAGCAGATGCCCTGAGCAGGGGGTCGTCCCGTCAGGGGGAGTGGTCCCTCTCCAACACGGTATTTCAGTCTCTGTGTCACCGTTGGGGTCTCCCAGACATGGATCTGTTTGCGTCCTGTCACAATCACAAGCTCCCGAGCTTTGTATCCCTGTCTCAGGATCCTCTGGCTCTGGCCTCGGATGCTCTGTCAATGTCTTGGAGGGAGTTTTGGCTCCTGTATGCGTTTCCACCAATTCCCCTTCTGGGCAGAGTGCTACGCAAGATCGCTCTGGAAGGGGTACCCACGATTCTGGTGGCCCCAGGGTGGCGAAGAAGAGTGTGGTTCGCAGACGTGGTTCAAATGGCAGTAGATCAGTACGACCTACCAAGGATACCAGACCTTCTAACTCAAGGGTCTCTACGCCATCCCAATTTACTAACTCTGGCTTTGACGGCTTGGCTATTGAAACCACCATCTTGAAGGAAAAGGGTTTGTCCGCTCCTGTAGTGGCTACCATGGTGCAAGCCAGGAAGAAGACTTCTTCTGCTATAAATTATAGGGTATGGCGTGCCTACATTGACTGGTGTGAATCCAGGTCTCTTCCCTGCCGGGAATTCTTAGTCTCCAGGGTGCTAGAGTTTTTACAACATGGTCTAGACTTAGGTCTTAAGCTTAGTACTTTGAAGGGCCAGGTTTCGGCCCTGTCTATCTTCTTTCAGAAGACCTTTGCCCAGCACTCTCTTATCAAGACCTTCTTTCAAGGGGTCACTCATGTGCGTCCCCCTCGGAAGCCTATGGTTCCTGTTTGGGATCTAAATTTGGTTTTGTCGGCCCTGCAGGGTCCTCCTTTTGAGCCTATTCATGAAGCAGCTCTTGCTGTTCTCACGCTCAAGGTGGTCTTTCTGGTAGCTATTACCTCGGTCAGACGTGTGTCTGAATTGGCTGCCTTGTCTATTCAGCCTCCCTACTTTGAGAGACACCGGGATAAGGTGGTGTTTCGCTTCAAGCCGGACTTTCTGCCTAAGGTGGTGTCTGCATTCCATGTGAATCAAGATATTGTACTTCCTTCCTTGTGCCCTAATCCTAGTAACCCTAAGGAGAGGGTTTTGCATTCCCTGGATGTGGTTAGGTGTGTCAAGTCTTACCTGGTTACCACTCAGGCCTTTAGGAAGACGGATGCTCTCTTCGTTGTGCCTCATGGGCCTAGGAAAGGTTTGGCTCCCGCCAAGTCTACCATCAGTAAATGGATTCGTCAGGCTGTGGTTCAAGCCTATACTACTAAGGGGAAGACTCCCCCCTTTCGTCTTACTGCTCATTCTACTAGAGCTGTTGGGGCTTCTTGGGCTTTTCAGCACCAGGCCTCTGTGGAGCAAGTTTGTAAGGCCGCTACTTGGTCTTCTGTTCACACCTTTACAAAGTTTTACAAGGTTGATGAAGGCCTCAGCTGATGCTGTGTTTGGCCGCAAGGTTCTGCAGGCGGCAGTAGTTTAAACTGCTTGCTGTTGCCTTTCTGTTGGGGATCCCACCCTTCTTTACGGACACTGCTATTGGATTCCCACATGTAAGGACTATGTCTGGAGCAGGACGTGCTCTCTGCTTAGAATAATACAACTCTGTGAAGTACTCACCTGTAGAGTTGGTATTATAAGCTGCTCCACCCCACCCTGATTTCACTTTTTTCTGAATCCCCTGTTTGGTGATTGTTATCTTTGATATTGTTTGCCAGTTTTGGGTGATTGTTTCTCCTGGCCTCTCATTCTCACTGCTTTTTAATGCTGGGGATTTGTGGGAGGTCCTCCGGTATATGTAGGGCCGGGAGGAGCTTGTTTTCTTCATGTTCTGCAGTGCACTGCGCTGAAGGCGGAGGTATACCCACATGTAAGGACTATGTCTGGAGCAGGACGTGCTGTCTGCGTATAATACCAACTCTACAGGTGAGTACTGTATTTTTACATGCCTCCCAGCTACGGCTGCATGGTTCGGGTGATGGTAGGCAGCACCTATTAGAGGTGCTTATTTACTGGAGCATAAAAAAGCTCCGTCCGCTTTAGCCCCTACTACATGTACCCAAATGTATTGCTGGGCTTATCCCCCTTCTCCCTTGTCCGGTTAGTCGGGGGGGGGGGGGGTGTCGGTGTGCTTGTGAGCGTTTGCCTTGACTCCCTTTGTGATTCACTGTGTGTGTATGTGCTTCATGTTACAGCGCTGGCACTTACTCAGCGCTCCTTCCCCCTCCATTAGTGCAGCATGTCACTTCAATGAATGGATCGATCGGCCCGTGCTCGCTCCGCGGCAGCGGCGGGCCGGTGACGTCATCAGTTGCTGGGGGCCGGGTGATAGTCTGCCTGGCCTCCCTGCTCAGTCCCCGCATTCCTGGGGGGACGGGGCCTAGCACCTGCCACGCTCCGCATCTGGCCAGCCCCCTCTGGAGATGATCGGCGCCATCTTGCCTGCCTAGAACTGGTGTGACTGTGGTTCTGTGAGTGCCCCCAGCGGGCTTTTCTTATTGCATATCTTTATAATGTTTAATGGCATTTTTATGGATATACATGCATATTGATGGGAATTTTGTCTATGCTTGTGTCTTTCAGGCTGGGACAACCTACTTAGAGGTTTCTCCCGGTCCTGGGTCCTAGGTTAAAATTCCTAAATTGGGGGCTTAATTGTAAATCCTCCCACTAGCGGACACTTAAGGGGCATCCCGGGTAGCTGCACAGCGTAATTCCCACTGGTCATTGCGACTGCTAATTCACCATATGGAGGCTTCCCAGGATATTGTGCTGGGGGTCCCTTCGGGGCAAGCCCGGCTATGTGTGGTGTGCGGGGCAACCCTTGTGGGCGATGATGTGAGGGTTTGTGTACCCTGCGCCCAGCAAGCGCTTTTGCGGCAATCTGGGCCCCATGTGTCGGGATCGGCACCCTCGGCCTCTTCCCCCGCGCCTGGTTATGACCCCTAGTGACATTAACACTAGTGGGGACTTGCAATCTGATTATTCTTAGTATACAGTACGTCCTGCTCCAGATAGATTACTTACACTTGGGTTATCCTCCGCCAGATGGCGCTGTAAAACAGGCTCCTCCCGGCGCCTCAAATACCCGGGACCTCCCACAAATCCCCAGGTTTCTCTGCAGTGCTTACTGCGAAGACATGAAATTATCACTCTCTCGCAGGTGAGCGGGGCTATTAGCCTGCGGCCCTGTTGGACTATTCCCACCCGTTCCTCGTGTGATGTGCCTCCCAGCCTGGGCTGCGCTGGTCAGGTGAAGGTAGGCAGCACCATGTGTGCTTAAGGAGCGCTGCTCCACCGCAATCCCCCACCAAAGGGTAGGCGGTATAGGCTGATAGTGAGCCTTTATGGATGCCCCTCCCGCATTATTGCCCCATGTAGCGGTGGGTCCTGTACAGAGGGCCGCCATCCTCCCTCGTTCTCCCTGTAGCCTTCGGGAGGGAAAGAAGGGGGGGGGGTGAGCGTGTAGCGTGATTCGTGCATACGCCGTTTTGTCATGTCTTTTCACTAGTATATGTGGTGTCTGCCGCCGTGCTGACTTGTCTTTTTTACTATTGCAAATGCGGCCACGCGCGTCTTTTCCTTCATTTGGATGTTCCGCACCGGGCGGCGGCGTTACCTCAAATGCTTCTGCGTTATCATTGGCTGCTTGTCTGTGGGCTTCGCGCTCTTCTGGGGGGGGGGCAGGGCCTGGCTTGGCGCGCCCTGCGTCACGGTCCGCTCTGGCCCGCCCTTCGAGGTACTCTCGGCGCCATTTTGTCAGCATGCGCGTGTGTGGCGGTTATACTTACCGCGGTCCTTAAGTGCCCTCGGGGGCGGTTTTTATACTCATTGTAGTGTGTTTGGTTCTGACACCCCTTCTTCCCACTGTGTCTTTCAGACGGGTGAAGCCATTGACTTCTCCTGGCCAGGTGTAATTGATAGTTGGGCCTTGTATAATTACTCCCACTTCCCTAGCGGGTCATTGGGGCATCCAGGGTTGCTTATAGCGTAAATCCCTACTGACATATTGTGCCTAATAATCACCATATGGAGGCATCCCAGGATAGGTTACCACGGTCCCTTTGGGACAAGACCGGCAGTGTGTAGCGTGTGGGCAGCCTCGTGCTGATGCTGACAAGGCACGGGTCTGTGTACCTTGTGCTGAGCAGGTGCTTGCATTGCAATCTGGCCTGCCAGTGGCTGCACCTCGTTTCACTTCACCTACTCCCCCAAGCTTAAATCTCACTCCTGCTGAGTTGCATATTAGTGGGGATTCTCAGCCTGATGTGTATTCTAGACTGGCTACTGTTGAACAGATTATTGCGAGGTCTTTAGCGCGTAAGGGCCCTGGTAAGAAGCGGCACTTGACGCCTAATGTTACTGTTTTCCCTATGGGAACTGAGGAGTGTATGAATCTGTGTGGCTATACCCCGTCTGATGAAGGGGAGCTCTTTTCTGATTCAGGCTCATCTGATGAGAGACCAAGGGGTCATGACGATTCTGGCTCTGACCCCTGGGGCCCGGATGACACTGACAGATTATTGACCCAGACCTTGAGGTTCTGTCTATCTTTCTCCCTGTTGAGGCTCCCAGGCAAAAAGGGGAGCTTTTCCATACAGCAAAATCACGTTTGGAATTTCCAGAGCAGGCACATTTCCATAACCTTGTGCTCAAGGAATGGGAGCGCCCAACAAGTTGGAGTTTGCTGCCGATCCCCCTCCAAGATTAATCAGGTCCCGGATTCCTCAGGACCCTGTGTCAGGAGCTAGTGCAAGCAGTGCAAGGCCTCCTGGAGCTGGGGGTCATCTGCCAGGTGCCTTTAAGAGAAAAAGGCAAGGGTTTTTATTCCAACCTAATCACAATACCCAAAAAAGTATGGTTCTGTTAGGCCCATCCTGGACTTAAAGATTCTCAACAAGTTTTGTAAGGGGCAGGCGCTTTCGCATGGAAAATCTGCGCTCTGCCATCAGTTCCATGCGCAAAGGGGATTTCATGGCTTCTGTGGACATCAAAGATGCTTACCTTCATATTCCTGTGTTCCCAGGTCATCAAAAGTTCCTCAGGTTCGCTCTGATGGATCAACATTACCAATTTGTGACCTTGCCCTTCGGCCTCACTTCAGCTCCCAGGGTGTTCACCAAGGTGCTGGCTGGCGTGATGTCTCTGCGTCCGCGTGCTTCCCTATCTGGACGACATCCTCTTCACTTCCCAGTCTCTACATCAGGCAGAGTTGGATACTCAGCTGGTGGTGCCCATTCTGGAGTCATTTGGATGGGTGATCAACCACCCAAAGTCCTCACTGTCCCCTTCCTTGGTAACTCCATTCCTAGGAATGAATCTGGATACAGTTCAGGCAAGGATCTTCCTTCCTCAACAGAAGGTGGACAATCTGATTGCACAGGCTCAGTCCCTCCTAGCTTGTCCCCATCCCTCCATCAGGCAGGGGATGCAGCTGGTGGGCCTGATGGTGGTGTGCTTCGAAGCGGTCCCTTATGCTCAGTTCCACTTGAGGCCTCTGCAACTTCACCTATTGTCTGTATGGGACAAGGACCCAGCGTCCCTGGTCAGGGTCTGTGTGCCCCCCCCCCCCCCCCCTGGTCAGGAGGTCCCTCTTGTGGTGGATGGACTCAAGGAACCTGTTGGGGGGCAGATCCTTTCTTGCCCCTTCCTGGGAGACGGTCACCACAGATGCCAGTCTATCAGGTTGGGGGGGGGGGGTTCCAACCTGCGGTTCCAGGGGAGGTGGGGCCCTCAGGAGGCCCACACATCTATCAATGTCGTGGAGCTGCGAGTGATCAGGTTAGTTCTGGCTCGCTTGACTACTCATCTTCAGGGCCTGCCTGTCCATTGGCGCTCGGACAACCAGACGGCAGTTGCCTACATCAATCATCGGGGGGGGGGGCCGGATCAAGAGGGCCCTCCATGAAGTGTCTCTGATCCTGACCTGGGTGGAGGCCAATTTCCCCTGCATATCAGCGGTGTACATTCCGGGGGTGGAAAATCTGCTGTCAGACCCTCTGGGCAGGGGGACCTCTCGCCAGGGAGAATGGTCCCTCTGCAACAGGGTGTTCCAATCTCTGTGTCACCATTGGGGCCAACCAGATGTGGATCTGTTTGCGTCCTGTCACAATCACATGCTCCCAGCCTTTGTCTCCCTGTCCCAGGATCCTCTGGCCTTGACCACGGATGCTCTAGCAATGTCATGGCAGGACATTCAGTTCCTGTATGTCTTTCCTCCATTCCCCCTGCTGAGTTCTGCGCAAGATTGTTCTGGAGGGGGTGCCAGCAATTGTGGTGGTCCCCAGGTGCCAAGAAGAATGTGGTTCGCAGACGTGGTGCAGATGGCTGTAGACCAGTATGTTCTGCCTGGGGTGCCAGATCTGCTCACTCAGGGCCCCTTACGCCATCCCAATTTACAAACTCTGGCTTTGACGGCCTGGCTGCTGAAACCTCCATCTTGATGGAGAAAGGCTTGTCCGCCTCGGTGGTTGATACCATGGTGAAGGCTAAGAAGAAAACCTCTTCTTCCATCTATTACAGGGTATGGCATACCTACCTTGACTGGTGTGAGTCTAGGTCTCTTCCCTGTCGGGTGTTTTCAGCCCCCAGGGTTCTGGAGTTCTTACAGCATGGGTTGGAGTCGGGACTCCTCCTCAGTACTCTGAAGTGTCAGGTTTCTGCCCTGTCTGTTTTCTTTCAGAAGTCTTTTGCTCAGCATTCCCTGATTAAGACCTTTTTTCCAGGGGGTCGCTCATGTGTGTCCCCCACGTAAACCTGTGGTCCCTGTTTGGGATTTGAACTTGGTTTTGTCTCCCTGGCAGGGTGCTCCCTATGCAGGATGCTGCTCTAGCTGTTCTTACACTCTAGGTTGTCTTTCTGGTAGCCATTGCTTCGGTCAGGCATGTGTCTGAGTTGGTGGCTCTTTCTATTCAGCCCCCATACTTTGGGAGACACCAGGACAAGGTGGTGTTCGCTTTAAGCCAGTTTTTCTGCCTAAGGTAGTGTCTGCCTTTCATTTGAATCAAGATATTGTTCTTCCTTCTTTGTGCCCTAATCCTAGCAATGCTAAGGAGAGGGTTTTGCATTCCTTGGATGTGGTCAGGTGTTGAAGTATTACCTGGTGGTCACTGCGTCCTTCAGGAAAAATTCTCTTTTTGTGGTCCCTTCTGGTCCCAGGAAGGGTTTGGCTCCTGCCAAGTCTACTGTTAGCAAATGGATCCTTCAGACCGTGATTCAGGCCTATTCTGCTAGGGGGAAGAGTCTTCCCTTTCGCCTTACTGCTCATTCTACTCGTGCAATTGGTGCCCCTTGGGCCTTCCAGCACCAGGCTTCTGTTGAACAAGTTTGCAAGGCCGCTACTTGGTCTTCTGTTCATACCTTTTCAAAGTTTTACAACGTTGATGTTAGGGCCTCAGCTGATGCTGTCTTTGGCCGCAAGGTTTTGCAGGCGGCAGTGGTTTAAACTGTCTGCTGTTACCTTGTTGTTGGGGATCCCACCCTACTTTATGGACACTGCTATTGGATGTCCCAAGTGTAAGTAATCTATCTGGAGCAGGACGTACTGTATACTAAGAAAATTACAATTCTGTGAAATACTCACCTGTAGAATTGGTATTATAAGTATAAAGTACGTCCTGCTCCACCCCACCCTTGGTTTTGCATTATTCTGGATCCCCTGTGTGGTGATTGTTATCATTGTTATAGTTACCAGTTTGGGTGGTAAAATTCTCCCGGCTTCTCGTTCACTGCTTTTCAATGCTGGGGATTTGTGGGAGGTTCCGGGTATTTTCCGCCAGACTGGCCAATATTGAGAGGTTGATTGCTAGCTCTGCAGCCCATAAGGCTCCAGACGACACGTGGCGCCCGCTGCGCCGGCCTTTACTTTTGAACAAGACAAATTCCCTGGATTGTCTGACTATACCCCTCTCGAAGAAGGGGAACTTTTTTCAGAATCAGATCTTTCTGATGATCAGCATTGCCTTGGCACTGATGCCGGCTCAGAGCATTGGGATGCTGACGACACCCATAGACTTCTGACTCAAATTTTTGAGGTACTTGCCATTTCCCCTCCTGCCGTGGCACCTAAGCAACAGGGGGAATTGTTTGGTACCGCAAAACCACGTTTGGAATTCCCCGAACAGACGCATATTAATAATCTGGTTCTCAAGAAACGGGAACAACCTAGCCGGCTTCCCGGTATCCCTAAGGGGTGGGATAGGAGGTATCCCTTCCCCTCGGATGTGGTCAAATGTTGGTCAACTCCCCCCGAGGTGGATGCCCCAGTCTTGGGGCTGTCTAATACTTCTGTTGTGCATTCCCCGGATTCCACTACCTTGAAGGATAGTGAGGACTGGCGTATTGACCAACTGGCCTCCCACGCCTTTGCTTGTGTGGGTTCGGCCTTGCGCCCCCGGTTTGTGCTTCCGCTATTACAGCCGTGGCTCTTAGGACCTTAATCAGGGGCCTTCCCATGAGGATCCTTCTAGTGCGGAATTTAGAGCCTTGTCACAATGTGAGTTGTTAATCACTTATGTACTCTCTGCCTTAGATGACACCATTCGGATGTGTAGCAAGAACTCGGCCTTGGTTGTCTCTATCCGCCGCTTGGTCTGGTTGCGCCAGTGGGCAGCAGACAATGCTGCTAAGAAGGATCTCACGGGGCTTCCCTTTAAAGCAGGGGTCTCAAACTCGCGGCCCGCGGGCCAACTGCGGCCCGCGGGACAATATTTTGCGGCCCCCCGCCTGGAAAAGCACTTAGCCACCTTCCCTCCGGTACTTGATGAAGATGAAGTCGCCGCTCTGAACGCACTTGGTGCAGGTCAGCCTCCGGCGGTGTTACACAGCGGGCAGCGCTCCACCGCCAAGTACAGTACCTCGGCGTCTCACCAGGGGGAGTAAGTGGCGGTGGAGCGCTGCCCGCTGTGTAACACCGCCGGACGCTGACCTGCACCAAGTGCGTTCAGAGCGGCGACTTCATCTTCTTCGATGGGAGGGACACGGAGAGGCAAGTACCAGCCTGTCAGTCACGCTCTCCACGCCTCACTTTTTTTCTTCTCTTTCCCGTTCAGGCGACAGGACGTTCTGCCATTGGAGGCCCTGCATGGGAGGAGGAGACGCAGGGGTTTCTCAATGGGCGTCTCCTTCTCCCTGGCTGTGTTGTGATCCAATCACATCAAAGAGTGTCACAGACAAGGAGTTTTTTTCTTCCTGGCTGTGACTCTCACTGTGATTGGATTGAGGCACATGGAGAAGGAGACGCCCATTGAGAAACCCCGGCGTCTCTTCCTCCTTGATGCTCAGTATTAGCATACAGGGCAAGAAATATACAGGGGGGCACAGCAGAGTGGAGGAGTGCTATTTTTATAAACCAGACAGGTGCGTGCCCACCCTAAAGGTATTTGGCTACTCCTGTGAGTAAAAATCAGGTCCTCTTTAATGTTGCCGAAGGTCATGCTAGGCAGCTAGGGGGACTGGGAAACTCTATTTCCGCTCATCCAGAGCACCTTGTGCTGAAGTGGGTATCTCAAGGCACCATAGGCCTAAGTTTTTGGTACGCAGCCCCAAATATGTCTTGCTCAAAGCCTGCAGTGAAGAGAAAGGTTGATGATGAGCACAGACAATTTCAGGAAAAGTGGGAAAAGCAATATTTCTTTATTGAGCACAAGGGCATCCCAACTTGTCTTATTTGCACAGAGAAAGTTGCAGTGCCCAAAGAATACAATTTGAAGCGTCATTACACAACTAGACATGCTGAGGAGTATGCAAAGTACAAGGAAGATGAGAGAGCCAACCAGGTTGCTAAACTTAAGACATGTCTGCTGAGGCAACAAGATTTCTTTAAGAAAGCAACCAAAGAGAATGATGCAGCAGTCGAAGCCAGCTACGTAGTTAGTATGATGATTGCTAAAGCAGGAAAGTCATTTAAAGAAGGGGAATTTATAAAAAAGTGCATGTTACAGGCTGCAAGTATTATCTCTCCAGAAAAAAAAGGTCAGTTTAGCAACATCAGCCTTTCTTCCAACACCGTGGCAGAGCGCATTTCTGAACTTTCAAGTGACATTTATGATCAACTGTGTGAGAAAATAAAATGTTTCAGTGTATACTCAGTCGCTCTTGATCAGACCACAGACATCACCGACACTGCCCAGCTTGCAATCTATGAGGCCGATTCATCAATAGCGCCAGGTAGCGACAGATGAGCGACTGAAGTATGGCGCTATGAGCGCCGCTAGCGTCAGCCGCGGGCGGTAGCGATTCGCTATAGCAGGCCTCCTCAGTCGCTACCTGGCGTTGTTGCGAACAACGCCTACATTGCTGAATATGATGTTGGCCCTCAGCTTTGTAGGCGCTGTCAGTCAGTGTGACCACGCTATTCTACACAGCGCCTGTTAGCTTTGCTGTGTCCTGGCCATCCAGTACCTTCTGAATAAAACACATTGCCACATTTGTTAAAAAATTTAAAGAGTTTTTATTTTGTGTTGAAAAGGAAATTAAATTCAACCAGATCTTCGAATATAAATGCAAAATAAAACATAATTAAACACATAGCCACAATTATTTTTTTTTTTTATTTGTTACATAAAAAGGAAATACAATTAAACCACCAATGAGAAAGAAAAGGAAAATAAAAACAGAACAGAGAAAGAAAAGGAAAATAAAAACAGAACAGAGAAAGAAAAGGAAAATAAAAACAGAACAGAGAAAGAAAAGGAAAATAAAAACAGAACAGAGAAAGAAAAGGAAAAAAAAAACAGAACAGAGAAAGAAAAGGAAAATAGAAAAGGAAAATAAAAACAGAACAGAGAAAAAAAAGGAAAATAAAAACAGAACAGAGAAAGAAAAGGAAAATAAAAACAGAACAGAGAAAGAAAAGGAAAATAAAAACAGAACAGAGAAAGAAAAGGAAAATAAAAACAGAACAGAGAAAGAAAAGGAAAATAAAAACAGAACAGAGAAAGAAAAGGAAAATAAAAACAGAACAGAGAAAGAAAAGGAAAATAGAAAAGGAAAATAAAAACAGAACAGAGAAAAAAAAGGAAAATTAAAATAGGAATTAGAATGAAAAGGAAACTTACAACAGAATTAAACACATAGCCACATGTATATATATAATTCTTTTTTTATTTTTACTCTAAACAAAAATTAATAATAAAACAGAAATGAAATTGAAAATGAAAAGTCCAACAGAAATTCAAAAGCAAAGTAAAGTCCAGGAAAGGTTTGGAAAAGGAAATTAGGGATCAGGGTGCATCTCTTTGTGCCTGAAAAAATAAGAAAAGTGCAGTTAGTATATATCTTTATAGTTGTTTTGTGTTTTCTAAAAAAAAAATGCATAACTTGATAACCAACATTGGCGTCTTACACCCCCCTTAGAGTGGTTTGGGTCATCTTAAACCCCCCTTAGAGTGGTTTGGGTCATCTTACACCCCCCCTTAGAGTGGTTTTGGTCATCTTACACCCCCCCTTAGAGTGGTTTGGGTCATCTTACACCCCCCCTTAGAGTGGTTTGGGTCATCTTAAACCCCCCTTAGAGTGGTTTGGGTCATCTTACACCCCCCCTTAGAGTGGTTTGGGTCATCTTACACCCCCCCCTTAGAGTGGTTTGGGTCATCTTACACCCCCCCTTAGAGTGGTTTGGGTCATCTTACACCCCCCCTTAGAGTGGTTTTGGTCATCTTAAACCCCCCTTAGAGTGGTTTGGGTCATCTTACACCCCCCCTTAGAGTGGTTTGGGTCATCTTACACCCCCCTTAGTGCGTTTGTTTGCTCTTTTGGATGGGAGGTCAAATACATTTAAACAGTAGTGCAGTACTTGCATTAGAGTGAAGGGTAGTTAGCTTACCGCAAAAAAAGAAGTGATCAGCCTTTCCCTTAGCTCATCGCCAGTCTGGGTGTCCTCACTTCTATCTGCGGGCAGGTTGGGGATTTCT
This sequence comes from Gastrophryne carolinensis, assembly GCA_027917425.1. Classification (NCBI taxonomy): domain Eukaryota; kingdom Metazoa; phylum Chordata; class Amphibia; order Anura; family Microhylidae; genus Gastrophryne; species Gastrophryne carolinensis. The sequence continues at coordinate 147,088,310 of CM051240.1, read as the reverse complement.
GGCACCAGTGCTGTCTCCTCGGGGGCTTGGATTCGGTGGCATATACAGATATTGTGTAACACACAGCAGGCAAGGATGATTTTGGAAACCTTCTGTGGGCTGTAGAGCATCTCTCCTCCTGGCCGTGCCAAACAGAGAAAGCGTGCTTTCAGCAGGCCGATGGTTCTTTCCACAATGCTTCTGGTCTTGCGATGCGCTGCATTGTAGCGTTCAAGTGGGCAGAGGTCCGTGGGTTCCTGACCGGAGTCATGACCCACGTTCTCTGCCCATATCCCTTGTCCGCTGTAGAAAAAACACAAGGAGAGAGACAGCAATTAGTACTAGTACATGTTTTTTGGTGGTAGTTTGGTTAAAATTGGCTTACTAGGCCACATATTAGCAAAATACATAGACATGGTTAATTTATTACCCAGTAGCCAGCCAGCTGGCATTTCGTTGTTATCAAACTTCCGGCACAGGACTGTCCGCTGCAAGACGTAAGAATCGTGGCATGAGCCGGGGAACCCCGATCTCACCGCCCGCAGCCTCATGTCTGGGTCACAGACCACCATGATATTAAATGAATGGAACTGCTTCCTGTTTCTGTAGGACAGCTCCTGTGCACGGGGAGGGCGGAAAGGGATATGTGTACCATCAACGCACCCTAGCACATTCGGGATCCCTCCCATCAGATAGAAAGCATGTTTTATTTTGGCAACCTCTTCCTCATCCTCAGGAAACTTGATGTAAATTGGGATTAAATCACAAATTGCCAGAACTACCTGGATTAGGATGCGGCTCATAGTAGCCTGGCTTATCCCGCTGAGGAGGGCTGAGGTTGCCTGGAAGGTCCCTCGTGCCAAAACATTAAGAGTGGCACACAGGCGTACTATGCCTGGAATGGAATGAGTGCGTTTGGTGGATGGCTCGATTTTGGTCTTAATCTGATCATATAGGGACTGTAGTGCAGCACGATTCAGACGGAAGCGGCTCCTGATCTGCTCGTCACTTAAGTCCCATACTGAAAGGCGGATTGCAAAGGAGCGGGGTGCCCTAAGCCTCACAACACCCCGCTCCCTTTCCTCCTGCTCTTTCAGCATACACATACATCCATCCACCCAGACACCATACATCACCCTCTTATCCATCACACACACTAAAGATATATACAAAAACAAACATAAACAAAAAAAACCACTAACACACAACACACACACAAACAATCACACTACACACACACCCGCTACAATGCAGCTCACCACAAAACCAGAACTATAGTGGTCCAAACCACCAGCCTGCTGAAAACCAGCTTTCTAAGTTAAGCACAACCAAGAGGGGAGTTGCTGCACAGCCCACAAAAGGCCCCAAAATCAAGCCTCACTTGCTGTATGCTACACAATATTTGCAGATGCCACCCAAACCAAGCTCCTAAAGAAACAGCACTGATGTCAGAAATCACCCAACAAGCCACAGAGAGTGAGGACAGAAACCAGACAGAGGCTCAAATGAGCTAAGGGAAGCGAGCACAGCACCACACCACAGCCTTTGCCACAGTGTAAGAATAGCAGAAGCTAGAACATTCCTTCCTTTTATACTTCATTTTCTAAAGTGACAGGTCCGCTTTGCCGCCTTTTGCGTCGCTCTGCTATTTCCGGGCGCCAATTAGCCGACCCAGGTGTGCGTAAAACAGAGTGCGCACGCGCACGCTAGTAGCGCTACTAGCGTACTTGAGCCGTAACTTGCGTGCATTAACGGACATGGGCCACAAATCAGGTGGGGACCAATGAAAGGGAAGCTGTTGTTTTTTTAAATAGCCGTTAGGCTAAGCACATGTCACAAGGGTTTGAGATACATCAGTCCATTGTTGGATTGGGGTGTGTGTTGTTTGTTTAATGAGGTCTGTAATGAGTTAATTGGCTAACACACATGCTTCTGTCAGTGCAGTGGAGGTGTGCCTAGAAGGAACTGGGCTGTATGTGTGAATCAATTAAGTGGGCTGCTTTTGGATTGGCTGTTAGAGCACATAAAACCTGCCCAAGCCTAAGAGATTGCGATGCCATTCTGTAGTGTGCATGCGTGCTTGTGGGGTGTTGATTTGTGTGTGTGTGCAGCTACAGGATGGAGCCAAATACAGGACATCTGCCGGCCACAGCAGGCACGAGTAGGAGTTTGGTGGGTGCTGTGCGCAGACCTCCCTTACGGAAAAGGGCACAGCCTGAAGGTGGGGCAGCACCCCAGGCTAAGCGCCCAGGTGCCAAGAGGGAGCCTGAATTTAATTTGGCTGAGAATAATCATCTTGTGCGCCTGACACTTGCGAAATGGGAGCTGATATTTGGCTCCCAAAGCAAGTCCATAGGCAAACAAGAAAGAAGCAAACTGTGGGATGCCATTGGTGTGGAGCTTAGTAGCACAGCTCAACACCCACGTAGTGGCCCATCCTGCAGGAAACGCTTCTACACTTTGCGAGGGGCCCTTATGAAAAAGATGAATCACGATCTTGATGTGGACAGTGGGTTCATCCAGGCTCCAAAGAGTACCTACAGGCCGTATGAGGAGATGCTGAAGGCCAAAATCCCACTGGCTCGGCTGCAGGGTGTGGATCCTGGGGATGACACCACCGGTTGGGCTGAAGGTACATATTTTCTGGCTTTTACAATAACCTAATGTTAATGTATGTGATTTGCATTTTTACATTCTGACCAACTAACAGTAGGACCTGTGAATTATTACATTACAGCTCAAACATTTGTAACTTTTCTGTCTGTTGCTTTATGCATAGGTGCACATGCTGCTGTCCGGGATGTGGCTCCGGACACCCAAGCTCCTGCCCTTCCAGCAACCTCAAGGCTACCCCAGTCTGCCATTGAAGGTATTTACCCATAATTTTTTTGCTGGTTTTTTGCTAAACAAATGGGTGTGGGAGCAGCTCAAACAATCAAGGTTTGCCCTGTTGACTATTAATAATATGTGCGTGCGCCCTAATTGCACGCCCACTGTAACACTCACAGCAAGTAACTAACAAGGCCCTAACATGTGTAGATATGTAGGATGCCAGAGATGTGTAGCCATATATCGGCATATCAATGTGTGAGCCACACTTGGCTTGATTAGTCAATATTACTGAAAGAGCTGCTCACACACCTTAATGCATGTTGTATTTTGCTACGCACATTAGCTATGGCTCAATGTTGGTTTTATTTTGGCCTAGCTCCCATGCCCTTGGCCCCAGCATCTCCTCCGGATCCCACCTACTCTTTGGATGTCGGTAAGTGCATGTGTTCACCTTGCTTGATCCACTTTTACTCAAGTGCATGTGTCTCATTTGTCTTTTTTCTTGTTAGGCCAAGTGACTGGTTCATCTTTGGACCCCACTTCCGATGTTGCCGGTCAACAGGACCCTGTTGGTGTGTAGAGCAATACATAATGTATCCTTTCTGCTGTTTAGGTTACACTGGTTCAATTTGGTTAGTCTACTAAGCTACATGTTTGCTTGGTAAACTTGAAGATGCCTCTTGGGAGTGCTGGTTGCCTCCCCAGGGTCAGTCTATTAGTTATTTGAGTGATAGCAATGTATATTTGCGGACATATTTTTAGCCAAACATTCCCTGTAGTAGTTTGCTGATTATTTAGAGACATTTTTTTTTGGTTTTAGTTGACCCGAATATCGGAAGTGGCTGTCCAGAAAGGGCCCCTCAAGTTCCAGCTGCCAGAGATGAGGGTAAGTGGTTTTGCCTTGCTCTAGTCTGTATTTTGGCTCGAATGTTGTGCCACTTGCTTCCGGCAACTTGTGTGTCCACATGTATTTTCAAGGTCCAAGCTCGAGTGAGGACCCCACTCCAGACATCTGGGAGATTGCGGGTATGTTTAATTTAAGCAATGTTTATGATGAGATTTGCAGAAATTAGTGCGTCTTAGTCCTGTAACATACATGTTAACAATCTGAGTTTAACAGAGACCTTTGGTCTAGTGTGTATTTTTTAACTTTTTAGAGGTATGGCCTCGATAGCCTAACCAGGTTACATTAGAGTTTGGCCCACAGACCTACTAACCTGATTTTCCTGTTTAGCATATGCCAACTTGCCCGACATCTCAGATGTTGAATTGCGACTCTCTGGCAGCGATACCTCGAGCCTACCTGTGCCGGAGGACACGCAGGTAACATGGCTGATGTAGACGACCTGGAAACCCATTGGCATATTCGTGGGTAGTGGAAGAAGCAACATGTAACATTTCCTTTCATTGTTGTTTTGGCAGGAGGCGGAACCAGAACCCCAAGCTGGGACCTCTTCCCCAGTCCCATGTGGCCAAGCTTCAGAGGCTCAGACAAGGGTAAGTTGTATAGTGAGTGTTTATGGTAACTTTTGGGAGGGGCATAACTGCATTGGTTCAGTTTGACTAAAATGTGGTTTACTATTTGTTTAGCCTCCAACCACAGCAAGAGGAGGTGTGGCACCAACCAGTGCCGATTTCTACCAACTAGGGGTCCGGATGCTGGAGGACTACAGTCGCCAACAGCCGCGTGATGGAACTAATGAGCGCATTGCGGCGTTGGAAAATCAGGTGCTGATGTGTCAGCAACAAAATGAGGGCCTGCAGCGCCAGGTGGACCAGTTACGGCAAAACCTACAACAGAACCAGGACCTTGGTCGCCTTGCAAATGTTATCGAGCAATCTGTACAGCGCCAGGAAGAAGCAATACAGCGCCAGGCAGAAGCAATACAGCGGCAGGACCAAACTTTGTTGTTGCTACAACAGCTCATACAACAGCAGTCTATATTTTTTACTGCACTGTTGTCCCCCAACACCGCCCCTAGCAATGACTCCCAACCTCCCCGGCCACCCAGCCAAGAATATTAATTTGTAAACCTTTTTCTTATGATTTATGTAAATATATTTTTGAAAACCACCTCTAATTTGTGTTTATCCATACATGTGAAAGCTAAATACACAGTCATGGATGATTTGCTCAATCATCTCTAATATTATGCCACCATTTATGTGCCACATTAGTTAACATTGCTTACTATGGTGTAAACATGTACTGGCTCAAAATGGCTGCCTAATTTTAGACATAATGGTTTTGGGGAATCTAAACCTATGCTGGTCAAGGAACAACACAGTTATTGGTAAATATAATTGTATTTCAACAAATTGGGCCAACACGGCCAACATAGGCCAACAAAGCCACTAAAACATGGACATGGCAGCCATCCCCCCCACCCTAACGTCTCCGACGCCTCTTCATGGCCAGCAGCATCCCTTTCATCTGTCGGAAGGCCCGCCACAGTCTGCGATGCTGGCGTATACAAGCTGTAGAGATGTGATTACAAATAATATATTAGAATTTGATTGGGAACTCAACATACACAGATGTAGCAATGTAATGTCAGTGTTTCTAACTTGCTAACACTCACATTAACATTGGTGAACAATGTGCCCCTAACATTTTAAATTAAAGTTTTAATATTGGCTTGAAAACATGTTAGGACCACATACCTTTACTCTTAAAGTGGACCAACACCCACAATATAGTTTATCATGGGTTTTGGCCCACTTTGTTGTTGCTCACAGATCTGTTTTTCCCCTGATGTGTGTATACACACAGTAATCCATAGCCACTCACCTCTCCATGCTCCAACGTGCTTGGCACAAAAAACGCACGCTAACGTCTATGCAGGGAACAGGAATGTACACTCCTCTTCCGCCGCCTCTTCACGCATGTCACTCTCTGGCTGCTCATGGGGACCCGGCGGCCATTCACAGAGGCCCAGGGGGGAAAAATGCACGTCTGGAGTGGTGCGCTGGAGCCAGCGGAAGATAAGTTCAGATAATTAGGGGTTTGCTTGGTGGGTTGGACCCGCGGTACCTGCACTTATCGTATGTTCCGCGGGGTGTTAGTTGTTAGTTGTTGGCAAATTAAATGTTTAATGCACATTAAACACCCTTGGTGTTGGGCCAGGTTAACTCTTGCAAATGTAATAATGTTTATGGCCAAGTAAGGACATTTATGTCTTTAGTCCCAGCCAAACATCAGTGCCTAAGGATGATGGAAGTTTGCCCTATAATGTTATGGGTAAACACCTAATCAGCCCCATTTGGTTGTCTATACGCCACAAATAGTCCGTATGTGTCCGTAACAAGAATGTGAGGCAACTATCAAGGATGGTGACTGGCATGTTGGATTATTGTCCAAACACATTTAACCTAGATGTGTGTGAAATTCACACATTGGTAAATTAAAACTTTCTCAAAATGTAACTAGAAGAGAAATGTTTCTAAAGTATTTCCCCATAAAAATTTGGAAGTACTCACCATCGCAGCTGTGGCGGTGGCCCATGCTGCTGGCCGTCCCTGGAGCTGGTGTGGGGAGGAGGTATTCTGCCTCCGTCTGCGTAGCGACATCTGTCCATAAAAAAACAAAATACAAAACAACATTTAGTGGAGCTAGGACACCCGAAGTTTTGACATCAATCTGGTTATTGAGTCTTACCTCCCTAAAAAAAAAAATGTTGACATACATGTTCAACGATATTTGCTATATTCCTGGTCCATGTGAAGTGTTTATGGTTGCCACATGTATCCATTATGAAAATCTGGCAATAACCTTTACATTGCAATGTAAATGACTCATTACCAATTTAATGGCTAATGTTACCAGTGTGCAACATGTGTTTGCCCTAACTACTTCACGTAAATTAACTATTGCTAGCACACATCATGGTGTGGCCAGAAACATAGGGGTGGTTGCCAGTTGGCTAGCACTGTAGTGTGGTTTGTGATGTTAATGTACATTAGCAAACCAGCTGAGACAATGGACCAGGAAACGTGTCTGTTAAAAGTGGTCCAAGACCCAGGATTGTGAATATTCAGTGTTTTAGTCTACTTTGGCAGAGCAACCCAATTTTAGTCCGCCACCGCCCCTGCCTTCCGCACATCACTCCGCCAGTGTGTGCGCACGCGCATGCCAGTATGAAACAGAGCGCAGGCGCACACACATCTCGAGTGCCACACAGGAGGCAGGGACAATGGCTTCTGCCACCCCCAAAGAGGGAATTAGTTTGTGGTGTTTGGTTGTGGGGTGGCCCTGGGTGAGGGATGTGATTGGGCAGGGAAGGCGCCAGAATCCAAGCAATATCATCAATGTTTGTGGGTCCACTTTAAGGAATGACATAAATTCCAAAATGAACTAGCTTACAACATACACTTACCACGACTATGCCCGAGGAGGATTTGACGCCAAAATTCCATGGAGGTGCCGCCTATATGATGCCCTGCAAATTACAGAGGAATGGCAAGGGCTAAGCACAAATGGTCAGATGAAACCTGTCACAGACTAACAATTAAAACATGTAAACTCACCAGGGGATGAAGCGCCACTTGAAGCCCAGGGAGGGCTCTGAGGAGGAGGCGGGGAGCCTCGGCTCCTCACACTCTGCTCAGAAGATCCACCAGGCAAAGGGCCACCCTCCTCCCTCTCACTCCCTGCTTGAGAGTGGCCCTTTGCCTGGTGAGAGTCCTCAGACTCAGAGTGTGAGGAGCTGAGGCTTGATCCAGCCTGCCCCCCAGCAGCACACTCCTCTGGGGCGTCATCCCCTTCCTCCCCTGGGTCCTCTAAATAGGACCCGCGGGAGGGACCCTCCCCCGATGACTCCCCCGAGTCCGCCTGCCTGGTTCGGGGGAGGAATCCCTTCCCACGTTTCCCCAGGGGAGGACGCTTATCTGTGTGGAGGGGGTGAAAGCAAATAATTAATATAAAGAGCAAAAAAGGACACAGCTTAGCAGATGATTCTGCACAAAGGCAAAAAAGAACATAAGCTTTAACTTACCTGATGCGTAGGCATCATATAGGCGGTACACGCCTTCTGGGTCCCGGCGCTTGAAATCAGACCATTTTTGCTGGATGGCCCGGATGGTCAGGTCGGTCTGGAAGCGCCGGGACACAGTGGCCTTCACCTCCATGGCAAGGCGTTTTTTCGCTCCTCGGGCATAGTCGTATTCGGCCAGGCAGAAGTCCTAGGAAAAAAAAAACAAATAAAAAATAAAAAATTAAATACATGACCTCAGAACAATGTCATAAACAGTTATACAGAGACAAGATCAAAGTGGACCCACACCCAGGATTTACATTATTCTGGGTTTGGGTGCCCTTTTGTGGGCCACAACTATTGTGGGTGGGCCACGGTCTGCAACCCCCTTTGAAGGCCCCAAATACACCGCTGAGGACACTCCCACGTCACTCCGCAAGCCAAACACAGCGCTCCACGCCGGTGTGGTATGCGCATCCAAGGCCCTTGGGAGGCGCATACCAGCTCCGCTGTGTCTGCACGGCAAAGTACGCATGTGGCGTTTGACTCTAGCAGGGAGTGCGCCTGCACACAAAATGAAAATATGTATGGCGCAGGGGTACACCCTGCTAGAGGTAAGCGCAATAGGCATCCGCAACTCACGCATGCACAGATGGGACGGGGCAGAGGTAATTTTTAGGGCCCGCCAGGGGGGGAGGGGGGCATCCAAGCAGGACATCCACAATGGGGATGCCCCATGTGGAGTGTAAAATTTTGGCCTAAAAACAATACAAATTCTGCCCCTATCCCCCCTGTGTGTTTATCAATTTTTAAGCTAAAAATACATAACTAAAATACTCACTTTCACAACCTGGCCATTTACACGGCTATCCACCCGGGTGCGCCTTTGTTTCCTGGGCCCAGGAGGGGAATGGGTGGGAGGGGTGGTATTTGGGGAAGGTGAGGTAGGTGGGGGATGTGGGGGAGGGGTGCTGGGTCCGGAATCTGAGGAGGAGCTGGGGAGGCGCATTACTCGGCGTTTGGGAGCCATATTGGAAACGCTAAGGAGGAAACAGGAACCGGAAATGACGCTAGCGACATTAGACAAATAAAAAACAAAACATAACAAAAATACGCACCGCGCCCCAGCAACAAGCTATTCTCAGCTATGTGCAAGCTAAGTGGCGGAAAAACTAAAATGACGCTTGAAAACAAGCTAGTGGCATAAGCGCAAGACAGTTTTACCTTAAGGTGGCGTTGAAACGCAAAGGAGGATCCAGGAACCGGATATGACGCTAGCAACTGTGCTTCAAATTTAAAAAAAAAACATGCGCGCAGCAGGGACAAGCTAATATCAGCTATGTGCAAGCTAAGTGGCGGAAAAACATTAAAATGACGCTGCAAAACAAGCTATTGGCATAAGCGCAAGACATTTTTACCTTAAGGTGGCGTTGAAACGCAAAGGAGGATCCCGGAACCGGATATGACGCTAGCAACTGTGCTTCAAATTTCAAAAAAAAACATGCGCGCAGCAGGGACAAGCTAATATCAGCTATGTGCAAGCTAAGTGGCGGAAAAACATTAAAATGACGCTGCAAAACAAGCTATTGGCATAAGCGCAAGACATTTTTACCTTAAGGTGGCGTTGAAACGCAAAGGAGGATCCCGGAACCGGATATGACGCAAGCAACTGTGCTTCAAAATTCCAAAAAAAAAATGCGCGCAGCAGGGACAAGCTAATATCAGCTATGTGCAAGCTAAGTGGCGGAAAAACATTAAAATGACGCTGCAAAACAAGCTAGGGGCAAAGGCGCAACGAATTATTAGCTTGATTTAGCTGGGGATTCTACATACTGTAATGCATAGGTCCTTCTAAAGCATACACCGTTGTGCTTAAATATACAGAGCTTATTGCTTCACAAAGTCATCACACAATCTAACTAGACAACTACCTGAAAATGTGGCACACATGAGAATGCATAACGGGTTGTTATGAGCTGGTACGACTGAATGTTAATCCTGCAATATGTGGCCAGGCACGCTCACAACTACAGTGTATTCATTAACAACGACTGGGGTCGCGGGAAGTGAATTCCTTGCAAATGGCAGAAGGGCACATGTATGAACAGCACAGCGCCGCACAACGCAGCGCAGCGAGGCACAGCGACGCTCGCGCCGCCACATAGCGAATTCAAACAGCGACTGCACAAACACTGACCAACACAGATTCATCAAGGACAGGGCTGCCGAATAGCTTGGGCGCTGACAATTTCTAAGAGCGAACGTGACCGCCCAACCTGACAGGCTACAAAATAGCTTTACAAGCCCCGTTTGTGTGGAAAACCAGCGATTTTGAGGCCAATGAGTTTGGGTGGAGGAGATGCAATTCCCATGTCACTCACAACATTACATTGTGAAAAATAAAAAAATAAAAAAATACATATAAATAACCAGCAAGATTCATAAAACATATCAATATAAACATGTGTTGAATTTTGTACCAAAGCAAAAAACCCCAAAACCACTAAAAACAATCATTGCAGCGTCTGCCATTGAAATGTATGGGAGAGCGGCAGGTAGCGCCAGGTAATACGTGTCGCTGTGAAGGAATTTGCAGCGGCGCTGTTCGGGCCAGCCGGCTTCATGATGAATGCCGCGCTAGCCGTCGCTCTCGCCGGCGCTAGCCTCATTTTGCTTGATAAATGCGTCATTGTGACCGCCGCCGGGCGTACTTGAGTCGGTAGTCGCCGTTAGCTGCCGCTACCTGGCGCTCGTCAGACACTACCTGGCGCTATCGCTTGATGAATAAGGGCCTATGTCCGGGGTGTTGATGACAATTTTGAAGTCACAGAGGAGTTGCTCTCACTAGTTCCAATGCATGGCCAGACCACCGCCCAAGAGATATTTCACCAGCTGTGTGATGCTTTTCAGAATGCTGGTTTGCCTTGGAGGAAGTTTGTCGGAATAACAACTGATGGAGCGCCATCAATGATCGGGAGGAAAAAAGGACTGGTGGCACTTGTTAATAAAAAAAAGAAAGAGGAAGGTTTAGAGGAGGTCATTGCTCTGCACTGCATTATTCATCAGCAGGCCCTTTGCAGCAAATGCCTGAAGTTTGACAACGTGATGTCTTTCGTTGTGAAATGCATCAATCAAATCAGATCCAGGGGCTTAAAACACAGAATGTTTCGTGCTTTTTTAGAGGAAATAGAGTCAGAATATGGGGATGTGTTCTACTTTACCGAGGTGCGTTGGCTCAGCAGGGGAAACGTATTGAAGAGATTTTTTGAGTTGAGAGCGGAAGTGAAAGCTTTTATGGAGAAAGATGGGGCTTCTGTTCCTTTGCTAAGTGATCCAAAATGGCTCATGGACTTAGCTTTTTTGGTTGATATCACACATGAGCTTAATGTACTGAATAAGAGGTTACAAGGCCAGGGGCAACTTGTCAGTGCTGCCTATGACAGCGTGAGAGCGTTCTCTACAAAACTTATATTGTGGAAAGACCAGCTTTCTCAAACAAACCTTTGCCATTTCCCAGCATGCAAGTCACTCATTGATTCAGGCACACTATTCAGTCATGAGGAGTATGTGGATGTCATTTTGAGGCTACAGGAGGAATTTGATCATAGATTTGCAGACTTCAAGAGACACAGAGCCACATTTCAAATTTTTGCAGACCCCTTCTCCTTTGATGTGCAAGATGCCCCTCCAGTGTTTCAAATAGAGCTCATTGACCTGCAGTGTAACTCTGAACTCAAAGCCAAGTTTAGGGATGTGAGTGGAAAAGCAGACAAACTTGGGCAATTTTTAAGAGAATTGCCCCCCAGCTTCCCTGAGCTTTCCCGAATGTTCAAGCAGACCATGTGTCTTTTTGGGAGCACATACTTGTGCGAAAAGCTCTTCTCTACCTTGAACTTCAATAAGTCAAAGTACAGGTCTAGAATTACTGATGCTCATCTTCAAGCTGTGCTGAGGGTCTCAACTGCTTCCTCACTTACGCCAAATGTGGCTCGGCTATGCAAGAGTAAGCGCTGTCAGATCTCTAGCAGCAAGAAGTAGGCAGATAAAGCCATGTTCAAACAGTTTATGTCCATTCATGTTCTAAAAGTTAAATGTTAAAGAACTGTTAATAAAGACATTTGAATCTGAATAATGATATTTTGTAAGCGCATTTTTTGTGGAAAACTTGATGCGGCCCAGCCTTACCCAGAATCTACCTCCAGCGGCCCCCAGGTAAATTGAGTTTGAGACCCCTGCTTTAAAGGGTTGCGCCTATTTGGTGATCGTCTGGACCTTTTTTCTAAGGGAGGTAAGTTACCCCAACGCAAAAAGCAGCCGCGACCCTTTCGGGGTTCGGGCTCCTTAACTCCCTCCTTTCGTGGGCCTAGGTCAGGCAGGGGGGTATCCTTTGTGGGACAAAGGGGAGATTTGTGGGGCAAGGGCAGAGGCTGTGCCCGACCCGGATCCTCCTGGGGTACCAAACCCAAATCCACTGCCAAGCCCGCTCAGCAATGAGGGGGCGCCCTCACCCTTGCGGGTGGGGGGGCAGCTGCGGCTCTTCGCTCAGGTCTGGGATCAACAAGTCTCAGACAAATGGATTCTGGAGGTTGTCTCTTCCGGATACAAGCTGGAGTTCACGGACCGGCCTCCTCCCAGATTCCTCAGGTCACGGGTTCCTACGGACCCTCGGGCAGCTCAGGGCCTGTTGTTGGTGGTTCAAAACCTTCGGGCCATGGGGTTCGTTTGTCAGGTTCCCCCGGGAGAGAGAGAGGTCTGTGTTACTATTCCAATCTCTTTACAGTGCCCAAAAAGGATGGTTCCGTCAGACCCATTCTGGACCTAAAGCTTCTCAACAAATTCATCAGAACCAAGTGTTTTCGCATGGAGGCGCTGCTCTCCGCTATCAGCTCCCTGCGCCCGGGGGACTTTGACTTCAATAGACATCAAGGATGCTTACCTTCATGTGCCGGTCTTCCCAGGGCACCAGCGGTTCCTCAGGTTTGCGGTAGGGGAACAACACTACCAACACTACCATTTTGTGGCACTCCCCTTCGGGCTCACCTCTGCCCCCAGGGTGTTCACCAAGGTGTTGGCAGGCGTGATGGCCCTTCTCAGAGCCCAGGGCATTCGCATTCTTCCTTATCTGGATGACCTTCTCATTACGTCTCCTTCACTCCAACAATTGGAGCTGGACACCCGGACGGTGGTGGTGACACTGGAGAGGTTCGGGTGGGTGATCAGTTACCCCAAGTCCTCACTCTCCCCATCACATGACCGCCTTCCTGGGTATGACTCTGGATACCATTCAGGCCAGGATTTTCCTCCCTCAGGAGAAGGTGGACTCTCTTCAAACGCTGATTCATGGCTTGCTGTCCAACCCTTATCCATCCGGCAAGGGATGCAACTGGTGGGACAGATGGTGGCCTGCTTCGAGGCAGTTCCCTATGCTCAATTTCACATGAGGCCTCTTCAGCTCCATCTTCTTTCAGCCTGGGACAAGTGTCCCCTGTCTCTGGACCAGGCTTTTGCTCTGTCCCCTCTGGTCCGGCGGTCCCTCCTTTGGTGGCTGGACTCGAAGAATCTTCTGGGGGGCAGAGCGTTCCTGACACCGTGCTGGTAGACGGTCACTACGTCCTGTCAGGTTGGGGGGGCTACTGGAGAGCCCACCAATTCCAGGGGCTGTGGGGCCCTCAGGAGGCACCAATGTTCTGGAGCTGAGGGCGGTTCGGTTGGTGCTGGCGCATCACCTCCAGGGCCTACCGGTTCAGGTTCGCTCCGACAACAGGACTGTGGTCGCTTACATCAATCATCAGGGAGGGACTCGGAGCAAGAGTGCCCTCCGGGAGGTGTCGTGGATTCTCTCTTGGGCCGAGGTCAACGTCCCGTGCATCTCGGCGGTTTACATTCAAGGAGCAGAGAACCTGGAAGCGGATTCCCCTAGCAGGGGGACCTCTCACCGGGGAGAATGGTCCCTCAACAGCAAGGTCTTTATATCCCTCTGTCACAGGTGGGGGAGGCCGGATGTGGATCTGTTTGCCTCTCATCACAATTACAAGCTTCCAGCTTTTGTCTCACTCTTCCAGGATCCTCTGGTGGTGGATGCCATGTCTCTGTCTTGGCAGGGGTTCGGTCTCCTGTACCTCTTCCCTCCGTTTCCCCTTCTGGGCAAGTTCCTACGCAAGCTGATTCAAGAAGGAGTGCCAGCTGTTCTGGTGGCCCCCAGGTGGCCAAGACAGGTGTGGTTCGCAGACGTCGTGCAGCTGGCGGTCGATCAGTACCCTCTGCCCCTGGTTCCGGATCTTCTCATTCAAGGACGGCTTGGTTACCCCAATTTACAAACGCTCGCTTTGACGGCATGGCTGCTGAAACCTCCATCCTAAAGGAAAAGGGTCTGTCTGATGCAGTTGTTCAAACTCTGGTCAGAGCTAGGAAGAAATCCTCTTCTACCATCTACTACAGGACCTGGCGGACCTACATTGACTGATGTGAGGCTAGAGCCTTTCCCTGTCGGGTGTTCTCCATCCCTCGGATACTGGAGTTCCTTCAACATGGTCTGGATATGGGTTTTCAGCTCAGCACTCTGAAGGGGCATGTGTCTGCCTTGGTGGTTTTCTTTCAGAGGTCTTTCGCTCTTCATCCTTTGGTCAAGACTTTCTTCCAGGGGGTCACTCATGTGCGCCCTCCCCGCAAACCCTTGTTACCGTTTTGGGATTTGAATTTGGTTTTGTCTGCCCTTCAGGGTCCTCCATTTGAGCCTGTGCATGAGGCTGCACTGTCTATTCTCACTTGGAAAGTTGCCTTTTTGGTGGCTATCACCTCTGTCCGGCGTGTTTCGGAGTTGGCGGCTCTTTCCATTCAGGCCCCCTATTTTGAGAGACACCAGGACAAGGTGGTTTTCCGCTTTAAACCAGACTTCTTGCCTAAGGTTTTCTCTGCCTTTCACCTCAGTCAGGACATTGTGCTTCCTTCCTTATGTCCTAATCCTGGTAATGACAAGGAGAGGGCCTTGCATTCTCCGGACGTTGTCAGAAACTTGAAATACTACCTGGTGGCTACAGCGCCTTTGAGGAAGACGGACGCCTTGTTTGTGGTACCCTTGGGTCCCAAGAAGGGTTTGGCGCCTGTCAAGTCTACTATTAGTAAATGGATTCGTCAGGCCATTATTAGGGCCTATTCTGCTAAAGGGAGGGATCCTCCTTTTCGAGACACTGCTCATTCTACCCGTGCTGTTGGGGCTTCCTGGGCCTTTCAGCAACAGGCTTTTGTTGAACAAGTTTGTAAGGCTGCTACTTGGTCTTCTGTTCATACCTTTTCCAAGTTTTACAAGGTTGATGTTCGGGCCTCAGCGGATACTGTTTTTGGCCGCAAAGTTCTGCAGGCTGCAGTGGTTTGAACTGCGCGTTGTTGCTCTATTCTTAGTATGCAGTACGTCCTGCTCCAAATGTAATACTTACACTAGGGTTATCCTCCGCCAGATGGCGCTGTACTGCAGAGACATGTAAAACAGGCTCCTCCCGGCCCCTCAAATACTCGGGGACCTCCCACAAATCCCCAGATTTCTCTGCAGTGCTTACTGCGAAGACATGAAATTATCACTCTCTCGCAGGTAAGCGGGGCTATTAGCCTACAGCCCTGTTGGACTATTCCCACCCGTTCCTCGTGTGATGTGCCTCCCAGCCTGGGCTGCGCTGGTGGTAGGCGGTATAGGCTGATGGTGAGCCTTTATGGGATGCCCCTCCCGCATTAGTGCCCCATGCCCCGTGTAGCGGTGGGTCCTGTACAGAGGGCCGCCATCCTCCCTCATTCTCCCTGTAGCCTTCGGGGGGGGGGGGGAAACAAGGGGGGGGTGAGTGTGTATCGTGATTCGTGCATACAGCGTATTGTCTAGTATATGTGGTGTCAGCCGCCACGCTGACTTGTCTTTTTTACTATTGCTAATGCCGCCATGTGTGTCTTTTCCTTCATTTGGATGTTCCGCGCCAGGCGGCACCGTTACCTCAGACGCTTCTGCGTTATCATTGGCTGCTTGTCTGTGGGCTTCGCGCTCTTCGGGGGGGCGGGGCCTGGCTTGGCGCTCTCTGCGTCACGGCTCGCTCTGGCCCGCCCTTCGAGATAATCTTGGTGCCATTTTGTCTGGGTGTGTGTGTGTGTGTGTGTGTGTGTGTGTGTGTGTGTGTGTGTGTGTGAGACGGTTCTACTTACCGTGGTCCGTATGTGCCCTCGTGGGCGGCTTTATACTCATTTTTTAGTGTATGCTTCTGACACCCCTTCTTCTCTTTGTGTCTTTCAGACGGGTGAATCCATTGGCTTCTCCCGGCCCGGTGTAATTGATAGTTGGGCCTAGTATAATTACTCCCACTTCCCTAGCGGGTTACTGGGGCATCCAGGGTTGCTTTATAGCATCAATCCCTACTGGCATATTGTGCCTAATAATCACCATATGGAGGCTTCTCAGGATAATGTGACCGGGGTTCCTTCGGGACAAGCCCGGCTGTGTGTAGCTTGTGGGGTCTCACCTATTAGTGGTGACAATGCACGGGTCTGTGTTCCTTGCGCACAGCAGGTGCTAACGTTGCAATCCGCCCCTCCTGTGGCTGGGCCTGCACCTCGTCCCACTTCACCTACTCCCCAAAGCTTGAGTCTCACCCCCATTGACTTGCATACAAGCGGGGATTCTCAGCCTGATGTGTCTGTTAGACTGGCCAGTGTTGAAAAATTGATTGCTAATACTTTAGCGCGTAAGGCCACTGCTAAAAGCGTCACTTAACCCCTGATGCCACTCTTTTCCCTATGGAGTCTGATGAGTTTTTGCATTTATGTGGCTATACCCCCTCGGACGAAGGGGAGCTGTTCTTCGATTTAGGGTCATCTGTTGAGAGACCCAGGGGTCATGACGATTCTGGCTCTGACTCCTGGGCCCGGATGATACTGACAGACTGCTGGTACAGATTTTTGAGGTTCTGTCCATCTCCCCCCCGTTGCGGCTCCTAGGCAAAGGAGTGAGCTTTTTCATACTGCTAAGGCTCGTTTGGAATTTCCTGAGCAAGCTCATTTCAATAATCTCGTGCTTAAGGAGTGGGAACGTCCCAGTAGACTTTCCGGTATACCTAAGAGTTGGGACAGAAAGTATCCCTTTCCTGCTGATATGGTCAAGTGCTGGTCATCCCCTCCCGAGGTGGATGCCCCTATTCTAGGGCTGTCTAACACCTTTGTTATGCACTCCCCTGACTCTACTACTCTGCGGGATGTTGAGAACCGGCGCATTGACCAATTGGCGTCCCATGCCTTTGCATTTGTGGGGACGGCGCTGCGCCCGGTCTGCGCCTCGGCCATTACATCTGTGGCGCTCAGGTCCCTGATCAGAAGTGTACTTGATGGTGCTCCTGATGATTTGCTACCTGAGGTATTTAATGTACTGTCTAACTGTGATGTGTTTGTAAACTTTATCCTATCTGCCTTGGATGATGCCATTAGGATGTGTGCTAGAACTTCTGCCTTGGTGGTTTGGCTGCGCCAGTGGGCTGCCGACAATGCTGCAAAGAAGGCCCTCACTGGACTTCCATTTAAGGGGCTACGCCTGTTTGGGGACCGCCTAGACCTTTTTGCTAAGGAGGTAAGTTACCCCAGCGCAGGCGGCAGTCTCGGCCCTTTCGGGGCCAGGGCTCCTTTTCACCCCCCTACCGTGGTGCTAAACAAGGTAAAGGGGTGTCCTTCGCGGGGGCTCGTGCAGATTCCTGGCATAGGAGCAAAGGACGACGTCCTGGCTCCTCCTGGGGGTCTAAGCCCAAATCCTCTCCCAAGCCCCCTCAGGCATGATGGGGCGCCCTCGCCCATCAGGGTGGGACGGCTACAGCACTTTGCACACGTCTGGAGGCACCACGTCTCAGACCGGTGGATTCAGGAGGTAGTGTCCTCCGGTTACAAGATAGAGTTTGCTGTTCGCCCCCCCCCCCCCCAAGATTCATCAGGTCCCAGATCCCCCAGGACCCTGTCTCAGCTCAGGTTTTGGCGCAGGCCGTGCAAGGCCTTCTGGGTCTGGGGGTCATTTGCAACCTCTTCAGTTCCCAAAAAAGATGGGTCAGTCAGGCCCATTCTGGATTTAAAGATCCTCAACAAATTTGTCAAGAACAGGCGTTTTCGCATGGAAACTCTGCGCTCGGCCTTCGGCTCCCTGCGCCCAGGGGACTTCATGACGACTGTGGACATCAAAGATGCTTACCTTCACATCCCTGTGTTTTCAGGACACCAAAGGTTCCTCAGATTCGCGTTGGAAGATCAACATTACCAATTTGTGGCCTTGCCATTTGGTTTCACTTCAGCTCCCAGAGTGTTCACCAAGGTGCTGGCTGGGGTGATGTCTCTGATCAGGTCAAGGGGCATCCGCGTGCTGCCCTACCTGGACGACATACTCATCACCTCTCGGTCTCTACGGCAGGCAGTTGGACACTCAGCTGGTGGTGTCCACCCTGGAGTCCTTCGGCTGGGTGATCAATCACCCTAAGTCCTCTCTGTCCCCTTCCTCGGTGACCCCGTTCCTGGGAATGATTCTGGATACGGTTCAGTCAAGGATATTCCTTCCTCAACAGAAGGTGGAAGCTCTAACTGCGCAGGTGAGGTTCCAGCTGTTGTGTCTCCATCCCTCCCTCAGGCAGGGAATGCAGTTGGTGGGCCTGATGGTGGCGTGCTTCGAGGTGGTGCCTTTTGCTCAGTTGCATTTGAGGCCTCTACAACTTTACCTTCTGTCAGTTTGGGACAAGGACCCAGCGTCCCTGGATGGGGTCTGTGTGCTCCCCCCCTAGTCAGGCGGTCCCTTTCGTGGTGGCTGGACTTCAGGAACTTGCTGGGGGGCAGGTCCTTTCTGGCCCCCTCCTGGGAGACGGTCACCACGGATGTCAGGATGGGGGGGATTCTGGAAGTCCCTGCGGTTCCAGGGGAGGTGGGGCCCTCAGGAGGCCCACTTACCTATCAACATTTTGGAACTAAGGGCGATCAGGTTGGTTCTGGATCAGTTGACCAATCACCTGCGGGGTCTGTCTGTGCAGGTGCGCTCAGACAACAGGACGGCGGTTGCCTACATCAACCATCAGGGAGGGACCCGGAGCAGGGGGGCCCTCCAGGAGGTGTCGCGGATTCTGACATGGGCGGAGGCCAATGTTCAATGCATTTCGGCTGTGTACATCCCGGGGGCAGAGAATCTCCTGGCAGACTCTCTGAGCAGGGGGACCTCTCGTCGGGGAGAGTGGTCCCTCTGCAACAGGGTATTCCAGTCCCTGTGTCACCGTTGGGGTCTACCGGATGTAGATCTGTTTGCATCCCGTCACAATCAGAAGCTCCCGGCCTTTGTCTCCCTGTCTCAGGATCCTCTGGCCTTGGCCACAGATGCTCTGTCCATGTCATGGCAGGAATTTCGGCTCCTGTATGTCTTGCACAGAACCCTGCCCAGCAGGGAAGGGGTGCCAGTGATTCCGGTGGCCCCCAGGTGGCCAAGAAGAGTGTGGTTCGCAGACGTGGTACAAATGGCAGTAGACCAGTACGTCCTGCCAGGGGTGCCAGATCTGCTCACTCAGGGCCCCTTACGCCATCCCAATTTACAAACTCTGGCTTTGACGGCCTGGCTGTTGAAACCTCCATCTTGATGGAGGAAGGCTTGTCCGCCTCGGTGGTTGATACCATGGTGAAGGCTAGGAAGAAAACTTTTTCTTCCATCTATTACAGGGTATGGCGTACCTACATTGACTGGTGTGAGTCTAGGTCTCTTTCTGGTCGGGTGTTTTCAGTCCCCAGGGTTCTGGAGTTCTTACAGCATGGGTTGGAGTCGGGGCTCCAATTCAGTACTCTGAAGGGTTAGGTTTCTGCCCTGTCTGTTTTCTTTCAGAGGTCTTTTGCTCAGCATTCTTTGGTTAAGACCTGTTTCCAGGGGGTTACTCATGTGCGTCCCCCACGTAAACCTATGGTCCCTGTTTGGGATTTGAACTTGGTTTTGTCAGCCTTGCAGGGTGCTCCCTTTGAGCCTATTCAGGATGCTGCTCTGGCTATTCTTACCCTCAAGGTTGTCTTTCTGGTAGCCATTGCTTCGGTCAGGCGTGTGTCTGAGTTGGTGGCTCTGTCTATTCAGCCCCCGTACTATGAGAGACACTAGGACAAGGTGGTGTTCCGCTTTAAGCCGGACTTTCTGCCTAAGGTGGTGTCTGCTTTTCATTTAAATCAAGATATTGTTCTTCCTTCATTGTGCCCTAATCCTAGCAACGCTAAGGAAAGGGTTTTGCATTCCTTGGATGTGGTCAGGTGTCTGAAGTATTAGCTGGTGGTCACTGCGTCCTTCAGGAAAACTGATGCTCTTTTTGTGGTCCCTTCTGGGCCCAGGAAGGGTTTGGCTCCTGCCAAGTCTACTATTAGCAAATGGATCCGTTAGGCCGTGATTCAGGCCTATTCTGCTAAGGGGAAGAGACCTTCCTTTCGCCTTACTGCTCATTCTACTCGTGCTATTGGTGCCTCTTGGGCCTTCCAGCACCAGGCTTCTGTTGAACAAGTTTTCAAGGCCGCTACTTGGTCTTCTGTTCATACCTTTTCAAAGTTTTACAAGGTTGATGTTAGGGCCTCAGCTGATGCTGTTTTTGGCCGCAAGGTTTTTTGTTGGGGATCCCACCCTACTGTTTGGACACTGCTATTGGATGTCCCTAGTGTAAGTATTACATTTGGAGCAGGACGTACTGTATACTAAGAATAATACAATTCTGTGAAATACTCACCTGTAGAATTGATATTATAAGTATACAGTACGTCCTGCTCCACCCCATCCTTGGTTTTGCATTATTCTGGATCCCCTGTATGGTGATTGTTATCATTGTTATAGTTACCAGTTTGGGTGGTTAAATTCTCCCGGCTTCTCATTCACTGCTTTTCAATGCTGGGGATTTGTGGGAGGTCCCCGGGTATTTGAGGGGCCTGGAGGAGCATGTTTTACATGTCTCTTCAGTACAGCGCCATCTGGCGGAGGATAACCCTAGTGTAAGTATTACATTTGGAGCAGAACGTACTATATATTTATAATATCAATTCTACAGGTGAGTATTTCACAGAATTGTATTTTTTGGGATCCCCACCTGTTTTTGGACACTGCTACTGGATGTCCCAGATGTAATGATTATTACTGGAGCAGGGCGTGATGCATACTTGGAATAATACCATTCTGTGAATACTCACCTTGTAGAATGGATATTATAAGTATGCATCACGCCCTGCTCCATCCCACCCTGAGTTTTTATTCTTGGATCCTCTATATGGTTACGTTTTCCTTGTTAAATATTGTTAATCTTGTTATTGGCTTCTCCTGGTTCCCTTACTGTTTAATTATACTGGGGAATGAGTGGGAGGTCTCAGGTATATATGGACCGGGAGGGGCCTCTTTTTTGCCTTCTCTGCAGTAAAGCACCCTCTTGTGGACTATATCCCAGACGTAATGATTATTACTGGAGCAGGGCGCATACTTATAATATCCATTCTACAAGGTGAGTATTCACAGAATGGTCCATGAGCAGACAGGGCATGCGTCTCCTTGGCCTGATTGTGACTAACATAGTGGCAAGTCCCCTATGCCCAGTTTCATTCCAGGCCTCTAAAAATGCTGCTCCTATCAAAAAAAGGGTGCAATGCCTGGTCATCCCTGAATTGGTGGCTTGACCAGCACTCACTGGTAGTAAGTCGGTCTTTTCTGCCGCTCTGGTGGATCATCCTGACCACAGACATGTCTGATGGGTTGGGGTGGTGTACTGGACAACCGGGTAGTTGAGAGTCTCTAGGACCAGCGGGAGCACAGTCTTCCAGTAAATAGCCTTGATTCAAAGACCCATTCGTCCGGACTTCCGTAGCTGTCTGTGAAAGTTTTAGTGGGTGTTAGTCTTTTTTTTGCTTTTTTTTCGTTCATTTTTCATTCGTACGAACGTTCGGGAAAATGTGTATATACGCTTTCGATGAACGGAAGCAAATCGGATCATTTCCGTTAGTTCGGATCATTTTCCAAACAAAATCTGATATTTTTCGTTCGTTCAGATAACTTACGTTGTTGGGATGGGCTTACGTCTGATTCAGAGAGCTGATTTCCGACGGATCACCACCCTATAAATCCGTTTAATTTCCGATCCACTTACGAGACCTTTGAGGGCTTGGATTGCTATTGTTGAACATGTTTTGCGGCTATGTGGAGGAGTCTGCGCGCCTTTAGCACCAAGGCATTGCATGTATCCGCATGGCCGAGGCCATAAATTGTATAGCAATGCATACCTGATGTAATGCTGACCTTAATTAGTCCTTAGCATGTAAACCATTATTTTCCCACACATCCATACAATTGCTATATTTTTTTAGACTTATGTCCTTTGTGAATTATATTTGGATTGTTGAACTTGAATCTTAATTTGTTGTAGGAGTTATTGTTATTGTTTTAGTTACCTTTGCTTTGTGTAATTATTTTATATTTGGTTGCAGGAACTGCAAGATGTGCCACTCACACAACATACAAGCAGTGTTTGGTCCAGCTATGCGATTCCTCAGTGTTCTTGCAGGGCATCCAGGGTCATCCTATGATGCTTATATATTGCAGAGCTCTGGCTTATTTCGTCAGTTTGATTCAGGAGAATTATCTGGTGGATGGCTCCTGGGTAAGTTTGCTCACATTCCATCAATCCATTTTCACTGTAGGGCAATGAATATAGTTGATGACTCATGTCTTAACCTATGGCTGTTTTTTAGCCCTTGATGACATGTTAAACAATATTGTAGCTTAGAATGTGTATTTTATGTTAGTATTTTTAAATTATTTTTAAATTATTTCAGGGGATTCAGGATATCCACTCCTGCCCTTGCTCCTGATGCCCTTTTTTGCCTGCAGAATGCGGGCCAGGGGTTCTCTAATCAGGCACTATGCAAAACCCGGGCCGTGGTGGCGAGGGCCCTCTGGCTTTTGAAGTCCAGATTTAGGTGTTTGGACCATACAGGGGGGGCACTGCAGTATGACCCCAACAAGGTTATACCAATATTTAATTTAAGTTTTTTAACAGGGACCACACCAGAGTGGCACAATTGAGT
Source organism: Gastrophryne carolinensis (assembly GCA_027917425.1). Taxonomy (NCBI): domain Eukaryota; kingdom Metazoa; phylum Chordata; class Amphibia; order Anura; family Microhylidae; genus Gastrophryne; species Gastrophryne carolinensis. The sequence goes on along the minus strand of CM051240.1, from coordinate 147,065,463 downwards.
GTCAGGGTCCTTCAGTTGGTGGGCGAGATGCAGGAGCTGCGCAACTCGTTGGGGACCACAGATGAAGAATAATGTTCAGTGGCCTGCCATTGCTATGTATTTTGTTTTTTATAGTTGTAAAAATGTGAAATTTTCAAAATCTTTAAAATTTTTATATTTTATGATGGAATAAAAAAAATGCTACAGTGTCATTTCATTTACAAAATACATTAACACAAAATTAATGGGCCCAGAAATATTTAAAGATGAATATTCACATGACCGAGAAGTGATTTGGGTAAGTTTTGGGGGGCTAAAATGGAAGAACCTAACCGTGAAGTGGTTTGGGTGAGCTTAAAGGGTCCAAAAGGGAAGATGGAGGATAGTGCTAAGTGATTTAGCTAAACATTGTAGTAGAAGTTAGTGTGGCAAATATGTAGGCGAGCACTTTAATGAGTTAAGTTTGTAGTGCGCAGGTGCAAGATCATAAGGATTTCCGTCTGGACGAATATTTATTGAAAAAGGGAAACAGAAACTAACGGGAAACGTAAAGGATTCGTTGGAGGATATGATGGGAAAAGGGCAAAAATGAAAGCCTACGTTGTAACGTGAAAATGAAACGGAATAGTCACGCTGGAAAATGACATCCTTGTATTCGTAATCTGCCGTACGAACGGACAGAAACTTTACATAAGGATTGCAATGCATGCATAGAATCGCTCGTACACTCATACGAGAGCGGAAACATTTCACAAAAAAAACAGATCAGCACTAAAACGGAAGTTTTTTTTTGTCTCTCTGAATCAAGCCTAATTGTGTTGGAACGGAGGGCGATTCTGCTGGTTCTCGGGCATTGGTCTGCCCAGGTCCGGGGCATTCCAGTCAGGGTACAGTCGGACAATTCCACGGCTGTAGCCTACATAAACCATCAGGGGGGTGCCAGGAGCTGGCGCATCATGAGTTGGGCAGAATTTAGTGCTCCATGCATCTCTGCGGTTCTCATTCCCGGGAGTGGAGAATCTACAGGATGATTATTTGAGCAGAGAGAAGGTGAACCAAGGGGAATGGTCTCTTCACCATGACGTGTTTCAAGCCCTCTGCAACTGGTGGGACATCCCGGCATAATCGGAAGATCCAGACCCCTGGCCGTGGTGGCCGCCGCGCAGGCCATTTCCTGGTCAGGGTACAACCACACTGGCCCAGAAAAGTGCGGTTCGCAGATCTGGACAGCCTGGCAGTGGAGCCCCTGTGGCGACTCCCCAACCACCCAGGTCCTCTGCGGCAACCCAATGCTCCAGCACTGGCTTTAGCAGCTTGGCTGTTGAAGCCAGCATATTGGAGGAGAGGGGTTTCGTCCATTGCAATAATTCGGGACTTGGTTAGAGCATGAAAACAGTCATCCTCTAGAATTTACTACAAGACTTGGAGGGCCTTTGTGTCCTGGGAATCTAAGGACCACTCCTGTAGGAGGTTCTCGATACAAAATTGTTGAAGTTTCTCCAGCAAGGCTTGCACGCTGGCCTACAGCCCAGCACTATTAAGGGGCAGGTCTCTGCCTTGTCCATTTTTTTTCCCCGAGGGATTATTGTGGAGCATAGGTTAATCTGCACTTTCAGGGTGCTCAGCATTTCTGCCTCCGTCAGCCTAATTAAAAGGGTCTTGTTCAAAATAAGAACTGGGCATACCGTGATGGTGCATCTCGGGGGCATGCATGGGTTAGATAGGGACAGAAAAAAAATGGTGTCCAGGACAATTTGGTAGGCAAACATATCCATTTCTACCCCCTATGTGGCTTGGGGGCTAAATCTGTCACACATTCAATGGGTTTTCGGCTGCTTAGGGAGGTAGGTGAGTGGCAAGTGTTTGTACATATTGTTTATATTGCATTTCTTTCAAAAATACTGGGGAAAATAGATTGTCTAAGATATTGTTCTGGCGAAGATCTTACTTGATTAAAATGTTGACTGGAGAGAGATTTGCAACAAATTGCTGTTAAAATTATTTCAACTGCCAACCTAAACTAAGATGTGGAAGGAAACGGAACTACTGTTCAAATAAATCAAACATTTCAAAGGCTTTAGCCGGTGATCATCTCCAAAAAAATCAATGTAGATCTGAATTCTCCAGTGAGTACTACAATCAGGAGGCCACTAAAGGGATTGTCAAGGCCGAGTGTAAACAGATTATTGCCTTCACACAGAGGATTCAGCCTAGTTGGCTCCTGAATAAAGCCAATGAGATGTATTTCCTCTCCTGTAGCCCAGCTTCCAGATTTTATTTATTCTTTTAGCATTTACAATTACTCTGATGACAACATGGATAAAAACAAAATGTAGAACACAATGCATGTTATGAATTCAAAAAATCTTTTTATTTATACAGACTTCAGAAATATATACAACAAATATATTCCAAATGACAAAAAAGACACCAAGAGGCCATTTATAGAAGGAAAGGGAAAATTAAAATGTTGCCAATGGCAAGGATTTAGGTTGAATTCTCTGTCACTAAGCAAATATGTGTAATCCTATAGATAATTGCCCCTGACAACCAAAACACCTCCCAATTTATTTTTTGGGTCTCCACAAACAGTCACTGTAAACGTTGGAGAACATTTGATTTCTTAAGGTAAACAATAAATTGTCATTAGGTTCTAGAAGCAAATACGTGCAAGTGACTTTTAATAGCAAGATAAGGCTCTTTGGTACACAGCATGAAAACAGAGGAAGATTCCATGGACTAGAGTTAATAAAAAAAACAAGATCAGCATTAAAATAAAGAATTTGTTAAAAATAAAGGCCGGTTTAATTATAAATTAAATAAAGAATTAAGATTGTCCTCACACATTCATCCATGCTGTACAGTAACGACATTCAATATGATCACCTTTTATAAATGACTTTTCAGGTTTTCATGTGTATAACTGGGACCTCATTGGAGGGATGCAGCCTACCTTCCTAAACAGGAAGTTCATCTAACAGTAAAATCGAAGGTGAGAGTGGGGTCACTGGCACAGAAGATATTTTATACTAGTAACAAGGCACCTACAGATTACCGTACTTTTTGCCGTATAAGACGCACTTATTTTTCCCCCAAAGTGGGGGGAAAATGTCCATGCGTCTTATTAGGCGAATGTTAAATAAAAAAAAAAAAAGTGAACTTACCCGTTACCAGCGCTCCCGCGCGGCTGTAGCGGCTGCCTGCCACACTGCGGGAGGCCAGAAGAAGCTAGAGGAGTGGCGGGCTCTGTTTCCCTCCCCGCCGCTGCTATAGCTGTCTTTCCCCGCAGTGACAGCAGAAGTAGGGACAGAGACAGTGCTTGCCGATCCTCCGTCTGCTGGAGGGTAGGAGAAGATGGAGGATCGGCGGGCACTGTCTCTGTTCCTACCGCTGCTGTCACTGCGGGAAAAGACAGCTATAGCAGCGGCGGGGAGGGGAACAGAGTGGTGTACTGAATCAATGCTGCTCACCATCAGCTGATATCCGCGCAGCAACAGCGGCCGATGTAAGTAACTTCTTTAACTTTTCCTCGCCCCTCTCATGATCATTACTGTTGTCCTTTCAGGACAGAGAGGAGAGCAAGCTGCACTGCGGGGGTGATTGGATGCCCCATGTCTCCCTCCCCTCTCTCTCTAGCAGGTGCTGATAACTTTTAATTTATTCACTGCTTGTGTAAACATGACTCGCAAGAGTGCCGCCCCTCCTTAACCCCCCTCTCTGCACGTCATCATCATGCTCCTTCTGCTGTGTCTTCCGGGCTGTGATAGGAATCAGCAGCGCAGGGGATGGAGCTGGGATATGAATAGATGTGTGCACAGTAAGTTTATTTAAATGGGGGATGGGGACTTCTACTTGTGATGACGATCTTGACGCTGTGAAAGTCAGTGTTTCTGTTTAATCACCTCAAGCTACAGACAGAATTATCTGTTCCACAGCCCCATGCTTGCCCAAGTTCTGTCCAAAACCTTGTAAAGCAGACCCAAACCCAAGAATTTCAATTGCCTGTTTCACTCACTCCTAAATAGGGATGCCCCATTAATTCAGACCAATACTCAGGTAATAACCCATGTAATAATTTGCCTCTGACCGGCCGCTTCCCTCTGTGGCTTTGTTCAGCCACCACCTGCCATTTAGATATAATGCCACACTGCCTATATGGGAATGGGAGGGGGATGCCACACTGCCTATATGGGGAATGGGAGGGAGGAATGCCACACTGCCTATATGGGGAACGGGATGGGGGCATGCCACGCTGCCTATATGGGGAATGGGAGGGGGGAATGCCACGCTGCCTATATGGGGAATGGGAGGGGGAATGCCACGCTGCCTATATGGGGAATGGGAGGGGGGAATGCCACGCTGCCTATATGGGGAATGGGAGGGGGGAATGCCACGCTGCCTATATGGGGAATGGGAGGGGGGAATGCCACGCTGCCTATATGGGGAATGGGAGGGGGGAATGCCACGCTGCCTATATGGGGAATGGGAGGGGGGAATGCCACATTGCCTATATGGGGAATGGGAGGGGGGCATGCCACACTGCCTATATGGGGAACGGGATGGGGGCATGCCACACTGCCTGTGGGAATGGGAGGGGGGAATGTCACACTGTCTGTAATGGGTGTTTTAGCACGTTTGGTAATAATATTGGTAAAAATATTTTTTTATTATTATTTTCCTCCTCCAAATCCTAGGTGCATCTTATGGGCAGGTGCGTCTTATAGGGTGAAACATACGGGTCTTTGTTAAATGCAGGTCTGGGCTCAGGTGAAACAGAGGGTTATACAAATGATTTTGCATTTTTTCAGGAGAGGCCAAGAGCTTTACTCACTCAAGTAGTAGCAGTAGACAAGTAAAATAAACCATTGTTTTCCTCTATTTGACTATATCTATGAGATCTCCTTAATATGAATAATATAAGTAATATAAATAACTAAAACAAAATATCTGCCCTGTTAAAAATAATTTGCACCTCACCAGTAGGACTGCCCTACTGCATGTAACCTGAACACAATTTTCTATTTTAGATAGCAGAAAGCTTTTTCATTTTACTTTAAACTGAAGTCTCTCCGGTAAAAGCTAAAATAATTTGGACACCCACCCCCGCAAAAAAATACAATTTTGTGAGTACTCACCTGTAAAATGGGTATTACGAGTATGTCACACACCCCACTTCCAAATATTCATGACACTTGGGAAAACGGCCTGTAGAGGGCGATCTTGCAGAGATGACATGAAAAAAAGGAGCCCCTCCTGGTCTATAAGTACCTGGGACCTCCCACTCATTCCCCAGTCATAAGATAGAAGAGAGGAACCAGGAAGAGCCAAATCAATTGATGTAATTGAAAAATAAGATACACCATATAAAGGATCCCTAGAACAAAAAAAAAGGGCGGGGGAAGCGGGGTGTGTGACATACTCGTAATACCCATTTTACAGGTGAGTACTCACAAAATGGTATTATTCCTAGTATGTCACACACCCCGCTTCCAAATATTCATGACACTTGGGACATCCAATAGCAGTGTCTAATAAGGGTGGGGACCCAACCAAGGAAATAATGCATAACTTAAATTACTGCAGCTTGCACAACTTTGCGGCCAAAAGCAGCATCCGCTGAGGCCCGCACATCAACCTTGTAAAATTTAGAAAAAGTATGCACAGAAGACCAAGTTGCAGCCTTGCAAACTTGTTCAACAGAAGCCTGGTGCTGAAAAGCCCAAGAAGCCCCAACAGCACGAGTAGCATGAGCAGTGACCAGAAAAGGGGGAACTTTCCCCTTAGCAGAATAGGCCCCAATAATGGCCTGCCGTATCCATTTACTAATGGAGGACTTGGCAGGTGCCAAACCCCTCCTAGGTCCGGAGGGCACAACAAAAAAGGCATCCGTCTTATGGAAGGCCGAAGTAGTCACCAAATAATATTTAACGCAACGAACTACATCCAAAGAATGTAAAACCCTTTCCTTGTCACTACTAGGCTTAGGACACAAGGAAGGAAGAACAATGTCCTGGTTTAGATGAAAGGCTGAAACCACTTTAGGAAGGAAATCCGGTTTAAAGCGGAAAACCACCTTGTCTTGATGCCTTTCAAAGGAAGGGGCTTGAATAGACAAGACCCCCAACTCTGAAACCCGGCGGACAGAAGTAATAGCAACCATAAAGGAATAGGAAGAGGAATATCCTGCAACGGCTCAAAAGGAGCAGCCTGCATAGCTGAAAGCACCAAGTTAAGGTCCCAAACTGGAAATAAGGGCTTTCTAGGAGGCCGCACATGCGTGACCCCCTGGAAAAAGGTCTTAACCAAAGGATGAAGAGCAAATGAAAGAAATTTGCCAAGGCAGAGACTTGCCCTTTCAAAGTACCAACCTGGAATCCCATATCCAGACCCTGTTGCAGAAACTCCAAAATCCTAGGAATCGAAAATACCCTGCAGGGCAAGGCCCTAATCTCACACCGATCAATATAGGACCTCCAAGTCCTGTAATAGATGACAGAGGAAGACTTCTTCCTAGCTCTAACAAGAGTCTGAATGACCGCATCAGAAAGACCTTCCTCTTTTAAGATGGAGACTTCAGCAGCCACGCCGTCAAAGCCAGCGTTGGTAAACTGGGGTAACGAAGTTGCCCCTGGGTGATGAGATCTGGAAGAAGAGGCAGATGGAACTGATCCACTGCCAGCCTTACGACGTCTGCGTACCACAGACGTCTTGGCCATCTTGGAGCCACCAGAATTGCTGGCGCCCCTTCCAGATCTAGCTTGCGCACCACCTTGCTTATTATGGAGAATGGGGGAAACAGATACAGTAACCCCAGATCCTTCCAGGCCAGAGACATGGCATCTGCTGCCACTGCCAGAGGATCCTGGGATAGAGACACAAAAGCTGGAAGCTTGTGGTTGTGACGAGAAGCAAACAGGTCCATCCGCGGAGTCCCCCACTTGCGACAAAGGAACCGAAAGACTTTGGGATTGAGAGACCACTCTCCCTGGCAAGCGCATCCCCTGCTCAGGGAGTCTGCCTCCATGTTCTCTATCCCCGGAATGTAAACAGCCGAGATGCAGGGAACATTGACCTCTGCCCAATGAAGGATCAGAGAGACTTCCCGTAGAGCACCCCAACTGCGAGTCCCTCCCTGGTGATTGATGTATGCGACCGCTGTTCGGTTGCCTGACCGAATCTGTACCGGCAGCCCCTGCAAAAGACGAGTCAATCGAAGAAGAACCAAACGGAATGGCTCGTAGCTCCAATATATTGAATGGAGAATGAGCCTCCTGAGGCCCCCACAATCCCTGGAACTGATGTTCCTTCCAGAAGCCCCCCCCCCCCCAGCCCACCAGGCTGGCATCCGTGGTGACCAGTTCCCAACAAGGGGTCAGAAATGACCTGCCCTTCTTGAGATTGCTCGATATTAGCCACCACTGAAGGGACTGCAGAACGTGGGGGGACAACAGACAAATCTGATTCAATGATAGTGGATACTTGTCCCACTTCGCCAAGAGGAAGAACTGAAGCGTCCTCATGTGAAATTGGGCATACGGGACTGCCTCGAATGCGGCTACCATCAGTCTCATCCCCAGGCGGATAGACTGATGAGGGTTGGACAAGAACTGACAAATCAAATCCTGAATCAGAACAATTTTGGACTGAGGAAGAAACACCTTGGCCTGAAACGTATCCAGATTCAGGCCCAAAAAAGGAATCTCCCTGGATGGACAGAGAGAGGATTTGGGATGGTTTATCACCCAATCGAACCTCTCTAGCGTGGATACCACCGTCCTGGTGTCCAATTCTGCTTGTTCGAAGGAAGAGGCTGAGATGAGAAGATCGTCCAGAAACGGCACAATGCGAATGCCCTGGACCCTGAATATAGCCATCACTCCTGCCAGCATTTTGGTAAAAACTCTCGGAGCTGAAGTAAGGCCGAATGGAAGGGCTACAAACTGAAAATACTGGTCTTCTACCGTGAACCTGAGAAATCTCTGGTGAGCCGGAAAAATCGGAATGTGCAGATAAGCATCTTTGATGTCTATGGATGTCATGAAGTCCCCCTGACGGAGAGCATTGACCGTTGATCGTAAAGACTCCATGCGGAATTTTCTGAAGCGGATATACTGATTGAGCCGCTTCAGGTCTAGAATAGGCCAAACAGAGCCGTCCTTCTTGGGTACCGTGAACAGGTTGGAGTAAAACCCCAGACCCCTTTCCGCTGCAGGCACTGGGCAGATGACAGCCAAGTTTAATAGATTCGCCACTGCTGCCCGAAGTCCCTGCGCAATTACCTGATCCGAAGGCATCCGGGACATGAAAAATCTGTGAGGAGGCCGGAACTCGAATTCCAGTTTGTAACCGGAGGACACTATTTCCAGAATCCAATAGTCTGATACCTCTTGGACCCAGACCTGGAAGAAGAACCGCAGCCTTCCCCCCACCCGTATGGGTGAGGGCGCCTCCTCATTGCTGGGCAGGCTTGGAAGCAGACTTAGGTTTAGAACCCCAACTCTGATTTGGACGGCCACGTCCTTTTCCTCTATTCCATGCATTCCCTCTAGGGACTGAACAGGCCGATCCTCTACCAGATCTGGACCCACGAAAGGATGGGTTAAAGGAGGCCATCCCACGAATGGAACGACGTTGTCTCTTACGCTGAGGCAATTTCCCTCCTTTAGTGACAGAATCCAATTTTTCTCCAAAGAGGCGCAATCCCAAGAAAGGGAGCGCTGTAAGTGATTTCTTGGCCACAATATCAGCCGCCCACTGGCGTAACCATACCGACTGCCGAATGGCATTTAACAAGGCGGAAGTTCTGCTGCACATGACCAAAGTATCGTCCAAAGCAGAAAGTACAAAAGACACAAACAACTCGCATCGCTTGAGAGCGGCAAACTCATCAGAGGCTGGATCAAGCCCTGAGGTATTCAATAGGTCTCTAATTACAGACCTAATAGCCACCGCCATGAGTGCCGAAGCACCAACAGGCCGCAAGGCCGAGCCCACACTAACAAAAGCGTGGCAAGCCATTTGATCAATACGCTTGTCTTCTCCATCTTTAAGGGTAGTGGATTCGGGACAATGCAATACAGAAGAATTGGACAAACTAAGCACAGGGGCATCCACCTCCGGAGGGGATGACCAACGCTTAACTGTGTCCTCTGGAAAGGGATATTTTTTATCCCAGCCCGAGGGAATGCCAGGAAGCCACGCAGGCTTCTCCCATTCCTTAAGAATAATATCCTCAAAATGTTTCTGATTAGGAAATCGAGGTTTGGAGGCTCCAAAGGAATCGAAAACGAGGTTTGGAGGCTCCAAAGAATTCCCCTTTTTGAGGAAGGACTGGTTCTGGAGGAGTAATTGCCAAAACTTCAAATAATTGAGCAAGAGCTTTTGGGGTGTCCAAAACATCCCCCTCACCCGGCTCAACATCAGTACCCAAAAACTGCTGATCATCAGAAATATCAGACTCCTCAAATAATTCTCCTTCCTCGAGCAGAGAATAGTCAGACCAATCAAGCAAATCGCAATTGTCAAACTCCCTAGCAAAGGCTGGAGCAAAATGTTTCCTTTTAGCTGGGGCCTTCCTGGCCGCAGAGGTAGAAATATATTTTTCAATGTGAGCCAGTCTGGCACATACATCAGAAAGCGACTCTACACCCATGACAACATAACTGGGGGTACAGACAAGACACAGTGGGGTAGGAGAAGAGGCAGGAGCCGCAGACCCTGAAGCCTGGGCCCCTGTCTGCTGCATTATAGTCAACTGTGCACAAGGGATGCAAAGAAACGCGTTATCCCCTACAAGGGATGCCTCACATTCTAAACACTGCCGAGTCTGTCCCGAGGGAACTGTAAGCCCAGTATCCTGAGATGCCTCCATATGGTGTTTGTTTAAATACTTGATTATTTATAGTCGCAAAGTTTATATGGGATTTACGCAATCAGCTACCCGGGATGACCCTTGAAAGTCCCAGGTGGGAGGATTTGATTAAGTATTAATAATATAATAACCCCCTACAAATAAGGGCTAAGGACCAGGAGAAACCCCTTCTATGAAGAGTTTCCACCTGAAATAAGGAAATACACAGTCACCATAAGCACCACTACATAAACGAGCATAACAGCAACAGATAAATATCCCTTTAGCAAGGCCAAAGGGTACTCACGAGACCAGGCGACAGGACTCAGCGCGCACAGTGAGAGAGAGAATCGCGGGGAAAAAAACGGAAATGGCCCGAAAAGAAGCGACGCCGACTAGCTCCGCCCACCTCACACGCAAGCCGAGCTAAGGGAAACACGGGGGCGGGTCCGACAGAGCACGTCAACGGGCTCTGAGCCATAGAGGCATAATAGAGCGGGGCCGGAAGGTGACGCCGCGCACCAAGCCCTGCTCACTTCCGGATCCAGCACGCTGTTCAAAAAAAAAAAAAGGAGGGAAATACAAAAAAATCTCTCTGCATGCAGAACCCTTCACCAAAAAGGTATGCAATACAAAGCACTGTATAGCTCACCATGAATATTCCAAAGGAAATTTTTTTCTTTTTAAATATATGCGTGCATATGCGGGGTGCCCCGCAGGCCCGATGCTGATCGGCCCGGGAATCTATAAGATCAGCATCGGGTGTTGGTCCACTTTAAGGTTCTCAGCCTTGCACTAGTTGAAAGCCTCTCCTCAGCCAACTATAATGATTCTATTCCGGCCTGTGAAATGGCCAATATGTTGTATTCATTTTTACTTACATCCCAAGCCTGAAATAAAAACACAACTAATGCTAAAACATATTTGTGAATATGGAGTTAAAATACACCTCTAACGCTTCCTCCATAATTTGTTTGACAAACTGAATAACCACTTGTTCTTTGTTAACTAAAAAGGCACATAGCTGGAGATTATAGGGAGGACTTGCTGGTAGCCCCCCCCCCCACACACACACACACTTTAGGATCAAATATTGGTAGCCATCATCTGTATTCTTTTTTTTTTTTTTTTTATAGGTTTTATTTAAAGTGGGAAAAAACAGGTTCCTGACTATCCCAATCGGGAGTTCCCTGTTAAAAACGCCCCAGATCACCAAGAAAAACTTCCCAAACTTACAGTGCATGTGCAAGTTTTTATCCTATCATAGCAGTTTGCTTTGCATATTTAATGATCTGCAAATGGCTCTGTTTACGGAAATTGGGAGCACAAGCTGCCGCATCCCCATCTGAATGGCTGGAGGGGGACAGAGGGCCAAAGCCCAATGCTGGGGATGCAGCCACCGATATATACATCAGTGAGGGAGCCAGGAAGAAGGAGAATTTTACGCCAACCCCGGAGGGAGGGGGGGGGGGGTGCTTCACACAGCAGAGCATCCCGATTTGGAATTCCCACTGGGAAGGCAAACGGCTAGACCTGGAACCTTTTGGATTACAGAGCCGGCCCCTTTGGGATTTGTTCCAGTTTAAGGGAATACATATTTAACACCTTCAACTGAAAAAAATGTGCTCTTCAATGAAATAAGTTAGAACTTAACCAGTAGATGTATTACTTGTCTTATATAAATTAACTTAAATAAACAATCTATGATGATATAACTAATAGTACAGCTGAAATAAAAACAGGATCATACGATTACTGGACTAAGCAAACAAAAAAATCCTTCATTAAATCTCAGGTTTTCTAAGTTGTGAATCTTAAATTGCCTCTTAGATTGTCCTAATACCTATAAAATCATTCATGAGAACAGAAAGGCAACCACAACAGTGCAAATGTTTATGTAGTTTATGCTTAGTTTGCACTTTACATATACAGTGTATTTTGGGAGCAAAGCAGAAATGTGGTCATGTCACATCAGGTTCCACAGAACGATATAGGCTTGTGCTGCAGCTTCTCCTGGAATAAATTCCCTTCGCCCAGAATCCACTGCTCTTTTAGTTATAGGTATGTAAACATACTGTAGATTGTCATTTCTATGCAGTATTAAATTATGTAAGAACATTTTCATATTCTTTGCTGATCTCAGTTTCCGATGTGTAACTAACATAAATGTCATAAATACCCAACAATCCACATTATTGTCCCACATCTGTGTGTGGAGTGGACGAACTTCCCTCTACAGAACGATTCTCTGGGCTTCCAGTTTCTGCTGACTGAACCATGTCCGTGTGTCTTTCCCTCCCAACATCATCTGTCTTCTCAATAGTAGGAGTCACCTTGGCGGCTTCAGCACTAGAGGCTTCACTTCCATTCAGTTTGGGTGATCCTGCTTGATTATTTTCCTTGGAAATACAGAAATATAAAACATGAAATGTCCAGGATGCGACATAAAATATACTTAACATATGCCCATCAACCAAGGAAGTGACAGGAGATAAAGGCAGCGGAAAGAACTGAATACATCTCCATATTGTAATCATACCCATCATTAGATCAACATGTTACTATACACGGATTAGATTTTATAGCTTTATATTCATACTGGGTTGTCAGAGCTCTCCCTCACTTTATTTGCAGTATAATGTAAAGCACGTGTGGCCTCTATCCTGGGAGTACTTTTTGATTTAAGGATTACAATTTAGTCTACAGCAGAGGTTCTGAACCTTTTTTCATCAAGTACCACTTTATGGTCCCCAGTTATATCCAATGTGGGTTATCAAAACACCAATTTAATGTGAACTGAATATCTCAAGCATAAATGACAGCAGATCAAGGTTGAGTCTGCAGCCTTGTTGAGTAGCCCCCGATAGGATCTCTAGTGCCACAGGTTGGGGACCCCTGGTCTACAGTTTGTACAGTATACAATGATTTGCCCCGCCCTCCCACATGCCTCTGTTTAGCCCTTCCATTCTCTCTCCAAAGCTCATTAATAATTATGTTACCATTTACTGCACTCTTTCTAGTTCAAGGACATGTTTTTTGCTTATATGAATCCACATGAGATGCTTAAGGTTCCTTTCACATCGCTGCACTTTTACACTGCACTGTGTTGCGTTTAATTTGCATTACCATGCACTTCTAAAGAGCTGCGTTTGCGCTGCATTGGGAATGCATCATACAGGGCTTTTCCAACACAAATGGCCTAAAGAGGTCCAGCCCCGCAAAGTAACAATGGTGGGGGTAGCATCCAGATTGCTGGAGCCCACGCCCCCCTCCCCTGGTTTCAATCACTTCCACAGCAAAATGCATCTCTGCAACTGCCCACCAAGAATCATGGGCTTGGGGTTCTATGAGCGGCAGGCAAAGCAGAAGAAACTCCAGACTACATGTCTACTGGCAGCCAATTGCAGAGATGGATTTTGCCAGCGGATCACGGTATCTAAGATATACAGGGATTGCCTAGAGACACTAACAGAGGAGGGTGTCATCGCTAATGCAGGGGGATACAGAGGAATGGGAGTATATTGTCTACGTATATATACAGTCAAATTGCAGTGCCCTTTTTGATCTTTCAGTTTAAGGTCCATTACAATGAGCACAGAAGAAGGTTCTGCATGCTGTTTTTTAACATTTTTGCCCTGTTGACATTTATTGCTCTTCCATGGGCCAAGCTAAGCAGCTACATCCATGAAGCCAACTATAGGACAGAATACACAGGTAAATAAGGGACAGACAATGTGTGCTTTTCTATCCAAACCTAGAACAGCTGTTGTGGTTCTATTCAGGCAAATAATTCTAAAGCAAACAACAACTTACCACTAGTTCCGGTTTCCTAACTGGTATCCCATAAGCAGCAATAGAAAAATAATACTTAAAAAACAGAAATACTGAACATGTACAAATCATCTGAAATGTATTTGTAACATACCATGAATAGTTTGATATCCATAATTTACATAATGGACATAACTATAGGGCCCTCCACAATGGCGTAGACTTGCCACACATCAAGCCATCTTTGCCTTCTGTATAGTGAGTGAGGAATACAATACATTTGCCCACATTTATAAGAGGCATAAGGCAAAATTTTATAATTTGATTTACCTTTTCCAGCCAAATGTTAGATTTACATTTATTATATAAACGGTGTATGAAAAGTGGCAAGGTGAAAACATGTGCATAGAAAGCTAGCAAAGCGGTGTGTGTGCGTCATGAAAGCAGCAATGAAAAGTGGTAACTGGAAACATGGCAGCCTTTCCCTACTGACTTCTACTGAGCTTCTCACCATGAGGCTGCCAAGCAGAAGGTTGTGAGACAAACACAGACAAAACTGGAGAAGCATAAAATAGAGGTTAAATGGTAAGTGTGAGCACAAAAAGGCATAGAAACATGAAAGCATTTCTGGTGAAGCTTTATAAATATGGACAATTGTCATAAAAAACTGAATGATCTGAAAATGAAAAAAAAACTGATTAATAGCTGTCAGTGGGAGGGCATATAGAAAGAATATGAATATTAATCTTGTAAGTGGGAGGGAATATAAAAAGAAGATGAATATTGATATGGTTAATTGGAGGGGGTATAAAGAAAGGAGATGACTATTAATCTTGTCAGAGGGGGGGGGGGGGGGGTTATAAAAAATACAATTCTGTGATTACTCACCTGTAGAATTGGTATTATATGTATACAGCATGTCCTGTTCCAGAATATTCCACAAGATGGCGCTGGACTGCAGAAAACAGCTTGTGGCTCCTCCCGGACCCATACAAGTCAGGGACCTCCCACAAAATCCCACAGCACTGACAAGCAGTTAACAAGAAACCGGGAGGACAATAATAACAAGAACTCAAAATGAACAATCAACATACAGAGGTAACTAAGAATAATGATAACAAGGGCGGGGTGGAACAGGACAAGCTGTTTACATATAATTCTAATTCTACAGGTGAGTAATCACAGAATTGTATTATTCTAAGTATACAGCACGTCCTGTTCCAGAATATTCCTTACTTCTGGGACATCCAATAGCAGTGTCCGTAAGGTAGGGTGGGATCCGCAAAAAGTAACAGTGGCCAGTTTAAACCACTGCCGCCTGCAGAACTTTGTGGCCAAAAGCAGCGTCAGCTGAGGCCCTAACATCAACCATGTAAAACTTAGAAAAAGTATGAACAGAAGACCAAGTAGCGGCCTTGCAAACTTGTTCAACAGAAGCCTGGTGCTGAAAAGCCCAAGAGGCACCAATAGCACGAGTAGAATGAGCAGTAAGGCGGAAGGGAGGTTCCTTTACCTTAGCAGAATAGGCTTGTATCACAGCCTGACGAATCCACTTGCTGATAGTGGACTTAGCTGGAGCCAGACCCTTCTTAGGTTCAGACGGGACCACAAAAAGAGCATCAGTCTTCCTGAAGGATTCAGTAGCCACCAAATAGAACTTCAGGGTCCTGACCACATCCAGAGAGTGTAAGACCCGCTCCTTAGGGTTACTAGGATTAGGGCACAGAGAAGGCAACACAATGTCCTGATTGAGATGAAAATCAGACACAACCTTAGGCAGAAAATCTGGCTTAAAACGAAAACACCACCTTGTCCTGGTGTCTCTCAAAGTAAGGGGTTTTGATGGAAAGCGCCGCCAACTCAGAAACAGGCCTAACAGAAGTGATGGCCACCAAAAAGACTACTTTAAGCGTCAAAATGGACAAAGGGGCCACACGCAAGGGCTCAAAGAGAGACCCCTGCAAGGCAGATAAGACCAAGTTCAAATCCCAGACTGGTAACATAGACTCACGTGGGGGACGCGCGTGAGTAACCCCCTGGAAGAAGGTCTTAACCAGACGATGGTGAGCAAAAGATCTTTGGAAGAAAATGGCCAAAACAGAGACATTAAGGGTACTAAGTTGAAGACCCAAATCCAAACCATGTTGCAGAAATTCCAGAATACTAGGGACAGAAAACACCCGACAGGGAAACGACTTAGATTCACACCAGTCAATATAAGCATGCCATACCTTATAGTAGATGGAGGACGAGGACTTCTTTCTAGCCCTAATCATGGTATTAACAACAGAGGCAGGCAGCCCCTTTTCCATCAAGATGGAGGTTTCAGCAGCCAGGCCGTTAAAGCCAGCATTTGTAAATTGGGATGGCGTAGCTGCCCCTGAGTGAGCAGGTCTGGATCCTTGGGCAGGGCGTACTGATCTACTGTCAACTGCACGATGTCTGCGAACCACACTCTTCTTGGCCAACAGGGGGCCACCAGGATGGTTGGCACCCCTTCCTGGGCTATCTTGCGCAGCACCCTGCCCAACAGAGAAAAAGGAGGAAACACATAGAGGAGCTGAAAGCTCTTCCAAGACATTGCTAGTGCATCCATGGCCAAGGCCAGAGGGTCCTGGGACAAAGAGACAAAGACTGGAAGCTTGTGATTGTGGCGGGACGCAAACAGATCCACATCTGGCTGACCCCAACGGTGGCACAGGGAGCGAAACACCCTGCTGCCGAGGGACCATTCCCCCAGGCGAGAAGTCTGCTGAGGGAGTCTGCCTCCAGATTCTCCACTCCCGGGATGTACACTGCAGAGATGCAGGGAACATTGACCTCCGCCCAGGACAGTATCAGGGACACTTCCTTGAGGGCCCTCTTGCTCCGGGTCCCTCCCTGATGATTGATGTAGGCAACCGCCGCCTGGTTGTCCGAGCGGATCTGAACAGCCCAACCCCGAAGTTGTGGAGTCAGTTGGACGAGAACCGACTGTATTGCCCTTAGTTACAGAATGTTGATATGTGTGTGGGCCTCCTGAGGGCCCCACTGACCCTGGAATTTCAGGGATTTCCAGAAGCCCCCCCAACCTGTCAGACTGGCATCTGTGGTGACTGTCTCCCAGCACGGAGCCAGAAAAGATCTGCCCACCAACAGGTTTCTTGAGTCCAGCCACCACGAGAGAGACCGCCTGACCAGAGGGGACGGAACAAACACCTGATCCAGGGACACAGGGTCCCGATCCCAAACTGACAAGAGGTGAAGTTGAAGAGGTCTCATTTGAAACTAAGTGTATGGAACAGCCTCGAAGCAAGACACCATCAGGCCCACCAGCTGCATCCCCTGCCGGATGGAAGGATGAGGGCAAGACAGAAGAAGCTTGGCTTGAGCTTGCAGACTGTCCACCTTCTGCTAAGGGAGAAGGATCTTGACCTGATATGTATCCAGAGTCATGCCCAGAAAGGACTTGACCATTTATGGTGACAGGGAAGACTTGGGATGGTTGATCATCCATCTGAGGGACTCCAGTGTGGACACCACCATCTGAGTATTCAGCTCGGCCTGCTGGAAGGACCCAGACGTGATGAGAATGTCGTCCCAAGTAAGGAAGGATGCGAATGCCCTGAGATCTCAGCAGAGCCATTATGCCCGCCAGCACCTTGGTGAATACCCTGGGAGCCGAGGTGAGACCGAAGGGCAAGGCCACAAATTGGTAGTGCAGATCCTCCAGAGCGAACCTGAGGAATCTGATGACCTGGAAAGATTGGTATATGAAGGTAAGCATCCTTGATGTCTACAGAGGTCATGAAGTCCCCCGGGTGTAGTGAATTTACAGCTGAGCGCAGAGTCTCCATGCGAAAGTGTTTGAATCTGACAAATTTGTTGAGGCGCTTTAAATCCAGGATGGGTCTGAAGGACCCGTCTTTTTTGGGAACTGTGAAACGATTGGAATAGTAGCCTCTGCCCCTTTCCTTTAAGGGCACTTGGCAGATGACCCCTAACTCCAGAAGGTTTTAAACAGTAAGGCGCAGACCCTGGGCTAAAAGGGAAGTTTGAGCCATCCGGGATTTGATGAATCTTGGGGGCGGCCAGGCTGCAAACTCTATCTTGTAACCGGAAGACACTACCTCCTGAATCCACCGGTCTGAGACGTGAAGTCTCAGAGGCTGACACTGTAATCAGTGGTAACGGCTGTGTGTGTGTGAGGTGCTGCTTTTGTTATGAGACCAGGTGACTCAAATGTGTAAAATCTATACAAAATAAACTAAACTGACTGAAAATAACTGAAATTCTTCTTTGAACTGTGCAGGAAAATCTAAAGGTATTAAAGTGGAACAAAACACTGAGTGGCCGACCCTGAAGTCTATAAGACACGGCCATTGACCTTCCCCCTTGGGCATTCTAAATCAGGATGCCCCACTGTGTGAAACGACCCCTGGATAACCACAGATCCCACCATTTTTCTGGCGTACCTTTCCCTGTCCCACAGCGCATGCACGGGCTCTCATCCAAAGTCCTGATCAGAGAATGCTGAGCAAAGGACTTCTGGAAGAAAACAGCCAGGGCAGAAACCTGACCCTTCAGAGTACTGAGTTGGAGCCCCATCTCCAACCCATGCTGCAGGATCCTGGGAACAGAGAACAGACGACAGGGAAGAGCCTTAGACTCACACCAGTCAATGTAGGCACGCCAAACCCTGTAATAAATGGAAGAAGAAGACCTCTTCCTAGCCTTTATCATGGTATCAACAACCGAGGTAGACAGCCCCCTCTCCATCAAGATGGAGGTTTCAGCAGCCAGGCCATCAAAGCCAGAGTTTGTAAATTGGGATGGCGTAAGGGACCCTGAGTGAACAGGTCTGGCACCCTGGGCAGAACGTACTGATCTACTGCCAGCTGCACCACGTCTGCGGACCACACTCTTCTTGGCCACATGGGGGCCACCAGAATTGCTGGCACCCCCTCCAGAGCAATCTTGCGCAGAACCCTGCCCAGCAGGGGGAATGGAGGAAAGACATACAGGAGCTGAAAGTCCTGCCATGACATTGCTAGGGCATCCGAGGCCAAGGCCAGAAGATCCTGGGACAGGGAGACAAAGGCCGGGAGCTTGTGATTGTGACGGGACGCAAACAGATCCACATCTGGTTGGCCCCAACGGTGACACAGAGATTGGAACACCCTGTTGCAGAGGGACCATTCTCCCTGGCAAGAGGTCCCCCTGCTCAGAAGGGTCGATTCTAAATGCAAAAGTTAATTGATTTCGGATCGGGAATCGGAAGTTTGGGTGGGTGTTAGTCATTTTTTCCTTTTTTTTTGGCCATTTCCGACTCGCGCGAACGTTCGAACGAATTCGTATATGCTCTTACGATCATCGGAAGTTTTACTAACAAAATCGGAAGTTTTACAACCAAATCGGAAATGTTCCCAACCAAATTGTAATTTTTCCGTTCGTTCCTAAAACTTCCGTTAATTGGATGTGTTTCCATGTGATTCAGAGAGCTGATTCCCACCCTAAAAATCAGTTTAATTGAAAATCCACTTCCGACACCTTTGAGGACTCGGATTTGCTATTGTAGAACATGTTTTGTGGCTATGTGGAGGAGTCTGCGCGCCTTCAGCTCCAATGAACTGCATGTATCAGCATGCCCGAGGCCATAAATTGTATAGCAATGCATACCTGAATCAATACATTTCATGTATGCCTTATAGATGCATTTTAATGTGGACCTTAATTAGTCCTTTGCATGTAAACCTTTATTTTGCCACACATCCATATAATTGCGATTTATTTTTAAACTTATGTCCTTTGTTATTTTTTTTTTTTTGGATTGTTGTTGTACTTGAATCTTAATTTGTTTTCGGATTTATTGTTGTAGTTGGCAACCTTTGCTTTGTGTAATTATTTTATCTTATCTTTGGTCAGATGCATCACACTTACTGAGGAGAGGAGAGTGGGATAAAGTGCAGGGTGCGGGTTACAGCTGTGTTTTGCTCAGAGGCAGCAGAGCTGGGGGCCTTGAAAGGTCACAAATCCCAGAATGCAGAGCAACACAGTCACAAGGCCCTTTCTGTTTGCAGGCTGCCTTATATTACCTAACCCGCCATCTTGGCTGTTTCAAGGCTCATAACATGCAGAAGATGCTGGGTGTTTTAAAAATTTGGAGAGCAATCTGTATGTACAGGGTGTGGGTAACTACACAAAAAATTTAAAGTTGTACCATTTGAAACCAAAAAATGTAATTAAAAAACGCAAGTAAAAAATGCCAGTTCAAAAAAAAAAAAAAAAATGTATGATTTACTTTTAGAAATACATTCATTAATGGTTGGTTACCACAAAACGAATGAAATAAAGAAAAAGTAGAAATGACGATTCGCCTGAGCGCACAGTGGTTTGGGTCAGTTTTAGGGGTGAGACATGGAAGATGTCAGAAAGTGCAAAGTGATTTAGCTAAGCATTGTAGAAGAAGTGAGTGAGCCAAATATGTAAGCAGCACTTTAATGAGTTAAGTTTGTAGTGCGCAGGCGCAAGATCATAAGGATTTTCGACCGGACAAAAAAGGAAAAAGGGCAAAATCCAAAACCGTCTTTGAAACCTGAGAAAGGAAACGGAAAAGTCAGGATGGAAACTGACATTCAACTGATTCACTAACTGCCATACGGAAAACTTACACACGGTTTGAAATGCATTATAGAATCGCTCGAATGTTCATACGAAATCGGAAAATTGACACCAAAAACACCAAAAAACACAGATCGGAAAAAATACTAACGTTTTTGGTGTTTCTCTGAATCGACCCTAGAGAGTCTGCTAGCAGATTTTCCACCCCCGGGATGTACACCACAGATATGCAGGGATCAGAGACACTTCCTGGAGGGCCCTCTTGCTCCTGGTCCCTCCCTGATGATTGATGTAGGCAACTGCCTACATCCGAGCGCACCTGAACAGCCGGCCTCGAGGGTGATGAGTCAACTGGGCCAGAACCAACCTGATCGCCCGCAGCTCCAAGACGTTGATAGGTGTGTGGGCCTCATGAGGACCCCACCTCCCCTGGAACTGCAGGGACTTCCAGAAACCCCCCCAACCTGACAGACTGGCATCCGTGGTGACCGTCTCCCAGGAGGGGGTCAGAAAGGATCTGCCCCCCAACAGGTTCCTGGAGTCCAGCCACCACGAGAGGGACCGCCTGACCAGGGGGGAAAGCGCAAAGACCCGGTCCAGGGACGCAGGGTTCTTGTCACATACTGACAAGAGGTGGAATTGCAGAGGCCGCAAGTGGAACTAAGCATAAGGGACCGCCTCGAAGCACGCCACCATCAGGCCCACCAGCTGCATTCCCTGCCTGTGGAGGGATGACGACAAGATAGCAGGAACTGGACCTGCACAATTAGACTGTCCACCTTCTGCTGAGGAAGAAAAATCCTTGCCTGAACTGTATCCAGATTCATTCCCAGGAATGAAGTCACCAAGGAGGGAGACAGAGAAGACTTGGGGTGGTTGATCACCCAGCCAAAGGACTCCAGGGTGGACACCACCAGCTGAGTATCCAACTCTGCCTGATGTAGAGACTGGGAAGTGATGAGAATGTCGTCCAGGTAGGGGCAGCACGCGGATGCCCTGAAACCTGAGCAGAGACATCACTCCTGCCAGCACCTTGGTGAACACCCTGGGAGCTGAAGTGAGACCAAAAGGCAAAGCCACAAATTGGTAGTGTTGATCCTCCAGAGCAAACCTGAGGAACCTTTGATGACCTGGAAATACAGGAATATGAAGGTAAGCATCTTTGATGTCCACAGACGTCATGAAATCCCCTGGGGACAGGGAACTGATGGCAGAGCGCAGAGTTTCCATGTGAAAGCGCCTGCACCTGACAAATTTGTTGAGGATCTTCAAGTCCAGGATGGGCCTGACTGACCCATCTTTTTTGGGCACTGTGAAGAGGTTGGAATAGAAGCCCTTGCCCCTTTCTCTTAGAGGGACCTTGCAGATGACCCCCAGCTCCAGAAGGCTTTGCACCGCCTGTACTAGATCCTGAGCTGACACAGGGGCCTGAGGAATCCGGGATCTGATGAACCTTGGGGGGCGGGGGGGGGGGCAGACAGCAAACTCTATCTTGTAACCGGAGGACACTACCTCCTGAATCCACCGGTCTGAGACATGAAGCCTCCAGACGTGAGCAAAGTGCTGAAGCCGTCCCCCCCACCCGGATGGGTGAGGGCACCCCATCATGTCTGAGGGGGCTTGGGAGAGGACTTAAGCTTAGAGCCCCAGGAGGTGCCAGGACGTCCACGTCCTCTGCCCCTACCCTAGAAATCTCCTCGGGCCCCAGTAAAGGAAACCTTGTCTAGCACCACGGTAGGGGGAGGAAAAGGAGCCCTTACCCCGAAAGGGCCGAAACTGCCGCATGCGCTGGGGTAACCTGCCTCCCTTAATAAACAGGTCCAGGCGGTCCCCAAACAGGCGTAGTCCTTTGAAGAGAAAATCAGTGAGGGCTTTCTTGGCAGCGTTGTCAGCAGCCCACTGGCGCAGCCAAACCGAGCGGCGTATAGCCACCACAAGGGCAGAGGTTCTGCCACACATTCCAATGGTGTCATCCAAGGCAGAGAGGACATAGGTCACAAAAACATCACAACGAGAGAGTACATTAAACTCCTCCCTAGACACATCATCAGGGGCACCATCAAAGATACTTCTGAGCAGGGTCTTAATAGCCACAGCCGTAATGGCAGATGCACAGACCGGGCGCAGCGCCGTCCGCACACATGCAAAGGCATGGGACGCCAACTGATCAATGCGCCGGTCCTCAGCATCCCGCAGGGTAGTAGAGTCAAGGGAGTGCATGACAGAGGTGTTAGATAACCCTAGGACCGGGGCATCCACCTCAGGAGGGGATGACCAACACTTTACCACATCAGCAGGAAAGGGATACTTCCTATCCCAACTCTTAGGTACACCGGGAAGCCTGCTGGGGCGTTCCCATTCCTTGAGCACAAGGTTATTAAAATGGGCTTGCTCTGGAAATTCCAAGTGTGACTTAGCAGTATGAAAAAGTTCCCCCTGTTGCCTGGGGGCCGCAACAGGGGGAGAAATAGACAGAACCTCAAAAATCTGAGCCAACAGTCTATCAGTATCATCTGGGTCCCAGGGGTCAGAGCCAGAATCGTCATGACCCCTGGGACTCTCATCAGATGACCCTGAGTCAGAGAATAGCTCCCCTTCCTCCAAAGGGGTATAGCCAGACAGTTCCAAAAACTCATCAGCTTCCATAGGGAAAAGAGTGACATAAGGCGTTAAGTGACGCTTTTTACGCGCCAAGGTATTAGCAGTTAACTTCACAACACTATTCAGTCTAGAAGACACATCAGGCTGAGAATCCCCACTTGTATGCAACTCAGTGGGAGTGAGATTTAAGCTTGGGGGAGTAGGTGAAGTGAAACGAATCGCAGGCCCAGCCACTGGAAGGCCAGATTGCAGCGCAAGCACCTGCTCGGCACAAGGTACACAGACCAGCGCATTGTCAGTGCTAATAGGGGACACCCCACAAGCTACACACAGCCGGGCTTGTCCCGAAGGAACCCCGAGCACATTATCATGAGACGCCTCCATATGGTGATTATAGCGGCACAATAGGCTGATAGGGATTGCTAGGGATGCCCCAATAACCCGCTATGGAAGTGGGAGTAATTAACACTAGGCCTCACAAGTTAATCAACTAAATAGAGGGAGTAGGGCCAGGAGAAGCCAAGAGGGTTCGGCCCGTCTGAAAGACATAAGCAAAGGGGGGCCGTAAGCACACAATAGAAAACAGCGGTAATAAATAGGTAATAAAGTAGAAGCCCGTCACGCAGCAGCCGGAACCAAGGAAAAAATGGCGTCGGGTATACCTCGAGGGGCGGGCCGCAGGTACAGTGACGCGGAACGCGCCAAAAGCGGGCCCCGCCCCCCTCCGAAGAGCGCGAAGCCATACACGTGACAAGCAGCCAATGACGGCGCACGCGCACCGGAGCCTGAGGTAACGCCGCCAAGAACGGAACCCAGTGGAAGCGTGCGCGGCGGCAGCGACACTTTTAAAAAACAGTAGTTGCAAACAAGTTAGCGCAGCGACTCGCACTAAGCATAAGCAAATAATGTAGTGAAGCACAAGGCCAATACACATATACACCCCCCCTCCCCTGAGGGCTACAAGGAGAGCGAGGGAGGACAGCGGGCACTTAATATAGGGCCCACCGATAGATAGGGGCAAGGGGCAAAAGGGCGGGAGGGGCATCCCATAGAGGCTCACCATATGCCTATACCGCCTACCCTTTGGTGGGGGATTGCGGTGGAGCAGCGCTCCCAAGCACCGACAGCAGTGCTGCCTACCATCACCCGACCAGCACAGCCAAGGCTGGGAGGCACTTAAATAATGGAACGGGTGGGAATAGTCCTACAGGGCCGCAGGCTAATAGCCCCACTCACCTGCGAGAAGAGAGAGCCATCTTCTTGTCCTTCGCAGTCCAGACTGCAGAGAAGATCTGGGGATTGTGGGAGGTCCCTGGGTATTTGAGGGGCTGGGAGGAGGCTGTTTTCGATGTCTCTGCAGTCCAGCGCCATCTGGCGGAGTAATACCCGAGTGTAAGTAATCTATCTGGAGCAGGACGTACTGTATACTAAGAATAAGGCTCACCAGGCTGGTTGCTTGCTATGCTTGCTAACCTACCTTCACCCAAACCTTATCAGCTGAGGCTGTGAGGCAGTAAATGGAACGGAACGTGTGGGAACAGTCTTACAGGGCCGCAGGCATATAAGCCCCGCTCACCTGCGCCACAGAGAGCTATCTTCTATCTTCACAGTCCAGACTGCAGAAAGAACTGGGAATTTTGTGGGAGGTCCCTGACTTATATAGGGCCGGGAGGAGCCACAAGCTGTTTTCTGCAGTCCAGCGCCATCTTGTGGATGTATTACCCAGGAGTAAGGAATATTCTGGAACAGGACGTGCTGTATACTTAGAATAGAAGATGAATATTAATCTGGTCAGTGGAATACGCACATTATTCCATTGCAAAGGCTGTAAAAGTTCTCATCAAAAGGAATAATTTTGAGGGTGTGATATTAAAGTGTGCGGACAGCAACCCTGGACTGAACCCACATGTTACACACCACTGAGACTCTTTCACCCAAAAGCTTACCTGAAGCTGGCCCCGCCTTTATAAAACAAGGTGTCTTTTAAAATAATGGTAGCATATAAATGCCCCTGGGGAGGGCTTTCACCCAGCCTTGGAGTCTTTTGGGCCAGGTGTAATGGGTTTTGATATTCTTTAATCTAACTGATACCGGAAATGGGGTACACAGTTTCAAACATTAGCCACATTACCTGGAGTGGTTGATTTTCTGAGACTGGGCTGGTTCTGGAAAGAGCCAACATTTCCTTTATTTGATAAAATGCGTAAGCAAGTGTGACCAATGGCGAAGAACTTATCCCCCATGCTGGTCTGTTAATGTCTTCTTGTTCTTCCTGGTGCTTTGTCTTTTTAGGGGGCAGTTTGACTTGCATAGTAGGCATTGTATTTTCTGTGTGCTGTGGTACCAGGTCAATAGTTGCTATGGGAACTGGACTGGAAGGAACTGGAATTCTTTCTGCCAGCATTGATGCATCTACAGTACAACAATAATGTCAGCTAATGTAGGTGGTATAAATATAATCACATGATTCCAATACAAATAATAAAATGTATACTATACATATATATATATTATTAATGTGTATATAAAAACAATATGCAGGTAAGTGCCGGCACATACACTTACTCATACATACATATAAATAGATCATCTAGATCAGGGGTGCACACATTTTTTTGTGTCTAAGGACCACATTGTCTTATTGTTCCACTTCAAGGAACCTAAATGTATTTAAAACAATTTACTGCAGGAAAGCTGTAACCTCAAAGCATAGTACCGTATGTGCTTTGATGTATATGCAGATGTGGGCAAACGTGAGAAGGAAAAATGTGAGGTGGGCAGAGGTGAGTTGGAAAGGAGTAGGCAGGGGTGAAGAAGGTAAATGTTAGGTGAGCAGAGATGGGTAGAGATAGGCAGAGGCAGGCAGAAGTGAGTTGGAAGGAAATAGGCAGGGGTGAGGCCTGATAGATGAGGTGAGCAAAGGCGGGTCAAGGTAGGCAGAGGTGAGGTGGAAAGAAGCAGGCAGGGGTGAAGCAAGAAAAGGTGAGGTGAGCAGAGACGGGTAGAGATAGGCAGAGACAAACAAAAGTGGGGTGGAAGAAGTGGGCAGGGGTGAGGCCAGATAGATGAGGTAGGCAGAGGCAGGTCAAGGTAGGCAGAAGTGAGGTGGAGAGAGGAGAGATGGAAAAATACAATTTTGTGATTACTCACCTGTAAAATGTGTATTATAAGTTTGTCTCAAACCCTGCTTCGGAAGTATTAATTACACGTGGGTTATGGTCCAGTAGAGGGCGAACTTCTGCAGAGATGACAAGAAAAAGAAGCCCCTCCCGGTCCATAAATACCTGGGACTCCCACACATTCCCCAGTATAAGAAAGCAGTAAGGGGACCAGGAAGAGCCAGTAAAATCTATGAGAAAAAAGTTTCACCACATAGAGGATCCAAGATACAACCCCGGGTGGGATGAAGCAGGGTGTAAGACACACTTATAATACCCATTTTACAGGTGAGTAATCACAAAATGGTATTATTCCATGTATGTCTCACACCCTGCTTCGGAAATATTAATTACACGTGGGACATCCAATAGCAGTGTCCAAAAAGGGTGGGGATCCCAACAGGCAATAGTGCACAAATTAAACCACTGCAGCATGCAGAACTTGAGGCCAAAAACAGCATCCGCTGAGGCCCGCACATCAACCTTATAAAACTTGGAAAAAGTATGAACAGAAGACCAAGTAGCAGCCTTACAACTTGTTCAACAGAGGCTTGGTGCTGAAACCCCCAGGAAGCCCCAACAGCACGAGTAGAATGAGCAGTGATCTGGAAAGGGGGATCCCTCCCCTTAGCAGAATAGACCCTAATAACTGCCTGCCGAATCCATTTACTAATGGTAGACTTGACGGGCGCCAAACCCTTCTTGGGCCCAGAGGGAACCACAAAAAAGGCGTCCGTCTTCCGGAATGGTGAAGTAGCCACCAGATAGTACTTCACACATCTAACGATGTTCAGAGAGTGCAAAGCCCTCTCCTTGTCATTGCTAGGTTTAGGACATAATGAAGGAAGCACAATGTCCTGATCAAGGTGAAAGACAGAGACAACCTTTGGCAAGAAGTCTGTTTTAAAATGGGAAACCACCTTGTCCTGATGTCTCTCAAAGTAGGGGGCCTGAATGGACAGAGCCCCCAACTCCGAAACACGTTGAACAGAGGTGATAGCCACCAAAAAGGCAACTTTTAAGGTGAAAATGGATAGAGCAGAATCCTGCACTGGTTCAAAAGGAGGACCCTGAAGGGCAGACAACACAAAATTCAAATCCCAAACAGGTAACATGGGTTTGCGAGGAGGGCGCACATGAGTGACCCCCTGAAAAAAAGGTCTTAACCAAAGAATGAAGAGCGAAAGATCTCTAAAAGAAAATCTCCAGAGCGGACACATGCCCCTTAAGCTGAAAACCCATGTCCAGACCATGCTGAAGAAACTCCAAAACCCGAGGAATGGAAAACAACCGACAAGGAAAGGACCTAGCCTGATACCAATCAATGTAGGTCCGCCAGGTCCTGTAGTAGATATTAGAGAAAGCATTCTTCCTAGCCCTGACAAGTCTGGACAATGGCTTCAGACAAACCCTTTTCCTTTAAGATGAAGGTTACAGCAGCCACGCCGTCAAAGCCAGCGTTTGTAAATTGGGGTAACAAAGCTGACCTTGTGTGATCAGATCCGGAACCAGAGGCAGCCTGAATTGATCGACCGCCAGCCGGATGACATCTGCAAACCACACCTGTCTTCGCCACCTTGGAGCCACCAGGATTGCTGGCACACCCTCTTGAGCCAGCTTGCGTACCACCTTGCCCACCATGGGAAAGGGAGGAAACAGATGCAGGAGACCGAGCTCCCGCCAGGACAGAGAAATGGCATCCACTGCCAGAACCAAAGGGTCCTGGGACAGAGACACAAATGCCGGAAGCTTGTGATTGTGACGAGAGGCAAAGAGATCCACCTCCGGACTCCCCCACCTGCGACAGAGGGATAGAAATACCTTGTTGCTGAAGGACCATTCCCCCCGGCGAGAGGTCTCTCTGCTCAGAGAGTCCGCTTCCAGGTTCTCCACCCCTGGAATGTAGACTGCCGAGATGCACGGAACATTGCTCTCGGCCCAAGCAAGAATCATAGACACCTCCCGGAGGGCACACCGGCTGCGAGTCCCTCCTTGGTGATTAATGTAAGCGACTGCTGTCCGAATGTCGGAGCGAACCTGAACTGGTAAGCCCTGAAGGTGATGTGTCAGGTGCGACAGCACCAACCGAACCGCCCTCAGCTCCAGAATGTTGATGGGGATACGGGCCTCCTGAGGACCCCACAGCCCCTGGAACTGACGTTCCCTCCAGAAGCCTCCCCAGCCTGACAGACTGGCATCCGTGGTGACCGTCTCCCAACAGGGCGCAAGAAAGGACCTGCCCCCCAGGAGATTCCTCTGGTCCATCCACCACTAGAAGGACCGCCGGACAAGAGGGGACAGAACACAAGTCTGATCCAGAGACAGACCGATAGAAGATGGAGCTGAAGGGGTCTCATGTGAAACTGAGCAAATGGCACTGCCTCAAAGCAAGCCACCATCAAACCTACCAGCCTCATGCATTGCCTGATGGACGGAGGAGGGCTGGACAGAAGAAAACGAATAAGAGCCTGAAGAACATCCACCTTCGGCTGGGGTAGGAACACCCTGACCTGAATGGTATCCAGAGTCATGCCCAGGAACGAAGCCACCCTTGACGGGGATAGAGAGGACTTGGGGTAATTGATTACCCACCCGGACCATTCCAGCGTCGTTACCACCACTCTGGTGTCCAGCTCCGCCTGGTGGAGAGAGGATGACGTAATGAGAAGGTCGTCCAGGTAAGGCAAGATACGAATGCCCCGGACTCTGAGAAGGGCCATCACGCCCGCCAAAACCTTGGTGAACACCCTGGGCGCCGAAGTCATCCCGAAGGGAAGAGCCACAAACTGGAAGTGCTGGTTGTCTACCACGAACCTGAGGAACCTTTGGTGTCCCAGGAAGACCGGCACATGAAGGTAAGCGTCCTTGATGTCTATTGAGGTCATAAAGTCCCCTGGACGAAGGGAGTAGACCGCAGAGTGCAGAGTCTCCATGCGAAATTTCTTGGTTCTGAGGAACCGGTTGAGAAACTTTAAGTCCAAAATGTGCCTTATGGATCCATCCTTTTGGGCACTGTAAAGAGGTTGGAGCAGTAACCCTGACCTCTCCCTATGGGGGGGAACCGTAGAAACGACCCCCATATCCCGAAGGTTTTGCACCACCAGGAAAACTCCCTGTGCGGTCCGAGGGTCCGCAGGAACCAGAGACCTGAGGAATCTGGGAGAAGGCCGGTATGCGAACTCCAGCTTCTACCCAGAGGAGACCACCTCCGGGGTCCAGTTGTCTGTGACCTCCAGAGTCTAGACCTGGGCAAAGAGCCGCAGCCGTCCCCCCACCCGTGAGGGTGAGGGCGCCCCCTCAATGCTGACTGGGCTTGGCAGCGACTTTGGGTTTGGCACCCCAGGAAGTCCCGGGTCGGGCGCGTCCTCAGCCCCTACAACAGGACAATCCCAGTACTGGACCGTCGACCTCTGGGGGTGTCGACCAACACTTAACAACATCAACAGGGAAGGGATACTTCCTATCCCACCACTGAGGGATACCAGGGAGCCGGCTAGGCTTATCCCATTCTTTAAGCATCAGATTGTTAACGTGTTTCTGATCCGGGAACTCCAAACGAGGTTTGGCAGTCCCAAAAAAATACAATTCTGTGATTACTCACCTGTAGAATTGGTATTATGAGTATACAGTACGTCCTGCTCCAAATATAATACTTACAATCGGGTTATACTCTGCCAGATGGCGCTGGACTGCAGAGACATCGAAAATAGGCTCCTCCCGGCCCCTCAAATACCCAGGGACCTCCCACAAATCCCCAGCATTGAAAAGCAGTTAACAAGAAGCCGGGAGAATTAATCCACCCAAACTATCAACAATAACGATGATAACAATCACCATACAGGGGATCCAAGAAAATGCAAAACCAAGGGTGGGTTGGAGCAGGACGTACTGTATAATCATAATACCAATTCTGCAGGTGAGTAATCACAGAATTGTATTATTCTTAGTATACAGTACGTCCTGCTCCAAATATAATACTTACAATCGGGACATCCAATAGCAGTGTCCATAAAGTAGGGTGGGATCCCCAAGAAAAAAAGACAGCAGCAAACAGTTTAAACCACTGCCGCCTGCAGAACCTTTCAGTCAAAAGTAGCATCAGCTGAGGCTCTAACATCAACCTTGTAAAACTTTGAAAAGGTATGAACAGAAGACCAATTAGCGGCCTTGCAAACTTGTTCAACAGAAGCCTGGTGCTGAAAAGCCCAAGAGGCACCAATAGCACGAGTGGAATGAGCAGTAAGGCGGAAGGGAGGATTCTTCCCCTTAGCAGAATAGGCCTGAATCACAGCCTGACGAATCCACTTGCTGATAGTAGACTTGGCAGGAGCAAAACCCTTCCTAGGACCAGAAGGGACCACAAAAAGAGCATCAGTTTTCCTGAAAGGTGGAGTAGGCACCAGATAGTACTTCAGACACCTAACCACATCCAAAGCATTGCTAGGATTAGCGCACAAAGAAGGAAAAACAATATCCTGATTCAAATGAAAGACAGACACTACCTTAGGCAGAAAGTCAGGTTTGAAACGAAACACCACCTTGTCCTGGTGTCTCTCATAGTAGGGGGGCTGAATGGACAGTGCCACCAACTCAGACACACGTCTGACAGAAGTGATAGCCACCAGAAATACAACCTTGAGCGTAAGAATGGCCAAGGCAGCATCCTGCACAGGTTCAAAGGGAGCACCCTGCAAGGCTGAAAGAACCAAGTTCAGATCCCAAACAGGCACCATAGGCTGACGTGGGGGACGCACATGAGTGACCCCCTGGAAAAAAGTCCTGATCAGAGGGTGCTGAGCAAAAGCATTCTGGAAGAAAATAGCCAGGGCAGAACCTGACCCTTCAGAGCACTGAGTTGGAGCCCCATCTCCAACCCATGCTGCAGGAACTCCAGAATCCTTGGAATAGAGAACACACAACAGGGAAGAGACTTAGACTCACACCAGTCAATGTAGGCACGCCAAACCCTGTAATAAATGGAAGAGGAAGACTTCTTCCTAGCTTTAAACAAAGTATTCACAACCGAGGAAGACAGCCCCTTCTCCATCAAGATGGAGGTTTCAGCAGCCAAGCCAAAGCCAGAGTTTGTAAATTGGGATGGCGTAGTGAGCCCTGAGTGAGCAGATCTGGCACCAAGGGCAGAGCGTACTGCTCTACTGCCAGCTGTACCACGTCTGCGAACCACACTCTTTTTGGCCACCTGGGGGCCACCAGAATTGCTGGCACCCTTTCCAGAGCAATCTTGCGCAGAACCCTGCCCAGCAGGGGGATTGGAGGGAAGACATACAGGAACCGAAAGTCCTGCCATGACATTGCTAGCGCATCCGAGGTCAAGGCCAGAGGATCCTGGGACAGAGAGACAAAAGCTGGGAGCTTGTGATTGTGGCGGGACGCAAACAGATCCACATCTGGTTGGCCCCATCGGTGACACAGAGATTGAAACACCCTGCTGCATAGGGACCATTCTCCCTGGAGAGAGGTCCCCCTGCTCAGAGAGTCCCCCAGGCAATTTTCCACCCCCGGGATGTACACAGCTGATATGCAGGGGACATTGGCCTCCGCCCAAGTCAGGATCAGAGACTCTTCCAGGAGGGCCCCCTTGCTCCGGGTCCCTCCCTGATGATTGATGTAGGAAACTGCCGTCTGCTTGTCTGAGCGCACCTGAACAGGCAGGCCCCCGAAGGTGAGTAGTCAAGTGAGCCAGAACTAGCCTGATCGCCCGCAGCTCCAAGACATTGATAGGTGTGTGGGCCTCCTGAGGGCCCACCTCCCCTGGAACTGCAGGGACTTCCAGAACCCCCCCCCCCCCAACCTGACAGACTGGCATCCGTGGTGACCGTCTCCCAGGAAGGGGCAAGAAAGGATCTGCGCCCCAACAGGTTCCTTGAGTCCATCCACCACGAGAGGGACCTCCTGACCAGGGGGAAGAGCACACAGACCCTGTCCAGGGACGCTGGGTCCTTGTCCCATACTGACAATAGGTGAAGTTGCAGAGGCCTCAAGTGGAACTGAGCATAAGGGACCGCTTCGAAGCATGCCACCATCAGGCCCACCAGCTGCATCCCCTGCCTGATGGAGGGATCGGGACTAGCTAGGAGGGACTTAGCCTGTGCAATCAGATTGTCCACCTTCTGTTGAGGAAGAAAGATCCTTGCCTGAACTGTATCCAGATTCATTCCTAGGAATGGAGTTACCAAGGAAGGGGACAGTGAGGACTTGGGGTGGTTGATCACCCATCTAAATGACTCCAGAGTGGACACCACCAGCTGAGTATCCAACTCTGCCTGATGTAGAGACTGGGAAGTGATGAGAATGTCGTCCAGAAGCACGCGGACGCCCTGACATCTGAGCAGAGACATCACGCCAGCCAGCACCTTGGTGAACACCCTGGGAGCTGAAGTGAGGCCGAAGAGCAAGGCCACAAACTGGTAGTGTTGATCCATCAGAGCGAACCTGAGGAACCTTTGATGACCTGGGAACACAGGAATATGAAGATAAGCATCTTTGATGTCCACAGAAGTCATGAAATCCCCTTGGCGCAGGGAACTGATGACAGAGCGCAGAGTTTCCATGTGAAAGCGCCTGCCCCTGACAAACTTGTTGAGGATCTTCAAATCCAGGATGGGCCTGACTGAACCATCCTTTTTTGGGTACTGTGAATAGATTGGAATAAAAGCCCTTGCCTTTTTCTCTTAAGGGGACCTGGCAGATGACCCCCAGCTCCAGGAGTCCTTGCACTGCTTGCACTAGCTCCTGAGCTGACACAGGGTCCTGAGGAATCCGGGATCTGATGAATCTTGGAAGGGGACAGGCAGCAAACTCCAACTTGTAACCGGAGGACACTACCTCCTGAATCCACCGGTCTGAGACATGAAGCCTCCAGACGTGAGCGAAGTGCTGCAGCCGTCCCCCCACCCGGATGGGTGAGGGCGCCCCATCATGCCTGAGGGGACTTGGGAGAGGATTTTGCTTTGGGACCCCAGGAGGAGCCAGGACGTCCACGTCCTCTACCTCCACCCCAGAAATCTCCCCTGGCCCCAGGAAAGGAAACCCCCCTTCCCTGTCTTGCACCACGGTAAGGGGAGGAGAAGGAACCCTGACCCCGAAAGGGCCGAGATTGCCGCCTGCGCTGGGGTAACCTGCCTCCCTTAGCAAAAAAGTCCATGCGGTCCCCAAACAGGCGCAGTCCTTTAAAGGGAAACCCAGTGAGGGCCTTCTTGGCAGCATTGTCAGCAGCCCACTGGTGCAGCCAAACCAAGCGGCGTATAGCCACCACGAGGGCAGAAGTCCTGGCACACATTCTGATGGTGTCATCCAATGCTGAGAGGACAAAATTTACAAAAACATCACAACTGGAGAGTGCATTAAACACCTCACAATGAAAATCATCAGGGGCACTATCAAGCATATTTCTGATAAGGGTTCTAGTGGCCACAGCTGTAATGGCAGAGGCACAGAACGGGTGCAGCGCCGTCCCCGCACATGCAAAGGCGTGGGATGCCAGCTGGTCAATGCGCCGGTACTGCATCCCACAGGGTAGTAGAGTCAGGGGAATGCATGACAGAGGTTTTAGATAGCCCTAGGATCGGGGCGTCCACCTCGGGGGGGGGGGGGGGGGGTTGGGGATGACCAACATTTAACCACCTCAGCAGGAAAGGGATACTTCCTATCCCAACTTTTTGGAACCCCGGGAAGTTTACTGGGGTGCTCCCATTGAGCACAAGGTTATGGAAATGTGCCTGCTCTGGAAATTCCAAACGTGATTTTGCTGTCTGGAAAAGCTCCCCTCTTTGCCTGGGAGCCTCAACAGGGAGAGAGATGGAGAGAACCTCAAAAATCTGGGTCAATAATATGTCAGTGTCATCCGGGGACCAGGGGTCAGAGCCAGAGTCGTCATGACCCCTTGGTCTCTCATCAGATGAGCCTGAATCAGAAAAGAGCTCCCCTTGATCAGACAGGGTATAGCCACACAGATTCCAAAACTCCTCGGTTCCCATAGGGAAAACAGTGACATTAGGCGTCAAGTGCCGCTTCTTAGCAGAGGCCTTACGCGCTAAGGACTTCGCAATCAACTGCTCAACAGTAGCCAGTCTAGAAGACACATCAGGCTGAGAATCCCCTCTAGTATGCAACTCAGCAGGAGTGAGGTTTAAGCTTGGGGAAGCAGGCGAAATGAAGCGAGGTGCAGCCACTGGCAGTCCAAATTGCAATGCAAGCACCTGCTCAGCACAGCGCCTTGTGAGCGTCAGCATGAGGCTGCCCACACGCTACACACAGCTGGTTTTGTCCTGGGATGCCTCCATATGGTGATTAGAGCGGCGCTATACGCCGATAGGGAATAACGCTATGTAGCAACCCCGGATGCCCCAATAACCCGCTAGGGAAGTGGGAGTATTATTTTTACAAAGCCTACAAGTATATACTAATACAGGGCCGGGAGAAGCCAAAAGGGTTCTCCCAGCCTGAAAGACATAAGCAGACAAGACCTGTAAGCACACAGTAACAAAAGATATAAAGCCACCCGCGAGGGCACTTACGGACCGCAGTAGGTAGAGGTCCGTCACGCATGTGCCAACCAAGCAGGATAAAGATGTCGTCGTTATACCTCGAGGGGCACAAAGCCATGCAAGCAGCCAATGACGGCGCCCAGCGCCTGAGGTAATGCCGCCGCCAAGCGCGGAACAAAGTCAGCGTGCGGCGGCGGCAATATTAAAAAGACAGTAAAGGCAAGTCAGCGCGGCGGCTGAAAAAAGTGTAAAACACAGAATGCATAGCATACACATTTACCCACACCCCCCCTCTTTTCCCCCGAAGGCTTCAAGGATGAGGGAGGACAGCGGCCACTTAAATAGGGCCCACCGATAGGCAGGGGCAAGGGGCACTAGTGCGGGAGGGGCATCCCATAGAGGCTCACCATAAGCCTGAACCGCCTACCCTTCGGTGGGGTATTGCGGTGGAGCAGCGCTCCTAAGCACCTAACAGCGGTGCTGCCTACCTTCACCCGACCAGCGCAGCCAAGGCTGGGAGGCATATTACTAGTGGAACGGGTGGGAATAGTCCTACAGGGCCGCAGGCTAATAGCCCCGCTCACCTGCGAGTAGAGAACCATTTCTAGTCCTTCGCAGTCAGACTGCAGAGAAATTCTGGGGATTTGTGGGAGGTCCCTGGGTATTTGAGGGGCCGGGAGGAGCCTATTTTCGATGTCTCTGCAGTCCAGCTCCATCTGGCGGAGTATAACTCGATTGTAAGTATTATATTTGGAGCAGGACGTACTGTATACTAAGAATATTCCCCCCGTTGCGGAGGGGCCCCCGCAGAAGGGGAAATAGCAAGCACCTCAAAAATACGGGTCAGGAGTCTGGGGGTATCCACGGTATCCCCGCACTCCGTACCGGCATCAGCATCCAGGTACTGCTGATCGTCAGAGCCTTCAGATTCTGAAAACAATTCCCCTTCCTCAAATGGGGAATAATAAAACCAAACAAAAGAGTCATAATCAAAGGCCGGCGCAGCGGGCGCCAAATGCCATCTTTTAGCTGGGGTCTTCCTGGACGCAGAGCTAGCAATCATCTTCTCAATGTTGGCCAGTCTAGCACAGACATCGGACTGCGACTCCCTGCTAATGACAACGTCACTTGGGGTCAAAGCATGGGAGTGTAGGTGATGAGGCCAGCGGAGCCGACCCGGCCGCACGGGGTCTGGATTGCCACGCAATGGCCTGCTGTGCACATGGTGCACAAATTTGCACATTGTCTCCCACAAGGGATACCCCACAGACCAGGATGCCGAGCCCGGTATCCTGGGAAGCATCCATATGGTGATTTTTTATGGTAGTCGCAATGACCAATGGGAATTACGCTAAAAGCTACCCGGGATGCCCCTTAGCGTCCGTTAGTGGGAGGATTTGGCAATGACAAAGGGAACCCCAATTTGAAACAAGGGACCTAAAGGACCGAGAGAATCCCCTTTTTTATTAAGATACGGTAGTCCCACCTGGAAGACACAATAAGAACCCCATAAATATAAAATATGCACACAGAAACACAATTTAACCACAACATATGCAGCATATATAAATATTCACACACACATACGGTGATAAGGAAGACTATTAAGGGGTTAAGTGCAGGAAATAATCCGATAACCCCAGGCCCTCAGAAGCTGTGCCATTAAGGGGTTAAGTGCAGGAAATAATCCGATAACCCCAGGCCCTCAGACGCTGTGCCAACAGAGCAAACTAATCAGATAACAATAAAGACCAAAGCCCTGAAGGGCACTCACAGAAGCCTGCGATCAGAAATGGCGTCCATTCAACAGCAGCACCAGGAAGAAGGGCAGGCCAGCGCGGATTGCGTGCAGCGCGTGGCCCCGCCCCCTCTCGACCTGGGAAAAGACAAGCGGCTCCCAGCCAATGGCTGAGGGCTGCGAGACACGCAACATGAGAGGGGCGGGCCGTAAAAGCGCCCAGCCCAGCCCCGCCCCCTTCTCAGTGAGGGAAAAGAGCCGCGCTCCTCAGCAATACTGCGGAGCCGGCCACAAGCCGCCAGCCCGCCGCCGCTGTCAGTGCGGCGGGCGTGCTGGCCGCTGAACATAGGGCACTGTATAAGTGAAAAAATAAAGCACCATCATACACAACACACCCACGCTGGCAGTAGCACACAAAAGATCAAAGACAAGATGGAGGGTAAGCCCCCCCCCCCCCCCCCCCCCAACTATCCAGGAACGAGGAGTAATGGAGGGGAAGCCGGAAACTATACTAAGTAGTGATGGCATAGATACGGACAGGGCATCCCACGTCAGGATCACTAACCTGATGACCGCTTACCCCTTGGTGGGGGCCTTGCATGACTCCTGTATAAACACCTCTAAGGTGTGCCCTACCTTCACCCGGACTCTACAGCCAAGGCTGGGAGGCATGGGGAAAATTAAGGAAATAGTCCGGGTGGCAATAGGAAAAAATACCATTTTGTGAATACTCACCTGTAAAATGGGTATTATAAGTATGTCACACACCCCGCTTCAAGACAATCATTACATGTGGGTATACTGACCTGTAGATGGCGATCTTGCAGAGATGATAACAAAAAAAGGAAGGACCCTCCCGGCCCATAAATACCTGGGACCTCCCACTCATTCCCCAGTATAAAGATAGCAGTAAGATCAAGGGACCAGGAAAGCCAATTAAAACCAACAAAGGCTCACCATATAAAGGATCCAGAATAAAAAAGGGCAGGGTGAAGCGGGGTGTGTGACATACTTATAATACCCATTTTACAGGTGAGTATTCACAAAATGGTATTATTCTAAGTATGTCACACACCCCACTTCAAGACAATCATTACATGTAGGACATCCAATAGCAGTGTCCATAAAGGGCGGGGATCCAAAAACAAGGCAACAAGGCACAAACTTAAACCACTGCAGCTTGCAGAACTTTGCGGCCAAAAACAGCATCCACTGAGGCCCGAACATCAATCTTGTAAATCTTGGAAAAAGTGTGAACCGAAGACCAAGTAGCAGCCTTACAAACCTGCTCAACAGAAGCCTGGTGCTGGAAGGCCCAAGATGCCCCAACAGCACGAGTAGAATGAGCAGTAACATGAAAAGGGGGAACCTTCCCCTTGGCAGAATAGGCCCCAACAATGGCCTGGCAAATCCATTTACTAATGGAAGACTTGGCAGGAGCCAAACCCTTCCTAGGCCCAGAGGGCACCACAAAAAGGGTGTCAGTCCTACGAAAAGGAGAAGTAGCCACCAAATAGTACTTCACACACGAACCACATCCAAAGAATGCAAAACCCTCTCCTTGTCATTGCTGGGCTTAGGACACAAGGAGGGAAGAACAATATCCTGATTCAAATGAAAAGCAGAGACCACCTTAGGAAGGAAATCTGGCTTGAAGCAGAAAACAACCTTGTCCTGATGCCTCTCAAAGTAAGGAGCCGAAATAGACAAGGCTGCCAACTCCGAAACACGCCGAACAGAAGTGATGGCAACCAGAAAAACAACCTTCTGAGTAAGCGTAGAAAGTGCATTATCCTGC
Organism: Gastrophryne carolinensis; assembly: GCA_027917425.1. Lineage (NCBI taxonomy): Eukaryota > Metazoa > Chordata > Amphibia > Anura > Microhylidae > Gastrophryne > Gastrophryne carolinensis. The sequence goes on along the minus strand of CM051240.1, from coordinate 147,027,461 downwards.
AAAGGTTCAAAAGGAGGACCCTGCAAGGCAGACAAAACAAAATTCAAATCCCAAACTGGGAGCAAAGGCTTCCTAGGAGGCCGCACATGCGTAACCCCCTGGAAAAAGGTCTTAACCAGAGGATGAAGAGCAAAAGACTTTTGAAAGAAAACCGCCAGGGCAGAAACCTGCCCTTTCAGCGTACTAAGCTGCAAACCTTGGTCCAGACCATGTTGCAGAAATTCCAAGACTTCCAAGTCCTATAATAGATGGCAGAGGAAGACTGCTTTCTAGCCCTAACCAGAGTCTGAATGACAGCATCAGAAAGACCTTCCTCCCTCAAGATGGAGGTTTCAGTAACCACACCGTCAAAGCCAGCGTTGGTAAATTGGGGTAGAGCAGTGGACCCTGAGTGAGCAGATCCGGCAGAAGGGGCAGGTCTAACTGGTCCTCTGCCAACCTTACCACATCTGCGAACCAAACCTATCTTGGCCACCTTGGAGCCACCAGGATTGCTGATGCGCCCTCTAGGGCCAGCTTGCGCACCACTCTGCCTACCATGGGAAACGGAGGGAACAGGTACAGAAACCCCAGATCCCTCCAGTTCAGAGACATGGCATCCACTGCCAGAGCCAGCGGATCCCGCGAGAGAGACACAAATGCCGGAAGCTTGTGATTGTGACAAGAGGCAAAGAGGTCCACCTCCGGAGTCCCCCACTGGAGGCAAAGCGACCGAAAAACCTTGGGGCAGAGGGACCATACCCCCCGGCGAGATGATCCCCTGCTCAGGGAGTCCGCCTCCATGTTCTCCACTCCCGGAATGTACACTGCCGAGATGCATGGGACATTGCCCTCTGCCCAATCCAGAATCAAAGACACTTCCCTGAGGGCACGCCTGCTGCGAGTCCCTCCCTGGTGATTGATGTAGGCCAGTGGTCCTTAACCCTGTCCTCAAGGCCCACCAACATGTCATGTTTTTTGGATCTCCAAATAGCCAGCTCTATTGCTCTGCAGCTGCACTAATTACTCCACCTGTGCATCTTTGTAGAGATCTGCAAAACCTGGCCTGTTGGTGGGCCTTGAGGACAGGGTTGGGGACCCCTGATGTAGGCGACCGCCGTCCGATTGTCCGACTGAACTTGAACCGGTAGTCCCCGTAACTGATGAGTCAAGTGAGCCAGAACCAACCTGATGGCTCTTAGCTCCAGAACATTGATGGGATCGTGAGCCTCCTGAGGCCCCCACAGCCCCTGAAACTGAAGATCCTTCCAAAATCCCCCCCCCCCCCCCACCTGACAGGCTGGCATCCGTGGTGACCATCTCCCAACGAGGGGTCAGAAAGGACCTGCCCCTCATCAGATTGCTCGGTTTCAGCCACCACCAAAGGAAACGCCGCACACCCAGGGGGACATCAGAAAGGACTGATCCAATGACAACGAGGACCTGTCCCAGGCCGCCAAGAGATGGAGCTGGAGCGTCCTTGTGTGAAACTGGGCAAAGGGAACCACCTCGAACGATGCCACCATCAATCCCACCAGTCGCATCCCTAGCCGGATGGACGGGCGGGGTATGGATAGGAGACGCTGAGTCAATTCCTGAATCAGAAGAACCTTGGCCAGGGGGAGAAACACCCTGGCCTGAGAAGTATCCAGCGACATTCCCAGGAACTCCACCACCCTGGATTGAGTGAGGCAGGACTTGGGATAGTTGATCACCCAACCGAAACTCTCCAGAGTGGACACCACGGTCCTTGTATCCAGCTGCGCCTGACTTAGGGAAGACGCCATGATGAGAAGATCGTCCAGATAGGGCACGATGTGGATACCCATGGCTCTGAGGATGGCCATCACTCCTGCCAACACCTTGGTAAAAACCCTTGGAGCCGAGGTAAGGCCAAACGGAAGAGCCACAAACTGAAAATGCCGACTGTCCACGACAAACCTGAGGAATCTCTGGTGTGCCAGAAATATTGGAATATGCAGGTAAGCATCCTTGATGTCTATGGACGTCATGAAGTCCCCCTGATGAAGTAAATGGATGGCAGAGCGCAGAGTTTCCATACGGAACTTCCGGGAACGGACGAACTTCAAATCCAGAATGGGACGAACGGAACCGTCCTTATTGGGCACCGTGAACAAATTGGAATAGAAGCCCAGGCCCCGATCTGAGAGGGGCACCGGACAGATGACAGCCATGTCCACGAGACTTGCTACTGCCACCCGAAGCCCCTGGGCGGCCAGAGGATCTGACGGCACCCAAGACCTGAAGGATCAGGGAGGGGGCCAGAACTTGAACTCCAGCTTGTAACCGGAAGACACCACTTCCTGAATCCACCTGTCCAAGACCTCTTGGACCCAGACCTAGGAGAAGAGTTGCAGCCGTCCCCCCACCCGCAAGGGTGAGGGCGCCCCCTCATTGCTGAGCCGGCTTGGCAGCGGCTCTAGGCTTGGAGCCCCAACTGTGTCCTGGACGGGCCCGACCCCTACCCCTAGGCCAGGAATCACCTCTGGATGAAGGGAAGGCCGAACCCCTGCCAACTCTAGCCCCACGAAAGGACTGAGAGAAGGAAGCCGCCCCCCGAAAGGGGCGACGCTGCTTCTTACGCTGAGGTAACTTACCTCCCTTTGCCACCGAATCCAATTTTTCTCCAAAGAGCCGCAACCCCACAAAGGGAAGGGCCATGAGCGACTTTTTGGACACAAAATCAGCCGCCCACTGGCGTAACCAAACCGACCGGCGGATAGCCACAAGCAGGGCCGAAGCTCTGCTACACATCACCAATGTGTCATCCAGGGCGGACAGCACAAAGGACAAAAATAACTCACAGCGCTTAAGGTCGGCAAACTCCTCACTAGCCGGGTCAAGCCCGGAAGAAGTCAACAACCCTCTAACAACCGACCTGGCAGCTACCAATACAAGCGCAGAAGCACAAACCGGCAGCAAGGCCGATCCAACACTGGCAAAACCATGACAAGCCATCTGGTCAATGCGTTTATCCTCACCATCCTTGAGAGTAGTGCACTCCGGAGAATGGAGGACTGAGGAACTGGACAACCCCAATACAGGAGCATCCACCTCGGGGGGAGACGACCAGTGCTTCACCGCGACCGCCGGAAAGGGATATTTCTTGTCCCCACCCGGTGGGACACCAGGAAGCCACGTCGGCCTCTCCCATTCCTTGAGAATGATACCATCAAAATGCTTTTGATAAGGAAATTCCAAGCGTGGCTTGGTCACTTCAAAGAACTCCCCCTTCAGCGGAGGAGCCACCTCGGGGGGAGAAATAGCCAGGACCTCAAACATATGAGCCAGGAACCTAGAGGTATCCAAAGAATCCCCCTGGCCCTGCTCGGTATCAGCGTCCACAAACTGCTGATCGTCGGAGTCATCAGACTCCTCATACAGCTCCCCTTCCTCACGCGGGGAACAATCAGACCAATCCAGCGAGTCAAAATCCTCCCTATCAAAGGCCTGCGCAGCCATATATATATGTTTTCTCTTTGCCGTGGCCTTTTTTGCAACGGCACTGGACATTTTTTTTCAAGATTGGCCAATCTGGCACACACCTCAGATTGCGACTCCCCGCCAATGACCACATCATACGTACGTGTCAAGCGAGGGGGAGACGGAGAGGAGACTGGCGGAGCAGAAACGGACGCCTGAGATCCGGTCTGCCGCGTAATAGACCGCTGCGCACAGGATACACATAGAAATACATCATCAACCCAAAAGGGATACCCCACACCCCAAACACAGCCCCGAGGGGCACAAGCCCAGTATCCGGGGAAGCCTCCATACGGTGATTTTTTAATAATATATATATATATATATATAAATATATGTGTACAATGCTCTTTTGGGAATTACGCAATAATGCAACCCGGGATGCCCCTTATGTCCCAAGTGGGAGGATTTTAAGCCAGCTAAAATTTAACCAGGGACCCTGGACCGGGAGAACCCCCCTTTAATATGATCAATGGTCCACCTGGAACACAAAAGACCAGCACACGCTCAGACCATGCTAGAAAGAGTTAAAAACAGATGAATCTGATGGCCATCAGGCCACTCACCCGACCTTCAGTACCGCACGTCAGGCACAGTGAAGACGCGCAGTGTGCAGTAGGGAGGGCAGTTCGCGCGTTGCGCCCGGCCCTGCCCCTCCCCAGTCTCTCCCGGCCAGAAGCCGGGACATGAGACGCGCCCGCAGCACGGGGGGGGGGGGGGGCGTAGGCGCGCGAGCGCCCGGCCCCGCCCAGAGGAGAAGAAACCCTCATGGGCTCACCGCCGCCATTGCCATACAGCTTCCCTAGCACGCCGGAGGCGCGGGACTGCCGGCGCCAGTCATAAGTAAAAGTAAAGCACACACCCAGTTAAACATACACACACACACACAATACTGATAGGAATCCATAAGGGACCCCCCCCCCTCAAAGGGTATCCGGGAGAGGGGGAATCCATGCCAGGGTAGGGCCAAGGGATGGGCATCCCAAACCGGGATCACCAACCTGGATAGCCGCCTACCCCTTGTTATGGGGTCTCACGGCTCCTAAGCACCAGGGGTGCCAACTACCTTTGCCTGGACCAGCAGCCTAGGCTGGGAGGCAGGAAATTTAAAAGGGGATCCGGGCAGGAATAGAAGAATAGAAGGCCGGGAGTCATCCCGGCTACCTGCAAGGAGGAGACATCATCTTCTGACTTGCTCGCCACTGCAGAGATGAAAGACTGGGGAATGAGTGGGAGGTCCCAGTAATTTATGGGCCGGGAGGGTCCTTCCTTTTTTTTGTTATCTCTGCAAGATCCCCATCTACAGGTCAGTATACCCACATGTAATGATTGTCTTGGATAGGGGTGTGTGACATACTTAGAATAACAAAATGGCCGGGTGTACACCCGGCTTACCTGCAAAGGAAAGAGACAGCCATCATCTTGACTTGCTTCGCCGTCTGCAGAGACTTATCTGGGGAATGTGTGGGAGGTCCCAGGCATTTATGGACCGGGAGGGGCTTCTTTTTCTTGTCATCTCTGCAGAAGTTCGCCCTCTACTGGACCATAACCCACGTGTAATTAATACTTCCGAAGCAGGGTGTGAGACATACTTGGAATATAGGTAACATGGAAGGGAGTGACGTGAGGCTACAAAAGATGAGGTTGGAGGAATTGGGGGCGGCAATAAACCTGTCTCCATCAAGATGTATGTTTCAGCAGTCATGCCGGCTAGGCCAGGGACTGTAGATTGGAGTGACGTAAAGGGGGCCCGAGTGATCAAACTGGCACTCCTGGCAAGGTACAGAACTACTGACCACAGTACCATGTCTGCAACCACACTCTACTAGGTCTCCTGGGGGCCACCAGAATCACTGGTCCCCTTACCAGAGCAATCTTACGCAGAACTCTGCCTAGCAGAGGGAATGGAGAAGGACATTCAGAACCGAAAGTCCTGTCAAGACGGTACTAAAGGCTCCGGACCACTAACATAGGATCCTGGACAGGGAAACAAGGCTGATAGCCTGTGAAGGTGACGGAACCCAACAGATCCACGACTGGTTGGACTCCATAGCGACACGGGGATTAGCACATCCTGTCGCAGAGGGGCTCCGCCGGAGCTAATATCACTAACATGCAGGGAGCATTGTCTCCACCCAGAAAGGGAACATAGACACTCCCTGGAAGGTCCGCCAGCTCCAGGCCCCTTCCAATGATTAATGTTGGACATCTGTCGTCAGACGGACCGAGCACCCCCAGACTGGCAAATCCAGAAGGGGAGTGGTCAAGCGAGATAGAGCCAACTGAAAAGCACTCACTGTTTAGAAATCAATAGGCGTAAGGACCTACTAAGGGCCCCACCACCACCAGAATCGCAGGGGGTTTCAGAAGAAACCTTCCCCTTCAACCTGAAAGGTTGGCATCCATGGTGACCATTTCCAGGAAGGGGCAAGAAGGAACTGCCCCCAGACAGGTCCCTTCAAGTTCATCCACTTTCAAGAGAAAAACCGTCAAACAGGTGGGAAGGCCCACAGACCCTGTTCCAGGGGTGCTGGATCCCTGTCCTGTGTTACATATAGAAGTCGCAGAAGGGCTCAAGGGGAACTGAGCATAAGGGACCTCTTCCGAGCAAGTTAACAACGGGCCCACCAGTTGCATCCCTGCCTGGTGTTAAGAGACCGGGACAGCAATGAGGGACTGAGCCCATGAGACCAGAATGCCCCCCTAATTGCTGAGAAGGGGAGATCTTGGTTTGAACCTAATCCAGAATCATTCCTATTAATGGAGTTACCACTTTAAGGGAACAGCGAGGACTTGGGGTGATTGAACACCCATCCAAATGACTCCCAATGGACCCGCCAGCCGGGTATCCAACTATCCTGACGCAGAGACAGGGAAGTGAAGAAGGGCATCCGGGTAGACATCGCGCAGAAACCCCTTGGTCTCATCAGAGACATTATCATCGTCAGCACCTGAGTGAACACTCTGGGAGTTGAAGAGAGGCCAGATAACAAGGCCACAATTAACAGTGTTGGACTTCCAACACGAACCTGAAGAGCCTCAGAGACCTGAGGACACAGGGATGTAAACATAAACATTGTAGAGTTCCCCAGACGGCAAGAAGCCCACTGGGCGCAAGGTGCTGATGGCCCAACTCAGAGTTTCCATGCAGGAAACTGCCTGTAATTAGAGAATTGCTATGAATCCAGAATGAGCCAACCCGACCCATCCTTGCCTCTGCCTATTATGGGCAATCTGCAAGAGACCCTCAGACCTTGCAGGCCTAGCATGGCCTGTGCCAGCAACTGAACAGCGGCAGGGACCAGGAGTACCTGGAACCTGATAAAAACTGGGGAAGGCCGTGCAGCAAACGCTATCTTGTATCTAGAGGACACAACCTCCTGAATCCACCAGAATGAGGCGAGATGCCTTCTGATAAGGGCAAGGTGCTGCAGCCATCCCCTCACCCAGACGGGCGAGGGCGCCCCATCATGCTTGAGGGGGTTTGATGGAAGATTTGGGCTTAGCCCCACCGGAGGGGCCAGAGCGTTGTGTGCTGCTCGTGGGGCATGAGTCTGCACGAAAAATCCGGAAGGACACCCCCCGAGGGGGCCGAGACGGCCATCTGCGAAGGGGTGATTTGCCCTTTTTACCGAACAGGTCTAGACGGGCCCCAAATAGGCGTTGCCCTCTAAAGGGGAGCCCAGTAAGAGTCTTTTTAGTAGCATCATCAGCACCCCACTGTTGCAGCCAGACCAAGCGATGAATAGCCACCGCAAGGGCAGAAGTTCTTGCACACATTCTAATCGCGTCATCCAGCGCTAATAGAATAAACTTTACAAATACATCACAATTGGAGAGGGGAGATCCTCGGGGTGATGATCAAGCAATTTTTTGATGAGGGTTCTAGCGGCCACTGCAGTAATAGCTGCGGCACAGACCGAGCGCAGCACCGTCCCAGCACAAGAAAAGGCATGGGAGGCCAGCAGCTCAATGCGCCGGTCCTCAGCATCCCGAAGGGTACTATAAGCAGGGGTTGTAATAAAGGGGCGGTTAGGGACCCCTATGATCGGCGCATCCACCACGGGGGGTGATGACCAACAATTAACCACCTCAGGGGGAAAAGGGTATTTCCTATTCCAGTCCCCTGGAACCCCTGGAAGTTTACTGGGGCATTCCCATTCCTTGAACACAAGGGCATAGAAATGAGCCTGCTCTAGAAATTCCAATCGTGCAGTTGCAGTAAGGAAACGCTCCCCTCTAGGCTTGGGGACCTAACCGGGGGGAGAGATAGACAGTGCCTTAAAGACCTTAATCAACAAGTCGTCAGTGTCACACTGGCCCCAGTATTCAGGGCTAGAATCGTCATGACTCCTCGGCCTCTCATCAGATGAGCCCGAGTCAGAGAACAACTCCCCCTCATCAGAAGGGGTATAGTCACACGGAGTAGCAAACCCCTCAGTTCTCATAGAACATACAGAAACATGAGGCGACAGGTGCCGCTTTCTACCAGGGCCCATTCGCTCTGACAACCTAGCAATAATCTGTTCAGCCGTAGGCAGTCTGGAAGGCCCAGCAGGCTGCAATTCCCCACTTGTAGGCGACTCAGCAGGAGAGAGATTTAAGCCTGGGGAGATAGGTGAATTGAAGCTAGGTGTAGCCACTGGCCGACCAGGTTGCAGGGCCAGGGTTTGCTCAGCACAGGGTACGCAGACCCGTGCCCTGTCAGCATCAGCATGGGGTTGTCCACACGCTATACACCGCCGGTCTTGTCCCAGAGGGACCCCGGTCACATAATTCTGAGATGCCTCCATACGGTGATTAATCAAGGCACAATATGCCAATAGGGATTTACACTATAAGTAACCCTGGATGCCCCAAAGACCCGCTAGGGAAGTGGGAGAATATTACAAGGCCCGCTAAAATTTTACACTGGGCCGGGAGAAGCCAATGGTGTTCACCAGTCTGAAAGACATAATGGGAATAAAGGGTGTCAGAACCATGCGCAGTAATCAAGGATCATGAAAATCACCCGCGAGGGCACTTACAGACCAAGGGAGGAGGAGGACCGCTACCACGCGTGCGTGCGACCAGCATCAAAATGGCACCAAGCGAACCTCTAAGTGCGGGCCAGAGCGGGCTGTGGCGCGGAGCGTGCCAACCAGGTCCCCACCGCCCGAAGAGCGCGAAGCTCTGTGATAGTTACAAAGTTGTCATGAGGAGCGAAGTGTATGGCACACTTAGAAAAAATGATTTGCCAATGAAGACGCCGCCGCCCGGCGCAGCACATCCAGTAAAGGAAGAGGTGCGCGCGGCGACAAATACACAGTAAAGAGCAAACAGCGCGGCTCTGACACAGGAATACCAGTCCGGGGCAAGACTAAGGCCATAACGTGTAAACATACACTAAGACCACCACACCCCCCCCCCTTTCTTTCCCCCCGGGCTATGGGGGGCATCCGCTAGAGGCTCACCATCAGCCTAAACCGCCTACCCTTTGGTGGGGGACTGCGGTGGAGCATGGCTCCGTTAAGCACGCATGGTGCTACCTACCTTGACCCGACCAGCGCAGCCCAGGCTGGGAGGCACATCACAGGGAGGACAGGTGGGAATAGTCCAACAGGGCCGCAGGCTTTGGTAGCCCCGCTCACCTGCGAGAGAGTGATACATAATGTCTTCGCAGTCAGCACTGCAGAGAAATCTGGGGATTTGTGGGAGGTCCCTGGGTATTTGAAGGGCCGGGAGGAGCCTGTATTTCCATGTCTCTGCAGTGCAGCGCCATCTGGCGGAGGATAACGCAAGTGTAAGTATTATATATGGAGCAGGACGTACTGTATACTAAGAATAAACTAATACTAATATGTTTCTAAAGTGCCAGTTCAGTAGACAGGCAAGTACTCCCATGACAGTCTCCATTTAGATATTCTTAGTACATAGTCTTTGTGACCCACCCTCTTTTCTCCACCCAGACCATCCTGGACCCCCACCCGGAGTCTTTTAGGCTCTAACGGAACTCCAAACAGGAGAGTGACTGCACCAATGCTGCAGTGTTACAAGGCCATTGCATGAGCACTTCATTAACACATGACCCACATGCACACCAGTGATCTGAAATATTGGCCCAGGTAAAGTTACGTCTTCTCTGATGCACATAAATTACTAGGTAGGGAGATGCTCTACGATATTAAATAAAGAGACTACACAACAGCTTCTGTGATCCATCGGCTGATGTTACGAGTTGTATGAGGCAGCCCCTCTGTGTGGACCATCAGTTATGAAAAGTGTCAATCTTCCAGAAATGTTTTGTCCCATCCAGGAAGAACTAAAAGAGGAAACAAGAGGATCTCCCAGGTTTTGTTCCTTGCCCCGGGGGGATCCCAAACTGGGATGTCCAACTACACGAAACCGCCCAGGTCGGCCAGAACTAGGGCACATGTGTGGGCTCTCGTCCAGAGCGGTTTGCCATGCATATTAAATGCTAGACAAAATGGCTCTTGATGAATGGCATAGGGGCAAAATCTGCCTTTTCAAGGAGCAGACTGAAATACCAACATCCAGTATCAGCGGTAAACCAAAGGGCATACCACAGCTGAGGACAGTTTCAACAATCATCCAGCAACTGAGAGCAGTATGCGGCATTAGCCCGCTCACCACCAGACTGTCCACATTGGTGTACCAGCAAGTCTGAAGCCACCACAATTTTCAGCATAGCTTCCAGCTTCCCCTTTTCGTCTGGTACGCCCCCAGGGCTTGCAGGTCTCTGACCCTGCTCATGAAGACCTTCTGTTGTCTCTGGAGTCAAACAAGTCCTCATCAAGAGTCGATTTGTGGAAGATTTGCCAGAAGACTGGAGCAAGTGCCCAATTCCCTTGCAATACCTTCTGATGAAAATTCACTCATCATGTTGTCAAGCACTGTCCTGGGCCCCATTCTTGTTTGTAAATGACAGAAGGAGAAGGCTTGGTAGGTAAAGTTGCCTGTTTGGTGATGATACAAACACTCACTTTTCCCAGGTTCCCAAGCCGCATTCCAGCAGCTACAGGAGTCTGGCCTTCTTCTTTATTTTAATAATACAGATAAACTGTATATACCTGAATATAGAGGAACTGTCACAGATATACTGGGAAATACAATAGCAATAATTCAATAATTTTGTATATGTGTAGTGTTTTCTGTATTTCCAATGTGGATATAAATCTAAGGATCTTTCACATGATCTTTAAGTCCGTTTCACAGTAAAATACAAAATATACCTTCTTCCTTTTCAGAGACAGCAACCCACTGGATCAGGGCAAAGATCAGAAGAATCACAAGAGAGGCCATCCCAATCCCTCTAAACGTTTCTGCTGCACCTGAAGTTCAAAAAGACAACATAGGGGTGGTTATTAATGTGCAAACCTACTGATGCACTGCAGTACTAAATAGGCAAAAGAGCATTGTATTACTGTTTCACTATAAACACCTGTATTGCTGATTAATCCAAATAAGATCTAAGCCACAACTAATTTAAAAAGAAATATACTGTATGTTCTTTAACAATTAAACAATACATGTAGGAGAATACACCAACAGGAGATTACATCTTATTTATCCCCCTGCTGTTGGCCAGTCTGTCTTGCATATTATTAGGCAACATATAGTAATAGTAATATAGTAATTAACAGCGTTTAGTAAATTGTTTTGCGCCCTATGTTACTGGCGGCTCGTTTGTGCGCTGCGAGCTGTCAGTTTCTCTATTCTCAGGTGGATCACGTGACCGCTTATTCGCGGTCATGTGGCTTGAAGCATTGGAACGCATTCTCACTTCCTACTTCATTGGAACGCATTCTCATTTCCCACTTCTTTGTACTGTGTGATTGGCCGCCCGTGATGGATGACGCGGGCGGCTGGAGCCGAGCGCTGTATGCGGCGCTCTACTATATTACTGAGCACGTGATTACATACGTAAGATGTGCTGACAGTCTCAGGGGCGGGTCATACCGCGCCTGACATTGATGTGATCGATATTATCAGAGATGCTGCACATACCATATTAACAGGTTTGCGCTATCATTGTTCTTGCTGAGTAACATAGTCTTGTTAAGTCAATTCCTTGTTTTTGACAAACATAGTTTGTGGGATGTTATTACCCTCATCATGTGACTTAGTAGTTAGAGTCACATGATCCCTCCCCCATTGCATTGTGGGATGACGATGTCTGCTATATATTTTTCCGCCTTCCGCCCGCCACCAGCCTAGTTAAAGTTGCCCCTGGCGACGAAACGCGTTGGCGGTGGCGGAATCATCTTCAATTTCACAATATTGGTACCTATCTAGCGGTGATTGACACAACTTCCCTACTGGCAAAGCTGCTTTACCCCGGGGCCGGTGAGATGAACGTTGTCACGATCCTAATTGAAAGCTGTTTTTAACTATATGTTTGTGAGTGTAAATTTTTAAACCTATTAAATCAGTGTGGGTTTTAACGGAGTTACACTAGATTTTGTTTTATTACTTTTTTGGTGATCGATTCAATTGCTCCATTTCCTGGATGTTGATGAACAATACAAGAAAGATCAGGATCTATCAAGTATCTATATGCTGACGCTTGAAGGCTTTACTACTCTTATGAGTTGGTGATCGATTCAATTGTTCCATTTTCTGGATGTTGATGAGTAATACAAGAAAGATCAGGATCTATCAAGTATCTATATGCTGACGCTTGAAGGCTCTATTACTCTTATGAGTTGGTAAGGATTTGCACGATTGGTGGTGGAATCACCGTGTGGAGGTGCATGTGTCGTGGGATAGAGATCATCTTCGGCACCAAATTATTTTTGATGTTGCTCTGTGTTTTACAGTATTCAAGGAGATTACATCTTGCCTGGTATTGCTTCATAGCGGCAGGCAGCATCTGGTGAATGCCAGTGTCCCATGTATTACTAGAGGTGGCTCAACGTATAGCGCCGGCACTCTAGGCTCGGGAGCACAAGTAGTACCTGTCGCTTTGTAGAGCTCTCCCATACATTTCAATGGGGCTTCATTATTTGTGTATAAATAGCGTTTGACAATTAACATTATTTAGTTTTTTGCACAAATTATTGTGTGACCTCTCCTGGCTGCAAAAAAACACATACCTTTTTTTATGCAGAATTGTATTTACAGGTGGCACTAAAGTGTTATTGCCCCAGTGTTAAAACAAACCTGTATATATGTTATTAAAAAAAACTTTGATCACACAGCGTCTGGCGCTCTATGCTAGAGCGCCCAGCTGTGTGTGTCTAGTGTTTTGTCAAATATGGTGTGGAGCGCCGAGTGTCAGATGTACTGAGATGGTGCTACCTCTCACTCACTGCAGCGCTGTTCTGTTAGAGCACCCAACACACATCATATTCATCAATGCCGGACAGGTTACTAGAGTGACAGAGATGCTCTGTTACAGCTCCCGATACCCGCTTACAGCTTCTACTAGTGGTCGCTCTAAGCACCGCTATACAGACGCTCGTTTGGCAATACCTGCCGTTAGTGAATCAGCCTTTATGTGAGGATTGTTCTATAATTGTAGCAGAAGGCCCAAGTAGGTAGTGGCCAATGCAGACAGACTGGACCAGAAAAAACACCAATATTCACAATTTATGCCACAGCTGCTACTTTTGTGTCTGGATCTTCATTATTTAGGCCTCTTGAGATTCTGGTCGAGCGATGTGCATTTTTCTGAAGGCTACAATGAATGGAGCTGCACACTAGCAGAGGGAGGCATGCAAGAAACTGGGGGGGCACATGGCAGCCCGGAGTATTAATCCCACAGTTCTGCAGGCTCCTGTCCTCCATTTTCAGTGCTGTTGACTCCCCCCCTCTCAACTGCTGTGCGGTCAAATGGGAGCAGGCTCCCTCACCAATTGGCAGCAGGGGGTGCGTTACATAACTAGACGAGTGTGTCCTGCACGGTTTACATTTAGCTCACAACAGAGTGAGGCCTGGAGAGAACTGTGGTGTTGGCATTGGAGTCGACAGGGCTGAAACAAGAGGGCAGGGCCCCCCCAAGGGACTTGGTATCGAGCCGGCAGACTGACTGGTTATTTATTTTTTCAACTACCTGGACTGACCCTTTTAATTTCTTATATTCTGATAAACTGTGTTATATAAAGTTTAAAGTGTAATATAAGTGTTCACCTCTACTAAAGTATATTGTTGACGTGCGTAGAAGTTTAAAATAGTAACAAAAGCTACTTACCAAAGAAATTGACCAAGACACCACCAATCATAGCGCCACATCCTCTTCCAAGTCCCAGGTGTAAGCCCTGCAGGATTCCCTGAGCCGACGTCCGTAGGGCAGGCGGCACTGCAGCACTGAGATATGATATACAGGCCGCCCATATTGCTGCATGAGTTACACCTGTTAGCAGTGAAAACAAAGAAATAATATAAATGCCTATATGCCCTGTGATTATAATCTGTTAACAGACATTTAACATGAAGAGCCTTATTTTTCGCACTATAAGATGCACAACCCCACCCCCAAAAGTGTGGGGGGGGGATGTCAGTGCGTCTTATTGGGCGAATGTAAAAAAAAGCAGATATACTTCCATAAACCTTGCGCTGTGGCCACCAGCCAATAAAGGAGCAGTGGGCAGGGAGAAGGCAGGGTAACTGAACCCGCCCACTGTCCCCGCTTCGGCCGCTGCTAGCACCGCTTTTTCATGGACGGCGTATGCACATACGATCCATGCAGCCGGTGCCCACCGCTCCTTCATCAGCTGGTGGCCGCAGAGTGAGGCTGATTTAAGTATATGTTTTTTTTTTTCTTAGCCTCAGCATGGGGTGTAGTCAGCCACAGTGCATATGGGCAATGGGGTGGGGGGGGGGGTGCCACACTGCCAATGGGAGGGGGATTGCCCCAATGCCTATGGGGATGGGATGAGGGGAATGCCCCAATGCCTATGGGGATGGGATGAGGGGAATGCCCCAATGCCTATGGGGATGGGATGAGGGGAATGCCCCAATGCCTATGGGGATGGGATGAGGGGAATGCCCCAATGCCTATGGGGATGGGATGAGGGGAATGCCCCAATGCCTATGGGGATGGGATGAGGGGAATGCCCCAATGCCTATGGGGATGGGATGAGGGGAATGCCCCAATGCCTATGGGGATGGGATGAGGGGAATGCCCCAATTCCTATGGGGATGGGATGAGGGGAATGCCCCAATGCCTATGGGGATGGGATGAAGGGAATGCCCCAATGCCTATGGGGATGGGATGAGGGGAATGCCCCAATGCCTATGGAGATGGGATGAGGGGAATGCCCCAATGCCTATGGGGATGGGATGAGGGGAATGCCCCAATGCCTATGGAGATGGGATGAGGGGAATGCCCCAATGCCTATGGAGATGGGATGAGGGGAATGCCCCAATGCCTATGGGGATGGGATGAGGGGAATGCCCCAATGCCTATGGGGATGGGATGAGGGGAATGCCACACTACCTATGGGGATGGGATGAGGGGAATGCCCCAATGCCTATGGGGATGGGATGAGGGGAATGCCCCAATTCCTATGGGGATGGGATGAGGGGAATGCCCCAATGCCTGTGGAGATGGGATGAGGGGAATGCCCCAATGCCTATGGAGATGGGATGAGGGGAATGCCCCAATGCCTATGGAGATGGGATGAGGGGAATGCCCCAATGCCTATGGGGATGGGATGAGGGGAATGCCCCAATGCCTTTGGGGATGGGATGAGGGGAATTCCCCAATGCCTATGGGGATGGGATGAGGGGAATGACCCAATGCCTATGGGGATGGGATGAGGGGAATGCCCCAATGCCTTTGGGGATGGGATGAGGGGAATGCCCCAATGCCTATGGGGATGGGATGAGGGGAATGCCCCAATGCCTATGGGGATGGGATGAGGGGAATGCCCCAATGCCTATGGGGATGGGATGAGGGGAATGCCCCAATGCCTATGGGGATGGGATGAGGGGAATGCCCCAATGCCTATGGGGATGGGATGAGGGGAATGCCCCAATGCCTATGGGGATGGGATGAGGGGAATGCCCCAATGCCTATGGGGATGGGATGAGGGGAATGCCCCAATGCCTATGGAGATGGGATGAGGGGAATGCCCCAATGCCTATGGAGATGGGATGAGGGGAATGCCCCAATGCCTATGGGGATGGGATGAGGGGAATGTCCCAATGCCTATGGGGATGGGATGAGAGGAATGCCACACTACCTACGGGGATGGGATGAGGGGGATGCCCCAATGCCTATGGAGATGGGATGATGGGAATGCCCCAATTCCTATGGGGATGGGATGAGGGAAATGCCCCAATGCCTATGGGGATGGGATGAGGGGAATGCCCCAATGCCTATGGGGATGGGATGAGGGGAATGCCCCAATGCCTATGGGGACGGGATGAGGGGAATGCCCCAATGCCTATGGGGATGGGATGAGGGGAATGCCCCAATGCCTATGGGGATGGGATGAGGGGAATGCACCAATGCATATGGGGATGGGATGAGGGGAATGCCACATTGCATATGGGGAATGAGATGAGGGAATGCCACACTGCCTATGGGAATAGGATTGGGGGGGGGTGCCACACTGCCCATAAGGGGGAATAAGATTGTGGCATGGCACACTGACTAACTGCCTATAATGGGGAATGGGAGGGGGGAATGCCACACTGCCTATGGGCTGATGGGAATGCCACAATGCCTGTAATAGGGTATGTTAGCACAGCATTTGGTTTAGAATTTTTTTTCTTATTTTCCTCCTTCAAATCCTAGGTGCGTCTTATGGGCAGGTGTGTCTTATGAAAATAAAAAATTCAGAAAATACAGTACTTAACCCTTTTGTTGCCAAGCACGTAACACCTACGTGCTGGCTTGGCTGGGCCTTAAGTGCCAAGCACGTAGGTGTTACGTGCTTGACTTTCCTCGCTTGTAGTTTAAAAAGTAAAAACAACAAATACTCACCTGACCCCTTGTTGGATCCGGCCGGGTCTCCTCTTTAATTTGGTGCCATCCGATCCCCCGTGGGGGGTCGTATGGCTCCAGGAGAGCCCCCGGAATAGGCCGCCCCCCCCCCCCCCGCTTCTGCAGCAGCAGCTTCTAACTGTAAAAAATAAAAAAAATAAAAATGACATTCACTTACCTGTGTGTGCGCTGGCTCCCGCTGTCCCTCCTCTTCACCTGGGGGGCCTCCGATCCCCCCCCAGGACTTACCGATCTTCAGGAGAGAGCCTGGGAGGCTCTCTCCTCTCTTCTGCACGATGGCGGCCGCCATCATGCCTCTAGGCCCCGCCCCCTTGGGGGCGGGGCTTATGAAGTCATCCCGGCCCCGATCTCAGGCTTCAGCCTTCTCAGCTTCTCAGATGCCGGTGATCGGCACAGGGGAAGGAGGTGACAGGAGATCCTCTGATCTCCTGCCTTCTCCTTCTCTGGATGCCGATCACCGGCATCTGTCAGCTGAGCGGCGAGGGACAAGAGCTTGCAATCGAAGGTAAGTACAGTAAAAAAAAATTTTTTTTTTTTCTAATAAAATACTTTTTATTATTGTGTGGTGTTTTTATTTCACATTAACCCTTTGTGAGCTGGTAAGGGGTCCA
Organism: Gastrophryne carolinensis; assembly: GCA_027917425.1. NCBI lineage: Eukaryota > Metazoa > Chordata > Amphibia > Anura > Microhylidae > Gastrophryne > Gastrophryne carolinensis. Next base: position 147,010,412 of record CM051240.1, on the reverse strand, counting down.
TGAGACCCCTTATACCAGTTCACAAGGCTGGGGGGGTGGCAAGTCACCTGCCCTAGCGGGTGGCTTGCCATTAACCCCCGCACCCCCATTACCTGCCTCCCCAAAGGCCAGGGGGGGGCAGAAGAGCCCGGGCCCACATAGGCTATGTGGGCTCGTAGGCTGCAGGGTGGGGGGGCCACCAAAGCTGGCCCCCCCACTCTGTGCCTACAAGCCCCCATAGCTGGTCCCGGGCTGGTTACTTTGGGTAAGGGGGACCCCACGTCATTTTTTTTTTTGGATTTTGAAGGGTTTTTAACCCTTCAAAATCCAAAAAAAAATGGGGTCCCCCTCCCCGGGAAGGGGGACCCTATGTCATTTTTTTTTTTAATTAACCATTTGTCATCCAGCAGCTATAAAAGGCTTCTGGGCAGGAAAGGGTGTCTACCTATACATATGTGGTATCGCTGTAACCGGGAGAAATTGGGGTTTCTCACGCAATAAGATTTTATTGACAAACTTACATTTTTTATTACAAAAAAACTCTACAAATTGTAAAAAAATGTTTTTTTTTTGTTTTTTTTCACACATTTCACCCAAAAAAATTGAGAATACACCTAAAAAATACAAACAAGACATTTCATGTTAAAGCCCAGACTCTGTTGAAAAAAACAATATATAATTTTCCTGGGAAATCCCTGGAAATCCCTTCAAAAATGACAGTTGAATATGTGTAGCGCAAAATGGTGAAACATCGTCTGGCAACAGGGAGTGGCAAATGCTGCAGGTAGGCTGGCAGCGAAAGGGTTAATGATTAACTGTATTTAATATTTTGTATTTTTCTAAAGGGAGGTCACATGACTGGAGTTGAAGGTTTATGTCACACAGTACTAGTGGGTTACAATGTACTCAAATGATCACAGCTATTTAGCAATTGTATTTTCATCAGTCAAATAATAAATTGTTGCTAATTATTTTCTATATTGGGGCTGATTTTTGAGTTGATGAACACACAATAGTACAGATAAGGTGCAGGTCCTGTGGGGTTAGATGTCAGGGGTGCTGAGCAGGCAATAATACCATTTTGTGAATACTCACCTGTAAAATGGGTATTATAAGTATGTCACACACCCCGCTTCAAGACATTTATTACACTTGGGTACACTGACCTGTAGATGGCGATCTTGCAGAGATGATATCAAAAAAAGGTAAGACCCTCCCGGACCATAAATACCCGGGACCTCCCACTCATTACCCAGTATAAAGATAGCAGTAAGATCAAGGGACCAGGAAAGCCAATTAAAACTAACAAAGGTTCACCATATAAAGGATCCAGAATACAAAAGGGCAGGGTGAAACGGGGTGTGCGGCATACTTATAATACCCATTTTACAGGTGAGTATTCACAAAATGGTATTATTCTAAGTATGTCACACACCCCGCTTCAAGACATTCATTACACTTGGGACATCCAATAACAGTGTCCATAAAGGGCGGGGATCCAAAAAACAAGGCAACAAGGCACAAACTTAAACCACTGCAGTTTCCAGAACTATGCGGCCAAAAACAGCATCCGCTGAGGCCCGAACATCAACCTTGTAAAACTTGGAAAAAGTGTGAACCGAAGACCAAGTAGCAGCCTTACAAACCTGCTCAACAGAAGCCTGGTGCTGGAAGGCCCAGGACGCCCCAACAGCACGAGTAGAATGAGCAGTAACATGAAAAGGGGGAACCTTCCCCTTGGCAGAATAGGCCCCAACAATGGCCTGGCGAATCCATTTACTAATGGAAGACTTGGCAGGAGTCAAACCCTTCCTAGGCCCAGAGGGCACCACAAAAAGGGCGTCAGTCCTACGAAAAGGAGAAGTAGCCACCAAATAGTACTTCACACAGCGAACCACATCCATAGAATGCAAAACCCTCTCCTTGTCATTGCTGGGCTTAGGACACAAGGAGGGAAGAACAATATCCCGATTCAGATAAAAAGCAGAGACCACCTTAGGAAGGAAATCTGGCTTGAAGCGGAAAACAACCTTGTCCTGATGCCTCTCAAAGTAAGGAGCCGAAATAGACAAGGCTGCCAACTCCGAAACACGCCAAACAGAAGTGATGGCAACCAGAAAAACAACCTTCTGAGTAAGCATAGAAAGTGCAATATCCTGCAAAGGTTCAAACGGAGGACCCTGCAAGGCAGACAAAACCAAATTAAAATCCCACACTGGGAGCAAAAGCTTCCTAGGAGGCCGCACATGCGTAACCCCCTGGAAAAAGGTCTTAACCAGAGGGTGAAGAGCAAAACACTTTTGAAAGAACACGGCCAGCACAGAAACCTGCCTTTTCAGCGTACTAAGCTGCAAACCTTGGTCCAGACCATGTTGCAGAAAATCCAAGACCCTAGGGACAGAAAACGCCCTGCAAGGCAAGGCCCTAACCTCACACCAATCAATATAAGACCTCCAAGTCCTATAATAGATGGCAGAGGAAGACTGCTTTCTAGCCCTGAGTCTGAATGACCGCATCAGAAAGACCTTCCTCCCTCAAGATGGAGGTTTCAGCAACCACGCCGTCAAAGCCAGCGTTGGTAAATTGGTGTAGAGTAGTGGACCCTGAGTGAGCAGATCTGGCAGAAGGGGCAGGTCTAACTGATCCTCTGCCAACCTTACCACGTCTACGAACCAAACCTGTCTTGGCCACCTTGGAGCCACCAAGATTGCTGACGCGCCCTCTAGGGCCAGCTTGCGCACCACTCTGCCCACCATGGGAAACGGAAGGAACAGGTACAGAAACCCCAGATCCCTCCAGTTCAGAGACATGGCATCCGCTGCCAGAGTCAGCGGATCCCGCGAGAGAGATACAAATGCCGGAAGCTTGTGATTGTGACGAGAGACAAAGAGGTCCACCTCCGGCGGCAAAGCGACCGAAACACCTTGGGGCTGAGCGACCATTCCCCCTGGCGAGACGACCCCCTGCTCAGGGAGTCTGCCTCCGTGTTTTCCCCCCTGGAATGTACGCCGCCGAGATGCATGGGACATTGCCCTCTGCCCAATCCAGAATCAAAGACACTTCCCTGAGGGCACGCCTGCTGCGGGTCCCTCCCTGGTGATTGATGTAGGCGACCGCCGTCCGATTGTCCGACCGAACTTGAACCGTTAGGCCCCGCAACTGATGAGTCAAATGAGCCAGAACCAACCTGATGGCTCTCAACTCCAGAACATTGATGGGATCGTGAGCCTCCAGAGGCCCCCACAGGCCCTGAAACTGAAGATCCTTCCAAAATCCCCCCCAACCTGACAGGCTGGCATCCGTGGTGACCGTCTCCCAACAAGGGGTCAGAAAGGACCTGCCCCTCGTCAGATTGCTCGGTTCCAGCCACCACCGAAGGGAATGCCGCACCCAGGGGGACATCAGAAAGGACTGATCCAATGACAGCGGGGACCCGTCCCAGGCTGCCAGGAGATGGAGCTGGAGCGTCCTTGTGTGAAACTGGGCAAAGGGAACCGCCTCGAACGACGCCACCATCAATCCCACCAGTCGCACCCCTAGCTGGATGGATGGACGGGGGATGGATAGGAGACGCTGAGTCAATTCCTGAATCAGAAGAACCTTGGCTCGAGGGAGAAATACCCTGGCCTGAGAAGTATCCAGAGAAATTCCCAGGAACTCCACCACCCTGGAGGGAGTGAGGCAGGACTTGGGATAGTTGATCACCCAACCGAAACTCTCCAGAGTGGACACCACAGTCCTGGTATCCATCTGCGCCTGACTTAGGGAAGACGCCATGATGAGAAGATCGTCCAGATAGGGCACGATGCGGACACCCCTGGCTCTGAGGATGGCCATCACTCCTGCCAACACCTTGGTAAAAACCCTTGGAGCCGAGGTAAGGCCAAACGGAAGAGCTACAAACTGAAAATGCCGATTGTCCACGACAAACCTGAGGAATCTCTGGTGTGCCAGAAATATTGGAATATGCAGATAAGCATCCTTGACGTCTATGGACGTCATGAAGTCCCCCTGACGAAGTGAGTGGATGGCTGAGTGCAGAGTTTCCATAGGGGACTTCCGGGGACGGACGAACCTGTTGAGCAACTTCAAATCCAGAATGGGACGAACGGAACAGTCCTTCTTGGGCACCGTGAACAAATTGGAATAGAAGCCCAGGCGCCGCTCTGAGAGGGGCACCGACAGATGACAGCCATGTCCACGAGACTTGCTACTGCCGCCCGAAGCCCCTGGGCGGCCAGAGGATCTGACGGCACCCGAGACCTGAAGAATCTGGGAGGGGGCCGGAACTCGAACTCCAGTTTGTAACCAGAAGACACCACTTCCTGAATCCACCTGTCCGAGACCTCTTGGACCCAGACCTGGGAGAAGAGTTGCAACCGTCCCCCCACCCGCAAGGGTGAGGGCACCCCCTCATTGCTGAGCCGGCTTGGCAGCGGCTCTAGGCTTGGAGCCCCAACTGTGTCCTGGACGGGTCCGACCCCTACCCCTCGGCCAGGAATCACCTCTGGACGAAGGGAAGGCCGAACCCCTGCCAACTCTAGCCCCACGAAAGGGCTGAGAGAAGGAAGCCGCCCCCCGAAAAGGGCGACGCTGCTTCTTACGCTGAGGTAACCTACCTCCCTTTGCCACCGAATCCAATTTTTCTCCAAAGAGCCGCAGTCCCACGAAGGGTAGGGCCGTGAGCGACTTTTTGGACACAAAATCAGCCGCCCACTGACGTAACCAAACCGACCGGCGGAAAGCCACAAGCAGGGCCCTGGCTCTGCTACGCATCACCAATGTGTCATCCAGGACGGACAACACAAAGGACAAAAATAACTCACAGTGCTTAAGGTCGGCAAACTCCTCACTAGCCGGGTCAAGCCCGGAAGAGGTCAATAATCCTCTAACAACCGACCTGGCAGCTACTAATACAAGCGCAGAAGCACAAACCGGCCGCAAGGCCGATCCAACACTGGCAAAACCATGACAAGCCATCTGGTCAATGCGTTTATCCTCACCATCCTTGAGGGTAGTGCACTCCGGAGAATGGAGGACTGAGGAGCTGGACAACCCCAAAACAGGAGCATCCACCTCGGGGGGAGACGACCAGTGCTTCACTGCGTCCGCCGGAAAGGGATATTTCTTGTCCCAACCCGGTGGAACACCCGGAAGCCGCGTCGGCCTCTCCCATTCCTTGCGAATGATACCATCAAAATGCTTTTGATAAGGAAATACCAAGCAGGGCATCGTTTCTTCAAAGAACTCCCCCTTTAGCGGAGGAGCCGCCTCGGGGGGAGAAATAGCCAGGACCTCAAACACCTGAGCCAGGACCCTAGATGTATCCGAGGAATCCCCCTGGCCCTGCTCGGTATCAGCGCCCACAAACTGCTGATCGTCGGAGTCATCAGACCCCTCATACAGCTCCCCTTCCTCACGCAGGGAGCAATCAGACCAATCCAGGGAGTCAAAGTCCTCCCTATCAAAGGCCTGCGCAGCCGAATACAAATGTTTCCTCTTTTCGGTGGCCTTTTTTGCGACGGCACTAGAAAACAATTTCTCAAGATTGGCCAATCTGGCACACACCTCAGATTGCGACTCCCCGCTAATGACCACATCACAAGCACGTGTCAGGCGAGGGGGAGACGAGGAGGAGACCGGCGGAGCAGAACCAGACGTCTGAGATCCGGTCTGCCGCGTAATAGACCGCTGCGCACAGGGTACACATAGAAATATATCATCCCCCAAAAGGGATACCCCACACCCCAAACACAGCCTGGATTGCCCCGAGGGGGGCACAAGGCCAGTATCTGGGGAAGCCTCCATATGGTGATTTTTTAGTACTATATATAGTATATACAATTAAATGTGTACAATGCTCCTTTTTATATTTGGGAATTACACAATAATGCAACCCGGGATGCCCCTTTAAGTCCCGAGTGGGAGGATTTTAAGCCAGCTAAAAATTAACCAGGGACCCTGGACTGGGAGAACCCCCCTTTAATATGATCAATGGTCCACCTGGAACACAAGAACACAAGCACACACTCAGACCATGCCAAATGTACAGGAGATAATAACAATGACAGTGATGGCCAGCAGGCCCCTCACCCGACCTTCGGTACCGCAGGCAACGGCGCGCAGTGTGCAGTAGGAGGAGGGATGGCGGGCCGGCGCGGTTCGCGCGTCGTGCCCGGCCCCGCCCCTCCCCCGTCTCTCCCGGCTTGAAGCCGGGACATGAAAAAAAAAAAAAAAAAAACAAGCTTGCAGCACGGGGGTAGGCCGTAGGCGCACGCGAGCGCCCGGCCCAGCATGGGCTCGCCGCCATTGCGGGCAGCACACATAAAGACAAGGATCCATAAGGGACCCCCCCCCCCCCCTCTAAGGGTACCTGGGAGAGGGGGAAGCCATGCCAGGGAAGGGCCAAGGGACGGGGCATCCCAAACCGGGATCACCAACCCGGATAGCCGCCTACCCCTTGTTATGGGTTGTCACGGCTCCTAAGCACCAGGGGTGCCAACTACCTTTGCCCGGACCAGCAGCCTAGGCTGGGAGGCAGGGAATAGTAACAATAGGATCCGGGCAGAAATAGAAGAAAAAACGGGGCCGGGAGTCATCCCGGCTACCTGCAAGGAGGAGACATCTTCTGACTTGCTCGCCACTGCAGAGATGAAAGACTGGGTAATGAGTGGGAGGTCCCAGGTATTTATGGGCCGGGAGGGTCTTACCTTTTTTTTATATCATCTCTGCAAGATCACCATCTACAGGTCAGTATACCCAAGTGTAATGAATGTCTTGAAGCGGGATGTGTGACACACTTAGAATAATCGGGTGATGGTAGAGGACAGGTGGTGTTTTTTAGGTGCTACATATTCCTTAATAACAAAGAACCCAGAGGAGTGGCTTTTTTTAGGAAGGGATGCATCTATGTTTACCTTCTGTCAAGTTGTTTTGACACCCAAAGAAGCCTACCCTGTAGTCACTAATGGTAATGTGGATGCATCAGAATTGTCTATACTACTGCATAAATGTGTCCTAAAACCCCCAACTCGGGAACCACTAAATTAGGCAAGCATAGTTAACATACCATAGTGCATATGCTCTTTCGCTTCATAAAATCCCTCCCCTCTTTTTCTTTTCATTATAATTTAGAACTCCCCTTCTTCAATTCTGGACCATGACTAAACACCACCATTTGACTTGCCGGCATAGTTAGCAACCATCCCTCTACCAAAGCTTACCAAGGGGAGACGCTTAGTCTCTTCCCCCTCTTTATAATGATACCCACTCACAAAAGGTTTGAACCTACTATAAGGGTATCACTGACACTGCAAAAATGACTTGTCTTATTGATGAGTTTCATACATTGTCTCTACAATAATGATTGTTAATGATCTTTGCAACATTAACAACTGATCAACATTTAGTCTGTTAAATTGTTTATTGCATTATAAATCTGTAATGTCTATGCAACAAAACAAATAAAAGAGTAATGTGTCCTAAAATATAAAACCCAATGAAAGTGATTTAATATCAAATGTCTGTGAGTGGCTAAAGTGTGTGAACCATTTATGATAACTGCAAACTTATATGGTATTTGTTGATTACTCCTGTGTGTCAGCTGCAGGGAAAACAACATGGTGGTTTTTCTCCCATCAACTGCTGCACATTTGTATTGGACTTTGGTTTGGTCAGTCCAAAAATGTAACTATTTCTTTAACCATTCCTAGGTAGAGCAACTTGTGTACCTAAGGTGGTTTGCCTTTCTGTGGTATTTTGGAGAGAAAAACAAAAGCAAAAACAGGCTAGATTGCTGAACAATAGACAGCCTAAGGGAAAAGCCTAAGGTGCTTGATCTACACAAGGAATGCAATAAGACTGCACTAAAAAAAGGTCAAAGAACCATGCTGGCTATCTGTCGATCAAGCAACCTTGGGGCCATTTGTTCAAGCCTCCAATCCAAAGCTACTGTAGATGGAAAGAGCGAGACATGGTTAAAGAAACAAAACCCAGGATTTTTACTAATTAGGGTTTTATTCTCCTCTCCTGCTGTGCAAAATCCTTGCCAGCCAATCAATGGCTCATACTCCATTCATCTTTACTATTGCCGCTCCGACATCAGTTCAGTTTCTGGAGGGGGAGAGCAGTTCACAAGTTACTACTCAGAAGGAGACCACCAGTCGCACCTCCACTCCCCAACCCACAAAGACCGATCCCTTTTGACCCAGAGCGGTAAAAGAAACAGCTGAGGGCATCATAAGTCCATACTTCCAGGGACTCACCGGATTAAATACTGAAGGCTAGAGCAAAAGTCAGTTATAGCAAGAATGTAAGCATCTGGGAACAACATTTCCCAGATGAAAGAAAAGAAACATGGGTGGAGTGTTAGGGGCCTCAATAGTGCAAAGGATGCCCGTTCACCTGCCCCAAATTCCTAGGAATCAGTGACCAGACCATCTTGGTCCAGTTTAACTAGTATGCAATGTGCTAATTTTCACAGCAAACAATAGTGAGTCTGTTACATAGGTAGACACATTTTTTTAGCTTTTTCTTAGCTTCAGCTGTATCTATATCCACCCACCCAAGCCCCTCCCCTGTTAAGAGCCTATACAGCTCAACAAAATTACACAGACCTGTGTTGCTTATGGGTCTGACAGTTTAGTTTTATCAGCCAAAATCATGTGAGTGATAAATGCACTGTATGACACACACACAGGACGTAAGTACGTCGCCCATAAAAATAAACAATGCTGTACGAAGGAAGAAGGAACATGACTTTTCTTATAATGCAACTAACTACTAACCAGAATAAAAGTAATACATCAAAAGTAGCATCATTATAAAACAATTGTGGACTATAATCTAAGAATGGATGGGCAGAAAAGTCCTATTTAGCAAATGCTTGAGAGACAAGTGGGAAATCATGCAGCTTAGCGCTGCAGTAACATAACACTGTTTAGTTAGTAGGTGCGCACCTTTATTGACAGTTCCTAAAACTTTCTTATGTCTGTTACACCCATGAAAAATGCATGCTGTAAAGATCTGCTCTAACAACAGTAAAGAACAGTTTGCTATTTTTTGACAATATGGAAAAAGCCATTACAAAAAAAAAAAAAAAAAAAAAAGTATTTTCAGCATTAAAATAAGAAAAAGCTTGTCCATCATATCTGCTTATTCTTGGGCATGGCCGGCCTTTGGGCTGAGTGTGCTGGTTGCAGATCTGTGATCTTTTTCACTGACATTACTTTAAAACTGTCAGGCAGCTCTGCTTCTGGGTGGCTCGGGAACCCCCTTCTGCTTAACACACTGCACAGCATGCAGAGTGTAGAGGCTGGAGGAGGTGCCATCAGGGTAAGACAGGCCATTGGGGTAGGGGCTGCAGCTGACAAAGTAGCTGGAACTACAGTCAGCCCAGCTGACCTTTGACCTGCTCAGAAGATCAGCAGAGGTCAGAGCTGAGGAGCACTTATGTGGCCGATGCTGTATGGCCACGGAGCCAGTTCAGACTTGCGTGTTCAGTTCAGAATATCTTGCCAAGACAGCGACACAAATATATAAACTCCAAAGAAAACTAAATCAGAACAGGTAGGTGCCCTAATTGATAATGGGGAAATGGTCACTAGGGAGAAGGAGTGCTAGGGAGAAGGATTCTGTGTACACAAGAGAGGAGCAAAGAGCCAACACAGGAGATGCCACTCATAGCAATAGCCCAAGTAGAATACTTAACAAGCTAAACATGGATATCATCCAAGAAAGACTAAATAATGTAAATGTGAATAAGACTGCAGGACTTCACCCAAGAGTTCTTTAAGAATTCATCTCATCACCCCTGTTATTGATCTTTAAAGACTCACAAACAACTGGTATAGTGCCAAGAGACTGGCGCAGAGCAAATGTGGTGCCCATTTTTAAAAAGGGCTCCAGGTCTTCTCCGGGCAATTACAGACCTGTAAGCTTAACATCCAATGTGGGGAAATTGCTTGAGGGGCTGTTAAGGGACTATATACAAGAATATGTAACTTTCCATAATATTATAAGTGACATCCAGCAGGGTTTTACTAAGGACAGAAGCTGCCAGACTAACCTGATTGGCCTCTATGAGGAGGTGAGTAGAAGCCTGGACAGAGGGGCAGCTGTAGATATAGTTTTTCTGGATTTTGCAAAAGCATTTGACACTGTCCCCTATAGATGCTTATTGGGAAAATTGAGATTTCAGGATTAGAAAATACAGTTTGTAACTGGATTGAAAACTGGCTGAAGGATCGTGCGCAGAAAGTTGTGGTTAACGATACCTACTCTGAATGGTTACCGGTTGTAAGTGGCGTACCCCAGAGTTCAGTCCAGGGCCCACTTCTATTCAACTTGTTTATAAATTACATAGAAGATGGAACTGGAAGCACTGTCTAACAACCTGAAGGCCACATATATCCTTGGGGGGAGTAAAACTTGGAGAAACACTTGTTGAGAAGGATCTGGGGGTACTGGTAGATCAAAGGCTAAATAACAACATGCAATTGTCAAGCAGCTGCTTCCAAGGTCACCAAGATATTATCATGCATTAAAAGAGGCATGGAATCACGGGATAGGGATGTCATATTCTTAGTATGTCACACACCCCGCTTCAAGAATCCATAACATGTGGGTAATATCGTCCTGAAGAGGCGTTCCTGCAGAGATGATAGTAAAAGAAAGCCCCTCCCTGATCCATAAATACCTGGGACCTCCCACTCACTACCCCCAGTTTTCCATCTCTGCAGACGGCGAGCAAGTCAGAAGATGATGGCTCCTCCTTGCACAGGGGGATTTCAGGTAGCTGGGGTAACTCCCGGCCTCTTATTTTGTCTATTTCCGCTCGGACCCCTGTTTGTCCCAAAATTTACCTCAGATTACATGCCTCCACAGTCTTGGCTGCTGGCCCGAGCGAGGGTACATTGGCACCTCTGGTGCTGAGGAGCAGAGCTCCACCGTGAGACCCTAATAGAGAGGGTAGGCGGTCATACCGGGTAGGTGATCCCGGTTTGGGATGCCCCGTCCCTTGTCTTTTCCCCTGGGGGGGGGGCCCTTCCCTTTACCAACTATGGGGGCTGGGGGTTCCTCTCATAGGGGTTAGCTTTATTCTCTTTCTCTTTATTCACTTTCTCTTGTTGATGTGGAGCGTCTGGAAGTAATCCCTCAATGAATTGGTTGCACTGTTGTTACTATGTTGCAGCACCGCGGCTGTCATTGCAGCCGGGTGCCGGGGTTTTTCAGTCTGTGAGGTAAATTTTTTACCTCACACGCTTTGGGGGGGCCCCGTTCTCTCATTCATTCCTCGCCGCAGCGAGCGGGGCGGGTGCTCCGCTAGTGTTAGCGGGAGCACCCGCTGTCATGGCAGCCGGCGCCGCGGTTGTCTGCAGCGCCGGTCTCTGGGCTGGTGCGTGAGGGACCGCGGCTCCGCCCTCCTCTGTACTGGCGCCGCTGCGTAGCTGAGCTCCTTGTTTCTAGGCAGCTCCCTGTTACTAGGCAGCTTAAGGGGCACAGATCAGCTTTGCGCGGGCTGCGCAGACCACGCCCCTGACAAGGCAGTTCTTCTTCTCTTCACTTCACCTCAGAAATCGCCATTGTTCTGAGGCGGATCGTTCATCGCAGCGTTTGTGAGTGGCCCTGTGGGCCTCATTTATTTCTTCTTTTCTTTATCTATTAAGTCTTATTGTAGGGACTTATGGGTCTCTCTCTGTCTTTTAGGTGAAGGTTATCCAGGAGGATCTTCTGTAGTATTGGAAGGTCTCTCCTGATCCTGGGTCCCTGGGTCCATTTTAGCATCACAAATCCTCCCACTCGGGACATTAAAGGGGCATCCCGGGTTGTCTAACTGGCGTAATTCCCTGGGTCATAGCGACCACTCAAAATTCACCTTATGGAGGCATCCCCGGATACTGGGACCCCTTCGGGGCATCCCAAAAAGTGTATGTTGTGTGGGATTTCCATTACTGGGGATGATGTGTTACTGTGTATACCATGTGCACAGCAAACTATTACGCGGCAGTCCGAACCCCAAGCGGCGGGGTCAGCACAGCCGGCCACCTCAACTCCCCCTCCCGCCTTGACTCGTGCCCTGTGTGACGTGGTCATGGGCAGGGATCTGCAATCCGAGATGTGTGCCAGATTGGCTAGCCTTGAGAAAATGCTCTCTAGCTCGGTCGCCCGTAAGGCTCCATCTAAGAGAAAGCATTTGTCGCCGGCTCCGCCGGTGGATGATCTTGATGACAGAGACAATCTGGATTGGTCTGATTATCCTCAGCTAGAGGAGGGGGAAGTTGATGAGGGTTCAGAATTTTCGGATGATGAGCAGTCTGCTGGCGCTGATGCCGAGCTTTCTGATTTAGGGAGATCCTTGGACTCTCCTCACGCTCTGTCTCTCATGCTGGAAGTTCTGAATATTTCCCCTCCCGAGGAGGCGTCACAGCAGAAAGGTGAATTGTTTGAGGAATCCAGGCCGCGCCTGGAGTTTCCTACGCAACGCCATTTTGATAGAATCATTGACAAGGAATGGGATAGGCCGGCTCGGCTCCCTGGCATCCCTCAGGGGTGGGATAGGAAATATCCCTTTCCTTCTGAGGCGGTCAAGCGCTGGGCATCTCCCCCCGAGGTGGATGCACCGGTTTTGGGGTTGTCTAACTCCTCGGTTTTAAACAGACCTGATTGTTCCACTCTCAAAGATGGAGAGGATAAACGTATTGATCAGATGGCTTCTCATGGCTTTACTAGCATTGGGTCGGCCATCCGGCCTGTGTGTGCTTCGGAGCTAATGGTGTTGGCTACCAGATCTGTGGTCAGGGACCTGTTGACTTCTTCCGGGCTTCGTCCTGGTAGTAACGAGTTCCTTAGCCTTAAACGGTGTGAGTTGTTTCTATCCTTTGTGTTGACCGCCTTGGATGACACTTTGATGATGTGTGGTAGGACGTCGGCTCTGCTTGTGGCTATTCGGCGGTCGGTGTGGCTGCGCCAGTGGGCGGCCGATTTTATGTCCAAAAAATCACTGACGGCTTTACCCTTTGTTGGTCTACGGCTCTTTGGAGAGACATTGGACTCTGTCACCAAGGGTGGTAGGTTACCTCAACGTAAGAAACAACGCCGCCCTTTTCGGGGGGCGCCTGCCTTTACCCCCTCCTTTCGGGGGGCCAGATCTGGTAGGGGTTCTGCATTTCCCTCTTCCAGAGGAGATTCCGGAAACAGGGGCAGAGGACGTGCCCGTTCTGGATACAGTTGGGGCTCTAAGCCCAAACCGGCTGCTAAGCCGGCTCAGCAATGAGGGGGCGCCCTCACCCATGCGGGTGGGGGGACGGCTGCAGCACTTCTCTCTGATCTGGGATCAAGAGGTCTCGGACAGATGGATCCGGGAAGTGGTGTCTTCCGGCTACAAGCTGGAGTTCGAGCTCCGCCCCCCTTCCAGATTTGTCAGGTCTCGGATGCCGTCGGAGCCTCTAGCGGCGCAGGGGCTCCTGGTGGCAGTGGAGAATCTTCTGGACATGGCTGTCATTTGCCCAGTGCCCCCTTCAGATCGGGGCAGGGGCTTTTATTCCAATCTGTTCACGGTACCCAAGAAGGACGGGTTGGTCCGACCCATCTTGGATCTGAAGTTTCTCAACAGGTTCATCCGGCCGAGGAAATTCCGCATGGAAACGCTGCGTTCGGCCATTCACTCTCTTCGTCAGGGAGACTTTCTGACGTCCATAGACATCAAGGATGCTTATCTACACGTTCCGGTTTTTCCAGCACACCAGAGGTTTCTCAGGTTCGTGGTGGAGGATCGGCACTTTCAGTTTGTGGCACTTCCTTTCGGTCTCACCTCAGCTCCTCGGGTGTTCACCAAGGTGCTAGCGGGGGTGATGGCTCTGCTCAGAGGCCAGGGTATCCGCATCGTGCCCTATTTGGACGATCTACTGATCATGGCCTCTTCCTTCAACCAAGCGGAGTTGGACACCAGAGCGGTGGTGTCCACTCTGGAAAGGTTCGGTTGGGTGATCAACCACCCCAAGTCTTCTCTTTCTCCGTCCAGAATTCTGACCTTTCTGGGAATGTCTCTGGACACTTCACAGGCCAGGGTGTTTCTACCCCAGGCCAAGATTCTTTTGATTCAGGAGTTAGTTCGGCTTCTCTTGTCTACCCCTCATCCGACCATCCGGTTAGGGATGAGGCTGGTGGGGTTAATGGTGGCCTCATTCGAGGCAGTTCCCTTTGCGCAGTTTCACACAAGGACGCTTCAGCTTCATCTGTTGAAGGTTTGGGACAAGTCTCCTCTATCGTTGGATCAGTCCTTCCTGATGACTCCCCGAGTTCGTCGATCCCTGCAATGGTGGCTGGGGTCGGTCAATCTGTTGAAGGGCAGATCTTTTCTGGCTCCGTGTTGGGAAACAGTCACCACGGATGCCAGTCTGTCAGGTTGGGGGGGTGTTTGGAAGGACCTCCAGTTTCAGGGTTTGTGGGGCCCGCGGGAGGCTCACGAGCCCATCAATGTTCTGGAGTTGAGAGCCATCAGGTTGGTTCTGTTTCGCTTGACTCATCAGTTGAGAGGCCTGCCAGTTCAGGTCCGGTCGGACAACAGAACGGCGGTTGCTTACATCAATCACCAAGGAGGGACTCGCAGCAGGAGCGCCCTCAGGGAAGTGTCTTTGATTCTGGACTGGGCAGAGACCCACGTCCCGTGTATCTCAGCAGTCTACATTCCGGGAGTGGAGAACACGGAGGCGGACTTGCTGAGCAGGGCCTCCTCTCGTCAGGGGGAGTGGTCTCTCAGTCCCAAGGTGTTTCGTTCGATATGTCTCAGGTGGGGGGTCCCAGCGGTGGACCTCTTTGCTTCTCGTCACAAGCATCCAGTCTTTGTGTCTCTCTCGCAGGATCCTCTGGCTCTGACAGTGGATGTCATGTCTCTAAACTGGAGGGATCTGGGGCTCCTTTACCTGTTTCCTCCGTTCCCAATGCTAGCCAGAGTGCTGCGCAAACTGGCCTTGGATGGTGCGTCGGCAATTCTGGTGGCCCCAAGGTGGCCAAGGCGAGTTTGGTTCGCAGATCTTGTAAGACTGGCAGAGGATCAGTTCGCCCTGCCTCTGCTGCCGGACCTGCTCACCCAGGGTCGGCTGCGCTATCCCAATTTACCATCGCTGGCTTTGACGGCATGGCTGCTGAAACCGCCATCTTGAAGGAGGAAGGTCTTTCTGACGCAGTGATTCAGACTCTTATCTGTGCCAGGAAGCGCTCTTCCTCTTCTATTTACTACAGGACTTGGAGGGCCTATATTGATTGGTGTGAAAGTAGGTCTCTCTCTTGTCGAGAGTTCTCCATTCCTAGAATTTTAGAGTTTCTCCAACATGGTCTAGATCTGGGGCTCCAGCTTAGTACATTGAAAGGGCAGGTTTCTGCCCTGGCGGTGTTCTTCCAAAGGTCTTTTGCACTTCATCCCTTAGTCAAGACCTTTTTCCAAGGTGTTACACATGTTCGGCCTCCTAGGAAGCCTTTTGTTCCAGTTTGGGATTTGAACCTGGTTCTTTCTGCTCTCCAGGGCCCTCCGTTTGAGCCCTTGAATGAGATAGCTTTGTCTTCTCTTACCCAAAAGGTGGCCTTTTTGGTGGCTATCACTTCGGTTAGGCGTGTTTCTGAGTTGGCAGCTTTATCCATTACAGCTCCGTACTTCGAGAAACATCAGGACAAGGTTGTCTTTCGTTTCAAGCAGGATTTTCTTCCTAAAGTGGTCTCGGAGTTTCATCTGAATCAGGACATTGTTTTGCCCTCTCTATGCCCGAATCCCAGCGACGACAAGGAAAGGGCATTGCATTCCTTGGATGTAGTTCGTGTTGTGGAACATTATCTGGAGGTTTCGTCTTCCTTTCGTAAGACTGATGCTTTCTTTGTGGTGCCCTGCGGGCCTAGGAAAGGTTTGGCTCCTGCCAAATCTTCCATTAGTAAATGGATTCGTCAGGCCATCATTGGGGCCTATTCTGCCAAGGGGAGGAGTCCCCCTTTTCGTGTTACTGCTCATTCTACTCGTGCAGTTGGTGCGTCCTGGGCCTTTCAGCACCAGGCTTCTGTTGAACAAGTTTGCAAGGCCGCTACCTGGTCTTCGGTTCACATCTTTTCCAAGTTTTACAAGGTTGATGTTCGGGCATCAGCGGATGCTGTTTTTGGCCGCAAAGTTTTGCAAGCTGTTGTGGTTTAAGGTTGTGCATTGTTGCCTAGTTTTGGATCCCCGCCCTGGTTATGGACACTGCTGTTGGATGTCCCACATGTTATGGATTCTTGAATAATACCATTTTGTGAATACTCACCTTGTAAAATGGGTATTATGAGTATGTCACACACCCCGCTTCAACCCGCCCTTTTGTATTCAGGATCCTCTTTATTGCGAACTTTGCGTGGTTGTTGTTTATATTTGCCTCTTCCTGGTCCCTTACCTTACTGCTTTCTGTATACTGGGTAGTGAGTGGGAGGTCCCAGGTATTTATGGATCAGGGAGGGGCTTTCTTTTACTATCATCTCTGCAGGAACGCCTCTTCAGGACGATATTACCCACATGTTATGGATTCTTGAAGCGGGGTGTGTGACATACTCATAATACCCATTTTACAAGGTGAGTATTCACAAAATGGTATTTTTGCCTCTTTACAAGGCACTGGTGCGCCCTCACCTGGAATATGCCGTGCAGTTCTGGGCACCCATTCATGGAAAGGACGCTCTGACTATGGAAAGGATGCAGAGGAAAGCTACCAAACTAATCTGAGGAATGAAAGATCTTAAATTAGAAAGAAAAAAGACCGCACCAAACTGTTACATATATAAATTCGTGTGCTACACTGGTAGGGGTTTTATCAGACAATTGTCTATTGAGTCACTTTAAGCAAAACGGGGAGTCCCACACCACCCCCACAAACCCCTACAAGAACAGTGGCACCACTATAAGGGTACAAATAACATCAAGCTTTATTGTTACACATATTTACAGAAAGGTGCTGTATGACAAATTAAAATCATTTTAAAAAACACATAACACACTGACAGGGGGGGGGGGGGGGGGGAGGGACAAGACCCGCTGCTCTCAGCTATAAAAAGGAGCCCTATTAAATGATGACCCGTGGTCTACTCTATACTTTACAAACCTATCCAAATTCCTGCTTAAGCATATAAATTACTACCAATCAATAAAGTGCTATGAATAAATAAACAACAGACAACTATAAATTTGTCATACAGCACCTTTCTGTAAATATGTGTAACAATAAAGCTTGATGTTATTTGTACCCTTATAGTGGTGCCACTGTTCTTGTAGGGGTTTGTGGGGGTGGTGTGGGACTCCCCCTTTTGCTTAGAATGAAAGATCTTAGTTATGAGAAAAGATTACAAGAATTAAATCTGTTTAGTCTTGAGAAAAGACGACTGAGGGGGGACATGATTAACTTGTATAAATATATAAATGGGCAATACAAAAAATAAGGGGAAACACTTTTTCAGGTAAAATCCTCTCTAAAGACAAGGGGGCACTCCCTGCGACTGGAAAAAAAAGAAATTTAGTCTCCGGAGGCGACAATCAGTCTTTACCATAAGAACTAAAAATCTGTGGAACAGCCTCCCACAGAAGCTTGTTACAGCATCAACTGCTGACAGCTTAAAAAAAGGATTAGATGGTGGTGGGGGGTCATTTGAACGGGCTGACAGAGAGACCGTTTATGGTAGCAACATAGACCAAGGTGTCGTGTTTAGTTTACAGAACAATTACTTCCTGACTCTGGCTTCATAATCATCTGACTGGTTAAGACAACAGGTTTACCCCCTTCTGCTCTAACTCAACCTCTTCATATAGAGGGATCACAGGAATATATAAACTGCATACTGATAAGTAAATCACAGGTATGAAGGCATTTTACGTTGCAAAAGAGAACAATAAAACTTTACAAAAAGGGAGTTTTCCTTTAAGCAGGAGGCACCCTCAGGACCCCTCAAAACACCCTCTGGGAGTTCTCCAGGTTTCGGTAAATGGTTTCTTCAACTAGAAATTGGAGCCCGCAGACCCCTCAAGCTAGGTGAGCAGGCAGCACTCCCCGCACTCCAGGACCCAACATAGCATAAGGGGTAGATGGGAGAATACATAAGAACTACAGTCTGTTGGGTCTGGGGAGTTCCAGCTGCTCGCCTGACTTGAGGGTTCCCATTTTTAGTTGGAGAGGCGGCTGAGTTCCTGGGTATGAATATATTTACAGTTACTGGGCTATAGTTTGAATGCCAGGAAACGGGTAACGAAATAATGTAAGTCTTCTAGTCACACTAAAGCAAATGTAAGGAACCAAGTTATAACCGTGATATGCTGCTTATTTTTATTTGTGCTGAGGGGGCATAGACAATCGGGATGCCCCTCCCCCCAAGCTGTGACACACACCTCATTTGTACAACCTTTACAAGTCAGTCTATAGACAGCCAAAGAATAAGGATTTTATAGTAGTGCCAAAATCCTGCAGTTGTAGAACAGGTATGAATAGGTTTTATTCAGCAACATCGAGAAAACATTAACACCCAGGTCAAAGTGTATCTCAGTAAACGTCCCAAATGGACGTCACAATATACTAAACAAGACTCCCTTAAGCTCATGGCCTGGACTTGCACCTGGCAAGAGGGTACAGAATTAAGAGGATTCTAGGACCCCAGAACAGAACTATGAAAGGAGCCTGAGCCCAAGCAAGCTCCTAGGTTTTGCACATTGAGAAAACAGCGTTTAAGTAGTCATCATAAAAGGTTATTTCTTCTGCGCATGTGGAGGACGCAGAAGCTGAACTTCTTTATTCTAAGCAATGGGTCTTGATAAGCTATCCTTTGGAGAATGTGTACGCTACAAATAATACAATTCTGTGAAATACTCACTTGTAGAATTGGTATTATTAGTATACAGTACGTCCTGCTCCAGATATAATACTTACACTTGGGTTATCCTCCGCCAGATGGCGCTGCACTGCAGAGACATGGAAAAAACAGGCTCCTCCCGGCCCTTCAAATACCCAGGGACCTCCCACAAATTCCCAGCATTGAAAAGCAGTGAACAAGAAGCCGGGAGAATTAAACCACCCAGAACAACTGGTAAAGATAACCATGATAACAATCACCATACAGGGGATCCAGAAAAATGCAACAACAGGGTGGGGTGGAGCAGGACGTACTGTATACTAATAATACCAATTCTACAGGTGAGTATTTCACAGAATTGTATTATTCTTAGTATACAGTACGTCCTGCTCCAGATATAATACTTACACTTGGGATATCCAAAAGCAGTGTCCATAAGTAGGGTGGGATCCCCAACAACAAAACGACCACAGAAGACAGTTTAAAGCACTGTCACCTGCAGAACCAGATGGCCAAGACAGCATGAGCTGAGGCCCTAACATCAACATTGTAAAAAACCTTGCAAAAGGTATGAGCAGAAGGCCAATGGTAGTGGCCTAACCAATCAGTTCAACAGCAAAACCGGTGCTGAAAGCCCAAGAGGCATCAAGCACGCGTAAAAGGGAATCAAGGCAACAAGGGAGGTTCTTCCCCTTGCCTGAATAGGCCTGAGTAATAGCCTGACAATCCGATAGCTAATGAATTTGGCAGAAGCCAAGGCCAAAAAACAAGGTACCAGGAGTAACATCCATTAAGGTAACAACCAGGACCAAACCGCCCAACTCCCGAGAGCAGGCGAGATCGAGCACATTCAGGATGTAATGACCACAAGCCCCAAGGAACCTCAGTTCCCTTAACCCTTTCGCTGCCAGCCTACCTGAAGTTTTCGTCACCCTTGGTGCCAGACCATTTTGCACTATTTTGCGCTCCCCATGTTCATATGTGATTTTTGAAGGGATTTCCAGGGATTTCCCAGGAAAATTATATATTGTTTTTTTCAGCAGAGTCTGGGCTTTAACATGAAATGTCTTGTTTGTCATTTTTTAGGTGTATTCTCAATATTCTTGGGTGAAATATGTGCAAAAAAATAAAAAAAAAATCTATTTTTTACAATTTGTAGTGTTTTTTTGTAATAAAAAATGTAAGTTTGTCAATAAAATCTTATTGCGTGTGAAATCCCAATTTCTCCCGGTTACAGCGATACCACATAAGTATAGGTAGACACCCTTTCCTGCCCAGGAGACTCCCCCAAACTGAAACAGCGCTTTAGGGGATTTTCAGAAAAAATACAACTGTGATATGCGCTATGCGCACCTTGCAGTTTTTCCAGAAAAACAACCCTTTACATTTAAAATACCCCCAACAAACTATATATTCTCTGGAAGTACATTAGAGTACATTAGCCTCCCATTAGAGGCGGCGGCCATCGCCGCCATTACGAGCGGTGAGGACCCGGAAGAGGGTCCTCACCGAAGCCTGCGGAGCCCAGGGGGGGGATCGGACCCCCCCCCCCCTCCTGGTGAAGAGAAGACGGCGGGCCGGGGATCGGGCGAGGAGGTGAGTCAGTGGCGCTTTTTTTTTTTTTTTCAATGAAGCTGAGCGCGGGGAAAACGGGGGGGGGGGGGGGGGCGGCCGGTTTCGGGCCCCCCCCGAAGACGGAGGACATCGGGGGGGCGATCGGATGCCCCCCCCAGAAAGAGGAGACCCCCAGCTTCCCAGGGATACCAGAGGTAAGTGTTTAATTTGTATTTATTTTTAACTGTTTGGGGTAAATGCCAAGCCCGTAGTTTCTACGGGCTTGGCACTTAAGTGGAGTGGAAGCAAGCACGTAGAAACTACGGGCTTGGCACTGAAAGGGTTAAAGGACACAGTGACTTCTAAAGAAAAAAACTGCCAACACCTGTATAAGGAATGCAGAACCACTTCCTCAACGTTGCAAGGAAGGGGGACAGCCGCGGAAAACAATATCTCGGATAATTGAACATACAACACCTACAGATGTAGAGAATCCGGATTCAGGCGGAACTCCACCTTATCCTGGTGTATCTCAAGAAATGAGGGCTAGGTAGACCGAACCTCCCGCTAACACACGCCTGACCAAGGTAACAGTCACCAGAAGGACCACCTTAAGGGTAAGGACATCCAGACAGTGTCCTGAATAGGACCAGGAGGGCGCCCATGAGCACCCCCTGAAGGAAGTCTTAACCAAGGAAGACTGAACCAGAAACTGTTAAGGCAAGGTGGACAGGGCAGAGCCTGACCCATCAGAGAGCAGAGCTGGGGAACCAACTCCAATTTATGCTGAAGGCCACACTGGAGCCCTGGAACCCGAGAACGTCCAACAAGTAAGAGGACTAGACTCGTCCCAATAAATGTGGGTATGCCATACCCTACAACAATAGAAGAAGATGCAGAAGACGCTCACTCCTAGACATCCCATAGTCACAACACCGAGACAGCTAAACTTGTCTCCATCAAGATGTATGCTTCAGCAGTCAGATCTACTTAGGCCAGGGAACATGAACTATAGTGATGTAAAGGGGGCCCTGATTGATCAACTGGCACTCCTGGCAAGGTGCAAACTACTGACCACAGTACCATAACTGCAACCACACCATACTAGGTCAACTGGGGCTACCAGCATTACTGGTCCCCTTACCAGAGTAATCTTCCGCATGACCCTGCCTAGCAGAGGGAATGGAGAAGGGCATACAGAACCAAAGGTCCTGACAAGACGTTACTAAGGCATCCGGACCACTGAGATAGGATCCTGGAACAGGGAAACAAGGCCGATAGCCTGTGGAGGTGACAGAACCCAATTAGCACATCCTGTCGCAGAGGGGCTTAGCCGGAGCTAATAACACTAACATGCAGCTACAGCGCATGCCCCTTCCAATGGTTAATGTAGTACCTTGGCCTGCAAGGGGTGTTACATGTGTGGACACACTAAATGTTCATGCTGCAAGTTTATACAAAAAGGTACATTTTTTGATTCAAGTACTACAAAAAAAAGATTTCTAATTAAGGAGTTTTTCAATTGTAACACAAAGTGGATTGTATATCTAGTTACTTGTATCACTTGTAACCTCCAATATGTGGGCTGTACAACAAGAAAACTAAAACATCGTTTTATGGAACATATATATCAAAGCAAGTCTTTGCAACCTAAGTCGAATGTAGCAAGACACTGCCAGAAGCAACATGATGGAGAGGTGTCAAGCCTAAGAGTGACTATTATTGAGAAAGTGTCCCCGAATATTAGAGGAGGCGATCTCCATAAACAATTGTTGAAAGTAGAGGCCAGGTGGATTTTAAAATTGGGCACACGCTTCCCAGAAGGCCTCAACGACAGGCTGGACCTTTCCCTGTTTACTGGTCTGTAGTTATACATGAATCAAAATCATTGGAGACTGCTTATATTCAGTCAGGGGCTCTATGGATTATTTTTAGGGCCAGTTATATATTAGTGTAGATTTCTCCACTCATACACAGTAGAGGAAACATTCATTATGTTTTATGAATAATCTTTTTACCACCAGTTTAATATGGTTTTAACTTTCACTATGCATTTATTACAATCCTTCAATGGATATCCATCTGCCGAGGGACCTATAGGACACTAAAAGTCGGGGCTTGTGTGGGTTTTCCTGTAGCATATTCTTCTGGCTATTAGAGTGACCTAGTTGCTATTTTGTGGTTACTTCCGTTTCCAGTGAAGTAATTGGAATAATGTGTTTAGGCCCTTCAGGGCAAATAGACACAGAACCACGTATGTTTGAGGCTTTATTCTTAAATCCAGGTCTGCATTATCCAGCAGTCATTATTAATTTATCGTTTACTGAAGGGCTCCATATACGAACGGACTCAGGAGATCTGCCTTTATCCATAGCGCCCACAGTATTATATTCTGGCTGGATTATAATGAGCCCTTTTTCTGGCATGATGATATAGCAATTTAATATTACAATGTATTAATATACAATTACCTTTTATTCATTATCCAGGGGGGCTGATCTGAGTTTCGCTTTTTAAATCCAGAATTTAGGTCCACCCGGCGCATGATATTTGTAGGAATAGATATCACTCATATATTGAAATATATATTTCTTTTTCAATTACTAACATAATATATGATGTAGATAAGGCCAGGTGATAGGTGTTTTGGCTTAAGCTATTTTTGTATACCACCGCGCTTTATATTAGCAGGCACTAAGTCTTAATCCTCCCTTTACACACATATGTTTCTTGCCATTATATTTGTAAAAAACAGGCCCTGTAGCTCCCTATAAATATTGCCGGTACTATATAGAATTGATCAAAATATAGACCTTAGTGCTAAGCGCTTATATTCATGCCCGCACAGTGCCATTTATTTGGACTATTCTATCTATACCCCTACGCCTACGCATATTGCGGTCAAGTAAACGCATTTAGCGTAGCCAGAAAGAAATCCACGTGTGGGATTGGCTTAGGCTCATCCTATCATCTCTGGCCATGACGCGACGCAGTCTGCGACGGCGCTTCTGGCTTCCACCTCGGGCAGGGCGTAGGACTACTACAGGTGAGTTTTTTAACTGAGATTTATACCACCTGATATTTATTAGTATACCTATATATCCAGGTCCTCGGTACTTGGTATCCATTGTATGATTAAGAGCCCCGTGCGGCTTGAAACGCGTCACACAGGATTGCTTGTTTTTTCCCTACTTCAATGGGGCCACTTGAATAAGGATCTTTAGTATTTTCTATGGGTTGGCTATATTTTAAACCTCATAATTAAAAGCTAATTTTTAGGATTTTCGTGGCTGGACTATATACTGGACTTTTTCTACTACTGCAAGGAGTTATATCTGGGATCTCCTCAGTCCGTGCCACGTTGGATTTATGGTGAGCTGGCTATCCAATTTTCTGCTTTGGTTAATGTAGTACGCCTGTCATCAGATGGACCGAGCACCCCCAGCCTGGCAATTCCGGAAGGGGAACGGTCAAGCGAGAAGAGCCAACTGAAAAACGCTTACTGCTTAGACTTAGGCGTAAGGACCCTCTAAGGGCCCCACCAACATCAGAATCGCAGGGAGTTTTTGGAAGAAATCATCCCCTTCAACCTGAAAGGTTGGCATCCATGGCATTTCCAGGAAGGCAAGAGGGAACTGCCCCCAGACAGGTCCCTCGAGTTCATCCACTTTCAAGAGAAAACCGTCATACAGGAGGGAAGGCCCACAGGCCCTGCTCCCGGGGTGCTGGATCCCTGTCCTATGTTATCACTAGAAGTCGCAGACGGCTCAAGGGAAACTGAGCATAAGGGACCTCTTTAGCTGCTCTGGCTCCTGCCGAGCAAGTTAACAACGGCCCACCAGTTGCATCCCTGCCTGATGTTAAGAAACCGGGACAGTAGTGAGGGACTGGGCCCATGAGACCGGAATGCCCACCTAATTGTTGAAAGGGGAGAATCTGGTTTGAACCTGATCCAGAATCATTCCTATTAATGGAGTCACCACTTTAGGAAACAGCGAGGACTCGACGTGATTGAACACCCATCCAAATGACTCCCAATGGCCCACCAGCCGAGTATCCAACTATCCTGACGCAGAGACAGGGAAGTGAGGAAGGGCGTCCGGGTAAACATCGCGCGGACGTCCCTTGGTCTCATCAGAGACATCACCATCGACAACACCTGAGTGAACACTCTAGGAATTGAAGAGAGCCCAGATAGTAGGGCCACAATTAACAGTGTTGGACTTCCTGCACGAACCTGGAGAGCCTCAGAGATCTGAGGGCACAGGGATGTAAACATAAGCATTGAAGAGTGCCCCAGGCGACAAGACGCCCCTGGGTGCAAGGTGCTGATGGCCAAGCTCAAGAGTATCCATGCAGGAAACTGCCTGTAATTAGAGAATTGCTGTGAATCCAGAATGGGCCACCTGACCCATTCTTTGGGGGGCTGTGGGAGGTGGTATAGCGGCCCTTGCCTCTGCCTATTGCAGGCAATCTGCAAGAGACCCTCAGACCTTGCAGGCCTAACATGGCCTGTGCCAGCAACTGAACAGGGGCAGGGAACAGGCGCACCTGGGGTCTGATAAAAACAGGGAAAGGCAGTGCAGCAAACTCTATTCTGTATCTGGAGGACACAACCTCCTGATCCGCCAGAGTGAGGCGAAATGCCTCCTGATAAGAGCAAGGTGCTGCAGCCATCCCCTCACCCAGCCGGGCGAGGGCGCCCCATCATGCTTGAGAGGGTTTGGTGGAAGATTTGGGCTTAGCCCCGCTGGAGGGGCCAGAGCGTTGCCTGCTGCTCATGGGGAAGGAGTCTGCACGAAAAATCCGGAAAGACACACTAAGGTAGGGGGGAGTGCAGCTGCCTCGAGGGGGCCAGGACGGCCGTCTGCGAAGGGGTGATTTGCCCTTTTTACCGAACAGGTCTAGACGGGCCCCAAATAGGCCTTGTCCTCTGAAGGGGAGCCCAGTAAGTCTTTTTAGTAGCATCATCAGCACCCCACTGTCGCAGCCAGAGCAAGCGACGAATAGCCACCGCAAGGGCGGAAGTTCTTGCACACATTCTAATCGTGTCCTCTAGCGCCAATAGAATGAACTTCACAAATACATCACAATTGGATAGTGCATTGAACACCTCCCAGGGGAGATCCTCGGGGTGATGATCGAGCAATTTTTTGATGAGGGTTCTAGCGGCCACCACAGTAATGGCTGTGGCACAGGCCGGACGCAGCGCCGTCCCGGCAAAAGAAAAGGCATGGGAGGCCAGCAGTTCAATGCGTCGGTCCTCAGCATCCCGAAGGGCGCTATAGGCAGGGGTTGTAATAAAGGGGGGGTTAGGGACCCCTATGATCGGCGCATCCACTACGAGGGGTGATGACCAGCAATTAACCACCTCAGGGAGAAAAGGGTATTTCCTATCCCAGTCCCCTGGAAGTTTACTGGGGCATTCCCATTCTTTGAGGACAAGAGCATGGAAATGAGCCTGCTCTAAAAATTCCAAACGTTCAGTCGCAGTATGGAAACGCTCCCCTCTAGGCTTGGGGACCTGACAGGGGGAGAGATAGACAGTGCCTTAAAGACCTTAAGCAACAGGTCGTCAGTGTCACACTGGCCCCAGTATTCCGGGCCAGAATCATCGTGACTCCTCGTCCTCTCATCAGAAGAGCTTGAGTCAGAGAACAATTCCCCTTCTTCAGAAGGGGTATAGTCACACGGAGTAGCAAACCCTCTCAGTTCCCATAGAGCATACCGAAACATGGGGCGACAGGTGCCGCTTTCTACCAGGGCCCATACGCTCTGACAACCTAGCAATAATCTGTTCAGGCTGCCATTCCCCACTTGTAGGCGACTCAGCAGGAGAGAGATTTAAGCCTGGGGAGATAGGTGAATTGAAGCTAGGTGTAGCCACTGGCCGACCTGATTGCAGGGTCAGGGCTTGCTCAGCACAGGGTATGCAGACCCGTGCCCTGTCAGCATCGGGTTGTCCACATGCTATACACCGCCGGTCTTGTCCCGGAGGGACCCCGGTCGCTAATTCTGAGATGCCTTCATATGGTGATTAATCAAAGGCACAATATGCCAGTAGGGATTTACACTCTAAGTAACCCTGGATGCCCCAAAGACCCGCTATGGAAGTGGGAGAATATTACAAGGCCCGCTATAATTTAACACCGGGCCGGGAGAAGCCAATGGTGTTCACCAGTCTGAAAGACATAATGGGAATAAAGAGAGTCAGAACCATGCGCAGTAAACACAGATCATGAAAATCGCCCAATATGGCACTTACAGACCCAGGGAGGAGGAGGACCGCCACCACGTGTGCGTGCGACCAGCATCAAAATGGCGCCAAAGCGAACCTCGAAGGGCGGGCAAGAGCGGCCAGTGACGCGGAGCGCGCCAACCTATGTCCCCGCCCCCCCCCCGAAGAACGCGAAGCTCTGAGGTGGATACAAACTGTGAGGAGCGAAGGAGCGAAGTGAATAGGACACTTAGAGGAGATGATTTGCCAATGAAGACGCCGCAGCGTCTGAGGCGATGTCGCCGCCCGGCGCCGCACATCCAGTAAAGGAAGAAGTGCGCGCGGCGGCGACAATTACACAGTAAGAACTAAACAGCGCGGTTCTGACCCCAGGGATACTAGTACAGACTAAGGCCATAACGTGTAAAACATACACAAGACCTTGCTACACACACACACACACACCCCCCCCTTTCTTTCCCCCCGGGCTACGGGGGTAATGAGGGAGGATGGCGACCCTTTGTACAGGGCCCACCGCTACATGGGGCAATAGTGCGGGAGGGGCATCCCCTAGAGGCTCACCATCACCCCTAAACCGCCTACCCTTTGGTGAGGGACTGCGGTGGAGCATGGCTCCGCTAAGCACGCAAGGTGCTGCCTACCTTCACCCGACCAGCACAGCCCAGGCTGGGAGGCACATCACAGGGAGGACGGGTGGGAATAGTCCAACAGGGCCGCAGGCTTCGGTAGCCCCGCTCACCTGCGAGAGAGTGATACATCATGTCTTCGCAGTCAGCACTGCAGAGAAATCTGGGAGGTCCCTGGGTATTTGAAGGGCCGGGAGGAGCCTGTTTTTACCATGTCTCTGCAGTGCAGCGCCATCTGGCGGAGGATAACCCAAGTGTAAGTATTATATCTGGAGCAGGACGTACTGTATACTAAGAATAAAGTTGTTTTCCTCCCAGCCTCATCAAACCCCCCACCCTGGCAACGGTTGCCAGTTTGTATCAAGAAGTAACAAAGGATAACATGCGTAGGAAAAAAACCCAGTTAGTCTTAATGGTATTTCAAATAGTCCTCCACGACGGCTAGCCACTCACTTCCTCTCCATAAACAGGAAACACAAACTGACAGGAGTATTAAAGCCCAACCTCTTCTCCTCAGCCCTCAGTGTTTTTAGGCAATCATATAGGAAAAGTCCAAGATCCAAAGGGAAAAAAGTAACACTCGTGCAACTAAGCCAGAATAGATATGAATAAATGGGGTTATAACTGTGGTTTTCCTTAGGCATCGTCCAGGATGGCTAGCCACAGAAGGCAAGTAAACACACAGCATCCTACCGCAGGATGCGCAGACTGCCTGAAGAACTGTCTTTACAAAATTCTGCTGGTGGTGCTTCCTCAAATCCACCTTGCAGTGTTTAAGGAAGGTTTTTGGTGAAGACCAGGCAGCAGCCTTACATATTTCCTCCAAAGAGATCAGGGCCAACACCTGCTGATGTAGCACCCATTCTCCCTGGTCTAGTCTTACTCTTCTCAAGAAGCCTGCCTCCCCTTTCATGTGGATCGCCTGGATGGACCAGACATTCCCCTCCAGGCTTCCCGAGATCTTGTTTCTCCCTAGAGATTTAAAAAGGCAACTACCGTCACGTTGTCAGATAACCTGAATGTCTCTGCCCAATACTTATGACTCTAGTTCCCTCAGGGCTTATTTTATGGCTCAAACAAAAGAAAATAGACAGCTCAAAAATACAATTCTGTGATTACTCACCTGTAGAAATGGTATTATGAGTATACAGTACATCCTGCTCCAGATAGATTACTTACACTCGGGAATTACTCCGCCAGATGGCGCTGGACTGCAGAGACATCGAAAACAGGCTTCTTCCGGCCCCTCAAATACCCAGGGACATCCCACAATCCCCAGCATTGAAAAGCAGTTAACGAAAAGCCGGGAATTTAAAACAACCCAAACTGGTAACTACAACAATGATAAAAATCACCATACACAAGATAATGCAAAACCAAGGGTGGGGTGGAGCAGGACGTACTGTATACTCATAATACCAATTCTACAGGTGAGTAATCACAGAATTGTATTATTCTTAGTATACAGTACGTCCTGCTCCAGATAGATTACTTACACTCGGGACATCCAATAGCAGTGTCCATAAAGTAGGGTGGGATCCCCAAAGGTAACAGCAGACAGTTTAAACCACTGCCGCTTGCAAAACCTTGCGGCCAAAAACAGCATAATCTGAGGCCCTAACATCAACCTTGTAAAACTTTGAAAAGGTATGAACAGAAGACCAAGTAGCAGCATCCTGCACAGATTCAAAGGGAGCACCCTGCAAGGCTGACAAGACCAAGTTCAAATCCCAAACAGGCATCATAGGCTTACGTGGGGGACGCACATGAGTAACCTCCTGGAAAAAATTCCTGATCAGAGAATGCTGAAAACAGCCAGGGCAGAAACCTGACCCTTCAGAGTACTGAGCTGGAGCCCCATCTCCAACCCATGCTGCAGGAAATCCAGAATCCTGGGAATAGAGAACACACGACAGGGAAAAGCCTTAGGCTCACACCAGTCAATGTAGGCACGCCAAACCCTGTAATAAATGGAAGAAGAAGACTTCTTCCTAGCCTTTATCATGGTATCAACAACTGAGGTAGACAGCCCCTTCTCCATCAAGATGGAGGTTTCAGCAGCCAGGCCGTCAAAGCCAGAGTTTGTAAATTGGGATGGCGTAAGGGACCCTGAGTGAGCAGGTCCGGCACCCTGGGCAGAACGTACTGATCTACTGCCAGCTGTACCACGTCTGCGAACCACACTCTTCTTGGCCACCTGGGGGCCACCAGAATTGCTGGCACCCCCACCAGAGCAATCTTGCGCAGAACCCTGCCCAGCAGGGGGAATGGAGGAAAGACATACAGGAGCTGAAAGTCCTGCCATGACATTGCTAGGGCATCCATGGTCAAGGCCAGAGGATCCTGGGACAGGGAGACAAAGGCCGGGAGCTTGTGACTGTGGCGGGGGCGCAAACAGATCCACATCTGGTTGGCCCCAACGGTGACACAGAGATTGGAACACCCTGTTGCAGAGGCACCATTCTCCCTGGCGAGAGGTGCCCCTGCTCAGAGTCTGCCAGTAGATTTTTCACCCCCCGAATGTACACCGCAGATATGCAGGGAACATTGGCCTCCGCACAGATCAGGATCAGAGACACTTCCTGGAGGGCCCTCTTGATCCGGGTCCCTCCCTGATGATTGATGTAGGCAACTGCCGTCTGGTTGTCCGAGCGCACCTGAACAGGCAGGCCCCGAAGGTGATGAGTCAACTGAGCCAGAGCCAACCTGATCGCCCGCAGCTCCAAGACGTTGATAGGTGTGTGGGCCTCCCGAGGGCCCCACCTCCCCTGGAACTGCAGGGACTTCCAGAAACCCCCCCAACCTGACAGACTGGCATCCGTGGTGACCGTCTCCCAGGAGGGGGTCAGAAAAGATCTGCCCCCCAACAGGTTCC
Organism: Gastrophryne carolinensis; assembly: GCA_027917425.1. Classification (NCBI taxonomy): domain Eukaryota; kingdom Metazoa; phylum Chordata; class Amphibia; order Anura; family Microhylidae; genus Gastrophryne; species Gastrophryne carolinensis. The sequence continues at coordinate 146,980,297 of CM051240.1, read as the reverse complement.
TGGAGTCCAGCCACCACGAGAGTGACCGCCTGACCTGGGGGGAAAGCGCAAAGACCCAGTCCAGGGACACAGGGTCCTTGTCCCATACTGACAATAGGTGGAGTTGCAGAGGCCTCAAGTGGAACTGAGCATAAGGGACCGCCTCGAAGCACGCCACCATCAGGCCCACCAGCTGCATTCCCTGCCTGATGGAGGGATGATGACAAGATAGCAGGAACTGGATCTGGGCAATTAGACTGTCCGCCTTCTGCTGAAGAAAAATCCTTGCCTGAACTGTATCCAGATTCATTCCCAGGAATGAAGTCACCAAGGAGGGAGATAGAGAAGACTTGGGGTGGTTGATCACCCAGCGATATGACTCCAGGGTGGACACCACCAGCTGAGTATCCAACTCTGCCTGATGTAGAGACTGAGAAGTGATGAGAATGTCGTCCAGGTAGGGCAGCACGCGGATGCCCTGAAACCTGAGCAGAGACATCACTCCTGCCAGCACCTTGGTGAACACCCTGGGAGCTGAAGTGAGACCAAAAGGCAATGCCACAAATTGGTAGTGTTGATCCTCCAGAGCGAACCTGAGGAACCTTTGATGACCTGGAAATACAGGAATATAAAGGTAAGCATTTTTGATGTCCACAGACGTCATGAAATCCCCTGGGCGCAGGGAACTGATGGCAGACCGCAGAGTTTCCATGCAAAAGCGTCTGCACCTGACAAATTTGTTGAGGATCTTCAAGTCCAGGATGGGCCTGACTGACCCATCTTTTTTGGGCACTGTGAAGAGGTTGGAATAGAAGCCCTTGCCTTTTTCTCTTAAAGGGACCTTGCAGATGACCCCCAGCTCCAGAAGGCTTTGCACTGCCTGCACTAGATCCTGAGCTGACACAGGGTCCTGAGGAATCCGGGACCTGATGAACCTTGGGGGGGCAGACAGCAAACTCTATCTTGTAACCGGAGGACACTACCTCCTGAATCCACCGGTCTGAGACATGAAGCCTCCAGACGTGAGCAAAGTGCTGAAGCAGTCTCCCCACACGGATGGGTGAGGGCACCCCATCATGCCTGAGGGGGCTTGGGAGAGGACTTAAGCTTGGAGCCCAGGAGGGGCCAGGGGGTCCCCGTCCTCTGCCCCTACCCCAGAAGTCTCCTCGGGCAGTAAAGGAAACCTCCCTCCCTTGTCTAGCACCACGGTAGGGGGAGGAAAAGGAGCCCTGACCCCGAAAGGGCCGAGACTGCCGCCTGCGCTGGGGTAACTTGCCTCCCTTAGCAAATAGGTCCAGGCGGTCCCCAAACAGGTGTAGTCCTTTGAAGGGAAAACCAGTGAGGGCTTTCTTGGCAGCGTTGTCAGCAGCCCACTGGCGCAGCCAAACCGAGTGGCGTATAGCCACCACAAGGGCAGAGGTTCTGCCACACATTCTAATGGTGTCATCCAAGGCAGAGAGGACCTAAGTCACAAAAACATCACAACGAGAGAGTGCATTAAACTCCTCACTAGACACATCATCAGGGGCACCATCAAGGATACTTCTGAGCAGGGTCATAATAGCCACAGCCGTAATGGCAGAGGCACAGACCGGGCGCAGCACCGTCCCCACACATGCAAAGGCATGGGACGCCAGCTGATCATTGCGCTGGTCCTCAGCATCCCGCAGGGTAGTAGAGTCAGGGGAGTGCATGACAGAGGTGTTAGATAACCCTAGGACCGGGGCATCCACTTCGGGAGGGGATGACCAACACTTCACCACATCAGCAGGAAAGGGATACTTCCTATCCCAACTCTTAGGAACACCGGGAAGTCTACTGGGACGCTCCCATTCCTTGAGCACAAGATTATTGAAATGTGCTTGCTCAGGAAATTCCAAGAGTGACTTAGCAGTATGAAAAAGATCCCCCCGTTGCCTGGGGGCCGCAACAGGGGGAGAGGTAGACAGAAACTCAAAAATCTGAGCCAACAGTCTATCAGTATCATCCGGGGCCCAGGGGTCAGATCCAGAATCGTCATGACCCCTGGGCCTCTCATCAGATGACCCTGAGTCGGAAAATAGCTCCCCGTCCTCCAAAGGGGTATAGCCAGACAGTTCCAAAAACTCATCAGCTTCCATAGGGAAAAGAGTGACATCAGGCGTTAAGTGCTGTTTTTTTGCAGAGGCCTTACACGCCAAGGTATTAGCAATCAACTTCTCAACACTAGCCAGTCTAGAAGACACATCAGGCTGAGACTCCACACTTGTATGCAACTCAGTAGGAGTGAGATTTAAACTTGGGGGAGTAGGTGAGGCGAAACGAAACGCAGACTCAGCCGCTCGAAGGCTAGATTGCAGCGCAAGCACTTGCTCGGCACAAGGTACACAGACCCGCGCATTGTCAGCACTAATAGGGGACACCCCACAAGCTACACACAGGCGGGCTTGTCCCGAAGGAACCCCGAGCACATTATCCTGAGACGCCTCCATATGGTGATTATAGTGGCACACCTTGAAACACCAGTTAAAAGACTAGATATGGCAACAAAGAACGGGGTTCAAAATATAGCTAGCTGTGTCTGCTTAATAGCACAGCTTATAAATAACATACAATTGAAGAGATATGCTATATCTAATGAACATCCAACTACAACATGATGCAAAAAAGTGACAAGTTTTAAAAATAGTTTTAAATAGAATGAATGTAATTGATCAATATTTACAATGAGATATGTTTGCATCAAGAATACAATACTCTAGACCTAATGCATAGAGTCTCCAGGGTTGTGTCACCAATGAAATAGGGGAATAACCCAAATCAGTTATACACAGTGCATACAGACTAGCAGTGTGCAATACAGAGATGGACACAATCCATGGTACATAAACAAGCACTAATGCATACATGTAAGTCAATTAACAGAAACAAGAGACATCAATGGTAAGATAAGACAGCAGTATACCTCTGTTGGATGACAACCTAAACCCTCAACGTTTCGGTTGAGTAAACCTTCATCAGGAAGGCTTGCGAGTAAAGGGAGCCATCTTCTTGTCCTTCACAGTCCAGACTGCAGAGAAGATCTGGGGATTGTGGGAGGTCCCTGGGTATTTGAGGGGCCGAGAGGAGCCTGTTTTCGATGTCTCTGCAGTCCAGCGCCATCTGGCGGAGTAATACCCGAGTGTAAGTAATCCATCTGGAGCAGGATGTACTGTATACTAAGAATAAATCCCCTTTTAGGAGCAACCTGGGAGTGCGGATGGACCTCTAAGCCTCTGTAAGTATCACTTGAATGCTGCTAATCCAGCTCACCAGGTTCCCTTTAAAACTTTAATAATAATTATAAAATCATACGTATCATGTGCAAAAGTGTGCGTCCATGATGCCCCCAAATGATCAAGGTTACTTGTTTCGGGGTTAAATCACCCCTTAGTCCTACCTTAATAAGTGTGGGGATGCCTCGCTCCTTATAAATGAATGTGGAATCACGTCGAGCGCCGTCAAACTGTGCCGTTTCCGGCGGCAGCACTCGTAAGTGTAATCCCGCCCCCATTTAGTCATTGGATGTGAACAGGCCCTTGTAATACGCCCACCCCCGTTCATTGGTCAGATAAAACTGCTCGTTCTTCTCTATCTATAAACCTTGGGGGAACTCCCCATCTACTTGGAGCGCGTCATATAAGTACATCACCGAGTCCCGAAGATGGACGGCAGGTGCCGGAGATTACCGAAGGGTCTCCGTGCACCCGAGCAGCCGCTTCGCACTCTGCAATGCTTATAAAAAAAATATAATTCTGTGAAATACTCACCTGTAGAATTGATATTATTTGTATACAGTACGTCCTGCTCCAGATATAATACTTACACTTGGGTTATCCTCCGCCAGATGGCGCTGCACTGCAGAGACATGGAAAAACAGGCTCCTCCCGGCCCTTCAAATACCCAGGGACCTCCCACAAATCCCCAGCATTGAAAAGCAGTGAACAAGAAGCCGGGAGAATTTAACACCACCCAGAGCAACTGGTAATGATAACAAGATAATCACCATACAGGGGATCCAGAAAAATGCAACAACAGGGTGGGGTGGAGCAGGACGTACTGTATACAAATAATATCAATTCTACAGGTGAGTATTTCACAGAATTGTATTATTCTTAGTATACAGTACGTCCTGCTCCAGATATAAAATACTTACACTTGGGACATCCAAAAGCAGTGTCCATAAAGTAGGGTGGGATCCCCAACAAAAATCGACAGCAGCAGACAGTTTAAAGCACTGTCACCTGCAGAACCAAGACAGCATGAGCTGAGGCCATAACATCAACATTGTAAAAACCCTTGCAAAGGGTATGAGCATAAGGCCAACGTTAGTGGCCTAACCAACCAGTTAAACAGCACAACCGGTGCTGAAAAGCCCAAGAGGCATCAAGCACGCGTAGGAAAGGAATCAAGGCAACAAGGGAGATTCTTCCCCTTGCCTGAGTAGGCCTGAGTAACAGCCTGACAATCTGATCGCTAACAAATTTGGCAGAAGCCAAAGGCCGAAACAAGGTACCAGGAGTAACATCCAATAAGGTAACAACCAGGACCAAACCGCCCAACTCCCGAGAGCAGACGAGATCGGGCACATTCAGGATGTAATGGCCACAAACCCCAAGGAACCTCAGTTCCCCTAAAGGACACAGTGACTCCCTAAGGAGAAAAACTGCCAACACCTGTATAAGGGATGCAGAACCACTTCCTCAGCGTCGCTGGGAAGGGGAATAGCCGTGGAAAAACAATATCTCGAATAACTGAACATAAGACACCTTCAGATGTAGAGAATCCGACTTCAGGCGGAACTCCACCATATCCTGGTGTATCTCAAGAAATGAGGGCTAGGTAGACCGAACCGCCCGCTAACACACGCCTGACCAAGGTAACAGTCACCAGAAGGACAACCTTGAGGGTAAGGACATCCAGACAGCGTCCTGAATAGGACCAAGGGACAATCCTGCAAGCAGACGGAATTAATTCAATTTCAATCCCAACAGGGACCATAGGAGTACAAAGAGGACACACATGAGCACCCACTGAAGGAAGTCTTAACCAAGGAAGACTGAACCAGAGACTGCTAAGGCAAGGTGGACAGGGCAGAGCCTGACCCATCAGAGAACTGAGCTGGGGAACTAACTCCAATTCATGTTGAAAGCCACACTGGAAACCTGGGAACCCGAGAACGTCCAACAAGTAAGAGAACTAGACTCGCCCCAATCAATGTGGGTACGCCATACCCTACAACAGTAGAAGAGGACGAGGAAGAGGCTTACTCCTAGCCTTCCCACAGTCACAACACCGAGACAGCTAAACTTGTCTCCATCAAGATGTATGTTTCAGCAGTCAGATCGACTAGGTCAGGGACCATGAATTATAGTGACGTAAAGGGGGCCCTGAGTGATCAACTGGCACTCCTGGCAAGGTGCAGAACTATTGACCACAGTACCATGTCTGCAACCACGCTATACTAGGTCAACTGGGGGCCACCAGAATCACTGGTCCCCTTACCAGAGTAATCTTCCGCATAACCCTGCCTAGCAGAGGGAATGGAGAAGAACATACAAAACCGAACGTCCTGTCAAGACGGTACTAAAGGCATCTAGACCACTGACATAGGATCCTGGGACAGGGAAACAAGGGCCGATAGCCTGTGAAGGTGACGGAACCCAACAGATCCACGACTGGTTGGACTCCATAACGACACAGGGATTAGCACATCCTGTCGCAGAGGGGCTTTGCTGGAGCGAATATGACTAGCATGCAGGAAGCATTGTCTCCATCCAGAAGGGAACATAGACACTCCCTGGAAGGTCCGCCAGCTCCGGGCCCCTTCCAATGGTTAAGGTAGTACGTCTGTCGTCAGACGGACCAAACACCCCCAGCCTGGCAATCCAGAAGGGGAGTGGTCAAGCGACAAAGAGCCAACTGAAAAACGCTCACTGTTTAGACTTCAATAGGCGTAAGGACCCTCTAAGGGCCCCACCAACACCAGAATCGCAGGGGGTTTTGGAAGAAACCATCCCCTTCAACCTGAAAGGCTGGTATCCATGGTGGCCGTTTCCAGAAAGGGGCAAGAGGGAACTGTCCCCAGACAGGTCCCTCGAGTTCATCCACTTTCAAGCGAAAACCGTCATACAGGTGGGAAGGCCCACAGGCCCTGTTCCAAGGGTGCTGGATCCCTGTCCTATGTTACCAATAGAAGTCGCAGACAGGCCCAAGGGGAGCTGAGCATAAGGGACCTCTTTAGCTACTCGGGCTCCTGCCGAGCAAGTTAACAACGGCCCACCAGTTGCATCCCTGCCTGGTGTTAAGAAAACCGGGACAGTAGTGAGGGACTGGGCCATGAGACCAGAATGCCCACCTAATTGCTGAGAGGGGGAGAATCTGGTTTGACTCTGATCCAGAATCATTCCTATTAAGGAGTTACCACTTTAGGGAACAGCAAGGACTCGAGGTGATTGAACACCCATCCAAATGACTCCCAACGGCCCACCAGCCAGATATCCAACTATCCTGACGCAGAGACAGAGAAGTGAAGAAGGGCGTCCAGGCAGACATTGCGCGGATGTCCCTTGGTCTCATCGGAGACATCACCATCGACAGCACCTGAGTGAATACTCTGGGAGTTTAAGAGAGGCCAGATAACTGGGCCACAATTAACAGTGTTGGACTTCCAACACGAACCTGGAGAGCCTCAGAGATCTGAGGGCACAGGAATGTAAACAAACATTGAAGAGTTCCCCAGACGGCAGGACGCCCACTGGGCGCAAGGTGCTGATGGCCCAACTCAAGAGTTTCCAAGCAGGAAACTGCCTGCAATTAGAGAATTGCCGTGAATCCAGAAAGGGCCACCCGACCCATCTTTTAAAGGGAATGTGGAAGGTGGTATAGCGGCCCTTGCCTCTGCCTATTACGAGCAATCTGCAAGAGACCCTCAGACCTTGCAGGCCTAGCATGGCCTGTGCCAGCAACTGAACAGGGGCAGGGACCAGGAGTACCTGGGACCTGATAAAAACTGGGGAAGGCCGTGCAGCAGACGCTATCCTGTATCTGGAGGACACAACCTCCTGAATCCACCAGAATGAGGCGAGATGCCTCCTGATAAGAGCAAGGTGCTGCAGCCATCCCCTCACCCAGCCGGGCGAGGGCACCCCATCATGCCTGAGGGGGTTTGGTGGAAGATTTAGGCTTAGCCCCGCCGGAAGGGCCAGAACGTTGTCTGCTGCTCGTGGGGCAGGAGTCTGCACGAAAAATCCGGAAAGACACCCCTGGTTCCTGTTTAACACTAAGGTAGGGGGGAGGAGGGGTGCCCCTGTCTCGAGGGGGCCGAGACGGCCGTCTGCGAAGGGGTGATTCGCCCTTTTTACCGAACAGGTCCAGACTGGCCCCAAATAGGCGTTGCCCTCTAAAGGCGAGCCCAGTAAGGGTCTTTTTAGTAGCATCATCAGCACCCCACTGTCGCAGCCAGAGCAAGCGACGAATAGCCACCGCGAGGGCGTTAGTTCTTGCACACATTCTAATGGCGTCATCTAGCGCTAATAGAATAAACTTCACAAATACATCACAATTGGAGAGTGCATTAAACACCTCCCAGGGGAGATACTCGGGGTGATGATCGAGCAATTTTTTGATGAGGGTTCTAGTGGCCACCGCAGTAATGGCTGCGGCACAGACCGGGCGCAGCGCCGTCCCGGCACAAGAAAAGGCATGGGAGGCCAGAAGCTCAATGCGCCGGTCCTCAGCATCCCGAAGGGCACTATAAGCAGGGGTTGTAATAAAGGGGGGGTTAGGGACCCCTATGATCGGCGCATCCACCACAGGGGGGTGATGACCAGCAATTAACCACCTCAGGGGGAAAAGGGTATTTCCTATCCCAGTCCCCTGGAACCCCTGGAAGTTTACTGGGGCATTCCCATTCCTTGAGCACAAGGGCCTGGAAATGAGCCTGCTCTAAAAATTCCAAACGTGCAGTCGCAGTATGGAAACGCTCCCCTCTAGGCTTGGGGACCTGACCGGGGGGGAGAGATAGACAGTGCCTTAAAGACCTTGATCAACAGGTCGTCAGTATTCAGGGCCAGAATCGTCCTGACTCCTAGGCCTCTCATCAGATGAGCCTGAGTCAGAGAACAACTCCCCTTCATCAGAAGGGGTATAGTCACACGGAGTAGCAAACCCCTCAGTTCTCATAGAGCATACAGAAACATGGGGCGACAGGTGCCGCTTTGTACCAGGGCCCATTCGCTCTGACAACCTAGCAATAATCTGTTCAGCCGTAGGCAGTCTGGAAGGGCCAGCAGGCTGCAATTCCCCCCTTGTAGGCAACTCAGCAGGAGAGAGATTTAACCCTGGGGAGATAGGTGAATTGAAGCTAGGTGTAGCCACTGGCCGACCAGATTGCAGGGCCAGGGCTTGCTCGGCACAGGGTACGCAGACCCGTGCCCTGTCAGCATCAGCATGGGGTTGTCCACACGCTATACACTGCCGGTCTTGTCCCAGAGGGACCCTGGTCACATAATTCTGAGATGCCTCCATATGGTGATTAATCAAGGTACAATATGCCAGTAGGGATTTACACAATAACACAGGCCCGCTATAATTTAACACCGGGCCGGGAGAAGCCAATGGTGTTCACCAGTCTGAAAGACATAATGGGAATAAAGGGTGTCAGAACCATGCGCAGTAACAAGGATCATGAAAATCGCCCGCGAGGGCACTTACAGACCAAGGGAGGAGGAGGACCGCTACCACGCGTGCGTGCGACCAGCATCAAAATGGCGCCAAGCGCACCTCGAAGGGCGGGCCAGAGCGGGCAGTGACGCGGAGCGCGCCAACCTAGGTCCCCGCCCCCCCCGAAGAGCGCGAAGCTCTGAGGTAGTTACAAACTGTCATGAAGAGCGAAGTGAATGGTACACTTAGAAAAGATGATTTGCCAATGAAGACGCCGCAGCGTCTGAGGCGACGTCGCCGCCTGGCGCAGCACATCCAGTAAAGGAAGAGGTGCACGCGGCGGCGACAATCACACAGTAAAGAACAAACAGCGCGGCTCTGACCCCAGGAATACTAGTCCGGGGCAAGACTAAGGCCATAATGTGTAAAAACATACACTAAGACCACTACACACACACCCCCCCCCCTTTCTTTCCCCCCGGACTACGGGGGGAAATGTTGGAGGATGGTGACCCTTTGTACAGGGCCCACCGCTAAAACGGGGCATGGGGCAATAGTGCGGGAGGGGCATCCCCTAGAGGCTCACCATCAGCCCTAAACCGCCTACCCTTTGGTGGGGGACTGCGGTGGAGCATGGCTCCGTTAAGCACGCATGGTGCTGCCTACCTTCACCCGACCAGCGCAGCCCAGGCTGGGAGGCACATCACAGGGAGGACGGGTGGGAGTAGTCCAACAGGGCCGCAGGCTGTAATAGCCCCGCTCACCTGCGAGAGAGTGATACATCATGTCTTTGCAGTCAGCACTGCAGAGAAATCTGGGGATTTGTGGGAGGTCCCTGGGTATTTGAAGGGCCGGGAGGAGCCTGTTTTTCCATGTCTCTGCAGTGCAGCGCCATCTGGCGGAGGATAACCCAAGTGTAAGTATTATATCTGGAGCAGGACGTACTGTATATTAAGAATATATATATGACTGGACGGGGGAGAAATAAAGGGGAAAGGAAGCTTAATAAGTGGATTGAAAATAAATTGAAAATATCAGGAGAGAGAGGGGAAAGGGAGGAAAAAACTCAGAACATAGGCGGCTTTAACGAAAATAAATTAAAGGTGGAAAGAAATCCAACCTACATTGGCCTACATGATGTATATTTTCTAATCTTCTGCATGATCGGATATAAATTTTATATAGCATACACAAAATTATCAGTTAATCAAAAAATAAATCTAAAAATAAAGAATAATATAATGGGATAATGTGGATTCTAGACACCTCCCATCCCCCCAGGGATGTAAAGTAAATAATGATAATTAATATTCAATAATAAATTATAATTCCAATTAATTATACTCCTGATCTGGTAACTACCACTGCTCACCACAGGTGGGTATTACCAACATGCATTCTTTTACGGCTAACAGTTCCCTGAAGTTGGAGGCCGTGGCTCTTTTCTACATCCCCTGAAAGGAATGCCCTTGGAAATAAGCTCCCCAGCCAAAGGAACTTGCATCTGTCATCACCGGGTATGGGAAAGTCTCATATGGTGGACCTTGTCCGAGAATGTGGTAGGTGGGAAGCCTTGGCACTGGAAATAACCCATAGTGGTAATCGGGGTGCTTAAAAAAGGCCAAATGTCAGAGCATGAAACTGGCAATGCTTCACCTTGCCTTCTAGCAGGATTGCAAACCCCAGAAACCTTCTGTGACAGGATGGATTGGAATGCGGGGGCAGGCATCCTGTAGATCGACTGACACCATCAGTGCCTCCTTCTGTAGAATGTAGATTGAATAGATTGATTCCATCCTGATTTTTTAATATTTTATATTGCTGTTTAGTTTTTTCAAATTTAAAATCATGCAGAATTTTCCCGAAGATTTGAACCAGGAAAACACCCCTTCCCTCTTTGGAGCTCTTATGTAGGAAGCCTGGCACCCAGCCAGGACCTGCACTGCATACGGGGGGCGCAGGTATATAGTGCTCACAATGATCCACATTCCCACCCATAGGGGTACAACTTACCGACTTAGCTGAGGCTCTGTAATAAAAAATAGGGGGAACGCATGGACACCAGAGAGATCCGAACCCACCATCAACCCTTAAAACAAGAACATACTCCATCACGTTTCCTGGGAGGAAACACAAAAAATTTAAGGGCTGAGGGAAGAGGTGGGGCTTTAATACTCAGTCAGTTTGTGTTTCCTGTTTAGGGAGAGAAGATGAGTGGCTAGCAGTCCTGGAGGATGCCTAGGGAAAACAATCTAAGCCTCCAGCAAAGGTAACAGGTATGTAGCCTATGCAAGAGCAGAGCAAAAATTCATAAATTGACCTCAGAAAGTAGGCATGGATGGGACAAAATTAAGGAAAAAGTGTAAAGCTATAAAACAAAAAACATGACCGCATGGAAATGACAAAAATTGACCCACAAAAGCAGCTGAGAATTTTGAGAAGTTCTTAAACGCCAGTTGGCACGAGTATGGACAGCCGCAGGGATTGACATTGAAGCCCACTGCACTCAGAGTGCAATGTATGTTTTTTAACACCATAAAAGCGCATTGACCATTGGAAACACAAGAGTGCACCATAGTTTATCCTATATTACACTATATTGTTTTTTTACCATTGTGATATGTCTGGGATAATTCTATCTGGGATAAAGAGAATCAGCAGCACATTGATGCAAGTAAGCAAGAAGCTGGTTGGTAAGCACACATATTTATAAGAACGTGCATTCTTATAGGATCTGAGAAAGTTAGGTACTAACCTGTTCAAAGCATTTTTTTATTATTAGTTTGAGGTCTTTAAGGTGCTGAGTGTATTGTGTCTGAAATGTTCTTTTTTTAAAGAAAGAGTTTTCTCTAACAACAAAATGTTTACATTAGCAAACGCAGAACAACATGCTGTGTTTGGTGGACACAGCAGAGACTTCCTAACCCTGGCTTGATAATCATCTGATTGGCTGAAGCAGAGACAATGCCACACACTTGTGAGCTCACAGGTTTAACCCCTCCTGCTCACAATCCTGTGTTCCAGTAGCTAAAGGCTTACTGGCAGCGTTCCCACCTGGGCAGGGGTCTCTGTCATTAATGTTTCCGATTTCCAGCCAAGCTGCACCCACTTTAGCAACACATACCCAACAGGAATAAAAGAAACCTGAAAAGTAAATCACAGGTGTGAGGGCACAACCCTAACATAAATGTTTATTTAAATTTCAAAAGGAGAAACCAATATGGCAGTACACAAAAACAATTTAAAAAAAACAGCGCTAAGACAGATAAAACAGAAGATCTGTTCACCTGATACCACAAGACCTCTCCTGGGATTTGTCACAGGCTCCCTCTATTCACTGTAATGGAAAGGGGCATGTGAAGATCTACCACACCCCTTTCTATTGCAGTGAATGGAGGGATGGAGGACCAACTCACAGTGACTGATGGGGGGGGGGGGCAGCGACACGTCAAAGAAACAGGAAGAGATTTGCGAACAGGGCCCGCCAGCCCGGGCCGGGTATCCAGCAATCAGGTAAAATCTTGCGCATGGTAGTATCGGAGACAGACTGCGTGGGACACATGAGAAGTATATATTTTTCTTTGTTTTGAGGCTAGAAATGTCCTTAAAAGTGGATCAAAACCCACGACTCAGGCACGCCTCAGGTTGCTGAAACCAACTCACCTCTTTCCAGTCCTACGGCACGTGCAGGCTTGTCCAGGCAGCACCTTAGCTTAAGGCGAGCAGCTCAGAGCGTGCCGACGGCCGCATCCCCTGCTACCCTCTAGCAGGAAGCGTGCCCGCGCTGGCCATTCACAAATGCCTGGTGCGGGCACGCGCCCTGCTAGAGGGACAGCGGGGGGGGGGAGTGGCCTTGGCTCACGCATACGCCTTTGGAACGGGAGAGAAGGTAAGTGTATAGGCGACCTAGGGGGGTTTCACACAGTGGGTATCCAATTTTGGATGCTCTGAGGGGAGGGAATTGATCGGCCCAGGAATCTCTCCATGGATTTTGGTCCACTTTAAGTAGAAAAACAGAAGATTTAACTATACTGACCTTGTAGCACTTCCATAGGGAGGACTGTCCAGGCATTTTCCATGTAGGATATATAAAGATAGCGTGCAGTATTACAAGCAAGGCCAATATACAGCACCCTGTAATAGAGAAGCAAAGAAAAGTACTTAGATCTATAACACAACATACATAGTATTTTAAACAGCTCAAACACCTTACCAAAATGTAGCAAGATTTTGGAACCATGCCACATTTTGTACAGTATGGCTACATTAGATAGGAAAGAATCTGAAGGATAGGCTATAAAACCTGTAAGATCTTCCTTCCTAGCAAGTGTGACTGTTGTGTGTGTAGTTTTTCTTTTAGTCATTTTCCCTCCTATTATACCTTGGTCTAGACATGATCATAAAGCAGTCCTTCACTCTGAATAAGAGTCTATCTTATATGTTTCCCACACCCTGTACATACAGATTTTCCCCATTAAAAATCATCCTACCTGCATCTACTGCATGTTATGAGCCTTTAAACATCCAAGATGGCGGCTCCTGGGACATCAGGCAGCCTGCAAACAGGAAGTGCCTTATGACTGTGCTGCTCTGCATTCTGGGATTTATGACCTTTTCCTGACCCCAGCTCTGCTCTGTCTGAGCAAAGCACAGCTATAACCCGCCCCTCTGTACTTTATCCCACTCTCCTCTCCTCAGTAAGTGTGATGCTTCTGAGTCAAGATGGCGGCGCCCGTATCCTAAAGTCCTGAACAGATTTGCAGCCCAGCGGGGGAAAGAATAATAAGTGACTAAAAACTTAAAATATATTAATTTTAGATGCTGGGGATAGATTTTTTTAGGGGTTTGGGCTTTTCAATATTTCATGGTGAAGGTCCGGTTTAAAAGGAGTTTCCAATTCCTAAAACAAGCTCCTAGAGAAGGGGTGCTCAACTTGCTGACCGTTGGCTAAAATCCGAAAGGTTCAGCGTCAGAGCCGCCAAGAGTCCTGTGCTTCATTATATGTCCCCCGGGCAGCAACACCTGAGCAAGGTAGTAGTTCCGTCCTGTTCTGCATAGTGCAGCTCTGGACTGTATGCAGAAGCGGAATACACCGCTCTGCACCTTGCTCCTCGGTGGAGATATAATGAAGCGCAGAAGGGCGGGTAGCTTTAAATCAGCGGCTGAAGACTTTGAAATCTGCCAGCCAATCAGTAGAGGTAAAAGCTGGAAGACTTGCAATCATGGAGGGGAGGGGGGGGTAAAGTAAATAATAAAAAGGGTCACTGGGGATAGGAGAGAAAAAGGCAATTCTGTGAGACTCGCCTGTAGAATTGGTTTTGATACCTATCCATTCCAGGCCGTCCCTTCTAAATTATCTCTGGGTCTTCTCCGCCCAAAGGGGCGTGGACTGCAAGATCAAAGATGTGGCTCCTCCCGGCCCCCTTATAAATAGCAGCTGCCTCTTAACTACACCCAGTATTAAAAAGCAGTAACTCAACATCAAGTGGCAGGCCGGGAGGCCCCAAACATAGGAGACCATGTTACTTCACATAGCTTCCGCTTGCACTCTCTCGAACCTATAACCCTAAATTTGATAACAAGTGTCCTATGAACAAGTAATGGATCAATCACCCTTAAAAAGGCAACCAGGACAATAATAATCCTCCATAGGGCGGGTTGGACTGCCTGGAATGGATAGGAATCAAAACCAATTCTTCGTTTTTTCCTTCCAATCCATTCCAGGCTGTCCCTTCTTCATTACCTCTGGGACATCTAAAAGTAGTGTCCAATATGGGCGGGATCCCCAATGCGGAACAGCAGGTAGTTCATTTCACTACCGCCTGAAGCACCTTTCGGCCAAAAACAGCGTCAGCCAAGGCCCTGACATCCACTTTGTAAAACTTGGTAAACGTATGAACTGAAGACCAAGTGGTGGCCTTACAAACCTGTTCCACCGAGGCTTGATGCTGAAAGGCCCAGGAAGCACCAATGGCCCTAGTAGAATGAGCTGTGATCCGAAAGGGGGGTTCTTTCCCCTTGGCAGAATAGGCTCATACCACCGCCTGTCTAATCCACCTACTGAGTGTGGACTTGGCTGGTGGAAATTCTTTCCTACAGCCTTCCAGTAAGACAAAAAGCAAATCCGATTTCCGGAAAGATTCAGTCGCAGCCAGGTAATATCTTATGGCTCTGACCACATCCAAAGCATGAAGAGTCCTTTCTTTAGGATTAGCCGGTGTTGGACATAAGAAAGGTAAGACAACCTCCTCATTAAGGAGAAAAGGAGAAACAACCTTAGGCAAAAAATCAGGCTTAAAACGAAAAACCACCTTGTCCCTGTGCATCTCAAAATAAGGTGGTTTCATACATAACGCGGCCAGCTCCGATACTCGACGCACAGAGGTGATCGCCACCAAAAAAAAATCACTTTGAGCGTCAGCATAGTCAGAGTAGCGTCATACAAAGGCTTGAAGGGGGCACCCTGGAGAGCAGATAACACCAGATTCAGGTCCCACACCCGTAAAACTGGTTTTCCCGGTGGACAAGCATGAGTGACCCCCTGAAAAAATGTTCTGATCAATCTATGATTGGCGATAGACTTCTGGAAAAAAAATGGATAGAGCCGAGACCTGACCCTTGAGGGTGCTCAACTGGAGGCCCATATTGAAGAAACTCTAGAATTCCAGAAACAGAATATCTCTGGCAAGGAAGGTTCCTGGCCTCACACCAAGCGATATAGGCCCGCCAAACTCTGTAGTATATGAATGGAAGAAGTCTTCTTCCGTGCCTGAATCATTGTGTGAATAACCGTGGCTGATAAACCCTTTTCCGTCAAAGCCAGCGTCTGTAAATTCGGGTTCCGAAGCGACCCGTGTGTGAGAAGCTCCGAATTGTCGGACATGAGGAAGTGATCTGTTGACATCCTTACTATGTCCGCAAACCAAGTCCTTCTTGGCCAACGAGAAGCCACCAGAATGGTTGGCACCCCCTCCTGGACTATCTTGCGTAGCGCTTGGTCCAGGAGCGGAAACGGAGGAAAAGCATACAGAAGATTGAACCCTGTCCAGGGAATCGCCAGGGCGTCTGTTGCTATGGCCAGAGGGTCTCTTGAGAGGGATACGACCCTTGGAAGTTTGTGATTGTGTCTGGACGCAAAAAGATCCACGTCTGGTTGACCCCAGCGGAGGCACAGAGCTTGAAAGGCCTTCCTGCTGAGAGACCATTCTCCCAGACGCAAGGACCTCCTGCTCAGGGAGTCCGCCTCCTGGTTCTCCACCCCCGGGATGTAAACCGCCGAGATGCAGGGAACATTCTCCTCTGCCCAACTCAGAATCTGGCTCACCTCCTTGAGGGATCTCTTGCTCGGAGTACCGCCCTGGTGGTTGATGTAGGCTACAGGCATCCGATTGTCCGAGCCGACTTGAACCGCATGGCCCCTTAAATTGGGGGTCAGATGTAGGAGGACAAGCCAAATTGCCCTCAGTTCCAAGAGATTGATGGGTAACTGGTTCTCTTTTGGACCCCACTGACCCTGGATCTTTTGGGTCTGCCAAATGCCTCCCCAGCCTGTAAGAATGGCGTCTGGGGTAACTATCTCCCAATGGGGAGTCTGAAAGGACTTGCCTACCAGCAGATCCCGAGGGTCCAACCACCACAAGAGGGATTGCCTGGCCGGGGGGGGGGGGGGGGAAACAACACAAATCCTTGGTCCAGGGATTGCAACTGGCTAGTAGGTTCAGCTGAAGAGGCCTCATGTGGAATTGAGCAAAGGGCACTGCTTCGAAGCAAGCCCCATTAGGCCCACCAATCTCATCCCTAGGCGCACCGATGGATGTTGGCAAGCCAGCAAGGCCTGAACCTGCGCCTGGAGACACAAGACCTTCTGCTGTGGCAAAAAGAGCTTGACTTGAACAGTGTCTAGGGTCATCCCCAGAAAGGATCTCACTGTTGACGGGGTGATATGCGACTTGGGGTAGTTGATCACCCAGCTGAAAGTTTCCAGCATTGATCCCAGTCCGGGTGTCGCTCTCGGCCTCCTGAAAGGACGTGGCCGAGATCAGAAGGTCGTCCAAATAGGGTAATAACCGAATACCCTGACCCCTCAGGATAGCAATGAGGCCCACCAGCACCTTGGTGAACACCCTGGGAGCTGCCGAAGAGGAGTGCTACAAATTGGAAATGATGTCCACCATAGTCATAAAGTCGCCGGGCTGAAGCAACCTCACCGCCGACCGCAATGTTTCCATGTGGAAATGTCTGACCTTTATAAGCCTGTTGAGGCCCTTTAGGTCCAAGATCGGCCACACCGATCCGTCCTTCTTGGGAACCGTGAAAAGGTTGGAGTAAAATCCTTGACCCTGCTCCTGCAGGGGCACATGACAAATCACCCCTGTCCGCAGAAGGTGCAGCGGCTCTCAAGGCCTCCGCTTTTAGCAGGTTGCGGGATGCCCTTGACCATAGAAATCTTGTGGGTGGTCTGGCTGCCAGCTCGATTTTGTAACCTGACACCACCACCTCCTGAATCCAAAGGTCCGAGACGTGATGCCTCCAGATTGGAGCAAACAGCAGTAGCCGTCCCCCCACCCGTACAGGTGAGGGCGCCCCCTCATGCCTGAGTAGGTTTGGTTGGAGGTTTGGGCTTGGCTCCCCAGGCGGGGTTGGGCCGACTGTGAGACCTACCTCTGCCCCAAGAGTCTCTGTGGGCACTGGAGAAGGAAGAACCTCTTCCTCCCCGAAAGGAGCGGTAAGAAAAGGAGTGCCGAAAGGGTCGAGTAGGTTTCCTTATTTGAGGGAGCTTACCATCCTTGACCAAAAGGTCCAGCCGCTCTCCGAACAGCCGACCCCCCACAAAGGGAAAATTTGTGAGGGACTTTTTGGAGGCCGCATTGGCCGACCACAGTTTCAACCACAGCGAACGACGTAATGCAACAAGCAAAGCCGAAGTCTTGGCACCCAGCCTGACTACATCATCCATGGCAGTAACAACAAAGCCAATGAAATCCAAACAGGCTCTGAGTTCCTTGGAGTCCTGCGCCCGTTTGCAAGACTTAGCCTTAGCCACAAGCTGCTTAACCTTTTTCCTCGTGGCTAGAGAAACAATTGCCGTGGCACGCGCAGGGCGTAAGAGGGAACCCACCAAGGTGAAACCATGGCAAGCCAACTGCTCCATGCATTTGTCCGCAGGATCACTTAAGGAAGCATAATAGTGGTATTGGACAGACCTGAAACCGGAGGGTCCGGAGGATGCGACCATAACTTAATCAACTCAGCAGGGAAAGGATACAGTCTCTCCAGGCCCTTAGGAACCGACGGCAGCTTATTGGGCCTTTCCCACTCCTTAAGTACCATATTAGAAAAATGCGGCTGTTCAGGAAAAACCCGCCGCTGTCTTTCAGGCCGAAACAAAACATCCTTCCTTCTCTTGGCCATCTTGGGAGGGACAATGTGCAAAGTGTCAAAAACAGAGGAAAGCAAGCTTTCCGTATCATTCGGCAGGAAGGAATCCTCATCCGGAGAGCAACTCACCTTCCGAAAGTGGGTCATCTGGTGACTCCCTTTCCTCCGCGGAACCAAAAGAAGCATACAAATCTTCGTCTGTGTAAACCGGCTCCAAGTGCCGCTTCTTACTCGAGGCCTTTCTAGGTGCTGCCAATGAGAGATGTTTCTCGAGGCTAGCCAGTCTGTGCGCAAAGTCAGAGTGTGTCCCCTTGCCAGCTCCCCCTTCGCTAGGGGCTAACTGCAGCAGCGGGGGATCCGGAGAGACAGGAGCCGACGCAGGACTAGGGGCAAAAGCGACAGCCCTCTCATGGTCCGAAACAATGCCTCTGGCGCTAGTGGAACAAATTGTGCTGAACCCGCCCAGGGTATTCCGTCTGCACAAGGGGCAGAGCCTTTCTTGCCCAAGTGGGGTGCCCGGCTCACTATCCCCTGATGCCTCCATTACGGTGATTTTGGAATATGCAATATTCGTAAAAGGCACAATAGACGCCAATGTCCTAAGCCTATAGCCAATACCCTACAACGGGGACTGAGAGAAACCAAACCCCTCAACCTTCTTCCCACAATCTAAAATCAAAAAGAGAGGAAACAGTAATCACAATGTCCCATGCTGCTATAAATAACATATAGACAAAACACATATTAATACATTCTTATCACAGATATGCATATAAAAAATATCCATTCCCCCTCTATTCCCATATTGCTGAATGCTAGCAAGGAAGAAGATAAACAGGACTCACAAACCGCGCTTCACCAGCGCTACGTGACACGCAGCCGCAGCACGCGTCTTCAAGAACCTTCTGGCCGGGGGAGCGTCACTGGAGCGACGGCCAGGCCTGTGCGCAGCTCGCTCGTGACTCTGCCCCCCCCCCGCCAGCACCAAAGCACCAATAGTGACCCCCCCCCGAACCGCGGGGAACCCGCAGGATCGCCGGCCCGCGCCCCCTTCCAGAGGTCTCCGCACTGCGAGGGAACGAGGGAGGTGAGTATGTGGGAGGAGCGGCAGTGGACCGCTCCTCGCCGTAGTGCAGCTATGGCGACGGAGCTCTACGACGCTCCCCCACGCAGTAGTAGCACAAGCACGCACACATAATAAAGTAAAAATAAAAATACATGTGGGAGAAGGGAGGGTGATATACAAAAATGTATCATGGTTTCTCAGCAGGTTCACCATTTAACCTGCGGCTGACCTGCTTGTTCTAGAGAAGCCTTCAGCCCAGAGCCATATGCTCTGTAAAACGCCCCAGACCCTGACGTTTCACCCTATCGTCACAGATCCCAAACAGCCAAAGCTGAGGAGGCATCAGATGGGTCAAAAGAATCCGTGGGAATAGGGTCCTGCAGCAAGCAGACAGGTTACAAGGCCCCGCTCTGCTGCTAAAATCCTGAGAGAGTGTAAGCGATCTTTGCAGCTCCACTGCAAGACGTAGACTGGGTGTGGTTAAGAGGCAGCTGCTATTTATAGGGGGCCGGGAGGAGCCACATCTTTGATCTTGCAGTCCACACCCCTTGGGGATGAGAAGACCCAGAGGTAATGAAGAAGGGACGGCCTGGAATGGATTGGAAGGAAAAACTCATTTTCTTTAGTATGATACTTACTTGCCCTCAAGCTGTGTTGTACCTTTGTATTCCAGGATGCCACACTCATTTTGCCTCTATCGACACCAGTATCTAATGCGCATCCCAAGCCGAGCATGCTGATATGCATCAGCTACTGGAGTAAAAAAAAAAAATGGCCGCACAGTTACTTTATGTAAAGCAAACCAAAAACTACTTTGGCCAGCCCTGGAGTCTAAAATATTCCAAGACCACTCTGTGTACGGTCATGCTGGCTGTCCAGATATTGCCATACAAGGTGGAAAGCCCACCAGCTGAGGCATGTCATACCTCCTAGACAGTAGATCCCCGTTGGTCTGCTCTCTCAGAAGGGTGTCAACAATGTTTTCTAGCCCCCACTCCTCAGATTTGTTTAGGTTGCCTTCTGCCAAGCAAAGAACTGTGGTTTGAATTCCACTCACTTCCTAGATAAGTGGAGGAGCAATCTGATCTGATTGGTTATTATGAGCAACTGATCCCAATAAGCAACAGTTTGCACTGAAGCCATTTGGTGTGCTTACAATGTTCAAGGTGGGGGGAGGGGCGAGAGACTTCGGGACATCTCAAACTGGGAGACAGGAGGATAGAAGTATAGTTTGTGTACTAGTAATACACTGCTTAAAGCAGAACAAAATCCACTGGAAGCAGTTGTGGATCTAAATCGAAAAGATTCCAGGGCCAGCCACTGGCTTTCTTCCAGGGAATCCCAGACCAAGATACCCTGCTGTGCAAAACCCATTGGGCGCCGCAACACTGACCTGTTTCTGGGCTCTTTTGTCAATGGAAACACAGATGGTCGCATCCTCTGCATTATTGGGCTCCCCATTCAAGGCAATGAGAGCAATCTACCGAATGACATAGTCACAGCAGATGGCTCTCATTGGACAAGAGCCTGCACACGTGCACTGTTGGGAGCCTAGACAGGGGAGTATTTAAAGGTGAACAGAGGGATTTCACACAGTGGGGCATCCCAGTTGTGGATGCCCCGGGGGCACAGAACAAAAACCCACCCGCTATGACTACATTATGGGTTTTGTCATGCTTTAATGCTTAAAGCGGAATAAAAACGCATGACTTGTCATAGCAGGCCACTCTCTTTGGATGACAGTCTGAGCATGCGCTGCTGGGGCATGGGAATCTGAGTTTTTATAGGAGAAATGTGGGGCAGCCTGAATTTGGGAAAAAAAACAGCTGCTGGCCTTGGAATCTTTTGCTGCTGGGTTTTGTTCCGCTTTTTTTTGCCTATCACTTGGCTAACTGTTCTTGGCTGTAAAGAGGAACCATTTAGACCTGATTTTTGAAGAAAAAAAACAACATCACGGGATGAGCTGCAAGGCATTAAAAAGCTCCGTATCACGTTGAACATAAATTAAAGGGATTGACCAGTCCAATTTTAAAAACCATTGCCTGGCAGCTCACCTGATGCAGTCAGTCACATACTGTACCATTGTTCTGGTCACTGAGGGAAGGGGAATTTCTTCTTTCTCTGCCTCCAGATCTAGACCAAGAGTTCTATCCTGAGGTTCCTGCCAAGTTGACTCCCACTTGGTTATAGCCGGGATAGACTAGAAAGGAGCTCAGTACACTGTCAGGTAGCCACACAGGAACAAGCATTGTGTGACAGCAAGAGAGTCATCTAAGACATATCAACACTCAAACATAGCTCCATTGTGCTGCAGGGAAAACTATATTGCCAAAGTAATTATAGAATAAAAGGTTCACCTCACGATGTACTGTCGCCTGTGATGGGAGTGACAGGGCTAAGTTATGCAAGTACACAGTCATGCCCCACAACCTGTGTTACATCCATTTTATTATTATTACATAGGCTGAGCAGTATGTCTTTTTCACTTGTTTGTCCCCTCCTCTGCTCCTATAATAGTTGTGATTTAAGCAGCTCCTCACTTTGTCTCTCATTCAGCAATTTTCTATGCTGTAATTTAATGTAAGCTCATGTGTGCTGCAGTTACTCTCTTTAAAAAAATACAATTCTGTGAAATACTCACCTGTAGAATTGGTATTATACGCATACAGCACGTCCTGCCCCATCTAATAATACTTACACAAGGGTAATCCTCCGCCAGAGGGCGCTGTTCACTGCAGACATGCAAAAACAGGTTCCTCCCGGCCCTCCATATACCGAGGGACCTCCCACAAATCCCCAGCATTGAAAAGCAGTGAGAAAAAGAAGCCGGGAGAAACCAACCACCCAACTGGAATAATAACAATGATAATCACCATACAGGGGATCCAGAACAAAATTAACCAGGGTGGGGTGGAGCAGGACGTGCTGTATGCGTATAATACCAATTCTACAGGTGAGTATTTCACAGAATTGTATTATTCTAAGCATACAGCACGTCCTGCTCCATCTAATAATACTTACACATGGGACATCCAATAGCAGTGTCCGTAAGGTAGGGTGGGATCCCCAACAAAAAAGGCACAGCAGACAGTAAAGGCACTGTCACCTGCAAAGTTTGCTACCAAGCACGACATGACCAAAGGCTCTAACGTCAATTCCATAACAAAACCTTTGAAAAGGTATGAACAGAAAACAAGCAGCAGTCTAAGAAACCTGCTTAACAGAACCTGGTGCTGAAGGGCCAAAGGTACCCAAGCACAAGTGGAACAGAACAGAAAGAGAGGGAAGTTCTTCCCCCTTAAAAGGAACAGGCCAGAGTAACTGCCTAACCAGCCCAAATGCAACAGAAGCCCGGGAAAAACTCAGAACTCTCCCCAACGGGGAATAGAAAACTGGGCTCCCGCAAGACAGGCGGGGATATCGACCCCTTTCCTAACAAGGAGCAGCCAGAAGCCGAAACCTGAACCCAGGACCAGGAAGGCAAAGCATCCAAGTAAGAACAGTCCAAAGGGCGCATAGGCCCTGGAAGCAAACAAAATCAGGCGCATACTTGTGGAGGCGCCCGCCGACCCCAAAGGGCATCAGTCCCCCTAAGGGACAAGAAACGACCAGGAAAAGTGCCACACCTGTTGAGGGAATGTAGACCCCTTACTTCAACATTACTAAGAATAAGGCCCATAGGCAGACTAAAAGGACTTAAATAAGGATCATAAAACACCACCTTGGACAAAATGGTCCGGCGTAAGGCGGAATACCACCACATAATGGTGTGTGTATATATATATATATATATATATATATATATATATATAGCTATATATATAATGAACGAGGGCTAAGCAATCAGAGCCACCTTCTCAGGCACACGTCTGACTGAAGCAACAGCCCCCAGAGGGGCGACTGAGCCACAAAAACAGCTCAGAAGGCAACCAGAAAAAGACCCAAGGGAAAAAATCCGCAGGGCAGACAGAATGAAAATTGATCCCAACAGGGACCATAGAACTACTTGAGAGATGTCCTTGAGCATCCCCAAGAGAACTCCTAACTAGGAAGACTGAACCAGACTTCTACAGGAAGGTGGACAGGACAGAACCTGAACCTTCAAGAACCTAGATGGGGAGCCAACCCCAACCTATGCTGGAACCACTCTAGAACCCTGGGAACCGAGACAGTCCAACAGGGGAGAGACCAAGACTCATGCCAATCAATATGGGTACACCCTAACCCATAACGGACGGAGGAAGAGGAAGCCAAGGAAGCTTGCTCGTAGCCCCCCATATACCAAGTCACCCAGAAGATAAGCCCGTCTCCAAGGGGTGAATGAATCAGCTGTCAAGCCCCAGACTAGAGGCTGTAGATTGGGACGACATAAAAAGGAGCCCGACAATTGGAAGAACCGATCTCTCATGAAGAATTAGCAAAAGCACTGAAGGACTCGGCCGCTGGGAAAGCACCGGGACCGGATGGGCTTCCCCTCATATATTATAAAACTTTTGCGGGGATTCTGTCACCCAGAATGTTGGAGGTATTTAACTCAATGGGCTCTGGCAACACATTCCCGAGAGATAGTCTGTCGGCAAGAATCGCAGTGATTCCTAAGGAGGGCAAAGACCCCACCCTTGGCTCCAGCTATAGGCCGATATCCTTCCTAAATGCAGATATCAAGCTCTTTGCAAAAATACTCGCTTCACGTCTAGCAGCGCACCTCCACCACGTTATACACCTAGATCAGGTTGGATTTATGCCCTATAGAGAAGCCCGGGATAACACTACAAAGACACTAAATCTCATCAGTTTAGCAACACAACGCAACCTTCCTGCGTTACTCGTATCAACCGATGCTGAAAAGGCGTTCGATAGAGTGCAATGGGACTTCATGTTTGGTGTCCTACGGCACATTGGACTACGGGATAGCATGCTAGGCCGGATAGCTAGCCTGTACCATGGCCCTTCTGCAGTAGTGGGAGTCAATGGCACGACTTCGGAACCTTTCAGCATCGGTAATGGGATGAGACAGGGGTGCCCCCTGTCACCCCTGATCTTTATCTTAACACTGGAGCCTCTCCTCTGTAGTGTCAGGAACAACCAAAGCGTACAGGGAATTCACCTGCCCTCTGGACACTGCAAGATAGCGGCGTACGCGGACGACTTGCTCTTCTTCGTGACTAGCCCGGAGGTATCTCTTCCAAATATAATCAAAGAACTGGAGACGTATAAAAGCCTCTCCAGCTACAAAATAAACATGCAAAAGTCGGAGATTCTCAATATAAACCTCCCAGCGGCTAGAGAAACTACTCTTAGCCAGTCTTTCCCGTTTAAGTGGGCTCGAGACTACATTACATACCTGCAACAACAAACAAAATGGAGGAGCCTAGACTATTCCCTCCAACCCCCACACAAGGCCCACACTAAATATAAGAAATATATAAAAACTAATTTTAATAGGTACCATATATATCAAAAAGACATCTACATAACATACAGACAATATTAAAAAACACGAAACACAAACAGGGGTATCCCGAACAAGGTGACTATTGCATCAATATAATCGCCATAAATACATACGCAATAAATATATGCATAATGCTATGAATGTACCCAAAGTGTTGGAGGTAAGAAATCAATACATGAATAAATGTGTCCTATAAAAAATGAAAAAGTGAGTGTAAGACAGTCTGCCTGTGAGAAACGTCACTAAAAGTGCAAGATATATGTGTAATTAACAAAACAGATAATGTGTACAGAAAGACCAGAAAAGCTGGGCTCTGTTGATAATCTAAAACTCTAACAATAAGTGCCAGTGTGTAACAACCAAACCACACGTGTGGAAAAAACTAGGAAAATGGACAACAGTTTGGTCATTCAGCAATAAAATCACATACAGACACTTCGCCAGGGTGTATCGGCTGTGCCCCCTCGCCCTTCCTTAAATATCCCGGGGTATTTGAGGAAGGGGCGAGGGGGCACAGCCGATACACCCTGGCGAAGTGTCTGTATGACACGTAACGCGTAGGTGGCGGCTGCGACGGGGGGACCCCTGGTGACATGTTAAGTACCATTGTTTTCATTATTTACATCTTCTTTGATTTTATTGCTGAATGACCAAACTGTTGTCCATTTTCCTAGTTTTTTCCACACGTGTGGTTTGGTTGTTACACACTGGCACTTATTGTTAGAGTTTTAGATTAACAACAGAGCCCAGCTTTTCTGGTCTTTCTGTACACATTATCTGTTTTGTTAATTACACATATATCTTGCACTTTTAATGACGTTTCTCACAGGCAGACTGTCTTACACTCACTTTTTCATTTTTTATAGGACACATTTATTCATGTATTGATTTCTTACCTCCAACACTTTGGGTACATTCATAGCATTATGCATATATTTATTGCGTATGTATCTATGGCGATTATATAGATGCAATAGTCACCTTGTTCGGGATACCCCTGTTTGTGTTTCGTGTTTTTTAATATTGTCTGTATGTTATGTAGATGTCTTTTTGATATATATGGTACCTATTAAAATTAGTTTTTATATATTTCTTATATTTAGTGTGCGGCCTTGTGTGGGGGTTGGAGGGAATAGTCTAGGCTCCTCCATTTTGTTTGTTGTTGTGGAATTATGTTACCCCCATGGCCGGCACCTACTCATTACCAGTAGTGTGGTGCACTTCCCTATAGATTGCTTACATTACATACCTGGGCACGAAGTTAAGCAGGTCTCCAAGTAGGCTCTTTGAACTTAACTTCCCCCCACTCTTACGAGCCTTTACCAAAGACATAGACACCTGGACACATAAAAAACTCTCTTGGTTCGGGAGATGTAACTTACTAAAGATGAATCTGCTGCCACGTCTCCTATACCTACTACAAGCTCTCCCAATCGAGATCCCTGGCTCATTCCTCCGGAGGATTGGCGGGGTTTTCTCGAACTTTATTTGGCTGGGCAGAAACCCAAGAATTAGCAGAAGCCTACTGACTAGGGTTAGAGAGGAGGGGGGCTTGGGGTACCAGATCCCGGTATGTACTATGCTGCTGCCCACCTTACAAGGGTGATCGATTGGAACAGGCACGCCGAGCACAAACAGTGGGTCCAGATCGAGCAAAAGAGCTCAGCACTCCCGTTAAGGGGCCTCCCGTGGGTTGCAAAGCAGGCTGTAAGACGAGAGCTGTCGCACATAACCATAGGGGCTACACTTACGGTGTGCCACAAGTTTTTCCAGCGTAATAAGCTGTCTCCCCCTCTTTCCCCGCTATTCCCAGTACTTGGAAATCCAGAATTCACACCCGGGATGGGGGGTAGGATTGCAGATCAGTGGATTAAAAAAGGTGTCTGCCGAGCCAAACACTTCTGTCATATAAACAATAACACGACACTAGAGCAATTGGCGGAGACACATGGACTCCCGAGGTGGGACCCGTGACAGTGGAGGCAGATTAACCACTTCCTGCAGTCCCTTGGACCTCAACTACACCAGCTTAGAGAACCCACCAGCTTTGAGCGGATGTGTGAGGATGAAGGCCCTGCTAGGCACACCCTTTCCCTCATTTACAAACTACTAAGCAGCATGCAGAACCTAGGTGACCTCCCCTGCTTTGCTAGATGGGAGGAAGACCTGGGAGTTATCTTTACGTCAAAACAACGTAAGAAAATCATGGTGCTGGCCCACAAGACTTCGACATGTACGAAATATAAGGAATGCAACTATAAAGTACTGATGCGCTGGTACAGAGTACCGACGCAGCTCAATAAATGGTACCCATCAATCCCCCCCCGATGTGTTGGAGGTGCAACTCCGAAAGCGGCGACCTCCTGCATACTTTCTGGTCGTGCCCGGCCTTGCAGTCTTTCTGGAAGGGTGTAAGGGAGGTAACACAGCGTATGACTGACAGGGAGATCCCATGGGACCCTGCTTTCTTCTTCCTCCACCACTCAGCCATACCTGTCAAGAACTACCGGAGATCGGTGGTGTGTCAGTTGGTCAATGCCGCAAAGGCGTGTGTCCCTTCGCGTTGGAAGAGCCAGTCACCCCCGACCATCACACAGTGGCTCAATAGGGTAGCTGACATTGAGAGATTCGAGGGTATGATAGCAGCACGGCGCGAGTCTGAGGAGGCACACAGGACTAAATGGGCCTATTGGGTCGAATTTACATTGTCACAGGCTTACAGGGACCTTCAAGGGGCAGAGATGTGGGAAGCTTGATGGTATACCACAAGCGCCACCTTGCCTTCTTACCTGCTCCTCCTCCGTTTTCTCTCCCTTCCCCTTCTCTTTTTCCCCCTCTCTGCCTCCCCTACTGCGCCCCTCCCCTCTTATTATCGACTTTAATGCTCACAAACTGTTCTGTTTTTGTTCGTGTTCATGCTGGACTGGTGATACTGCAGCTGCCTTTTAGCAGCGGAGACAGGCCTGTTTGAGATTGACCTCGGCCCGGGGGCCCATGTTCATCGTCCCTGAGCGAAAACCGCACTGAAGTTTTATAGTTTTGTCTGAAACTGTTGGCCCGGCCGCCGCCTGATTACTGAGGAGCCGCAACCTGTTGCGGAGTCTAAATGACTCATGAGCCGCCTTCGCTATTAGCCTCCCATGTGCTTTTTGCCAGAATACAGTCTGCTGGTAGTTGCCTGTATCATATCATATCATTCCGTGATTTTTCCCTTTTATTCTGTATTCCAAGAGTCATGTAAATGTTTCTATTTGTGTATTGAAAATTTAAAATAAAGGATATATAAAAAAAAAAAAAAAAAAGGAGCCCGACAAGGGCAGAACCGCACTCCTGAGAGAGCGTACGGTTCAGCTGACCTTAGCAGAAGCATCTGTGAACCACAGTTCACTAGGCCACCCAGGGGCCATCAAGCTCACGGGTCTCATTATCAGCACGACCGTGCGCAGAAAACCCACAGCAGGGTGAATAAAGAGAAGACATATAAAATAGAAGTCTATACACAAATTTACTAAGCCCCCATGACCAGAGTCAAAATATTCTGGGACAGTAAAAACAAGGGCAGAGCCCCTGTGATATAGGCGAGACCCAACAGAGCCACCCTAGTTGGCTCTCAGAGGGACACCAGGATAGCACAACCTGCCACTGAAAGACATCCATTGGAGCGAATACCACTGAGGAACAGGGGACGTAGACCCCCACCCAGAACAGGATCAGGAACCTACCAGCGGAACATCCTGCTTCAAGCTCCAGACCAATAACAAACAGGCCATTGTCTTCCAACAGGCCCAGAGTCCCCAAATAGACCGGTCCTAAAGAGGAGAAGTCCAGCAGTATCGCGTCAACTGAAGGCTTATTGATTTAACAAAGCCAGTGGGTAGATGGACCCTCTAAGGGACCCTCCCCAGGAACCACGGGGGTTTTTTTGGAAGAAATTCCCTTCCCCCCCCAACCTGCGAGACTTGGTACCCAAGGTGACTATTCATAGGAAGATGCAAGCAAGGAAGGGGGTGCCCCCTGACAGGGTCCTTGAATATAATCAGCTCAAGAGAACCACCGTACCTAGGGGAATGAGCACAGACCTAGCTCCAGGGGTGCTGGAACCCCATGTGGGATCACTAACCTAGTGTGCAGAAGAGCCCAAGGGCTCGGTATATAAGGGACAGCATCTGATACGCCACCAACGAGCCCACCAGCTGCAATCCTGCCTGGTGAAGGTAATATATCAGCAAAAAGGGACAGAGAACTTGTCCCAGAAGATCCCCTACCGCCAAAGAAGAAGGAACTAGCCGGAGCCGAATCCAAATGCAATTCTAGGAGAGGAGATACTAGAGAATGGGACAAAATAGGAACTAAGGTGACTGAACACCCATCCCAAATAACTCCCCATTGTAAGTAAGAAGGAAAACCTAGTAGGTCCTTATGCGGCCGCCCCTTGGTCTCATTCGAGACAGCACTCCCATCCAAGCCGTAGCGAACACAGGGAGCGGGGGAGGGGCCTAATAACACGGCCACAATCAGCGGTGTTGATCACCAACACCCACCTGTAAAAGCCTCAGTGTCCTGAAGACACATGTGAGCCAAAATAAGCATCTTAGCATTCCACGGACGGCCAGAGGCCCACTGATTTACAGAGCACCGACGGCTCAACTTAGAGACGCCAAGCGGAAACGCCTGTGGATACAATCGCCAAACCAAGTGGAACAAACTGGTGTAGAGGTCACTGCCTCTGTTAAGGGCATCCTGTCAAGGAGCCCAGACCTAGCAGGCCAAGGAAGGCCTGCACCAACACCTGAAGAAAGACAGGGACCAGAAGTACCCTGACCCACTCGGGGAAGAACCATCCAGCAAACACCGTCCCGCAACCAGAGGGACTACCTCCTGAATCCACCAGAACGAGGCATGGTGCCTCCTGATAGGAGCAAGGTGCTGTGGCTATCCCCTCACCCAGGCGGGTGAGGGCGTCCCATCATGCTTGGGGGGTTTTGGTGAAGAAGTCGGGCTTAGCCCGACCAGAAGGCCCCTGACGTTGTCTGCCGCTCCTGGGGCAGGAGTCTGTACCAGGCCCCGGAAGGGGCACCCCTGGTTCTTGCTTAACACTATGATGCTCCGAGGGGACCGAGACGGCCGCCCTTGATGGGGCGAATTGTCCTCTTTTTTAAATATATCCAGACGGGCCCCAAACAGGCGTTGCCCTCTAAAGGGAAGCCCAGTCAGAGTCCTTTTAGCAGCATCGTCAGCCCCCCACTGTCACAGCCAGAGCAGTCGACGTATAGCCACCACTGGGGCAGAGGTCCTCGCACACATTCTGATGGTGTCATCCAGAGCTAAAAGGATAAATTTAACAAAAATATCACAACTGGAGAGTGCATTAAACACCTCCCAGGGTAAATCCTCAGGGTGATGCTCAAGCATCTTTCTTATGAGGGTTCTAGCGGCCACTGCAGTGATGGCCGCGGCACAGACAGGACGCAGCGCCGTTCCTGCACAAGCAAAGGCATGCGAAGCCAGCCTATCGATGCGCCGGTCCTCAACATCCCGAAGGGTGCTGTAAGCCGGGGCTGTGAAGAAGGGGGGGGGGTTAGGAACCCCAATGATCGGTGCGTCCACCACAGGAGACGATGACCAACAATCAACCATCTCAGGGGGAAAAGGGTATTTCCAATCCCAGTCCTCTGGGATCCCTGGAAGTTTAGTGGGGCATTCCCATTCCTTAAGAACCAGAGCGTGGAAGTGAGCCTGCTCGAGAAATTCCAAACGCGCAGTCGCCGTATGGAAGCTCTCCCCTCTCGGCTTGGGGACCGCGCCAGGGAGCGAAATAGACAGGGCCTTAAAAATCCTAAGCAACATACCATCAATGTCAAGCTGGCCCCAGTCATCCTGGCCAGAATCATTGTGACTCCTCTGCCTCTCATCAGAGGAACCCGGATCAGAGAACAGATCTCCATCATCAGACGGAGCACTATCACACGGAGAAGAGAGCTCCTCCGAACCCATAGCAAAGGCCGAAGCCGGGGGCGTCAAGGGCCACTTCCTGCCAGGACCCAAGCGTTCGGACAACCCCGTAACAATCTGGTCAAGCGTAGGCCGTCTAGAAGACAGGTCAGGTTGTAACTCCCTGCAGGAACATGACTCAACGGGAGTGAGGTTTAGGCAGGGGGAAGAGGGAGAATAGGAGCGAGGGGCAGCCACAGGTGCCGCTCGCAGGGCCAGTGCTTGCTCGGCACAGGGCGCGCACACCCGTGCATCAGCATGAGGGAGACCACACGCTATACACAGCCGGTCTTGTCCCAGAGGGACCCCGATCACATAATCCTGAGATGCCTCCATATGGTGATTATCTAGGCACAGTATGCCCATAGGGATTTATGCACTAGGCAACCCTGGATGCCCCAACGACCCACTGATTAATGTGGGAGATTTGTAGGAAGGCCCGCTAATAACTATATATGTATAAATATTATATATATATATATATATATATATATATATATATATATATATATATATATATATATATACGTATAAGGATATAAGAGGCCGGGAGAAGCCGCCGGAGACTCGGCGTCTGAAAAACATAAGGTGAAAGAGGGTGTCAGGGCCATGCGCAGCTGGAAGAACATATAATAAGAAATCACCCGCGAGGGCACTTACAGACCAAGGGAGGAGGGGAACAGCAGACACGCGCGCGCGAAGATTGTCAAAATGGCGCCCAGCGAACCTCGAAGGGCGGGCTCAATGCTCGCCCGTGACGCGGAGTGCGCCAAGACAAGTCCCCGCCCACCCCGAAGAGCCCGAAGCTCTGAGGTAAAAAATAAAAAAGCAAGGATAAAATCACAACAGCTGTTGTAACGAAAAGGCACCGCGGCATCTAACGACGCAGCAAACTATGTAGTAGAGAGAAAAACGGCGGCAGCCAAAACAGAATAAGGAGCACGCAGCGCGGCTCTGACACCCAGATGTCAATAGAGGCAGAAATAAAGGCATTAAGCGTGAATAACAGTACACTGGGACCGCCACACCCCCCCCCCCTTTTTTTTCCCCTTAACTAGTTGGGGAAAGAAGGAGGGTGGCGATCCACCACTACTCAGGGCACGGGGCAATAGGCATCCACTAGAGGCTCACCATTAGCCTTGACCGCCTACCCTATGGTGGGGGATTGCGGTGGAGCATGGCTCCATTAAGCCCCCAAGGTGCTGCCTACCTTCACCCGACCAATGCAGCCCAGGCTGGGAGCCATATTCTTCACAAAGAGGACGGGTGGAAATAGTCTCACAGGGCCGCGGGCTGTAAGGCCCCGCTCGCCTGCGAGAGCGTGATACTTCATGTCTTCGCAGTTCAGCACTGCAGAGAAATCTGGGGATTTGTGGGAGGTCCCTCGGTATATGGAGGGCCGGGAGGAGCCTGTTTTTGCATGTCTGCAGTGAACAGCGCCCTCTGGCGGAGGATTATCCATGTGTAAGTATTATTAGATGGAGCAGGACGTGCTGTATGCTTAGAATAAAAGCGTTTTTTTTTTCGCCTATTCCATTCCAGTCCAGAAAATAAAGCTCAACAGGAACTTCTACATGGACCTCTTCAGCAGAGTTTTCCTGGGGCCTCCATGGTGGCATACTAAGGGTTAACATTCATCCCATTAACCTTGATAGTGCCAAGTGTTCAAAATCAGTGCCACATCCCTAACAGTGTTCCTTTTTGTCCTCATTTCTGCATAAGATCATGTTTTTGTGCCATTATGGTTTGGTAACTGTGCTTTTTCTTCCTACATTCACCGTGGCTAAAAGCATAGTGCAACATACTGCAATATATGGCTAGCAAGCCCCCTGTTTTTATCCCTGTGGGCAGTAAATCTGCCCCCTTTAAGACTCACCAGCACTTGGCACAAGATCCTGCATTGGGGGAAGACGCTGGGAGGCTCGGACAGGTGGAAATGGATGCGGGCACCATCCTGGTTGAGGGCAATCTTCCCCCACATAGCGTGATTGGCTGATGCCTCTATTTAAGTAAATGTTGGAAGGCCAGCCTTGGGGCTTCCCTTTTGCTGTGGTACCTGAGCAGTGAGTGAGTTCCGTTACTGGATGTATACTTATGCATGTCCTCTTCCTCCAGGTATGGATGGTGACAGTGCTTCCCCCAGGACTGGAGAGGTGGCATCTCAAAGGTAACGTGTGGGCCCTTATGTCTTTATCCTGTTTGGGACCATTTGGTGATTATGCTTGTCGTTTTACCTCACAGAAGAAGCATCACAAGAGGTCGGGCCCAGGTCTATACTGGAGTTGTGGTGCCCAGGGAGAGAGGAAAGGCAGGGGTCATGGTCGAGAAGTAGGAGTTCAAGGTCCAGGAGAAGCTCCAGGCACTCAAGGTCGCGCTCAAGACCACATCATAGATCTCGACAAGGAGAACACTGCAGCAGAAACTGTGGGACATCACCCTCACCAGGCAAGAGACTCTGTACCATATGCCTGCAAGAGCTACTGGTTTCTCAGGCGGACTCAGCGGACCCACTAGAGGACCCATTAGGGCCATAGTGAGAGAAGAGGTGCGTGCGCAGGGGTGAAGGTTGACCAGGAGGATGAGGGTATTCTTACCGAGTTAGGGTTCACCCTCATCGAACCCTTTGTCACAACAGTGAGAGATGCACTTCAATGGGAAGAACCAGAGGAAGACTCGGAAGAGGCCAAATATTACCCACAGTTAGGCAAATCTTCTCTAACCTTCCCGATGTTCAGCGTGATCAAGCGCATTTTTACACAAGAATGGGCATTAACGGAAAAGAAGCAGTTCTTAAGGAACAGGACCACTAAAGTGTATCTATTAATGCGGACTAACAGAGATCAGCCCAGGAATCGATAAGATTCACGGGCCGATTGATTTCCTCCCCCCCCCCGGGGCATCCAGAATTGGGATGACCCACTGTATGTAGGTCGCCTATAAACTCACCTTCTTTCCCGGTCCGAAGGCAGGTAAGCGAGCAGCGGCCGCATCCCTGCTATTTCTCTAGGTATTTGTGAATGGCCGATACAGGCAAGCTTCCTGTTAGAGGGTAGCAAGGGATGCGGCTCTCGCCCCTTTAGCCTAAGGCGAGCTGATTGGATGAGCAGCCGCACAATGCGCCGCAGGACCGGGAAGAGAGTTTGGGCGACCTGGGGTCTTACACAGCAGGGCGTCCCTGATCGGGGTGCCCGGGGGGCAAAGACAAAAACCCGGCAATGTGACTATAACCCTTGTTTGCTGGTCCTGGACTCCTATTTTATTATGGTGATATGAATTCCACTTACTTTTTATGCCCGTTCATTGGTATATAATTGTATGATTATATTGTATTTTTTTTTCTAGTATGAATTGCACATAATAAGTAATTGTATTGCATTGTTTGCACATTTATAGGGAAGCACTTTTTGGCACTTTAGTTAGTAGCTTTTATTGCACAGATAGTTTGGCATTGCACTTTTACCAAACCAGTAGTGGTTTGGAGTACCATAGTGGTGTGACCACAGTGGGTTTTTATTTATACATACTTTTCACATGTAGTTTTGTTAATGATGTAGTGATGTAGTCTTCAATCATTTATGCATCTGGGCATAGTGTTATACATTTATTTTGTAAGGAGAGTCGGTTTTGGACCAGCGTTCGTTGGGGCTTTGTCATATATGTCTTTTAACTAGTCTTTTGTGTGTGCGTTTTTGTACATGTCTTTGTTCATTGTAAATTGGTACTTTTTCTAATATTAAAAGATACATTGAATTTTTATCTTTGGTTTGTGTGGCCTTTTCTTGGTGGGGCCCATTTTGGAGCATATGCTGGGAGCTCATTGTGTATAGATAATAGTCAAAAAGACATTGGACACTAAGATGCTGGAAAATCCACCAGCCATGGACGCAGCGATCCTCTGACTGGCGGCTCATGTAACGCTGCCTTTGGAGGACAATGTGTCCTTCAGGGATAGCCTGGACAGGACAGCTTGCAAGCCAATGATAGTTGAGGCGACAATAGCGAGAACCATTAAAAACGTGGCTGGGTAATGTGGAGCAGGCCCTAATGGAGAAGGTTGACCCAGAGCCCATTATCACAGCTCTTCAGGAGCTCAAGTTTAATGCAATCAGAAGTTCCGCCAGAGCTATGTTGTTGGCAGTCACTGATAAGCATGAAGTTTCCCCTATATCAGTACTAGATGGGAGACAATCGGCTATCAACCCGCTAACTGCACAATTTTTGAAAGATTTCAAAAGATTGTGATCCCCCGCTGTGTTAGAGGGAAGTGAGGGGATGCAGCCTCCAGCGCGCCCAGAGCTGCTGGCTTTAGATGCTGCCTTAGATGGCGTGACGTCAGAGGCTCAGAGCGCGCTGAGTGGATGAGTGGCCACGCATTTGCCGTAGGACTGGGAAGAGGTGAGTTTATTCGGGCGATCTCCCAGAAAGTCTCTTTTTCCACACTGGGATGGAAGATACTCCCTCTCTTCTAAAGTCATCTTAGTTACAGCAATCTCCTTAGTGAGTGTAAGAAATCGTTGCCCTAGGGGCAGAAGGGCCATATATCCATTTCTTTCCGGATAGGTTCGAGCTTCGACCCATGTTGGACTTCCCTAAGGTCAGCCTTCCATGTAGACAGATGGAACTGACCCAAGATTTCAGGAAGGCTAAAACCTGTTCATTATTCTTTTTGGCTCTAAAGTCAATGCTACAAGGGCCTTGGTCGCCTTCAATAGCATACTACACGGGGGTATCCCTAGACAGTATCTGCAAGGCCGCAACCTGGGCCTCACCAGTCACATTCCTGAGACACTATCAGCTGAAAATGGAATTCTCCTCTACTGGTTGCTGGGAGGGAGTTATTAGGAGGTTCAGGTTAATGATTTATGTTACTTATTGATCTTATTAAATCTTGTCACAGCTAGTGACTTCCCTTAGTATGCCACCATGGAGGCCCCAGGAAAAGGGAAAATTCATACTTACCTAGTTGTTCAAACAAGCACTTACCCCAAGAAACTATTAGCAATGAGGGAAAACGCTACTTTCAACAATCTAACATTTTGGTTCAACCCCTTTTTGTTTACTAAAAGCAGTAGTCCAGTCTACCTATAACCTCCCCTGCCACACTCTCTATGGCATGGCGGGAAGGTTACAGGGAAAAAACTCCTTACGTCACCCGGTATCCAGCGCGGTTCGCGGCGCTTCCAGCTCGGTGCGCGGCCTGTCCGCCCGTTCACTTGAGCGCACCTAGAGCAGAGGAATGTGCTGCTGCAGGAGTTCCAGTGACCTTTGTTGGAACTAACTCCTTTATAGACAGACTGGACATCCACTTCAATTCAATTCAATTACCCCAATTATTTAATTCAATTACCCCCCTCATATGAATCTACAATGTAGAGAAAAGCAAAAACCTAAAACAATAATAAATCATCTCCACATGACCAAATGCCCAGCAAACCCAATACATTTCTACAGGCTTACATTCATGAGCAGAATGTGCATTCCCTGCTGTGCCAACTGCTCAGTCACTTTGCAGGACCCAGAAGCGGGTAAGTATTCAAGCCTGTCCTTAGGTTTGCCTTTACTTTCAGACTGCAGGGTGTCCCTAAGGATGCCCCCCAGGGACACTACTTAGCAATCCTAAAGATATTTTAGACTTTAGAATGGCTTTAATCAAGTCCTGCGCATTATACCTGTAGTCACACAGATCATTAAGAATTCCATGCAAAAAAGATCAAAAGGTAAAATAAAAAACAATAAAAGCAATTGCCCAGGTAGTAAAATAAAAAAAGGCTATAATTATTTTTAATCATCCACAGCCGATCGCTCCAAGTCTGACATTCTGACGCTTAATTGATCGGCAGATCCAAGTCTTGCCCTGCCCAATTGTCTGTCACTTCTGTAGTATCAGCGACAGGCCGCCCCCCACCATTCGTCACAGGCACTATGGCACGCCCCTTCCATTTACCATTGAAATGGAGCAGGCGAGTCAAGACCCAACATACCTGCTTCAGAGCACTGGAATAGGAACAGGGGGGGATAAAAGGTGAGCACAGTTGTCTGTAGTGAAAATATATAAAGAAAATCACGGCTTTTGGTCCATAGAAACGAAAGTAAGAACTAGAGGCCCCAAGCACAGACTATGCCATGCAGCAATCATCTGATGTCTGGCCTGTTTTAAGTAATTCATTTTTATACAAACATGGCAAAACAACGCTATTTGCACTGTATGAGAATACAAAGGAAACAAATAAAATATGGGCAACATTTACCAGTTAACCTCTCTATTCTTAGCAAATGTTACAACCCTAGAAATAGTGTGACAAATACTCAACTGCTCAATTTAAACTAAGAAAAATGTAGCCCCACTAAAAATATTAAAACTTTCCAGTACACAGGGTGCGTCTCTAGCGTTTCCTGCAACTCACTATATTGTGTCTGTGTCAACATACCACACCCAAGGCTCTAGTATACACAGCTCATCTTACTGCATCTAATGCTAAAGGGATAGCTGGCATGTGGTTGATGCACTGTATTTGAAAATAAAAACAGATTTTCAGTCAATCATTTTGAAAAAAGGGAAATTTGTGTGCTCACTGGTAAATTTCCGTCCTCTTCCATTCTGGGGCACCACCAGTAGCAACACGTGGGTTAATCTTAGTGGTAGACGGGGACTGCAAGATAGAAAAAATAGCTCCTCCCGGTCTATATAGGGAAATGAATGCTGTGGCAGGATCTCTTTAGTTAAATTAAAAAGCAGTTCAGCTTCCCAGGAGGGGAGAATGCTTAACTGTGCATAATGCATGCAACTAGAAAACAGTGCAATAAAAAAAAAAAAAACTGTGTAGAAGGCATGAACTGCCAACGAGGACGAGAAAAGAAATATACTGATGAGTACACAGATTTCCCTTTTTTCATCTCTTCCATTCCGGGGCCCCACCAGTAGCAAAGCATGGGATGGCCCAAAGCAGTACCCTCAATAAGGGTGGGGCAGTGCAAATACAGCCAACAGCTGACTGCGTCAACCTAATCAATAACAACGGCACTGACAACTCAAGCTTAGACCCCCGGAGAGGGGTTCACCACCGTCTGCAACACCTTACGCCCCTAGAGCAGCATCGGCAGATGCCCAGACATCAAGTCTGTAAAACTTGGTGAAGGTGTGGAGAGACGACCAGGTCGTCGCCTTGCAGACCTGTTCCACCGATGGCTGGTGTTGGAAAGCCTAAGAGGCGGCAATCTCCCTGGTGGAGTAAGCAGTGACCCAGAAGGGCGCCTGCCTGATCCATCTGCCGAGAGCGGACTTGGAAGACACCAGGACCCTCCTCGGTCTTTTTGCAATCACGAAACAAGACATCCATCTTATGTACCTCTCGAGTAGTGGCCAAGTAATACTTTAATGCGCTGGCCACATCGAGGAATGCAGGAGTCACTCCTTATGGCGAGTGGACCGTGGGCACAAGAGGGGTAGCTCCATCTCCTAATTAAGATGAAAGGAATAGATCACCTTGGGCAAAAAATCCTGTTTCACATGAAACACTACTTTGGTGAACGCCATAAGAAAGTTGTCAGGGAAGCCTGTGCCATGGGTTCAAAGGGGGACCCTGAAGTGCTGATAGGACCAAATTGAGATCCCAGGGCAGGACTAGAGACAGCCACGGAGGCTGAACATGCGGAGCACCCTGCATTAAAATTGCATATTAACCTATGCTCCTCGATTGTCCCTTGGGAAAAATGGACAAGGCAGAGACCTGGCCCTTAAGGGTGCTGGGCTGTAGGCCCTTGCTTGAGGAACTCCTAAAAGTGGCCCTTAGATTAATTCCAAGACACAAATTCCCTCCAAATCTGTTTCTGTGCTCGAATCAAGGTCTGAATTACCACGGCAGACAATCCCCCCCCCCCCCACTTCTCTAATATGCTGGTCTCAAAAGCTAAGCCACTAAAGCCAGCGCTCGAGAATTGGGGTGCCACAGAGGACCTTGTAGCAGAAGATCTGGGCAGTTGCCACAGGGGGGGCCAGACTGACCAGATCAGCGAACCACACCCTTCTAGTGCAGTGTGGGGCGATCAGGATGATAGGAATCATAGTTGATCTTTTTTAACGCAGCAACACACCAACCCCCAATGCCTCTGATGCCTCCAACATGGTAAAATAGTTGCTCTAACTGCTAAGCAATACAGCTGGAGCGCTTGTCCCTACACCCTCCTGCCTGTCGACTACTGGTCAGACCTCCCTGCACTACCAGAAAAACCTTCCTGCAGCTGAGATCAACCCAGCAGCCAAGGATGCTTGGCTGCTGGCCGAACCCCCACCCTGCAACAACAAGAACAATGTCAGATTCCTAAAGAAGTTAATAATAATAAAGTCAAAAGGCTTTGTCCCCAGAGGGAGCCCTACCTGACCAAGGAAAACTGTGGGGCGGCAGCCGGGCTGGATCTGATACTCAAGGAGAACAGGGAGGCAGTGCAGGAGCTGCCATCGATGATCTGGGGATGCAGCAGGGACCTCCAGGCACCGCACAAGATGGTGTTGCCTCGTGCTGTTAGTGAAGAGAAGGAGGGCGGAACTGTGAAGCTCACAAATGTGGCCTCCCGCCCTCCACTGTAAGGTCCGAGCGGGCCAAAGCCACGCTCCCACTGGTGTTGCGGGCATGGCCGACCTACCTGCTTCCCGAGTTAACCAATAGGCAGGCTGCATGGCCACGCCCCCTCACGATGAGGTCGCCTCCCCCTCCAAATGCTGGCAGCCGATCTCTGAATGAGCTGGGGGTAGGGGGACTGGGGCTCAGTGGGAGACACACAGCAGTGCCACAATGCAAGGCCCAGAGATCAGGTACCCTGCTGCCTCAGGGTCCTGATCCTCGGGGCTTAGACCCAGTCAGACAAGCCCCGGAACTCTTACCTGAACCCATGCACGCTCCCCTCATTCTGCACAATCCCACACTGCCTCTAATTGTGGGGGTGCACACAACAGCTATACAGAAATGCCTGCCACAGGTACACGACACAGCTAAAATCATAGCGGAAGGGCGTGGTGGGCTTGGGGGGAAATTTGAGTATATCCTCAATCACTAGGGTTTCATATATCAGGACATCCCAATACAATGCCCCAACCAGAAAAAGCCCACCAGCCCTAGAGTCTTATAGACTTTTGGAAGATGGCTGTTACTCTTTAAAGCTACAATGGAAGCAAAATGTTTATGAGCTACCTACTTACCTGCCCTCCTGGGGCCTGCAGCTCTGCTGTTTAAGAACAGACAGTGTGCTCCTGGGACAGAGGCAACTTTTATTAATAAAATAAAAATGTTTTTCCACTTGTGTGTTAAATGTGCTTACAGTCAGTCATCCAGATCGGACATTGTTTTCACCTTTCCAAGAATCGCATAGTAAATAGTAGGTGTCATTGTTAGGGCGAGAGCTGAGCGCCCATCTCGCAGCACTTCCCTCACCTCCGTTACTGCTCCCAACCGCCCCCCCTTCCTCGTGCCACTTCCTCGCATGGTGAGGTGCGCGCACATCCCCATCCACTAGGGGGCGCGCACCCGGCGCGCGCCGGATTCCTGAAATTTAAAGGGCCTGTACAGCACTGATTGGTGCCTGGACATCCAATCCTGCATCCACTTCCCCTATTTAAGGGGCACTTCCTTTTCCATCAGTGCCGGATCTTGGTCTTCCTTTGCATGCAGAAAGTCTGTTTTCAGGATTGCTCACCCGTGTACCGACCTCTGCCTGTCCCCGACTCTGAACCTTCGCTGCCCGTCCCGACCTTGGCTACTTACCTTTGACCTCGAGATTGTGCTGCCAGCCCTGACCTCCGCTTGAACTTTGACATTGCCTTTTGCCTGCCTCCTCTGTTTCACGTATCACCTCGGCT
The DNA here is from genome assembly GCA_027917425.1 of Gastrophryne carolinensis. Lineage (NCBI taxonomy): Eukaryota > Metazoa > Chordata > Amphibia > Anura > Microhylidae > Gastrophryne > Gastrophryne carolinensis. The sequence goes on along the minus strand of CM051240.1, from coordinate 146,939,896 downwards.
GACTGTGTGGCTGAGCCGCTGTTGGGGGGTAGCGACCTGGGGGTCACTCGCTGCTGCAAGACCAACCTGCCTTGCGGCGGGCTCTGGTGAACACCGGTGGCCTCTTAGACTCCACTCCCCTGACACGGCACTCGCTATCAGTAACATAGTCACAGCGGATCCACACCTGTGCTTTATTTATTATAAAGCAGAACAAAAGAAAGCCACCAGTGGCCAGCCTGGAATCTAATTTGTAGGCTAAACATGAAAAAACACAGTGCAAGGTCAGTTGGCCTTATAAGGGGGGGGGGGGGGGGGTCATGGCCACGCAGATTGCAGATTGTATTGGGTGTTGCTCTGCCAGGAGATTTATAAGAAATGGGCTCCACTCGCAGAGCATACCACCATGCTGATGAACATCTTCTGTATACTTGCCCCCATGGTGGCAGAGAGAGGTTGCAGCCCCAACCCTCTGAACTGGTAAAAGTGTTCTCTCAGACACCCTCCTATTCACAAGAAGCATTTTACCAAAGACGTGCACAAATGGTTAATTTTTTTATAAAGGGAGGACCAAAATGTTTAAACTGGCCAAAGGTCAGCAGATTTCCTGGCCCCTCTGATGGCCGCATCCTCCACCTCCCTCTAACAGGGAGCGTGCGCCGGCCATTCACAAATGTGAGTTGGCTGTGGCGATCTGGGGGGGGGGGGTGGGGGTGGGTTGGGGGTTCACACAGCGGGGCGCCCCCAGGTAAAGGACCAAAACCCAGGTTAGTCAAAATCCTGAGTTTTGGTCCACTTTAAAGCTATCCAACACCCATGTTTGAGAAAATCAATGTTGGTCAGCAATCTAAAAAGAGGGGAGGCATCGAGATCCCCCCCCCCCCATGCTCTTAAGCAAAATCCACTCCTACAACTGGCAACTTGTAGTCACAGTTTCCAGAGTCTGCAATTTCAGTTGCACAAAGAGCCCCGGACTAGGTGAACGCTTATGACTAATCCCAGGGCTGGTTTTCTTTGTGTGGGGGTGGGGGGGGGGGGGGAGGGTTTATTCTTGGTAGGCCTCAGGAAATCTGGATGCCCTAGGGCCTACATGCAGAACTTACCAGATCATGCTGTACATCATACTATACAAGACCTTTTTTTTTTTCTTTTACATACAGTAGGCCATCCCTTGCTCACCACACAGTAACGTAACCAAAACCTAGCTCGCTCAGCCTGGGAATCTATAAGGTTCCCGGGTCAATCAATTTCCACCCCTCAGGGCATCCAAAATCAGGTGTGAAACCCCCTAGGTTGCCCCGTTCACTTACCTTTCTTCCTGGTCCAAAGGTGCATCCCTCTAGCAGGGCGCATGCCCGTACCAGGCATTCACAAATATCAGAGGGAAGCGGGGGGGGGGGCAGCCACCAGCACGCTCAGAGCCGTTGGCCTTAAATGCCCTCTTAGATGGCGTGTCGTTAGCGGCTCCAAGCGCGCTGACTGGATGAGCGATGCACATGCGTCGTAGGATCAGGAAGAGGCGAGTTTCTTAGGGCAATCTGGGGGGTTACACACAGCGGGGCACCCCCGATTGCCCCAGGGGAAAGGACCAAAGCCCAGGATAGTCAAAATCCTGGGTTTTGGTCCACTTTATTATCTCATGACTTGATGATCACCTACAGATTCAAAGAATATCTTGTCTGTTGCATTTTATCTACTTATTTACTTTTCTTTAAATATTTTATTTTTAGAAACAGTTGCTACTTATCCCGATTGAATAAACCAATGCAAGTGTTAAAGCTACACAAAAGGTTATTGCCAGTAAAATGATAAGCTAAAGGGGAACACAGACGTTTTCTGGGTGTTGTTCCTCATAGCGGGGCATCCCTAGTCCCTAAAATCTCGTTGTGTGTATCCCCCTAGGTCACCTGATCCACTCACCTTCCAGTTGCTCCTACGGCACAGGCTTGAGTTGAGAGCGGCCTACTGGCAGCTAAACCTAGCGGTAGCATGCATGTGTCTAGAGGTGAGCGGGGATGCATCCGCAATGCAGAGACGCACCGAGAGCTCGGGGATATGGTGAATGAAATATAGCGATGGGGGGGGGTTTACACAGCAGGGCATCCCAATTGGATGACTGGAGCTCGGGAGGCCCTGGAGTATTTTAGAAGTTCCTCTTTAATGTTATCATTGTTTATTACCACTCAGATTATTACTATTCTCAATATATATTTTATACACACAAGAAAGGTAATACACAGTAAAATATCAATGGGCTAAATTAGAAGCATGGGCAGAAAAATGGAAGACGAAATTTAATACAGGTAATGTTATGCAGGGGTAAAGCAACAATGGAAAATGGTTAATAAATGTACCTGTAGTGACCAATGCCCAGCAGCAGCTACTAAGGCAAACAGGATCATTGGGGGGGGGGCATAGGTGCCCATGACTAGAGCATCATTTTACTGCATTGTCACTGGTTAGACCCCATATGGAAGTTGATTCCCAACTGGGACATTAATAAAGTGCTCGAGCAAGGCACTTAGCCCCACAGTGGCTCCCTGGGCACCATATTTTGGGCAGCCCACTGCTCCAGAAGAATGCGTGTACTCCCTACTTGTGATTGTGTCAATGCACAGATGTGGTAAAATCCCTGTATATGCAAACACAAAAAAATAAAATTCTGTGATTACTCACCTTGTAGAATTGGTATTATAAGTATGCAGCACGTCCTGCTCCAGAAATGATTCATAACAGATGGGATTACCTCCGCCAGAGGGTGCTTGACTGCAGAGATGGCAAAAAAGAGGCCCCTCCCGGTCCCTTATATACCCGGGACCTCCCACAAATTCCCCAGTATTAAAAAGCAGTAAGGAGAACCAGGAGAAGCCAATGATAAATAACGTTAACAAAGATAACAATCACCATACAGAGGATCCAAGATAATGCAAACAGGGTGGGGTGGAGCAGGACCTGCTGCATACTTATAATACCAATTCTACAAGGTGAGTAAACACAGAATTGTATTATTCTGTATGCAGCACATCCTGCTCCAGAAATTATTCATAACAGTTGGGACATCCAAAAGCAGTGTCCGTACATAGGGTGGGCAACAACACGCAGTTCAAACCAATGCCGCCTGCAGAACTTTGTGGCTAAAAACAGCATCAACTGAGGCCCGAACATCAACCTTGTAAAACTTGGAAAAGGTATGAACAGAAGACCAAGTTGCAGCCTTACAAACTTGTTCAATAGAAGTCTGGTGCTGGAAGGCCAGGAGGCCCCAACAGCACGTGTAGAATGATCAGTAACACTGAAAGGAGGATCCTTTCCCCTAGCAGAATAGGCCCTAAAAATAGCCTGACGAATCCATTTGCTAATAGTGGACTTAGCAGGAGCCAAACCCTTCTTGGGACCCGAATGAACCACAAATGAGGCATCAGTCTTTCTGAAAGGTGCAGTAGCCACCAAGTAGAACTTCAAATTCCTGACCACATCCAGGGAATGTAAGGCGCTCTCCTTGGAATTACCAGGATTAGGGCACAAGGAAGGAAGCACAATGTCCTGATTGAGATGGAAGGCAGAGACAACCTTAGGCAAGAAATCAGGTTTAAAGCGAAAAACTACCTTGTCCTGGTGTCTCTCAAAGTAGGGGGGCCTGAATGGAAAGGGCCACCAACTCCGAAACACGCCTGACCGAGGTGATGGCCACCAAAAAAGGCAACTATAAGAGTGAGGATAGACAGAGCAGCCTCATGCACGGGCTCAAATGGAGGGCCCTGAAGGGCAGAAAAAAACAAATTCAAGTCCCAAACTGGCAACAGAGGTTTGCGAGGGGGACGCACATGAGCAACCCCCTGGAAGAAAGTCCTGACCAGAGGATGTTGAGCGAAAGTTCTCTGGAAGAAAACAGCCAAAGCAGACACGTGACCCTTGAGCGTGCTGAGCTGAAGTCCCAGATCCAGACCATGCTGAAGGAACTCCAGAATCCTAGGAATGGAAAACACCCGACAGGGAAGTACCCTAGACTCACACCAGTCAATGTAGGCCCGCCAGATCCTATAGTAGATGGTAGAAGACTTCTTCCTAGCCCTAATCAGAGTATTAACCACAGACTCAGAAAGCCCCTCATCCCTTAAAGTGGACCAACATCCAGGATTTTCACTATCCTGGGTGTTGGTCCACTTCCGCGGGGCACCCCCCAGAACTTACCCCACCGCCGACGGACAAGCGGCGGACAAGCTGAGGCCGCCGCCTCTCACGCCCCTCTTACAGGGAGCGCGCCCGCGCCGGCTGTTTGTGCGCGCCCTGCTAGAGGGACGCGCGAGAGGCGGCGGCAGCGCATGCGCCGTTGGAACGGGGAGAAGGTAAGGTTTGTGGGCATCTGGGGGGGGGGGTTTCACACAGCGGGGCATCCCGATTTCGGATGCCCCGCGGGGAGGAAGCTGATCGGCCCGGGAATCTTATAGATTCCTGGCCCGATCAGCAATGGGTGTTGGTCCACTTTAAGATGGAGGTTTCAGCAGCCAGGCCGTCAAAGCCAGCGTTTGTAAATTGGGATGGCAAAGCCGCCCTTGAGTGAGAAGGTCTGGCACCAGAGTCAGAGGGTATTGATCTACTGCCAGCTGAACGATATCTGCGAATCACACCTGTCTTGGCCAACGAGGAGCCACCAGGATTGCTGGCACCCTTTTCTGAGCCAGCTTGCGCAGAACCCTGCCCAGCAGAGGGGATGGAGGAAAAAGATACAGGACACAATAATTTGGAGTGGGCGTGCAAAGAACACACCAATCTCCCAAAGGAAGCACCACTACAATCAACAGTATATATTAATGATTTTATTAGTACAAAAAAACAAAGAATTAAAATACATACACCACAAGACAAATTTAAAAACAACCAGTATGGCCAAATGTATCTATATCAATGTATATGGCCCCTAAGGGCCGCTTAAATAACTGCCCTATGGGTGAATAATATTGATTATCCTAGAATAGTCATAACCCATCCTTTTTGTGCCGGCACAAAAAATCCTAACCACATGTAAATATATGTGCAAATTCATGAAACCAATACTGCAAAAATATTAATATATATGGCAAAAATATGTGCAAAAACAGTGAATATACAATAAAATAATATCAAGGCTTGTCCTTGAAGCAGCATGGGGGCTGCGTGCGCAGACATTTTTCACTGAGGTTGGCCTGACTGTTGCCCTGGGTGTTATCTTATGACGTGAGATTTAACCATTTATTTTCTCTCTGCTGGCACTTGCATTTATATCATATATTGTTATTGTCTGCACTTTAAAGTCTTATTGGTATGGGTTTCCCTGTGCAATATTAGGTAGTGTTTTAGGTTTATGTGTTTTTCATGTATTTGCACTTTATATATTGATATTATTTTATTGTATATTCACTGTTTTTGCACATATTTTTGCCATATATATTAATATTTTTGCAGTATTGGTTTCATGAATTTGCACATATATTTACATGTGGTTAGGATTTTTTGTGCCGGCACAAAAAGGATGGGTTATGACTATTCTAGGATAATCAATATTATTCACCCATAGGGCAGTTATTTAAGCGGCCCTTAGGGGCCATATACATTGATATAGATACATTTGGCCATACTGGTTGTTTTTAAATTTGTCTTGTGGTGTATGTATTTTAATTCTTTGTTTTTTTGTACTAATAAAATCATTAATATATACTGTTGATTGTAGTGGTGCTTCCTTTGGGAGATTGGTGTGTTCTTTGCACGCCCACTCCAAATTATTGTGGATTGCATTTTTTATGGGTGAGCACACAGTTGTATACATTTTGTAGGAAGATTTGGGCGGTGCACCCTTTGTTAGTAAATTAAGAAAAAGATACAGGAGACGGAACCCCTGCCAGGAGTCAGAGCATCCACCACAAAGGCCAGGGGAGAAGTCCCCCTGCTCAGAAAATCTGCCTCCAGATTCTCCACCCCCGGAATGTACACCTCTGAAATGCAAGGGAAATTGTCCTCCGCCCAGGACAGAATCATGGACACCTCCTTGAAGGCACCCTTGCTCTGAGTCCCTCCCTGATGATTGATGTAAGCAACCGCCGTCTGGTTGTCTGAGCGAACTTGGACCGGCAGGCCCCGCAGGTGAGGAGTCAATTGGCCCACAACCAACCAAACCGCCCTCAGTTCCAGAATGTTGATAGGAGCATGGGCCTCCTGAGGGCCCCACAGCCCCTGGAATTGCAGAGACTTCCAGAAGCCCCCCAACCTGACAGGCTGGCATCTGTGGTGACCATCTCCCAACAGGGGGCCAGGAAGGATCTGCCCCCCAACAGGTTCCACGAGTCCAGCCACCACAAGAGAGACCACCGGACCAGAGGGGACAGAACAAAGGCCTGATCCAGAGACAGGGGACTCTTGTCTCAGACTGATAGGAGATGGAGCTGAAGAGGTCTCATGTGAAACTGTGCATATGGAACAGCCTCGAAGCAGGACACCATCTGCCCCACAAGCTGCATCCCCTGCCGAATGAAGGGATGAGGACAAGACAGCAGGGAGTAAACCAGAGCTTGCAGAGTGTCCACCTTCTGCTGAGGAAGAAAAATCCTGGCCTGAACAGTATCCAGATTCATGCCCAGGAATGAAGTCACCAGAGACGGAGATAGGGAAGATTTGGGGTGATTTATCACCCAGCCGAATTACTCCAGAACCATCACCACCCGCTGGGTATCCAATACCGCCTGCTGGAAGAACTGAGAAGTGATGAGAAGGTCGTCCAGATAGGGCAGAATGCGAATGCCCTGAGGAGAGCCATGACACCCGCCAGCACCTTGGTGAAGACCCTGGGGGCTAAAGTGAGACCGAAGGGCAGTGGCACAAATTGGTAGTGCTGGTCCGCCAGTGCAAACCTGAGGAATCTCTGATGCTCTGGGAAGACTGGAACATGAAGGTAAGCATCTTTGATGTCTATGGAGATCATGAAGTCTCCCGGGCGCAACAAACTGATGGCGGAGCGCAGGGTCTCCATGCGAAAGTGCCTGGTCCTGATGAACTTGTTGAGTAACTAAGTCCAGAATGGGTCTGACTGACCCATCCCTTTTGGGAACTGTAAACAGATTGGAATAAAAACCCCGACCTCTTTCCACAGACAGATGACCCCCAAGCCCAGTAGCACCCAGTGCACCGCCAGAAACAGCCCATGAGCTGCTGAGGGGTCTTGAGGAATCCGAGAATGGAGAAATCTTGGAGGCGGCAACGCAGCGAACTCTAGCTTGTAGCCGAAGGACACAACCTCCAGAATCCACCTGTCTGAGACCTGTTGTCCCCAGACATGAGCGAAGAGCCGCAGCCGTCCCCCCACCCGGATGGGTGAGGGCGCCCCCTCATGGCTGAGGAGGCTTGGAAACAGATTTGGGCTTGGACCCCCAGGAAGAACCGGAGCAAGCACAACCTCTGCCCCTGCCCCAGAAGTCTCCCCTAGAGCCTGCAAAGGAGACCCCTCTCCCGGGCCTGGCCCTGCGGTAGGAGGGAACAAAGGCTCCCGACCCCCGAAAGGGCCGCAACTGCTTCTTACGTTGAGGCAACTTACCCCCCATGGCAAACAGGTCCAAGCGATCACCAAATAAGCTGCCCGCTGGTGCAGCCAAACAGAGCGGCATATAGCAACCACCAATGCAGAGGTTCTACTACACATCCTGATGGTGTCATCTAAGGCAGAAAGGACATATGCAATGAACATTTCACACTGTGACAAGGCCCTGAGCTCGTCACTAGCAGAATCATCAGGAGCGCCTTCCAACAGACCCTTGAGGAGAGACCTGATAGCAACAGCAGTAATAGCAGAAGCACAGACAGGGCGCAAGGCAGAACCCACACAGGCAAAGACATGTGAAGCCAGCTGATCAATGCGCCTGTCCTCACTATCCTTAAGAGTAGTGGAATCAGGTGAATGGACCACAGAAGTGTTGGACAACCCCAATACTGGAACATTTAACCACATCAGTGGGGAAAGGGTACCTTTTATCCCAGCCCTTGGGGATCCCCGGGAGCCGTCCAGGACGCTCCCATTCTTTGAGAACAAGATTATTGAAATGGGCCTGTTCTGGAAATTCCAGACGTGGTTTAGCAGTACTGAAAAGTTCCCCCTGTAACTTGGGAGCCGCAGCAGGAAGGGAGATGGAAAGCACATCAAAAATCTGAGTTAACATTCTATTGGTATCCCAATGATCAGTGCCATAGTCAGCACCACTGAAATGCTGATCATCAGACAACTCGGAGTCAGAGAACAATTCCCCCTCATCAAGCGGGGTATAATCAGACAAATCAAGAAAATTCTCCATCTCCGTAGGAAAAGCAGACGCACCCGGCGCAACATGCCGCCTTTTATCCGGGGCCTTACGGGCCGCAGAGCTGGCAATCAGCCTCTCAATGTTGGCCAACCTAGAAGACACGTCAGGCTGAGACTCCCCACTAGTATTAAGCTCACGGGGAGTCATAAGCAGACGAGGAGGAGTGGGTGAGGGTATAGTGGGCGCAGGCCCAGTCACAGATAGCCCAGAATGCAGCGCAAGGGCCTGCTGGGCGCAGGGTACACAGACCCGCATATCATCACTCACAAGGGATGCCCCACACACTACACCGGGGACCCGAGCACAATATCCTGTGAAGCCTCCATATGGTGATTAAGGTGGCACAACTGGCCAGTAGGAATTACGTCGTATAAGCAACCCGGGATGCCCCAAATGTCCGCAGGGAAGTGGGAGGATTTAACACCTTTGGCCTCTAATAAAGTTAAGGAAACTAATAGAAGGGCCAGGACCAGGAGAAAGGGTCCTCTTTTTTTGTCATCTCTGCAGTCAAGCGCCCTCATCCCTACTGTTATGAATCATTTCTGGAGCAGGACGTGCTGCATACTTAGAATAAGCACACTCACCTACAGTCCTGCACAGCTGAATTGCATGATGCCGATATTTTGAATCTTACTGGGATCAGCAATCTCTCCCCGCCACAGGGGCTGGGACACGCCCATTCCATTTACTACAGTGGAGGTTTGGGATCCCCCACACTGTGAAAACCCCAGGATCCCCAATTCCTTACCTCAACGCACTCTTCCACAACGCATGCATGTGCCTTTCACCAGATGGGGTAAAATCCCTGTATAAGCAAACACAAAAAAAGCACATACTCACCTACAGTCCTGCACAGCTGAATTGCACGATGCTGGTAGTTTTAATCTTACTGGAATTAGCAATCTCTTCCCTGCCACAGGGGATGGGACATGCCAGTTACATTTACTACAATGGAGGTTTGGGATCCCCTGTTTTGTAAAGACCCCAGGATTACCAATTCCTTACCTCACTGCACTCTTTCACAACACATGCACGGGCCTTCTCTGTGCCTTTCACCAGGGCAGCACATCCTTGCAGGGCAAGGGATGCAGAGGAAGTTAAGAAGTCAGTGATTCTGAGAGGGATGTGTTTTTGGAGGCTTAAGGCTTAAAAATAATTTGTGTAAGTCTGCTTGAGTAAGAATGCTGGGTGCAACAATACCAGCCTTGCTGCCATGGTAATTTGTGCTTTTTTTCTTTTTACCGATATGCAGCAATAACATTGTGCATTTGCATGCAACTTTGACATATAATAGGGTTGCATAAGCTTAAACAGTTTCAATAATCTCTCAAATGACCCAAAATGCCCAAAAATGTTGTTTCCAGGTTGAACAAGAAACCTTACTAAAATCGATTTTTAGAGTGAAAGTAATTGTCTGTGGATGGCGGCCCCCTATTACACCAAACACTTTGCCTTCAAAAATTAAATCAAATACCTCCTTATCTTCACTAATTCACATGTGGATGATAAGAGAGTTCCCCTATAGCCATGTATTTTTTTCTAGAGTGAAAGCAAGTGAAAGCAAGGGCCCTGTATTACAATTTGTCTGTGAAAGTCAATGTTTTCTCTCATAAAAAAGGAGTGAGAATTCTCACCTGGCTCTGAATGACACCATGGTCAGGAGTCCCAGAAGCAAGGGAAGGAGGAAATGGTAAGAGTGTGGTACACAAAAAAAAAAATTATATTATATATATACATACATACACACACACACAGGGAGCATCGGTAATAACCTCCCCCTGCGCTACATTCTGTGTGTTGTATAACATTAATGAGCATGGTTAAATTGAGAACAAATACATTTAAACAAAGGCTTACCTGATGTGGCCGACTAGTTCAATCAACCTGTGGCTAAAGAAATAGGCAGTAAGCTCAGATATATGACTTAATACAGAGCAAACGCCAAATAAAGTTGTAGTGCCATTTAGGTCCTCCAGGTGCCAGAACAAAAAGGTGAACACATATCCATATCCAAATCCCATGAACCAGGCCACAAAAAGTACAGATCCATACCGCACAGTGCAAATTATCTTAATCAAATCCCAGAATCGGAAATGCTGCTCCTCCGAAACTCTTTCATTTTGGCTTTGCCCAGGAGTTTGTGGATGGGAACTTGACTCAGCGGGAGAAATTTCCAAGTCTTCCCTTTCGCTTGTTGATTCTAAATGGTGATAATTAAAGTGAAATTGTGTAGCAACAATAAGTGCAATGGACATGAGTACACCGAACACAATAAAAGCAATACGGTAGTTCTTATATTCCGGATCAGAACAACCATCGCCTTGAATCAATACGGTAATGTGGGTGTGATCTATTCCAATGCCCACAGATAACATTGCCAATCCCCATCCAAGGGATCCCCACATTCTCTGCAACCCGTAGCGGTCTCTGTGTTTACCTAAATACTGAAGAGTCACTGTATCTACAATAGTGACAGCTGGGGCACTGAAGAATTCACCAATGATAACCACTAGCAAAAGCAGCAGAAATATTGTTTCCACATCCTCTTGGTCATACTGTAATTCAGCACTGTTAGCTTTGGCTGTGGTGGCTGTTGTTGTTGTCATAGTTGTTGTAGGGACAGTTCCTGTATTGGAAACAGGGGTTACAGATACATTAGAGTTACTGACATTTTGAGCTTCTCTCATGACCCGATGCAATGTCATAGAGTTTTGGAAGATGGATAGTGATGGAACTGCTCCCAACTCCTCCACATATAAGTCTCTTTTACGCCTGCCTCCGGTTGTGTTAGTGCTTCCAGCAGTAATCACAGATGGCAAAATGGTTGTGTGAACTGGGCTAGAGTTGGTAGGTATGACCGGTAAAGGATTATTAGATACACATAATAATGCTGCTGGTTTCACAAATCCTATTCCTAAGTTGAACAAAACCCAGCACAATACTGAGAATAGCAAAACCATTTTACCTTTCCTAAAGCGGTCAGCTATAACACCCCAAAAAGGGGCACTGCAAAATTCAATAAAATATCGAATGCCAACTAAAAGGCCACTCTGAGTGGGAGACATTCCTAACTGTTTGTAGTAGATCGGCAGCAATGGATAGAGGGAGCCATAAGCAGAGTAAAAAAAGAAATAGAAAACTTTTGATATCAGCAAATCATTGTTTATCTTAATGCAGTGTTTTTCCAGCCAGTCCATTTCTTGATCTGAAGCAGAGAGGGCATCAGCAGCTCCAGAGGAGGCAGCATCTCCAGGCGGTTCTTGTTCCAAGGCAACACCATTAAAAGAGTCCGCAAGAACATATTTCCTCTTTTGTTCCTCTTCATCCTCCGTCAAAATGGCAACTTTGTCTCCCGTAGCCATGGCCTAACAAGGTGGCCCAGTTATGATTAATCTAAAGACCTGCAAGGAGCAAAAGAAAGTGTTCAAATTACTGAAAAACATACACTTCACTGTTATATTATATCCTTAAAGTGGATAAAAAGTACACTGAACGCCTTTTGGTCTGATTTGAAAAGTCTTCTTGTATGCACATTTGATATTTTGAATAAATTAACTTCCAATAATTATAAACTCAACTTAATAAAGTAAATCCCAAGATTCTGTGTGGTGTGAGACTCTAAACCATTAAAAAGGAACACACAACATTTCACCCAGGCCCCAGAGTCCAAAAGATTCAGATACCTATTCAGGATGAACAGCATTGTGAAACCCCTGGGGGATCCCATGACCTTGCCACAATCTCCTGCATCTGCCAATGGCATCCCTTCAGTAGATGTGCAAATACTCTGTACGGCTAGCACCGGCACACATAGCTGGACGGGAGCAGCCAGAGTTTTAGCTCCACGCTTAGAAAGCCGGCTGGGGGAGAGCCCCCACATTCCCAGAGAAGTAAAACACAGGAGCCCTAGGGATACACACCGAGAGGCATCCAAAATCAGGATGCCAGCTGAAAAGAGACAGGGGATCCCCAAACCTGGAGCATCCTAATAGGGGGTTTTCTTAGATCAGGATTGCCTGTCAAAAATGGAAGTGGAGTGAGAGAAGCGCACAGGAAGAGACACAACTTATAGGAGAAAATGCTGCATCACAGCAGTTGCTGAGGAATATATATATATATATATATATATATATATTTATTTTTTTTTTTTTTATTTATTATACACACACAGTGAATTTAATAATATAATGCTCCTTGTGTATAGTATTTTAGTACAAGCTGAATATATGCCTAATGGATTATCTACCCTGGTCCTGATGACATATAAATGCAGTTAGCACAAAGCAGCCGAGAACATAATAGAACACAATAGTAAAATGAGACAAAGCCAACAGTGACATTCTCTTGGCACAACATAATGTGAATCCAAAGGTCACACCGGCTGCCAAACACTGTATTGGCAACTAGACTGTTAGGAACATATATAATGTTTAATCTAAGATCTGTTTTCTTCCACAAAGCTTCTGACTACTGGATACTAATGGTAAAAAAGTATTTACACTTTTTTTTTTTTTGCAGACGTAGCCACACCCAGTCCTCAAAATTTGAGATCGCCAATTAGCTGATGTGAACAAGCCCGCTGGCAGCTTCTCTCTAGTCTGGGGCTGGGAGCTGGAGCACGCCTAAACTACAGTGAAGCCAGGGGTGAGGAAGCTGGAGTTTTAGACAGTAGGGCATCCTGAATCAGGAGGCCAGCCCTGGAATTTTTAGGGTTTTAATCAGCTTTAAGTGTTCATATGCATGCACAGGTTTCTGAGGTCCTGTAGAGATGATGAAATGGCAGTATGGAGGCACATGGTAGTGGCGGTAGAAGCGATGAGGGCCAACCATTTTATTAGTAGCATTGGGGAAAGGAAGATACAAAAATCTGTTAAGATATCAATTTCTGCTGTATTTCAAATAAAGATTCTTAATTCTTGGGCTGCCTCTAGAGAACCTGTTTTCCTTCATAATGTAGTTTAGGCTAAACTGTGACAAAGTACAGAATTTCAGCTCGACCCAAATTAAATGCTATTCGAATCTTAAAGCAGAACTATGCCCTTTATAAGGGCCTCTACATCACCCACTGCTAGGCATCCCATTTGTGCTACTCTAAAGCAGGTTTTCCAGGGCGATAATTCTCCATAATTCTGGAGGCTAGACAGCATATAGAAAGTAGACATGATCCGGGAAAAAAAAATAGGCAAAGAACGTTCATAACAAATGTAAACACTGCATAAATGGAATACAGCATATTGTTTATTTTTACCTCTGTCTGCTCTGGTTACATGTTTGTGATACAATCTACATCTCAAAAGCAAATACATAAAGCAGAGGCAATTGTGCATGCTCTTCTGTGACCAGAAGCACAATCTGGATATTATTACATGTCAGAATTAGGCTTTAATAACACCATGTTATTGGCCGCCCCGTTAATGTCTCTGTCTGTTCAGAATCAGACTAACCACACAGAACTAGGTTAATAAATATAAACTTTAAATACTTACTGTGTGTGTGTGTGCACATAATATTTCGCAAGGTGAAAACAATGATACAGTACAGGGACACATGGATCTAATGTTTTGCATAATATTATTGTTGCAGATTTGAAAACAAGGAGGTATACAGTATTAGAGAAGGGATCTCCAAATTGTAGCTTGGTAGCCACATGTGGCTCACCAGCCCCTATTGCGTGGCAACCATCTGTCAGTGCTTAATGTGGTTATCTTGGTTGGGGAGTATTTTTCACTCTATAAGACACACTTTTCTCCCCCCAGAAGTGGGGGTGTTTATGCATTTTATGTGCTAATGCTAGAATTTTTTTTACCCGTTCACCTAATTCTTTTCCACAGTGTAGCCAAAAACAGATTGCTTCCGATTAATACCAAAAAAAAAAATGTATTTTAATAATGAACACACATATCATCAGCTTGAACATACACAAAATACAAGGCTTAAATCAATCAGGATTGCCCGCAAGCACATTTATCTCCAGCAAAATGTATCCACTGTCAGTGTGAACGCAGTATATAAATATACACATGTAACAAATAGTCTGTGCAGATCATAAACAAGGAGACTGCCTGAAATGGGTCTCTAAAATGCTAACATTATACAAAACATACTTTGAGGATCACAAATAAACTGCATGTGGAAAATAAATAAAAAATACAATTGTGTGAAATACTCACCTGTAGAATTGGTATTATACGCATACAGCACGTCCTGCTCCATCTATAATACTTACACATGGGTAATCCTCCGCCAGATGGCGCTGTTCACTGCAGACATGCAAAAACAGGCTCCTCCCGGCCCTCCATATACCGAGGGACCTCCCACAAATCCCCAGTATTGAAAAGCAGTGAGAAAAAGAAGCCGGGAGAAACCAACCACCAAACTGGTAATAATAACAATGATAACAATGGTAACAATAGTAACAATCACCATACAGGGGATCCAGAACAAAGTGAAACCAGGGTGGGGTGGAGCAGGACGTGCTGTATGCGTATAATACCAATTCTACAGGTGAGTATTTCACAGAATTGTATTATTCTAAGCATACAGCACGTCCTGCTCCATCTATAATACTTACACGTGTGACATCCAATAGCAGTGTCCATCAAGTAGGGTGAGATCCCCAACAACAAAGGCAACGGCACGTAGTTCAAACTACAACCGCCTGTAAAACCTTACGGCCAAAGGCAGCATCAGCTGAGGCCCGAACATCAACCTTGTAAAACTTGGAAAAGGTGTGAACAGAAGACCAAGTAGCGGCCTTGCAAACTTGTTCAACAGAGGCCTGTTGCTGAAAAGCCCAAGAGGGGCCAATAGCACGAGTGGAGTAAGCCATAAGGCGGAACGGGGGAGGCCTCCCCTTAGTAGAATAGGCCTGAATCACAGCCTGACGAATCCATTACTGATGGTAGACTTGGCGTGAGCCAAACCTTTCCTAGGCCCGGAAGGCACAACAAAGAGAGCATCAGTCTTCCTGAAGGCCTTAGTGACAACCAGGTAATGCTTCAAGCACCTGACTACGTCCAAGGAATGCAGAACCCGCTCCTTGTCGTTGCGAGGATTGGGACACAGAGAAGGAAGAACAATATCCTGGTTCAAATGAAAGGCCGAAACAACTTTAGGCAGAAAATCCGGTTTGAAGCGGAACACCACCTTGTCCTGGTGTCGCTCATAGTATGGAGGCTGAATAGATAGAGCAGCCAGTTCTGACAAACGCCTAACCGAAGTAATAGCCACCAAGAAGACAACCTTGAGAGTGAGAACGACCAGAGCAGCCTCTTGAATAGGCTCAAAGGGAGCCCCCTGCAAGGCAGACAAAACCAAAATTCAAATCCCAAACAGGGACTGTAGGCCTTCGAGGGGGACGCACGTGAGTGACCCCCTGGAAAAAGGTCTTAATCAGGTGATGCTGAGCAAAGGTCTTCTGAAAGAAGATAGATAGGGCAGAAACCTGACCCTTCAGAGTACTAAGTTTGAGACCTAAGTCCAAACCATGCTGCAAAAACTCCAGGACCCTAGGGACGAAGAATTCTCGGCAGGGAAGAGACCTGGACTCACACTAGTCAATGTAGGAACGCCATACTCTATAATAAATAGAAGAAGTCTTTTTCCTGGCCTGCACCATAGTAGCCACCACAGAAGCAGACAACCCTTTCTCCATCAAGATGGAGGTTTCAGCAGCCAGGCCGTCAAAGCCAGTGTTTGTAAATTGGGATGGCGTAATGACCCTTGGGTTAGCAGATCCGGTACGCTTGGCAGATCGTACTGATCTACTGCCATTTGAACCACGTCTGCGAACCACACTCTTCTTGGCCACCTGGGGGCCACCAGGATCACAGGTACCCCTTCGAGAGCTATCTTGCGTAGAACCCTCACCAGAAGGGGAAACGGTGGAAACGCATACAGGAGTCGAAACTCCCTCCAAGACATGGACAGGGCATCCGTGGCCATGACCAGAGGATCCTGAGACAGGGAGACAAAGGCCGGGAGCTTGTGATTGTGACGGGAAGCAAACAGATCCACATCCAGTAGACCCCAACGGTGGCACAGGGACTGGAATACTGTGTTGCAGAGGGACCACTCCCCCTGACGGGACATCCCCCTGCTCAGGGCGTCCGCCAGCAGGTTCTCCAGCCCCGGAATGTAAACAGCCGTAATGCATTGAACATCGGCCTCCGCCCATGTCAGAATCTGAGACACTTCTTGGAAAGCACCCTTGCTCCGGGTCCCTCCCTGATGATTGTTGTAGGCAACCGCCGTTCTGTTGTCTGAGCGAACTTGGACCGACAGACCCCTCAGGTGTTGGGTCAATCGCTCCAGTACCAACCTGACTGCCCGTAACTCCAGAATGTTGATGGCCAAATGGGCCTCCTGAGGGTCCCACATCCCCTGGAAGCGCAGAGACTTCCAGAATCCGCCCCAACCTGACAGACTGGCATCCGTTGTGACCGTCTCCCAGGATGGGGTCAGAAAGGACCTGCCCCTTGTCAAGTTCCCGTGGTCCAACCACCACGCATGGGACTGTCTGACCAAGAGAGGAAGCACACAGAACCCGTCCAGGGACGCAGGGTTCTTGTCCCAAACTGACAGAAGGTGAAGCTGCAGAGGTCTCAAGTGGAACTGGGCAAAGGGCACCGCCTCGAAGCTCGCCACCATCAGGCCCACCAACTGCATTCCCTGCCGGATGGAGAACTGTGGGTTCGAGAGCAGCTGCGCTGTCAGAGCCTCCACCTTCTGTTGAGGAAGGAATATCCTTGACTGAACCGTATCCAGAATCATTCCCAGGAACGGAGTCACCGAGGAGGGGGGCAGGGATGACTTGGGGTAATTGATCACCCAGCCGAAGGACTCCAGGGTGGACACTACCAGCCGAGTGTCCAAGAGGTGATGAGAATATCGTCCAGGTAGGGAGCACGCGTATGTCCCTTAGCCTTATCAGGGACATCACCCCTGCCAGCACCTTGGTGAACACCCTGGGAGCCGACGTTAGGCCGAATGGCAGGGCCACAAATTGATAATGCTGATCTCTCAGTGCAAATCTGAGAAACCTTTGGTGTCCCGGAAACACCGGGACGTGCAAGTAAGCATCCTTGATGTCTATGGACGTCATGAAGTCCCCTGGGCGCAGTGAGTTTCCATGCGAAAGTGCTTGTTCTTGACAAATTTGTTGAGGATTTTTAAATCCAGAATGGGCCTGACTGACCCATCCTTCTTGGGTACTGTGAAAAGGTTTGAGTAGAACCCCGTGCCCGTTTCCAGGGGGGACCTTGCAAATGACCCCTAGGTCCATGAGACCCTGTACGGCCAGCAACAAGACCTGAGCTGAGGCAGGGTCTTGAGGGATTCAAGACCCAATGAACCTGGTGGGGGCCGTACAGCAAATTCTATCTTGTAGCCGGAGGACACTACCTCCTGAATCCACCGGTCTGAGATGTGGCGCTGCCAGACGTGCTCGAAGTGCTGTAGACGTCCCCCCACCCTGACGGGTGAGGGCGCCCCCTCATGCCTGGGGGGCCTTGGGAGGGGCTTTGGGTTTGGTTCCCCAGGAGGAACCTGAACGGCGTCCTCTGTTCCTGTTCCAGGAATCAGCGCGGGCCCCTGCGAAGGGCGCCCCTCTACCCTGCTTGGCCCCCCGATAGGGGGTTGACAGGGAGCCTTGGCCACGAAAGGGCCGAATCTGTCGCCTGCGCTGGGGTAACTTGCCTTCCTTGGCAAAGAGGTCTAATCGATCCCCAAACAAGCGCAGCCCTTTAAATGGAAGCCCCGTGAGGGCTTTCTTGGTGGCATTGACTGCGGCCCACTGGCGCAACCAGACCGCGCTGCGTATAGCAAACACCAGGGCAGATGACCTGGCACACATCTTAATGGCATCGTCCGATGCAGACAGGATAAAGTTCACAAACGCATCACAGCTGGACAGAGCATTGACAGTATCAGGAGGCAACTCATCTGTGCCATCGAGAGCACTCCTAACCACGGCCCTGAGCACTACCGCCGTAATTGCTAAGGCGCAAACCGGGCACAGAGTCGCTCCCCCAAATGCAAAGGCATGACATGCCAGTTGGTCAACACGCCGGTCCTCAGAGTCCCGTAGCGTAGTAGTGTCAGGGGAGTGCATAATAGAGGTGTTGGATAACCCTAGAATAGGAGCATCGACCTCGGGCGGCGATGACCAGCACTTAACCAAGTCAGCAGGGAAAGGATATTTCCTATCCACGCTTTTAGGGACCCCTTGAAGTCTGCTGGGATGTTCCCATTCTTTAAGCACGAGGCTATTGAAATGGGTCTGCTCGGGGAACTCCAAGCGAGCTTTAGCAGTATGGAAAAGATCACCCCTTTGTCGGGGAGCCGCAGCAGGGGGAGAGAGGGACAGAACCTCAAAGATCTGAACCAGCAGTCTATCGACATCATCCGAGGACCAATGCTCGGAGCCAGACTCATCGTCATATGACCCTGAGTCAGAGAACAGTTCCCCTTCGTCCGAGGGGATATGGGCATAGGAATGCAACAAATCATCAGGTTCTACAGGGAAGAGGGTCGATTCAGGGTTCAAGTGCCGCCTCTTGGTGGTGGCTTTACGCGCTAGGGAATTAGCAAGTAAGTTTTCAACACTAGCCAGCCTCGTGGCCAGATCAGGATGAGAATCCCCACTGGTATTGGGGGTTAGACTCAGGCTTGGGGGAGTAGGTGAAGTGCGGCGGGGTGCAGGCCCAGCCTCAGAGGAGACGGGAAGCACCGATAGCGCCTGCTGTGCACAAGGAACACAGACCCGTGCATTGTCACTGCTGCTAGGTAAGACCCCACAAGCTACACACAGCCGGGCTTGTCCCGAAGGAACCCCGTTCACAATATCCTGAGATGCCTCCATATGGTGATTTAATCGGCACAATTTGCCCGTAGGGATTGACGCTGTAAGCTACCCTGGATGCCCCAATAACCCTCTGGGAAGTGGGAGTAAGTTTGTATGGTCGCGACCGGGAGCTATGCTGGGCCGGGAGAAGCCCAGCATAGCTCCCGGTCTGAAAGACATAAGGGGAAACGGGATGTCAGAGCCATGCGCAATGGTGGATGAGAGTAAAGAAAAGTCGCCCGCGAGGGCACTTACATACAGAGAGGAAGGAACGATCTTCACCACGCACGCGGGAGAAGAAAACGGCGGCGAAGAACCTCAGGGGGCGGGCCTGAACCGATCGTGACGCGTAGCGCGCCAAGCCGAAACCACGCCCCTCTTCGAGTGAGCGCGAAGCTCGTAAGGCAACCAGCCAATGGTGTACAGACAGGAGAAGTAAAAGACAGACGTCTATTAAAAAAAAAAAAAAAAATGGCGCTCGGAGCCGTGGCAGTTACAGCCGAGATCTGTACTCGGGCTCTCCTGCGGCTCCCCGTCGGGGAAGAGTCCCAGTCTGACAGAGACACTGTTATTAAGACAGGCCGAGGCCAAGGGCCAGAGTATCCTGAGACAGGGAGACAAACGGCCGAGAGCTTGAGATTGTGACGGGACGCAAACAGCTCCACAGCTGTCTGAACCCAACAATGGCACAGAGATTGGAAGAACCCTGTTGCAGAGGGACCATTCTCCCTGGTGAAAGGTCCCCCTGCTCAGAGGGTCTGCCAGCAGAATTTTCACCCCCGAAATGAACACCACTGATATGCAGGGAACATCGTTCTCCACCAGTCAGGAAGAGAAACACTACCTGGAGGGCCCCCCTGCTCCGGGTCCCTCCCAGACGATTAATGTAGGCAACTGCCGTCTGGTTGCCCGGGCGCCCCTGGACAGGCAGGCCCTGAAGATGAGCAGTCAAGCGAGCCTAAACTAACCTGAGCGCTCGCAGCTCCAAGACATAGATAGTAGTGTGGGCCTCCTGAGGGCCCCACCACCCAGGAAGGACAAGAAAGGAACTGCCCCTCAACAGGTTCCTTGAGTCCATCCACCACAAGAGGGACCTCCTGACCAGGGGGGAGAGCACCCAGACCCTGTCCAGGGACGCTGGGTCCTTGTCCCATACAGACAATAGGTGAAGTTGCAGATGCCTCAAGTCGAACTGATCCCAAGGAACCGCCGCGAATCACGCCACCATCAGGCCCCCCAGCTGCAACCCCTGCCTACTGGATGGATGGGGGCAAGCTAGGAGAGCCTGAGCCTGTGCAATCAGATTGTCCACCTTCTGCTGAGGCAGGAAGATCCTTACCTGAACTGTATCCAGATTCCTTCCTAGGAATAGAGTTACCAAGGAAGTGGACAGTCAGGACTTGGGGTGGTTGATCCCCCATCCAAATGACTCCAGAATGGGCACCACCAGCTGAGTATCCAACTCTGCCTGATGTAGAGACTAAGAAGTGATGAGGATGTCGCCCAGATAGGGAAGCACGCTGACACCCTGACGTCTAAGTAGAGACATCCCGCCAGCCAGCACCTTGGTGAACACCCTGGAAGCTGAAGTGAGGCCGAAGTCCAAGGCCACAGCTTAGTAATGTTGAATCATCAGAGCGAACCTGAGGAGCTTGAGATGACCTGGGGGCACAGGAATAAGAAGGTAAGCATCTTTGATGTCCATAGAAGTCATGAAATCCCCCTTGCGCAGGGAACTGACGGTAAGGCGCAGAGTCTCCATGCGAAAGCGCCTGTCCATGACCAAACTTAATGAGAATCTTTAGGCCCAGGATGGACCTGACAGAACCATCTCTTTTGAGATACTGTAAATAGGTTGGATGAAATAAACACATGCCCTCTTTCTCTTAAAGGCACCTGGCAGATGACCCCCAGCTCCAGGAGGCCCTGCACAGCATGCACTAGCTCCTGAGCTGACACAGGGCCCTGAGGAAACTGGGACCCGATTAATTTTGGTGGGGGATCGGCAGCAACCTCCAACTTGTAACCGGAGGACACTACCTCCTGAATCCATCGGTCTGAGACATGAAGCCTCCAGACGAGAGCGAAGTGCTGCAGCCGTCCCCCCACCCGGATGGGCGAGGGCGCCCCATCATGCCTGAGGGGGCTTGGGAGAAGAGGTGACTTTGGGGCCCCAGGAGGAGCCAGGACGTCCACGTCCTCTGCCTCTACCCCAGACAACTCCCCGGGCCCCAGGGAAAGATGCCCCCCTTCCCTGTCCTGCCCCACGGTAAGGGGAGGAGGAGGAACCCCGACCCCGAAAGGGCCGGGACTGGCGTCTGCGCTGGGGTAACTTACCTCCTTTAATAAAAAGGTCCAGACGGTCCCCAAACAGACGTAGCCCCTTAAATGGAAGCCCAGCGAGGGCCTTCTTTACAGCCATGTCAGCAGCCCACTGGCGCAGCCAAACAGAGTGGCGTATAGCCACCACGAGGGCAGAAGTTCTGGCACACATTCTGATGGTGTCCTCCAGTGCTGCAAGGACAAAATTTACAAAGGCAGCACAACTGGAGAGTGCATTAAAAACCTCACAAGGAAAATCATCAGGGGCACTATGCATCATATTTCTGATAAGGGATCTAGTGGCCGAAGCAGCAATGGCGCAGTGCCGTCCCCGCACATGCAAAGGCGTGGGAGGCCAGCTGGTCAATGCGTCGGTCCTCAGCATCCCGCAGGGTGGTAGAAGCAGGGGAATGCATGGCAGGGGTGCTAGACAGCTCTAGGATCTGGGCATCCACCTCGGGGGGAGATGACCAACATTTAACCACCTCAGCTTTAAAGGGATACTTCCTATCCCAACTCTTTGGAACCTCGGGAGGTTTACAGGGGCGCTCTCATTCCTTGAGCACAAGGTTATGGAAATGTGCCTGCCCTGGAAATTCCAAATGCGCTTTAGCTGTATGGAAGGGCTCCCCTCTTTGCCTGGGAGCCTCAACAGGAAGAGAGATAGATAGCGCCTCAAAGATCCGGGTCAAAAATCTGTCAGTGTCATCCGGGGCCCGGGGGTCAGAGCCAGAATCGTCATGACCCCTTGGTCCCTCAGCAGATGAGCCAGAGTCAGAAAGGAGCTCCCCTTCATCAGACAGGGTATAGCCACACAGGTCCATAAACTCCTCAGTTCCCATAGGGAAAACAATAACATTAGGCGCCAAGAGCCGCTTCTTCCCAGGGCCCTTACGCGCTAAGGACCTCGCAATAATCTGTTCAGCAGTAGCCAGTGTAGAAGACGGCTCAGGCAGAGAATCCCCACTAGTATGCAACTCAACAGGAGTGAGATTTAAGCTTGGGGGAGTAGGTGAAGAGAAACGAGGTGCAGCCACTGGCAGGCCAGATTGCAATGCAAACGCCTGCTCAGCACAGGGTACACAGACCCATGCCTTGTCAGCATCAGCATGAGGCTGCCCACACGCTACACACAGCCGGTCTTGCCCCAGGGGGACCCCGGTAACATTATCCTGGGATGCCTCCATATGGTGATTATTAAGCACAATATGCCAGTAGGGATTTACGCTATAAGCAACCCTGGATGCCCCAATGACCCGCTAGGGAAGTGGGAGTAAATTTTACAGGGCCCCTATCAATTACACCGGGCCGGGAGAAGCCAATGGATTTGCCCGTCTGAAAGACACAATGGGAAGAGGGGGTGTCAGAACCGAACACACTACAAGGAATATAGAATATAGAGCCGCCTGTGAGGGCACTTACGGACCGCGGTAAGCAGAACTGTCACACACGCGATCTGACAGAAAATGGTGAGTACCTCGAAGGGCGGGCCAGAGCGAGCCGTGACGCATAGCGCGCCAAGCCAGGCCCCGCCCCCCCCCCCCCCCAAGAGCACGAAGCCACAGACAAGCAGCCAATGAGAAAGCATAAGCATCTGAGGTAACGCCGCCACCCGGCGCGGAACATTTAAATGAAGAAGAAGACGCGCGCGGCGGCGGCATTTACCATAGTAAAAAGACAAGGCAGCGTGGCGGCTGACACCACATATACTATTGCAAGGAAACATGACAAAAAGCCGAATACACGAATCACGATACACACTCTCACACACACACACACCCCCCCCCCTCTTCTCACCCGAAGGCTACAGGGAGAATGAGGGAGGATGGCGGCCCTCTGTACAGGACCCACCGCTATATGGGGCAATAATGCGGGAGGGGCATCCCATGAAAGCTCACCATCAGCCTATACCGCCTACCCTTTGGTGGGGGATTGCGGTGGAGCAGCGCTCCTTAAGCACACATGCCTACCTTCACCCGACCAGCGCAGCCCAGGCTGGGAGGGACATCAGACGAGGAACGGGTGGGAATAGTCCAACAGGGCCGCAGGCTTTGATAGCCCCGCTCACCTGCGAGAGAGTGATGATTTCATGTCTTCGCAGTAAGCACTGCAGAGAAATCTGGGGATTTGTGGGAGGTCCCTGGGTATTTGAGGGGCCGGGAGGAGCCTGTTTTTACATGTCTCTGCAGTGCAGCGCCATATGGCGGAGGATAACCCAAGTGTAAGTAATCTATCTGGAGCAGGACGTACTGTATACTAAGAATAAGACTTAAACCAAACACAAGAAACAGTGTTCATATGCATCCCTCCTCAGGGCAATTTAGATTGCTGCACATAAAAATGACTAGACCTTTTTTTTCCAAATCCTGCTGTGGTAAATTTTAAAAACAAAATGGTGGTTCATGGATGTGCAGGCCAACTGCAAACAGGAAGTGCTGCTGGATTTCCTATTACTGTGCATTGTCAGTTATGTCAGTTGAATACAGGTAGCAGCATGGCTGATATACTGGGAGAGGAAGCTCCAAAATGGCTTTTCAATTGTGCCAGGCTGTTGGTCCGGTTTAATAATTTTTCCATCATGAAGCCCGAATGGACAAATGAAGAAACTTGGAAGATGCTTCCCTCCACACTGTCTAATGGGGTGTTTGGGGGGGGGGGGATTCTGCAGGCTGACTGTTATGGGGTAATTAGGAGGGGCTATTTTAGCACATTATTTGGTTCAGAATATTTTTTCCCCCCGTTTTCCTTCTCTAAACCCTAGGCGTGTCCGATGGGCAGGTGCGTCTTATAGATGCAAAAACTACTGTACTTGAAGATTCACTAATTCTTTTGCCTGAGGTTAAAAAGGACAGACAAAAAAATGGGAAAAAAGAGAAAGTTGCTCAGATTACTTTATAACTAACCTGGGAAGAGCACGTCAGCAGGACAATTACAGTTGATACATCTTAAAAAGGAGCCACAGCACAAAACCCTGTCAGCTAGCAACCAATCCTTTAATTTGGCTCTAAAACCTAGTTGCTAAAAAATAAGAAAAAAAAAAAAAAAAGTTATAGCGGCTGAGACCAATGTATGACTTGCTAGGACTGCACCTACACAGAGGTCCTGTGCCATTTGGTAGTGTATCTTTAACATACATGGTTATTGGAGGGGGGAGCATAAAAATGGAAAATTCTAAATTTACCTAATGATAAATTTACTTTTCTGGTCCCTTCTCTTGGCGGCATACAGCTCGTCATTCCCGTAATATACTTCTTGAACTGGGTGGGTTCATATTGGGTTCAATTTTCAAGGAGCCCCATGGTATCATACTATGAGTTATTACAAGCCATAGACAAGGGTCGGATGCTAGGTGTGTTAATCAAAGAAAATGATTAAGTATGCAGGCAGTTACGAATTGCACTTCTACCAAATCCTAAAGTAGTGAATATTGCCTACCAGGTCTACCTGGTAGTCTTAGGAATGTATTTGATGAGGACCAAGAGACCACCCTGCCTATGCTGCCCAGGGATACCCTTGCATAAGCTGTCCAGGAGAAAAACATGACCCTGGTAGAATGGGCTGTGATGGTGTTCGGGATCTCCCAGTGTTTTCCCTTGAAAGCTCTCAATTAACTTGACAATTCATGCCGCCAAAGTTTTCATGGTTGGCGCTTATTCCTCCCGATTGGTATAATGAACATGTTATCAACCTTTCTGAAATTTTCCTACACCTTAATGTATTTCTTCAGTTTGTGTACAGTTTGAGGGTTGTCGTCTTCCCAAAAAGTCAGCAGACGCATCTCTCTGTTGACGTAAAACTTAGACGCCACTTTAGGAATGAATTTTCATATTGGAGTCAGTTGCACCCCAATTGTATGTGAGGCTCTTTAGCCCCCATGGCTGCTAATTCTGATGTTCTAGAAGCAGACGTTTGGGCCACCAGGAGGGCGAGATTCCAAAAGGAACATAGAGATAGAAGTACATAGGGATCATACGCTAGAAAATCCCAGACGAAGGCCGCAATGGTCACAGATGTTTCTCCTCAGAGGTCAAATTTCAACACTGCCTTGAAGAATTGAGTTACCATGGGGTCTAGCGCCCATCTTATCAGTCAACTGCTGAGATAGCCAATACCTGTTCTTTTAGGATTCTCAACCAGAGATCCTTATGCAGACCCACTTGCAGAAACTTCCAGCTTAATACTGGAGTCTTCGCAGTATTCTGAAAACTTCTTCCATACTTTAGAGTATGTAAGGTTCGTGGATCCCTTCCTTGCACCTTGAAGTATTTTAATTAGGTTTTGCGAGAACCCTAGTCTCGTCCTCTAAGTAGCCAAGCCGCTGATTTCAGGCGGATGAGAGCAGGATGGATCACCTTGCCTTATTTCAACAAGTTCAGAATCACTGGCCCCCATACCCAGAGTTGGGAACCATGGGCGTCTCAGCCAGAATGGTAGCGCAGCTATTATCAGGACCCTTTGTGTGCCTCAGCTTCATTAGGAATATGAATATTAGAGGAGTTGGAGCATATACACTGAATGACCAATTCTGGGCCAAGGCATCTGTGCCCATGGCACTCCGTCAGGGAAATCTTAACAAGTCCTTCAGCTTCCTGTTCTGAATACTCACAAACAGATCGGCCTGCGGCATCGAAGACCCCACTGTTCGGGCACTGCTTGTTGTTCAACATTGATCTTATTTTGTCTGTAACCATGTTCTGCTTACCCAGGATATATGTTGACTATAGCGCCGAAATGTTGGCCATTGCCCAGTCCACTATTGGCAAAATTTCTCTCATTAGGTCCCTCCTCGTCTCCTTGCATACGAGCAAGCTGTAGTATTGTCCATGTACAACATCACTGGGTGCCCCTGAGTTTGCTCTGCAGGGCTAGTAATGCCTGTTTCAATCTCGCCCCCGGCAGCTTCCGATGTTGCTGTAGGATGTTTGCAAAAGCCGGTTGTCCAGTCTTCCAGTTCCTGGTAAACTGTTTCCCTGGTCTTTAGGCTTTGGAGTCTCTAAATGTATTAATAGGTGGACAGGATTTGGTAGGTTTTCTCTGTCCCCACTGTCTCCCTTTCTGTCTCCCTTGTGGCAACATGACGGATATTCCTCCGGATACTATCCATTTTATTCTATTTTTTAAGATGCACCTACGTAAGGGAGTTTCGCCCAGTTGACCTTTGAGATCGGATACACCGACCAACCCTTCAGCCACAACAGCCTCCTAACTGTAACCGCAGACAGCATGACCCTGGACGAGTCTATTGACTTTAGGCTCTGTATGGCCTCTACATTAGCCAATACCTGCACCCTTTTCTTCAGAGCTTCCTCAATATCTGTCATCCCCACCTTCATTGCTCTGAACAGCGCTGTGATTGCCACCACCGGCTTTCACAAGACCCCCGACTGCATATAAATGCATTTCAAGTCCAGATCGGTCTTCCGATCCAAAGGATCTTTAAAGGACACGCTGTCCTCCATGGGTAACATTAGTGGTCTTGCGAGACATGTCTACTACAGGTGGAGCATCTAAGGTTTTCGTGTCTTCCAATTTAAACGGATATAGCTTACCAATTGTATTTCTCTGGGAAGGTTTCCTTTCAGTGGATTACAACTCGGTAGAGCTACCAGCTTCTTGGCCAGCTGAGGATAGTATTTTTCCTCATTGGCTGAATCAAGGATGTTTCATGGTGATCACCAGAGGATCTAGGAGTGTAAAATCGAAAGAGATCTGTATAATAGGCACCTCCTTGATTTCTCCAGCAATTTGGGAAACTTGGTGCTGGCACGTTTGCTCTCGTGGCTTCAGGCTCCTCTGTAGGAGTATTAAGGGATCGAGCCTTCATCTCCTGCCTTACCACTTCCTACAGTTTGAGGTGCCAATGCCATAAAGCAGTCAAAGCATAGCTTCTTGTCTGGGACTGCCCACTTGCTACATATGTGGCATTCATCCCTAGGTGTATAGTCCCTATGACTGTAACGCCTCCCATGGCAGGTATGAGAGCAGGATCTGGATCTGAACCTGTGCCTTCTAGATGACGAAGATCTTCTCCTTGAAGGTGATCTAGAATTTTTCTTTTTCTTATACTTCTTAGCAGTATGCTTAGCTTCAGCTCTGTGCATAGGTTGTGCTTCTTCACTGAAGTAAAAAAATAGAACAGTTATGCACACATACCCAGGTCTCAAGCCCCCCCATACTATCTGGCCTGTGCCTCCTGCGCCACTATGGATCCAGGGAATTCTGCCATGCTGGAAAGAAAGGCATTAGGTCACA
This sequence comes from Gastrophryne carolinensis, assembly GCA_027917425.1. NCBI lineage: Eukaryota > Metazoa > Chordata > Amphibia > Anura > Microhylidae > Gastrophryne > Gastrophryne carolinensis. The sequence goes on along the minus strand of CM051240.1, from coordinate 146,912,179 downwards.
AAATGCTGCAAATAATAGACAGGCAGAAGGGAGGGAGGACCTGGCAGCTTACCCGCAAACTGGATGCCACTGTGCACTTGAGAGCGGCGAGCTGCAGGCTCTCCTAACCTTTATAGGAACATGGCGCAGGAATCCGCCTCTGCTGCCCACAAACAAGATGGCGGCTGCCACTTCCAGGCATACTGCGCACGTGCGTCACCCAATGCGTGACAACACCACCCCCTATGGACATTCTGGTTCTTCTCTTGTCCATCTGTGGCTTCTAATGGCGGTGAAGCTGCTGCCAAATGTGCCTCTTAGCCTCAGAGGTCCCAGGGGTGGTGGTAGTGGAGTTAAACCGGACCTTCACCATGATTTAATGAAAAGCCCAAACTCTTAAAAAACAATTCCTCAGCATCTAAAATTAATATATTTTACATGTTTAGTCACTAATTTATTATACTTTCCCCCACTGGGCTGCAACTCTGTTCGGGAATTTAGGATACGGGCGCCGCCATCTTGACTCAGAAGCATCACACTTACTGAGGAGAGGAGAGTGGGATAAGGTACAGGGGGGCGGGTTATAGCTGTGCTTTGCTCAGACAGAGCAGAGCTGCGGTCAGGGAAAGGTCAGCAGTCCCAGAATGCAGAGCAGCACAGTCACTTCCTGTTTGCAGGCACTTCCTGTTTGCAGGCTGCCTGCAAAAATGGCAGCTTCCATAAGCCGCCATCTTGGATGTTTAAAGGCTTATAAAATGCAGTAGATGCAGGTAGGATGATTTTTAATGTGAGCATTCTGTATGTACAGGGTGTGGGAAACATATAAGATAGACTCTTATTTAGAGTGAAGGTCCGCTTTAACAGACGTTTAGCCTGTGTCTAACAGCATCCAGTGCACAGCCCGGGGTCGCCATAGGCAGCTGCTCCCCACAGTCCTGGGCAACACCATGGCAGCAACAGTGTGGAAACTCAAGACTCATAGTCCAGCATGCTACCAATTGAGCTATAGAGCCGGCTGAATCCAAGTAACACTTTGCATTTAATAACTCTGTATTTATCATAACACAAGTCTCTCCCACTGTCCTCGCTAGCAATATGCAAGTCCCGACTGCCTCTCTCCTCGTTAGCAATAAACACATTCCCAATGCCTATCGATGAAACCCTGCCCTTTACTTTTCACATTTCCCTCCTCTGCCCCCCTTCCCTACAGTAAGCTGCGCCACTCATCTTCACACGCAGCTCCAGGGAGGTGTTCTCCCCTGCAGTTCCATTTGGTTTGCTCCCAGGTGATGGCCCTGTCACCCAGCATTTGCAGCAGCTGCCATTTGACACCTGTCTAATATAGACTTACTTTTAAGCCACACATTTACTGCTCAATCCACCATTTACCTACATTACAAATACCATTTCATTCTAAGTTCCCATCAAAAATTTGCAATAGTGCTCCTTTAAGGTGCAGGTCTTTGTTGTGGGAGCTAAGAACTGTTGGGACAGAATGGCAATAGAATTGTATTAAGATACTTTGTTCACATTCATCCATAGTGATCAGATTAGAGTCGGAATGGTTTGAGAACATCCTCTTCTGGGAAAGCCCTGGTAGGCAGCCTGCGGTTCAGGAAACTACAGTATGTCCCAGATTGTCTTTCATATTCCTCTTTGTCAGACTACTTCACAGAACACAGAGGTCTCCATGCCACTATTGCCTACGGAAAATTTTTCATTCTCCCAAAGAACCACCTCAGGTCTTCTTTAACCCTTTAAGTGCCAGCCTGCCTACCCAGGGCTGTGGAGTCGGAGGAAATTTTGGGTACCTGGAGTCGGAGTCGGCAAACAATGCACCGACTCCGACTCCTACTAAATTTTGATTTAGCAAGTTTAGTTGAATCTGTTTTTATTGGTAAATCAAAGAAAATACATACAAAATGTGGTACACAGTACAGCAGAACATGCATTAAACAGACCAACATTACAATAGCTTTACATAGTGCCATAACAGTTCCCCGATATCCGTTATCCCGCCCTAAGAACATTGGGGGCGCCAAGCCGGCGCGCTGCGGGAATCCCACCCCCGTGTCATAATGAACCAAAGCCTCTCCGGTCCAACTCCACGGCCACTCAGGCACGACAGGGTCCCGGACGATGAACAGGGGACTCCTGTTCTTCCCTAGCAATTGGCATCAAGCCGAGGGCTCCAAGAATCAGACCGGAGACCGCTGCAACCACGTTACATCAGCCGATAACAAGCCGAACCCCACGGAGCCCGGCACACCGACCCCGCCACCCAGCCAGGGGGGACATCCCGCATGGCACAAATCAGTAGCTGAGTAGATATAATGCAACAAAATGTGATAGTAACCAAGATAAAAAATACCAGGTAACAAACCTATAAACAGGAGAGGGAAAAAGAGAGAGGGGGAGGGAGGAGGGGTGGTAAAAAAGGAAAAAGGGGGGGAGGGGAAGTGCCCTGAGCCGGACCAGAAGTACCGACCCTTTCATCGCAGTAGCCTTTGCTCAGTGCTAGACTAGAGTACAGTACGTTGCCCATTGGCGTCCACACTGTATCATCGTATTATTGTATTAGCGCTCTGAAACGATCTGAGTCCCGGAAGTCAATCCAACAGGCTCAAGTTGTGATGATGATGTATTTTCCTATCAAGCCTTTATCGCCCAGGATGAGTTCCTCCATTCGTCTAATATGTTCAAGCTCCACTACCCACTCAGCCAGGGAAGGGGACCCCCGTGTCTTCCAGTGTCTAGGTATAACAGCTTGCGATGCCGATAGAAAGTGCCGAAGTAAACCCTTTTTGTGTTGAGATATGGAGCCCTCTATAAGGGAGAGGAGGGTTAACTGAGGTGTGTTGTTCACTTTCGTGCCCGTTGTATCAGTGTGTATATCCAAGACCCTTTCCCAGAAAGATCTAATAACTGGGCACCCCCACCATATGTGCGTCATATTTCCCTCCTCTGCCAGGCAACGCCAGCACCTACTTGAAGTCTGGGGTGCATATTTATGGATGTCCGCCGGACATCTGTACCACCTTGAGATTATCTTAAAATTCCTCTCCTACGCCGCCCCCTCCAAGGTGGATTTATGCGTCAGGCTAAACATCTTAGATAGATCTTCCTCCAAGAAGGGCTGACCCATCTCGTTCTCCCATCTGGCTATGTACCCCACTGGGTTTGAATGTATATTGGACACCAGTGTATGATACAGTACGGAGAGAGCATGGGGTACATGTGTCTCAGAAGAGAGAAGCTTCTCAAGATCCGTCAGCGGATGGCTCATCATCTCACCCAGGCGATGGGAAGATATATAGTTAGCCAATTGTCTGTGAAGGAACCAGGACACATGCACCCCAGGGAGTTGTGCTCTGATTACCTCCAGTTTTGGGAAGCCCGACTCCCCCATGATATGCCATAAACGCGGGTCTGCCGCCGCCTGCCATCCCAGAAAGGACGAGACCCCCACTCCAGGCGCAAAGTCCGGGTTCCCAAAAATGGGAGTCAAAGGTCCCGGACGCCGAGCCAATGGAAATTTTGAGGTCAGTTGGTCCCAGACTGTAAACAAGTGCTGCGCCAGAAAGGGTAGGGATTTAAGAATGCGCCTGGGTTGAGGCCCCATCCAGGGCAGAGAGACCAACGGGAGGGGCGATAACCCCTGATTTAGCAAGTTTCAATGTCCCAATTCACAAAAAGTTATAATTAATGACTTCTCTATTGTAAGAATAAAGACCAATGCATGCAGTGCCTCACGTAACCGCAAAACGAACACGTTAAGTGACCGTGAAGAAGCATGCTTTTCATGTGCTTCACTATATGGCACGCAGCGCACAATTAGAAGCGGCAATACTTATACTTTGCATAGTGTTGTGTTCTGCTGTTACAGGGAACCCATGGGTAACCTAGCCTCTCACTGATAAGGGATTAAGTAAATATGTTTTTTGCAGGACTAGAGACACTTGTATAAGTGAAGGGAATGGAGGATCAATAGTTCAAGACTGAAGCTGTACCATTGGAAAAACTGCTGTCATTCAGCAAAAGGCTATAAAAACTTGTAAACTTCGATTGTTAGCTTAAACTTTAAACATGACTATGGGATTCTACTAGGGAAATCATGTTTTATAATAAAGGCCCCTTTCTGGATCCTCCCACTGCCCTATCTTCAGCAGAAGATCAGCACACAGAAAGGAGAAGGCAGCTTCTGCCCAACTACCTCTCTCTGCTAGAAGTAATGACATGTATGTTGCCTTTCTTTCCTTCAAAGAATGTATAAAATACATTCACATATTAATACAGAGGAGTCGGAGTCGGAAGTACAAAAAACTGAGGAGTCGGAGTCGGAACATTTATCTACCGACTCCACAGCCCTGAGCCTACCTGGAGTTTTTGTCACCCTTTGCACTATTATGCGCTCCCCATGTTCAACTGTGATTTTTGAACGGATTTCCCAGGAAAATTTATATATTGTTTTTTTCAGCAGAGTCTGGGCTTTAACATGAAATGTCTTGTTTGTCATTTTTTAGGTGTATTCTCAATATTTTTGGGTAAAATATGTGCAAAAAAAAAAAATCTATTTTTTACAATTTGTAGTGTTTTTTTGTAATAAAAAATGTAAGTTTGTCAATAAAATCTTATTGCGTGTGAAATCCCAAATTCTCCCAGTTACAGTGATGCCACATATGTATAGGTAGACACCCTTTCCTGCCCAGGAGACTCCCCCAAACTGAAACAGCGCTTTAGGGGATTTTCTGGATTTTTTCTGGAAGTAATCCCTCATGTATTCTTTTGTTGCAAAGAGTTTCCCTAAAAAAAGGATAAAAAAGCAGAATCAAAGCCACATTTTCCTAAAATAACTATATACAAACAAGAAAAAACAAAATTAATCTGAAAAAGCAACATCCCCCGAACAGAACAATACCCAACATGCATTGCTACTGTCAAGGGAAGAGTTGCCAAACAACCCAAAGTAAAGCATGTGCGTAACGGTAATTTTACTTGAAAATTTCAGCTCTGCAGACAAAGTGCGCACCTTGCGATTTTTCAACCAAAACAACCCTTTACATTTGGAATATCCCCCATAAACCATATATTCCCTGAAAGTACACATGTTAAGCTATCTAAGTGTACCCAGCTTGTTGTAGTGGGCTCATCTTTCTGAAATTAATCCATCAAAGAATTCTTTGGTTGCGCAGGGTTTCCCTAAAAAAAATTTATAAAAAAGCTGAATAAAAAACACCTTTTCCTAAAATATAAATATGCAAACCAGAAAAAACAAGCTAAGTCTGAAAGCGCAGGGTCCCCCGAACAGAACAATACCCAACATGCATAGGTAGTATTAACCCTTTCAATTGCCAGCCTACTTGAGATTTTGTCACCCTCTGTTGACAGGTCATTTTTCCCCATTTTGCGCCATGCTTTGCGCCATTTTTGCTGGAATTTTCAGGAAAATTATATATTTTTTTTTTTTTTTTATTTTATTTTTTTTTTTTTGCAGCAGAGTTTAGGCTTTAACATGAAAGGTCTTGTTTGTAAATTTTATTTTGTTTTTTACAATATTTTTTTTAGAAAATTGACTCCTTTATTTTAAATAAAAAATTTATTTTATTAAGGAAAACCATATTGCATGTGAAAGCCCCATTTCTACCGATTAGAATGGTACCACATATTTATCGGTAGCCCCCTGTTCCTGCCCAGGAGACCCCCTAACTGAAACAAGTATTTTATAACATTTACAAATAAAATACAACTACCATCCACACTACAAAGAGTTAAATCGAGAAAAAAAAATAAGAGTTCCCCCCCCCTCCCGGGGGTGGGGGGGACCCCATTTTTTGGGGGGGGGATTATTAAGAGTTAAAAAGCAACCAGCCCGAGACCAGCTATGCCGGGCTTGTAGAAATAGGGCGCAGAGGCCAGCTTTTGTGGCCCCTGGCCCTGCAGGCTACAAGCCCGCATAGCCCGGGCTCTTCTGCCCCCCCCCGGGCTTTGGGGAGGCAGGTAATGGGGGTGCCGGGGGTTAATGGCAAGTCACCCACTAGTCGCAGGTGACTTGCCATCCCCCCAGCCTTGTGAACTGGTATAGGGGTCATGGACCCCTTACCAGTTCACAAGGGGTTAAATGTAAAAAAAAAAAAAAAGACACAAAAAATCTTTATTATTTTTTTTTTTTTTTTTTACTGTACTCACCTCCGAACCTGGGTCCCTCGTCGCTGTCCCGCGCCGCTGTCACTGACACTGACAGATGCCGGTGGTGATCGGCGCAGGGCTGACAGATGCCGGAGCTCGGAGGGGGTATAGGAGGATGGGCGGGGCTAGGGGGCGGCTGCCATCGGCGCCATTACAAGAGGTGAGGACCCGGAAGAGGGTCCTCACCTGAAGCCTGCGCAGCCCAGGGGGGGCATCGGACCCCCCCCCTCCGGTGAAGATGAGACCGAGAAGAGACCGAGAAGAAACCGAGGCAGAAGGATCGGGCGCGGAGGTGAGTAAATGACAGTTTTTTTTGGTTTTTTTACAGCCGAACTGTTAGCGTTGGAAACGGGGGGGGGGGCGGCCGGTTTCGGGCCCCCTCCTGAAGACGGAGGACGACAGGGGAGGGATCGGATGCCCCCCCAGGAAGAGGGGACCTCCAGCTACACATGGATACCAGAGGTAAGGGTTTTTTTTTTTCTATTTTTTAACTGTGGCATTTAAAGTGTTAGACACTAGAGCTACTGTATACAGTGGTTTACTCAGCAACATGAACCAGTAAGTAAATTAATAAATACATAAATGGAAATGTTTTCTGCTGATTGCCTATGGTGCAATATATGTTCAACATCGTAGAAACTTTCTAAAAAGGAGTCTTTCACTGCCTGTCTGAGCGTTATAAGCAGAAGGCAGGACAAACTTTCTGTCCAAACTCCTCCTGGTGTGCCACATATTCCAGATGTATTTCACTGATGAAGATTAAGAAAAAAGCTCAGTTACTTTGTGTATTGCATATGGTAATGTGCATAAAAAGGTTTTATTTGCCTGCAAAGTTAGGGCAGGAGGTGTGGTGTCGATCAGCTTCAGGCAACAGTGGAAGAAAAAGAAACAACCATTTGGTGTTCACTTCTTACTGATCACACAGTTAATAAGTAATTTTTCTTGTAATGATTTTCCAGATGTACACAATCTAGCAGACATTACTAATAAGCCCCAATTACATAAGCATTGACTTTAAATACATACCTAAAATATGAGATCATTCTGATGCCGAGATCACCACACCTTGGTAAGTCTTCACTGAGCAACAAACAAAGCAGTCCTGCGACTCCTAACACTTTGAAATCAATAAAAAACATGCTGTTTCATGCATAGCAACCAGCATGGTAATTTGCCTAGTGCAGCATTTGTGTGAGAAAAAACACACTATAGCAGTTCATATTAAACGAAATCTATTAGGAAAACTATATCAATGTTTTTATCTACTTTAGGGATGCTCAACCTTTTGACAAGTGCGGGTCACTTAAAGTGGACCAACACCCTCCCGTGATCGGCCCGGGAATCTATAAGATTCCCGGACCGATCAGACCCCTGACTGCGGGGCACCCCGCTGTGTGAAACCCCCCAGAAACCCCTAAATCCCTACCTTATCCACGATCCAGCGGCGCCCGCCGCCGCCTCCCGCGCGTCCCTCTAGCAGGACGCGCACCAGCGCCGACCATTTGTGAATGGGCGCGCTCTCTTGTCCGTCGCTCACGTGGGAGCGAGGAGAGGTGTGTTTTTCGGGGTTTCTGGGGGGTTTCACACAGCGGGGCACCCCCCGCCGAAGTGGACCAAAACCCAGGATAGTCAAAATCCTGGGTGTTGGTCCACTTTAAATGACTGGAACCTGGTTGCAGCCCACAATAAATAGGTTCAGATTTTTTGTTAATTTGGATTAGCATAATGAAGATTTCCTACAACAATCTGGATACCCACTGTCTCCCTAAACTCTACTTGTATGTCTTTCCACCACACCCCTACATTCATATGTCTCCATACAATACAGGCTGACTGGAGTTTGGGGTTTTGCTATAAACAGCCCACACCAAACAGTCAGAAAGTCAATGGTCTTGGCTGCCACCAAGTTGTTTACAAGGTTGATACAATGTTTAAGGAGCTTTCAGAGCAGTGATGAATCATTACCGCAGATGATTCTGGCTGAAATGAAAGCATTATTTCAAAGATATTCGGGGTTATTTTGACTGTAAGGCTGTTTTTGTCAGAAGCAGGGATGTCAAAATTGTGGCAAGATGGCCACCACCATGCAGTTCATTAGCAAAGAATCTGCCTGCTATTTCACAACATTTGCATGGATAAGCCAGTGCTTTCCTCCTATATCACTCTGTGACCCCATTACCCACCTTTACCACATTTGGTCCCCAAGCCGCAGGTTGAGCATGCTTGATCTACTTGGAGGTGAACATGGGGAGACCTGGGAGAATTCCCAGTAGTCCGCACTGCTTAGTTGCCGGTTGGGCTGCTGTTTATCACACCCCGTCCAATTCCTGCCTTCCTATACTCCTTCCCAGCACTTCTAGGCCTGGCCTCACTGTACCCCATTAGTGAAGAAACCCCAGTCCATGTTCTGCCCTCAATGCCAAAAGCCTTAGTTCTGCTTCAAGACACATATACTTTAATCTTGAGCAAACATATCTACACAGTTAGCTTAGCAGTGTTTGAAGAGACACAATTTAGCATAAAAGCACCAGGAGTCTCCTTTACAAGTTTAGGACAGTATTGAAATGAAGCCCTGACTAGACTGGATCTATGCATCTAGGTTTTTATAAAGCCAATAGGAAGGGCAGGCGCACACTGATCCACAAATATTAAAACATATTTTTAATTTTCATTAGCATTTCAGCCATTATGAGAGCAGCAGTGAATTTGAGTCTTTAATTTAGGCTTTTTATTTCTAGAGTTAGTTTTCGTTAGTGTGAGGCAGAACTAGAATCACTGAAGAAAACCTCCAGACAAAAGGTAACTGATCGGACAATTTGAATGCGTGTCCACAAAGTGCTCACCTGAAAGCCAGTCGGATTTGTGGGGCTGACAAGCGCACAGTGATGTGCAAGGCCACTGGGCAAAGCTGATGAGCTGCTGGCATGGCGTAGCAAGTCATGTTTGTATATGAAAGAGGTAAACGGTGGTTGCAAATTATGGGACTTTCCCAGGGATGGATGCCCCTGTGCTGGAACCCCCACATTTAGTGCAGGTTGCAGCGTCTCAGTCAAAATGACACCCTTTTTGGATGTCCCCAAGCCTAACAACCCGCATCCTTTGCATCTCATCATCTAAGCCAGTGATGGGAAACCTTTTTTGGGACAGAGTGCCCAAACGGCAACCCAAAATTTGATTTAAACTGCACCAACAGCCTGGCACAGTTGAGAAAGAAAGGTAGTGGCCAACAGAAAGCCCAGCAGCACTTCCTGTTTGCAGATGGCTGCCATCTTGTTTTTAAAATTTACCACAGCATGAGTTAGAAAATGTTTTTTTTTTTTTTTTTTTGCAGCAATCTAAATTGTCCTGGGGAAGGATGAATATGAACACTGTTTGTTGTGTTAGTCTGGTTGAAGTCATTTACTCTGGTGAAAGAAGGGAGATGAAAAAAAAAAAGTGTGTGTACTGGAAAGATGAGGGGTGCCCAGAGGGAGGGCTCCAAGTACCATAGGTTCGCCATCATAGGAAGCCTCAAATAATACAAGGCCCGTGTTTGGGGTTCTAACAGATGGCGGTCAAATAGAGAAAAAGGAATATTGTGCCCCCCCCCCCATCTGACACATTAAAAACATAACTACATGTGTAAGTGAGAAGTTATGGTGGTCATCACTGCTGCCACAGTCCTGAAAACTATGCTAAGCTTTATTTTGCAGTTAAAATGGAACTCTCCAGGCATTTTTAAGAGGAACTTACGAGGCCCTGGAGTCTAAAACAGAAGCACTCACCTTCTCCTGGAGCCCCATCTGTGCACTCCGTCCGCATCCCAGCTCACTTCTAGCCCCGCCTGTGCCCAGCCTTCCTGAATGGGCAGCGCAATCACGCCACGGCTGCAAGGTGGCCAGGGCATGCGTGTGGCAGTGCGCTTGGCTGCATAGCCGTCAGCGGCGTCGAAGGGAGCCGAGTGACAGTGAGCGCGCTGATTGGCTGGGTGCGCCACTCAGCCAATCAGCTCACTCTCTCTCACCCGAGTCTGCGCTGTTGTAGCGAAAGGAAGGCGAGTAAAACAGGGCGACTATGGTGGGTACACACAGCGGGGCATCCTAATTCGGGATGCTGCCGAAGAGAGGAACAACACACAGGAAAGTGAAATTCACGTGTGTTGTTCCTCTTATAGCTTGGTGGTTTAAAACATATCAGGGGATCTTGTACCGCTGCATGCGATTTCTCTGCCATCTGGCCACTACTCGCTCCAATCAATATACCATTCCATTCACTGTACCCGGGCAGGGTGCTAGGCACTGCCTCAGATTACGCCCCCTTGTTCCAGGCAATAAATAAAGTACAAACATTGCTGGATTATATGTCCTACAGTGTACATTCTTTTTAACACCAGAAAACAGTTGTGTGTGAGGAGGTAAGTATACGGCCTCAGTTTTGTCTTGGACCAGAATTCTACCCTCTGTAATCCTAAGCCTCCAGCTACTGTAATGGCCTATATCTGGCCACCACTAACCTGGCATTCAGCTGAGACACCCAGATAGGGAAGCCAGAGCTCACCTGATTCCCCCACAGACCGCCATGTACCTCACAGCACATATGAAGTGACACAGCAGACAAGGAAGTGACTGTAGCCATCCTCTTACCTCAGGAAATGGCAGCATGAAACGGCCATCCATTAGTTAGTGCCCTCCACACAGCTCCATAACTGCCGCCTCAGATGACGTTTCTCCCTTTTACCTCAGCAAGTCGTCAGCTCTACCTGTAATGCCACACGAGCATCCTACTGGTCTGACCAGTTTCATTGCACCTAGTCTCCACCCTTTGCTCGCTCACAGCCTAGCACGGCAGCAGGTGTATTGTGCCGCCCATAGTGTGACATCACACTGGGCTGTGGCCGCCGCTTCCCCTCGCAGTCAGTCAGTGAGTCTAGTCTGTGACAGAGGAAAGGCGCCGCCACTGCCTCCCTCCTCTTCCTCCCTCTGACGCGCACTGTACAGACCTTGCTGCCTCATATCGAGCTGGAGCCGCTACTGTGCGCTGCTATACATCCCGTTTACTGCGTCATCAGTCGATCTCCTATATTCACCTGAGAAGACCAGCAGGGATTACAGTGTGTTTAGTGGCAAAAGTAAATATGGTGGGGCCCTGGTGCGAACATTATAAATAGTAAACTGTTTTCTGTATTTTTAAACAGAACAAAACCCTGGAAAGTCGGGTTTGCTGTTATGTGTGAAACACAGTGGACACCGCTATTCGTATGTCACACACCCCGCTTCAGAATAGTCATTACACTTGGGCTATACTGACCTGTAGAGGGCGATCTTGCAAAGATGTCATGAAAAAAAAGGAAGCCCCTCCCCATCCATAAATACCTGGGACCTCCCACTCATTACCCAGTCTTTCATCTCTGCAGTCGGCTTGCAAGTCAGAAGATGGATGTCTCCTCCTTGCAGGTAGCCGGGGTTATCCCCGGCCCTCTTGTTGGTCTATTTCTGCCTGGACCCACTTTAATTAAAATTCCCCTTGCCTCCCAGCTTAGGCTGCTGGTCCAGGCAAGGGTAGACGGCACCTTACGGTGCTTAGGAGCTATGCTCCACCGTGAGACCCCATACTAAGGGGTAGGCAGTTGCCCGGGTTGGTGATCCCGGAGTGGGATGCCCCGTCCCTTGCCCTTCCACCTTTGGTGTGATTTCCCCTCTCCCGGTCACCGATTGCTCCCTAAACGGGGGGGGGGGGGGGGGGGGGCTTTTCCCTTGAGGATTGATTGATTGTTTTTATTGAAACTGTGTTTTATTAGTGTGTGTGTCTTTATGTTACACCTTGGCCGGCGCCGGCTGTTGCTGCGGTGCTGGCCATGGACAAGCGGTTTTTCTTTCGTTGGGGGAGCTTCTTCCCCTCAGGTGCAGTGATGTGGGGGGGGGCGGGTGCTTGTCGTGATCCTACGGCCCGCCCCCGTGCTGCTGGCGCCGCTGCGGAGCCCGGCCACTGGCTGGGAACCGCGTTCTGTCGGGGAAGAGGGTGGGCGCATAAATATATATATTTATATATTTTTATAATGTCACACTGCTCAGTTTATGTGTGGGGCATGTTGTGTTTGTGATTAGCCCTTTTCCTTATATCTTCCAGGTGGACTCTTATTGGATTTTTAAGGGGTCCTCCCGGTCCTAGGGTCCCTGGGTTTGATTAGGGCTCCCTATAAATCCTCCCACGTGGGACTTAAAGGGGCATCCCGGGTTGCTTAATAGCGTAATTCCCTTGGGTCATTGCGACTACCATTAAAATCACCATATGGAGGCTCCCCAGGATACCGGGTTTGGGCTCCCCTCGGGGCAATCCCGGAAGTGTGTGGGGCATCCCTTTCGGGGGATAGCAGGCTATAACGCGGCAGTCGGGGGTCCAGGCGTCTGGGTCAGCGCCGCTGGCCTCATCTCCTACCCCACCCAGTCTGATCCGTACCCCGAGTGATGTCGTCACGGGTGGGGAGTTGCAATCTGATGTGTGTGCCAGATTGGCCAATCTTGAGAAATTATTTTCTAGCGCTGTGGCCAGAAAGGCCACGGCTAAGAGAAAGCACTTGTCTTCTTGTGATTTTGATGAGTTTGATTCACTTGACTGGTCTGAATATTCCCCGCTAGAGGAAGGGTAATTATTTGAGGAATCTGATGGTTCTGACGATCAGCAATTTGTTGGCGCTGATACCGAGCAGGGGCAGGGGGATGCCGTGGATACCCCTAAGGTCCTGGCTCATCTTTTTCGAGGTTCTAGCTATTTCTCCTCCATAGGAGGCTCCTCCGCAGAAGGGGGAGTTCTTTGGGACTTCTAAGCCGCGCTTGGAATTCCCAAATCAAAAGCATTTTGATGGCATCATTCTTAAGGAATGGGAGAGGCCTACTCGGCTTCCGGGTGTTCTTCAGGGCTGGGATAAGAAATATCCTTTTCTGGTGGACGCGGTGAAGCACTGGTCGTTCCCTCCCGAGGTTGATGCCCCCGTGTTGGGGTTGTCTAATTGTTCTATTTTGCATTCTCCTGACTCCACCACCCTAAAAGATGGTGAGGACAAGCGCATTGATCAGATGGCTTGTCACGGTTTTGCCAGTGTCGGTTCGGCCTTGCGGCCTGTTTGTGCTTCGGCGCTTTTGGCGGTAGCTACCAGGTCGGTTGTTAGGGACCTGTTGACTACTTCCAGGCTTGACCCGGCTAGTGATGAGTTCACCTCCCTTAAGCGGTGCGAATTGTTCATGTCCTTTGTGCTAGCCGCCCTGGATGACACCATGGTGATGTGTAGTAGAACTTCGGCCTTGCTGGTGGCTATTCGACGGTCGGTTTGGTTGCGCCAGTGGGCAGCTGATTTTGTGGCTAAGAAGTCACTTACGGGTCTTCCCTTCGTGGGGTTGCGGCTTTTTGGAGAAAAATTGGATTCGGTCGTGAAAGGAGGCAAGTTACCTCAGCAAAAGAAGCAGCGTCGTCCCTTTCGGGGGGTGGTCTCCTTTAACCCTTCCTTTCGTGGGGCCAGAGCGGGCAGGGGATTGGCCTTCTCTTCCTCCAGAGGTGATTCTTGGAACAGGGGCAGAGGACGTGCCCGTCCAGGTCACACCTGGGGTTCTAAACCCAAGCCCACTGCCAAGCCAGCTCAGCAATGAGGGGGCACCCTCACCCTTGCGGGTGGGGGGACGGCTGCGACACTTCTTCCAGGTCTGGGACCAGGAGGTCTCAGACAGATGGTTTCTGGAAGTGGTGTCTTCCGGTTACAAGCTGGAGTTCGAGATCCGGCCCCCTCCCAGATTCTTCAGGTCTCGGGTGTCTTCGGAATCCTCTGGCCATGCAAGGGCTCCGAGTGGCTGTAAGGAATCTTCTGGACATGGCTGTCATTTGCCCGGTTCCTTCCTCGGAAAGGCCCCTGGGCTACTATTCCAATCTGTTCACGGTGCCCAAGAAGGACGGCTCCGTTCGTCCCATCCTGGATCTGAAGCTCCTCAACAGGTTTATCCGTCCCAGGAAGTTCCGCATGGAAACTCTGCGTTCAGCCATAAATTCACTTAGTCAGAGGGACTTCATGACGTCCATAGACATCAAGGATGCTTATCTGCATGTTCCTATCTTCCCTGCACACCAGAGATTTCTCAGGTTTGTGGTGGAGTCTTCCCTCTCCCCGTCCAGGGTGGTGTCATTTCTGGGAATGTCTCTGGATACTTCTCAGGCCAGGGTGTTCCTTCCTCGTCCCAAGGTTCTGTTGCTTCAGCAATTGATTCAGCTTCTTCTGTCCCACCCTCATTCGTCAATCCGGCTGGGGATGCGACTGATGGGATTGATGGCTTCCTTCGAGGCGGTTCCCTTTGCTCAGTTTCACACAAGGACGCTCCAGCTCCATCTTTTGGCGGTTTGGGACAGGTGTCTGCTGTCGTTGGATCAGTCTTTTCTGATGTCCCCCCGGGTTCGGCATTCCCTTCGGTGGTGGATGGAACCAAGCAATCTGATGAGGGGCAGATCCTTTCTGACCCCTCGTTGGGAGACAGTCACCACGGATGCCAGCCTTTCAGGTTGGGGGGGTTTCTGGAAAGATCTTCAGTTTCAGGGACTGTGGGGGCCTCAGGAGGCTCACGACCCCATCAATGTTTTGGAGCTGAGAGCCATCAGGTTGGTTCTGTTTCACTTGACTCCAGTCACTTCAGTTACAGGGCTTACCGGTTCAAGTTCGGTTGGACAATCGGACGGCGGTCGCCTACATCAATCACCAGGGAGGGACTCGCAGCAGGAGTTCCCTCAGAGAAGTGTCCTTGATTCTTGCCTGGGCGGAGAGCAATGCATCTCGGCGGTGTACATTCCGGGAGTGGAGAACACGGAGGCGGACTCCCTGAGCAGGTGCTCATCTCGCTGGGGGAATGGTCTCTCAATCCCAAGGTTTTTCGGTCACTTTGCCACAAGTGGGGGACTCCGGAGGTAGATCTCTTTGCCTCTCGTCACAATCACAAGCTTCTGGCATTTGTGTCTCTCTCACGGGATCCTCTGGCTTTGGCAGTGGATGCCATGTCTCTGAGCTGGAGGGATCTGGGGTTCCTGTACCTGTTCCCTCCGTTCCCTATGGTGGGCATGGTGGTGCGCAATCTGGCTCTAGAAGGGGTGCCAGCAATCCTGGTGGCTCCAAGATGGCCAAGGCAGGTTTGGTTCGCAGACGTCGTTCGGCTGGCAGTGGATCAGTTCGATCTGCCCCTTCTGCCGGATCTGCTCACTCAGGGTCAACTACTTACCCCAATTTACCAATGCTGGCTTTGACGGCGTGGCTGCTGAAACCTCCATTTTAAAGGAGGAAGGTTTTTCTGATGCTGTGATTCAGACTCTTGTTAGCGCTAGGACGAGGTCTTCCTCTACCATCTACTATAGGACTTGGAGGTCTTATATTGATTGGTGTGAGGTCAGGGCCTTGTCTTGCAGGGTGTTTTCTATCCCTAGGATTTTGGATTTTCTGCAACATGGTCTGGACTTGGGGTTCCAGCTTAGTACATTAAAAGGGCAGGTTTCTGCCCTGGCGGTTTTCTTTCAAAGGTCTTTTGCTCTTCATCCTATGGTTAAGACTTTTTTCCAGGGGGTTACGCATGTGCGGCCTCCTAGGAAGCCTCTTCTCCCTGTTTGGGATTTGAATTTGGTGCTTTCTGCTCTTCAGGGTCCTCCTTTTGAGCCATTGCAGGATATTGCTCTTTCTATGCTCACTCAAAAGGTTGCCTTTTTGGTTGCTATCACCTCAGTTCGGTCTCAGAGTTGGCGGCTTTGTCCATTCAGGCCCCTTACTTTGAGAGGCATCAGGACAAGGTTGTTTTCCGCTTCAAGCCAGATTTTCTTGCTAAAGTGGTTACTGCCTTTCATCTTAATCAGGATGTTGTTCTTCCCTCCTTGTGTCCGAAGCCCAGCAATGACAAGGAGAGGGTTTTGCATTCCTTGGATGTGGTTCGCTGTGTGAAGTATTATTTGGTGACTACTTCTTCCTTTCGTAAGACTGACGCCTTTTTCGCGGTGCCCTCCGGGTCTAGGAAAGGTTTGGCGCCCGCCAAGTCTTCCATTAGTAAATGGATTCGCCATCCCATTGTTGGGGCCTATTCTGCCAAGGGGAAGATTCCCCCTTTTCGTGTTACTGCTCATTCTACTCGTGCTGTTGGGGCGTCCTGGGCTTTCCAGCATCAGGCCTCTGTTGAACAAGTTTGTAAGGCTGCTACTTGGTCTTCTGTTCACACTTTTTCCAAGTTTTATAAGGTTGATGTGCGGGCCTCAGCAGATGCTGTTTGTGGCCGCAAAGTTCTGCAAGCTGCAGTGGTTTAAGTTTGTGCATTATTGCCTTGTTTTGGATCCCCGCTCTTTATGGACACTGCTATTGGATGTCCCAAGTGTAATGACTATTCTGAAGCAGGGTGTGTGACATACTTAGAATAATACCATTTTGTGATTACTCACCTGTAAAATGGGTATTATAAGTATGTCACACACCCCGCTTCACCCCGCCCTTTGGTATTTTAATGTTACTGTTTATAATTGTCTCTTTCTGGTCCTTTTACTGCTGTCTTAATACTGGGTAATGAGTGGGAGGTCCCAGGTATTTATGGACTGGGAGGGGCTTCCTTTTTTTCAGGACATCTCTGCAAGATCGCCCTCTACAGGTCGGTATAACCCAAGTGTAATGACTATTCTGAAGCGGGGTGTGTGACGTACTTATAATACCCATTTTACTGGTGAGTAATCACAAAATGGTATTTTTCACTTACCTCTTGCTGGTTCCAATGGTGCATGTGTGGGCTTCTGTCCAATAGGAGCCTTCTACCAAGTTTGTATTATTAGGCAAACAACTAGAATGGGAAGGGCGCACTCCCACCGGAATGGCTGGGGCAGGAGTACGAGGGGGATGCCTAGGTCAACCCAGGTAGGTAGGTAGGGTCGACCCAGGTAGGTTTTGTTATACTTTAATTCAGTAGCATGCAGCTAGACCACTAAAGACTGAAAGCACCCCATAAGAATGATGCTTCCTTACGCTAATGGTGACAAGTGAGCACAGATATGATAACTAAAATGGAGGAGCAACAATGATCGCCCCCCTTGATCTTCTAGGCCCGGGTGCGGTTACACCACTCTATAGTTATGTCTCTGAGTATGTCAGAAACAGGGCTGGACAACAAAGGTTTCAGTATGGGGAGCAAGCCAAATCAACAAGTCAACCCGTCTACCATTTGAACTAATAAATATGTTTTTTTGGACCTCTTACCAGTTCACAAGTAGTGAAACTGAAGAAATACACAATCTCCATTCCACTGTACTCATCTCAGCCGCCTTTCCCAGGGGTAGGCAGAGTTCTTTCTATTTCAAACAGTTCCAAGGGCTCCTTCATGGCTCAGCATTTGGGCTACACGGGGACAAACCCTGTGTACCATACTGTATGCAGATGGGAGAGCCTTTTATACACCACAGACAGAGCCCTCAATCACATGGAGGGGAGTCACCAGGGGCCCCCCAGAGTAAGATGCCAGGGTAAGAGGATAGGCAATCTCTGTTCCTTGAACTCTAGATGCCGATGTGGTGGCCACTGCTGCTGTCAGCAGAAGACATGTCACTGGACCCCACAGAGGATGGTGTCCAACGCTTGACAAGGAAGATTATGAAGGAAGTGTGTACAGTTAAACTGGACCTTCACCATGATTTATTGAAAAGCCCAAACCCTTTAAAAACGATTCCCCAGCATCTAATATAAGTTTTAAGTCCCTTATTATTCTTTCCCCCACTGGGCTGCAACTCTGTTCAGGACTTTAGGATACGGGCGCTGCCATCTTGACTTAGAAGCATCACACTTACTGAGGAGAGGAGAGTGGGGTAAAGTACAGGGGGCGAGTTATAGCTGTGCTTTGCTCAGACAGAGCAGAGCTGGGGTCAGGAAAAGGTCAGAAATCCCAGAATGCAGAGCGACACAGTCAGAGGGCACTTCCTGTTTGCAGGCTGCCTGATGTTCCATAAGCCGCCATCTTGGATGTTTAAAGGCTTACAACATGCAGTAGATGCAGGTAGGATGATTTTTAATGTGAGCAATCTATGTACAGGGTGTGGGAAACATGTAAGATATACTGTTATTCAGCGTGAATGGCCGCTTTAATTTTAGTAATAAAAATGTTTTGGTAAGCCTTGAATGTGTGTGTTTTTTTTACTTTAAACTATTTGTGAACTGGCAAGTGGTCCCAAGGATACCCTCATTGCATTTTGAAGGCTTTAGGGGCCAGCAAGCCAATCGTCTCAAAATACCTACATCCTCCCCTGGGCACCAATGGCTCAGTATTCTTCCAGGAATGCACCTGGAAACAATTCACCAGCCATTCCCACACCCGTAGAAAAAAAATTGATTCTCTGCTGGATGAGGTAAGCTTTTTTCAATCTGTGTTGCATCAGGCCCAAGGTCTGAATCGCCTGAGCAAGCCTGATCACCTTGAGGGACAGTTCAAGCCAGGGGCCAAGCCATCACATATACAGTAGATTATTGAGGGCCAAGGCGTTGAATGGGTCTGCCCTGGTCAAGAGATTGGACATGGTTATCAAACATGTCTGCCACTGGTCCTTAACCTCCCCTCACAGCCCCCATTTTCTGCTTTTAGTTTAGTGCTAGTTTGTAAAGGGGCAAACCTACTCCATAAATCGTCATGGTGAGGTCTTGTCTCCTGGGGCTCAAATCAGGGTGAGAGTAGAGAAGCCAACCTGAGGAGACAAGGCCAGCCAGTATCCAGACCGTTTCTGTGCCCTTTATTCTGGAAGGCAAACTGTTTCGTATTTGTATGTGCTGCCTTGCTATCAGCTAGGTCCTGTAGGGTTTAGGTCCCACCAGACAGGTCTTTAGTGTCTCTGCTCTCAGTCCAGTCAAATGCTCTGGAACAATCAACATGGAAATGCTCCAGAACATTAATTGAATGCATGCTGGCATTTGCACATTGGGCAATCAACCTAGAAACGCTCCAGAACATTCATTGAATGCATGCTGGCACTTGCACATGGGGCAATCAACCTAGAAATGCTGCAGAGCAGGGGTCCCCAACCCCTCATATGTCCACGCAGGTGAAGTAATTAGAGCTATAGCTATAGAGCAAGCTATGTGGAGATCCACAAAACATGACCTGTTAGTGGGCCTTGTGGAGAGGGCTGGGGACCACTGCTCCAGAGCATTCATCCAATGTTTGCTGGCAATCACACTTACGCAGAACTGTTAGCAGTGCACATGTGCATACTCCCTCACAATAGCATGTGCAAGCCTGATGTATAAAATGAGCATTTTGGCTAGGACATATTGCTGTCTCAACAGCTCATCTTGATACCTCCCAAGTGTCCCTGATTTGGAGGCTGTGTCCCCCTGTCCCTCGTTCTCCTTTGTCTGTCTTTGAGGTGTAACATGCAGATCTGCAGCAATAAATGGTTCATTTGCCTATTCAAAGTGTTTATATTATTGTAACTGTTACAATGTATCTCCTATCCATCAAGCAATGACGGGGTGTGGCTTAATTTACATGTTGTCCCAATTTCCCATTCTGAAAAGTTGGGAGGTATGCATCCTGGAACCTGTGTTCTATCTGCAACCCCAGGTTTATCCTGGACCTGCCTCCTTCCTCTTACTTTGCCTACACATCTCCCACCAACGAGTATCACTTTATTTTGGTTGATTTAGCAATTTCTTGCTCGATAATCACTCCATGTAAACAGAGTATTAGTGTGAATCGATCAGCCCTGCCACTCCCATCACAGAGGACAGCACAAAAGGTAAACCCTGCTCTGGAAATATAGCTTTGTTTTAAAAGGAAAAAAGGGACCTTGCCATGGGAAACCCTTACCGATAGGAATACTTTTACGTGTGCATAGACAATGAATTTGCAGGTTCCAACCTTGGCTGTTTTCCTGGACTAGGTCACATCCTTCTTTACCCTGCTATTTGTCTCATTGTCTCATTTCCTGGGTACACAACATGGTAGGCCCTGCTGCATGGGCAAGAGAGAAAATTAGGCCTGTCTGCAGACTCCAAGCTTTGAGGTTCAGTGAGTGCCTGCCCTGGCTAGATGCCACACCTATAACTCCACCTCTGCACATTGACAAAGTTAAAGGGTAATTCCACTTTTGATGGCATTATAAGATTCCATTATTGTGTGGCAAAATGATATATTTAATGTACTAAGCTTACCTGTTGTTTTTTAATTTTCTATTTGTTTGCAACTCTGTGTTATAAAAGAAGCAACAATGTGTTGCTTCTTAGCTATGTACATCATAGTGATGATTTTGAGTTCATATCATAGTCTACCTCACTCAAGCTTGTTAATCATCTGATTGGCTAAGGCATGGGTGTCTGGCTTAACCCATTCTGCTGAAATGCAACTTCTTCAGTTTGGAACGATGACAGTTTGTATTCCAGTAGCAAAAGTTAATGGCCGGTTTCTCAACTCGATAGGACATTAGGCTGCTTAGACTTAGCCAAAGCTGCTAAAGAGTTCACCTGTTACATTGGAATAATCTTGGACTTGTAGTCCATGTGTTTTACTCAAGGCCATGAAAACCATCCCCACTGTAGCAGAACAGAGCCCCAGGAATATGAGAACTATGGAAATGATAGGTCTGGGGGCACAATCCTAACACGCATGATTATTTTACATTCCAAAAAAGGTAAACAATAAGAACACCAATAACCTGCCAAAAAGGGGGTTTTCCTTTAAAGTGACTTATTTGCCTAGGAGCAGGCACCAGGTGGACCAAGAGTCACAGTTTATCAGAGTCTGATTTAGAGATGTTGGATAAAGGGATTAACCGCAAAGAGGATGAATCTACTCAGGTGTCTATCAGAAAATGCAACAAAAACCTTGTGTCGAGGAGATGCTACAGACAACCCACTTTAGATATTTGGAGGTTTCTTCCTTTCCCCAGAAGACTTGGATGACCTCTATGTAAACATACATTTATTTCCTTATCAAAACATTTACATTTTCTCAGGTGTTGGTGCTCTTACCAGCCTTTCCAGCTACTTGGGTCAAGGTCCCAGGCACACGGCTATGCCACCGTCACCGTTCTTTTCAGGATAGGGGGTCCCAGCACTTTTTAAACTTGCATCAAGGAGATTCCATAGAGTTGCCAGGGAGATGCTTAGGGTCTGCACGACCCTAACTAACCCTCTTTTGCAGTCAGCAAACCTTGCATTAAGGAGTCTTACATTTTCTAGCAGTGTTCCCTCTGCCTGGGTACTTGAAATGTCTGCATACTGCAATGTTACACACTTCCCATTGGAAGGGAAACATTTGCCCCATGTTGGTACAGCCACTACTCGGCCCCCTGTTGGATGAATCACCGCAAAGAAAAGGCGAGTGCCTTCTTAACATGGGGTAGGAGGGCGTGGGTTTAGGTTCCTGCAGACCAAGGTACATTAGACCTTTGGCAGACTGACCTTATAGACAATATCATTATTTGTGGTAGAGAGGCACACCCTATGATTAAGACAACAGACCGTAGATACCATGTCCAATAAGATTTTCCATGTTTGTGTAGCATGACAGTCAGTCCATCTGGCTAGCAGTGACCATGACACCACATTCACAGGACAACTCGGGTTCCCAGCCATACAGGCTTAAAGGCACACACTAACTTGCTCCCATCTTATCCTCCATGGGAACACTGTAAAATAAGGCATTTCTAATGAACTCAGAAGCAGGTATTATATGATTATAGATTATTTGTAAATACCTTATGCATTTTAAGTAAAGCCACTTTCTTTTCTTCTATGTCTGGGAGGTGATTGAACTTGGAAGGACACGTCATTGTACAAGCTTTTTTATTTTTTTTTATATAGAAACAGTTTAAAAAGCAGCGCAAATATTAATTTTAAATCATATTTTCCTATTTCAGGTTTATATTTTTTTTTCTTTCTTTAACCCGTTTTTTTCTCACATCTCCTGCCTCTTCTATTTTCCCTGTCTTCTTTTCCATTCTTCCTCCTCCCCCTGACACCACCACCCCCTCCTATTTCTTCCCACCGCTCTCCTCCCTCTCCTTCCCAACCCCGCTCCCCTTGTCCTATGTCTCCTTTCTTCCTTCCTCTTTTTTCTATATCCTAATTTCCTAGATAGACCCTGTCTATTTCTATCATGGTCTCTCCTTTCTAATGTATAATTTTTCTCTGTGTATGCATATATTTTTATACCTACACACACACACACACACACACACACACACACACACACACACACACACACATATTTTCTCTCTCTCTCTTCCTTCCTTCTTTCCCTTTCTATTCTAAGTATGCAGCACGTCCTGCTCCAGATAATGATTCATAACAGACGGTATTACCTCTGCCAGAGGGCGCTAAACTGCAGAGATGGCAAAAAGAGGCCCCTCCCGGTCCATATATACCCGGGACCTCCCACAAATTCCCCAGTTTCTTCTCTGCAGTTGGCTGCGAAGGTCAGAAGATGGCTTCTCTTATCGCAGGTGAGCGGGGCTTAACAGCCCGCGTCCCTGTAGGACTATTCCCACCCGTTCCACTTATTACTTATGCCTCCCTGCTTTGGCTGCGCTGGTCGGGTGACGGTAGGCAGCACCTATCACAGTTGCTCTTCCTTGCGGAGCCTGGCTCCGACCGCAATCCCCCACCAAAGGGTAGGCGGTGCAGGTTATGGTGAACCTGATTTGGGATGCCCCGTCCGCTCTTGCCCTTCCCTGCCCTGGTCATTGGTGGGTCTTTTATTTGACATCCACTCTCCCCCCTCTCTCGTTATCCCGTTCAGGGGGGGGGGGGGGTGTTTGTGTGCTTACCGTCTTTTGTGTGTGTTTGCACTTCATTCAGGGCTCCACGCTGTCTTTCACTTGTCATTTTGAATTTGCCGCCACTGACACGCGCGCCTTCTGGCGTCCGTGGTCAGCGGCGGCATCATCATCAAGAATCCCTGCACACCCATTGGCTGTTGCGTCTGGCCTGTCTCTGCGCTTCTCGGAGGGGGCGTGGCTTGCTCTGTTGGCGCGTTCTGCGCCGGACCCTCCTGCGGCCCGCCCCTTGAGGTTCCTCCAGCGCCATTTTGGTCCTCTCCTGGTGTGATTGCTGGCTTCCCACCGCGGTCCGTGAGTGTCCCTACGGGCTTGGCTCTTATTCAATTGTCATTCCTGTGCTTATGGGGTGTCACTATTATGTCTTTCAGGTGGGATAACTGTGTTTAAGAGGTTTCTCCTGGTCCTGGCCCTTCTATTAGTTCAATAACTTTATTAGAGGCCTACACTGTTAAATCCTCCCACTTCCCTGGCGGACATTTGGGGCATCCCGGGTTGCTTATATGGCGTAATTCCTATTGGCCATTTGTGCCACCTTAATCACCAAATGGAGGCTTCACAGGATATTGTGCTCGGGGTCCCCTCGGGACAAGCCCGGCTGTGTGTAGTGTGTGGGGCATCCCCTGTGAGCGATGATGTGCGGGTCTGTGTACCCTGCACCCAGCAGGTGCTTGCGCTGCATTCTGTGACTGGGCCTGCGCCCTCTATGTCCTCACCCACTCCCCCTCGCTTGATTATGACTCCCAGTGAGCTAAATACTAGTGGGGAGTCTCAGCCTGACGGGTCTTCCAGGTTGGCTAACATTGAGAGGCTGATTGCTAGCTCTGCAGCCCGTAAGGCCCCGGCTAAAAGGCGGCATGTGGCGCCGGGTGCGTCTGCCTTTTCTTTGGAGACTGAGAATTTCCTTGATTTGTTTGTCTGATTATACCCCACTTGAGGAGGGGGAATTATTCTCGGATTCAGAGTTATCTGTTGATCAGCCTTTCAGTGGTGCTGACTATGGCTCTGATCATTGGGATGCTGATGACACCAATAGACTGTTAACTCAGATTTTTTATGTGCTTTCTATCTCCCTTCTCCCTATCTCCCTGCTGCGGCTCCCAAGCTACAGGGGGAACTTTTCAGTACTGCTAAACCACGTCTGGAATTTCCAGAACAGGCCCATTTCAATAACCTTGTTCTCAAAGAATGGGAGCGTCCCGGCCGGCTTCCCGGAATCCCTAAGGGCTGGGATAAAAGGTACCCTTTTCCCACTGATGTGGTTAAATGTTGGTCAACCCCCCAGAGGTGGATTCACCAGTATTGGGGTTGTCCAACACATCTGTGGTCCATTCCCCTGATTTCACTACCCTCACGGATAGTGAGGACCGGTGCATTGACCAGCTGGCCTCCCATGCCTTTGCCTGTGTGGGTTCTGCCTTGCGCCCTGTCTGTGCTTCTGCTATTACTGCTGTTGCTGTTAGGACTCTCCTCAAGGGTCTGTTGGAAGGAGCCCCTGATGAGACTTCTAGTGCCGAGTTCAGGGCCTTGTCACAGTGTGAAATGTTCATTGCATATGTCCTTTCTGTCTTAGATGACACCATTAGGATGTGTAGTAGAACCTCTGCCTTGGTGGTTGCTATACGCTGCTCTGTTTGGCTGCGTCAGTGGGCAGCTGATAACGCTGCTAAGAAGGCCCTCACGGGGCTCTACTTTAAGGGGCTGCGCCTATTTGGTGATCGCTTGGACATGTTTGCCAAGGGCGGTAAGTTGCCTCAGGGTAAGAAGCAGCTGCGGCCCTTTCGGGGTTCGGGTGCCTTTGCCCCCTCCTATCGTGGATCCAGGCCTGGGAGAGGGGTTTCCTTTGCAAGTCCTAGGGGGGACTTCTGGGGCAGGGGCAGAGGTCGTGCCCGCTCCAGATCTTTCTGGGGTCCAAGCCCAAATCTGTCGCCAAGCCTCCTCAGCCATGAGGGGGCGCCCTCACCCATCTGGGTGGGGGGGATGGCTGCGGCTTTTCGCTCCTGTCTGGGGACAGCAGGTCTCAGACAGGTGGATTCTGGAGGTTGTGTCCTCCGGCTACAAGCTAGAGTTCGCTGCCTGGCCGCCTCCAAGATTCCTCAGGTCTCGGATTCCTCTAGAACCCCTGGCAGCTCAGGGTCTGTTTCTGGCTGCACCAAACCTATTGGACATGGGGGTCATCTGTCAGGTCCCTCCTGGGGAGAGAGGTCGGGGTTTTTATTCCAATCTCTTCACAATACCCAAAACGGATGGTTCCATCAGACCCATCCTGGACTTAAAGCTTCTCAACAAGTTCATCAGGACCAGGCACTTTCGCATGGAGACCCTGCGCTCCGCTACCAGCTCTTTGCGCCTGGGGGACTTCATGACCTCCATAGGCATCAAGGATGCTTACCTTCATGTACCAGTCTTCCCAGGGTATCAGAGATTCCTCAGGTTCGCATTGGAGGACCAACACTACCAATTTGTAGTACTGCCCTTCGGTCTCACCTCGGCCCCCAGAGTCTTTACCAAGGTGCTGGCAGGTGTTATGGCTCTCCTCAGAGCTCGGGGCATTCGTATTCTTCCTTTTCTGGACGACCTCCTCATCACTTCTCATTCTTTCCAGCAGGCAGAAGTGGATACCCAGCAGGTGGTGACTGCTCTGGAAACATTCGGATGGGTGATCAATCACCCCAAATCCTCCCGGTCTCTGGTGACCTCCTTCCTGGGCATGAATCTGGATACTGTTCAGGCCAGGATTTTTCTTCCTCAGCAGAAGGTGGATTCTCTTCAAGCTCTGGTTCATTGACTTCTGTCTTGCCCTCGCCCTTCCATCTGGCAAGGGATGCAGCTTGTGGGACAAATGGTGTCCTGCTTCGAGGCAGTTCCTGATGCTCAGTTCCACATGAGGCCTCTTCAACTCCATCTCCTATCAGTCTGGGACAAGAGTCCCCTGTCTCTGGATCAGGCCTTTGTTCTGTCTCCTCTGGCTCGGCGGTCCCTCTTGTGGTGGCTGGACTCGAGGAACCTGTTGGGGGCAGATCTTTTCTGGCCCCCTGTTGGGAGACGGTCACCACGGATGCCAGTCTGTCGTGTTGGGGGGGCTTCTGGAGAACCCTTCAATTCCAGGGGCTGTGGGGCCCTCAGGAGGCCCATGCCCCCATCAACGTCCTGGAACTGAGGGCGGTTCGGTACTGGCCCAGTTGACTCCTCACCTTCAGGGCCGGCCGGTTCAAGTTCGCTCAGAAAACCAGATGGTGGTTGCCTACATCAATCATCAGGGAGGGACTCTGAGCAAGAGTGCCCTCAAGGAGGTGTCCATGATTCTGTCCTGGGCGGAGGACAATGTTCCTTGCATCTCAGCAGTGTACATTCCGGGGGTGGAGAATCTGGAGGCGGACTCTCTGAGCAGGGGAACCTCTCGCCTGGGGGAATGATCTCTCAGCAGTGAGGTCTTCCTGTCCTTATGTCACCGTTGGGGGGTACCGGAGGTGGATCTGTTTGCGTCCCGCCACAATCACAAGCTCCCAGTCTTTGTCTCTCTGTCCCAGGATCCCCTGGCCCTTGCGGTGGATGCTCTGACTTTATCCTGGCAGGCGTTCCGTCTCCTGTATCTTTTTCCTCCATTCCCCCTGCTAGGCAGGGTTCTGCGCAAGCTGGCTCACGAAAGGGTACCAGCAATCCTGGTGGCCCCCCCGGTGACCAAGACAGGTGTGGTTCACGGATATCGTTCAGCTGGCGATAGATCAGTACGCTCTGCCCCTGGTCCCGGACCTTCTCACTCAAGGGCGGCTATGCCATCCCAATTTACAAACGCTGGCTTTGACGGCCTGGCTGCTGAAACCTCCATCTTAAAGGATGAGGGGCTTTCTGAGTCTGTGGTTAACACTCTAATCAGGGCTAGGAAGAAATACTCTTCTACCATCTACTATAGGATCTGGCGGGCCTACATTGACTGGTGTGAGTCTAGGGTCCTTCCATGTCGGGTGTTTTCCATTCCTAGGATTCTGGAGTTCCTTCAGCATGGTTTGGATCTGGGACTTCAGCTCAGCACACTCAAGGGTCACGTTTCTGCCTTGGCTGTTTTCTTCCAGAGATCCTTCGCTCAACATACTCTGGTCAAGACTTTCTTCCAGGGGGTTGCTCATGTTTGTCCCCCTCGCAAGCCTCTGTTGCCAGTTTGGGACTTGAATTTGGTTTTGTCTGCCCTTCAGGGCCCTCCATTTGAGCCTGTGCATGAGGCTGCTCTGTCTATTCTTACTCTTAAGGTTGCCTTTTTGGTGGCTATCACCTCGGTCAGGCGTGTTTCGGAGTTGGCAGCCCTTTCTATTCAGGCCCCCTACTTTGAGAGACACCAGGACAAGGAGGTTTTCAGGTTTAAACCTGATTTCTTGCCTAAGG
The DNA here is from genome assembly GCA_027917425.1 of Gastrophryne carolinensis. Classification (NCBI taxonomy): domain Eukaryota; kingdom Metazoa; phylum Chordata; class Amphibia; order Anura; family Microhylidae; genus Gastrophryne; species Gastrophryne carolinensis. Next base: position 146,884,852 of record CM051240.1, on the reverse strand, counting down.
TGGTCCTCTGCCTTCCATCTCAAACAGGACATTGTGCTTCCTTCCTTGTGCCCTAATCCTGGTAATTCCAAGGAGAGGGCCTTACATTCCCTGGATGTGGTCAGGAATTTGAAGTTCTACTTGGTGGCTACTGCACCTTTTAGAAAGACTGATGCCTTGTTTGTGGTTCCTTCGGGTCCCAAGAAGGGCCTGGCCCCTGCTAAGTCTACTATCAGCAAATGGATTTGTCAGGCTATTTTTAGGGCCTATTCTGCTAGGGAAAAGGATCCTCCTTTCCGTGTTACTGCTCATTCTACACGTGCTGTTGGGGCCTCCTGGGCCTTCCAGCACCAGGCTTCTGTTGAACAAGTTTGTAAGGCTGCTACTTGGTCTTCTGTTCATACCTTTTCCAAGTTTTACAAGGTTGATATTCGAGCCTCAGCGGATGCTGTTTTTGGCCGCAAAGTTCTGCAGGCGGCAGTGGTTTGAACTGCGCGTTGTTGCTTTTGGGATCCCACCCTAGTTACGGACACTGCTATTGGATGTCCCATCTGTTATGAATCATTATCTGGAGCAGGACGTGCTGCATACTTAGAATAATTCAATTTTGTGATTACTCACCTTGTAGAATTGTTATTATAAGTATGCAGCACGTCCTGCTCCACCCCACCCTGTTTGCATTATCTTGGATCTTCTGTATGGTGATTGTTATCCTTGTTAACGTTGTTAATTTCATTGGCTTCTCCTGGTTCTCCTTACTGCTTTTCTATACTGGGGAATTTGTGGGAGGTCCCGGGTATATATGGACCGGGAGGGGCCTCTTTTTGCCATCTCTGCAGTCAAGCGTCCTCTGGCGGAGGTAATCCCATCTGTTATGAATCATTATCTGGAGCAGGACGTGCTGCATACTTATAATACCAATTCTACAAGGTAAGTAATCACAGAATTGTATTTTTTCCTTCTTCACTTTTATTAATCTTGGCTGAGGTGTCTTTACCGTGCCTCATTTTCTCTGTGTAGGCTAAGTTTTTGCGTATTGAGTATGCTGTGCTGTGAGCAGAAACTGCTGTGGGACCACAGCTTCAGCGATTCACAAGAGTCACCGTTGGACCACATTTCTTCATGGTCCTGGAGGTATGAAATTAAAATGAGAGCAAGCTTTGAAGCCCTGCAACAGCTTCTATTCTGCACTGCAGGAAATTAAGAAGAGTCACATAGGACAGACATCAGGTACGCTGCTTGCTGCTTTATTATTGCCATTGAGTTTACAATCCCTGTAAAGTAATCACTCAATTGGATGCAGTAGAAGAATCACATGGGTGCCACCTTTACCCTCTATTCACAGGTTCTCTTGGTGCTTGGGAAGAGGTACCACTTGTACAGTACCTTGGACCCATCAATGGATTCACACAGAGGGGCTCCCACAGCCAGACTATCTGAAGATTACACATGACTGAAATATGCTCAGACTTTTTATAGGTCTGGTTTATTAGAATATATCATCTCAGAGAATATTCTAGAACACTTTCTCTAACACCCCTAGGGCTATACTATTTCCACTTGGATATGGGTGGCCATAAGCATACAGGACCTCCAAAATGTCCCTTATTTGGAGAGACTGTCCCTCTTTTGAGTCCATGCCCCTTGTTGTACTCAATTGTCCCTCTTTGGGGTTTAACATGCAGATCTGCATCAATAAATCATGAATTTGCCTATTAAAAGTTCTTTGTCTAGTATGCTAAAGCAGAACAACCACCCCATTGGGTGGGGGAAGCATCCCGCTCCTTCATCCCCTTCTCCCAGCTCATCCTATCCATCTGTCCCTCGTGCGCCCCCGCCCCAGCTCATCCCACCCATTCCTCCTATCCATACCTCTCTCCCTCCCTGCTAATCCCATCTCCAATGGTCAAAAAGTTTGCATGGGATGTGGCCTAGGTGTGGTGAGGTGGTGTGGTTTAATTTAATAAATTGCAACCCTAAAAAGTTGGAAGGTATGCATAAGCCTACTACTAACTAACCGCCTATAATAGGCTATGGCTTAACCAGACCTACTAACATTATAAACCAGACTTATAAAGCTAGGATAAGGTGCAGGGTTAGAACACCCTCCCTACATTTGCATGTCAGAATAGACGGGCATACATTCAGTGATGGTTTTTTTTAGAACTGAGGGAATTTTAGGCTACAATAGATATTAGACATTTCATGTTTCCATTTTCTACGGCCATTACACATTTCAGTGGTGCTTAGTGGATTTCCAGAACTTCCAGTTTGTAGTCATTACCTTTTGATTGGTGATTTGATTTCAGCAAGAAAGCAGTCATATTTCTGGCACTCATAGCTATTCCTTGCAGATAGTGGGTGTGCATTATACTATGGGCCTGAATCAGCAAAGGCTCTAGGAATACTTTATATTCTAAGTATACAGCACGTCCTGTTCCACTTGAATCCTTACTCCTGGGTAATACATCCACAAGATGGCGCTGGACTGCAGAGACAGAAAAGTGGCTCCTCCCGGCCCCATATATACCAGGGACCTCCCACAAATTCCCCAGATCTTCTCTGCAGTCTGGGCTGCGATGACTAGAAGATGACTCTCTCTACTCGCAGGTGAGCGGGGCTTATTAGCCTGCGGCCCTGTAGGACTATTCCCACCCGTTCCTTTTTTACTGCCTCCCAGCTTAGGCTGTGCTGGTCGGGTGATGGTAGGCAGCACCGCTGTCAGGTGCTAAGGAGCGCTGCTCCAACGCAGTCCCCCACCAAAGGGTAGGCGGTACAGGCCCATGGTGAGCCTTATGGGATGCCCTCCCGTGTCCATATGCCCCTCGCAACCTGTCCCCTCAGTTGGCTCCTTTTAGGCTGGCCGTTGCTTCCCCTTCGCTCTTCCTGGTAGAACCCCGGGGGGGGGGGGTTCCTTCGGGACAAGCCCGGCTGTGTGTTGCATGTGGGGTGTCCCCTATAAGTGATGATGTCAGGGTGTGTGTACCCTGCGCCCAGCAGACGCTTGCGCTGCAGTCTGGGTTACCTGTGGCTGGGCCTGCGCCTCTGCCTTCGCCTACTCCCCCACGCTTACATCTGACTCCTAGTGAGGTGCATACCAGTGGGGAGTCTCAACCTGATTTGGCTACCCGGGTGGCCAGCATTGAAAGGCAAATTGCTGGGTCTGGTCCGCGTAAGGCTCTTGCTAAGCGACAGCATTTGGCACCCGGTGTTACTCTCTTTCCTATGGAGGAGTTTTTTGACATTACTGGGTATACCCCCCTGGAAAAGGGGGAATTATTTTCTGATTCAGAATCATCTGAGGAACAGCCTAGGGTTTATGTTGAGTCTGGGTCTGACCCATGGGCTTCAGATGATACTGACAGGCTTTTAGCTCACATTTTTGAAGTACTCTGTATCTCTCCTCCTGCTGTGGCCCCGTGGCAGCAGGGGGAGCTGTTTCATACTGTTAAACCATGCTTGGAGTTGGGGGGCGCTAGTGAGCAGCCGAGGAAGATGGCAGCAGCCTAGACCGGCTCCTCGCTGCACGGGGCTTTTACCTGCCCAAAAGCATCTTTTAAACGGCGGTTCCGGGCTGGTTGGGTCCCCGAGGACTCAGGGAAGACCCGCTGGCCACCAAGAGGGGAGAAAGAAACTGATCCTGCGGGAGCGCAGCCCGCCCTCACAGCACTTCCCGGATCCAAGATGGCGGCCGCGACCTGCGCACCTCAGACACTTACAGCCTGAGGGAGGAAAGCCTACAGCCTGCTTGCCCCACGTGCGGCCCTGGTGTGGGGTCGGGGGCTGAGGGGAGAGAGCCATCAGCAAGCCGGGCCACTCGCCGCGGGGAGAGGACGACGGAGGTCGCCCTTACACAGTAAGCAGGGGCCCTGGGGAGAGACTTCCTTAATCAGGGAGGCCATTGTTAAAACGGATGGGGCGCAGGGAAAGGGGGAAGCCACCTACCACCCCTAGGCGCTCAGCACAACCAGCTAACTCTAAGATGGCAGCCTCATCTGGGCAGCAGCGCGAGCTGCACTCCCATCTCTCATCCTCACCCATACCATCCCCAGACCTACTGGACTCACAGCCAGATTCACAGCCAGAGCCCCAGCAGGTGACCCCAGACCCCTCCCCGGCCCAACAGCCAGACCCAGGCATCAGAGATGCAGAGCTCCTAGCAAAATTCCAAGCTGTGTTACACCAAGAGCTGGAAACAGCCACTAACAAGATCTCAGCCACATTTAAAGCTGAATTAAGAGATCTAAGAGCCCGCACCTCTAAACTGGAGCAGCAAGCGAGCTGCACCACCACTGGGCTTGAGGAGCATGAATCTGAAATCCAAAATTTTAAATCAGACCTCTCACTGGCCCACCAAAAAATAGAGGACCTTGAAAACCGCTCTCGGCGCTGCAATCTGAGATTCAGAGGGTTACCAGAATCCATCATTGATCTAAAGACCACCGTGACAGCTTTATTGCAAGAGCTGACGCCGTCCATCCCTATTGAAAGGCTGGAGATGGATAGGATCCATAGAGCCCTGGGTCCACCCCGGGCAGATGGCCAGCCCAGAGACATTGTAGTCAAGTTCACATACTACAACACCAAAGAGGAAATCGCTCGAGCAGCCAGATTGCATCCTAATTTGACCTTTCAAACCCACAAGTATCAGGTCTACTCTGACCTGGCCCCAGCTACCCTGCAGCGGCGTCGCCAACTGAAACCATGTCTCTCAATCCTGCAGTCACATCGAATCGCTTATAGGTGGGGCTACCCATTTAAATTGCTCTTCACTTATGGGGGCCGCACCCACATAGTAACATGCCCGGAGGAAGCTATGGAGACGCTAGACCACCTTAATCTGTCAGGACCCTCTGACCGCCCGCCTCCAATGGATCAGCCCAGGGAGCAGCGTCCCAGACCTAGCCGAAGGGACAAGAGAGCTGACGACCAACGACCCTACCCCACGTCTACGCCTTCCCGAGCGTCAAGAACCCGTCAGCTGGAGCCGGGGTGAGAGCCACCCCTCCGCCATGCTCTTTTCCTCTTTTTTCTCTCCCTGATACAGGTGTGAATTGGCGTTGATCGGACACTCTGGGACACTTTGTTCGTTTGTTTCTCTCTCCCCACAGTTCTGAGAGATGGCACCCATTTTCCCCCCTACCACGCTACCCAGGGTCATCGTCAGATAAGTCATGTTGCTGCGTTGCTGGTTTATAAATTTTTTTCAGTGTTATTTACTTGCAGGTTTACACAGTGCTGTTTTAGATGATCGGGCCTCTTCCCCCCCGCGGCGATGACCCGACTGGGAGACCGGGTCCCTATGGGGCCGTGGTCGACCTGGTGTTAGTGGGGCCGCCGTGGGACGGTCGAGGGCTGATCTAAATCGTTGGGGGGTGCCCCCCCTTTTTTCTTTTTTTTTGTCTGGGTCTCCTTCTGCGGATGCGACTATTTTGCGCGTGTCTGTGGGGGGTGGTCCGGGGGGGGGGGCGGCTCCTATTGTCACCCTGGGTGGAGGTTCGGGCCGACCGGAGCGGCTGTGGGCTGTTGCTGAGGCCGCCCGACCCGAAAACCTGGTGCATTTCCGATGATGGCTCCACTTGGGACGCAATGTTTGGTTAAGCTTGCTAAATGTTCTAATTTACAAACCTTCCTTACGGCTGTGTCAGCACTATGGTCACTCTTGGCCTCACGGGAACATGCGCCTCGATTTGGGCGCTGACCCGAGGGGGCACAAATGACCTAATAAGGGGCGATGACGGTACAATCTCCCCTCCTTCATGAGACCGTCGGCTATGTTATAATATGTTATTCAGTTATATTTTGCATGTCTTAAAATGTTAAATTTACATTAGCGCAGGCACTACCCCGTGCAGAGGCGACCCCCTTAAACCCCAGAGACTTCCGGCTGTGAGGTTCTTTCCCCCCGGAAGGCAAACTACTGACCAATAAGTGGTCAGGATCCACATAACCCCTGTCCCCACCTGGTGAGGTACCCAGCCTAGGCTACCCACGAGGAGGGACTTCGCTACTCCTCTGATTCCCATACGCCTACCCCTTCAGCCCATCACCGCCCTTACCCTTAGCGTACCCTTATACCCCCCCCTCCATCCCCCTCCCTTCCTTTCCTTCTCTTCTTTTCTCCCCTCTTCTATTCTCTCACTAGCTCTCCCTTTTTCGGGATACTACCCCTCTTTTTTTCTCTAACAAGATGAGCCAACCGCAGAACTCATTGGCCGGAGCCAACTTAAATTTCAAACTCCTAACACATAATGTCCAAGGTTTCAACTCGCAATCGAAGAGAACAAAGGCATTCCATAGTTATAAGCAAATGCAAGCGGATATTTTATGTCTTCAGGAGACCAGATTCTCGTCCGCGAGCTCCCCGCGATACCTGCACTCGCATTACCCAACATTTTTCACAGCATGCTTCAAGGAAAAGACCCGAGGGGTGTTAATAGCATTTAGGCGGAATCTCCTGTTTAGATGCGAGTCCCAGATTGCAGACCCAACGGGCCGCTACCTCATATTAGTGGGATTTTTGGATGACACTCTGGTAACAATTGTGTCTTATTATGCGCCCAACACCCACCAGACTAATTTCTTCTCTCACCTGATGCAAAAGGTCAGGGAGCATGGTAAAGGAGTGATAATCATGGCTGGCGACTCCAATATTACTCTAGATCCAAAACTGGATAGGTCGGGTCCACAGGGCAGAAGTCCCTCATCTACCCCTCAACCCACCCAACACCCCCCGCACCGAATCAACACGCTGCTCAAGGAAGCATTTCTAGTAGATGCTTGGCGCGAGCTGAATCCAAGAGCAAGGGACTATACCTTCTATTCCAACCCCCATGACTCATTCAGCAGAATAGATCATATCCTGGTGACACAGGCTCTAATCCCCTTGGTTCAAAAATGCCAAATATTATCAGCTCCCTGGTCGGACCACACACCGGTTCTGATGGGTTTTAGTACTACACCCCCGACCCCTAGACCATTTAAGTGGAGGATCAACGATTCATTGCTTTCACATAAAGACACCCAAGAGCAGGTCCTCCAATCTATAAAAGCCTATTTTGTAACTAATAAGGGCACAGCCTCGGCAGTGAGCATTTGGGAAGCCCACAAGGCAGTGATGAGGGGCAATCTTATTGCAATGGCCTCGGCCATCAAAAAACGCAGAAACGACAATGTGGCCCGACTCACTGCACAGCTAGAACAACTGCGAAGGGACTGGGTCGCGAGACCGACGAGAGAGCTTAAGAAAAAGGTGGATGCGCTCAGCATCCAGCTTAATATGGCATTGGATGAGATGGCAGAGAAGAGACTTAGGTGGGGCAAACAGAGGTACTACGCGAGAGCCAACAAGCCTGACACCCCCCTGGCTAATAAACTGCGATGCTCATGGCCGCGGCAGTCTTTGATCTCGCTTAGGACCCCTGAGGGGAACCTTACAGCTAACCCTCTCAAGATCATACAAATATTCAGAAATCTGCTAGGTAAACTTTATAAACCTCCCCATGTGTTCCCCCAAGAGAAAGCAGCGGAACTTCTAAACTCCGTCTCGCTCCCCAAGCTGCAGGATGCCCATAAGGCGAGTCTTGACGCAGACATTACAGTCTTGGAGGTGCTTGGGGCCATTAAGAGCCTTAAGACATCCAAAGTGCCCGGACCAGACGGATTCTCAGCCCTGTACTTCAAAAAATATGCCACAGAACTGGCTCCACACCTGACGGCCATGTTCAATTCCCTTACAGACCAGGGTTCTCTACATCAGTCATCATTGGAGGCCTACATCAGTATGATTCCGAAACCCGATAAAGACCACTCAGATGCACAAAATTACAGGCCAATTTCTCTACTTAATGTGGATGTGAAAATCTTGGGGAAGGTCCTGGTTACCAGAATTAATAGGTTCCTGGGCACCTTGATTGGGAAGGATCAGGTGGGTTTTGTCCCATGCAGACAGGCACCAGACAATATCCGTAGACTGGTCCACCTGATTGAGCTGGCTCAACAAAGAGATATCCACAGCCTTTTGTTGTCTCTGGACATACAAAAGGCTTTTGACTCCCTCTCATGGGATTACATGCACTGTGCTCTCCAGAAATGGGGCTTCGGCGACAATTTTCTGGCTTGGATTAACTCTATTTATTCCTCCCCCTCAGCTAGAGTGCAATACAATGGTTACCTTTCTGAGCCAATCTCAATAGGTAGAGGCACCCGGCAGGGATGCCCGCTCTCCCCGGTGCTGTTCGTGCTAGCATTGGAGCCCTTAGCCCTTGCTATTCGGGCAAACCCGAATATAAAAGGCATTGAAATGGCGGGCTATCACCATAAAATGTGTTTGTTCGCCGATGACGTCTTGTTGACCCTTTCGCAGCCCCACACTTCGTTACCTAATTTGCTCCAGCTTCTGGAAACCTTTTCAAGGATTTCGGGTCTCAGGGTCAATAAAGAGAAATCGGTGGGGCTCAATTTAAACATTCCCGCCCCAGCTTTGAATGCTCTCCAGTCCAACTTCCCATTCCGCTGGGCTTCGGGAGCCTTGTCTTACCTAGGCGTCAAGATTACGCCACAATATCAGTCTCTGTATCAGGTAAATTACCCCCCCCTTTTTGGTAGATTGAAGGCGATGCTAGATACTTGGCGTGGTCATGAAATCTCCTGGATCGGGAGGGTCAATGCCATAAAAATGACCTTGCTTCCGAAGCTCCTGTATCACTTTAAAACTCTCCCGGTGTATATACCACAATTTCAGCTTAAAAGCATGCAAAATAGCGTAATGAAATTTATATGGGGGAGGACTAGACCGAGAGTTGCTAGAGCTACCATGATTAGGCATAGGAAAGAGGGAGGCCTGGGGGTCCCATGTATTAGCAAATATTATCAAGCAGCCCAGATAGGGCAGCTTCAGCAGCTACATGTCCAAACGGAGACGCCTCTGTGGGTGGCGCTAGTGGCCTCATCGTGCGACCCAGCCCCGGTTGACAGTTTGATGTGGCTGCCGCCGCAACACAGACCGCAAATCCTGTGCCCCATTCTGAACCATTCTCTTCGGATCTGGGATGGGACGAAATATTCCGGGAACTTAATCTCCCCTCACCTCCCACTAATGCGAATAACTAAGAACCCGATGTTTCCTCCGGGGTTAGATCCCAGAGCGTTTAGTTGGTGGGAGCATGTAGGGATCAGCAAACTTTACCACCTCCTGCTCAGAGGCGAGATTATCCCCTGGCCCGCACTGCAGGAAAGGGAGAATGCTCCGCCGTCAGAGCAATTTCGGTACATGCAACTCCGTCACTGGATTGCGCCCCTGCTAAAAAATAAGACGGAAACCTCGGACATGACCCCTTTCGAGAAATTGTGCATGCGAGGGACCCCCACAATGGGCCTGGTGTCCACCATCTACTCGAGCCTTGTAACATTACCCACCAACTCAAGACATGGGTACATGGCCAGATGGGAGGCTGATCTGGGTCTGGTCAGAGATAGGAGGGACTGGGAGGAGATATGGACTGGAATAAATAGATGCTCTATCAATGTCACGACTTTAGAGGCAGCATACAAGATGCTCACCAGGTGGTACCTGGTGCCCGCGCGCATAGCCAAGGCGGTCCCGGGCTATCCCGCTCACTGTTTTAGAGGCTGTTCTGTGGAAGGTTCTGTCCTACATATATGGTGGGAGTGCCCGAAGGTTAAGAGATTCTGGTCACGAGTTTTTGGTCTCCTGAGTACTCTTCTACAAACCCACATACGCCAGGACCCTTGGGTGGCATTGTTGCAGGTGAAACCGGAGGGTGTCAATAGAGCCCAGCATGCCCTGCTTACCCAACTTATGCTAGCAGCTAAGTTAACGATTGCCAGTTCCTGGAAGAAGCCGGGAATCCCTTTCCAGGCAGTAAAGGACAGACTTAATGGCATCTTGATTAATGAGAAATTGACTAGCATCCTGAGGGATTCGCACGCTAAATTTATCAGAGTATGGAAGCCTTGGGTGGACTATGCCTACCCGGAAGTGTGTAATGCTTTGCTACAATGAGCAACGATCTGGCTCCTCTCTTTTCTCTCTTTTCTCTTTCCTCTTTCTTTCCTTTATCTCCTTTACCTTCCTCTTCCCTTATTGTCTTAGGCCACCCTACCTCAGTCGTCCTCTCCCCCCCCCACACCCCCTTTATCCCACATCCTTCTCCCCGCCCGGCTTAGCGCTTAGCAACGTTTGTTTTGGACCTCTGTACGCACTGGGTTTCAGGCGGGGGGTCAGGATCCAGCGCAGCGACCGCTAATTGAGCTAAACCTTTGGGCCGACGCGTTGGCAGCGAATGGACGGTTAAGTTGTGCAGATGCATATATCATGTTGGACATACTAACTGATCTTCTGTCTTGCTTTACTATGTACCTGTTCAAGACTTGAGTGTCTATCCGTTGTACAATAACTGTGTGCCATTGTCATTTGATATCTTTGTAACAAGTTAAAAAACGTATAAAAATTCCAATAAAAAGATTGAAACAAAAAAAAAAAAAAAACCATGCTTGGAGTTTCCTGAACAAACTCACTTTAATAATCTGGTGTTTAAAGAGTGGGAACGGCCTAGCAGGCTTCCCGGGGTACCAAAGAGTTGGGATAAGAGATATCCCTTTCCCGCTGAAGTGGTTAAACATTGGTCATGTCCTCCTGAAGTGGATGCACCAGTTTTGGGGTTGTCCAACACATCCGTCATGCATTCCCCTGACTCTATTACCCTGCGGGATGCGGAGGGCGGGGGAATTGATCAGCTGTCTTGCCATGCTTTTGCCTGTGTGGGGACTGTGCTGCGTCCGGTCTGTGCCTCTGCTATTACAGTTGTTGCTATCAAGAGCCTACTCAAGAGTGTCTTGGATGGGGCCCCCGATGATGCAGGTAGTGAGGAGTATAGAGCTCTTCTGCGTTGTGAAGAATTTGTTGCATATGTTCTCTCTGCCCTGGATGATACCATTAGAATGTGTGGCAGGGCATCTGCCTTGATGGTGGCTGTACGCCGCTCGGTCTGGCTGCGCCAGTGGGCAGCTGACCACGCTGCTAAGAAGGCTCTCACTGGTTTTCCCCTCAAGGGGCTGCGCCACTTTGGTGAACGTCTGGACTTGTTTGCTAAGTGAGGCAAGTTGCCTCAGTGTAAAAGGCAGCCCCGGCCCTTTCGGGGTTCAGGTACCTTTCTTTCTTCCTTCCGTGGTTCCAGAGTTGGACGGGGAGTTTCTTTGCTGGGGCCCACAGAGATTTTTGGGGCAGAGGACGTGCCCGCCCTGGTCCCTCCTAGGGTCCCAAGCTTAAGTCCTCCCCCAAGCCCCCTCAGGCATGAAGGGGCGACCTCACCCATCCAGGTGGGGGGACGGCTTCAGCTCTTTGCTCATGTCTGGAGGCGTCATGTCTCGGACCGGTGGATTCAGGAGGTAGTGTCCTCCGGTTACAAGATAGAGTTTGCAGCCTGTCCGCCCCCAAGATTCGTCAGATCCCGGATGGCTCAAAACCCCCTGTCAGCTCAGAGTCTATCCCTTGCTGTCGAAAGCCTGCTGGAATTGGGAGTCACCTGCCGGGTGCCCTCAAGGGAAAGGAGCAAAGGCTACTATTTCAATCTTTTCACTGTTCCCAAAAAAGACGGGTCCATCAGACCCATCCTGGATTTAAAGCACCTCAACAAATTTGTCAGGTTCAGACACTTTCGCATGGAGACTCTGCGTTCCACTGTGAATTCTCTGCGCCCAGGGGACTTCATGACCTCTGTAGACATCAAGGATGCTTACTTTCACATACCCATCTTTCCAGGTCATCAGAGATTTCTCAGGTTTGCTCTGGAGGATCTGCACTACCAATTTGTGGCCTTGCCCTTTGGTCTCACCTCGGCTCCCAGGGTATTCACCAAGGTGCTGGCAGGGGTGATGGCTCTGCTGAGATCTCAGGGCATTCGCATTCTTCCCTACTTGGACGACATTCTTATCACTTCTCAGTCCTTCCAACAGGCAGAGCTGGATACCCAGCGGGTGGTGTCCACACTGGAGTCGTTCAGCTGGGTGATCAACCACCCCAAATCTTCCCTGTCTCCTTCCATGGTGAAGTCCTTTCTGGGCATGATTCTGGATTCATCTCAGCTCATCTTTCTTTCTCAGCAGAAGGTGGAGAGTCTTCAAGAGCAAGCACAGCTCCTTCTGTCTTGTCCTCATCCGTCCATCAGGCAGGGAATGCAGCTGGTGGGCCTGATGGTGGCCTGCTTCGAGGCGGTTCCATATGCTCAGTTTCACATGAGGCCTCTTCAGCTTCACCTCTTGTAAGTTCGGGATCGGGACCCTGTGTCTCTGGATCAGGTGTTTGTTATGTCCCCTCTGGCCAGGCAGTCTCTATCGTGGTGGCTGGACTCAAGGAACCTGCTGGGGGGCAGATCCTTTCTGGCCCCTTGCTGGGAGACTGTCACCACGGATGCCAGTCTGACCGGTTGGGGGGGCTTCTGGAAGTCCCTGCAATTCCAGGGTCCGTGGGGCCCTCAGGAGGCCCACACCCCTATCAACATTCTGGAGTTGAGGGCGATCAGGTTGGTTCTCGCCCACTTAACCCCACACCTTCGGGGTCGGGCTGTTCAGGTCCGCTCGGACAACCAGACGGCGGTTGCCTACATCAATCATCAGAGAGGGACCCGGAGCAGAAGGGCCCTCTGATTCTGTCCTGGGCGGAGGACAATGTTCCCTGCATCTCGGCAGTGTACATTCCAGGGGTGGAGAATCTGGAGGCAGACTCTCTGAGCAGGGGGACCTCTCCCCTGGGAGAATAGTTCCTCAGCAACAGGGTGTTTCGCTCCCTGTGTCACCGTTGGGGTCAGCCACATGTGGATCTGTTTGCGTCCCGTCACAATCACAAGCTTCCAGTCTTTGTCTCTCTGTCCCAGGACCCTCTGGCCTTAGCCATGGATGCCTTAGCAATGTCTTGGAAGAGCTTTCAGCTCCTGTATGTGTTTCCCCCGTTTCCTCTGCTGGGCAGGGTGCTGCGCAAGATAGCTCAGAAAGGGGTGCCAGCCATACTGGTGGCCCCCTGTTGGCCAAGAAGAGTGTGGTTCACAGACATTGTGCAGCTGACAGTAGATCAGTACGCCCAGGGTTCCAGATCTGCTCACTCAGGGGCAGCTACGCCACCCCAATTTACAAACGCTGGCTTTGACGGCCTGGCTGCTGAAACCTCCATCTTGATGGAGAAAGGGCTGCCTGCCTCGATTGTTAATACCATGATCAGGGCTAGGAAAAAGTCCTCTTCTTCCATCTACTATAGGGTTTGGCGTACTTACATTGATTGGTGCGAGTCTAGGTCGCTTCCCTGTCGTGTGTTTTCTATTCTTAGGATTCTGGAATTTCTGCAACATGGTTTGGATCTGGGTCTCCAACTCAGTACTCTGAAAGGTCATGTTTCTGCTTTGGCCATTTTCTTCCAAAAGGTCTTTTGCTCAGCATCCTCTGGTCAAGACTTTCTTCCAGGGGGTTACTCACGGGCGTCCCCCACGTAAGCCTATGTTACCCCTTTGTACATTCTTATGCTTAAGGTGGTCTTTTTGGTGGCTATAACTTCTGTTAGGCGTGTTTCTGAGTTGGCGGCGCTTTCCATCAAGCCCCCTTACTTTGAGAGACACCAGGACAAGGTGGTGTTTCGTTTTAAGCCCGATTTTCTGCCAAAGGTGGTTTCTGCTTTTCATCTCAATCAGTACATTGTTTTGCCTTCTCTGTGCCCTAATCCTAGTAACACTAAGGAGAGGGTTTTACACTCTTTGGACGTGGTCAGGACTCTGAAGTTCTATTTGGTGGCTGAGTCCTTTAGCAAGACTGATGCTCTTTTTGTGCTCCTGTCTGGACCTAAGAAGGTCTGGCTCCAGCTAAATCTACTATCAGCAAGTGGATTTGTCAGGCTGTGATTCAGGCCTATTCTGCTAAGGGGAAGAATCCTCCCTTCCGCCTTACTGCTCAATCCACTCGTGCTATTGGTGCCTCTTGGGCTTTTCAGCACCAGGCTTCTGTTGAACCAGTTTGCAAGGCCGCTACTTGGTCTTCTGTTCATACCTTTTCTAAGTTTTACAAGGTTGATGTTAGGGCCTCAGCTGACGCTGCTTTTGGCCGCAAAGTTCTGCAGGCGGCAGTGGTTTAAACTGCCCGCTGTTACTTTTTGGGGATCCCACCCTACCTTACGGATACTGCTATTGGATGTCCCAGGAGTAAGGATTCAAGTGGAACAGGACGTGCTGTATACTTAGAATAATACAATTCTGTGATTACTCACCTGTAGAATTGGTATTATATGTATACAGCATGTCCTGTTCCACCCCGCCCTTGTTTCATTGTTCTTAGTTACCTCTGTATGGTGATTGTTTCTTATGTTCAATTTTTGATGATGGTTATAGTTCTCCCTGCTTCATTTTAACAGCTTTTCAATACTGGGGAATTTGTGGGAGGTCCCTGGTATATATGGAGCCGGGAGGATCCACTTTTCTGTCTCTGCAGTCCAGCGCCATCTTGTGGATGTATTACCCAGGAGTAAGGATTCAAGTGGAACAGGACGTGTTGTATACGTATAATACCAATTCTACAGGTGAGTAATCACAGAATTGTATTTTTTTTTGCTCCATAAGATGCCCCCCCCCCCCCAAAAAAAAAAGTGGGTGGGATCACTGAGCGTCTTATGTAGCGAACGTGGGACTGGTGAAGGAAATGTCCACTTACCCTACCACCGATCCCGTGCAGCTGATTGTCCTCCCACATCTCCGGGATACGGGAGAATGATCAGCTGCCTGGTAAGGTGAGTGTACTTTTCTGTGTATGTGTGTATAGAGAAAGCGGCGCTGCTGTGTTATGACTGAGCGGACAGTGGAGGGCCGGTGGACAGATGGACAGGGAGCAGGTATACTCACAAACAGGGTCCTAGTTGCACTTGCCCATTCTATGCAGCTCTGTCACGTGACAGATTATGGCACTTGTGTGAGCCACACAGGACAGGAAGCAGCAAGCAGCAGGGTACCTTGTTTGTGAGTATAACAGTTCCCTGATCTTCTGGGGGGATAATTCTGCATACTGCCTATTCTGGGGTTCTGAGTGGAGAGAGGGAACCAGTCCCGGGCCTGTGTTATTAGCAATGGGCAGTGGGCTCTTCCACAATTCCCTGGATAGCCTGGTTCCCTGGTATCCGGACAGGGGTGGTAAGCCACCCGACACAACAAATCGACCCAAGGCCCCTAAACCCTCAGTTTCAATCCTCTATGCCTGGTACATCGGGCTGATAACCTTAAGTATAGGCATTTCATACATTTTTTGCCAGCATAAAATTAAAAGTTTGCATGTGCCTGAAAAAAAAATCACCCAGCAAATTGCACACCCATAACCAAAATGGGTGTTTTGCTGAATCGCCCAACAAGTGAAAAATTCTTTTTGACCTCTGCTGTATCAGGCCTATATTTGGTGAAATTCTGGTAAGGTCCCACTTTCAGACATAAGCCTTTTAGCAAGCACAGGTGATGACAAGGGCCCTGGTAGATTCTTGTTGTATTATGAGCTATAAAAAAATCTCACATAAGGTTGTCAATGGCAATTTACTAGATACAGCCTCACGAGTTATTTTTCCGCGAGACTGTGTGTTTGTGCAGGGAAAAATTCAGAAGACTTTAGCTTCATCAGTGCAAAAGTATTCTTGTCCACCCTATAAGATTTAAGTTTTAAAGGCATTAAAGAGGAACAAAACCCAGCAGCGGCCAGCCTCGAATCTATAAGATTTCAGGGCCGGCTACTGGTTTTCTCCCGGGGCATCCCATTTCCTGCTGTTGCCGGAAATCGCTCACCTTTCCCCAGTCCAATAGCACCTGCAAGGGCTCTCTTCTAACCAGAGCCGCCCCCTGAACTGACATAATTCGGCAAGGTGGCTTTGATTGTTTACTATCCTCGGGTTGTGCGTGTGCTCCTGTCCTAGCCATTCAGATAGGGCACGAGCGCAGAGCAGCAGGGAATGCACCTGCTTTTGCTCACCACTCACTCTATCAGAGCCGTTTGCCAAATTAAGTGGGCGGCTCTGATTGGAAGGGAGCCGCTGTCACAGGCACTGCTGGACTGGGAAGAGGTGAGTCTGAATGCGGCGATGGTGTGGGTTTCACACAGTGGGGAATCCCAATGGGGTACGAAACAAAACCCAGGTTTTGTTCCGCAGCCTTTAAATTGACAAGCATAAAGTGGACCAACACCCTCCATGGCGAGAGTGCTGGTGGCTGCCGTTGCTAAAATAACCCCTAACCCAGCCAGTAAACTTTACCTTAAACTTGTTCCCTCATCGGGAGTCCAGAACCGCAATTGGCTGCTCAGTACACACATTGGCAGGACATTTGGCCTCCGGAATGTCACTGCTCACGTCCGCCAGCCAATCGCGGCACTGGATTGTTAAGGTAAGGTTTACGCTTGCCCTGGGTGCTTATGTGCGGAGGGGACTCCAACATTCTGGATGCCCCCCCCCAGACTGGCATTTTAGCGGCGGCCAACAACACCCTAGCCTCAGAGGGTGTGGGTCCACTTTAAAGTGCTACAGCAGGCAAAAGCAATAGTTGGACCATTGTGTCGGGCTGTGTTTGGCACTGGTCCAAACTGATTTTCATTTTTAAAATGAAGAAGAAATGGTTGAAGGTTTACAGGTTCACCTAATGATTTATCTTCTGAAGCAAGTGGCTGTGTGATACTGCATAATAATCAGCATAATAATGGGCGGGGTCTGTAAGATTGGCAGAACTTGCTACAGACACTATGTCTGTGCTTCTACCCTTACCGGTGTTGCTAGGTGACATTGGAGCCTAAACCAGCACTTCCAGACACACAGGTCCCAAGTGCGCATGCATGCACTCCCAAACATCCATGAGCGCACTTCCAAACGTGCATGCGTGCACTCCCACATATGTGCGAACTTCCAATCATATAAGTGCACACACCCAAACATACATGTGCCCATTCCCAAACATCTACATGCATGCACGCACTTCCACATGCACTCCCACGTGCATGCATGCACCCCCACACACATGCACGCACTCCCATGCACATGCATGGACTAAGCAGTGGGGAAGGGGGGGAGCGGGCAACACACGCCTATACTGGCGCTTTTGCCATTTTGTCCCGCTGTAATGAGCCTATTGTGGGTTAACAAGGAAATAGGTGACGATACCTAGTGAGTGTCCTGCAACGTTTAGAGGAAGACAGTCAGCGCTATTAGACAATATTAAAGGTAAGTGCTGTGTTGTGAAAGAGAGAAATAAGGCTGCAGAAACACTTTAACTCCACACATAATTAATTGAAGCTACTGAAAAGCATAGGGATATGCAAGGTAAGGTTTGAATAGATATTTTTCTTTAAGTAGACAAAATCTTATCTTAGCTGGCCTTAGAGACTAAAAGTCCACAGCTGGCAGATTCCCTCTTCGTGGAGCATCCCAATCCCCACTGTGTGAAACCCCAGCTGGAAGCGAGGGTGGCGCCCACTCCATTCAATTTATTGGCCGCACTAATGGCAGATCAAAACCCATGTTTTCCAAGTATACAGCACGTCCTGTTCCAGTAATTCCTTACACTTGGGATGTTCCACCACAAGGTGGCGCAGTGGACTGCAGAAAGACTTGTGGCCACGCCTGGCCCCATAAATAGCTAGGAACCTCCCACCAATTTCCAGTGTTTCTCTGCAGTCTGGACTGCGAAGATAGAAGATGGCTCTCTATTGCGCAGGGAGCGGGGCTTATCAAGCCTAGGGCCCTGCAGGACTATTTCCACCCTTTCTGGACCCACTGCCTCCCAGCCTCGGCTGACGGTTCGGGTGAAGGTAGGACAGCACTAGGGTCAGGTGCTGAAGGAGCGCTGCTCCGGGCCGCAAGACCCTGTACCGAAGGGTAGCCGGCGACAGGCCTTCTATGGTGCGCCTTATTGGGATGCCCCAGCCCCAAATCTTGGGTCCTTGTTCCCTCTCCCTCACCCTGTCTCCCCTCTCCTCTTGAAGGTTGTGCGTGACCCCTTTGCTGTGGCCCGCGCGGCTGGCAGGGGGCGCCCGGGGAGTCCGTGATTTATGTGTGTTATTTTTTATTATTGGTGTGTGTGGGCCGTTTGTACGGCGCTCCACGGTGGTTGACGCTATGTATTTTTTGGTTTCTGTCATGGCGCCGGCGTCTCACGCGATTATAGTTTTGCGCTCTTCGGGGGGGGGGCGGGAACCGCGGTTTGACGCGTTCTGCGTCACGCACTCGCGATCCGTGCCTCTAGGTACTGCTGCCGGCGCCATTTTGTGGCCTCGTCCTTGCGGTGCTGCGACGCAGTCTGGCTGTGCTTTGCTTTTCTGGGCGATCTGTCCGCTTGGTCCGTGAGTCCCTTACGGGGTTTATATTGCTTTACTCTGTATGCGCTGTGGATGCTTATTTTGTACTTTGTTGTGTCTTGCAGGCGGGTCAACTTTGACTGTGGTTCTCCCGGCCCTGCCCCTTGCCAATCTCCCACCTTCCCTAGCGGGCTTTGGGGGGCATCCCAAAAAGGGTGGCTATTGCTAGCTGTGTCCCTGTACTGGTGGTTGCGCCTGTATCTAAAATCACCATATGGAGGCTTCCGGGAATAATGTGCTTGGGGTTCCTTCAGGACAAGCCCAGCTGTGTGTTGTGTGTGGGGTATCCCCTGTGAGCGACGGTGTCAGGGTATGTGTGCCCTGCGCCCAGCATGTACTTGCGCTGCAGCCTGGGTCGTCTGCTACGGGTCCCGGTGCCGCGCCCCCTTCTGCTTCTCCCAGTGAGAACACTAGCGGGGAGTCTCAACATGACTCGGCTTCACGGGTGGCCAGCATTGAAAAGCATATTGCTGGGTCAGCCCCGTGTAAGGCTTCTGCCAAGAAGCGGCATTTATCTTCCGCTGCTTCCCTCTTTCCTGTTGAGGATGAGGGACTTTACTCCTTTTCTGGCCTTTACCCCCTCGAGTAGGGGGAATTATTCTCTGATTCAGAATCCTCTGAGGAAAAACCTAAGTTATATGGTGGTACCGGGTCTCCTTTTGGAGAAGACCCATGGTCTTCAGATGACACTGACAGGCTATTGCCTCACATTTTTGAAGTGCTTTGTATTTCCCCTCCTGCCGTGGCTCCGCCGCAGCAGGGCGAGCTTTTCCATACTGTTAAACCACGCTTGGAGTTCCCCGAGCAAAATCACTTTAATAATCTGGTGCTCAAAGAGTGGGAACGGCCTAGTAAGCTACCTGGGGTGCCCAAGAGTTGGGACAGGAGGTATCCCTTTCCTGCTGATGTGATTAAGCGTTGGTCATGTCCTCCCAAGGTGGACGCGCCCGTTCTAGGGTTGTCAAATACATCAGTCATGCATTCACCTGACACTACTACCCTGCGGGATGGTGAGGACCGGCGCATGGACCAGCTGTCCTGTCATGCCTTTGCCTGTGTGGGGACTGCGCTGCGCCCGGTTTGTGCCTCTGCCATAACGGCTATTGCTATTAAAGGGCCGCTATAGATCTCTCCTACTTTGCTATGAATTTGTTGCATATATTCTTTCTGCCATGGATGATGCCATTAGAATGTGTGGTAGGACTTCTGCCCTTTTGGTGGCTATACAACGCTCTGTCTGGCTACGTCAGTGGGTAGCCGATAATGCTGCTAAGAAGGCTCTCACTGGTTTTCCTTTTAAGGGGCTACGGCTCTTTGGTGAACGCTTGGACCTGTTTGCCAGGGGCGGTAGGCTGCCTCAATGTAGGAGGCCGTCTCAGCCCTTTTGGGGGACTGGTGCCTTCCTTCCGCGCTTCCAGGGCTGGTCGAGGGGTTTCCTTTGCTGGGGCACGCGGAGACTATTGGGGCAGGGGTAGAGGACGTGGCCGTCCTGGTCTCTCATGGGGTCCCAAGCCCAAATCCTCTCCCAAGCCCCCTCAGGCATGAGGAGGCGCCCTCACCCATCCGGGTGGGGGGGCGGCTTCGGCTCTTTGCTCACGTCTGGAGGTTACACGTAGCAGACAGGTGGATTCAAGAGATGGTTTCCTCTGGTTACAAGATAGAGTTTGCAGCCTGGTCGCCCCCAAGATTCGTCAGATCCTGGATGGCTCAAAACCCCCTGTCAGCTCAGGGCTTGCGTCTTGCGGTCCGAAACCTTCTGGAGTTGGGGGTCATCTGCCCGGTGCCTCTCAGGGAAAGGGGCAGAGGCTTCTACTCCAATCTATTAACGGTTCCCAAAAAGGATGGGTCCCTCAGGCCCATCATGGATTTAAAGCGCCTCAACAAGTTTGTCAGATTCAGGCATTTTCGCATGGAGACCCTACGCTCAGCAGTCAATACACTGCGCCCTGGCGACTTCATGACCTCTGTAGACATCAAGGACGCTTAGATTCATGTATCAATCTTCTCAGGTCACCAGAAATTTCTCAGGTGCGCTCTGGAGGATAAGCACTACCAATTTGTGGCCTTACCTTTTGGTATCACCTCGGCTCCCAGGGTATTCACCAAGGTGCTGGCGGGCGCGATGAGATCTCAGGGCATTTGCATCCTTCCTTATTTGGACGACATTCTGATCACGTCTCAGTCCTTCCATCAGGCCGAACTGGATACCCAGATGGTGGTGTCCACACTAGAGTCCTTCGGCTGGGTGATCAACCATCCCAAGTCTTCTCTTTTTTTTAAATTGTACATTTTTATTGCAGAAGCATGGAATAAGGCCTCCTGCTCGACAAGCGTCCACTACTTCAGAGAGGAGTGTCTACACCAGTCTAGCACACGTGATAAGTGAGCTGCTGCATGGTATGGCCTCCAGTCCGGGAGGCCCAATCCTCCCCGCCCCTTGGAGAGAGCGAGGAGGGGGGCCACCAGCCGATGCGGTCTCCCCGCCCAGACAAACCTAGAACAGATTCCTGTTAGTCGTTTGAAGAAAGTGTGTGGGACCTCGATCCGGAGAGCCTGGAAAAGATATAACACCCTAGGCAAGATGTTCATCTTAATGAGGTTGGACCTGCCAAACCAAGAAAATGCATTTTTGTTCCATTTCTGTAGGTCCTCCTCCACTTTCCTCAACAGCGGTGGGAAATTCATGTTGTATATTTTTTGGGGAAGGGACAGTATCTGTGTCTCCAGATAAGTTATGGCTTCCTGTTCCCATTTAAAAGGGAAATTTTCGGAGATCTGCTTTAATCTCCTAGGAGGGAGGCTGATGTTAAGGGCGGATGACTTAATTTATCTTATAGTTGGATACTGTTTGGAAGGCTTTAAGTTCTGCTAATAGTATGGGGAGGGATGTCTCAGGTCTAGAGATAAAAAATATTGTAAGCCGCGACCTTGTGTACTCCTCGCCCTACCCCGATGCCAGCAATGTTGCGGTTCTTCCTCACATTGCGCAGGAAGGGTTCCAGTGTCAGAATATCAGGGGGGAGAGGGGGCATCCCTGAC
The DNA here is from genome assembly GCA_027917425.1 of Gastrophryne carolinensis. Taxonomy (NCBI): domain Eukaryota; kingdom Metazoa; phylum Chordata; class Amphibia; order Anura; family Microhylidae; genus Gastrophryne; species Gastrophryne carolinensis. Next base: position 146,863,465 of record CM051240.1, on the reverse strand, counting down.
GGGTCCCGTTTGCCAGCTCAAAAGGCTCTGAAGCCATCCCGTTTACCATGACGGACGCCGAGGGGCAGGAATAGGAAGCCATGACCCATCGGGTCATGTTCTCACCCAAGCCAACCTGACGAAGGGTAGCAGAGATAAAGTCCCAGCTCACCCTATCAAAAGCCTTCTCGGCGTCCGTCGAGAGAAGCATTGCAGCAAGGCTCCCCAAACGCGCTTGATGAATCAAGTTGATAACCCTAGTGGTGTTATCTCGTCCCTCTCTCGAGGGAACAAAGCCAACCTGATCCCAGTGTATGAGGGACAGGATAAGTGGGGCTAATCTATCTGCTATTATCTTAATAAACAGCTTAATATCGCAGTTCAGCAGGGAGATAGGTCTATAACTCGCACACTGCCCCGGATCCTTCCCAGGCTTAGGGACTACAGTAATGTTTGCCCTCAAAGTATCTCTGGGGGGAGGATTCCCGTCCCTCAAAGAGCCAAAGGAAGAGACAAACTGAGGGCCGAGAATCCCAGCAAACTCCTTTTAGTAATCCAAGCTGAAGCCGTCAGGGCCCGGAGCTCTGCCTGGCTTGGTGTTCTTGACGGCTCTCATAAATTCTTCCAACTGTATGTCCCCCTCCAGACCCTCCGCCACCTCCTGCTTAAGGCGAGGGAGTCCGGATTCTCGAATGTATCTCTCTATGTTGCTCACCGAGGGAGCCGGGTGGCCCAGAGGTAAATTATAGAGCCTTTCATAGAACTCCCTAAACGACCTAGCTATTTCCTTTGTCAAATGGAGCCTTCTACCCCCCTGGTCTTGAATGTGGGAGATGAAATTTATGGCTCGCTGTGCTCTCAGGGCTCTGGCCAGGGCCTTACCACATTTATTGCTGTATTCATAGAAAAATCGTCGACACCTGGCCACCAAACCTTTGGCCTTGGTGAGGCAAACGTCTCTGAGGGATTCCCGAAGGCGTGTTAGTTTGGCGCCTAGCGGCGCATCAAGGGAACTCTTGTGCAAGGTCTCCGTCTCAAAAATCTCTCGGGTCAAGAGGTCAACTTGTTTGTTCTTTTCCCTCTTGAGACGGGCCCCATGCTTAATCAGCATACCCCTCACCACACATTTGTGGCCCTCCCACAGAGACATCCGCGAGACCTCTCTTGTGTCGTTAGTTGCGAAATATTCTACGATAGCCTTATGGACGTCAGCTTTAACCCCCGGGTCTTGTAAGAGGGAGCCATTTAACCTCACTGGCCTCTTAGGGGGACCGTATCGGGGGTGGAGATGGTTAGGGAGACTGGAGCATGGTCAGAAACAGTGATCTGCCCAATATCCATGTCGGCAACGAGGTGCAGGAACTTGTGGGGGACCAAGAACCAGTCGATGCGTGAGTAAGAGTTATGGGGTGCTGAGAAAAAAGTATAATCTCTCCCCCTGGGATTGAGAATCCGCCAAGCGTCCATCAGCTGGTTCTTGTAAAGCAGTGTTCTGAGTTTTTTCAGGGAGGAGAATTGGGTATAGGAGGACCCGCGGGAAGTATCCCAAGCCGGATCGAGAACCGTATTGAAGTCACCCCCGAGCAGGAGAACAAGCCCATCAAGTTTGAACAGAGTGGAGCGTATACATTTTTATTGATTGGTGCTGGGGCAGTAGCATGTTGCCAGTGTCACCTTCAAGGAGAAGAGGGTGCCCCGAACAAACAGGAACCTACCCTCCAGGTCCTGAAGAGTCACCAAATGTGACCACGGCAAGTACCCTGCTAGGAGGACGGCCACTCCCCGAGATTTAGAGTCTGGCGAGAGGGAGTGATATTGGGTCTTATAGTATCGGTTGGTGACATTGTGTGTCCTTCCCTCTTTGAGGTGGGTCTCCTGCAGGAAGGCAACTTGTGTTTGCAGACGCCTCAGTTCCCTGAGGACCACAGCTCTCTTCAAAGGGGAGTTGAGACCCTTCACATTGAGGGATGTACACTTCACCTTAGACATAACGGGACCACCGCACCTCCACCTCCCACAGTATCGGGGGAACACCACCTGATGCGTCAGCCAACGAAGGTCTGGGCAGGAGAGAAAAGGTTGGGGGTGAGGAGAGCGGAGGGGGGGAGGGAGGGAAAAGTGGAAAGGTACAAACAGACAATGGGGGCTAAGACGAGACGGGAGGTGGGGGGCAAAAGAAAAACAAAACAATTAAATTGAAAGAGCTCACTGACTAGTAAGAAGAAAAACAAAGAAACAAAAACTCACAGACTAAACCGGGTCAGAGGTAGGCAGAACCCACCACCACCCGGTTGGGGAACTAATTGTTGTTTCCCAATAACAAAACCCACCCCGCACCGCCAAGGCATGCAGGGGGGGCTCTGGCCTATTGTGGGGACGAGACGGGTCCAAAAAGCATGAGGAGTCCCTCCAGCCAACCCATGCAATATGTGGTGGGCTCCCCACAGGCCCCTCCGTGAGCCCCGGGGACCCTTTTCTTGCGGCATCGCCCACCCGAAATACCCAGGGTGTGAAGATGGAACTCCCGACACGTTCGGCGCCGCCCCGCAACCGCCAACTGCTGGTAGGAGCGGGACCATCAAGCCGTGCACGAAAGCGCCAAGGGCGCACACCACAAAGAGAAATATGCATTTAGAAACTGGTTAATCATGTGGATAACAGGCATCAAAAAGGAAGCATGTAAGGTGTTAGGCAGTGAAAGAAAGGGCAAAGGATATCAGATGACCAAACAGTCTCGCAGCGTAACTTGCGGCAACAGTTTCCCTCAAGGCTCGTTGGGTAGAGAAGCTGGCCTCTCAGGAGGTCTTCTGGGCCATCTTGAGCGAGTGGTAGGTACGGCTCTCCTCTGTCGTGGCCTCTGCGGTTGACCGCTCCCCAGGAAGTCCTGGGGGGGCAAGAAGGAAGGATCCAACCAGTCCCGCACCTCCATTGGAGGAGAGTCCAGAAAAGTGAAAAGTTCCGGAAGGTCAGCGCGGGATCTGAGGGCGAGCACCCTCTGATTCTTGCGAATAAGCAAATGAAAGGGGTATCCCCAACGGTATGTGGCTCCACACTCCTGGATTCTGAGAAGAAGGGGCTTCAGACAGCGGCACATCTGGAGTGTTCTTCTTGAGACGTCCGGAAACACCTGGATCGTTGCCCCATCGAAGTTGATTCTCTCTCTGTCCCAGGCTTGTCTGAGGATATCCTCCTTGACCGAGTAATAATGTAGGCGGCAGATCACGTCTCGCGGACGGTTGGGGTCTATTGCTCTCGGCTCTAAGGCCCTGTGGAGGCGATCGATCACAATTTCCGTGGTAGGCGGGCGGCTAAGGATCCCCTTAAAGATGCCCACAACCGTGGGCAGGAGTTGATCTTGGCCGGTTGCCTCTGGTAAGCCCCTCACCCTGATATTGTTGCATCTGCTCCTATTTTCGAGATCGTCCAAATGAAGGACCGTGGCTTGAGATATAGCTTGTTGGAGCGACAGATTCTTTTCCAGGGCTTCAATCCTTTGTATGGTCGTAACATGGGATTGTTCCAGACCAGCGACTTTAGAATCCAAACCCTTCACCGAGTTTTGCAGATCGGAAATATCTTTCTTGAAAGAATTCTCTTCAAGGTCTGCTTTGGTTGGGAGAGCTTTGAGTTCAGCCCTGATGTCTGCCAGAATTGGGTCATGGGGCACTGTGGTATGTAGGTGAGGTGCAGACCAGGCCACAGCCAGTGACTCCAGGCTGGGTGGGGATATTCGGGGTCTAATGAGCTCCGCGCTGCTCCTGGATGATGATGCGGGGGATGAGTCTCCCCAGGGTTTGGCGGGGCTTCCCCCACGGAGGGGGGTGAACCTGTCCCCTGTGGCAACAAGTCGCCCACGAGACCTGGGGGCTCGGCTCTGGTGGGTGAGTGGGAGGTGTGCCTCTGTGGGGACCTACAGAGGCATCCCCCTTCTTTAATATGTCCCCTATGTGGCCCTTGGAGATGAGGCTCATCTGCTCAAGACTCCTCGATCTTGCCCCCGACAGTCTGGGCAGTGTCTCTCCTGTCCCCCCTCGCCATCGCAGCTGTCACTTTCCCCGAGCTCTCTCTCCTCTCCAGCCAGCGGGGGAGCACCGAGCGCAGGCGGGCTCACAGGAGGTGAGCAACTGGTGATGCCTGAGGAGCTCCGTTCAGAGCGAAGCTCCTCTCTTTCTTCTGCGGCTGCTGACAGGCCGTCGCCGCCGCCGCCCCCTCCTCTCACCTCGGGAACCGAGCGCTACCGCATCTGCCGTTGCCGTCAGGGGGGGCCCAACCCACCCGACCAGGGCCGGGCAGCCCCCCCCTCTTCCTGGGGATTCATCAGGGCCGGGGCAGTCCTCCCTCTCCCCTGTTCAGGGGACTCAGCAGGCTCGCTGCGGGTCGCGATCCTGCCAACCTCCACCGCCGCCATCTTGGAAGCCTCCCCTGGCACAGGGTCCGGGTGGAAAAAAAGCCCTTAAACAGGTCAGCCAGAGGGAGCTCAGGAGAAGTGTGTCCTCACGCTATCATCGCCGGCCACGCCCCTCCCCCAAGTCTTCTCTGTCACCGTCACTGATGAGGTCCTTTCTGGGCATGATTCTGGATACATCTCAGGTCAAGGTTTTTCTCCCTCAACAGAAGGTGGAGAGTCTTTAAGCTCAGGCCCAGTTTCTTCTTTCTTGTCCTTATCCCTCCATCTGGCAGGAGATGCAACTGGTGGGCCTGATGGTGTCCTGCTTCGAGGCGGTACCCTATGCTCAGTTTCACATGAGACCTCTTCAGCTACACCTCTTATCAGTGTGGGATCGGGACCCTGTGTCCCTGAATCAGGTGTTTGTTCTGTCCTCCCTGGCCAGACAGTCCCTCTTGTGGTGGCTGGACTCAAGGAACCTCTTGGTGGGCAGAACCTTTCTGTACCCTTGCTGGGAGACTGTTACTACAGATGCCAGTCTGACAGGTTGGGGGGGCTTCTGGAAGTCCTTGAAATTCCAGGGTCAGTGGGGCCCCCAGGAGGCCCATACTCCTATCAACATTCTGGAACTGAGGGCGGTAAGGTTGGTTCTCGCCCAATTGACCCCACAACTTCGGGGTTGGGCTGTTCAGATCCGCTCTGACAACCAGACGGCGGTTGCCTACATCAATCATCAGGGGGGGACCCAGAGCAAGAGGGCCAAGGAAGTGTCTCTGATACTGTCCTGGGCGGAGTAGAATGTTCCCTGCATCTCGGCAGTGTACATCCCCGGGGTGGAACTCCCTAAGCAGGGGGACTTCTCGTCTGGGAGAATGGTCCCTCAGCAGCAGGGTGTTTCGCTCCCTGTGCCACTGCTGGGGTCAGCCAGATGTAGATCTGTTTGCGTCCCGTCACAATCACAAGCTTCCAGTCTTTGTCTCTCTGTCCCAGGACCCTCTGGCCTTAGCCATGGATGCACTAGCAATGTCTTGGAAAAGCTTTCGGCTCCTCTATGTGTTCCCTCCGTTTCCTCTGCTGGGCAGGGTGCTGCGCAAGATAGCCCAGGAAGGGGTGCCAGCCATCCTGGTGGCCCCCTGTTGGGCAAGAAGGGTGTGGTTCACAGACATCGTGCAGTTGGCAGTAGATCAATATGCCCTGCCCAAGGTTCCAGACCTGCTCACTCAGGGGCAGCTACGCCATCCCCATTTACAAACGCTGGCTTTAACGGCCTGGCTGTTGAAACCTCCATCTTGATGGAAAAGGGGCTGCCTGCCTCTGTTGTTACTACCATGATTCGGGCTAGGAAGAAGTCCTCATCCTTTATCTACTATAGGGTATGGCATGCTTACATTGCCTGGTGTGAGTCTAAGTCTCTTCCCTGTCGGGTGTTTTCTGTTCCCAGGATCCTGGAATTCTTGCAGCATGGTTTGGATTTGGGCCTTCAACTTAGTACCCTCAAGGGACATGTTTCAGCCCTGGCTATTTTCTTTTGCCAACAACCGTTTGGTTAAGACTTTTTTCCAGGGGGTTACTCACGTGCGCCTGCCACGTAAGCCTATGTTACCAGTCTGGGATTTGAATTTGGTTTTGTCTGCTATGCAGGGTCCTCCTTTGGAGTCTCTACGTGAGGCTGCTTTGCCTATTTTGACTCTTAAGGTAGCCTTTTTGGTGGCTATCACTTCTGTCAGGCGTGTTTCTGAGTTGGCGGCGCTTTCCATTAAACCTCCTTACTTTGAGCGACACCAGGACAAGGTGGTGTTTCAGTTTAAGCCAGATTTCCTGCCTAAGGTTGTGTCTGCTTTTCATCTCAATCAAGACATTGTTTTGCCTTCTCTGTGCCCTAATCCTAGTTACTCTAAGGAGCAGGTCTTACATTCTCTTGATGTTGTCAGGACCTTGAAGTTTTATTTGGTAGCTACTGAGTCTTTTAGGAAGACTGATGCTCTTTTTGTTCTCCCTTCTGGGCCTAGGAAGGGTTTGTCTCCGGCTAAATCAGCAAGTGGATCCGTCAGGTGGTGGTGCAAGCCTATTCTGCTAAGGGGAGGGAGCCTCCCTTTCGCCTTACTGCTCATTCCACTCGTACTATTGGTGCCTCTTGGGCCTTTCAGCACCAAGCTTCTGTTGAACAAGTTTGCTACTTGGTCTTCTGTTCATACTTTTTCCAAGTTTTACAAAGTTAATGTTAGGGCCTCAGCTGACGCTGCTTTTGGCCGCAAAGTTCTGCAGGCGGCAGTGGTTTAAACTGCCCACCGTTGCTTTTTGGGGATCCCACCCTACCTTACGGACACTGCTTTTGGATGTCCCAAGTGTAAGGAATTACTGGAACAGGACGTGCTGTATACTTGGAAAAATACAATTCTGTGAGTACTCACCTGTAGAACTGATTTTGTAGTATACAGCACGTCCTGTTCCATCCCTCCCTTGTTATCATTTTTCTTGGTTACCTCTGTATGGTGATTGTTCAAAAGTTTATTTTGGGTTCTTATCCATTTTTTGATTCTCCCGGCTTCTTGTATAACTGCTTGTCAACACTGGAAATTGGTGGGAGGTTTCTGGCTATTTATGGGGCCGGGAGTGGTCACAAGTCTTTCTGCAGTCTACTGCACCACCTTGTGGCGGAATATCCCAAGTGTAAGGAATTACTGGAACAGGACAAGCTGTATACTACAAAATCAATTCTACAGGTGAGTACTCACAGAATTGTATTTTTTCACACACCTGGATTTTGGTCCACTTAACAAGGGCATCATTATTTTGCGATGCCCCTGTGTATGAAACCCCAGATATTGTACCTTGCTTCGAGCTCACATGGCACATTTGTGGGTTTCCAGCCAATTAGAACTGATAGCCAAGAACATGTCTAGCAAATCAGTAATTCCCTAGTAGAACGGTGGGTACCAATTTATTCGGGAATTAATGGATTATGGGGGCTCCTTCATGTGGCAGCTACTTTTTTCAGTCTACAGCCAACTCCAGCCACAGTTACCAGTCCACTGCCATCACCAGCCACTTTCTTTACTCCACGGCCATCTCCAGATGCCATTTTCAGTCCTCAGTCTGCTGAATACCTTTCTAGTTTTTCACACTTACAGCTCTTCACATGCCTGTTTATGCCATTCCAGAGAACGAGCCTACTGCTTCAGTTTTACACCACCAGCAAGGGCTGCTGCTGTTGCTTCCTTACTGCCACCAAAGTCAGTTGCGGCTACCATTTTCATGCCTTCACCAAATTTTATTATTACCAGCTTACAGCCAAACACTGATATTGACATTGTTTTCAGCCCGCAGCCAAAGCCTGCTGCCTGCCATCGCTGCCACAGCCCAGGTTTGTGCCTACTGCAGGGGCCCCAGAAGCTGTGCCCACTGCAGGTGCCTCAGAGACTTGCCTGTTGCAGGTACCACAGAGACTGTGCTGGATGCAGGTGCCCAACTTTTGTCAGACCATTCTGCGACTTAGCCTCCCATGTCTGTTATCACCTGCCACCCTTTCCGAGGGTCTTAATATCGCCTGCCAGCCTCTCAAGCATCCTGATGTCACCTGCCAGCCTCTCAGGGATTATCAACACCCTGTTGGATTGGGGGCTGGTCGTGCCAGGTTTTGTTCTTCTTTAAGGTTTTACTTTTTGGTTTGTTACTTCAGTCTCCCTTTTTGGGCCTCAGTATTACTATTATTACTAATAAAAATTGTTAATGTCTGGTCACAAATCTCAATTTTACTTTAAGGAGGATACCTTTTTGGGGTCCAGTGATACAGGACCCTCCCTCCTTAACAGCCAAGATGTTAATTCATTGAAAGGAGGTTGCTTTTCTGAACACTGTATATACACTGATATTAAACAATTGCCATTTGCGTTAAATCAGCCTTCACATGATAGAGACTCCCAATATACCACAGCTTAGTAATTACAGTTTCTATCCTGTACATTCCAGAGGTGAAATCCTGTTTTTTTTTTTTTTTCAAGATACCGTAGAACGTGATTTATTCATTTTGGATTGGCAAACTTGATGAAAAAAACAGGAATCTTTCCTCTGAGGAATCTCTAGTCCTGTGCAGTTACAGAATAACTATCAGATCGTTATCAGACAGGCCGATAAGGGCAGAAATGTGGTGGTCCTGAATAAAACCTCATATAGAGAGGCCTTTTGCCAATTCAAGTATACCACCACTTACCGCCCTTTATAGATGGATCCCACTAGGTCATTTCAAACTGAGTTATTTCAACTTGTGGATGAAGGGGTATCACTGGGAGTATTTACATCTAGATTTGCAGATCACCTTAAAGTTAATGACCCAGTGATACCCCTCTTCCACCATTTACCAATAATCCACAAGGGAATTAACCCACCGCAGAGCCTCCCAGTTGTGGTCAACATTGAGGGTTTAAATGAACCCCTGGACCAATGGCTGGATAGCATGTTACAGCCACTACTTCTTCGCCTTCCTAGTTTTGTAATGGACACAGGCCTTCTTATGGATTTATTGACAAATGTTAGGAAGGATTTATTTTCTGCACCATGGATATTTCATCCTTGTATTCAAGCATCCCCCACAATTTAGCTTTATTAGTCTTACAATTTTATCTGGAGCACTATTCAAACTACAATAAGGATTTATTTATTATTATGGTGACAGATTTTTTACTGACATATAATTATTTGGTTTTTGATTCATGATTTCTTTCTCCAACAAAGAAGGGCTTTGATGGGGGCTCCTTTTTCACCATCATTGGCAAAACTGTATATGGTGTGGTGGGAGCACTCCCATATATATGGCTGTGCCAACCCCCTTCCTGATCGTCATGTATTTTAGATACATCTGCTCTTTGTGTGGAAGGACTCTCAAGCTGAATTACAGCAGTTCATTTCATTCTGCAATATGAACAAACTGAATTTGGATTTCACATCACACTTCGGCCAAACTCAGATATTTCTTTTGGATTTAACCCTAGTAGGGGACAGTGTTATGGATGAAATGTACACCCTCACCTACAGGAAACCTACAGCAGGCAACAATATATTATTATCATTGAGTTGCCATCACTTTCATACTGTGAAGTCCATTCCTGTTGGTGAAATTACCTGCAGCAGGAGAAAATGCTCAATGATACATGATTTCAATCGAGAAACTGAACAGATCCATTCAAGATTGAGGGGCTAACCCTGGATGCTCACTAGAGCTAAATATATAGCTTCACACAAGTATAGGAATACCATCTTGGGGAAACAATGTGATTTTGCCAAACCCAAATCCAAAGAACAGGTGGTTTTCAGTTCAATAAAGTGGCATCCATTATTAGAAAACACCAATTCTACAAGTGAATCCATGCTACATGATGTTATTGAGAGAGGGGTTAGTATAGTTAGTCACAAATCCTACAACCTAGACAATAAATTCTCTCCAAGCTTATTTACTCCTAACCGCTAATACAAACATACCTGGCTTTGCACCTCGGGATGTTATCCCTGTGGTGGCACTTGCTGTGGTATGTGTAATCATGTGAGCAGAGGAAAATATTTTACATCCACCAATAGACGCAGCTCTGCTAGGATAAAATCTCTCTCTCTCTAACGCCAGACTGAAGGTGTGAGGGGGTAGGTTATGTTAGATTAATATCCCTGTGAACCATGACCCTCCCTGGCACAGAGTTGCAAGGGAGAGTGTAGTGTCAAGTGAGTGTAGAGACTTTATACTCTCAAATGCCTCAGTGACCGGAGGAGAGTAGGGTAAATGGAAATGATAGAATCTCTCTAATTTAATTTGCAATTCTTTGTTCATCAAAATCATTTTTCTTTTTTATATATTCTTTATTTAAAGTTTTCGGTACACAAAGAGAGGACAATTACATGACACATGAAATACAGCGAACCAAAAATGCAATACTATATGGTACAGGCAACCACCAGCCTACTTATGTCTGGCAGGGGTCATGAGGGGAGTTATTGGCGTTATTTGACTCTCGCCTCAGTCAACTCAGCGACCGATCGCGACTTCGTCAAATCAGCGTTAGCCAGGCCAGAACGGTCCGACAGTGTTCTAGAGCCACCGCACGATTGTCCCTCAGGGTCGAAGGGCACTGCCCCCCATGATCTCTGCCAGCAACTAATCCGACCTGTCACAGCATCTCTTAGGCGGTTGTTGTATATCCAATCCAACATTAACACGAACAATACCTAAAACAGTTAGTGAAAGTTGAGATGTTGGCTAGGCAGTCAAAGACTGTCTAGGGGAAGGTAGGGATATGAGAGAGGGGGGGGGGGGACAGAAAGGGGAGGGAAGCAGAGAGGTATAAGAAGGGGGGAGAAGAAGGAGAAGAAACGGAGGAGGAACGGTGGAAGGGGCAGGAACGGAACCCTATAGCAGACAAATCAGCTTTTTACGCCTCTGCCTCTAAAAGGTCTCTGTAGGCCTGTGACATTGAAAATTCTACCCAGGAGGCCCATTTAATCCTGTGCTCTTCCTCCGACTCGCGCTGGGCCGCATCAAAATCATTTTTCATCCTGGTAAGTCTTTATAGGTTATTTATAGGTTTTGTTTTTTGGTTTGTTGCTAAAAAGGATTGGCTAGACGAAATAAAAAAAAAAATATCCTCCGTGCAAGTCTGATATGCCCGCTCAGCTCCTCTGGCCAGTGCAGGCATTTTCATATTTACTGAGGACAGGATCTAGCAATTCTGCCTCCCAGTGTAATGGCTTTGCATGGTGTGGTCCAAGGGGCTGACAACGCCCCAAAACATGCATGATAGTGGACATGATGCCAGCCAGATGGATGCTGGAGAAGAAGTGAATTCCACCCTCATCTATCTGACCAGAGACTTTAAAGTCATTGTCCAGACACTGCTGTTAGCCTAATACTAAGTAGTAAAAAGTAAATACACAGAGCTTTCCTGGTTTACCCGTGGGTTGTCCCAAAGTCCATGCACAAGCAGTCACTCCACAAGTCACCTCAAGTACGATCTCATTGGCATCCGTAGTTGATTTCTTCAAATACCCAGGTGTAGGGGAACCCTCCTCCAATAGATCCAGAAAGGTCACACCGTAAATTCCAGGGTAGGATGTCACGCCAAGGAGTATAATATAAAACAAAAGAGCATAACATCTAGTGTGATACCGTCAAAACACACTCTTTAATAAAGAAAAGGATTGCACTCACATGTACACAAAATTCAAAGCGCTTAAAAACGGAGGTTGGCTCTCACCAACTCCTCACCGACAAGATCTGGCCAGATCAATCAATCACATCAAATACATAGACGCCGCCTGCCACCGCCGCCGACGCGTTTCGTTGCTCCTGGCAACTTTAACAAGGCTTGTTAAAGTTGCCAGGAGCAACGAAACGCGTCGGCGGCGGTGGCAGGCGGCGTCTATGTTGATCTGGCCAGATCTTGTCGGTGAGGAGTTGGTGAGAGCCATCCTCCGTTTTTAAGCGCTTTGAATTTTGTGTACATGTGAGTGCAGTCCTTTTCTTTATTAAAGAGTGTGTTTTGACGGTATCACACTAGATGTTATGCTCTTTTGTTTTATATTATACTCCTTGGCGTGACATCCTACCCTGGAATTTACGGTGTGACCTTTCTGGATCTATTGGAGGAGGGTTCCCCTACACCTGGGTATTTGAAGAAATCAACTACGGATGCCAATGAGATCGTACTTGAGGTGACTTGTGGAGTGACTGCTTGTGCATGGACTTTGGGACAACCCACGGGTAAACCAGGAAAGCTCTGTGTATTTACTTTTTATTATCAATTGAACTCTGTGGACAAGGGTTTCTCACACGTTGAGCATATTCCTTTAAAACTTTTCCTTTCTGCTTTAGAAAAAAGAATTAGCGCTGTATTTTAACCTTTTTTTTTCTAATACTAAGTAGCCCTACGTGTCCTCATACTCTTTCTTTGAAGTTTGCAATGCACACACATGCATTGCAGTTCGCACATGCACACAGCGAATCAGAGTGGTTGCCAGTGGTGAAGTGCATGAAAGGGACATGTGCAGGCGGCTCTTGGCCACATTCTACCTGCAAGAAAACAGCAGTATTTCTGCCCATTCCTGGACTATAAGCCTTTGTGGTAAATTGTATCAAAATGTCTATTTCTCCCCTGCTTGGCTGTATAAAGCACAATCCGGGCCGGGTTTTCAGGACCCAGGTCACTTCCCCAATTCCCTAACGGGTTGTTACATGTTCTAAGGCCCTCCACAAGTGTGCATGCTAATTACAGGGGAAGTCTGTATAAGAAGAGAGCACACGGCCTTTCCTTTGTTGGATGACCAGCCTGTTGGAGTGAGCCCAGGCTGAGCTGCACCGTGGTGAAGGATAGCACTGGACATTGAGCAGAGGGCTGATACGCCCTGTAAAGTGGACTGGAATTGATCAGCTTGCTGGAGTACCCATCCCAGGACTATTTGGTTGGTGAAGTAACCCTTTTTGTTTTCTGCATTTATGCTGCAATCTTTGGACTATCTACTGAACTTTGCTGAATAAAAGCCGTTTTGCTGTTCAAATCCGTTGTCCGTCACTGCTGATTGCTTGCCCGCTTACAATTGGTGGAGGATGCGAGGGGCATACGTTGCTAGGGGCAACGGAGTGACAAAACGCACTGCATTTTGCTTGTCGTTGGTGAAGGCAGCAATTAAGATGTCTCAACAAAAACAAATGGAGGAGGTAATAAAACACCTAATACAAGCTGACCTCCAGCAGGAGCAGGCCCTGGCACAACAGCAGCGAGCACAGGAGCAGACCCTGGCACAACAGTTCCAAATGTAGCAGCAGACCGTGGCTAACCAGCAGGAGACAAATCGTCTGTTGATTGAACAGATGGCCGCGCTTAGAGAGATTGTTGGTGCCAAAGTTTCACAACCGGAGAGAAGCCCAGTTGAGTCGGAGGGTGCGAGGAGAGCCGTACAGCGGGTCCTACAAAAGCTGACCCAAGAGGATGATGTGGAGGCCTACCTCACGGTGTTTGAGCGCATGGCTGAGAGAGAGCAGCTGCCAGTCACGGAATGGGCTGACGTGATTGCACCGTTCCTGTCAGGTGAGCCGCAAAAAGCATATTTTGATCTCAGGGAGCAGTATGTGCGGGACTATGCCAAGCTAAAAATGGAGATCCTTGCTCGCCTGGGAGTCACGCCAGTGGTTCGGGCAAGGCGGGTACACAACTGGACTTTTTCTGTTGTTAAACCTGCCCGATCGCAGATGTATGACCTAATTCATCTGGTCCAAAAGTGGTTGGAGCCAGAGCGTTTGACCCCTGCGCAGATCATCGAAAAAGTCGTGGTGGACCATTTTGTTCGGGCACTGCCGCTGAAGCTACAGCAATGGGCTGGACAGGGCGACCCACAGACTGCTGAGCAGCTAGTTAACGTCGTGGAACGATTTGTCGCGACGGAGGACCAACTTCGGGATGCCCCTGACAAGACCGGCAGACCAGTGAGTAAACAAGTTCCCCTGGGAGGTGTGTGGAGCGCTGTGAGAGGGCAAAAGACTGTCCCTGACCCCCAGAGGCCCCCTAACCCTAGGGAAGACGTCCGGGCAAGGAGGTGCCGTGAGTGGGGGCACATAGCCGCGGATTGCCCCCTCGGCCCTGAACCCATGGAATGTGACGTGGGTCGCAGAAGATCCCTGCTGGCAGACCCCGGTTGTGCCGCCAGTCAGCGGTCAAAATCTGAAACGCAGGTTGTGTCTTTAAAGATGAATGGTTGCCCAGTAAAGGCATTATTGGACTCAGGTAGCTGGGTAACTTTGGTCCGGGCCAACCTGGTACATGGTGGTTGCAAACCAAAGAAAAAGCTGAGCGTGCTTTGCATCCACAGGGATATCGTGACTTAACCTGTTGCAGTGGGTAAGTTTGCGACCCCCGCGGGAACATTGTCCCATGAGGTTGGTGTAGTAAAACGCCTGGGCTATGATGTCGTGGTTGGGTGGGATTTCCCCTTGTTCTGGCCCTTGTGGGAAAGGTGTATCCCTCCTGCCAACAATGGAGTACCCCCGGCAGAACGGGTAACCCTCTCCATTAAGTCCGTTAGATGTGTGGTCCCCAACACATTATGTAATAGGCCGACCAGGGTGAGGGCCTGTAATCAGGGTGACCGAGTGCGGAGAATAGTACCCCTGGCTGAAAAAGTGAACTTTAAAGCGGAACATAAGCCGGGGAATGTAGTCGCTGTGTCCCGAACCCACTGTATGGCCGCTGAAGGTTGTCAGACCGTGGGTCTGAAGAAGATGGGGGGGGGGATATGTGGTAAATTGTATCAAAATGTCTATTTTTCCCCTGCTTGGCTGTATAAAACACAATCCGGGCCGGGTTTTCAGGACCCGGGTCACTTCCCCAATTCCCTAATGGGTTGTTACATGTTCTAAGGCCCTCTACAAGTGTGCACGCTGATTACAGGGGAAGCCTGTATAAGAAGAGAGCACACGGCCTTTCCTTTGTTGGATGACCAGCCTGTTTGAGTGAGCCCAGGCTGAGCTGCACCGTGGTGAAGGATAGCACTGGACATTGAGCAGAGGGCTGATACGCCCTGTAAAGTGGACTGGAATTGATCAGCTTGCTGGAGTACCCATCCCAGGACTATTTGGTTGGTGAAGTAACCCTTTTTGTTTTCTGCATTTATGCTGCAATCTTTGGACTATCTACTGAACTTTGCTGAATAAAAGCCGTTTTGCCGTTCAAATCCATTGTCCGTCACTGCTGATTGTTTGCCCGCTTACACCTTGCAATCTAAGGCTGATCATGATAGTCTGTTGCCTTTGTGGCATGTGATGGCCGAGCCCTATGTCTACCACCGTATGGACCAACTTTATGTGACATCACTAAAGAGCATTTCTTTCACATTTTTCTGTATTTAGAATGCTGTGTGGTGCTCACCAACAGTGAAATTGTACAATTTTGTTTTTCTTAAAAGCGCAAGGTGTGAATTTTGTCTGCAGAGCTGAAATTTTCAAGTATAATTAATCTTACACACATGGGGTGTTTGGCAACTCTTCTCTTGACAGTACCTATGCATGTTGGGTATTCTTCTGTTCGGGGGACACGTTTTTCTTGTTTGCATATTGTTTTTCTTTTAGAAAAATGTGGCTTTGATTCTTTTTTATTCTTTTGTTAGGGAAACCCTGTGCAACCAAATAATTAATCGAGGGATTACTTCCAGAAAACTGAACCCACATCAACAAGCCTGGTACACCTAGAAAGCTTGAGGTGGGTTTTCTTGAAAAACTGCAAGGTGCACATAGCAGTTGTATTTTATCTGAAAAGCTCCTAAAATGCTGTTTAAGGTTGGTGGAGTCTCCTGGGCAGGAAAGGGTGTCTTCCAATAAACATGTAATAACATTGTAACCGGGAGAAATTGGACACAATGTGATTTTTTTGGGCACACATTTCACCCCAAAATATTGCGAATACGCTAGAAAAATTACAAACAAGACATGTTAAACCCCAGTTTTGTTCCACTTTATGTCTAATAGAAAGGACCCCCAATGCTACCCCCTCCTCCAATACATGCCACGGCTCCTCAGAAATGAGGTTTCTGAGGCTGTATTGGACAGACTACCTTCTGATCAGGGGCGGGCTGGCCATAGGGCAAACCGGGACTTTTCCCGGTGGGCCGCACCTGCCCCTAAACTTCATTGGCCAGGAGTCAGGACACGCTGCGAGGAAGAGAGTTGGGCCGTCCAGCCCACATTATGGCAAGAAGCGCCCCCCTGTGTACGAAGTGTGGTGGTGCACTGTTCATGCTCCAGACTCACCTCTGAGGCTCAGGCAGATGACATCAGCCGAGCTGTCACGTGACACCGAGGTTTTCCAGAGCGCGGAAGACAGAACAGAAGCCGGCAGCATGTGAGTATAATGACTCTTTTTACTGCCTACAGGAACGTGTCCCCTCCTCTGGCCTGCACACACAGAGGAGTGGCTGGATGCTTTTCATTTTACAGCCCCCTTAGAAAGATGTTGGCAAGTTAAAGCGGCCAGAGCTCTATTTCCCTCCCTGTCCCCTCTCCGCAGCACACATGAAGTGAGGGTGGATTGTAGAGGAACAAAACTCAGGTTTCTCACTATCTTGGGTTTTGCTCCTCACTCCTATATCAGACAGACCCCATTCATTTAGCATCCTGTCCTCTACTCAAGCACAACTTGAAAAAAACGTCAGCCAGCCACACTGCTTAGAAAATATGAATGAAGGTACAGCCATGTTGATTGGTGGAGAGCCTGCACATGTGCCATGTGACCTTTGGTCGGGTAAGAAACTGGGGGTGTCACACAACAGGGCATTTCAAATTGGTATGCCCCCCACTGAAGCGGAACGGACACCAGGTCTGGTTGAGGTTACTGTATGTGCCTCAAGTCCTTTATGACTGAAGGTCTTCTTTAATAACTCGATCTGGGGGTCTGCTGACACTGAATAATAATGTTTGGGTCTGCAGGGGGAAATCTATATTTGCTCTGCATATTCATGTCTGGGGTGGGATGTGCTGGTTTTTGGGGGGACTTTTTCTCTGTATATTATTTTGGGATTCACAGAGAGCTCTCATGCAATAGCAGACAACAACAACAGCAGAGACACATGATGCTTCTTTTCTGTAAATGATGCCCTGGTGTGGCCGCATCCCCTGCACCCCCTCAAGTTATGCCCCTGGGTGCTATATTCCTGTGATAAGTTCATGTGCTGCAATTCAGCAGAAGAGCACAGCTTAGCAACACATGGTAGGATGCAGCTTATTTTGACTCTTCCTGGTTCCTGGCATAGTAATGTGTGTTTGTCTCAGACAAAATGCATGGTGGTGGGCGTTTTCACTTCATCAGGCTGCACTGGGCCCAGTACATCAGAGCCAGGTAAAGTTCCGGGATGATTTTTGGCCCCAGTCCGCCTCTGCTCACAGCCTATTATGGGGGGGTTCTGCCACTTAGCCTCTGGCGTGGGGCTGTTCTGCACACTGCCTGTTATTGGGAGGGGGTGTAAATACCGGGCCGGACACATTGCAGAAGGGCCGGTGTGACCAGAAAAGTCCCGGGCTGTTTTTTAACCCCAGTCTGCCCCTGCTTCTGATCATAGATGGTTCTGTCAAATACAACCAGATACCCCCACAGGCATGTATGGATGCTCTCACAAATCTTTTAAGACCCTCTGCTCCTGTTTGGAAAGTTTCTTGTTTCTCTTTTGTGGGGTAAGTTTAACAAATTTACTTCTACTATTTCCTTGAACCTTTCCAATACTGTCTCCTGGACCAGGTAAAATATTTGTTCTTAAAGCGGACTAAAACCCGGGATTTTCACTTTCCTGGGTTTTGTCCCACACCCCAGGGGGATACTCTGCTGTGTGAAACCCCCCAGATTGGCTTGGGCAGACTCACCTCTACCCAGTCCAATGGCGCCTGCACAGGCTCTCGTCCAATCAGAGTTGCCCACTGAAGTGACTTAATTCAGCGAGCTGATTACTGTGAATGGGGAGGAAGACCATCCCTATCCCCTGGTGCCCTGCGCTCATCTGACTGGCTAGGTCGGAAGCATGTACACAGCCCAAGGAAGCAGGGATGCGGCCGCTTTTGCTCCCCATTCACAACAATCAGAGCCGCTTTGCTGAATTACGTCAGTTCAGTGGGCAGCTCTGATTGGACGAGAGCCCGCACAGGTGCTGTTGGACCGGGATAAGGTGAGTGATTACCAGCACCCTGGGGTGTTTTACACAGTGGGGTATCCGAATTTAGGATGCCCCAGGTGAAGGCCAGCAGCCGGCCCTGGAATCTTAGATTTCAGGGCCAGGCCAGGTGGGTTTTGTTCCTTTAAAGTCTCTTGGTGGCTCTATGGTGCCCTGCTCAGATTCAGTGGTCAGGTTTCATAAGCCCATCCAATTGCAGATATTAGGTTGAGTGAGCTCCCTCACCTCAGCAGTGACCATAGCAGCAGTGTTCTGTGTGTACAGGACTCACTCCTATCTTATATATTGCTGTGCATTGTACCTGGCATGTCACATTCTTTTGTAAATATGGAAGCAAAGAAGAACCCAGTAGAAGCGCAGCTTTCTCCTCGCCCCCCCCCCCGGTGAGAAAGAGCGATGTGATTGGCCGTCACCAATTTAATTTAATTGGGATGGCCCTCTGTGTGTATCCCCCCACGTCCCCCCTATACACTCACCTTCCTTTCGCTTCCATATTGCAGACTCGGGCGAGTGCACTGATTGGCTGAGTGGTGCACCTTCTAGCCGTAGTGTGCCTGCACCACCCATTCAAAATGGCCGGGCACTGGTACATATGGGTCTAGAGGTGAGTGGGGATGCAGCCACAGCACAGAGACGCGCCGAGGGCTCCAGGAGAAGTATATCAGTTAAGAACAAACATTCTGCCCAATCAGAACCCAGAAACAGATGCAGGTACATTCCAGGTCCAAGCTGACTAATAAATGAAAAGGGGTGGCGTTCTGACTATGATTCAGCCAAGTCTCTAGTGAGCCCATCAGCCTTTAGATGTTCCTTTGGAACTCTGAGAAGCAGGGGGTGAGTTTTTGCTCATACGAAATAAGGGGCAAGACTATGCAAACGTCACGTCCAAGGATGGGCTAATATACTTACCATTTCTGCAAAGAGGTGCATCTGTGCTTCCTCTTCTTTTCACATGTCTACCACTAACCTATCGCTTCACCAAAATTCATTTTAGGATATTTTTTTTTTTAGGGGCATCGGTCGCCATTTTACAAAGGAATTTTCCCTCCACAATTAACCCTTCTGTATGCACATGCCCAGAGCAGTGGGCTGCCCTAATTACGGTGCTCGGGAAGAAGTTGAGGGGTTAGGTGCCTTGCTCTGGAGCACTTCAGTCATGTGCCATGTCCTTCAGTCATGTCCTTACCGCTCAGTACGACTGCCCCCAAATTTAGTTAATGGTGCTGCTTGAACTAAATCGCCTAATTCTAAAGCTACCACAAGCTAACACTGCTCAGAGAATAAGTGGTCTATCCTTGAGCTAGGACAATACTTCTTAGTGCAGCCTGTCATTTGCATTGCCAACTCATTGGCATTGTAGTTCCAGTTCACTGCTCAGCAATGTATCCAGTAAATGAACACATTTCGTTAGAGGTTAATCTTGCTCAATAGAAAGTGGATATTTTCATTTTCATATGGTTTTCTCTGTTGTGTTGCCTGTTTCTGTATTGGCACTGTGAGCATCCCTTATGAAAGTGAAAACATCCACTTCATGGTGAGC
The DNA here is from genome assembly GCA_027917425.1 of Gastrophryne carolinensis. NCBI lineage: Eukaryota > Metazoa > Chordata > Amphibia > Anura > Microhylidae > Gastrophryne > Gastrophryne carolinensis. The sequence goes on along the minus strand of CM051240.1, from coordinate 146,843,876 downwards.
AAGAATAACCTCGAGCATACATTGCTGAACTGGAACTACAATGAAAATACATGGTAATACTTGGAAGATAAATCAGAATGAAGGTTTTTTTATATATATCCTAGGGCAGGGGTGTCAAACTCAAATATGCAGTGGGCCAAAATTAAAAACTTGGACAGGGTTTATGGGCCACCCTCTGCTCCATTCTGCTTTTCTTAGCCATCTTTTCTTAATCTTAGCTGACGAGCTCTTGTCGGCTAAAGGGGCGAATTAAGCCAAGTGTGCCACTGGCCACATCCCCTGCTATGCTCGAACTGGGGGCATGCCCGCACCGCCCATTCACAACTGCCTGGCGCGGGCACACACCCAGCTTGAGGTATAGGTATATTGGAGCGCAGTTGTGGCAGTTGTATGCACCATTGGATCAGCTGTCAGGTAAATTTTACTGGTGATCTGGGGGGGGGGTTCAAACAGCAATTTGGGATGCCCCAGGTAGTGAGGTTCAGATGGCCCTGGAGTCTTATAGACATGGTTGGTCCTCTTTAATGCAGCATGCCACTTTCCATGATGGGATGGGATAGGGTTCTCTGCCTTCCTTTAGCTCAGTCAGTCAGCTTGACATCATCCTGCATAGACGGAGACGGCAGCCAGCTCAGCCTGGTTGGCAGTCGCATTTGCCAATCACTGGGGGAAGTACTTCCCTACGACATGATCATGGGGTGGGGTTTTACATCAAAGCCTCATCCCGCTATCTAGTTGTCACAGGCAAGCTTCTTAACTAGCCTCTCGGGGGCCTAAGGGGCACTGGGCAGCCAGCAAGTGTGCAGCCATGCACCTGGTTTAAAGGTAATACGCCGCAATGGCCTCAGCTCTGCCACTCACAGATAACAGCGTGGGAAGGAGAGGACAGGGCTTGCTGGCCTAATCTGATGACACTTGTGGCCAGATTTGGCTGACGGCCAGAGCTTGACAGGTGTTCCCTAGGGGGACCTAACGGTCCTCATAGAATGTGTGGAGGGAGCCTTGCAGGTAGGGCCAGCTCTAGGTTTGTGGGGGCCCTTGGGCAAGAGAGTGTTAGTGGGCCCCAAAGTAGTGTGTCACATGATGTCACCTTTCAGCTCCGCTTCCTCAAATGGGTCATCTTCTGCTGCTGATCGTCCTCCAGTCCTTATTGCCTTCCCTATAGCCACCAATCATGCTCCACTGCCACCAAGCACCCTACAGCCCTTACTGCTTGCTCCAGTGCCACTGAAGACTTTATCATTGCTTTCAGTTGTCACCTGGTTCTCGCCACCTTCTGAGCTTCCATCAACTGCCCTCCAATCCAATGTTGCCAGTTAACCCCTGTTGCTGAGGCCAGCCATGAGCAGGTTTGCACACAACACCCAGCTGAAGATGCCAGGGGCCCTAGCAATTTCCCAGGGTTGCCCTGTGCTGGCGCCGGCCCTGATTTCAGGAAGATCCCTTGCCACTAAAAATTTATTCGACTTGCAATATTGGCTCTGCACATCACCAGGCCCCTCATCAGCAAAAAACAGCGGTAAATTCTTACTAGTACTTGATCATGTGAGTGAGAAAAAGGACTGCACCGTGATCTCCTACTTGATAAAAAAAAGGTGAGTGCACCTTGGTCTTGCAGTCCTGGTCTGATCTCTGCCTGGGTCCCCCTAGAACGGTGGGGTGTGATTGATGCCTTTTGTTTGGCCGGTTGGCTGGTGTATGGGGTGGTGTTGTTTACTCACCATTACTGACATTTTGCTGGCTGTAATGACCGACATCATCCACCCTTTTACTGCAATTGGTCAGTTTACAATCCAGGCTGTGATTGGACAGGAACTGCAATGGTGGCAGGTGTTCTCCTGAGAGCTCCACATAAAGTTGAGTGGTTATTTATACATTTCACCTATGACTAAGGGGGTATATCCCCTGAAACTTAGCGTGTTTGAATATATGCATGGAGGCAATACATTTTTTAACTAATGAATTACAATTTCCCTTTTATAGATTTTTCTTTGAGATTGATTTACTTTGGAATTACACTTTGGGAAAAACCCATAGAAAAGGTTGAGTGGTTGTAATAGTAACATAAAACATAATGTAAACCAGAAGAATCTAGGTCTAGTGTTGGAGCAAAAAACATATCACTCTACACTCAAGGATGTTGATGAGGAACCAGTGTTGCCTGTAGCTTTATGGTGCTCCAGCACCCCTGCCCAGTCCCATAGCTAAGACCAAAAGAAGAATCTCAGCATTTTAGCAGGATAGGGCTTAGCAGCCAGAGAATGGATGTTCAAGTCTAAAGTAATCTTTGTCAGTATTGCTGTCAAGCCTGGTTGAATTAGATCGCCGGGCACCTATAGAGGTTTGAAAATTGAGACGTGTGACACTGAAGCAGCTCTCACCCAGAAGGCTAATTCTTCCCTATTCTCCACAGCTGTGGGCCCATATGGGTTCACAAACACCTTATCAATGCCTTTATACATTAGCTAATAAAGAGTCAATACTATATATACGAAAATATACATTATCTCACCTGCCCCTTTGGTGATTTAGGACTGCAACGTCCCCTACTCCAAGGGAAACATCCACGTCCAGCACCTGGGAAAATTAAAAAGACAAGCTAACATAAAAAATAAGATATCTTTTTGTTTGAATCATTCTTTTTTAAATATGTAAAAAGTTAGCAATATCTGCATATTGGGACTAATGACTGTAAGGCTGTCTGGACAGTGACTTAATAGGAGCATGTTGATTTGGGATGCCCCGTTGTGCGTATCCCTATGGATTGCGGTAAAACTCACCCTTCTGGCGTTCCACAATGCAGGCACGAGCAGCCAATCACAGCTTCAAAATGGAGTGACCTTACTTACCACCACATCCCCTCTAGCTGGGGTGCGTGCCTAACTAAAGGTATAGGAGGGCCGCGGCCAGCACATGTGCCATGGGATCAGCGAAAGGTGAGGGAATGCAGTGATCGCAGGGGTTTTACACAGCAGGGCACTCCAGATCAGTGTGCCTCAGGGAGAGGGCATCAGCCAGCCCTGGATGGGTTTTGGTCCAGTTTAAAGTGGACCAACACCCAGGATTTTCACTATCCTGGGTGTTGGTCCACTTCCGCGGGGCCCCCCCGATAAGCGATGGATAAGCTGTTGCCGCCGCCTCTCGCGCATCCCTCTTACAGGGCGCGCGACCGCGCCGGCCATTCACAAACGGCCGGCGCGGGAGCGCACCCTGCTAGAGGGACGCACGGGAGGCGGCGGCTTATTCGTCGCCTAAAAGGTAAGATTTTAGGAGCTTTCTGGGGGGTTTCACACAGCGGTATCCCGATTTCGGATGCCCCGCAGGGAGGGAGCTGATCGGCCCGGCAATCTTATAGATTCCCGGACCGATCAGGGGTGGGTGTTGGTCCACTTTAAGCAAAACCTCCTGCTACCTTCATAAGAGCACATCAGCAAGAGATTTCCCATGTTCCTATATTAGAGAATTATAGTATCCTGACCAAGAACATGTGTGGTTTCTCATGTCAAAGTGGTATCTACCTGTTATACCAGGGTGAGTCATGCTGCCAGTCTCCATCATATCTTGGTCAGTGTGGTCCCTGCATTATATGGAATCCTCATAACAATGGCATTTGCAGTGCAGGCATTAGCCAAAGAGGTGCCTTCAATCAAAAGCATACAAGTGATGTTTGTAGTTCATTCAACTAGACAACCATCTATGTTACAGACTCCTGAGTCTGTGTGTGATGTGATTGCGTGCTTACAGACACAGTACTCTCATAATGGGTGGGCCCAGGGTTGAAACTATGATATGCACATGGGGGTGTCTCATGTTTATCCTAAAGGTGTCCATTATTGAATTAGCACACGTTTCACGATGGACAGGTATTGATGAACAGATAATTGAAGATTAGAAACATTTATAATAAGGAGGCAGATGACTGTATCTATTCAGTGGAAGTAAAAATTGTGTCCTTCTGCTGAGGCTGTGTGCCAAACTTATGTCCTTTAAGTGGGCCCCAGCGGCCCTGGAATCTATAAGGTTCCTGGGCCGCTAGATTCCCTCCTCCCGAAGCATCCAGAATTGGGATACCCTGCTGTGTTAAACCCCCCCCCCCCCCCCCCGCTCACCCAGAATCTCACCTATTTTACAGGTCCAACAGCGCATGTGCGAGCAGCGGCCGCATCCCTCTATCCCTTTTGCAGGGCGCATACCTGTGCCAGGCATTTGTGAATGGTCGGTGCGGGCACACACCCTGTTAGAGGGAAGCAGGGGATGAGACCTCCAGTGCGCTTAGATCTGTTATACTTTGTGCTGATTAGACGAGAGGCCGAGCATGCACCGTAGGACCGCGGAAGGGTGAGTCACATTGGGCGACCTGGGGGGTTTCACACAGCAGGGCATCCCTGATCGGGCAAGTCCAAAACCCAGGATGGTCAAAATCCACTTTAAAGTGGACCAACACCCAGGATTTTCACTATCCTGGGTGTTGGTCCACTTCCGCGAGGCACCCGATCGAGGGTGCCCCGCTGTGTGAAACCCCCCAGAAAGACCAAAAAAACTCACCTCACTGCTGAGGCCGCCTCTTACAGGGAGCACGCCCGCGCTGGCCATTCACAAACGGCCAGCGCGGGTGCGCGCCCTGCTAGAGGGACAAGCGAGAGGCGGCGGCAGCCCGCACATGCGCCATTGGACCGGGGAGAAGGTAAGGTTTGTGGGCGTCCGGGGGGGTTTCAGACAGCGGGGCATCCCGATTTCGGATGCCCCGCGGGAGGGGAGCTGATCAGCCCGGGAATCTTAGATTCCCGGGCCGATCAGCGGTGGGTGTTGGTCCACTTTAAGGTGCAGGGCTTATCTTTTTTTCTTTTCTATTTGTTTGCAACTCTGTGTTATAAAAGAAAACAAGTTTGTCTTGCAATAATACAATTCTGTGATTACTCACCTGTAGAATTGTTATTATGAGTATACAGTACGTCCTGCTCCAGATAAGATTCTTTACTCTTGGGTATTACTCCGCCAGGTGGCGCTGGACTGCAGAGACCGCGAAATTGGCTCCTTCCGGCCCCCCAAATACTCGGGACCTCCCACAAATCCCCAGTATTGAAAAGCAGTTAACAAGAAGCCAGGAGAAAAATAACAGAACCAACTAGCAACTATAAAAACCAAGGGTGGGGTGGAGCAGGACGTACTGTATACTCATAATAACAATTCTACTGGTGAGTAATCACAGAATTGTATTATTCTTAGTATACAGCACGTCCTGCTCCAGATAAGATTCTTTACTCTTGGGACATCCAAAAGCAGTGTCCATAAAGTAGGGTGGGATTCCCAAACAACAGACAGGTCAGACCACTGCCGCCTGCAGAACCTTGCGGCCAAAAGCAGCATCAGCTGAGGCCCTAACATCAACCTTGTAAAACTTTGAAAAAGTATGAACAGAAAACCAAGTAGCGGCCTTGCAAACTTGTTCAACAGAAGCCTGGTGCTGAAAAGCCCAAGAGGCACCAATAGCACGAGTAGAATGAGCAGTAAGGCGGAAGGGAGGATTCTTACCCTTAGCAGAGTAGGCCTGAATCACAGCCTGACGGATCCATTTGCTGATAGTAGATTTAGCAGGAGCCAAACCCTTCCTAGGACCAGAAGGGACCACAAAAAGAGCATCAGTTTCTCTGAAAGGTGCAGTAGCCACCAGATAGTACTTCAGACACCTAACCACATCCTAGGAATGCAAAACCCTCTCCTTAGCGCAAGGAAGGAAGAACAATCTCCTGATTTAGATGAAAGGCAGACACGACCTTAGGCAGAAAATCTGGTTTGAAGCGAAACACCACCTTGTTCTGGTGTCTCTCAAAGTAGGGGGGCTGGATGGAAAGCGCCGCCAACTCAGAAACACACCTAACAGAAGTGATAACCACCAAAAAGACAACCTTGAGAGTAAGAATGGCCAAAGCAGCCTCCTGCACAGGTTCAAAGGGAGCACCCTGCAAGGCAGACAGGACCAAGTTCAAATCCCAAACAGGCAACATAGGCTTACGTGGGGGACGCACATGAGTAACCCCCTGAAATAAAGCCCTGATCAGAGAATGCTGAGCAAAAGACCTCTGGAAGAAAAGAGTCAGGGTAGAGACATGACCCTTCAGAGTACTAAGTTGAAGCCCCAGATCCAAACCATGCTGTAGGAACTCCAGGATTCTGGTAATAGAGAACACACGACAGGGAAGAGACCTAGACTCACACCAGTCAATGTAGGCACGCCAAACCCTATAGTAAATAGAAGAAGAAGACTTCTTCCTAGCCTTGATCATGGTGTCAACAACAGAGGCAGACAGCCCCTTCTCCATCAAGATGGAGGTTTCAGCAGCCAGGCTGTCAAAGCCAGAGTTTGTAAATTGGGATGGCGTAGCTGCCCCTGAGTGAGCAGGTCTGGAACCCTGGGCAGAGCGTACTGATCTACTGCCAGCTGCACCACGTCTGCGAACTACACTCTTCTTGGCCACCTGGGGGCCACCAGGATTGCGGGCACCCCCTCCTGAGCTATCTTGCGCAGAACCCTGCCCAACAGGGGAAAGACCTACAGGAGCTGAAAGTCCTGCCATGATATTGCTAGAGCATCTGTGGCCAAGGCCAGAGGATCCTGGGACAGGGAGACAAAGGCCGGGAGCTTGTGATTGTGACGGGACGCAAACAGATCCACATCTGGTTGACCCCAGCGGTGACACAGATAATGAAACACCCTGTCGCAGAGGGACCATTCTCCCAGGCGAGAGGTCCCCCTGCTCAGAGAGTCCGCCTGCAGATTCTCCACCCCCGGAATGTACACAGCTGATATGCAGGGAACATTGTCCTCCACCCAGGACAGGGTCAGAGACACTTCCTTGAGGGCCCCCTTGCTCTGGGTCCCTCCCTGATGATTGATGTAGGCTGGTTGTCCGAGCGCACCTGAACAGGCCGGCCCCAAAGGTGCTGGGTCAAATGAGCCAGAACCAACCTGATCGCCCTCAGTTCCAGAACGTTGATAGGCGTGTGGACCTCCCGAGGGCCCCACCACCCTTGGAACTGTAGGGACTTCCAGAAGCCCCCCCAACCCGTCAGACTGGCATCCGTGGTGACCGTCTCCCAGCAGGGGGCCAGAAAAGATCTGCCCACCAACAGGTTCCTGTCCCCCCTAGGGGGGACAGAACAAGGACCTGATCCAGGGACGCAGGATCCTTGTCCCAAACTGACAAGAGGTAAATTTGCAGAGGCCTCATGTGAAACTGGGCATAAGGGACCACCTCGAAGCATGACACCATCAGACCCACCAGCTGCATTCCCTGCCTGATAGAGGGATGAGGGCAAGATAGCAGGGACTGAACCTGCGCTAGCAGACTGTCCACCATCTGCTGAGGAAGAAAAATCCTTGCCTGAACTGTATGCAGATTAATTCCCAGGAATGGCGTCACCAAGGAGGGAGACAGGGAAGACTTGGGATGGTTGATCACCCAGCCAAACGACTCCAGAATGGACACTACTCGCTGAGTATCCAGCTCTGCCTGTTGGAAGGACTGAGAAGTGATGAGAATGTCGTCCAAATAGGGCAGCACGCGAATGACCTGAGCAGAGCCATCACTCCTGCCAGCACCTTGGTGAACACTCTGGGAGCTGAAGTGAGACCGAAGGGCAATGCCACAAATTGGTAGTGCTGATCCTCCAGAGCGAACCTGAGGAATCTTTGATGACCTGAAAAAACAGGAATATGAAGGTAAGCATCCTTGATGTCCACAGAGGTCATGAAGTCCCCTGGACGCAGGCAACTGATAGCAGAGCGCAAAGTTTCCATGCGAAAGCGCCTGCACCTGACAAATTTGTTATGGATTTTCAAGTCCAGGATGGGCCTGACTGACCCATCTCTTTTGGGCACGGTGAAAAGGTTGGAATAGAACCCTTTGCCCCTTTCTCGTAAGGGGACCTGACAGATGACCCCCAGCTCCAGAAGGCTTTGCACTGCCAGAATTAGAGCCTGAGCTGACATGGGGTCCTGAGACATCCGGGATCTGATGAATCTTGGGGGCGGCCAGGCAGCAAACTCTATCTTTTAACTGGAGGACACTACCTCCTGAATTCACCGGTCTGAGACATGAAGCCTCCAGATGTGAGCAAAATGCTGAAGCCATGCCCCCACCCGGATGGGTGAGGGCGCCCCTTTATACCTGAGGGGGCTTGGGAGAAGACTTAGGCTTGGAGCCCCAGGATGAGCCAGGGCATCCACATCCTCTGCCCCTACCCCAGAAATCTCCTCGGGGCCCAGTAAAGGAGACCCCCCTCCCCTGTCTGGATCCACGGTAGGGGAAGAAAAGGAGCCTGAGCCCAGAAAGGGCCGAGACTGCCTCCTGCACTGGGGTAATCTGCCTCCCATTTTTTTAAGGGAAAACCAGGGAAAGCCTTCTTGGCAGCGGTGTCAGCCGCCCACTGGCGCAGCCAAACTGAGTGGCGTATAGCCACCACCAGGGCAGAGGCTCTGCCACACATCCTAATGGTATCATCCAAGGCAGAGAGGACATAAGTCACAAAAACCTCACAGCGCGAGAGAGCATTAAACTCTTCACTAGACACATCATCAGGAGCCCCATCCAGGACACTAAGCAGGAGCCACCGCTGTAATGGCAGAGGCACAAACCGGGCGCAGCGCCGTCCCCACACAGGCAAAGGAATGGGACGCCAGCTGATCAATACGCCGGTCCTTACTATCCCGCAGCGTAGTAGAGTCAGGGGAATGCATGACAGAGGTGTTAGACAACCCTAGGACTGGGGCATCCACCTCTGAAGGGGATGACCAACGCTTCACTACATCAGCAGGAAAGGGATACCTCTTATCCCAACTCTTAGGGACTCCGGGGAGCCTGCTAGGATGCTCCCATTCCTTGAGCACGAGAGTATTAAAATGGGCTTGCTCAGGAAACTCTAAACGTGGCTTAGGAGTTTGAAACAATTCCCCCTGCTGCCTAGGGGCCACAACCGGGGGAGAGATAGACAGTACCTCAAAAATCTGAGCCAACAGCCTATCAGTATCATCTGGGGCCCAGGGGTCAGAGCCAGAATCATCATGACCCCTAGGCCTCTCATCAGATGACTCGGAGAACAACTCCCCTTCTTCCAAGGGGGTATAACCAGACAGTTCAAAGAACTCTTCCGCCTCCATAGGGAAGAGAGTGACATCAGGCGTCAAATGCCGCTTCTTAGCAGAGGCCTTACACGCCATGGTATTAGCAAGCAACTTCTCAACACTAGCCAGTCTAGCAGACACATCAGGCTGAGAATCCCCACTGGTATGCAGCTCAATGGGAGTTAAAATTTAAGCTTGGGGGAGTTGTAGAAGCCATACATGGCGCAGGCCCAGCTGCTGGTTAACCAGGCTGCAGCGCAAGCACCTGCTGGGCACAAGTTATACAGACCCGCACATTGTCAGCACTAGTAGGGGACACCCTACAAGCTACACACAGCCGGACTTGTCCCGAAAGAACGCCGAGCACAATATCCTGAGACGCCTCCATATGGTGATTATAGCGGCACAATAGGCCGATAGGGATTCACGCTATAAAAGCAACCCGGGATGCCCCAATAGCCCGCTAGGGAAGTGGGAGTAATTTGCACACTAGGCCTCACAAGTTTAAAGACTAAAAAGAGGGGTAGGGCCGGGAGAAACCAATGGAGTTCGACCCGCCTGAAAGATATAAGCGAAGAGAACCCCATAAGCGGCATGTATAAATGACATTAGGGTAAAATAAACCGCCCGCGAGGGCACTCACGGACCGCAGTAGATAGACGCCAGCCACGCAGTAGACGGAATCCAGGAAAAATGGCGCCGAGTATACCTCGAGGGGCGGGCCGCGGAAACAGTGACGCGGAACGCGCCATCCGCAGGCCCCGCCCCCCAAAGAGCGCGAAGCAGCACACGTGACAAGCAGCCAATGAAGGCGCAGCAGCGCCTGAGGTAATGCCGCCGTGGAACACAGTGGAAGCTCTCGCGGCGACTGCGGCATATTCAAAACGCAACCAGTGCAACCAAAGTCAGTGCGGAGACTGAACAAGCAACAAGCACACCATCCAAGTGAAGCACCAACGCTCACACCCCCCCCCAAGAGCTACAAGGGAGAGCGAGGGAGGGCAGCGGCCACTTAACGTAGGGCCCACCGGGGCCAATAGTGCTGGAGGGGCATCCCATAAAGGCTCACCATATGCCTATACCGCCTACCCTTTGGTGGGGGATTGCGGAGGAGTAGCGCTCCTAAGCACCTGACAGCGGTGCTTCCTACCATCACCCGGACCAGCGCCTGGGAGGCACATAATGAAACGGGTGGGAATAGTCCTACAGGGCCACAGGCTAATAGCCCCGCTCACCTGCGAGAAGAGAGAGCCATCTTCTTGTCCTTCGCATTCCACACTGCAGAGAAATTCTGGGGATTTGTGGGAGGTCCCGGGTATTTGAGGGGCCGGGAGGAGCCAATTTCGCGGTCTCTGCAGTCCAGCGCCATCTGGCGGAGTAATACCCAAGAGTAAAGAATCTCATCTGGAGCAGGAAGTACTGTATACTAAGAATAATGTGTTTACCTTAGCAACAACTGGTGTGTTTTGTGTTCCTGGAAAGCTTTGGTTGGTTGGTAAGATTTGGGCTGGAGCTCCTGACACAGGAATTCTTTGGTATTTGTTGGTAGCGAAACCATAGAACTTTTTAGATAAGTAAATCACAGGTCTGGGGGCACAATCCTAAAACATCCTAACCCCCCAGGACGCTGGTAATCTCTTACCTTTCCTTGGTCTAATGGCACATGCGCGGGCTCTGGTCTAATGAGAGATGTCTTTGGTGACATTTGGCAAACGTCTCTCATTGTTTCCAATGGGGAGTGTGCACAGGGATTGCTGTACATTATAGCTGCTGACCACTAACAAAATAATTGCTGCTGCTATTTGATGATACACTGAAAAGCCCAAAATGGAGCAGAGATGGAAAGGAGGGTGCTGGACATGGAAAACATTTGTAGACACATGGCACATAGGACATGAGCCCTTCACAGATTTTCTAAGAAACAGGTCTAAACTTGCAGAAGGTTAGGGTGCAGAAACCAATGAACCTAGTGGTGATTACTGAATCTAGGGATAGACTCTTAGAACAGTAACCCAGGGATCTAAAAAAAAAAGATTAGGATCAGGTAGTGTCCTGCAGTCTGTTTTAGGGTCCAGCATTCCAGAAGGAAGAGCCTATGATGCATATGTAATAAGCAGCTTTGAGCAAATAAAAAAACATGCAAAAAAAAAACTGATGCACATTTGTGTTTGTTTTTCTTTAGCAATTTCCAAGCAGTTAAGTAAACCTATACTAATCTGAACCGTGTCCAGGCTCAGCAACCACTCCCTTGTGGATAGACGTGCAGGCTGATTTATTACTAACGCCAGGTAGCGTCAGATGAGCATCTGTAGAGCAGATTTCAGAGCGACAGCTAGTAGTCGCTGTGCTCGGCCATGGATCATTGTTTCAGAGCGCCTCAGTCCTTGTCAAGCATTGATGAATATGATATGTTAGTCGCTATACTATGCTGTATGTGAGCGCACTGTAACGTCAGCTCAGTGCGACTGACTAACACCACATTCATCAAAAAAATCAGCCACAAACATTGCCAGCTCTCAAAATCATGTAACTGTAGCCCATAGCGCCAGAGGCTGTGTGATTAAAGTCTGTTTTTGAACATGTATCCACTAGTAACAAAGCGAAAACATGTAATTACATTGTAACATGAACACTTTAATACCAGACCTGTAAGGACAAATCCTGCATAAAAATATTATTAATACAAAAAGTTTGCAAAAATGTCACAATACATGTCAGAAGGTTTGTATTTTTTTTTTTAGGGAAAAAAAAATTGGGATCAGGAAAGGGATTTAAGGATCGTCCATAGAAATGTATGGGAGAGCGCCAGGTTAGACGTGGCACTCTGCAAGACTGAACGCCGGCGCTGTACGCTGAGGCAGGGATAATGATGAATCGGACGCTACATGGCGTTGTTCCAGTCGCTCACCAGATTTGGCTTCATAAATGTGTAATTGCGTGCCGTCTCCGGCGTCCACCTGACGCTACCTGGCGCTGTACAGGCACTACCTGGCGCTATACCTTCATAAATAAGGCCCTTAGGAGATCTATCCCGCTGGACCACCCCGTGATTAAAATCCTTGCCATGATGGCATGAGAAGCACCACTGTCAGCAGCGTGGTGCCACCGAAACAGCAGAATAACACTACACATCTTGCCATCTCTAGGAATGTCAATATATTCCAGAGCTTACTGCACAAACCCACACCTCTAACATACTATTTGTTTTAGAAAATGTTGGGAGCACTATTTTTTAACATTTCAATGTATTATCAAATTAATGTTGTACTAGAATGACCGTTTTCGAACTCGATGGGATGTCCCTTATTTAAAGTGGACCAAAACCCAGGATTCTGTCTATCGTGGGTTTTGGTCGCTGCCCCTGGGGCACCCTGATCGGGGGTGACCCGTTGTGTGACCCCCCCCCCCCCCAGGTCACCCGAATAAACTCACCTCTTCCCGGTCGTACGACGCATGAGCGGCCACTCGTTCAATCAGCACGCTCGAGCCCCTGCGTCCAGGAGCTTGTCTAATGTGAGCGGATCCAAGCGCACTGGCGGCTGCACCCCCTGCTACCTTTTAACAAGAAGCGTGCCCGCACCGGCTATTCACAAATGCCTGGCACGCGCATGCACCCTGCTAGAGGGATAGTGGGGATTCGCCCGCGGCACGCACATGTGCCAATGGACTGGAAGAGTAGGTGAGTTTATGGATGACCTGGGGGGTTTCACACAGCGGGGCATCCCGTTTTGAATGCCCCGGGGAGAGGGAATCAATCAGCCCGGGAATGTTATAGATTGGTGTCAGTCAGAGCCTTGTGTCTAACTAAAAATCAGGACAGTGAATGGTTATCTGCTAATTCAGATATATTGGGCTATACCATGTTGAAAATAGAGAGGAGTCGAATGGATAGAATACACCCATGGAAATGAGAATGTGAAGGTAAAGGGACATTCATTATGTTTTCAAGGGAAAATGTTTTATTATAATGGGGTTACATTATGTGACCTTTTAAAGATATAAATAGTGTATAATAAAATGTTCACTATGAACTGAAGCCATTTTCTAGATAGTAGTAGGATAATATAACAAACAATTATTTGTAAATATTTGTATGTGTATATATATATATATATATATATATATATATATATATATATGTAACAGTAAAAACATAACTTTAAAATATAGACCAAAGTAAAATTCTATTATTAATCCGATCCACTTGGTGGTGGTAGGTGTTGTACAAAGAGGTCCATAAATCGTTCTAGATGTTGTTCTGATCGGTAGGCCACAAGTCCTCCATCATTAGCCCACCTATCTGCTCCTGCTGCACCTTCCACTTCCACGTTGTACAAGAGATGGGGTCTGTCTAGTAGTTTTGTCTTTTTCTTTGCATCCTTTAAACACTTTGAAAGATCCAACATTCCGCCTCCTAGAGATCTGAGGATAGCGTGAGGGGCACAGCTGTCCCATTTAAATGTAGTGTCCTCTGAAAACACATAGAAATCTACAAGGCCTAGAATGACACAGAGACTTTTGTAACCTGCTCCTGCTGCAAAATAAATATTTTTCCCGCATACAGCTTCAAGAGAAGTGAGGACATTCTTTGCTTCAGATGAACTTGTGACCACACCATATGATTTCCTCTCAGGTCTAGAAGACTCTGTAGAGCCACGCTCCATTTTATTGCCAGTTCCTCCATTCATAGTAGAATTTTGGACAGAACAGATATTTATATCTTTATATGATATGCCCCAATACCAGTGACCTTTCCACCTAAAAACAAAGAGATAAATAAAAGTTACTGGCATGACAGAGATTTGTATTTACAAATGGGGTTGCTTCTGAACCGTCTGAGATCAATCTCTGGGGGGGGATTCCATTAAAACCCTGTTCTCGCCCATTTTACCCCCTCATCTGATTCAGCAGACCATTTTTTGTATGCGAGAATAGTGTGATTTTTCGTTTGGTTGCAAGAACTCCAAACGAAAAATAACGCAATAAGTTAATTTTTATGTTGTTCAGGGAGCGTTTTTTGCAGGGAAAATTGGGCGAGAACATTTCTTCCTCGACAGCAAAAGTTGATAGTGGCTGGCTTCACTGGGAGGAAATTGTAAAAAATAATGCCGCTGGCATGATTTTTCAACAATGAAAATAACATCTGGCATTAATAATTTGGGCATTTTTCATTAGATACAATTTTTATCTAAGGATTTTTTTTTAAAATAAAAAATATAAGTTTTTTTTAAATCATATTGCGAGTAAAAATACCATTTTGTGATTACTCACCTGTAAAATGGGTATTATAAGTATGTCTCACACCCTGCTTCGGAAGTATTAATTACACGTGGGTTATGGTCCAGTAGAGGGCGAACTTCTGCAGAGATGACTAGAAAAAGAAGCCCCTCTCGGTCCATAAATACCTGGGACTCCCACACATTCCCCAGTATAATAAAGCAGTAAGGGGACCAGGAAGAGCCAATAAAATCAATGAGAAAAATGTTTCACCATATAGAGGATCCAAGATACAACTCAGGGTGGGACGAAGCAGGGTGTGAGACATACTTATACATACCCATTTTACAGGCGAGTAATCACAAAATGGTATTATTCCAAGTATGTCTCACACCCTGCTTCGGAAGTATTAATTACACATGAGACATCAAATAGCAGTGTCCAAAAAGGGTGCGGATCCCAACAGGCAATAGTGCACAAATTAAACCACTGCAGCTTGCAGAACTTTGCAACCAAAAACAGCATCCACTGAGGCCCGCACATCAACCTTATAAAACTTGGAAAAAGTATGAACAGAAGACCAAGTAGCAGCCTTACAAACTTGTTCAACAGAGGCCTGGGGCTGAAGCGCCCAGGAAGCCCCAACAGCACGAGTAGAATGAGCAATGATCTGGAAAGGGGGATCCCTCCCCTTGGCAGAGTAGGCCCTAATAACGGCCTGACGAATCCATTTACTAATGGTAGACTTGACGGGCGCCAAACCCTTCTTGGGCCCGGAGGGCACCACAAAAAAGGCGTCCGTCTTCCAGGAAGGTGAAGTAGCCACCAGATAGTACTTTACACATCTAACGACATCCAGAGAGTGCAAAGCCCTCTCCTTGTCATTGCTAGGTTTAGGAAACAATGAAGGAAGCACAATGTCCTGATTGAGGTGAAAAGCAGAGACAACCTTTGGCAGGAAGTCTGGTTTAAAGCGGAAAACCACCTTGTCCTGATGTCTCTCAAAGTAGGGGGCCTGAATAGACAGAGACGCCAACTCAGAAACCCGTCGAACAGAGGTGATAGCCACCAAAAAGGCAACTTTTAAGGTGAAAAATACAATTCTGTGAGATACTCACCTGTAGAATTGGTATTATATGCATACAGCACGTCCTGCTCCATCTATAATACTTACACATGGGTAATCCTCCGCCAGAGGGCGCTGTTTACTGCAGACATGCAAAAACAGGCTCCTCCCGGCCCTTCATATACCCAGGGACCTCCCACAAATCCACAGTATTGAAAAGCAGTGAGAAAAGAAGCCGGGAGAAACCAACCACCAACTGGTAACAAAGGTAATGATAACAATCACCATACAGGGGATCCAGAAAAAAGTACAACCAGGGTGGGGTGGAGCAGGACGTGCTGTATGCATATAATACCAATTCTACAGGTGAGTATCTCACAGAATTGTATTATTCTAAGCATACAGCACGTCCTGCTTCATCTATAATACTTACACATGGGACATCCAATAGCAGTGTCCATAAAGTAGGGTGGGATCCCCAAAAAACAAGGCACAGCAGACAGTAAAGGCGCTGTCACCTGCAAAACTTTGCAACCAGGTACGACATGAGCAGAGGCTCTAACGTCAATCTTATAACAAAACCTTAGAAAGGTATGAACAGAGACAAGCAACAGTCTAGTAACTTATTCAACAGAAAAAACCTGGTGCTGAAGGGCCAATGGTACCCAAACACCAATATAACGGAATAAAATGAAAAAGGGAAATTCTTCCCCCATAAAGGAATAGGCCAGTGTAACGGCCCAACCAGCCCACAGGCAACAGAAGCCTCGTGGAAAACTTAGAACTCTCCCTAAGGGGAATGAGAACTGGTCTCCCGTCAGACAGGCGGGAATACTGACCCCTTCATTAGCAAGAAGCCGAAACCTTTACTCAGGACCAGGAAGGTATCCAAGTAAGATCAATCCAAAGGGCGCAGTGGCCCTGGAAGCAAGCGATATCAGGCGCATACATAAGGAGGCGCCCACAGACCCCAAGGGCATCAGTCCCCCTAAGGGACAAGAAACCACCAGGAAAAATTGCAACACCTGTTGAGGGAATGTAGGCCCTTTACTTCAGCATTATTAAGAATAAGGTCCATAGTTAGACTAAAAGGACTTAAACAATGATCATAAAACACCACTTGGGCAAAGAGGTCCGGCATAAGACGGAATACTACCACGGCATGGTGTGTATATATATATATATATATATATATATATATATATATATATATATATATTATATATATATCGAGCCAAGGCTAAGCAATCAGATCCACCTTCTCAGGCACACGTCTGACTGAGGCAGGAGCCCCCAGGGAAGCGACTTGGACTACAAGGCAGCTCAGACAGCATCCAGCATAAGTCCCAAGTGAAAAATACGCAGGGCAAACAGAATGAAAATGGATCCCAACAGGAACCACAGAAACTACTTGGGAGATGCCCATGAGCAAAACCCCAAGAGAATTCCACACAAGGAAGACAGAACCAGACTCCTACAGGAAGACAGCCAGGACAGAACCTGGACCTTCAGAGTACCTAGATGGGGAGCCAACCCCAACCTATGCTGTAAAGACTCTAGAACCCGGGGAACCAAGAACGTCCAACAGGTAAGAGACCAAAACTCATGCCAATCAGTATGGGTACACCATGAACCACAATAGACGGAGGAAGAGGAAGCCAAGGAAGCCTGCTCCTAGCCCCCCATATACCAAGTCACCCAGAAGATAAGCCCGTCTCCGAGGGGTGAATGAATCAGCTGTCAAGCCCCAGACAAGAGTCTGTAGAATGAGACGACAAAAGAAGGGGCCTGACAAGGGCAGAACCGCACTCCTGAGAGAGCGTACAGGTCAGCAGACCTCAGCAGAAGCATCTGCGAACCACAGTCCACAAGGCCACCCAGGCCATCAATCTCACGGGTCTCTCTATCAGCACAACTGTGCGCAGAACCCCACATAGTATGGTGAACGAAGAGAAGGCATATAAGATAGAAAGTCTAAGCATAATTTTACTAAGCCCCCATGACCAGAGTCAGAATATTCTGGGACAGTAAAAACAAGGGCGGAGCCCCTGTGGTATAAGCGAGACCCAACAGAGCCACCCTAGTTGGCTCTCAGAGCGCCACCAGGATAGCATAACCTGCCACTGAAAGGCATCTATTGGAGCGAATACCGCTGAGGAGCAGGGGGCGTAGACCACCGCCCAGATCGGGATCAGGAACCCTCCAGAGGGATCATCCTGCTTCAAGATCCAGACCAATAATAAAACAGACCGTTGTCTTCCAACGGACCAAGAGTCCCCAAAAAGACGGGTCCTAAAAGAGGAGAAGTCCAGCCGTATAGAGTCAATGGAAGGCTCACTGTTGCAACAACCAGTAGGAAAGATGGACCCTCTAAGGGACCCTACCTAGGAACCACGGGGGGCTTTGGAAGAAAGTCCCTCCCCCCGCCTACCTGCGAGACTTGGTACCCAAGGTGACCATTCACAGGAAGATGCAAGCAAAGAAGGGGGCGCCCCCTGACAGGGCCCTTGAATATGATCAGCTCAAGAGGAACCACCTTACCAAGGGGGAATGAGCACAGACCAAGCCCCAGGGGTGCTGGAACCCCATGTAGAATCAATAACCTACTGTGCCGAAGAGCCCAAGGGCTCGGTATATAAGGGACATCATCTGATACGCCACCAACGGGCCCACCAGCTGCAATCCTGCCTGGTGAAAGTAAGAAGTCAGCAAAGAGGGGCAGGGCCCCCGTGACCAGGAGTCCACTTGTTGCCAAGGAAGAAGGCGCAAGCCTGAACCGAATCCAAGGAATGGAGATAAGGGACCAAGACGGATTTAGGTGACTGAGCACCCATCCAGTAACTCCCAGGGGACACCGCCGGCCGACCAATCCACTCGGCCTGACGTAGAGACTGGGGAGTAAGGAAAGGAGACATCACCCCCATTCGCGCCATGGCGAGTAGCCTGGGAGCGAAAGAGAGGCCACCAACAATGCCTCAAGCCACAGGGTTGGTCCTGCCACACCGCCTAGTAACGGTCTTGGTGTCCAGCAGACACAGGGGGAACTAAGAAGATCTAGAACATCACAGGAGGTCGGAAGCCCCCCTTGCACAGGGCGCCTGTGTCCCAAGACAGAGATGTCATATAGGGACTACCTGTGAGAGTAGAATTGCCAGGCCTACCATAGGCCAGCGTGGCCCAGACTGCCTCATACTGTTGAGGGAAGGAGGAAGGTTAATATAGAGGCCATAGCCCCATACTGTTAAGGGCAACCTGTAAGTAAGCCCAAACTATGTAGGCCCAGTACGGCCTACACCAATACCTGAGTGAAAACCAGGGGCTAGAAGCACCCTGACAACCACTGAGAGGGACCGCCCAGCAAAGCTATCATGTGTCCAGGGGAACAACCTCCTGGAACCACCAGAAGGAGAAGGTACATTCCTAGATGGGAGACAGCTGCTGCAGCAGTACCCTCGCCCAGAAGGGCGAGGGCGTCCCTTCATGCTTGGGAGGTCTTGGCAGATTTGGACTTAGTCCTGCCAGAGGGCCCAGGGCGTTGCCTGCCCACCCCATGGTGGAAATCCACACCGAAGAGTTGGAAGCACACCTCAGGTTCGCGTTTGACACTAACGTAGGGAGGTGGAGGGGTGGCCCTGCCCCGGGGAGGCCGGAGCGGCCTTCTGCGCAGGGGTGCCTTACCCTTTTTCCCAAAAAGGTCCAAACGGGCCCCAAATAGTCACCGTCCTCTGAAGGGAAGGCCAGTGAGAGCCCTTTTTCGTAGCATCGTCAGCACCCCACTGTCGCAGCCAAACCAGGCGGCGAATAGCTACCACAAGGGCAGAGGTTCTAGCACACATCTTAATGGTGTCATCCAGCGCTGAGAAGATGAACTTCACAAACACATCACAGTCTGATAGCGCATTAAACACCCCCCAGGGGAGGTCCTCAGGTCGGTGGTCAAGTACTTTTCTGACAAGAGTCCTGGCGGCCACCGCAGTGATGGCCGCGGCACAGACCGGGCACAAAGCCGTCCCTGCACACGAAAAGGCGTGGGAAGCCAGTGTGTCAATGCGCCGGTCCTCAGCATCCCGAAGGGTACGGTAATAAGGAGCCGTCATGAAGGGGGGGTTAGTAACCCCTATAATCGGTGCATCCACCACAAGAGGTGCTGACCAGAAATTAACCACGTCAGGAGGGAAAGGGGTACTTCCAATCCCAGGCCCCTGGGACCCCTTTAAGTTTGCAAGGCGATTCCAATTCTTGGGATATAAGATTCTGGAAATGATCCTGTTCCAGGAACTCCAAGCGCGGCGGCGCTGTGTGGAAACTCTCCTTCCTTAGGCTTGGGAGCCTCTCCAGGAGGGGAGATTGACAAAACCTCAAAGATCTTAATAAGAATTTCATCTGTGTCGCACAGGCCCCAAGAACCGGGCCCAGAATCATCACAGCTCCCGGCCATCTCATCCGAGGAGCCCGAATCTGAGAATAGCTCACCTTCCTCAGAAGGAACAAGGTCCTGCATATCAGCAGAGTCATCGGTATCGTTAGGAACCGGAGAGCCAGGAGTCGTCAGGGACCGCTTCTTTCCAGGGCCCATACGCTCCGCCAAGCCAGACAGCACCTGCTCCGCAGTAGGCAGCACGCGCGGCACGGCTTGCAGGTCATCCCCGCTCGAGTGAGACTCATCATGAGTGAGGTTTAGGTCCGGGGAGACGGGTGTATTGAAGGGAGGCGCATCAGCATGGGGCTGACCACACACCGCACACAGCCGGTCATGTCCCAGAGGGACCCCGGGTACATAATTCTGAGATGCCTCCATATGGTGATTATCTGAGCAGTATGCCCGCAGGGATTTACGCAATAGGCAACCCTGGATGCCCCAAGACCCGCTAGGAAGTGGGAGAATTTGCAAAGTGGACCCGCTGTAATATATGTGAGGCCGGGAGAAGCCACCGAAGTCCTGGCGTCTGAAAGACATAATGGGACAAGAGGGGTGGTGTCAGTGCCATGCGCAGCCGGATAAACACATAGAACAATGCCGCCCAGGAGGGCACTTACATGACCAAGGGAGGAGGCAGATAGCACCACGCGCGCGCGCGAAGATTGTCAAAGTGGCGCCAAGCGAACCTCGAGGGGCGGGCCTGACCAGGCTGTGACGCGGAGCGCGTCATGCCGAGTCCCCGCCTCCCCCAAAGAGTGCGAAGCTCTAACCAACAAAAAAGAAACACAATAGTGGATAGAAAGCGCATACATAAAGTTGCTGTCACGCTGGAAAATGATGCTGCCGTCTGGGCAGTAAGCTAATGTTAATGAAAGACAAACAGGCTCGCAACTGTGGAGCAAGGAGCGCGACACTGACACCCAAGTATAATAAAAGATCAAGGCCTTAACGTGTTATATTGCACTAGGACTGCCACACATACCCCCCCTTTCTTTTCCCCCGAGCTACGGGAGGAAGCGAGGGGGAAGCGGACCAGCGTCCAGGGACTAACTCTGTGAGGGACACGGGCAACAATGCGGGAGGGGCATCCACTAGAGGCTCACCATCGGCCTAACCACCTACCCTATGGTGGGGGATTGCGGTGGAGCATGGCTCGGTTAAGCACACAAGGTGTTGCCTACCTTCACCCGACCCACGCAGCCCAGGCTGGGAGGCATATTCTTCATAAAGAGGATGGGTGGAAATAGTCCCACAGGCCCACGGGCTGTAAAGCCCCGCTCGCCTGCGAGAGCGTGATTCTTCATGTCTTCGCAGTTCAGCACTGCAGAGAAATCTGGGGATTTGTGGGAGGTCCCTGGGTATATGAAGGGCCGGGAGGAGCCTGTTTTTGCATGTCTGCAGTGAACAGCGCCCTCTGGTGGAGGATTGCCCATGTGTAAGTATTATAGATGGAGCAGGACGTGCTGTATGCTTAGAATATGGATAGTGCAGCATCCTGCACTGGTTCAAAAGGAGGACCCTGAAGGGCAGACAACACCAAATTTAAATCCCAAACAGGCAACATGGGTTTGCGAGAAGGGCTCACATGAGTGACCCTCTGAAAAAAGGTCCTAACCAGAGGATGAAGAGCGAAAGATCTCTGAAAGAAAAGTTGAAAACCCATGTCCAGATCATGCTGAAGAAACTCCAAAATCCGAGGAATGGAAAACACCCGACAAGGAAAGGCCCTAGCCTCACACCAATCAATGTAGGTCCGCCAGGTCCTGTAATAGATATTAGAGGAAGATTTCTTCCTAGCCCTGACAAGAGTCTGGACAACTGCTTCAGACAAACCCTTTTCCTTTAAGATGAAGGTTTCAGCAGCCACGCCGTCAAAGCCAGCGTTTGTAAATTGGGGTAACAAAGCTGACCTTGTGTGATCAGATCCGGAACCAGAGGCAGCCTGAATTGATCGACCGCCAGCCGGATGACGTCTGCGAACCACACCTGTCTTGGCCACTTTGGAGCCACCAGGATTGCCAGCACACCCTCTTGAGCCAGCTTGCGTACCACCTTGCCCACCATGGGAAAGGGAGGAAACAGATACAGGAGACCGAGCTCCCGCCAGGACAGAGACATGGCATCCACTGCCAGAGCCAGAGGGTCCTGGGACAGAGACACAAATGCCGGAAGCTTGTGATTGTGACGAGAGGCAAACAAATCCACCTCCGGACTCCCCCACCTGCGACAGAGGAATAGAAATACCTTGTTGCTGAGGGACCATTCCCCCCGGCGAGAGGTCCCTCTGCCCAGAGCGTCCGCTTCCAGGTTCTCCACCCCTGGAATGTAGACTGCCGAGATGCATGGAACATTGCTCTCGGCCCAAGCAAGAATCATAGACACCTCCCGGAGGGCACTGCGAGTCCCTCCTTGGTGATTGATGTAAGCGACCGCTGTCCGATTGTCGGAGCGAACCTGAACTGGTAAGCCCCGAAGATGATGTGTCAGGTGCGACAGCACTAACCGAACCGCCCTTAGCTCCAGAATGTTGATGGGGATATGGGCCTCCTGAGGACCCCATAGCCCCTGGAACTGATGTTCCCTCCAGAAGCCTCCCCAGCCTGACAGGCTGGCATCCGTGGTGACCGTCTCCCAACAGGGCGCAAGAAAGGACCTGCCCCCCAGGAGATTCCTCTGGTCCATCCACCACTGGAAGGACCGCCGGACAAGAGGAGACAGAACACAAGTCTGATCCAGAGACAGAGGACATTTGTCCCAAACCGATAGAAGATGGAGCTGAAGGGGTCTCATGTGAAACTGAGCAAATGGCACTGCCACGAAGCAAGCCACCATCAAACCTACCAGCCTCATGCATTGCCTGATGGACAGATGAGGGCTGGACAGAAGAAAACGAATAAGAGCCTGAAGAATATCCGCCTTTGGCTGGAGTAGGAACACCCTGGTCTGAATCGTATCCAGAGTCATGCCCAGGAACGAAGCCACCCTTGACAGGGATAGAGAGGACTTGGGGTAATTGATTACCCACCCGAACCTCTCCAGCGTCGTCACCACCGTTCTGGTGTCCAGCTCCCCCTGGTGGAGAGAGGATGACGTGATGAGAAGGTCGTCCAGGTAAGGCAAGATACGAATGCCCCGGACTCTGAGAAGGGCCATCACGCCCGCCAAAACCTTGGTAAACACCCTGGGCACCGAAGTCAGCCCGAAGGGAAGAGCCACAAACTGGAAGTGCTGGTTGTCTACCACGAACCTGAGAAACCCTTGGTGTCCCAGGAAGACCGGCACATGAAGGTAAGCGTCCTTGATATCTATTGAGGTCATAAAGTCCCCCGGACGCAGTGAGTCGACAGCAGAGTCTCCATGCGAAATTTTTTGGTTCTGATGAACCGGTTGAGATTTTTCAAGTCCAAAATGGGTCTTATGGAACCATCTTTTTTGGGCACCGTAAAGAGGTTGGAATAATAACCCAGACCTCTCTCTGTAGGGGTAACTGGACAAACAACCCCATATCCCAAAGGTTGTGCACCGCCCAAAAAAGGCCCTGTGTCGCCCGTGGATCCGAAGGAACCCGGGACCTGAGGAATCTGGGAGGAGGCCGGCATGCAAACGCCAGCTTGTACCCGGAGGAAATTACCTCCCAGATCCAGGCGTCTGTGACCTCTAGGTTCCAGACCTGAGCAAAGAGCCGCAGCATTCCCCCCACCTGCAAGGGTCAGGGCGCCCCTTCATTGCTAAGCGGGCTTGGCAACGGATTTGGGTTTAGTACCACAGGAAGTCCCGGGTCGGGCACGTCCTCTGCCCCTACCCCAGGCATCTCCTCAGAATGCAGTGAAATACGTTCCCCTGCTTGACCGAGAGCCACGAAAGGAAGGGTTGAATGAGCCCGAACCCCGAAAGGGCCGGCGCTGCTTCTTGCGTTGAGGTAACTTACCCCCTCTGGCAAACGATCACCAAACAGGCGCAGACCCATGAAGGGAAGACCTGTGAGCGCCTTCTTAGCAACGTTATCGGGCGCCCACTGGCGCAGCCAGACCGATCGGCGTATAGCAACCTGCAATGCCGAGGTCCTGCTACACATACGGATAGTATCATCCAAGGCTGATAAGACAAAAGCAATGAACATCTCACAATGAGTCAAGGCTGCAAACTCCTCACTGCAAGGATCCAATTGGGAACCATCCAAAGGGCCCCTAATTAGAACTCTAGTAGCCACGGCCGTGAGCGCAGAGGCACAAACCGGGCGCAAGGCCGAACCCACACAAACAAAGGCATGTGAAGCTAATTGATCGAGACGTCGGTCCTCACCATCCTTCAAGGTAGAGGAATCCGGGGTATGCACGACTGAAGTATTGGACAATCCCAGGACGGGCGCGTCGACCTCTGGGGGTGTCGACCAACGTTTAACCACCTCAACAGGAAAGGGATACTACCTATCCCACCTGTGAGGGATACCAGGGAGCCGACTAGGCTTTTCCCATTCCTTAAGGATCAGATTGTTAAAGTGCTTCTGATCCGGGAACTCCAAACGAGGTTTGGCATCCGCAGGAGGGGAAATGGCAAGTACCTCAAAAATTTGAGTAAGGAGCCTATGTGTGTTGACAGTATCCCAGCGCTCTGAGCCGGCATCAGCGCCAGGGTAATGCCAATCCTCAGATGAGTCAGAGTCTGGGAACAGTTCCCCTTCCTCGAGAGGGGAACAATCAGACCAATCAAATGGCTCAATATCAGCATAATCCAAGGCACCACCCCCTCCGAAAAGCGGGAATCCATCACAGGCCGCGCTCTCCGGCCAATAGGACTGGGAGCCGGCCGACAGACGAAAAGAGGGGCGGGTCGTTGCGAGTGAGCGCGCAGAGCGCCAGGCCCTGCCCCCCCACACTAGGAACCAATCACAGGCCGTGCTCCCCAGCCAATATGGCTGCGGTGCCAGCCGTGACGTCACCAGCACGCCGCCGCCCGGGAGAGCGCGTGCGGGCCGACAGTACAGAAGAAAAATACATGTTATTTGACAGTAGCCAGCGCGTATGAAGTAATTGCACCAAACACTCATACACACACACACAAAACAGGTGAAACACAAAATTAACATGGAGGGTCGCTACCCCCCCCCCCAACTGAGAAAAGGGAAAGGTTAGGGATAAGCCAATAGCTACATTTAATGATGTAGCTATTGTATGTAATGATGGTGTTCAACGGACAGGGCATTCCAAGTCAGGATCACCAGAACCTGATGACCGCTTACCCTTTGGTGGGGGATTTGCGGTGGAGCATGGCTCCTAGTCAAACACCTCTAAAGGTGTCACCTACCCTCACCCAGACCCTGCAGCCATAGCTGGGAGGCATAAAGACATTATAAAAAGAGGTTCGGGTAAAAATAGTAAGAGAGGGGCCGGGTGCTACCCGGCTTACCTGAAAAGGAGAGAGCCATAATCTTGACTGTCGTCGCCTTCCTGCAGAGACTATACTGGGGAATGTGTGGGAGGTCCCAGGTATTTATGGACCGGGAGGGGCTTCTTTTTCTAGTCATCTCTGCAGAAGTTCGCCCTCTACAGGACCATAACCCACGTGTAATTAATACTTCCGAAGCAGGGTGTGAGACATACTTGGAATAGCCCCATTCCTCTGATAACAATGGCACCACATATGTATCCTAGACACCCTTTGCTGCACAGAAGGCACCCCAAACTGAAAATAGCAATTTATGAGATTTTCAAATAAAATGCAAGTTAAACCCTTAAAATATGGCATGGGTACCCCCCTCATCAGCAACACTAGCGCAAGCACCAGCTATGGAGACTGGTAGACCAAGACGTGGAGGACAAGGGGTCGGCACCCAGCCCTAAAGGCTACCGGCCCCGCATAGCCCATATGAGCCGCAGGCTCTTCTGAACCCCTCTGAGGTTTGGGGATGCAGATTATGGGGCATGGGTTATGGCAAGTCACTTGCTTGCTGGAAGATCACTTGCCGGCCCCTTCCTGCCCTGTGTACTGGCATAGGCGTATCCAGGACCCCTTACCAGTTCACAAAGGGTTAAATGTAAAAAATACACACACACAGCAAAAAGTCCTTTTTTTTTCCCTACTTACCTTCATCCATCGTCACTGGTCACTGACAGCCAGAAGCAGGGAAGGGGTTCGGAGTCCCCTGCCCCACTACAGAGTATTGGCGATCACTCTGGCTCCTGCCACTCACCACTGGGAGGAGCCTTTTATACCAGGGAGTGTGCTGGCATCTTCTTACTTGCCATTATAAAAAGCGCTTCGCTGTGGCCGGTGCGAGTTGTCAAAATCCGCTGCGCAGGGCATGGGCTGTGCTGAAGAACACACCGCATCCTCCTTGTTTAAGATACTTCTACCTACACATCATTGTTACTACTACTCTGACTGGCAAGGTAAAGATCCCATACCCCGCCGCCTTAAGGTACCATCACCTATATTGCCCATTGGAGCACCCAGTCACCACCATGGTATTTACCAGACAATTGACTCCAACATGAACCACTTAATCAACCCAGTAGGATGAATCCTTTGGCCTTCTGATGACACCCTTTCGGCCAAATGAGCCAGGGCTGTGATACCTACTTAACCTTTTAACTTGGTGAAACATGCCCTCAGTGAAGAAGCTGAGGACATTGATTTTTGGACTAGAATTTCATTTGCCGTTTTCTCATACAAATGCATGTGCTTCTATGATATAAACAACTAACAATGTCTATATGAATACCTGCACACATTTTGTTTGTACATCAAAGAACTTCTGTACTTGCCTCACTTTACCTTATCTGCAAACAGACAGCAAGGTCATCTTTTTTTATCCCTTTTGTCTATTACATATTATTTTCTCATGTACAGGATAATCCGCAATAACCAGAGTATGGCATCAGCTCCATTATCAACTTTTAAAGACTGAAGCTAATGTGGCATAGAGGGGTATATGGCTCTTAAGTGTTGTGGAAGGATTATGGGAGGTGCCCAACCTACCTTATTACAATGCTAAAAAGAAAGATTAAATACATTATTATTCACCTGTTTGTTCCTGGGTCCCTTATGCTGAAGGGTTGATTAATAACACCCATAACTGGAAGACCTGTATCAACAAGGTAAACGCCTATTAATACTGTCACACACTGAAGTCCCCTGGGGAATATTCCTTCACACGGCTTAACATCTTGTGATCCTCTTATATACTGATGAGTTGAATCTATGATCAAAAGTGAAAGAAAGAAAGAAAGAAAGAAAGAAAGAAAGAAAGAAAGAAAGAAAGAAAGAAAGAAAGAAAGAGAAAAAAAACAATAAACAAATAGCTTCATTTAAAACATATTCACATATAATCAGGGGCATGACCATAGGTTGTGCAGAGGAAGCGACCACCCATAAGGCCAGAGGGGCCCCATCATTGTGGCTCCTACACCTTATTTATTGTGTCCTCATGGAGTCATGTACAGAACTAGCACAATTTGCCTCTGATCTGTTTCAGACTTTAGTTATCTAGTTGGTTAGCTAGTTGAAAATGGCAGTAAAAGGGATACTGTCTGAGCAATGACAGGGACTCATTTAATGTTTGCACCAGGGCCCAGTCACATATTTAGTTGCGCCACTGCATATAATCCTTAGCTAATATCAACTAAAATATAGCTTAGCTCTTCTGGCACTATTAAATTGGAATTAAATTGGAGTAAATTGGTATTAATTATTATTATATAATAAATTGACTTTATCTGAGCACTTTGCAGTCTCTCTTTCTGTATTGATCAAAATTGCACTTTATAGAGCACTTTAGGAAAACATTGGCACTTTATGTATTTTGGGATACTTGTATATGAGATTAATTATTACTAACATTATTTTTATTGTGATGGATTATATTATTCGATATAGCACGGCACTTTTGGCTATGATGTCCCTGCTGTAGAATATGGTTTTAGTTACCATATATGTTGTGAGTCTTTTTTATTTTAATTGATTAATTAAAATTGATTAATTTTGTGATTTATTGGGGTGGTGGTGCCTATTTGGTTATTATTTGTGGTTGCTGGGGCCATAATTCTTGATTGCTCATATTACCAAATACCACTTAACCTCTAAAGAAGAATTCTGTTTATTATAAATGCATGAAGCATGGTACATGTAACAACATATTAGTTTTTACCTAAAGAGCTCCCTCAGAAGTTTATGGGGCAATGAATCCATACTCATTGTCACCTATTGGGTCACCTATTATTGTACTGTGTTCCAGAAGCCTTGCAAGCTCCATGGGATCGAGTCTGTGTGTGATCAGATAAGTATACGTTTTTTACATTTTTATCTGCTCTCAGACTGTGAAATCACAGTTAAAGCACTGCCCAAGGTCCCTTTTACAATCGCTATGCAAAAGTAATGCATGTAGCGATTTTGGGGCACTAGTGCTTTTGATCAAACTCTATTCAGCAAGCGTCTGTGCTTGGAAAACACTGTGCCCCATGATTGCACCAGTGTAAGAGCTTTAAACACCTTCAAACAGCTACCATGTTATAAAAACAACTACCGTATATACTCGAGTATAAGCCGAGTTTTTCAGCCCACTTTTTGGGCTGAAAAAAGCCGCCTCGGCTTATACTCGAGTCAGTGGCCCAACAGACAATCAGCAGTGCAGGTGGAGATTTGGACACAGGGGGGCGTGGCCTGGCGCTCGAATGACGTAGAGGCGGTGGCAGTGCGGGAAGAGGCTCGGCGGCCGGGCAGAGAGAACGCGCAGGCAGGGAGCGGGAAGCTGCGCTTTCATCATCCCCCTCATCGGAAGCATCTGCTGGGAGGAGTACCTGCATGGCAGGGAGAGGAGCGCACACTGGCTGGCGGGTTTGCTGATGAAGAGGAAGGAGGAGGCGGCGGCGCCCGCAGCGACCCACGGGGAGCCGACGGCAGACGCGGCTTGCGCAACCAAGATGCCGGCCGACATCGAGGGTGAGTGAACACCCCCCCCCCCTCCCAGTATGCATGAGGCGGCGGTGAGCGGTCCCTCTGCCTCCAGCGGAGCGGCGGCCGATCCCAGCCCATAGTGCAGCAGAGCAGGGGAGGGCGAAGGAGCTGCTCCCCTGCCCATAATGAATAAAGAAGCAGGGCTGCAGAGACCGTTAAAGATGTCAGCCGTGGAGGGGGAGAAGATCATCCCCGCCTCCCTGCACAAGACACAGGAGCTGAGGTACGGTGGTGGGGGGGGGAGGGGGGGCAGGTGGGTGTTGGGGGGAATGAGGCAGGAAGCCTGCAGACTGACTATGAAGTTGGGGGCAGCGGGGGTAGAACCCACATCCATTTCCCACCCTAGGCTTATACTCGAGTCAATAACTTTTCTAGTTTTTTTGTGGTAAAATTAGGGGCCTCGGCTTATATTCGGGTCGGCCTATACTCGAGTATATACGGTAGGTCACCAAAGCAAAATAAAACAAATCTCCCTAGAACCGGGGTTATCAAATGTTTTTTTTAATGAAGTACCACTTTCTATTTTCTATTTTCAAGTACAACTTGGGTGTTGAGTAGATATGTTCAGTCACCTAAAACTGTGTATAAAAGGCACAAAACAAAGCCATTTAAATTGCATTAAATGCACAAATATGAACATTAATATTTTTTATTATTATATGGAGTAATTTAGAATGCATGTAACAAAGCATGCTTGGTTAAAATACAGGTGCAGATCAGTTTGGGTACAAATCAGTCTATAGTCTTGCTGAGTACCACCTGATAGACTCCCGAGTATAACCAGTAGTAAATACACACACACACACACACTATCTCCGCTACATAAAAGTTACAGATAAATACATTCAGTAAGTCTACCACTGAAATAAAGTAGCCAAATATATGTATTCCCACAGAATAAACGACAAATAGACAATGCATCAATAAAAGGAAGCAGTGCTTACCTAATTAATGGATAAGTACACATATATCACCAAAACCCAACGGACATACGAACCACATCAATGATATCAGGATAAAATGGCCTAAACAACATAGCCAACTCAGAATTTCATTGCACCAAGATCATGACCACCAAAAAGACTACTTTGTGAGACAGCAAGGCATTTCAGCCAGGGGCCCAAAATCCTGGATCCCATGGAGATACCAGAATTTGAAACAAAAAGAAAAGGGAAAAATTTGTACTCATGAACCACTGCGACTGGTCCATTTATAGCACTCAGAGCCGACCAAAAGCAGTTTAAAACAAAAAAAAGAGCCATCCCTGAGCCTTATTCATCGTCACAGGTAATCGGGTGGAGGTAAGGGGGTTGGAGGGTTTTGGTCAACATTTAAGCCACCAACTCAGAAACTCTCCTAATGGAAGTAATTACTACCAAGAACATCCAAAACACCTGAAAGGACTAATGAGTCCAGTGGGTGCAGAATTATGTGTGCACCATTTTGCCAACTGTCCATCCTGCAACTGGCAAGCTTAACCCAAATAAATAAATAGAGACTCCTGGGACACCTAGGAGGCTTTTTGTCAATGAGAACCTTATAGGGACATCATACCATCTGCTCCTATTACACTGGATCCCTAATATGAGCCACAGAGGTACAACATTCCTGTTGTGGGAGAAAATAAAAAAGGCCTCATCAGAAGTGTTTTAAAAAAAGCCTGCACTACAAAGTGGTCAGTTCACTGGCGCTGGGATAATCAGCATAAGGGTAACAGGCAATGTCACAGGCTGCCCAATACCTAGTGCAACAATCAAAGCTAATTAGTTAACATTGGGCACTGTAACGTCCAGCACCATTCTGTCTAAATAGCAGTGGAAAGAAATGTTGGCACTCCAAAAGTGGCACTATGCCAGTAACATGACGCTAAACGGTGCACTTCTTAAATAAGGTCCCTCGTGTGGGCCATAATCTGTTTTGCAGGGTTATACGGTATACAGTAGGCCCCCAGTGGTGATTAGTGTCCCCAGCTCTAAGTAGTGTTCAACCGCCTTACAGGCAAAACATATAACCCCACAGCTTAATTATCAAAAGAGTTGTTTCCTCAGATGACTGATAAGGGAACCAGCTTAACAGGAAACATAGATGGACCTCTTGGTATTCTTATGCGGTTTTATAGATTTTAAAGTAACTGCAATTTTCTATCCCCAACAACATTCTTATCTCTAAGCTGACAGACATCTGCCTTATGTTGATTGATTGGTCAATGAATCCAAGACCTCTGCAGCTGCAGAGGGCATCATAAAATACAGTAGCCGGCAGCCATTGCCTAAAATTGTTGCCCAAGTGAGACAAAACATGGGACAATGTTGTGCTGCTAATCACAAACTTGATGCAATCAAAAAGGTACAGATTGATGTAAACAGTTTAGTTAGGATATGCTTAAACTGTTTAGCTAGTAATTTACGTAACGTTTTGTGTGTACCATAACAATGTACCGGTATCTAGTCTGCCTTTATGTGTATATGTTCTCTTTATCTTTAAATAGATGTATGCTTATCACAGTCATGCTTACATTCAATTACTGTTGAGTTTTCAACTACCTCTGCTGAAGCGCCAGGTTGTGCCCCCTTATTCTATCATTAAAAGGATTGTCCAGACAGACAAAAAAAGTCTTTACTCTTCTTTTGTCCTTTCGTCTCCCCCTAAACACCCCCCCCCCCTGCGCGCACACTCCTCAGAGCTGTGAAGGAAAATATGAACTGCACTGAGGTCCAGAGCCTTCATACTTACCAAGGACAAGAAGCCAGCGATTATTTCTTCCAGCCCAGCAGCAAATGAGTGCTCCAAGAACCCTGGGGTGGATACCATCTAGACCCATTGCCTCATTTACCTTAAAACCTTCAGCTATAAGTTCTGTACCTGTCTGAATACTGCTAATAAACGTATAGAAATGAGCCAAGCTTTGATCATTAAAAATCTGTCTGTGTCTCTATAACACCAACTACACAACTGCTAAATCCTCCCAGCTTACAAACAGTAATACATGATATATGAAACCCAGTATAGAAAAGTAAAGGAAATGCTAATGTCACTTACCGATGGGATCAACCCACACAGCAATGTTGTTTTGTGAAATAGTCACATCCACAGCATCTAAGGTCTTGTCTGTTAGCTCGATTTCTTGGTGAACAGCCTGCGCTAATTTTTTGGCTGCAGCCTCATTGTTGTCCAGTACTTTCTGAAGTAGTTTGGATGTTTCTTCCTCTGTTGCACATACTTCAACAATAATTTTCTCCCCTGCAAATAATATACATGTATATGTCATAATCCCCCAAAAATATATCTGGTACATGTAGAACAACAGAAGTCACTGTGAAACTAAACTGGAAAAGAAGCCAGATAGAAAAAAATTGCTTTGGACAATTGTTTTGCTAAAGAAAATCTTAAAGAGGACCTCCAAGCATGTGAGGCTTCCACCTCATTCTAACCCACCCCCCAGCACTAAGCCCAATTTAGGTATAAAAAATGTAACCGACTGTGGCAATCTCAAGTCTAGGCCAGTGGTTGCTCATCTTTAAACAGACAGCCTTATTTATTAAAAGTATATGTTGGGCCGCACTTGCACTGTGGCCGCCCAAACTGCAGAGCTGGCGCTGATCCCTCGCTTCCCCCGGGCTGGCATTTGGGCACTAGCGCAGGGCTTGTAAAAGCCTATGGGCTAGCGACCTCTAGCACCGGTTGGGAGCGCAGTTAAAGTTAATTATTTAAAAGGGGATTCTAGGTGTTCAGCACCTGTTGCAATCCTCTTTTTTATTTTGGGGTGATGGCAGCACAATAAAAACCAAAACTTGCATTGCATTGGGGACACTTGAAAGATATGACACAGGCTTTGCATAGTCCAAATCACAAGTTTGCAGCGCAACACAAAAGTGCAGAAAATGCATACAAAACTTTTCCAAACAGCCCAGGGATCCTGTGGCACATGCACCAGCCCCAAAAAATCCCTGATAGTCTTACCAGTAGTGTTTCTACAAGTCCTTCAGGACAACCCCTGGAGGCCACTCCCCCTAGGAGAAAACATAAACTGAACAGAGGTTAAAAGTTCCATCCCTTTCCCTCCAACCCAGTATCTAAACAAGAAGTCTCAAGACATACTAAAGGACAATGGGATATGGGGTTATCCTGAAGGACTCGTAGAAACCCTGTTACCGGAAAGACTAACAGGGACTTTCTCCCTTCATCCTTTAGGACGACCCCAGTTGCCAATTGCCAGTAAGAAGCAAGATTTCAAGGAGAACCATTTCTCGGGTACTTCATCAAGAGGCTCAACCCATTTAAAACAATTGTTAGATCCCAGGCCAGAAAGCCCTTGTAGACTACTGGTCTTTTACCTATGATGGCCTTGAAGAAACAACTTATCTGTTGATCCTGTCTCAACTGAAAGTCTAAGAATACTAAAGGGCTGAGGTCTTTGCCTTTAGTCTGCTGACTGCTAACCCCTCCATCTCCATCTCCATGCTCGAATCAAGGTCCGAACTACTGCGGCAGACAAACCACTCTCCTCCAATATGCTGGTCTCAACGTCAACCATCACAACCAGGGGGTCTTGCACCCTGGACATGAACCACTGGACCTTCCGATCGTGCCAAGATGCAAAGAGGTCAACCTCCATCACTCCCCACCGGTGGCAGAGAGCTTGAAACATGTCCTGGTGAAGGGACCATTCTTCCTGGTCAACCGTCTCCCTGTTCAAATAATTCGCCTGGAGATTCTCCACCCCCAGAATGTGGAATGTGGAATTTCTGCCCACCTCATGATGCAAGTTACTTGCTGGAATGCATGACAGCTTCTGCTACTTATGTAGGCCACAGCCGTGTAATTGTCTGACTGTACCCTGACCGGAAGACCCCGGAGCTGAGCAGACCAATGCCTGAGAACGAGCAGA
Organism: Gastrophryne carolinensis; assembly: GCA_027917425.1. Taxonomy (NCBI): domain Eukaryota; kingdom Metazoa; phylum Chordata; class Amphibia; order Anura; family Microhylidae; genus Gastrophryne; species Gastrophryne carolinensis. The sequence continues at coordinate 146,810,212 of CM051240.1, read as the reverse complement.
ATCACCCTCAGTTCCAACAAATTGATTGGAAGAGACTCTGAACCGTCTGGGTGTCCAGAACACCACCACCACCTCTGTAGTCAGGATGACCCACCGGACCTGCAGGAAAGACCGACCCACTTCCAGCGACTGCTGGTCCAGCCACCAATTCAGGGATCACCGGGCATTGTCCATCAATATGAAGTGACGGCTCAAAGTCTGCACAGCCCTGTAGAGGCATGGAGTGTAACTGGGCATAGGGAACTGCCTTGATGGTAGGCCAAGGAGATGCATGCCCTGCCTGATCGTGGAATGTTGATCTGTCAGCAGCAACCTCACCGTCTCCTAAAGAGCCGTGCACCTCTGCACCAAAAGTAGGACCCGGGCCCGTTGAGTATCCAATGTCATACCTAGATAGGTCACCACCATGGAGGGAACCACCTGGGACTTGGGATAGTTGATCTCCCACCTGAAAAGTTCCGGACCGTCTGAACATCCCCTAGTGCCTCTGACGGAGATGGGGCTTGGATGAGCAAGTTGTCCAAGTATGGGGTGATGTGCACACCTGTCCTATATAGGCTGGGAGGAGCTAGTTTGTATTCTTTATGTTGCAGTTCCCACCTATGGCTGGGATTAAATCACATGTTAGTACTAGTGGTGCCCCGGAATGGAAGAGATGAGAAAAGGTTACTGCATTTTTATTCTTCAATTCTTCAAACAGTCTTACAGATAAACTTCAAGCTTGAGGGCTTTTTAGGCAGATTGTCTAGGGTGTAGGGGATACAACTGCCCCAAGGGTCCCTGTGAGAAATATTGACTAGTGAGGTCCACTCTAAGGGAGGGGTGGAACAGGACGTACTGTATACTTATAAAACCAATTCTACAGGTGAGTACTCACAGAATTGTATTTTTCCAAGTATACAGTACGTCCTGTTCCAGATATTCCTTACACATGGGACATCCAATAGCAGTGTCCGTAAGGTAGGGTGGGATCCCCACTGACCCTGGAATTTCAAGGATTTCCAGAAGCCCCCCCAACCTGTCAGACTGGCATCTGTGGTGACAGTTTCCCAGCAAGGGGTCAGAAAGGTTCTGCCCACCAAGACGTTCTTTAAGTTCAGCCAACACGAGAGGGACCGCCTGGCCAGAGGGGACAACACAAACACCTGATCCAGGGACAGAGGGTCCCTTGAGCTGACAAGGGGTTTAGAGCCATCCGGGATCTGATAAATCTTGGTGGCAGCCAGGCTGCAAACTCTATCTTGTACCCAGAGGATACCACCTCTTGAATCCACCGGTCTGAGACGCGCAGCCTCCCGACGTGAGCAAAGAGCCGAAGCCGTCCCCCCACCCGGATGGGTGAGGGCGCCTCCTCATGCCTGAGGGGGCTTGGGTGAGTATTTTGGCTTGGGGCCCCAAGAGAGACCGGGACGCCCATGTCCTCTACCCCAAGTGTCTCTATGTGACCCTGCAAATGGAACACCTCGTCCCGCCCTAGGGGCCCGGAAGGAGGGGAGTGGAGAGCTAGCCCCCCGAAAGGACCGTGGCTGCTTCCTGCGTTGAGGCAGCCTACCATCCCTGGCAAACAGATCCAAACGCTCTCCAAAGAGCCGCAACCCCGTAAAAGGGAACCCAGTGAGGGCCTTCTTAGCAGCATTATCCGCCGCCCACTGACGCAGCCAAACAGAACAGCGGATAGCCACCAGTAGGGCCGAGGTCCTACCACACATTCTGACCGCATCATCCATAGTGAAGAGAATGAAAGCCACAAAGCCATAGCAAAGCAGGAGGGATCTATAATCCTCTCCCCTATTAGCTGCCGTAGTATTATCCAGGATAGACTTCAGTAGCCCCTTAACAGCAATGGCCGTGATAGCAGAAGCGCACACAGGGCGCAGGGTCGTCCTCGCACAGGCAAAGGCGTGACAAGCCAGCTGATCCACACGTCAGTCCTCAGCATCCCTCAGGGTAGAGGTATCCGGGGAATGCATGACCGAGGTATTGGACAACCCGAGGACGGGCGCATCCACCTCAGGGGGAAATGGTCAGCGTTTAACCACATCAGCAGGGAAAGGGTACTTCCTGTCCCAGCTCTTGGGCACCGCGGGCAATCTACTAGGACGCTCCCACTCCTTGAGAACCAAATTATTAAAATTATTTTGCTCAGGGAACTCCAGCCGTTGTTTGACAGTGTCAAAAAGCTCACCCTGTTACCTTTTAGCTGCCACGGGAGGGGCAATACACAAAACATCAAAAATATGGGCTATCAGTGTCCTCAGGAGACCACGGGTCCTCTCCCAAAGGAGACCCAGTACCGCCATAAGCCTCCTGCTGGTCTCCAGAAGAATCTGAGTCAGAGAAGAGTTCCCCCTCTTCTAGGGGGTAACGGCCAGACAGATTGTAAAGTCCCTCATCCTCAACAGGAAAAAGGGAAACAGCAGGCGTTAGATGCCGCTTCTTGCCAGAAGCCTTGCGGGAGACAGACCACATAATGTGCCTCTCCAGGCTGGCCACCAGCATAGCCAAATCATAATGGGATTCCCCGCTAGCATGTCCCTCGCTGGGGGTCAGAGGCAGGCGCGGGGGGTAGGTGATGCAGAATGGGGTGCAGAGCTGGGAAGCGAGACAGGCAACCCAGACTGCAGCGCAAGTACCTTCTGAGCGCAGGGCACACATACCCTGACATCGTCACACATAACACACAGCTGGGCTTGTCCCGAAGGAACCCCTAGCACATTATCCCCAGAAGCCTCCATATGGTGATTTGAGTGGCGCAACAGGCCAGTAAATGGGATAAGGCTAGTATAGCCACCCGGGATGCCCCAAAAACCCGCTAGAGAGGTGGGAGAATACAGATGGGAAGAGGGCCGGGAGAAACCACAGTGACGTTTATCCCGCCTGAAATACATAAGAGAAAAATCCGCATAAGCATTTACAAGCAAGAAAGTAAACAGAAAAAATACAATTCTGTGAAATACTCACCTGTAGGTCCTGCTCCAGATAAAATACTTACACTTGGGTTATCCTCCGCCAGATGGCGCTGCACTGCAGAGACATGCAAAACATTCTCCTCCCGACCCCTCAAATACCCGGGGACCTTCCACAAATCCCCAGCATTGAAAAGCAGTGAACAAGAAGCCGGGAGAATTTAACAACCAAAACTGGTAACTGTAACAATGACAACATCACCATACAGGGGATCCAGAATAATGCAAAAAAACCTGGGTGGGGTGGAGCAGGACGTACTGTATACTCATAATACCAATTCTACAGGTGAGTATTTCACAGAATTGTATTATTCTTAGTATACAGTACGTCCTGCTCCAGATATAATACTTACACTTGGGACATCCAATAGCAGTGTCCATAAAGTAGGGTGGGATCCCCAACAAAAAAGGCAACAGCAGACAGTTTCAAGCACTGTCACCTGCAAAACCTTGCGGCCAAGAGCAGCACGAGCTGAGGCTCTAACGTCAACCTTGTAAAACTTTTGAAAAGGTATGAACAGAAGACCAAGTAGCGGTCTAGCAAACTTGTTCAACAGAAACCCGGTGCTGAAAAGCCCAAAGGCAACCAAAGCACGAGTAGAATAAGAAGTAAAGCGAGAAGAAGATTCTTCCCCTTAGGTAATAGGCCTGAATAACAGCCTGGCAAGTCCAAACGCTAACAGTAGCCTTGGCAGAAGCCGAAAACCTTTCCTAGGACCAAAAGGAACCATCCCATCCAAGTAATGACCAGGCCCAAAGCCGCCTAACCCCCCGAGATCAGACGAGATCAGGCACACACAGGATGGATTTGACCGTAGATCCAAAGGAGCATCAGTTCTCCTAAGGGGCACAGTACTACCAAGGAAACACTTCCAACACCTGTTCAAGGAATGTAAAACCCTTTCCGCAGCGTTGCTAGGAATAAGGCACAGAAGGAAGAACAATACCTTGAATCAAAGAACATAAGACATCACCTTAGGCAGAAAGTCTAGCTTAAAGCGGAACACCACCTTATCCTGGTGTATCTAAAAGAACGAGGGCTAGATAGACAGAGCCGTCCGCTCAGACACATGTCTGACTGAAGTAACAGCCACCAGAAGGACAACTTTGAGGTAAGAACAGCCAGACAGCATCCTGAATAGGTCCAAAGGGAATACCCCGCAAGGCAGACAGAATCAAATTCAAATCCCAACAGGGAACATAGGATTACGTGGGGGATGCACATGAGCAACCCCTTGAAGGAAGGTCTTAACCTAGGAAAACTGAGCAAAAGACTACTACAGGAAGGCGGACAGGGTAGAACCTGACCCTTCAGAGTACTGAGTTGGAGAACCAACTCCAACCCATGCTGTAATAACTCTAGAACCCTGGGAACAGAGAACGCCCGACAGGGAAGAGACCTAGACTCACACCAATCAATATGGTTACGCCATACCCCATAATAGATGAAAGAAGAAGAAGAAGCTTGCTCCTAATCTTCCCATAGTCTCAATCACCGAGACAGATAAGCCTGTCTCCATCAAGATGGTTGTTTCAGCAGTCAGGCCGTCTAGGCCAGAGTCTGTAGACTGGGGTGACGTAAAGGGGCCCTGAATGAGCAGAGCTGCTACTCCAGATCTACTGCCCTCAGTACCAATTCTGCGAACCACACTCCACTAGGCCACCCGGGGCCACCAGAATCACTGGTCCCCCCTTCTAGAGCAATCTTGCGCAGAACCCTGCCTAGCAGGGAGAATGGAGAAAAGACATACAGAACAGAATGTCCCGCCAGAACGTTACTAAGGCATCATGACCACGGCCAGAGGATCCTGGGAAAGGGAAACAAGGGCCGAGAGCTTGAGATAGTGATGGGGCACAAACAGATCCACACTGGTTGGACCTCATAGTGACACAAGGATTAGCACATCCTGTCGCAGAGGGACCTCCACCGGAGCGAATACCACTGATATGCAGGGAACATTGTCCTCCACCCAGATCAGGCTCAGATACCTTCCTGGAGGATCATCCTGCTCCAGGTCCCACACAGATGATCAATGTAGGCCACTGTCGTCAGACAGACCGAGCGCCCCCAGACAGGCAGGCCCTGAAGAGGAGTAGTCAAGCGAGATAGAACCAACCTGAAAGCTCACTGTTTCAAAAATTGATAGGTGTATGGACCTCCTAAGGGCCCCACCTCCCCCGGAACCGCGGGGGGTTTCAGAAGAACCCCCCCCCCCATCAACCTGATAGATTGGCATCCATGGTGACCGTCTTCAGGAAAGGACAAGAAGGGGGCTGCCCCCAGACAGGTTCCTTGAGTTCAACCGCTCCAAGAGGGACCTCCTTACCAGGGGGGGAAGGCACACAGACCCTGCTCCAGGGATGCTGGATCCCTGTCCTGTACTAACAATAGAAGTTGCAGAAGAGCTGGAGGGAACCTCTTCTGAGCAAGCCACCAACGGGCCTACCAGCTGCATCCCCACCTGGTGAAGGGACGGGGACAGCTATGAGGGACTGAGCCCATGCAACCAGATTGTCCAATTTTGTTGCTGAGGAAGTAAGATTGTCGCCTGAACCGTATCCAAATTCATTCCTAGGAATGGAGTTCCAATTAGGAGGACAATGAGGACTTGGGGTGATTAAAACACCCATCCAAGTGACTCCCAATGGACACTACCAGTCTAGTATCAACTTAGCCTGACGTAGAGACTAGAAGGGGAGAAGGACGTCCAGGTAGGTCAACGCGCAGACGCCCCTTGGTCTCATCAGAGACATCACCCCCGACAGCACCTTGGTGAGCACTCTGGGAGCTGAAGAGAGGCCAGATAACAAGGCCACAAATTATCAGTGTTGGACTTCCAACGCAAACCTGAAGCCTCAGTGTCCAGAAGACCCAGGGATGCGAAAATAAGCATCTTTGATCTCCACAGACAGCAAGAAGCCCCCAGGGCGCAGGGAGCTGATGGCCCAGCTAAGAGCCTCCATGCAGGCACTGCCTGTAATTGACGAGTTGCCGAAATCTGTGAATCCAGAATGGACCAGACTGACCCATCCTTTTGGGGAACTGTGGAAAGGTTGGTGTAGCGGCCCCTGCCTCTGCCTGCTCAGGGCAATCTGCGAGTGACCCCCAGACCCCAAAGGCCTTGCATGGCCTGCACCAGCACCTGAACAGAGGCAGGGACCCAGAGTACCCTGATAAACTTGGGGGAGGCAGCGCAGCAACTCTATCCTTAATTGTATCCGAGGGACACTACCCCCTAAAACCACCAGAATGAGGCGTGATACCTCCTGACAAGAGCAAGGTGCTGCAGCCATCCCCTCACCCAGACGGGCGAGGGCGCCCCATCATGCTGGAGGGGGTTTGGTGGAAGATTTAGGATTAGCCCTGCCAGAGGGGCCAGGACGTTGTCTGCTGCTCCTAGGGCAGGAGTCTGCACGAGCCCCCAGGAAGGATACCCCTGGTTCTTGTTTAAAACTATGGTAGGAAGGGGGAGGGGTGCCCCTGCCCCGAGGGGGCCGAGACAGCCGCCTGCGTTGGGGTGATTTGCTTTTTTTACCAAACAGGTCCAGACGGGCCCCAAACAGGCGTTGCCCTCTAAAGGGAAGCCCAGTCAGAGTCCTTTTAGCAGTATCGTCAGCACCCCACTGTCGCAGCCAGACAAAGTAACGTATGGCCACCACAAGGGCAGAAGTCCTTGCACACATTCTAATGGTGTCATCCAGCGCTAAAAGGATAAATTTTACAAATACATCACAACTGGAGAGTGCATTAAACACCTCCCAGGGGAGATCCTCAGGGTGATGATCAAGCATCTTTCTGATGAGGGTTCTAGCGGCCACTGCAGTGACAGCCACGGCACAGACCGGGCGCAGCGCCGTTCCTGCACAAGAAAAGGCATGGGAGGCCAGCCTATCAATGCGCCGGTCCTCAGCATCCTGAAGGGTACTATAAGCAGGGGCTGTGATAAAGGGGGGGTTAGGAACCCCTATGATTGGTGCATCCACCACGGGGGGTGATGACCAACAATTAACCACCTCAGGGGGAAAAGGGGTATTTCCTATCCCAGTCCCCTGGGACCCCTGGAAGTTTACTGGGGCATTCCCATTCCTTGAGTACAAGAGCATGGAAGTGAGCCTGCTCTAGAAATTCCAAGCGTGCTTTCGCTGTATGGAAACGCTCCCCTCTAGGCTTGGGAGCCTCACCAGGGAGGGAGATAGACAGGACCTTAAAGACCTTAATCAACAAATCGTCAGTGTCACACTGGCCCCAGTATTTAGGGCCAGATTCGTCATGACTCCTCGGCCTCTCATCAGATGAGCCTGAGTCAGAGAACAGCTCTCCTTCATCAGAAGGGGTATAGGCACGCGGAGTAGTGAACTCCTCAGTTCCCATAGAACAAACAGAAACAGGAGGCGTCAAGGGCCGCTTCTTACCAGGGCCCCTTGCGCTCTGACAACCTCGCAATAATCTGATCAGCCGTAGGCAGTCTGGAAGACACAGCAGGCTGCAAATCCCCATTTGTATGCGACTCAGCAGGAGTGAGATTTAAGCATGGGGAAATAGGTGTATTGAAACGAGGTGCAGCCACTGGCAAGCCTGATTTCAGGGCCAGTGCTTGCTCGGCACATGGTGCGCAGACCCGTGCCCTGTCAGCATCAGCATGGGGTTGTCCACACGTTATACACAGCCGGTCTTGTCCCAGAGGGACCCCGGTCACATAATTCTGAGATGCCTCCATATGGTCATTATCTAGGCACAATATGCCAGCAGGGATTTACGCCCCACAGGGGCACTCACGGACCGCACGATAAGGGAGCCAGTAGCGCAAGCAGCACGAGTGAAGAAGGATCCAAAATGGCGCCCGCACGGACGTTGAGGGGTAGGCCGCGGAGATGTGATGAAAAAAGCGTCATCCGCAGAGCTCGCATCCCCCGAAGAGCGCGAATCGCGCCCCACGTGATCTCGCCGGCCAATGACAGCACCGCAGCAGCTGAGGCGATGGCGCCGCCGTCCGCGGAGCACTGTACAAGCGTTGCGGCAGCGAGCGTACCCAGTAAAAGACACAGCACATACAAAACAGAAATACAGCGAACAAGGCCGCCCCCCCCCCCCCCCCCCGCCGGAGAGCACCCTCGGAAGAGAGCGAGACAAGGGAGAACAGCAGCGGCGCAAGAGCAAACATTAGTAAAAGATGGAGAAGGGGCGGGCACCGAGGGGGGTTGGATAAGGAAGACCCAGAATGCAGGAAGGGCATCCCACAAGGCTCACCATAAGACTAGACCGCCTACCCATATCAGTGCAGGGATTGGGTTAGGAGCAGCGCTCCTCAGCATCTGACCCTGGTGCTATCCTACCTTCACCCGAACCAATTAAAAAATATTGTAATATTTACACATTACCTTCACTTTCCATGATGTCCTCCAGTCACATAACCTACTCCACTGTAAGTTTTCATTTTGTTTGAATCCAACACCATACTTCATGATAGATTGCTAAATGTATGTATGTCAGCATGATATATTTTTGTCAGACTATGTACTTGCTACTTACCAAGCTCATTTGTAAATTCATTGGATTCTTCACCTCTGACATTTTTCTCTATACCTGGAAACTACAACACTAATAGTCAGTATTCATAAAACAACACTATAAAGGGTTTTAAAAACAAAAACAACTAAACACACAGCGGATGCTCATTCTTCAGCAATAATTACAACCTATGAGGTATTAATCATTTTGAAGATCATGAAAAGTTGCAGTCAAATATACAATATTTTATAACATGAAACTGAATGCATGAAGCTCAAAACTGATCTTTGTACATATAAATAAAAGGCAGCCCTTTATCAAAAAACATTTCAACCGAACCCCACCTGTTCTTGTGTTTATTTAGGTGTGCCCACCATCATATATATATATATATATATATATATATATATATATATATATAGGCTTCTTATACATTTGGCCCCATCGCAGTGGTCAAGACATTTAATCTCTGAATCAAGCCTCCAATAGCATTCAGACTCAAACTAATAGCAGGGTCCTAGACTCTTGGCCCCATAATATTAGTGCCAAGCTGAGAGTGATATATTGTATCGGGCTACGTTTGGCATTTTCCTAAAATGTTTTCCATTTTTAAATTGAAGAAGAAATGTGCTCTCTCCCTCCTTTTTGCTTGGCGACATTGGACACTTAGACCCGCTCTCACAAACACAGACACGCACCCTCAAACTCTCAAGCAGAAGCACGCATCCTTGCACTCCCAAAACCGTGCACGCACCCCTGAACGCCCAAACACATGTGCACACTCCCAAACACATGTCTGCACTCTCAAATACATACACGCACTCATGCACTCCCAAACACATGTCTGCACTCCCAAACACATACACGCACCCCCGCACTCCCAAATACATGGGCACACTCCCAAACATGTGGCTTCACTCCTAAACACAGACATGCACCCCGGCACTCAAACACATGCACGCACCCCCGCACTCCCAAATACATGGGCACACTCCCAAACGCGTGGCTTTACTCCTAAACACAGACATGCACCCTGGCACTCTCAAACACATGCACACACCCATACATTCCCAAACACATGCTCGCACCCCTGCACTCCCAAACACATGCACAAACCTCTGCGGTTTCAAACACATGCTCACACTCCCAAAACGCATGCCCGCACTCCCAAACACATGCCCGCACTCCCAAACACATGCCCGTACTCCCAAACATATGCACACACCCCTGCACTCCCAAACACATGCACGCACCCCTGCACTCCCAAACACATGCAGGAACCTCTGCAGTTCCAAACACATGCCTACACTCCCAAACACATGCTCACACACCCAAAACGCATGCCCGCATTACCAAACACATGCTCACACTCCCAAACACATGCACGCACCCCTGCACTCCCAAACACATGCACTCACCCTTGCACTTCCAGACACATGCACGAACCTCTGCAGTTCCAAACACATGCTCACACTCCCAAATACATGCACGCACCCCTGCACTCCCAAATACATGCCCACACCCATACACTCCGCAACAAAGAAAGTTAACCCTCTGCACACTCATACTAAAAACTGAAAAACCTAGCTAACACTTGTTAAGAACATGGACTGTTAGTTAACAGTCTTGACTGCTATATATTGACTGGATGAGCACATCCTACCTTCCTTTTTGCTGTTGCATTTGCAGGTCAGTGGCCAGATCTGCTGGATTGTAGCTCTCCCAATGTAACAGGGAGTCCAATTGGCCTCTACCTAAACCCTCTTTTTGAACTGTAGCACTGTGCAGGCAAGTAAAGTATTTTTTCATTGTGTGTGTGTGTGCAAGCAAGTTAAGTTATTGCACTGTCTTTAGACAGGCTGATTCATGTTTTGCATTGCCAGTGCACACACAAGTAAAGAAGTAGCAATGTTAGCACAAACTTTTAAACTTAGTAATGTTAGGGACGGGGTAACAATTGGACGGCCTTGACGTGGCTACCTCGCTTTTACATTCATTGCAATCTATGTTAACTAACAGTCCATGTTCTTAACAAGTGTTAGCTAGGTTTTTCAGTTTTTAGTATGAGTGTGCAGAGGGTTAACTTTCTTTGTTGCTTAGTGTGTGTGGTCACACCCCTCTAGCACCTCTTGACTGCTATATATTGACTGGATGAGCACATCCTACCTTCCTTTTTGCTGTTGCATTTGCAGGTCAGTGGCCAGATCTGCTGGATTGTAGCTCTCCCAATGTAACAGGGAGTCCAATTGGCCTCTACCTAAACCCTCTTTTTGAACTGTAGCACTGTGCAGGCAAGTAAAGTATTTTTTCATTGTGTGTGTGTGTGCAAGCAAGTTAAGTTATTGCACTGTCTTTAGACAGGCTGATTCATGTTTTGCATTGCCAGTGCACACACAAGTAAAGAAGTAGCAATGTTAGCACAAACTTTTAAACTTAGTAATGTTAGGGACGGGGTAACAATTGGACGGCCTTGACGTGGCTACCTCGCTTTTACATTCATTGCAATCTATGTTAACTCACACCCATACACTCCAAAACACATGCAGGCAGTCCCAAACACATGTCCAGACTCTTAAACACATGCACGCACCCCTGCACTCCCAAACGCATGCACACACTCCCAAACACATGCAGGCACCCCCAAACCACACTCTCAAACACATGCCCACACTCCTAAAAACATGCCCGCATTTCCAAACACATGACTGCACCGGTGCACTCCCAAATAATTGCACGCACCCCCGCACACATGCCCGCACTCCCAAACACATGCACACACTCCTTAAAACATGCACACACTCCCAAAAAGTTGGCCACACTTTCAAAAACATGCCCACACTCCCAAACCTCATGCCCGCATTTCCAAACACATGCATGCACTATCAAACACATGCCCGCACCCGCACACTCCCAAACCCCATGTCCGCATTTCCAAACATATGCATGCACCCATGCACTCTCAAACACATGCCCGCACTCCCACACACATGCACGTACCCTCACACTCCCAAACACATGCCCGCACTTCCTTATCAGGCTGTGGCAAGGCGCTGTGACTTGTAGTCCCTGAGACATGGAAAAGGCTGTCCAGAAAAGTGTTTTTTGTTGAAGGGGGAGGGGAATTGGGTGACAGGCGCTTCTGCTTATTCTTCCTCCAGGCTGGGGGCTGTGTTCCTTTCCCCCCGCCAAGGGTGCCAGCTGTGGAGGGGAGGAGGCATTGGGCACAGCCACACCATTCTGTGTGTCTCCTCACTGCGGGGAGTCTCTAGGTCAGCCCAAGAGCATATTCCTCTCTCCCACCACAGTGGCAGAGGCACAAGAAGGGTGGGAAGCATCTGGTGCCTGCAGCACCGTTTCTGGTTCCCCACCTTTTAACCGCAGGGGAAGCTGCCAGTGCTGGGGGAGAGAGCGCTGCTAGAGGGAGGTTGGGCAGGAAGGGGTTAGCTGTGCTTGATGGCAGACAGTGCCATTCAAGCTGGGGGGGGGGGGGGGCATGGTTCCATTATGGGACCTGAAAGGGGATTAGTGGCCCGCATTGGCAGGGTGTGGCGCTGATCTGAGAAGAATGACAGCATTGGAGGAACATTTTGCAAGATAAGCTGCTGTTTATTTTTTTTACTTTTGCCTTTATAATCACTTTAAATCTTTTAAGTGTCCAAACACACATGCTGTTCCAAGTGATATGTAAACTTATAAAGGCAGGTATATAAAACATACAGTGCCGAATCACCCCACAGTATAAGGCCATGTATAATAATTGGAGTCTAGTGAGTTCAATTTATGTGGGCACAAATATTTGGTGTCAGAATAAATAATGGAGACACAAGGAAGTAGGAGAAGTTTTTGATAAATGACTGCTTTTATTTGTATGATCATAGTTTCCCTTTGAGCTCCAGGCATTCTAATTTTATGTAATGTTAATATACCATGTGATATTTTTGTTTTTAATGCATGTTGTTGATCGTGATTCATGTGAAAAAGTGTTTAATAACTATTAAAAGCAGAAGGCCAGTCAAAAAAACAACACCCCCCTTGCCCCCTGGAATGGCGCTGGACTGTGGTAAGGTAAGGTTTTTTTTTTCTTTGCAACCTCCAAACTTACTGGGTCCCAGGATCAAGGCCCCTGGCGTACAGGTTGATTCAGCTGCGACCACTATGCCTCAGCACATCTCTTCATTGTGTTGAATAGAGTGGGCATGTCCAGTCACCGTGACTGATGGAGCAGGGGTGTTCACTGGACACAGGGCTCACCAGTAAGCAGGGCCGCCGTGGGACGTGATCTGAGACTAGGATGGATCAGCTACATAGAGAAAAGGGAAATTTGTGTACTCATCTGTAAATTTTCTTTCTTGCCCTCTTCCATTTTGGGGCACTAACAGTAGCAGCACGTGGGTGAACCTCAGCCATAGGCGGGGACTGTTTGGTCTTTCTGTGGTCACGAACAAGACCATTAGTCTTACGTACCTCTCCAGTAGCGGCCAAGTAATACTTTAATGCCCTGACCACATTGAGGGAATGCAGGAGTGGAACGTGGGCACAAGGAGGGTAGCACTATCTCCTGATTAAGATGGAAAGGAGATAGCACCTTGGACAAAAAATTTGCTTAGACGCCATAAACCTGTGTCGAGGCCTGGTCCAAAATTTTATCTTGTATCAAGAAGAAACAATCTCCCCGCCCCAGGACTAGGTTTCCCCCATGGCTTTTGCTTACCTGAAAGCCCTTTGCAGCATCTGAAGTCTGTCAAACCTCCAAACTTCCAGGAGGGACGAAAAATACAATTCTGTGAAATACTCACCTATAGAATTGGTATTATAAGTATACAGTACGTCCTGCTCCAGATAGATTACTTACACTTGGGTTATCCTCCGCCAGATGGTGCTGCACTGCAGAGACATGTAAAACAGGCTCCTCCCGGCCGCTCAAATACCCGGGACCTCCCACAAATCCCCAGCATTGAAAAGCAGTGAGCGAGAAGCCGGGAGAATTTAACCACCCAAACTGGTGACTATATGTAACACGTGTGAGCCAACCAGCACAGGCTCAATAAGCGCACCCTATAAATGAGGCCGCACAAACCAACATAAGTAAAAATAATCAAGTATATTTAATATCAAAAGTACCAATACAACAAACACATACATACACATACCCCTCGATTCAAAGAGCAAAAGTTAATTGATTTCGGATCGAGAATCGTAAGTTTGGGTGGGTGTTAGTCATTTTTTCCTGTTTTTTTGGCCATTTCCGACTCGCACGAGCCTACGTACGAATGCGTATATGCTCTTACGATCAGCGGAAGTTCGTTCCTAAATTTTAGGATCAAAACGTAAAACTTAGGATCAAATCCTAAAACTTACGATCAAAACGTAAAACTTAGGTTAATTGGATGTGTTTAGGTGTGATTCAGAGAAACCTCTAAACGCGTTTTAAAAGAAAGCCACTGCCGACACCTTTTAGCAGCCGGATTGCTGTTCGTGAACAGGTTTTTTGGCTATGTGGAGGAGTCTGCGTGTCTTGAGCTGCAATGAACTGCATGTATCAGCATGGCCGAGGCCATAAATTGTATGGCAATGCATACCTGATTCATGTATGCCTTATAAAAGCATTTTAATGTGGACCTTAATTAGTCCTTTGCATGTAAACCTTTATTTTGCAATATATTTGCGTTAATTAAAGAAACTTATGTCCTTTGTTATTTATTTTAAAATTGAGGTACTAGAATAATATTTTTAGATTGCATTTATTGGTGTAGTTGTTTACCTTTGCTTTGTTTAATTATTTAAGCACATCTTTGGTCAGATGCATCACACTTACTGAGGAGAGGAGAGCGGGATAAAGTGCAGGATGTGGGTTACTGCTGTATTTTGCACAGACACAGCAGAGCTGGGGGCATGGAAAGGTCAGAAATCAAAGAATCCAGAGCAACACAGTCACAAGGCCCTTTCTGTTTGCAGGCTGCCCGATAATACCTGAGCCGCCATCTTGGCTGTTTCTAGGCTCATAACATGCAGAAGTTGCTGGGTGTTTTTTAATATTTGTGAGCAATCTGTATGTAGAGGGTGTGGGTAACCACACTAAAAATTTAAAGTTGTACCATTTGAAGCATAAATATTAAAATTAAATCCACAAGTAAAAAATGCAAGTTAACTAAAAATTAAACAAAGTAAGATTTACTTATGCAAATGCATTCATTAATGGTTGGTTACTACAAAATGAATGAAATAAAGAAAAATAAAAGACCAAATATTTAGAATGCACTTTAATGAGGTAAGTTTGTAGTGCGCAGCCGCAAGATCAGAAGGATTTACGTCCAGACAAAAAAGGAAAAAGGGCAAAACCAATGTTGCAACCTGAGAAATGAAACGGAAAATTCAGGATGGAAACTGACATAGGTCTGATTCCCGAACTGCCATACGAACGGACGTATATTTTAGGATAGAAACGTATTTGCTTATTGAATCACTCGCAAGTTCATACGAACGCACGAGCGGACGTGAAAAATAGGATGATCGTGAGCCAAATCCAAGCTGTTACATGTTTCTTTGAATCAACCCTATAGACTATTTAAAAACATGAATGACAACGCCCTCTGGTGGCAGTACTTGATATTGGCTCTAAACACAAATTAATATAAATATAAAATGCCTGTCTAGCAATAAATCTATATATATGCCACTATTTAATATAACCAATACATGGATAGAATATAATACTGTAAGTGATCACACAAACAACATCTATGCCCAATACATGAGCTACACTACTATAAAGCAAAAAAACAAAAAAAACCTCTATACAAATGTGTATACCAGGTGCACCAATGACCAGGTATTGAAAGGAGAAAGTGCAATGTGCTGTAAACTATCTATGTTGAAAATTGACTAACAATGAAAAAGTGCAATGTGCCATAGACCGCCTAAGCGTACCATGTATTCATATGCAGATAAGGAAACAGGCATAAGTAAACAAATATTATATCACCATTCACTGGTGACTATAACAATGATAACAATCACCATACAGGGGATCCAGAATAATGCAAAACCAAGGGTGGGGTGGAGCAGGACGTACTGTATACTTATAATACCAATTCTACAGGTGAGTATTTCACAGAATTGCATTATTCTTAGTATACAGTACGTCCTGCTCCAGATATAGTACTTACACTTGGTACATCCAATAGCAGTGTCCATAAAGTAGGGTGGGATCCCCAACAAAAAAGGTAACAGCAGACAGTTTAGACCACTGCCGCCTGCAAAACCTTTTGGCCAAAAACAGCATGAGCTGAGGCCCTAACATCAACCTTGTAAAACTTTGAAAAGGTATGAACAGAAGACCAAGTAGCGGCCTTGCAAACTTGTTCAACAGAAGCCTGGTGCTGGAAGGCCCAAGAGGCACCAATAGCACGAGTAGAATGAGCAGTAAGGCGAAGGGAGGACTCTTCTCCTTAGCAGAATAGGCCTGAATCACGGCCTGACGGATCCATTTGCTAACAGTAGACTTGGCAGGAGCCAAACCCTTCCTGGGCCCAGAAGGGACCACAAAAAGAGCATCAGTTTTCCTGAAGGATGCAGTGACCACCAGGTAATACCTCAAACACCTGACCACATCCAAGGAATGCAAAACCCTCTCCTTAGCGTTGCTAGGATTAGGGCACAAAGAAAGAAGAACAATATCTTGATTCAAAAGAAAAGCAGACGCTACCTTAGGCAGAAAATTTGGCTTAAAGCGGAACACCACCTTGTCCTGGTGTCTTCCCAAGTATGGGGGCTGAATAGAAGAGCCGCCAACTCAGACACGCCTGACCGAAGTAATGGCTACCAGCCAGAGCAGCATCCTGCATAGGTTCAAATGAAGCACCCTGCAAGGCAGACAAAACCAAGTTCAAATCCCAAACAGGGACCACAGGTTTACGTGGGGAATGCACATGAGCGACCCCCTGGAAAAAAGGTCTTAATCAAAGAATGCTGAGCAAAAGACTTCTGAAGAAAACAGACAGGGCAGAAAACCTGACCCTTCAGAGTACTGAGTTAGAGTCCCGACTCCAACCCATGCTGTAAGAACTCCAGAACCCTGGGGACTGAAAACACCCGACAGGGAAGAGACCTAGACTCACACCAGTCAAAGTAGGTACGCCATACCCTGTAATAGATGGAAGAAGAAGTTTGCTTCCTAGCCTTCACCATGGTATCAACCACCGAGCCTTTTTCCATCAAGATGGAGGTTTCAGCAGCCAGGCCGTCAAAGCCAGAGTTTGTAAATTGGGATGGCGTAAGGGGCCCTGAGTGAGCAGATCTGGCACCCCTGGCAGAACGTACTGGTCCACTGCCATCTGCACCACGTCTGCGAACACACTCTTCTTGGCCGCATGGGGGCCACAAGAATTGCTGGCACCCACTCCAGAGCAATCTTGCGCAGAACCCTGCACAGCAGGGGGAATGGAGGAAAGACATACAGGAACTGAATGTCCTGCCATGACAGTGCTAAAGCATCCGTGGTCAAGGCCAGAGGATCCTGGGACAGGGAGCAAAGCCCGGGAGCTTGTGAATGTGACGGGACGCAAACAGATCCACATCTGGTTGGCCCCAACGGTGGCACAGAGATTGGAACACCCTGTTGCAGAGGGACCATTCTCCCTGGCGAGAGGCCCCCCTGCTCAGAGTCTGCCAGCAGATTTTCCACCCCCAGGAATGTACACCGCTGATATGCAGGGAACATTGGCCTCCACCCAGGTCAGGATCAGAGCCACTTCCTGGAGGGCCCTCTTGCTCCGGGTCCCTCCCTGATGATTGATGTAGGCAACTGCCGTCTGGTTGTCTGAGCGCCAACTGAACAGGCAGGCCCTAAAGATGAGTAGTCAAGTGAGCCAGAACTAACCTGATCGCTCGCAGCTCCAAGACCCACCTCCCCTGGAACCGTAGGGACTTCCAGAAACCCCCCCCCCAACTTGATAGACTGGCATCTATGGTGACCGTCTCCCGGGAAGGGGCAAGAAAGGATCTGCCCCCCAACAGGTTCCTTGAGTCCATCCACCACAAGAGGGACCTCCTGACCAGGGGGGAGAGCACACAGACCCTGTCCAGGGACACTGGGTCCTTGTCCCATACAGACAATAGATGAAGTTGCAGAGGCCTCAAGTGGAACTGAGCATAAAGGACCACTTCGAAGCACGCCACCATCAGGCCCACCAGCTGCATCCCCTGCCTGATGGAGGGATGGGGACAAGCTAGGAGGGACTGAGCCTGTGCAATCAGATTGTCCACCTTCTGCTGAGGAAGGAAGATCCTTGCCTGAACTGTATCCAGATTCATTCCTAGGAATGGCGTTACCAAGGAAGGGGACAGTGAAGACTTGGGGTGGTTGATCACCCATCCAAATGACTCCAGAATGGGCACCACCAGCTGAGTATCCAACTCTGCCTGATGTAGAGACTGGGAAATGATGAGGATGTCGTCCAGATAGGGAAGCATGCTGACACCCTGACATCTGAGTAGAGACATCACGCCAGCCAGCACCTTGGTGAACACCGTGGGAGCTGAAGTGAGGCCGAAGGGCAAGGCCCCAAATTGGTAATGTTGATCCATCAGAGCGAACCTGAGGAACTTTTGATGACCTGGGAACACAAGAATATGAAGGTAAGCATCTTTGATGTCCATAGAAGTCATGAAATCCCCTTGGCGCAGGGAACTGATGGCAGAGCGCAGAGTCTCCATGCGAAAGCGCCTGCCCTTGACAAAACTTGTTGAGAATCTTTAAGTCCAGGATGGACATGACAGAACCATCCTTTTTGAGTGCTGTGAATAGGTTGGAATAAAAGCCCTTGCCTTTTTCTCTTAAAGGCACCTGGCAGATGACCCCCAGCTCCAGGAGTCCTTGCAGACACAGGGTCCTGAGGAATCCGGGACCTGATGAATCTTGGAGGGGGATCGGCAGCAAACTCCAACTTGTAACCGTAGGACACTACCTCCTGAATCCATCGGTCTGAGACATGAAGCCTCCAGACGTGAGCGAAGTGCTGCAGCCGTGCCCCCACCCAGACGAGTGAGGGCGCCTCATCATGCCTGTGGGGGCTTGGGAGAGGATTTTGCTTATGGGACCCCAGGAGGAGCCAGGACATCCACGTCCTCTGCCCCTACCCCAGAAATCTCCCCGGACCCCAGGAAAGGAAACCCCGCTTCCCTGTCTTGCACCACGGTAAAGGGAGGAGAAGGAACCCTGACCCCGAGAGGGCCGAGGTTGCCGCCTGCACTGGGGTAACCTGCCTCCCTTAGCAAAAAGGTCCAGGCGGTCTCCAAACAGACGCAGTCCTTTAAAGGGAAACCCAGTGAGGGCGTTCTTGGCAGCATTGTCAGCAGTCCACTGGCGCAGCCAAACCGAGCGGCGTATAGCCACCACGAGGGCCGAAGTTTTGGCACACATTCTGATGGTGTCATCCAATGCTGACAGGACAAAATTTACAAAAAACATCACAACTGGAGAGTGCATCAAACATCTCACAAGGCAAATCCTCAGGGGCACTATAAAGCATATTTCTGATAAGGGTTCTAGTGGCCACAGCAGTAATAGCAGAGGCACAGACCGGGCGCAGCGCCGTCCCCGCACATGTAAAGGCGTGGGAGGCCAGCTGGTCAATGTGCCGGTCCTCAGCATCCCGCAGGGTAGTGGAATCAGGGGAATGCATGACAGAGGTGTTAGATAGCCCTAGGATCGGGGCATCCACCCGGGGGGGGGGGGGATGACTAACATTTAACCACCTCAGCAGGAAGGGATACTTCCTATCCCAAATCTTTGGAACCCCGGGAAGTTTACTGGGGCGCTCCCATTCTTTGAGCACAAGGTCATGGAAATGTGCCTGCTCTGGAACTTCCAAACGTGACTTTTGCTGTATGGAAAAGCTCCCCTTTTTTTGCCCGGGAGCCTCAACAGGGAGAGAGATAGACAGAACCTCAAGATCTGGGTCAATAATCTGTCAGTGTCATCCAGGGCCCAGGGGTCAGAGCCAGAATCGTCATGACCCCTTGGTCTCTCATCAGATGAGTCTGAATCAGAACAGAGCTCCCCTTCATCAGACGGGGTATAGCCACACAGATTCATAAACTCGTCGGTTCCCATAGGGAAAACAGTAACATTAGGCGTCAAGTGACGCTTCTTACCAGGGCCCTTACGCGCTATTCGCAATAAGCTATTCAACAGTAGCCAGTCTAGAAGACACATCAGGCTGAGAATCCCCACTAGTATGCAACTCAACAGGAGTGAGATTTAAGCTTGGGGGAGTAGGTGAAGTGAAACGAGGTGCAGCCACTGGCAGGCCAGATTGCAATGCAAGCACCTGCTCAGCACAGGGTACACAGACCCGTGCCTTGTCAGCGTCAGCATGAGGCTGCCCACACGCTACACACAGCCGGTCTTGTCCCAAAGGGACCCGGTAACATTATCCTGGGATGCCTCCATATGGTGATTATAAGCACAATATGCCAGTAGGGATTGACGCTATAAAGCAACCCTGGATGCCCCAATGACCGCTAGGGAAGTGGGAGTAATTATACAAGGCCCAACTATCAATTACACCGGCCGGGAGAAGCCAATGGATTCACCCGCCTGAAAGACACAATGGGAAGAAGGGGTGTCAGAACCAAACACACTACAATGAGTATAAAACCACCCGCGAGGGCACTTACAGACCGCGGTAAGTAGAACCGTCACACGCGAGTGCGGGCTGACAAAATGGCACCGAGAGTACCTCGAAGGGCGGGCCAGATCGAGCCGTGACGCAGGGCGCGCCAAGCCAGGCCCCCCCCCCCCCTGAAGAGCGCGAAGCCCACAGACAAGCAGACAATGAGAACGCAGAAGCGTCTGAGGTAACGGCGGCGCCCGGCGCGGAACATCCAAATGAAGGAAAAGACGCCCGCGGCGGCGCCATTTGCAATAGTAAAAAAGACAAGTCAGCGCGGCGGCTGACACCACATATACTAGTCATAAGACATGACAAAACGCTGTATGCACGAATCACGATTCACGCTCACCCACACCCCCCCCCCCCTTCTTTCCCTCCCGAAGGCTACAGGGAGAATGAGGGAGGATGGCGGCCCTCTGTACAGGACCCACCGCTACACGGGGCATGGGGCAATAATGCAGGAGGGGCATCCCATAAAGGCTCACCATCAGCCTATACCGCCTACCCTTTGGTGGGGGATTGCGGTGGAGCAGCGCTCCTTAAGCACACATGGTGCTGCCTACCTTCACCCGACCAGCGCAGCCCAGGCTGGGAGGCACATCACACGAGGGACGGGTGGGAATAGTCCAACAGGGCCGCAGGCTAATAGCAGTAAGCGCTGCAGAGAAATCTGGGGATTTGTGGGCGGTCCCGGGTATTTGAGGGGCCGAGAGGAGCCTGTTTTACATGTCTCTGCAGTGCAGCGCCATCTGGCGGAGGATAACCCAAGTGTAAGTAATCTATCTGGAGCAGGACGTACTGTATACTAAGAATATTCTGCGACTTGTGAAACGAGGACCTCAGTTTCCGTTTCTGCCTAGTCGGCTTCCCTTCCATGGCCTGCCGGATCAGGTCATCCAGAGGCTCACCAAAAAGACAACCCCCCTGAAAAGGGGAGGGCCGTTCTTGGAAGCAATGTTGGCCGACCACTGTTTAAGCCAGACCGTGCGTCGCAAGTTGACCACCAAGGCCAGCCCCCTAGCCAGCAGACGCACCAAGTCGTCCATAGCCAACACAATGTATCTAAAGACCTCCATAGCAAAGGAGTTCAAGCGAAGTGCAGAGGAACGCAAACCTCCATGTCGCTATTGCTTCTTATGCAGCTTCATTCAGACCATGCCTACTATAGCAGCCATGGACGTGGCGCAACCTGGCTCCATGGAGAACGCATGTCTGGCCAGCTGGTCCAACCTCCTATCCGCAAGGGATCAATAAACCAAAAAAGGCTTTGCCCCCCCCCCCCAACCTGACTAGGAAAAAGCGTGAGACGGCAGCGGCGCTTGAGACAATCCTCAGCCCAGGAAAACAGGGAAGCAGTGCAGGAGCTGCCAAGTGACGGGGTGCAGCAAGGACCTCCGGGCACCACACAAGATGGTGACGCCTCATGCTGCTAGTGAGGAGAAGGAGAGCGGAGCCATGGACCATGCAAATACAGTAGCCCCGCCCCCTCCTCTTGTCCTCCATTGTAAGGCCCCAAACAGGCCGAAGCCACTCCCCCACTGGTGAATATCCTGCCACAGCCTGCCCTATATTGGCTAGGAGGAGTTTGTTTTTTTTTCTATCTTGCAGTCCCCGCCTACGGCTGAGGTTAACCCACGGGTTGCTACTGGTGGTGCCCCGGATTGGAAACTATGAGGTGAGTGTTCATGCTTAATTTTTTTGTTTGGAAAGGAAGTCTAATGTCTGCAGGCAGCAGCAATTTATTAAAGGGTTGTGCAAAAATGTGCACCGTTCTGCACATCACTTTATGGTAACATTATATGTACTTATGTGCATACAATACAAATTAGTATGTTTAGTATTAGTTTTTATATAGTATTTTAATTAGTTTGTAATAGGAACTATTTTTAATGGTCTTAATGTACCTTGTGAATCCAGAAGTTCAGGTTTGGTGCATAATGGAGTGCTGACTGCTTACTTTATATTTTTCGGTCATACAGTATGTAATTGTAAGAGCCAGCTTATTGTGTGCAAAACAATATGAATCAATCAATTTGTAAAAGATTTTTTGAAATGGAGAGCTAGGTCCTGTACTGCGATTTTAAACCGGACCTTCACCATGATTTATTGAAAAGCCCAAACCCTTAAAAATGTAAGATTCCCCAGCATCTAAAGTTAATACATTTTAAGTTTTTAGTCACTTATTATTCTTTCCCCCACTGGGCTGCAACTCTGTTCAGGACTTTAGGATACGGGCGGCGCCATCTTGACTAAGAAGAATCAAATTTACTGAGGAGAGGAGAGTGGGATAAAGTACAGGGGGGGGGCAGATTATAGTTGTGCTTTGCTCAGACAGAGTAGAGCTGGGGTCAGGAAAAGGTCAGCAGTCCCAGAATGCAGAGCAGCACAGTCAGAAGTCTTCCTGTTTGCAGGCTGCCTGATGTTCCATAAGCCGCCATCTTGGATGTTTAAAGGCTCATAACATGCAGTAGATGCAGGCAGGATGATTTTTAATGTGAGCAATCTGTATGTACAGGGTGTGGGAAACATATAAGATATGCTCTTATTCAGAGTGAAGGACCACTTTAATGACTCAATATCAGGATAAAGCAACACAATACTCATACTACTCCCCTCTCCTGCAGCAAATACCATAGTTTTGGCTCTTCCTTATAAAGAATTGCAGAACATATGTGTGAACTCCCACCCCTTTTGTACAGAGGGCAAACCCCTAATTACACATGAACAGATCTGTGTACCATGCTGTAGATGGAGGTGAAGCTCTTGCAAATGGTGGACAGACACAAAATCAGTGCACATCTAGTGGGCAGGCTTGCAATGGCATTTTTGAAAATGTATATTTTTGTGTGCCAAAATGGTGTCCTCAAGGTGCTGAGCTGATCTAGTATTTTTTTTTCTTATGTTGTGTTTTTTATAGAAGCAGTTTTCGCTACCTGCAATCTGTTGCTATAAGCAACTGTACACCACGTCTATACAGCAAAATTTACAAGTAGTGAGATGTGAGCCCTGTACACAAAGAATGCTGCACAGCAGTTTCTAGAAAAGCACACAACATTACCTTTTTTTTAAGATCGCTTTTTATGACTTCCTGGACCAAAACATCTGCTAATGTTTTGAAATCAGTGAGAAACTTTTTGTTTTTCTCCTCTTCTTTTTTTTCCTCAATAAGGAGCTGGAAAAGGGCTTCTTCCTGGCGGCAGGCACGAGCAATGCAAGCAGCTTTCTCGGATGCTCGTAACAATTCATACAGGAGTTCAGACATTGCTATGTTTTGTTAAGCCAAATAAAATATCACTAGGAAAAAAAAAAACATGCGTAAGTAACAGTACAAAAACTTCAAGAGTAATTGTTTTGTTTCAAAAGGATGTGCTCAAGGTGCTGAGCTAATCTAGTATTTTTCATATGTTAGAAAGTATGTGCTGCTGCTGAGCTCACTCACACCTGCACATGCCCAGCAGCAGTGTTCTGTCTGTACAGGACTCACATTGCTCTCCTTGGCGTACAGACTTGTAGGATGCCAATAGCAAATGATTGCAGGAAGTGAAAAGTGCTTCCACAAAACACACATTTTCTAACATATGAAAAATTGTTCAGCATATTGAGGACATCATTTTACCACACAAAAATCTACACTTTAAAAAAAAAAAAAAAACTGTTAAAAATACAATTCTGTGAAATACTCACCTGTAGAATTGATATTATTTGTATACAGTACGTCCTGCTCCAGATATAGTACTTACACTTGGGTTATCCTCCGCCAGATGGCGCTGCACTGCAGAGACATGCAAAACAGGCTCCTCCCGGCCCCTCAAATACCCGGGACCTCCCACAAATCCCCAGAATTGAAAAGCAGTGAACAAGAAGCCGGGAGAATTTAACCACCAAAACTGGTGACTATAACAATGATAACAATCACCATAAAGGGGATCCAGAATAATGCAAAAACCAGGGTGGGGTGGAGCAGGAAGTACTGTACACAAATAATATCAATTCTACAGGTGAGTATTTCACAGAATTGCATTATTCTTAGTATACAGTACGTCCTGCTCCAGATATAGTACTTACACTTGGGACATCCAATAGCAGTGTCCATAAGTAGGGTGGGATCCCCAACAGAAAAGGCAACAGCAGACAGTTAGAACCACTCACCTGCAAAACCTTGCGGCCAAGCCAGCATGAGCTGAGGCCTTAACATCAACCTTGTAAAACCTTGAAAGGTATGAGCAAGACCAAAAATCGGCCTAGCAAAACTAGTTCAACAGAAGCCTGGTGCTGACCAAGCCCAAGAGGCATCACAGCACAAGAAGAATAAGAACAAGGCAAAAAGGGTGGAAACTTCCCCTTAGCGGAATAGGCCTGAGTAACAGCCTGACAAATCCAAATGCTAACAGTAGGCTTGGCAGAAGCCAAAAACCCTTCCATGGACAAGAAGGGACCAACACATCCAAGTAATGACCAGTCCCAACACCGCCTAGCCCCCCGAGATTAGACGAGATAGGGGGCATTCAGGATGTAGTGGCCATAGGCCAACAAAGGAGCATCAGTTCTCCTAAAGGACAAGAGACTACAAAGGAACTTCCAACACCTGTCCAAGGAATGCAGAACCCCTTACCTCAGCATTGCTAGGAATAAGGCACAGAGGGAAGAGCAATATCTTGAGACAATGAACATGAGACACCATTCTAGGCAGAAAATCCAGCTGAAAGCGGAACACCACCTGTCCAGGTGTATCCCAAGGAATGGGGACTAGATAGACAGAGCCGCCAGCTCAGGCACACGTCTGACCGAAATAACAGCCACCTGAAAGACAACCTTGAGGGTAAGAAACAGCAAAACAGCATCCTGAATAGGTCCAAGGGGAACACCCTGCAAGGCAGACAGACTCAAGTTGAAATCCCAATATAGGGACCCCCAGAAAGGAAGTCTTAACCAAGGAAAAAACTGAGGAAAAGACTACTAAGGAAGGCTGACAGTGCAGAACCTGACCCCTCAGTAAGAGATCAAACTCCAACCATGTTGTAATAACTCTAGAACTATGGGAACAGAGAACGCCCGACAGGGAAGAGACCTAGACTCACGCCAATCAATATGGGTACACCAAACCCAAAAATGGAAGATGAAGAAGAAGAAGCTTACTCCTAGACTTCCCATAGTCTCAATCACCGAGACAGATAAGGCTGTCTCCATCAAGATGGATGTTTCAGCAGTCAGGCCGTCAAGGTCAGAGTCTGTAGATTGGGGTGACGTAAGGGACCCTGAGCAAGCACAGCTGGCACTCCTGGCAGAACGTACAGATCCACTGCCCTCTGTACCACGTCTGTGAGCCATACTCTTCCTGGCCACCCGGGGTCCACCAGAATCACTGGTCCCCCTCTAGAGCAATCTTGCGCAGAACCCCGCCTAGCAGGGGGAATGGAGAAAAGACATGCAGAACAGAAAATGTCCTGCCATGAAGTTACTATGGCATCATGACCTCAGCCAGAGGATCCTGGGACAGGGACCAGGGCTGAGAGCTAGTGATAGTGACGGGACACAAACAGATCCACAACTAGTTAGACCCCTTTATAAAGACACAGGGATTAGCACACCCTGTCGCAGAGGGACCCCCACCGGAGCGCATACCACTGATATGCAGGGAACACTGTCCTCCACCTAGATCAGGATCAGATACACTTCCTGGAGGACCCTCCTGTTCTGAGTCCCTCCCTGATGATTAATGTAGGCCAATGCCGCAAGACAGATCGAGCCCTCCGAACAGTCAGGCCCTGAAGAGGGGTAGTCAAGCGAGTTAGAACTAATCTGAACGCTCACTGTTTCAAAAATTGATAGGTGTATGGACCTCCAAAGGGCCCCACCTCCCCTGGAATCGCAGGGAGTATCGGAAGAAAACTCTCTCCTCACCCTGATAGATTGGCATCCATGGTGACCGTCTCCGGGAAGGGGCCAGAAGGGGAATGCTCCCAGACAGATTCTTTGAGTTCATCCACTCCAAGAAGGATCTCCCAACCAGGGGGGAAGGCACACAGACCCTGCTCCAGGGATGCTGGATCCTTGTCCTGTACTAACCATAGGAGCAGTTGCCGAAGGGCCCCAGGGGGACTGAGCATAAGGGACCGCTTCGCAGCCAGCCACCAACGGGCCCACCAGCTGCATCCCTGCCTGGTGAAGGGATGGGGAAAGCTATGAGGGACTGAGCCCATGCAACTCGATTGTCCAATTTATTGCTGAGAAGGGAAGATTCCCGCCTGAACCGTATCCAGATTCATTCCTAGAAATGGAATTACCAATGAGGGGGACAATGAGGACCCGGGGTGATTGATCACCCATCCAAATGACTCCCAATGGACACCTCCAGCCAAGTATCCAACATAACCTGACGTAGAGACTGGGAAGGTATAAGGGCGTCCAGGTAGGTCATCACACGGACGCCCCTTGGTCTCATCAGAGACATCATCCCTGCCAGCGCCTTGGTGAGCACTCTGGGGGCTGAAGGGAAGCCAGATAACAAGGCCATAATTTAGCAGAGTTGGTCTTCCAACACGAACCTGTAGAACCTCGGTGTCCAGAAGGCACAGGGAGGTGAAAATAAGCATCTTTGATCTCCACAGACGGCAAGAAGCCCCCTGGGCGCAAGGAGCTGATGGCCTATCTAAGAGTATCCAAGCAGAAACTGCCAGCAATTGAGGAATTGCCGAGAATCTGTGAATCCAGAATGAGCCAGACTGACCCATCCTTTAGGGGAACTGTGTAAAGGTAGTTGTAGCAGACCCTGCCTCTGCCTGTTAAGGGCAATCTGCAAGTGACCCCCAGACCCCGCTGGCCTTGCATGGCCTGCACCAGCACCTGAACAGAGGCAGGGACCAGAAGCACCCGGGACCTGACAATCCTGGGAGAGGCCGCGCAGCAAGCTCTATCTTGTATCCGGAGGACACTACCTCCTGAATCCACCAGTATGAGGCGTGATGCCTCCTGACAAGAGCAAAGTGCCGCAGCCGTCCCCTCACCCAATGGGCGAGGGCGCCCCGTCATGCTTGAGGGGACTTGGTGGAAGATTTGGGTTTAACCCCGCCTGAGGGGCCAGGACGTTGTCTGCTGCTCCTGGGGCAGGAATCTGCGCGAGCCCCCGCTAAGGACACCCCTGGTTCCTGTTTAACACTATGGTAGGGGGGAGGAGGGGAGCCCCTGCCCCGAGGGGGCCGGGACGGACGCCTGCGTTGGGGTGACTTGCCCTTCTTACCAAACAGGTCTAGGCGGGCCCCGAACAGGCGACGCTCTTTAAAGGGGAGCCCGGTAAGAGTCTTCTTAGCAGCATCGTCAGCACCCCACTGTCTCAGCCAGACCAAGCGACGTATAGCCACCACAAGGGCAGAAGTTCTTGCACACATTCTAATGGTGTCATCCAGTGCTAATAAAATGAACTTTACAAACACCTCACAACTGGAGAGTGCATTAAACACATCCCAGGGGAGATCATCAGGGGGACGATCAAGCATTTGTCTGATGAGGGTACTAGCGGCCACGGCAGTAATAGCCGAGGCACAGACTGGGCGCAGCGCCGTCCCTGCACGTGCAAAGGCGTGGGAAGCCAGCAGGTCAATGCGCCGGTCCTCAGCATCCCCGGAGGGTATCATAAGCAGGGAAAGCAATAAAGGGGGGGGGTTAGGGACCCCTATGATCCGGGCATCCACCTCTGGGGGGGATGACCAACATTTAACCACCTCAGGGGGAAAAGGGTACTTTCTGTCCCAGTCCCCTGGGACCCCTGGAAGTTTACTGGGGCACTCCCATTCCTTGAGCACAAGGGTCTGGAAATGTGCTTGCTCCAGGAATTCCAAACATGCAGTTGCTGTATGGAGACGCTCCCCTTTCTGCTTGGGGGCCTCACCAGGGAGAGAGATAGACAGAACCTCAAAAACCTTGATCAACAAATTGTCAGTGTCGCTCTGGCCCCAGTATTCAGGGCCAGAATCGTCTTGACTCCTCGGCCTCTCATCAGCTGAGCCTGAGTCAGAGAAGAGCTCTCCTTCATCAGAAGGGGTATAGCCACACAGAGTAGTAGACTCCTCAGTTCCCATAGGAAAAACAGTAACATGAGGCGTCAAGTGCCGCTTCTTACTAGGGCCCTTGCGCTCTGACAACCTTGCAATAATCTGTTCAGCCGTAGGCAGTCTGGCAGACACAACAGGCTGAGAATCCCCACTTGTATGCGACTCAGCAGGAGTGAGATTTAAGCATGGGGAAGTAGGTGAATTGAAACGAGGTGCAGCCACTGGCAGACCTGCTTGCAGGGCCAGTGCTTGCTCGGCACATGGTACGCAGACCCATGCCCTGTCAGCGTCAGCGTGGGGTTGACCACACGCCATACACAGCCGGTCTTGTCCCAGAGGGACCCCGGTCACATTACTCTGAGATGCCTCCATATGGTGATTATTTAGGCTCAATATGCCAGCAGGGATTGACGCTATAAGCAACCCTGGATGCCCCAAAGACCCGCTAGGGAAGTGGGAGAATTTAACAAGGCCCGCTATCAATACACCGGGCCGGGAGAAGCTGATGGCATTCAACAGTCTGAAAGACACAATGAGAAGAGAAGGGTGTCAGAATGGCATAACACAACAAAGAGTATAAAGCCACCCGCGAGGGCACTTACGGACCACGGTCAGCAGAACGTCACACGTGTAGCGCGCGAACAGACAAAATGGCGCCGTGTACCTCGAAGGGCGGGCCAGAGCGTGCCATGACGCGGAGCGCGCCAGGCCAGGTCCCGCCCTCCCGAAGAGCGCGAAGTCCAACCAGCAGCCAATGAGGACAAGAAGCCTGAGGTAACGCCGCCACCCGGCACGGAGCATACAGTGAAGGAAAAAGCGTGCGCGGCGGCGGCAGTTATACAATACACTGACACCACAGGCACACCCCCCCCCTTTCTTTCCCCCCGGCTACGGGGGAACGAGGGAGAATGGCAGCCCTTCGTACAGGGCCTACCGCTACACGGGGCATGGGGCGATAGAATGCGGGAGGGGCATCCCATAGAGGCTCACCATCAGCCTATACCGCCTACCCTTTGGTGAGGGACTGCGGAGGAGCAGCGCTCCATAAGCACGCATGGTGCTGCCTGCCTTCACCCGACCAGCGCAGCCCAGGCTGGGAGGCACATCACAAAGAGGACAGGTGGGAATAGTCCAACAGGGCCGCAGGCTGTAATAGCCCCGCTCACTTGCGAGAGATGTGATACTTCATGTCTTCGCAGTCAGCACTGCAGAGAAATCTGGGGATTTGTGGGAGGTCCCCGGGTATTTGAGGGGCCGGGAGGAGCCTGTTTTGCATGTCTCTGCAGTGCAGCGCCATCTGGCGGAGGATAACCCAAGTGTAAGTACTATATCTGGAGCAGGACGTACTGTATACTAAGAATAGTGGACTTACCCTTGATTTCAAACTGGCGAACCTTACCTACAGTATGAATGGACAAGAAGTGATTGAAGCAGGCCTAGTGATTGAAGCAGGCCTAGTTCTAAACTTTCTATGGCTAGTAAATGATTTAAAGGGACATTCCAAAAATAATGATACTTGATGTGTGTTACCTTCTTTGTAGTGTCAGATGTGCTGCCAGATCTAGACTAAAACTTAAAGCAGGCCAATACCCAGCCCAACACGCAAATTGACGCTGGACCACAATGTGACAGACTTAAGGGGGCATTCAGATTGCTGACCCTTGCCCCCGTAACTCAACGCAAACTCCAGTCTCACTCACCTGAACCAAGTTCGCCAGGTCAAAATGCACTCTGGGAAATCACCACTGGTGGTCAGCTGGTCTGGAGTGGCTTCTGCTTTTCCAGCCGCTGGCTGATACTCGGACCGTGGCTGAAAGCCAACAGGAGACTTCCCACTACATTCTATTGTTTTTTTAAAGATTTAAAGGGACAGTCCAGGCAACAACAAAAAACACACACACATACCCACCTTTTATCCCAGACAGATCTTCCAACCAAGTCTTGTAACAAAACTTTTTGCGCCCAAGCCTATGGTGGCCTCCATGTCCAAGATTCACCCCCATGTCAATCACAGTGACTCCCCCACGCCCACTCCATTCATTTTAACCCACAGAAAGCGAGGCACTGCCACCTCCCACAGACACTACAAACAGCATCACAGAGTATAGTTGGTTTTCAAAAGACAGGTTGAAACAAGCAACTAAGCTAGGCTATGTATGTTATATTTAAATCTTTGCCTGGACGATAGTTTTAAGGCTGCCTTACCCATTTTCCACAACAGGGACTGTGTATCACAGTGCTAGAGGTTATCACTGACAAAATAAGCTCAATCCCTCTTCAAGAACTCATGGATGTCTTGGCCTTAGAGGTCAATCCTGATAAACAGCTAAAAGAAATCAGGGCATGTTCGAATTTACAGTATTAAAGTTTTAGTATGCACAGAATAAAATACTGATTGGATGAGCGTCCGCGCATGCACCGTGGGAACAACAGAAAGGTGAGTGGAGGGGGTTATCAATCCCAAATGAGGATGCCCCCAGGTCAAGGACCAATCAATCACCAGGATAATCAAAATCCTGGTGATTGGTCCATTTTAAACTCTTTATTATGCTACTGAAAAAATGAAAAAATTCAGAACAATTTCCTTTAAGTGTGGCCAGCGACCGATTACCAAATCACTAAGTGCAAAGATTCTACAAAAGATTGAGCATCCCTGATATAAACCATTTGAATATACAGCTTGTACAACCACAGAGGGCCTCTACTCTAAGAAAAGTTTTATACCGAAATCTTTTACTCATCATCTTAGTGAGAAAGGTGGAGCAAAACTCTTATAAATGCGTTAGCACATGAATTTCACTTTACCGGTTTTATTCTGTGCCCCCCGCTGTTTGAAACCCCGCAGGAAGTCTGTAAAAATGCACTTTCCCATGCTCCTACGATGCATTTGCGGGCTCTCGTCCAATAAGAGCCCTGCTGTGACTACGTCATGCAGCAAGCGGCCCTCATTGAATTGAATGGATGTACACAACGCCAAGGATGCAGTGGAAGTGGCAGCATGAGCTCCCCATTGTAAACAATGAGAGCTGTCTGCTGAGTGACGTAGTCACAGCAGGAGTCTCTCATTGGACAAGAGCCTGCACATGCCATGTTGGAGCGTGGGAAGGTGAGTTTTTGGGGCTTCCTCTGGGGTTTCAAATAGCAGGGTAACCCGGGAAAAGTCAGCAGCTGGCCCTGGAATATTTTAGATTCAAGGCCAGCCACTGGTGGGTTTGTTCCACTTGAGATTTCCATAGGGGCATCCTGTTTTTGGGTACCCTGCAGTGTGAAACTGTGTGAACCGGGTGTCAAGTAATTTCCCCTCAATTTGATTGTGGCAGCAAAGCTTTGCCGCACCTAATAGCACCCTGCAGCATCCCCACTTCCATCAACCTACGCACCCTTCCAGCAAAATTTTAATATGCTAAGCCCAGCAAGCGTGCAGGACATGGGTGTTTCCAGAGGCCCATACATGCCCTGTGGGATTGAGGTGAGGGAAACCAGGAAGTGTTACACTAAATTGCTCAGCACTAGAATCTAGGGCCA
This sequence comes from Gastrophryne carolinensis, assembly GCA_027917425.1. NCBI lineage: Eukaryota > Metazoa > Chordata > Amphibia > Anura > Microhylidae > Gastrophryne > Gastrophryne carolinensis. The sequence continues at coordinate 146,778,489 of CM051240.1, read as the reverse complement.
GGAACAAACAGGTTTTGTTCCTCTTAAAATGGGCCAAAACCCAGGATTTGGACTATCCTGGGTTTTGGTCCTTGCCCCCAGGGTACCCCTATCGGGGATGCCTCGCTGTGTGATACCCCCTGGTCGCTCAATCTAACTCATCTTTCCCCGGTCCTACGTCACATGCGCAGCCTCTTGTCCAATCAGAATGCTCGGATCCGCTCCTGCCCTCGTCTACGGATCATCTAAGTGGGTTATTTAAGAACGGATAGCGCCAGGTAGTGCCTCATAGCGGCAGGCAGCGTCTAGTAAGCGCTGGGTGCTGTACGCAAAACCACATTTAAGAAAGTGAATCTGGTGAGCGACTCTAACATCACCATTTAGCGCCACACGTATAAATACAAGCGGCTTAGCGTATAGCACCACTACTCTAGGTTCAGGAGTGCCATGTAGTACCTGTCGCTCTGTAGTGCTTTCCCATACATTTCAATGAGGTTTCATTAGTTGTGTATAAATAGCTTGTTTGCCAATTAATTTTTTTGCTCAAATCATTGTGTTACCTCTCCTGTCTGCAAACACTATATATATATATATATATATATATATATATATATATATATATATATATATATATATATATATATATATATATATATATATATATATATATATATATATAATATTTTTATGCAGAATTGAATGTACAGGTCTGGCACTAAAGTGTTATTGTCACAGTGTTAAAACAATTTCATTCCATGTGTTTTTCGCTTTGTTACTGGTGTATATGTGTTCAAAATCAGACTTTGATCACAAAGCGTCTGGTGCTCTATGCTAGAGCGGCGACGCCGTGTGTGTGTCCTTTTTCTTGAATATGGTGCACCAAGTGCTTGGAAATAGAGCACCAAGTGCTGGATGCACTGAGCTAGCTGCAGCGCTGTACTGTTGTTAGAGCGCCCAACATACATCACATTCATCAATGCCGGCCAGGTTACTACAGCAACCAAGACGCTCTGTTACAGTGTCTAAAACCCACTTGCAGCGTCTACTAGCGGTTGCTCTAAGCGCTGCTTTACAGACGCTCTGGCAATAGGTGGCGCTAGTAGTAAATCAGCCTCCACTTCTCACACCTACACCTTTTGCACTGGGACCTGACATTCACCTGGCGTTCATCTGGCACTACACACTAGCACTGGCACTAGCGCGTCTTAAAGTGGACCAAAACCCACCAGACTTGTGAAATACATTTGGCCAAAGCCCATGCCAATACTCCCTTATTAGGGTGTAGAACTAGAACTTTTCAAATTGTCCTGGAACATTGATTTATTTGCTGTCCATCTCTGTAAGGTGGCAGGTGATCAGTCGTTACATCGATTTGGCAATGATGTCATTTGCCATACACAACAGTGGTAATAAATGGAGGAGGCGGAGCTTTCAAGCTAAAACCGGCGCAATTATCTGGGATTAGAGTGAAGCAGGAGCAGTGAGAATTGGGGGAAGCAATTCAGGGGATGCTAGTTACAAATGTGGGTTTTGGTCCGCTTTAAATAAACCCCATAGTCTCCACCCAATGTGTTATGCTGCAGAGTGAAACTTGCATAGGGTTATTATGCTCTCATTTATCAGGTAAATTGCTAGTCATAAATGATTTACCAGCTTTTAATTACTACATGCTAATATATGGGTACCCTATGTGCTGTCTCTTATGACTGCTCCCAATGTATGTCCTCTTTTATGTTGTCTAGCGTTTATTCCATAAAAGGTAGGTCACAAAATGAATCAGTTGGGTCTTTATTTATGTGATATGATCAAGAAAATAGTTTAATATTATACACATGTTCACACGTATGCAAACATTCTAACTAGTTACATATCCCTAACCAAAAGGGCAGTTGGTTGAGACACGCACAGTGGCAGACTGGGGTTCTCCACCGGTGGAGGGGATTGTTTGTACTGCTGAGCCCCTAGTTAAGCATTTGTGAAGCAGGAGGCCAAAACCACGGCACGCACTGCTCTCTAGACACTTCAGCCTGGTCAGGAAAAACCAATCAGGATGCCCCCAATATGAGCTGTGGCAGTTTTGCTGATTTAAAGCCCAGGTTGTGGGATCACTAATGCCCTTATTCATCAAGCGATAGCGCCAGGTAGTGTCTGACGAGCGCCAGGTAGCGGCAGCTAACGGCGACTACCGACTCAAGTACGCCCGGCGGCGGTCACAATGACGCATTTATCAAGCAAAATGAGGCTAGCGCCGGCGAGAGCGGTGGCTAGCGCGGCATTCATCATGAAGCCGCCTGGACCGAACAGCGCCGCTGCAAATTCCCTCACAGCGCCAGGTATGAGCTGTCGCTCCCTGGCGATGTCCAATGCATTTCAATGGAGCAATCTATAATTATTCATAATTAATTGGTATTAATTTTTTTTTTGATTTTTTTAATGTCAAAAAATCGGAGACCACTTCTGCAATGTTAGGATTTATTTTTAAGTAAAAAAAAAAAATTAAAAAAAATATGTGCAGAATTGATCTAACAGGTCTGAGATTAATGTATTCATATTACAAAATGATTCTAAAAACATGTATAATGTTACATTCAAAAAATATGGTTGTTTAGGGGTTAAAAACTAGTTAATACACATCGCCGCCAGCGCTCTGGGGTTTAAACAAGGAATGGACAGCGACAGCACATTCGGAGCGTGATTTGTTGATGAATATGAAGCTAGCCGTTCGCTCTGGCCATTCGTTGTCAGGCGCTCACATACAACGCTGGACCTGTGAAACAGCGACCCCCCAGCCCGTATTCAACATTACCGCACACCGACTGAGTCGCTGTCATCAAGCTAATGCCGGCCAAGCACAGCGAATACTGGCTGGCGCTGAAAAAATCACGCTATAGTCGCTCATCTGTCGCTACCTGGCGCTATTAATGAATCGGCCTCTAAGTACTGTGGGCTATGTGCATTATTAGCTGACGACTTAATAATGTGAAGATGCTATGCCCTAGACTAGGCAAAGTGAGAGTGGTTACAGGGAAGCCAGGGAGCCTCGTGCTAATCGGCAGTTCTGACCTAGGGGTCTGATAGGGCCATAGCTTTCTCTATTAGTGATTCCCAATGATATTTCCCTTTATATGTTGCTTGAACATTTTGTATCTACATTAAAGTAAATTTGATATGTGTCCCCAGTGTATCTAGGTCGCCCTGTAGTTTGAATACATTGTCCATTGACAGTATTACACTACTATCCTGTAGCCAAGTAAATTACTTACCATTAATAGTAACATGTATAATATATTTAAACTCCTTATGCAAGTTTGAAATACATTGCAGCTATATCCTGAACCATTTGTTACCAAAGTATTTAGAAATCATTTCTAACACATTTTTAACATCATTTGTAACATGTGGAACACTCCTAGAAATAGCTCTGCAACCCTCTAATTTAGTAAAAGATATATCAAGCAACATCAGTTATTCTGCTACTAAGACCACATCTGAAAAGCCAATGTAAATAAAGAACAACCATCTTGCTTTATTAGTAGAAACGTTTCACCATAATTAGGTACAGTTTCCAATGCCAAACCTCTCATTTTGTAAATTTGCATGTGTATTTTTAGAGATTAGAAGGCTGCCAAGACATAAAAATATTCAACATTACCGCCCTTGATTCTCTAAACCTTCATAGCACGGCTAAACATCTTGTTAAGCTTTTAGCCTTTACAGCAGACTTGTCATGGCAAGTATTTAGGTTGGCTGCTAGCTTTTCTACTCTTACTTCTCCTAGTAGTTCCACCGTTGCGTTGGGCTACATTTGGCACTGTCCTAAACTGTTTTCCATTTTTAAATTGAAGCAGAAATGGACGAAATATTGAGGTTTACAGGTTCAGCCAATGACATTCTCTTTTTCATCCTGTCCCCTAATCAGCTCAGCAGAGCGGGGCAGGATTGCTGGTCCCTCCCTCCGGCTTCTCCTCCATCACATTGCTGATTATTATGTAGCACCACAGATCCAAGGGCCACACCCACATTTTTCAGGAGAGAAATTTAAATCTCAATATCTTGGCCATTTCTTCTGCCTGCAGTAGCACTTTAATATGCTGGTTAGCAAAATCAGACGCAACTGTTATATCCTGCATACAAAAATCATGTGACTCGAGATCAATCAGTAAGGCAGGTTTTTGATTGTACTATTTTGCAACAACAGAGGAAGACTGTTCAACTCCAACGGCCTGTTCCCTGTCCTGGCTTGTGCTGGAATAATGGCTTATTGTTACTGCAATTACTCTGATGAGTGTATATACTTGTAACAATACTGCAATGCTCAGGGAACAGGTAGTTAAAGCAATTTAAAGGTCACAATAGACTTTTGGATCATTAATATGCCAATTTGGAGTTGTACAGCTATTTGAGCTTTGCCTTAAGTATCAAAGCCTAGGAAAAAATAGAGACAAGTGAGCTACAGGGAGTGAAATGGTGCGGGTAGACTGGGTATTTTTTTTGAAAGGTGGGTAATTTGGTAAATCTGTGTTTCTTCGAAAAAGTGTGATTTGCTCAGGCTACGTATTTCTTAGTGGCGCAAGCTCCTGGTATTGATAATTAATTGCTTCTGAGGATTACCGAAACAAGGCTAACTAACTGGGTTTCCTATGTGTTATTTTTAAGGCACACTCTGATGCTCTGCCATGCCACATAAAAGGAGACACCATTCAAAGAGACAGCACCCCTGGAGAAGCCGTAGCGGATCGGCGGAACGCGTGGGGTCTCCTGCCTTCAATCCACTGCTTGATGATTAGTCACGTTTGACCACAAGGACAGTATGATCTTTACTTTTTCTTTCCAGTGATTGCTTACTACCTCAGCTCCTTTAAAGTGGAACAACACCCAGGGGTGATCGGCCCAGGAATCTATAAGATTCCAGGGCCGATCACCTCCCTCACCGCGGGACATCCGAGAAACCCCCCCCCCAAAAAAAAACGCGCGCACGTTTGTGAATGGCCGGCGCGCGCTCTGTAAGAGTGACGCGCGGGAGGCGGCGGCGGACACGCTGTCTTGTCCGCCGCCGGGGATTGGACGGCGCGGTCACGTGGGAGCGTGGTGAGGTGAGTTTTTGGGGCTTTCTGGGGGGTTTCACACAGCGGGGCACCCCCAATCGGGGTGCCCCCCCCGAAGTGGACCAAAACCCAGGATAGTCAAAATCCTGGGTGTTGGTCTACTTTAAATAGCGTGCACAACAACAGCACTTTTGTGTATTAGGTTCGCATTAAGGGTTTCATCCAATGCTTTACTTGGTGAATATAGCCTCCTTATCTAGCATTTGCACTTTAGATTTGATTGATTGCACAGGTTTATGGCTTTGATGAATTATTTGTAGTAGTTACCTTTTTATACTTACATTTTTTTGCACAAAGTGGAGTAATTGAACACTCACTTGAGTAATTAAAAATATATAAAAAATATATACATATTTTTTTTTTCTTGGGCAATTTGTGGAGCTATTTAATACTGACTTCTTGTTCAACAGTTTTTATTTGAAGATAAGGAAATACATGGCAATACTTCCAAACACTTATAAATTATCTTTCCAAAAAGAGAAGAAAATAGTATAAGCTTTCTAAACTGTTAACCAACATCTCAATTGTTGATATATAATATGAACAGCTTTTGACTACGAACTATCGTCGGCACATAATATAGTGAATAAAATAAAATAAAATCAAATAATAAATGATAATAGTACTAGGAATATGAAAACAAAACATCGAAACAAAACAAAAAACAAAAAAAAAGGGGGGGGGAAGGGAAGAAGGGGGGGAAAGGATCTAAAGAAAAAGAGGATGAGGAAAAGGGGAAAGGGAAACCCAACCCTGGAAGATGCAGTAAAATGATCTCAAATTACGGAGGAGGATGTTATAACCAGGGGAGTGGGAAGATCGCTAGTTCCCTTGAATGGATGAAAATATCTGTAAGAGGAGATCGCCCATGTTTCAAGTTCAGATCTCTAATAAGCCAGTGTCAAAATCAACAGGTAGATATTCTTTAATCCAGGGTTCCCAGGTTTCCTGAAATCTCTCCAAAGTACCATTATGTATCGAAGTCATTTTCTCCATAGCCATAATGTTAGAGACCGATTCCTTAAATTCCTTGAAACTTAATTTAGGGGATTTCCAGGACCTGGCAATCACTAATTTGGCCCCTGTTAATAGGTGATAAATAAGATTCTTGCCGTTTTTAGAAGCCCCGAATATTGGACCGTTTAGCAATGCAGTCCAGGGGTCTGGTGTTAAGGTGATATCTAGTACATTGCTGATTACTGCAAAAATCTTGCGCCAGAATAATACTGACTTCTATTTGTACTTTTTGATACCTAGTGGTCTTCTATAATATGGATTTTAGCATTACAGGAATAGTGGATGAATTGATTTTAACGGTGTCTTTGTGTTGCATGTGTGTTTTTATTTTTGCCATAGTGTAACATTTAATGAAATATTATTTTATGGTATTTGTGGAGTTGTGCCCCTTTCTTATGACCCTTGTCACTTTGGTTTGGCTCATGTTCTAGTAGCTTGACGGGTCGGGCAGCACGCTCAGTTATCAATATTAAAAGCTGCGTCTGCTATTTTGTATAAGTAATACTTCTATGTTCCTGAGACAGCAGCCGATGAGAAATCCACTACACGCACAGCGTCCCTGCTCCCTCTGTTCTAGACATTGCCAGGAGCAAAACAAGCAAAGCAAGAGGTTTTCCACCTTCCCCAAATCCCCAGGTATCGCATTCCCGGCTATGCCAAATTGCATGCCTCGTTGCATGTCATGATTAAATAGTAACAATACAAAACAGTGAAAGTGGATCATGAGCAGGCATTCAAACCACCCAATCAGTGATAAGTTGTGGAAGTATTTATGTATTCATGTACTGTTGCAACCTTTTTGTAATTATAATATATATATACAGGTCCTTCTCAAAAAATTAGCATATAGTGCTAAAGTTCATTATTTTCCTTAATGAAATGATAAAAATTAAACTTTCATATATTTGAGATTCATTGCACACCAACTGAAATTTTTCAGGTCTTTTTTTGTTTTAATACTGATGATTTTGCCATACAGCTCATGAAAACCCCCAAATCCTATCTAAAAAAATCAGCATATTTCATCCAACCAATAAAAGAAAAGTGTTTTTAATAAAAAAAAAAGTCAACCTTCAAATAATTATGTTCAGTTATGCACTCAATACTTGGTCGGGAGTCCTTTTGCAGAAATGACTGCTTCAATGCGGCGTGGCATGGAGGCAATCAGCCTGTGGCACTGCTGAGGTGGTATGGAGGCCCATGATGCTTCGATAGCGGCCTTAAGCTCATCCAGAGTGTTGGGTCTTGCGTCTCTCAACTTTCTCTTCACAATATTCCACAGATTCTCTATGGGGTTCAGGTCAGGAGAGTTGGCAGGCCAATTGAGCACAGTAATACCATGGTCAGTAAACCATTTACCAGTGGTTTTGGCACTGTGAGCAGGTGCCAGGTCGTACTGAAAAATGCAAACTTCATCTCCATAAAGCTTTCAGCCGATGGAAGCATGAAGTGCTCCAAAATCTCCTGATAGCTAGCTGCATTGACCCTGCCCTTTATAAAACAGTCGACCAACACCAGCAGCTGACATGGCACCCCAGACCATCACTGACTGTGGGTACTTGACACTGGACTTCAGGCATTTTGGCATTTCCTTCTCCCCAGTCTTCCTCCAGACTCTGGCACCTTGATTTCCGAATGACATGCAAAATTTGCTTTCATCAGAAAAAAGTACTTGGGACCACTGAGCAACAGTCCAGTGCTGCTTCTCTGTAGCCCAGGTCAGGTGCTTCTGCTACTGTTTCTGGTTCAAAAGTGGCTTGACCTGGGGAATGCGGCACCTGTAGCCCATTTCCTGCACACGCCTGTGCACGGTGGCTCTGGATGTTTCTACTCCAGACTCCCACTGCTTCCGCAGGTTCCCCAAGGTCTGGAATCGGTCCTTCTCCACAATCTTCCTCAGGGTCCGGTCACCTCTTCTCGTTGTGCAGCGTTTTCTGCCACATTTTTTCCTTCCCACGGACTTCCCATTGAGGTGCCTTGATACAGCACTCTGGGAACAGCCTATTTGTTCAGAAATTTCTTTCTGGGTCTTACCCTCTTGCTTGAGGGTGTCAATGATGGCCTTCTGGACAGCAGTCAGGTCGGCAGTCTTACCCATGATGGCGGTTTTGAGTAATGAACCAGGCTGGGCTTTTTTAAAAGCCTCAGGAAACTTTTGCAGGTGTTTAGAGTTAATTAGTTGATTCAGATGATTAGGTTAATAGCTCGTTTAGAGAACCTTTTCATGATATGCTAATTTTTTGAGATAGGATTTTGGGGTTTTCATGAGCTGTATGGCAAAATCATCAGTATTAAAAGAAAAAAAGACCTGAAATATTTCAGTTGGTTTGCAATGAATCTCAAATATATGAAAGTTTATTTTTTATCATTTCATTATGGAAAATAATGAACTTTAGCACTATATGCAAATTTTTTGAGAAGGACCTGTATATATATATATATATATATATATATATATACAATTGAATACAAAAGGGCAACTGAATACTGTTAATAAAAAGTAATAGTCACCTTACATCCCATGTTGCTAATCTTTCCTATTGAGCTGCGTGACAAATAATCCGTTCTGTGTGGGAGTGGGAGTAAAATTGCCCAATTCCAGTCATTTTATATAGTGATCCTCTGATTTAATGATTCACTCATTTGCATTACTCTTTCTAGACTGATTTGCACGTCTTTTTAAAATGAAAGACGCCTTTTTCAAATCGCTCAATTAGGAAAAAAGCAAGTGTGTATAGAAATGGAATAGCTCTGATAACACCAGGTTTGTGGAGGCCTTATACAGCACCAGTACATGGATTTACTTCCTAAAATTGCTATTCATTAAAAAACTTTACAGTAGAAGCACATCGGGATAAACTAATCCTAATTTTCTACCTGACTGGACTACAGAGAAAGACTATCCAAAACATAATGCAGTCCTGTTAGTGGCAATTCACTAAACCTTTCAGGCTGAACAAAGAATCCCAGTAACATATTCTCCAAACAACCATGCATTAATAGAAAGTTCCATGTCCCTAGGCTGAACATACCACACAAGATATTTAATATTATGGAATCTAGCCTCTTCGCCAAGGGTCTCAGCTCATTACTCTATATTTCCTGTAAAGCTCCTTTTAAAGCTTCATCTGAATGGGAAGAAGATGAGGGATAGGACACTAAATATTAATTCTACAAAGAACTAACAATACTCCAAATAATTATTGGAAGTGATTACTGGAGGTGTGATATTAGCACGGCGAGGCCAAGATGCTATTGGTCAAACACAGCCATCTAGTTTGATTCTATAGCCATGACGTGGAGGCGGATTCACTACTAATGCCAGGTATTGCCAGATGAGCGTCTGTATAGCGGCGCTTAGAGCGACCGCTAGTGGACGCTGTAAGCATGTATCGGGCGCTGTAACAGAGCGTCTCAGTCACTCTGGTAACCTGGCTGGCATTGATGAATGAATGATGAATGTGATGTGTGTTGGGCGCTCTAACAACAGTACAGCGCTGCAGCGAGCGACAGGTAGCACCAGCTCAGTGAGTCCGGCACTCAGCGCTCCACAGCATATTTAACAAAAAACGACACACACACAGTGTCGGTGCTCTGAAGCTGGGCGCTGTAGCATAGAGCACCAGACGATGTGTGATCAAAGTCTGTTTTTGAACACATATACACCAGTAACAAAGCGAAAACACAGGAATAACATTGTTTTAACACTATGACAATAACACTTTAGTGCCAGACCTGTAATGACAATTCCGCCTGTATTAATACATGTGACGTTACATGGCGCTGTTAGAGGCACTCACCAGATTCGCTTTCATAAATGTGGTTTTGCGTACAGCGCCTGACGCTACGAAGCACTACCTGGCGCTATCTGTTCTTAAATAACCCCCTTAGTCTAGAGGTGGGGCAGCCTGGCAAGTCAAAAGGAAAAAAAAAATCTTTCATAGAGTGGCTCCAGCGCTGTCCTTCCTCTCTTACCTGCCTCCAACCCCACTGATGTGGTCCAACAATCAACTAAGAGGCCGATTCATTAATAGCGGCAGGTAGCGACAGTTGAGCGACTGTAGCAGTATTTTCACAGCGCCCGCTAGTAGTCGCTGTGCTTGGCCATTGTTCGGTTGTTGATAGCGATCGGTGTGCAGTAATGTTGAATACGAGGTGACAAGGTCAGAGCGACCGGCTTCCACCATATTCATCAAAAAATCACGCTCAAAAAATTATCGCGCTGTGAAATGCATGTTTAAACCCCAGAGCGCTGGCGGCGATGGGTTAAAAGTAGTTTTTTAACCCCCAAACCACCATATTTTTGGAAACCAAAAAAATAAAAAATTTTGAAAGAATTTAGTAATATGAATACATTTTTTTTTTTTACCTTAAAAAAATGAACTAACATGGCAGAAGTGGTCACAGAATTTTTCACATTTAAAAAAAAAAAAAAAAAAACATTAATAACAATTAATTATGAATATTTAAAGATTGCTCCATTGAAATGCATTGGAGGGCGCCAGGTAGCGAGAGGTCATACCTGTCGCTGTTCAAGGTCGGACGCTGGCGCTGTGGGCTGAGGCTGGAATAATGATGAATGAGTGGCTATCTGGCGCTCTCTCAGTCGCTAAGCAGGATCGGCTTGATAAATGTGTGATTGTCGTGGCGGTGCCCGTCATTACCGGTCGCTCACCAGTCGCTACCTGTCGCTATTCCTTCATAAATAAGGGCCTAAGAATGGAACCGCCCCCCCCCCACACACACACATACTCCCTGCCCAGATATCCTGAGTGCTCCTATGAAACCCCGCCCTCCTCTCTCCTCTCAGTGTGCTTACATCACATTGATGTTACCACACCCAAGGTTTCTCACCATTGTTTTTCTGCATCTCCTATGCTCTAATACCTTTACTAATAATTTTGGAACTACAAGGTCTTCTTTAAAACCGCTTGAAGTTTGGGACAGTGCGATGCGTAGCCCGAGACAACAGGACAACAATCAGGCTTGCTTTTGGTATAACTGACTAAGAGCTGAGGGCTCAAGTATTAAAACAGAGCTTAGTCTTGAAGTGGGTTCAGAATCGACATGAAACCACATTGCCAGGCCTTCAGCCATCATCTTATGCTCAGCAGTTTTTAATCTTCTAGAAAGTAAAGAGATGTTTGGGCATTTCACATTTGCTGTTATTGATTTAGAAACAATGGAAACAAACAATAAAATATGCATCCGAGGCTCTGCTCATATAATCATATCAGGTGATACTCAGAGAGGCTGCAGACTGACCTGTTCCCTAGTTTTAACACAGTTTTAGGAGACTGACAACCCATATGCCCCAGTCAGGTGCTTAGTGAATAGAAAATGAAAAGTTTAGGTGGGTCTAGATCGGGGGTTCCCACCCTTTTTTTCTTCACATACTACTTTCCATTTTCGTATGACCTCAAATGGACTAAACAGCAAAAATAAGGCAGCAGGAACTCACCTGAAGCCTGTCCCGTGTCCTCCATTTCCTGTGCTGCAGGGTAAAAGCCATAGCAAAGCTCCACACAAAAATGTGATCTAACAGCTACACTGACCTTTGGTGTTCTCAGCATGAGTGAGCTCATCAAGTCACAGTGGTCCCGTAGCTGTCTCCGATCACTGAGAGCATGCACGTCACTTTTAATGCTGTGCCATGATATGCCCCTGCATGCTCAGCCAGGACACAGAAACCTAGAACTGTAATGAAAACTCCCAAATCAGCCATTTAAAGTGTATGAATAAAAAAAAGTGTATATTAATAGTGTAAAGCACACTTGAGTAAAGTATAGATGGCAGCATATCAGGCTGGGGTACAGGTCAGTCTGCAGCCTTGTCCAGTACCATCTGAGAGGAACCCCTGGTGTAGACCTTCTACAATTCCTTAGCAAGGCATTAGGACTTTGTGGTGGCATCATCTTATTACTGTAAAGCACTGCACTGTACTGTGAATGTAGATTTATTTTTTTAAGTTGAAGGTGAGATATGGGGTCCTGACGGCTCTACTCTTTGGACCCCAACCTTCCTTTACACCACTGGTGGTATATTAGAGGTGCAGGCAGATGTTCTGTATTGTCCACAGAGAAGGTGGCTGTTTAAAGTGGACCAACACCCTCCAAAATAACTTAACTCTATTCACTGTAATGTAAAAAGACACTTACCTTTTGATGACTGTTGGAGCCGTCTGTCCCTCGCTGAGCCTGTAATCTTAATAATTCATCACCGGAAGTCCCGCCCTCCGTTGATTTTCATCTTGTCCATCAGGCTTGTCCGTTCATTTGCATATTTTGTCCGTCGCTGAGCTCTTCTTTGTTCTCGCGCTGCTTCCGTTTCTTCTTCTCTTCTCATGACGTCATCCGGGGGGCGTGGCCTCTCGCTGCTCTCGGGAGCGAGCATGACTCCCCATGGTGGAAGCGGGGGGGCTGGCTGCGCTGTCAGCGGGCGACGGAAGCCGGCTTCTGCAACCCGCTGACAGCGCAGCCAGCCTCCCCGCTTCCACCACGCTGTGTGTAGATTAAGCTTACCTAACTGCCGACAGAGGGAGGAGGCGCTGAGGCATAAAACAGAAGACACTGCACAGACATGGCGAATTAATATTCACTGCACAGGGTCCAGCAGGCTCCAATCATCACCAGCCACATCACAGACTGAAGACCAATCAGGGCTTCCTCCCTTTCCCCAGTACCTTGGAAATCGCGCATGCGCAGTAGCGCTGATTTGGGTCAGGTGAAGCGCCGCTCGCTCCCGATGCAAGCGGCGCTTCACCTAACTACTGCGCATGTCTGTGATTTCATGTAGGAAGAGGCCAAACGATCTCTTCCTTTATAAAAAAAAACAAGATGGCGGACAGATATTAAAATAGAAGCGACGCAGCGATGAAGCATCCGAGGTAAGTTTTTTTTTTCTTTACTATTTAAAACGAGTCCTGCTGCATATTTTGCATATTTTAAAAATACATATAAAAAAAAAAAGGGGGCAGGGTGTTGGTCCACTTTAAGTGGTGCTTTGAAGCTGCTCTGTACCATGCACAGGCTGCTGGTAGTCATGTGGAGCAGGAAAAAGAATGAGGTGAGTATGGGCCGCCCAGTCTTAGGCCTCCAGTCTGCAGAGCTGATAGAATCTCGAGTTTGTTTTATCTGGATGTCCTTTGGAGGAAGACAACTACTGTATGGCTATTAGGGGTACAGAAAACATGGGAGGACAGTGGGTGCTAAATACAATGTCCTATAGTTATTGTTAAGAAAACCCTCCATAGAGTCACTTTCTATTTAGTGCCTAATTTAGCTCTTTCCAACAGGGAACAGGTGTGAACGTAGCCATAGACTTGGGGTCAGGCCACAACCAGAGAGGAATTTTTTGGCCATGTTTTCCTCCTCTCTGCAGCACCGGAGTGGTATGAAAAGGGCCATAGAGGTGCTGTTTTTATTACGGTTCTACAGCGTCTGCGCATGTGGTGCCTGACAAGTGTGAACGAGGGCTTTTTGTTTTTCTCTTTTGGAATGTAAAATAAACATCTATGTTAGGATTGTGCCCCCATACTTTTGTTCCCTCCCATCTGAGAAAGTTGAATTACAGCAGAAGGGGTTAAACCTGGTGGCTCTGCCTTAGCCAATCAGATGATTGGCCAGCCAGATTGGAAGTGTCTCATCTGCACATTAAACACACAAGTTGTTATATGTTGCTAAGATACACACATTGTTGATAGGGAAAATGTTTTCTTTGATAACACAGAGTTGCAAACAAAAAGAAAAGAAAACAAATAACATACAAGCTTAGCACATTGAGGGCATAGTTTTAGCACACAAAAATAGAAACTTTAGCAAATGCCATTAAAGGTGAAATTACCCTTTAAAGTGGACTTACATCATCCCCTATAACTCCTGGTCCTGGTCCCCAGAGGCACTAATATAATCCACACTCTCATAACCTTTTTGAGCCCTGCACTGGAAACATACTTGCGTTTTAAATTATATTTCTTTCACGGACTTTGTGCTTTTAGGTGTTTTTAAGTTTGTTTTGTTTTTTGGGGGGGGTGTATTTTTTGCCCACATCATATATCATTTAGCAGCCATATGTACTTTAGGATAGTTATAAAGAGGTAAACACCTTGGGGTTCATTTAACAGCAGGTGAAAAAGTGCACTCACTACTTTTCAGGGGAGAAAACTGCCATTCACTTTATTGGGGGGGGGGGGGTGATATAGCACCACATACAAAAATGTTCTATTTACATGTGGTTGCTGAATCTCCTCAACAAAACTGAATGGTCGTTTTCTCTCCTAAAAGGGGCTGAATCAACTCTCTTGTCCTAGCAGAGATACGTCTAATAGGGGACAGGAAATAGCTACACACCTAGTTCAATAGGATACTTGCTTTATTGCAGTGCGCTGCTATTTTCTTTCCCCCTCATACAGATCTCTATGACTGATTTTGGCTTCCTAAGTGGACCAAATGCAGCCCTAATATTCACTGTATACTCTCTGGTGAGCCAATGGTCCGGGCATAGCCCCCGGGGATAATACAGGGAACTCCAGATTGGGGTACGCCTAAGTATGGGCTAAAATCTGTGGGGGGCAAAATCATGGATTTGGTCTTATTTACCTGCTTTAATGCCAAATCGGGATGCCCCAGGGAGGATTTATGAAGGGAGGTCGCTTGACATACACAAAGCAGTCTATGTAGACACAGAAAGTGAAGCCATTAATAAATAATGAAGCCACTGGCGCCTTCACTAATGGCCTGTGAGAAGAATGGGGGGGGGGCAGAGATGGCGAATCTCCCCTCTATATTATCAATGGGGTGCCCTGTCAGTGGGGCACGGCGAGCCTGCACATTCCACGGAATGAAGAGGGACAGGAAACACAAGCAGAGTGCAGCATGCAGCAGAGGAGCCCGTACCTTGCAGCGTCTGGCGGCTTCCTGTGTCTCTGTGACAGAGTTCCTTCTAATAACACCCCGGCCCGAGCAGAAGAGGCCCCGCCCCCTACTTACTATGCAAATCATCTCTTACGGGACTCACCGCAAAAACACCCACCAGGCAGGAAGCACTGCAACGCACTGAGGAGGGGGGAGGACGCTGCACCTAAAGGATAACTGCTCTCTCTTCCTGGAGGCAGATGTCACCAATCCCCCCTCCCCTCCCTCCGACATCATGGGGGGCATCTGAGGGCGGGGCCTCTGTGGGGGCGGAGTTCCAGATGGCACTGCGCTCTTTCCTCCACTTCTTATTTTATCATCTCATTCTTATTTGTCACAAGCATAGCCGGCCATTGGGGTGTGCAGTCAATAGGCGGCACTAGGAGCTCTCGTTTTCAAAATCCTCCCATCGATCAAATCTTATCAATCTTTTTTTTTTTTTTTTATAATTCGCCTCTACCTTTTTCCTTATTCTTGCATTTCCCCTTCTCTATTTCTCTCATTTATTTCATGATCCCTCCATCTTCCTCACTTTCTTTCCCCCCCCCCCTGCTTTTCATGTGATTTCCTTCTGCGACCTTCTTTTCTTTCGCTCTCTTTGTTGCTTTCGCTTTCTACTGTTTCCCTGAAAATAAGCCCTAGTGTGATTTTTCAGCCATTTCACACATTCTTTGAAATATAAGCCCTCCACCAAAAATAAGCCCTAGTCACAGAGGGATGGGTGACTGTGCTGCTCCCCCAGTCTGTGTCGGCTGATGCTCCGCCCCTACAAACTCGCTTTGCACTTATGGGGCTGACATATACTGACGCATAGCATAAGTATGAGGAAGGATCTTTTCCCGTATTGAGGAACATGTTTTAAAGTGAATAAGAGCCTATCTTATATGTTTCCCACACCCTGTACATACAGATTGCTCACATTAAAAATCATCCTACCTGCATCTACTGCATGTTATGAGCCTTTAAAGTGGACCAACACCCACCGCTGATCATTCCCGGGCCGATTAGCTCCCTCCCAAAATTGGGATGCCCCGCTGTGTGAAACCCCCCCGGACGCCCACAAACCTTACCTTCTCCCGTTCCAACGGCGCATGCGCGGGCCGCCGCCGCGCGTCCCTCTTACAGGGCGGCCTCAGCTTGTCCGACGGCGGTGAGGTAAGTTTTTTTGGGCTTTCTGGGGGGTTTCACACAGCGGGGCCCCCCGATCGGGGTGCCCCGCAGAAGTGGACCAACACCCAGGATAGTGAAAATCCTGGGTGTTGGTCCACTTTAAGCATCAGGCAGCCTGCAAACAGGAAGTGGCTTCTGTGTCGCTCTGAATTCTGGGATTGCCATGCTTTCCCTGACCCCAGCTCTGCTCTGTCTGTGCAAAGCACAGCTATAACCTTCCCGCTCTCCTCAGTATGTGTGATACTTCTGAGGCAATATGGTGGCGCCCGTATCCTAGAGTCCTGAACAGAGTTGCATCCCAGTGGGGGAAAGAATAAGTGACTAAAAACCTTAAATATATTAACTTTAGATGCTGGGGAATAGTTTTTTAAGGGTTTGGGCTTTTCATTAAAGTGGACCAACACCCACGGGTGATCGGCCCGGGAATCTATAAGATTCCCGGGCCGATCACCCCCCACCCCGCGGGACATCCGAGATCGGGATGTCCCGCGGGGTGAAACCCCCCCCAAACACCCCAACTCACCTACCTTATCTTCGGCGGCGGCCGGCCGCCGCTGCCTCCCTCGCGCCCATGTAGGCGTGCGCGCACCCGCGCCGGCCGTCTGCGAATGGCCGGCGCGCGCGCGCGTCAAAAGTGACGCGAGGGAGGCGGCGGCGGCGGCCGCCGCTTAGACGTTCCTTGTACGTTGGCGCTGGGAGCGGGGAGAGGTGAGTTATTCTGGGGGTTAGGGGGGGTTTCACACAGCGGGGCACCCCGATCGGGGGTGCCCCACCGAAGTGGACCAAGACCCAGGATAGTCAAAATCCTGGGTGTTGGTCCACTTTAAATCATGCTGAAGGTCCAGTTTAAAGTGGACCAACACCCACGGGTGATCGGCCCGGGAATCTATAAGATTCCCAGGCCGATCACCCCCCACCCCGCGGGACATCCGAGATCGGGATGTCCCGCGGGGTGAAACCCCCCCAAACACCCCAAACTCCTTACCTTATCTCCCTCGCGCTCCTGTAGGCGTGCGCGTGCCCGCGCCGGCCGTCTGCGAGTGGCCGGCGGGGGCACGCGCGCGCCGAAAGTGACGCGAGGGAGGCGGCGGCGGCGGCTGCCGCTTAGACGTTCCTGATCCTCGCTTGTACGTCGGCGCTGGGAGCGGGGAGAGGTGAGTTTTTCGGGGGGTTAGGGGGGGTTTCACACAGCGGGGCACCCCGATCGGGGGTGCCCCACCGAAGTGGACCAAGACCCAGGATAGTCAAAATCCTGGGTGTTGGTCCACTTTAAGTCATGAGGCAGTGACTGTGTTATAGTCTAGCTAACCAACGTGAGCACAATTATATTACAACTTTATTCATATTAAGACATCTTCTGAGAATAACCCTACCACCTTTTTCGGAGTAAAAAAATAATATAAGACCTTTCTTATTTTCGGGGAAACGGTATGTTTTTCTCTCTCTTCCTTTCTTCCTCTCTACATTCCTAATGTTTTCCCTTTTTTCTCTCTCTCTATTCAGCTCTCTTGCTTTCTCTCTTTTCCTTCTCTCTTGTTTTTCTACATTCCTCCCATCTCCAGCTCATCATTCCCACCTCCATTCTCTAGCGCTCTCGTTTTCCCAGATTCCTCCCATTTTGCTATCATTTCCACATTCTCTCAATCTTTCTCTTGTCACATTCCTTCAGTCCACTTCTCTCTCTCGCTTTCTATGTCATCCTATTTTTATATCTTTTCTCCTCCTTTTTTTCACATTCTCTCCAACGCCTCTCATTTCACCTTCTTATATGACATTGCTTTTCCCTTCTCTCAATCTCTTCCACATTTTCTCTTGTTTACCTTCAAGTGGAACAAAACCCACCACCGGGATGCTCTGCTGTGTGAAACCCTCCAGGGTGCCTGTAAAAACTCACCTTCCCCTGCTCCAAGGGCACATGTGTGGGCTCTAGTCCAATCAGAGCCATTTGCCTTTAAGCTACTTGGAATCTAAACCGGCCCCCAGTGACGTCACATCTTCCCACTATAAAAGCACACACAGCGCCATCTCCTTCATAAGCAGCCGCACAGCAGTGACGCACCGCCCGGCCTATAACAGGACGGGCGCTTCCTCTCCAGCAACAACATTTTTGTCTCATAAACAGTAAGTCTCATTAAGTTTTAATTCCTTGGCGCAAATTTGGATAACAGCATTTCACCCCAATTCATTTTACTCCTCTCTTGTCTTCTTAAGGAAACAGAGATATTTCCAGCCCGCTATTACAAATTAAGGTACATTTTTGAATCACAAATCAGATCTATATACATAATGATTACTATTGTATACTTACACCATAAAACTTTACTCATTACATAGATTAACAACACATTGTAGCCTGAAGATACCAGTCTATTATCATTCAAACTACTAAGGTATACAATGGTTATCAATACAGCACTTAGCTTTATCCTTTTTTATTTATTCGTATGTTGTTACCATTGCCTCCAGAAAGGCTTAACTGATTTATTATGTACATCACAGATCCTAGACTGGCCAATTACACCGAAGAAGCTAAAATTTGCGGAACGCGTATGTAAGAGGCCGCTTGCACCTCTATATTTACTACAAATTAAGAACTTGCTACAAACTGGAATTTGACCCAATTACTGGCTATGACTTTATATATGTCCAACATAATGGTTGTATTTACTATGAATTGGATGCTTATGAATTGTGTAAATAAGCTAATAACAGTTGAAATATGAATTATATGTTTTCCTAAAAGAAATAAATGATTTTACATTATTCACATGCCACATGAAGGTTAATATCAACTACCAATATCCAAAAACTAATGTGAGAGGAAACCTAGGGACATCCTCTACAGGGCCTGAACTACCTCAGCCAAAAACAAGCACAACACCCACGGGTGATCGGGCCGGCGGGGGCGCGCGCGCGCGCCGAAAGTGACGCGAGGGAGGCGGCGGCGGCGGCTGCCGCTTAGACGTTCCTGGACCTGGCTTGTACGTCGGCGCTGGGAGCGGGGAGAGGTGAGTTTTACGGGGGGTTAGGGGGGGTTTCACACAGCGGGGCACCCCGATCGGGGGTGCCCCACCGAAGTGGACCAAGACCCAGGATAGTCAAAATCCTGGGTGTTGGTCCACTTTAAAGACTATACAGCTGCGATGAATCATACTTCTTTTTTTATGTACATGATGCCAAATAAGGTGGAGGAACAGCAATGATGGTGCCCCTGATATTTTTGGTGACGCTGCAGTCGCAACCTAGGCCTCTGTAAGTTGCCACTGTGACATCAGTGGTCCAAAGCCAGTTAATCCCTTAAAAACAGCTGTCAAATCAGTGCCCAATCTGATGCGAATTTTAAAGGTGGCACCACTTTGGGCCAGGCTAAACAAGTTGTATGTGTTGCAGGGAATCCCCTCCCCCTCTGTGAGTTGGCACAGTGACATCAGTTGCCCAAAGCCATTTATCCCTTTAAAAAACAGCTGTTATGTTCCAGTCAATAAAAAAAGGGCCTTGTGCCCAATTTTATGCCAGGTTTGAGGGCAGTACCAGTTTGGGTAAAGCTGATCTCAACTGTAAGGGGTGCAGAGGGTCACCCTCTGTGAGTTGACACTGTGACATCAGTGGCACAAAGCCGTTAGCCCACAGTGGGGCACCCTGATCGGGGTGGCCCAGGGGCAAGGACCAAAACCCAGGATAGTCAAAATCCTAGGTTTTGGTCCACTTTAAACCGGACCAACAGCCTTGCACATTTGGGAAAAAAACTCCCTTGCCCCATCTGATACATTTACTCCTGCACCCACTCAAAGCTGAAACGCCATTGCACAGATTTTCTCCTGGTAGCGGCCATTTTGGAGATTTTTTTCCCAGCATCCCAGCTGTGTTACCGTAACTACAGCAGAAGTTACAAAAAGGTAAATGAATTTTTTAGTGCAGCAATCTGAATTGCCCTGGGGATGGGATGTGAGCATCTTTTTTGAACAATTGTTGGTTCGGTTTAACCCTTTAATCCACATTCCTTGCTACTGATGAGCGGGACACTTGAAATTCAGGTTCACCGAGTTCAACTTCCTGCCAAGGGTGTGAGAGGCTGAATCTGGGGGGTAACACCTGGGCAATTGCCCTGCACAAAATGAGCTAGAGAATGTAATCAAAATATTCACAGAAAAAAAACAAAAAAAAAACAACAAAATACACCAGCCTATAAGACGCACCTAGGATTTGGGGGAGGAAAATAAGAAAAATTATTTTAAACCAAAAACGCACCATTACAGACAGTGTGGCATTCCCCTATCCCATTCCCATAGGCCGTGTGGGATGCCCCCATTCCATAGACAGTGTAGCATGTCCCCATCCCATTCCCCGTATACCCAGTGTGGCATCCCCCCCTCCCATTCCCCATATAGGCAGTGTGGCATTCTCCCCCCTCCCATTCCCCGTATACCCAGTGTGGCATCCCCCCCTCCCATTTCCATATAGGCAGTGTCATAGGCTGTGTGGCATCCCTCTCCCCCCATTCCCATTGGCAGTGTGGCACCCCCTCCCCCCATTATCATAGGCTGTGTGGCATCCCCCTCCCCCCCATTATCATAGGCTGTGTGGCATCCCCCTCCCCCATTATCATAGGCTGTGTGGCATCCCCCTCCCCCCATTCCTCCCATTGGCAGTGGGACATCCCCCCTGCCCCCATTACATAGGCTGTGTGGCATCCCTCTCCCCCCATTCCCATTGGCTGTGTGGCATCCCTCTCCCCCATTCCCATTGTGGCACCCCCCTCCCCCATTATCATAGGCTGTGTGGCATCCCCCTCCCCCCATTATCATAGGCTGTGTGGCATCCCTCTCCCCCCATTCCCATTGGCTGTGTGGCATCCCTCTCCCCCCATTCCCATTGGCTGTGTGGCATCCCTCTCCCCCCATTCCCATTGTGGCACCCCCCTCCCCCCATTATCATAGGCTGTGTGGCATCCCCCTCCCCCATTATCATAGGCTGTGTGGCATCCCCCTCCCCCCATTATCATAGGCTGTGTGGCATCCCCCTCCCCCCATTATCATAGGCTGTGTGGCATCCCTCTCCCCCCATTCCCATTGGCTGTGTGGCATCCCTCTCCCCCCATTCCCATTGGCTGTGTGGCATCCCTCTCCCCCCATTCCCATTGGCTGTGTGGCATCCCTCTCCCCCCATTCCCATTGTGGCACCCCCCTCCCCCCATT